>CM057828.1:116698614-119098614 GCA_030068075.1 Paguma larvata | reverse complement strand
TATTTGGGAAAAAGTAATGAGGTCCCCCTAAACATAAATCATGCCTGACTAATCCAATCGACTTCTTGAGGTGATACATATTTAGGTGGAAAAACAGACACTGCAAATATGACTTGTTTAAACTTTCGAAACGTCTCAGAGCAAGTTTTACACCAAGGCTATTATGTTTTAATTAAATCACCACAGCATTGGAAATCGGAGCAAACTGTTCTACCATTATAGAAAATTGACACTTAATTCAACGAATATTTATTACGCGCTTCGTTAAGAGCTATGGAAAGTACAAAGTCAGATATATTCCCCCAAAACCACAACCCAGCAGGAAAAGAAGCACGAAGAATAAAATAAATCGCGTAGGGCATAACGGGAACATTTTTATAAGAAAAAAGTGTGAAGAATGGAATTCCCTAGAAAATCAGGTCTAAGGTCAGTCCAATTTTAAATATATTTTACATAAAGTGATAGAAAATGCATTGAGGAAATTCCCGAGTTTACATATGCCAATGAGTTCTTCCAGGAAGGAAAACCCCACTTGGATCCATGCTTTGTGGAAGAACAACAACAACAAAAATGACTAGTAGATTCCAACTAAGCACTGACCAAGCTAATGAACTTGTAATAAATAAAAAATCCATCCTAAAAATAATGGTTTTTAATTTGTCGGTTGTGCTTTATCAAATACGACTCAGGATAAGTAACCGAATATGCTTCTCCCACACCTAATTTATTATATTAGACGCACATAATTTTTTTAAAATTTTTTAACATTTATTTATTTTTGAGAGACAGAGAGACAGAGCGTGAGCAGGGGAAGGGCAAAGAGAGAGGCAAACACAGAATCCGAAGCAGGCTCCAGGCTCCGAGCCATCAGCACAGAGCCCAATGCGGGACTCGAACTCACAGACCGTAAGATCATGACCTGAACTGAAGTCGGCCGCTCAACCGACTGAGCCACCCAAGCATCCCAATAATTTTTTTTAAAAAAGACAATGGTATAAATAATAACAGGGAGTCTATTTGAGAAGATGCCAGAAAATATCTGCTGAGCTAACCATAATTTTGGAGCAGTCATACCTAGCCCTGAAATTAAGTGCTTGAAATATGGAACTACAGGGTATGTATGATTCTGCCATCTCATGAGGTCCATTTCAATGAAAACAGCTCTTTAAGATAATAAAAACTCACTATTAAAAGCATCATAAGGGGCACCTGGGTGGGTCAGTCCGTTAAGCATCTGATTTTGGATTTCAGCTCAGATCACGATCTCACTGTCGTGGGATCTAGCCCCGTGTCAGGCTCTGAACTGGGTTCAGAGCCGATTTGAGATTCTCTCTCTCTCTCTCTCTCTCTCTCTCCCTCTGCCCCTCTCCTGCTTGTACTCTCTTAAGATACATAAATATTTTAGAAAATAACAAAAGCATCAGAAATGATTTTTAAAAAAGAAAACCCCTTTATTCATATTTTAGGCTAGACATGAACAATACTGTGGTATGAAATATCAAAACATTTTGGTGAAAATACGCATAAAATTTTTCACGTGATAATCAGAAAAACAAATCGAAATTAGCAGAATGATCAGAAAGAAATGTTTAGCTGTTAGTGAATGTTACATTCAGTGTTAACAACTTATAACTTATCACCAAGTGGTGAAGTCTAAGACACCTAATTGTAGAAATATACTATAAAGTAATATAAAAACACTGTTAAACTGAAAGGGAACTTAAAATGTGTCAGAATATCAAAAACAAAACAAAACAAAAAGGCCAAGCATTCAAAGTTCACCAAATGTAATCATCATTGATCTAAATTAACCATGGGGCTTATTACACGCCAAGATCTCCTTTTTTTTTTCCTGTTCACTAACACAAAATTTAATATACCTATTTGTAATGGGTAAAATAAAATTGACCTGGAAAAAGGTCCAAGGAAGACAAGTAAAATGATCAGAGTTTGTCAATGAAGACAAATGAAAAAGGTTAGAACCCTACTGGAAAGGTAAAGATTGAGTGAGGCTATTTTTGAGGTTAAAAATTGCAAAAAGTGAAGATAGGGGAGAATAATAGCTAATTCATCATATCCTGGGAGATTAAAGCCAAGAGGAAATCTCTTCCGTCTTCAGTGAGGAAAGCTTTCAGCTGATATTAGAGATATAACTCTTCATAGTGAAGATATAACTCTTCAATGTCAACTAGCGTTACAGAGTCTAACAGGAAGAAGAAGATAAAACGATTTATGTAAACTCAAGAATTAACAAGTTTATCATATAAGAGGACCGTTAGTAGATCATAGGGTTTTTCTTACCTTCACAGGACATGCTCTTGGAGTCAAGTACATCCATCTTCCAGAAATACATCTCTTGGGGTCCATATCTTAGAATGCTGGGCTGGGTATGGACAGTAAGTCCCAACCGCTCTTCTGATTCTTATGCTCCTACGTGGAGGCAAGCTCTTAGAGGGAGACCCGTGTGCAGCCCAAGAAGAAAATAAGCAGAATGCTTACTCTAAAAGGGCACCGCTTTCTCTCTAAGAGCCTAGCATCTTGCCTGTCAACAGATTCTGAGTGACTGTGCAAAAAGCAGCCAAAGTATATTCTCCTTAATCATTAGCTCACAGAAGAGGTGACAAAATCTGTACATTTTAAAGAAACAATGGGGAGAAGGGTCTCAAAACATACAAATTCTGAAAGTATAGACCTGTGACGCATCACACTCTCAAAGTTGCGAGGAAAAAAATATTTCCAAGAGTACTTTTCCTCCTCCAAGAAAACTATTAATGATTCCTAACAATTTATATTTATTTTGAGAGTATCATTGTTACAATCCCAACATTTATATAATCCGTTCATAACTTTGCTTCCCTGGGAAATGAGATGGACTGCCCGTCTCCCCATTTTCTAGGTCTTGGTTCAAAATAAAGCTAAGTCTGAGTTGAAGAAATGTGGTCTCAGTGAAAGTAGGCTAATTGGTAGTGACCTTTGTCTTTCACAAAAACAAAGCTCGGCTGGAACATAATTTGGATCAGGATTCACCTGGTTTCATGAAAGTTCCAATAACTGTGTCTAAAGCAGAGGAAATAAGCCAGGGTTTTACTGGAACAACAAACAAATTAGATCAGTAAAATGAAGATAATTCTTTACTTTATCAGGAAGTCACCTCTAATCCTAAAACGTTCCAGCTGGAGCTAGAAGAATAAACAGATGACTCCAGTAATTTAGTGATAAAATAATGGTTGACTTAATTCGATTCAGAAACTATTGCTCTTTATCTGCCTCGGAACAGATGCACTAGGCCCTTCCAATTATGTGACCGGGATCAGGACTTCTTCTTCCCTCCAGGAAGAAAATTTTAAAGTAAAATCAAGGTCTCTCTTCTCGTGATGCAACTTTCAACTAGTTCTTCTGGAAATAATGCATTGGTGAAAAATGCCAAATATGCTTCAGTCGAAGTGCTATATCAGAACGCACCACCGCAAGATCCATTATTCAATAGCTTAGCACCCAGATCGCACGGGGACGCTCCCTGCTCCCAGGCCAAATGCCGAAGTGTCAAGAAATGTGCAATGACTCAGGAAAATAGCCCCATTCCTCCCCACCCCCGACCCCATGTACACACAGCAGTTGATATGAAAATGCTGTATCATCTGGAGAATTCTGGAAGGGAGCTACAGATCTAGTTTCCGCTGTAACGATAGGAGGTCAAAACTTTTGATGAAAATGTATTATTTTAAAATCAAGTCACCAGGGTGTCCTTGAAGTGGACCAGATGTCGAGAGTTGAACACCTCTGCAGGACTTGTCAGTCCTTCATTTTTCATCTGGATGTCCTGGCATTGGACTGACCCACGTCGATCTTAAATGGCACCTGCCCTGAGAACATTTCTTATGTAAGATCAAACTTTCCTCTTTTCTCTGACAAATGATTCAATTATGTAAACTGGCTTGATTTCACTAACAAATTGTAGCTTCCACAAATTTTTTTTTTTACTGCCTGTTTTTAACCCTACAACAAAGTCCACCATTTAATTTGCCTGAGTTTTCATCTTTTGAATCAGGAAGCTGATTAGGCCGATGCTTCTCAGAATTTAATGTGCATGTAAACAACCCAAGGATGTTGGTAAAAAGCAAATTCTGACTCAATAGCTCTAGCATTGGCCTTGAGCATCTGCGTTTCTGACAAGCTCTCAACATAGGCTGATGCTGGTGGTCTGAGGACTACTCTTTGCATGGTGGGCAGAGTTACATAACTATTGTTTAACCTATAGAGTATAACAGTTGAGTATATTCTGAAGGTATTCTGAGGTGTCATTGAAATTCTACATTCTTATGTTCTGAAAATTGACACATTTCTACTCAAGAGCTGCTTGAGTGAGGCTGCCTGGATCATTCAGCATGACGTCCTTATCTTGAATTCACAAAATCAGACCACACCTTTGAAGGGCCACATATAAATCAGGGAAGATCACCCACATGTGGAGAAATGCCTTAGAGTAAATAAAAATCACTTCTGGCTTCAATGAACTTTCCGTATGAAGAGCGAAAGTTGTTTTCCACTTTCGGAAACTTCCTATGAAATAGAATGACAGTGGCTACACTTTTAAAAGGTCAAGGGATTTGCCTTGGGTTTCTACAGCTGAAGGGTTTCATCACTTTTTCTGGGGTGTGTTGAGCTGCTTGGACTTTGAAATGAAATATCTGAGGTTGCAAAGATTTATCTCAAGCATTGCAGTTATTCGCAGGTAAGTTTCTAGTTGGAAAAGTTTGTGGAATGCTGTCTAGCTGGTTAAGGACATTGCCGTAGTCTATAGAAGGGTCCAGACAAACCCTTGAGAAGCAAAGATAATGCCACAGAACATAATATATAAGAGAATGTAATAACAAAGTAAATTGAAAATATAAATACTTTAATAAATTAAGCAAGTTGCTCCACTAAAGTAAATTATAGCTTTCTCAAGGCAAGATACATATTCATTAAATTTCTTTTTAATTTGGGAGAGAAAGAGAGACAGTGTGAGAGGGGAGAGGGGCAGAAGGAGAGAATATTAAACAGGCTTCACGCTCGGCACAGAGCCCATCATGAGTCTCGATTCCATTGTGGGGCTCGATCCCCCAACCCTGGGATCATGAGGTGAGCCAAAATCAAGAGTTGGACTCTCAATTGACTGAGCCACCCAAAGGCCCCATCACTGAAATTCTAATCAAATAAATTTTAAGTAAAAAATATATGAGAAATATATAAGAAATAGGTAATTGAGTACTAAAGGAATGTAGGTGAGCATCATCACATGCAAAGATTCAAGGGGATTAAATATCAAAAGAAACCTCATATCTTCTCTCATATTCAAATCTCAAAATTCTATGGAGATGATTTTTTTTATATTAAAATTCCAAAATTCCATACTGAGCGAATAGACTAGACTGATGGAAATTGACAGACAAAGCTCAAATGGTTGTAAATATCTGTTCGACTGATTTCGCAGAATCTATTCAAAATCAGAAACGAATGCATTAACTGTAGTTATTAAACTACCTGATTGTATTTAGAATAAAGTGCTTCTAGCAGTAGAAAAACATTAATTTGTATAATTTTATGATGCAGTTATTTTTCTTGTATCGAGTTGGCGTATTAATTTGTAAGCCAAATAGCATGATGTATTTGTTCTTTTCATACCGAACAATATAGGCGAATGAATTTAGTGAGTGATAGTGACAAGTAATGTTCAGTAGCAGAGAAGTCGGAAATAACGGAAAAAATACTTTCTACTTACCCAACACGTTCTACTTAAAAACTACTTACCAACGAGATTCTTAGAGTTAGAATAAATGCTTTCTGTGGCTAGAGACACTGCTATCTCAACATAATGATACTGCTAATCGTGTAATAGGGAGAGGCATGATAAGTGAAAAATTATAATTTGGACAATAATAGAAAGGATTAAAGATGGTAATAGGCATGATGGAATTAATCCCAAAGAGAGTATGACCTGGTTATTATAAACACACACAATGACTCGTGGCTTATATCCCCCAGGAGATACTTATTTCTAATTAGATTTGGCAATGATGTACAAAGGAGATAGCCTTAACACAATGACTTTTTAAAAGGGTGTCGGCCACTGTAAAAATTGAAACGATGGTCCTATTCGATAACAGGTGATTGGTGGTGTTGTGCTCCATACTTTAAGATATATTTCTCCAAATGTTCACAGAGCTTAGTTTTGGTTCTTCTGGCCCTGGCTGCTGGTTTAACTCAGGAAAAGGTTGTCTTTGTTATGGCAAGATTTCCATTTAGTGAAAATTTAGGATAACTCTTACTGCTGTAACTATTGCCAGGGAAAGGATTTGTTTACCTAAAGTTAAAGAGAGTTTTCAAAGCTCTATAATGAAATTCAACAAAGCGCTGAAAATATTTGCCAAGAACTCTGTATTAAATAGTCACCTTGAAAGAACTGTTTAATTTTTTCAACCAGGTGGCATTATCAGCTGTCACTTGTCTCTTCCGCGGGGCCGCTGACCGTGGCAAACCGGCCTAACCTGATTTAGGTTTGCTTAGGTCAACTGGGCAATTACTCCTGACCCCTTCGGGGTTCCCATTCTTTGGCCCTTTTTTAGAATCATGTCTGTTTTTGAAACACAACACCTTACAAAAAGGACATTAGTGAGGTAAGCTTTCAATATTTATATCTTTTTTTTTTACATTTTGTTTTTAATGCTTATTTATTTTTGAGAGAGAGAGACAGAGCCTGAACAGGGGAGGGGCTGAGAGAGAGGGAGACACAGCATCTGAAGCAGGCTCCAGACTCTGAGCTTTCAGCACAGAGCCCGACGCGGGACTCGAACTCACAAGCTGGGAGATCATGACCTGAGCCCAAGTCAGGCGCTTAACCGACTGAGCCACCCAGGGGTCCCTAACTATTTATATCTTAATAAAGGTATCTTCTTGTTGATTCCATCCTCTTCTCTCGAATTCTCTCTTTTCTTCCTCCATTGGCTTCTTCTTTACCCCAAACATCTCTGCCTCTGCTTCTCTTGCTTCAGTTTCATAGAATTTGAAATCTAAGAGAAGGCTCTATCCACAGGGAGGGTAGATAAAGCAAGATCTGTGTGTGTGCTCACACCCACACATGCACACACACGCACACAGAGGTATGCGACTCTGCAGCAACCGCTCTTTATTTCTGTTCTCCTTGAGGCCTTCAATTTTTAGGTGCTGACTAGCTTTACGTAAGGAGATAAATGAATTTCCCCTTTGAGGCAACCCTCCAGTTCACTTATTTGTTAATTTTTAAAAGATTCATTGAATGCTATGTTCCAGGCACTGTGCTAGAGACTGTAGGCATAGAGATTGGAATAACACAGTCTTTGCCTTCGAGAGAGTCACAGAATAACAGAGGAAACCAGTATTTTCCCAGCAAGCACTCTAGGACTAGTGTTAAAATAGAGCAATGTATAGAACTCACCATTCATGCAATTGTTCATTCATACATGAGCTGTTCGTTCATTCATTCATGGATGTGAACAGGAAATATACATTTCCTGCCCTCGGGAGATAGGTGCTGACACTGCTCGCCTGCGTCTGCGTGCCCATGGGAGTGCATGCATGCCCACACACATGAACACAGACACACACATGCACAGAGGTCGTATGGGTACTGACCTAATAAGAGTTCTATTTTTAAAGGACGTATATGACTTTGCCATCACACACACAGCTGATAAGACTTGTGAATGTTGCTTCACGCTATGTTGTGAATGTGCCCCTGACGTTAGGCTTAATACAAGCCTTGTATTTCCAATTTAAAATACTTTCCCGGTGAATATTTACTGATTACTGCTCAACTTGCATCTACTTATACAGGCAAGCGGGATGAAAAAAGTGACCTACAATTTCAACTATGCCTGATGTTGGGGGTTGGGGGAGACTCCAAACCTCTGCCTTTAGCTATGTTTCTGGAAGCCTATGACCAGGTTCCATATAGGACTTTATTACCTATAATAGGCAAAGAGCTGTCTCTGTGTGTGAGAGTTTTTCAACAGAAATGGTTTGATGTGATAACATTATAAGGGAAATTTGTCAATATTTTGTCACATTGATAAGCAACTACTTTTGACTCCTGCCAAGTTTACAGATTCCTTAGCTATTTGGAATAAATGAATCATTGATAGAGAATGAAGAGTAAGTCTGAACAGAGCTCGTGGTCTGTTTGAGCAAGGTAAGGGTAGCTTTCTCACTCATTTGTAAAACTCTGAAAAGCTCGAGCCTTTCCCAGATACATTGTAAGTATCTTAGAAAAGGGTGTGTGTGCTAATTTTCTGTTCCAAGTAACAAAAGTAAGAGAAAAAAGTTGAGGACTTGCTTCTCATGATAGGAGTGAATACAAGAGGAGATTTGAATCACAGGGACTAGAAAATAAAAAGAAACTGAATCAAAATTCTAGCAAGTTATTTTGTGGGCAGTAATACACGGATTCTACAGTTTATAGAAGCCAACAGACTTAGAGTAGCCAACACAATACTTCGGAAGAACAAAATTATAGAACCGACAGTACCTGATGTCAAGTCTTACTATAAAGCTACAGTAATCAAGACAGTGAGGTATTGACAAAAGAATAGACAAACAGATCAATGGAACAGATAGAGCGCCCAGGAATAGAGTCACACAAATAGAGTCAACTGGGCTTTGACAAAGGTGCAAAGGCAATTCAGTGGAGATAAAAGATAGTGTCTTCAGCAAATGTTGCTGGAACTACTAGAAATCCAAAGGAAAAAAACGTGAATCTAGAGGCTTTATGCCCTCCGTAAGGAGTAGCTCAAAATGGATCACAGACTTATGTGTAAAATGCAAAACCATAAAAGTCTAAGAAAACATATGAGAAAATCTAGGTGATGTTGGGCTTAGCAATAACTTTTTAGATATAATATCAAAAGTAAGATCTATAAGAGAAACAATTGATAAGTAGAACCTCATTAGGATCGAACACGCCTGCCCCATGAAAGACACTGTCAAGAAAATGAGAAGACAAGCCACAGACTTGGAGAAAATATTTGCAAAATTCATAGCCACTAAAGGCCTTGTATCTAAAATACGCAAAGAGCTCTTGAGAGTCAACAGCAGGAAAACAAAAAAACCAATTTAAAATGAGCTGAAGATCTAAACAGACAGTTGTACCAAAGAAGACATACAGTTGGGAAACAAGTTTCTGAAACATTGCTCAACGTCATATGTCATTAAGGAATTGTGAATTAAAGCAACACTGAGATCCCACCACACACCTATGAGAATGGTCAAAATTTTAGAAACCAACAGAACTAAATATTGGTGAGAACAGGAACTCCTATTCATTGTTAGTAGGAATGCAAACGGGTATGGCCGCTTTGGAAGGCAATTTGGCAGGAGGGAGGAGGGATGATGGGAACTCCTTGTAATTTCTACTCAGTTTTTCTGTAAAACTAAAACTGAAATATACATTGTATTTTTTTTCAAAAAAAGGAGAGAGAACAAAACTATTCCTGAAATAAAAGTCACACACACACACACACACACACACACACATACACACACAGACACAAGTAAAATGAAAAATAGGAGTGAAAGCCCACCCTTTAAAAGAAATAGTAGGGCAAGAAACTTAGCATGAAGTAAAAATTGTCAATAGAACTTAAGTGTCTTGCAATAGAATATGATCTTTAAATACAGAAACAGAAACAGCAAACCTGAGATAAAAAGTTCAGGGGGGTTCGATCTCATGTTGCTCCCATAGCCATCAGGAACTCAAAATTACATGGTTATGTTCTGTATTCCAAAAATTCATTTGTCTATTTTGGCATATGCAGTGTTCATATTCGACTATAGTTGATATTATAGTAATTAGCAGTCTAGGAGATGGGCCAATCTAATTTAATTAAAGTTTCTCAGAGAATCATTATCATGAATTAATATTTGATGTGCTATATGCCGCAAAAGTGTAACAACAGAATCCCAATTCCAGGTTGTAATGATTCCTGAAATTTTGAGAAATTTGAAGAAATGTAATTTTTCTGCTTCATGGCACACCGAGAAATCTAAACAAAGGGGAAAATGAAGTAGATTTGTGGCTAGTGATCTGAAGACTCAAAAATGAACAGCTATTTATAGATATTGGCAAATGGCATAGTGTTTAAGCAGTCAAATATACCCCCTTGAGTGAGTACAACTCCACAGAGGCAAATTGTGTTCACTCTGAATGCCAAGAAGTGCTGTAGTTACTATCTTCTTTTTGGAAGCTTCATTGGCATTTGTTGTTATGATTTAGGGTAGAATTAGTTTTTGGCAATTAAAGCCTTTTTTTTTTAATTTTTAAAACATTTTTATTTATTTTTTGAGAGACAGAGAGAGACAGAACATGAGCAGAGGAGGGACAAAGAGAGAGGAAGACACAGTATCCAAAGCAGGCTCCAGGCTCTGAGCTGTCAGCACAGAGCCCAATGTGAGGCTCAAACTCATGAACTGTGAGATCATGACCTGAGCCGAAGTTGGGCGCTCAACCAACTGAGCCACTCAGGCGACCCTGAAGTTTCTTTTAGAGGCCCGATCGTTGCTTGGATATTATTTATGATGAAGTCTTTTGCGTGTGTTAAGATGGAACTATATTTCAAGTGAAACTGTGGATGATACATATTGACTTTCAAGTAAAATTGCAATATCCAGTTTGTGCTCCATCTTTGGAACGAGAAAGGCAGTAGCAGCAGCAGGAAACTCCAGTTGTACATGACGGCAGCCATCTTATTTCTAGGATTTCACATACCTAGGAGCTTTCCTTCTACTATGACAGAAAAAAAAATGTCACCATGTGCTGGCGTCTGTAAGACACAGACATTCTGTCATAGTTTCACTAAATAATTAATGCCATTTGATGTGGACATCTTCATCCGCTCAAGGCACGTGGTAAAAAGATTGCTAGCTAGCTCTCTAACCTCTTCTGAGGGCAATAATCTCATCATGTCCTAGTTGCCTCCCAAAGGCCCCACCTCAAAATACTAACACATTGGGGATTAGATTTTGACATAAGAATTTCAGGGGGACTCCAACATTCAGTTCTTAATATCATCTTCATCTGCCCTCTTTCTCTTCCAGTATCTGATAAAAAATATATATTTCTTTCCTAACTCAGTAAAAATCAGTGAAATACAAAGGAAAACACCAATGAGATACACTGCTTGCTATATATAGGATTGGCAAACATATTTTGCCAATACCGAGTGTTAGTGAGGACCTCGATGGGATTAAAAGTTGGTACAAAACCATGATAGACGTGGCTAGCTGTTGACCAAACTCCTTGTTCTCCCCCAGAACACACTGGTTTAGCTGGGAAGTGGTTGGCAAATGAGCCACTGACTGCCTCTCCAGCGTTTCTAGCACCTGAGTATGGCCTTCAGAACTGTTCTCACAGCTGAAGTCAGAAAGTACCACTTCAAAGACAAAATCTTTCAGAAACAGGTGTGCCTCCTGGGCTCTCGGGTTCCCATTCCACTAGCTGGAAGCAATGGTTGCAGAACCACAAGTTGTCAAGAGTCGAGATTTTTTTTTTCTTTTGGTGTGGGGGCAGAGAGAATCTTAAGCAGACTTCATGCTCAGCAGGGATCCCATGCTGGTCCAGGACCAGGAGATCATGACCTGAACCAAAACCAAGACATGCACACTTGACTGACTGAGCTACCCACGTACCCCAAGAGTTGAAATTTCTGACTTACTGCATAGAGAAGAGTGAACCACAGATCGGGAACAATAGGGATGGACTCTTGTCTTTGGATCAAATCAGCTTAGCCTACCAACCTAACAGGTACTAAGAGAACCATGTGCCCAGATCGAGAAAAACTGAAAGTAGACATATGCTATCATCCAGCAATTTCACTTCTTGATGCTTCCTGGACAACATCGGTGCCATGCATGAGATCTTGCCCACTGTAGCCTGGTTTGCAGCAGGAAAATATTAGGACCACCTACATGTTGGTTACAATGAGATGAATAAAGAAAACATAACATTTTCATATGATGGAATAGCAGACAGCTGTTTAAAGAGGGTAAACTGTATACGTTGCACTTTGAAATAATTATATATTATCCTAAATAGAGCGCCAAACCTTGAGCTTTTGTGGGAAAAAATAACAAGTTGCAAAAAAGGATAGTTAACTACGATATCATTTATTAAAGACACAAACATACACAAAAGAAAGTGCTTATAGTTTACTAAATGTGAACATAAAAACATGAAGGGTAGGGGCACCTGGGTGGCTCAGTCAGTTGAGCATCCAACTTCGGCTCAGGTTATGATCTCCCGGTTTGTGAGTTTGAGCCCCGCAGCAGGTTCTGTGCTGACAGCTCAGAGCCTGGAGCCTGCTTTGGATCCTGTGTCTCCCTCTCTCTGTGAAATCTCTATGTGAAATCCTAGAAGTAAGATGGCTGCCGTCATGTACAACTGGAGTTTCCTGCTGCTCCTACTGCCTTTTGAAACACAGAGTATTTCTCGTTCCAAAGATGGAGCACAAACTGGATATTACAATTTTACTTGAAAGTCAATATGCATCATCCACAGTTTCACTTGAAAAATAGTTCCATCTTAACACACGCAAAAGACTTCATCATAAATAATATCCAAGCAACGATCGGGCCTCTAAAAGAAACTTCAGGGGCGCCTGGGTGGCTCAGTTGGTTGAGTGTCCAACTTCGGCTCAGGTTATGGTCTCACAGTTCATGAGTTTGAGGCCCACGTCGGGCTCTGTGATGACAGCTCAGAGCCTGGAGCCTGCTTTGGATTCTGTGTCTCCCTCTCTGTCTGCCCCTCCCCAGCTCATGCTTTGTCTCTCTCTCTCTCTCTCTCTCTCAAAAATAAAAATTAAAAAAATTTAAAAAAAACATGAAGGGTAGACTTTATATTTATATAAATATATTCATATTATATACAATATATTAATTATTAATCAAATAGTTATTTATAGATTATTTAATACTTAATGAATATATATTTATACTAATGTGTATTTGTATTTTCTATAATTTGTATACTTATTTAATTGTATTTAACACAATAAGATAATATAAATAAATATTCATAAATAAATATACTTACATTTAGGTATAAATATAAAGTATAACCCACTAGATTCATGATTTCAAGGAACAGGAGAAGAAAGCAGGACCAGATTTTGAGTCAAGAAGGGCTTTATTTGTTTGTAATATGTTATATGTTAGGAAAAGTTGCATAAATATATATTATTTGTGTAATATTTGTGAATAGAAACATAAGGATCAAAGACAGGAAGCAAAAAGGACCAAACACTGATGGGACTGAATAGTGAGTGGTGAAAATAACGGTCCCGTATATGATAGCACATGTTAGTGACTGCCATGGGGTTACATACGTATGGGCACAATCAACTGCCCCAAGACTCCGTCAAGTATCTGTCTTGTTTTATGTTATCCCAGGACCAGGAGCCATGGCTATGGAAGAGAATAGGTCCTGGTGTGCTAGCTTACAACCTCTTGTCAGTTTATTTTAACAGCTTTATAATTACAAGTCAGTGAATGGTTCAATGAGTTTTAGTAAATTTACGAGTGGTACGACCATGACCACAGTCCAATTTTGCAATACTTCCTTCACCCCAATGGCATTTTGTGCCTTTTGCAGTCAATCCCTGCTTCCACCGCTAGTCCCAGGAAAACCATGGATGTGTTTCTGTCCCTGTAGTTTTGGCTTTTCTAGAAATTTCATATATATGGAACCACATAATATGGAACATAAATGTTTCAAGCTTTCATCCATGGCTTTGTGTGTATCCATAGTTCATGTTTTCTTCATGTGAGTTCACTCTATGGATTTACCCTGATGTTTGTTCATCTGCAAATGAACATACAGTAAAACCTTGGTTTGCGAGCATAATTCATTCTGGAAACAAGCTTGTAATCCAAAGCACTTGCATATCAAAGTGAATTTCCCCATGAGAAATAATGGAAACTCAAAGGATTCATTTAAAAACGATTATAATACTATAACGATATAATATAAAATCATAAAGAAAATATGAACTAGAAAGAAAAATAAACAAATTAACCTGCACTTACCTTTGAAAACCTTCATGGCCGGTGTGAAGGAGACAAAAAAGGAGCGTTGTTGTGTAGGACGGCTTTCACTATCACTGATGGAATCACAGCTATCTATTGGCTCAATCTTTTCTTTTCTGCAACTTTAACAAAGAACCTAGCTATCCAATGAAGCAAAGCATTCCTAAGCTCACTCTTGTATGGAAAAGCAAAGGACTGTCTACAGGTGCTTTAAAGTGACAAAAAAAAACCCAAAAAACAAAAAAAAAAAAACTTGCCAATTGTGGACACCTTCCAAAGTTCTGAAAAATCACCGATTACTGCCAAACGTCACGGCCTGAGACTGAGCATCCGAGCATGGGAGACAATCATCAACAATCCCATAGTGAGAAAGAGAGAGAGAGGAACCATTGGCTCCGCCGTAATCATGTGACGCTCGGCGTCCCGTACTACTCGTATTGCAAGACATTGCTTGTTTATCAAGTTAAAATTTATTAGAAATGTTTGCTTCTCTTACACTTACAAAACAAGTTACTTGCAATCTAAGGTTTTACTCCATGTGTTTTATCCATTTGGGGATATTATAAATAATGCTGCCTATAAGTCTTTATGGAGATATATGTTTTCATTTCTGTTGGGCAGTGTAGTGGGTTGAGTGGTAACCCCCCAAAAGTTATGTCTACTCAGAACCTGTGAATATGACCTTATTGGGGAAAAGGGTGTTTGCAGGTATAATTAAGTTAAAGATCTTGAGGTAAGATCGTCTTGGATTACCAAGGTAGGCCTTACTTTGAGCTTTATGATCCATTTGGGATTTTGCATATGGTCTAGATTTATCTTTTTTTTTTTAAAGTAGCTTCCACACCCAGCACAGAGCCCACATGGAGCCTGAGCTCATAACCCTGAGATCAAGATCTGAGCTGAGATCAAGAGTAAGATGCTGAACTGACTGAGCCACTTAGGCAATTCTAGATTCATCTTTTTACATATGGAAAACTAGTCATGCCAGCACCATTTGTTGAAATCACTATCCTTTCAAACACTATCCTTTCCTCATTGGATTACTTTGGCATCTTCATTAAAAATCAATTGGCCGTACATGTATAGGTTTATTTCTGTACTCTCCAGTTAGTTCCATTGATCTGTATTTCTGTCCTTACATCAATATCACACTATCTTGATACTCTGGCTTTATGGTGAGTTTTTCAACAGGTTGTAAAAGTCCTACACTCTGTTTTGTGTTCTACCAAATTGCCTCGACTAACCTAGGTCTTGTTATTTCCCTATACATTTTAGAATCCCCTTGGATAGCTCTCTGATCTGTCTGTGTCCCAGTATGTGGTATCTTTCATACATCAATACACATGAGATCAATACCAAGATTCCAGAGGTTACTGATATTCAACGATATGGAGCCAAAAAAATGTTTTAATGGTTACTCATC
The DNA here is from genome assembly GCA_030068075.1 of Paguma larvata. Classification (NCBI taxonomy): domain Eukaryota; kingdom Metazoa; phylum Chordata; class Mammalia; order Carnivora; family Viverridae; genus Paguma; species Paguma larvata. Next base: position 119,083,100 of record CM057828.1, on the reverse strand, counting down.
TTTGAGGAGTTGGGGAGAGGCAGAGAGAGAGGAAGACACAGAATCCAAAGCAGGCTCCAGGCTCTGAGCTGTCAGCACAGAGCCTGACATGGGGCTCGAACCCACCAACTGTGAGATCATGCCCTGAGCCAAACCCAGATGCTTAACTGAATGAGCCACCCAGGCGCCCCTGGAGTGAAAATTTTGAGAGAAGTAGGGACTCTTTGAAAAAAATGCATTTTTCACAATCCAAGCACTAAAATCTAGGAATGGCCCCAGCTGTCTGCATCTTTTGACACTCAACTTTAAATATAAGAGCACCTTAATGGAGTAAACGGTCTTTCATGCATGAAAGATCTGGCTTTACACTTTACTCTGCCAGTTTCTATCAGTAGACAGTATTTAATCTCCCTGAATTTCAGGTCCATCACCTTTAAAAGGGCAAGCATAAGAGCTAGCATATAGGGGAATCACTGAAGATCCTTTTAATTCAAAATTTCTTGAACCTAAGAATTGTAAGAAATAGTCTCTATTTATCCATTTGCACACCCACCATTGATTTATTTAATAAGTAAAAGTCATTTAATGATACGAGTACTGATAATAGTGTCGTACTTCACAAAGCCTTTGTTCTCATAAGTCTTATATTTCTATGGAGGGAGATGGGCAAAATGCAAGTAAAAAAATTAGGTAGTGTTGTTATGAAGCAGATCAAATCAAATACTGCCACAGGAAGTGAATTGGGGTTGGGGATGGAGCTTTGTGACAGGGTTCTCAAGAAAGTCTTTGGGGAGGTGACGATTGGGTGAGACCATCAATGATAAGAAGGAGTGGGGATAGGAATATGTGAGAAAAAAATCACTATAAGCAGAATAAACAGTAAATTCACGGATGAATTTATGAACTTATGAAGCATAAGTTCTAGGAGTAAAAGGAAGGCCCATGAGGCTGGAGTTTAGGACAAATTACTATAGACACAGAGGTAGCGGTGGGGGAGAAAGAGATTGAAGCCATTAGAAAGATAATGTGTCAGTTATCTGTTACCACGTTAAAAAAATCTGTCTGAACTTACTGGTTTAAAACAGCAGCAATTCATTATTTTTCATGATTCTGTAGGTTGATACGTAGTTCTTCTGTGAATCTTGTCTGGGCTCGCTCTTGGGGCTGTGTTCAGTGGCTGGGAATGCTGGGCCGGGAATCATCTGGGATGGGTAGGATGCTGGGACCACTCTCTCCACTCTGCCTCTCACCCTAGGGTTCCTCTTGACATGGCTCCCTTTGGGCAGTGTCCCCACTGGAATAAGGCAAGAACCTTCAAAATATTGTTGTCATGTCTTTCAGTCATTATACTTCATCCTCTGCTCACAACTACTTTTTTTTCTCATGTGTAAACTATGTTCACTGTCTCTTTCCAAAGTTTCATTCCATTATAGTATCAGACTCAGTATCAAAGTTCAGAATCTCATATTTAAATCATACCTAGAAATCGAAGAACCCGGTGGGTACAGATTGGCCAACAAAACGTACAGGTTTCTGGGGTGCCTGAGTGGCTCAGTCGGTTAAGCATCTGACTCTTGGTTGTGGCTCAGGTCATGAACACACAGTTTGCAAGTTTGAGCCGCACATTGGGCTCTGCGCTGACAGTACAATCCCCTGCTTGAGATTCTCTCTCTCTGTCTTTCTCTCTGCCTCTCCCCAGCTCTCTCCCTCCCTCTCAAAATTAATAAACTTAGAAAAAAAAATTTAACAGGTTTCTCATCTTAGTCCTCTCTTTCAAATTCCGCAGTGTTTTCAAATTGCCTTGAAAATAAAATCCAAACTTCCTACAATGTCTCACACAACCCCAGCTCCCGTCCCGTCTCTTCCTCTTGCTCACTGCTGCAGACACACTGCTAGAGTCTTCCTCCCCACACAGCGTTCACAATGCTCCCTCTGTCTGGAGCACCCTTCCACAGTTCTTCCTATGATTCAGCCCCTGTGTCTCAGCTCCGATGCCAGAGATGCCAGCCCCATTCCCCCTGGCCCCAGCCCCTAGTCACACTGTGTTCAACTGTCCGATTCCCTTTCTTTCATATTATTTAGAACTACCTGAAATTATTATTATTTTTGACATTTTTATCATCTGTTACTCCTCCTGCCACAAGAATGCAAGTTCAGGAAACACATATACCTTCTCTTAGTTGGTCTACCCAAAACTTAGACCAGAGCTGGGTACATGATAGGAAGTCAGCAATGCACTGTGGAGGCAAAATTGCTATGTTATGAACGGAACACAAATTTAAAACCAACATGATCTTCCCCGTAGATAATTACCTGAGGTTTTCTCGACATCACCCTACATGCGTTTATACTATACTTACTCAACTTTATTGAGATGTGATTCACATATCATACAACTGATACATTTGAAGCACACAGTTCAGTGTTTGGTAGTGTATTTAAGTTGAACAACCATTGCCACAAATTTAGCACATTTTCATCACCCACACACACAAAAAGCTATATATAGTAGCAGTCACTCCTCATTCTTCTTCTTCCTCTAGAAAACCACGAATCTATTTTCTGCCTCTAAAGATGTGTCTATTCTGGACATTTCATACAAATGGATTCATACATGTGCTTTTTTGCAACTAGTTCCTTTCACTTAACATATCTTCAAAGTCCATCCATGTCAAAGCATGTATCAGTAGTTTATTCCTTTTAACTGCTGAATAATATTCCATAGTACGCATATACCATATTTTATTTATCTGTTCATCAGTTGATGGATATTTGGGTTCCTCCCAGTTTGGGTTTTTATGAATAATACTGCTACATGTATTTACTGCTATTTGTGTGGTCATATTCATTTCTCTTGGGTATATATGTAAAAGTGGAATTGTTGAGTCACGCGGTAATTCTATGAAGAACTGCCAAACTCGGTTTCTAAAGATCCTGCACCATTCTACACGGCCACCAACAATGTATGAGAGTTTCAATTTCTTCACAACCTTGGTAATACTTGCTATTGTCTGTCTTTTTTATTCTAGCCACTGGTAGCCTATCATGGCTTTGATTTGCATGTTTTAATGACGAATAATGTTGAGTATCTTTCTGTGTGTTTACTAGCCACATTTATATCTTCTGGGAGCAAGGTCTCTTCAGATCCTTTGCCTATTTTAATTGGGTTATTTGTCTTCTTAATTATTGAGTTGTATGACTTTTTATACATTTAAGATATAATTTCCTTATTAGATATATTAATTGCCAATATTTCCTCCCTTTCTGTTAGTTGCCTTTTCACACTCCTAATGGTACACTTTGCAGCACCAAAGTCTTTAATTTTGGTGAAGTCCATACTTTTTCTTTATTATAAGAATTTACCTTAAAAAAAAGAATTTGTCTTTTTCATTAAGAGAGACGTATAGCATCCCAATAGGCATAAGTCCTGTGTCATATAATGATCAATAAATTGATGAGTTTACTTAGGATGACAATTTTGGCCAGAACTGAAGAATATTTCTCAGAATAAGTTCACTATAGAAAAAAAATTTGGAACAGCTCATATGTAACTATCTGGTATAGTCATTTTTCAGTTACCTTTCTGAGAATTCACTAGAGCAATAAAACTCCGGCTATTCCAACTTCTGAAGCACTTACTGGATTTTTCTAGAGAATTTGCTTTACAAAAAGGGAAGTTTCAGGTTGTTTAAAATATCTTTAAAGCAAAATAATTAAATTATTAAACTTAATTATTAAAGATGTCATGGTATCATGATGTCTGATGATACAGTGGCTCACAGTCATGTATTCTAGCTCTTTCTAAAAATCTGTAGATAGAAAAGAAAGAAAGCAAAGAATTACAAAGCTTATAATATGTAGCAGGAACTTTATAAGGTATTTTATTATGTAGCAAAATACAGTTATTCAAGAGAAGTTCAGCAAATTCAAAATATGCCCCCTTTTGTCATCAAGTTCCTGCAACATGAAAGTGAATAATTCATTCAATTTGTTAAACAGCATTTTGCTAACTGCCTACTATGTGCCAAGTATTCTACCAGATATTACAATTACAAATGTGATCTATTTATCTTCAAGGAGGTTATAGTTTGGGAAAGGGTGAGGAAAAAGATGTAAATAAATAAATATAATGGCTGTCTTACTGGAGAAGAGGTTTTACAGGATACAGAGGGAGGAACAAAGAAAAGATGCAATAGCACAACAACCCTGTAAATCAGATATTTCTATCTCTACTTCACAAATGAGAAATATAGCGCTCAGGAAAGGTAAGGAACTTCATAAAAATGTCAGAAAAACTAATATGTAACACAATAGAAACCCAAACCAAGATCCTCCTGATTGCAAAACAGTAGTTGCTCTGGTCTGTCAAGTAGCATCCCAGAGACTCATTCTGCTTTATCCCTTCCATCAGGCTAATTACACAGAGGTAAGAAAAGCACAGACCCAGAAGCATCAATCATTTCGTTAGCAGTCTCTCTACTGATTATTAATATATTCTCAAACTCATTCTTCTGCTTCTTTGCATCTGGATTTACCCTTCTATGCTGTCAGATTATAATACTTTTTTGGAATATCTACTAACTCTGGATAATCTTTTTTAAACAAAGCATTTTAGAACCTTTCTTTTTTACCTTACAATCCTAAGGCTTGTGGTCAATTGAATCATTGTTCACAATTCTTTATTCGCTGCCACCCCATCCCTTGATGCCTTATGTACCTACAATCTTTGCCACTTCACGTTTTAATATCAATACTCATGTGAGCAGAGTTTAGCGCCCAGTTCCACTAACACTGGATTTGGCCATTGAGTTGCTCTGAACGGCAACTATATGCCAATTCCACGTCAGGCTAATGAGGCAATGCATATTTTGATACAAGCATGTAGTTACATCATGAGCATTCATGATTACGAGACAGAGTCATCTGTCATTGCTGTATCTTCTGACTGAATCCTACAATAAACACATGAAATCTACCAGAGCCCAGTCTTCACTGAGAAGCCCAGCCCAGACCAATTCAGTGGAACCCGATCCATTTCACGAATGCATAATACATAAATACTTATGGTTATATCCAATGGAGATTTTTATGGTTATTATTTATACCTCAAGAGCTAATGGAGACAAACCTCATTCCCTTGCTCACCAGGAACTTAGAATATGAGCACTTCAGATTCATTTACCCAATTTATAACTTCACTTGAATGCATCAAACTTAACAGGTCAAAAACTGAACACTTGGGTTTTCCTTCTAAACCTATTCTTTCCTTGGTCTCCCCATTACAGTAAATGGCACCACAATCCAGTGAGAAACCAGGGGAGGCATCCCCGAAAATTCTATGTCATTGCTCACCACATCTGATCCATCAGCAGTTTTTCCAAAGATTTTCCTGGAATTCATTCATTTTCCCTCCTTGGATCACTACAATCTCTGTAGCCACAGCCATTTTTTTTTTTCATCGAAACACACCATAGAAGAGTGAAAGACAAACCACACACACACATGCACACACATACATACACATGCATACACAGATTTGCTACCAAAGATTGGTATAAGACTAGAACAGTAGTGTCCAATTGAAATATAATGCAAACCACATATGAAAGTTTACATTTTCTAATAGTCACATTCAAAAAGATCAAAAGAAACATACAAAAATAACATTAATGATATAGATTTATTTACCTCAATGTAACACAAATATTATAATTTCAATAGGTAATCCATATAAAAATTAGGAATGAGATAGTCCACATTTTTTTCATGCTGTTTTTAAAACTCAGTCTCTACATTACATTTTAAAAACATCCCAATTTGGCCGGGCCACATTTCAAGTGCTCAGTAGCCACTCAATTGGCTATTAGAGTATCTAATAGAGTGGACAGCACAGTTCTAGAATATATGTATTCTTACATATCAAGAAAAAGAAAAGCAGTCCAAAGGAAAAATGAAAAAAGGACATGAACACAAAATTGAGTATATTTAGTCTTCTTTTACTCTGTTTGTGTTCATGGACATAGTACATTTAAAATGTGGGACATTCAGAGTGGGAGGTAGAGTGGGAATATTCCTCATCTGCTAAAAGAAATAAAAATATAGGGTGGTGGAAAATATAGGCTTTGGAACCAGGGAGATTTAAATTCGTAACACAGAGCCTGTTTTGCATGTTTGGGGATCTCCAACTGAGTATTTTAGAAAGATCTTAAAACAGATTTTTCTGATTAGAAAAGAGAAAACAGTGAAATAAAAATCTTAATTTTCCAGTCATGATTAAACAGACTGGCCACATTGCCACTGAAGTTTCATGTTTAATTTTATTATATTTTCATGGTTTATCAATGTTCTTAAAATTCCAATTGCAAGATAATTTTCATTCTGATAGCCAATTCAATTCTCTCGGGAAAAACTATGCTTCTGTATGACAGAAACTTCACTATTGGCATAATATCAACCCTCAAATTGGTGGATGAAAGAAACAAAAAATCCTGGAAATATAAAAATGTTTGTATTTTCCTAAAGTCACAAAAGAGAAACTGAGCAACCAAGTTTTACTTCTGGTTCATCGCAGACAGCATTCCCAACAAAGAAATTTTCTTATCTCTTAAAAACATTCACCTTGTTAAGTCCATCATTTCATATATACCTGAGAGTTCTGTCCTTTCAAAAGAACAATTATCGTAGCAATTTTACTAGGCTGTTCTTGAGAGTTCTGAAAAGGTTATCCATTTCATAAATGCAACTATTAGACTTCCTGGAGTTCTTTGTTCGTAGACTTCCTGATAAGTCTCTTTAGAAAAACAAGAGAATAAAGGAAATAATTATTGAGCCCCAAGAATAAAATTTTTGAAAGTATGTGGTAGGAAAGAGACTCATTTAGAGGAAAGAGGGAGTTAAACATTTGAACCCAGATTTTAGACTGCAAATTCATCCTTGGCAGAGAAGTGCTTTGAGAGATCAGGCCAAGTCCCCCAACTCTGGTGTCCTATGGCCGTGGCTATAATATCTGCATGGATTGGCTTGAAGACATGATAAAATAATAAAAGCTATAGCAACATACAATAACCTAGTGAGGTAAGGCCACCATGTTGAGAAACACACTAAATAGTTTGTAACACTGGGGATGGGGGCCGAACTCCATCACAGTGAGCAACGAAGGAAGGACAATGACAACAGGGCCACATAATGGTGGCCACACAGTAGGCCTGTGAGTGATTGTAACATAAGAGTAGTCACTGAGTCCAAGCCACCCACAGCCCCAACTGTGAGCATCGGGAGGGATGTTGGAATGAAAACCAAGACGGGGCTACATCAGCCTCCCCAAGGGCAAGGCAAACTTTAACATCGGAAGGAAGAGAACTTTGGGCGAGCCTCCCAAATTCCCCTGCCACGGTCAGAGAAGTTGTTGAGTGATTTGGGAGTTCAGAGAGCTATGTAGAAGAGAGAGGAAGGCTACCTTCCTTTCAGGAGAGCCCCCATCCCTTCACTCTGGAAGCCTGGATACTGAAGGCTACAAGTCGCTTTGCTCTCACTCGTTCTGAGCATTGCTCAGGTTTTTAAAGTTTCAAAAGCTTACTTTCCCATCAGCACTTTTTAAAACCTGCTTACCAATTTTATGGAGTACTTTTATCCTGCGGTGTGTGATTTATAATGTGAAAATTCCCAACCAGACTAGTTTACAACTAGGAAGAGGGTCCCACCGAGCTTTGGGATTGCTGTGCCAGTTCTTCGAGCTGTAATATATAGCTCAGGGATTTGTGGGGTATTGCATCAGAATCCAAAATTTGAGCTGAAAGAAGACACAAGCACATTAATTTTTAAATATAATTTCTTGTCAAGCTCGCTAGCGTACATTGTATACAGTGTGCTCTTGGTTTTAGGGGTAGATTCCTGTGATTCATCGCTTACCTACGACCCCAGTGCTCATCCCAAGTGCTCTCCTCAATGCCCATCACCCTTCTTCCCCTCTCCCCTGCACCAGCCCCCAACCAGCCTTCAGTTTGTTCTCTGTATTTAAGAAACTCTTATGGGTTTGCCTCCCTCTCTGTTTGAAACTATTTTCCCCCTTCCCTACCCCTATGGCCTTCTGTTAAGTTTCTCAAGTTCCACGCAAGCACATTACTTTATTTTTTTAACTTTTTTTAATTTTTTATAATAGTTTATTTTCAAATTGGTTTACATATAACACCCAGTGCTCATCCCAACACGTGCCCTCTTTAATGCCCGTCACCCCCTCTCCCCCCTCCCTCACCCTCCACACCCTCAGTTTGTTCTTAGTCTTTGAGAGTCTCTTATGTTTTATCTCCCTCCCTCTCTGTGTCTTTTTTTCCTTTCCCCTCTTCCCCTCCCCCTGGTTTTTGCTTAGTCTCACAAAGTCCACCTATGCGTGGAAACATATGGTATCTGTCTTTTTCTGGCTGACTTATTTCACTTAACATAATACCCTCCAGTTCCATCCATGTTGCTACACATGGCCAGATTCCATTTTTCCTCATTGCCACGTAGTAGTCGATTGTATATATGTACCACATCTTCTTTATCCATTCGTCAGTTGATGGGCACTTGGTCTCTTTCCATGATTTGGCTATTGTTGAACGTACTGCTATGAACATTGGGGTACACGTGCCCCTATGCATCAGCATTCCTGTGTCTCTTGGGTAGATTCCTAGCAGGAAAGCACATTATTTTAAATGGAGTCTTTTAACACAATATTTCCCCCATTTTCATTTCTTGTTTCTTGATCTTCCTCGAGGTACTTCAAAAGCGAAACACTACTTCAGAAGACATACATTGAAACCACATTGTAGGGGGCATGTAATTTGAATCTAAAGCATCCTAAATTACCTGTCCATTAGCAAAACTCAGATCTCACACACCCAATACTATTCTGTTTAATTGAAAGTGCTCAAAGAGCAACCCTTTATAAATATTCAAACTCAGAGACTTGAACTAATATAGCTCTATTTGACTGTTCTGTCATGGGAAGAAATTGAAAGTAATAAAGCTAATAAGTAGAGGTAATGAACTACCTCCACCTGGATTAATGTAGATTAATGTATTAATCTATCTTGATTCGCACAGAAAGGCAATCTGAAAAATTTAAGCAAAACAAGCTATTTTTTTCCTTCTTGGTAGAAAAGATATTTAAAATTAAAAATACATCTTTATGTCCCCTCAACTTTCTGTTTTGAGAAGTTCTCAACCTATAGGAAAGTTGTAAAAAATAAAACAATGAACATCCCTATATCCCTCACCCAGTTCAGTGATTATTAATATTTGCCACATTGGATTTCCTTGTCTCTCTAATTGTTGTGCCCTTTTTAAGAGTCAGTTGATATCTTGACACTTCCCTCAAAATACTTCAGCCTTGATCACCTAAGAACAAGGATATTTTCCAATATAACCATAACTCAATTAACCCCATTCAAGAAATTTAACATTGAAACAATTCTATCTTCTCATATTTAGTCATCTTCCAATTTCCCCAATTTTCGCAGTTGATGTCCTTTATAACATTCTTAAATCAAGGATTTAATAAAGGATCATACATTGAATTTAGCTGGCATCTTTTCATCTGCTTTAACCTAAAATGGTTCACCAGTTTTAAATTCCTATTCTTGTTTTCTAAACACTCCTCAGAGGAATAGGAGAGATTATGTGTACTCAGAGATTATGTATAAATAGCTGTGTATCTTTGAAGAGTAAAGACATTCCCTTACATAACACAGTGTGATTATTTTAGATAAATATGTTTACTGTTATAATATTGCTTCTTTTTATAGAAAATCTAGAAAATACAGAATAATAGAAGATAGAGAAGAATCATTCCCTTCCTCTAGTTAAAAATTGTGACTCTATGTTATATGCCTATCTGTTCATTTCACATCCTTCTATGGGAAGAATAGCATAATTGAAAATATTAAATAATATATTTTAACTTCCACTTAATAGCACCTCTAAGGCCAGAATAACACAAACCCAAACACAGCAGGAGCCAGGGGGTCAAAAGACTTAGGCTAATGATTCCAAAAACCAGTGTCAAGATTCCCGGGACCCCAAAACGCTGTGTGAAATTTTGGCAGTAAATTGACACAAAAAAAAATCTTTCCATCATATTATTCTTTAGCGTTTCAAGGCAATTTGTAACCAATAAAATTGCAGCCTCAGCCAAACTAATCTGAATTCTAGAATTTTCCACTCTGACATCTAATTGAAAAAAAATTGAATCAGATGAGAGAGAATACGATGGGCTGAGAGGAGAATTCTCTCAACTGCATTATTGCACATTATCCTAATTCCTCTAAGAACTGCCTAGAGGGCATTACCAAGGTAAAAGTATAGTTTTAAAATGGACTTGAGGGCAATAAAGGGCATCCAAAAAAATGTTAAAAAATGAGTTGATATCGTCTTGGAACAAATTCAAAACCTTGAGCATTTCACTAGACTTTTTTTCCCCTTTACCAGTGTGAATGTACTTTATATTTCCCAAAGGGAAAGTGGGCTCACTGAGAACACATTTCAAAGGAAATGGGGTTATAATGTTACTTGGATGTTGACCTGAAGACGCACCACAGAGACTGGTGACACCATCTAAAGCGTCTAAGGTTTTTGCTGGTTGGTTGGTTGGTTGGTTGGTTGGTTGGTGTTTCTTTCAGCCAAAACTCTGTGGGAAACCAGGCACAGACATTTGAGATTAGACTACTGATAAGACATAAACACCGATTACTGACTAGTAAGAGTTTTAATACATGCTTAATGCCAGTATGACAATTTCCAAACGACTAAACTTTTCTGAAAGAAAAGAGAAAGAAGGAAAAAATTTAAGAGTCCTTCTACTTTCTTATAACCACAGATACAAACGTAAAATGAATGCAATTTATTAACTTAGAATCATGTACCAATCCAAACTGAAGACACTGAGCTATGCTTTGAAATTTTCTGGAATAATTTTACATAATCACTCTTCCCATGCCATTGAAAGGTAATTCGTTATTTTATGCATATATAATAAAAAGGATTAATTATGGCAATAAATTATAAATGAGAGCTGTTTGTTCTTTGGGAAGGCATGTTATTGGTTTTCTTCTGTGAACAGATATTACACAGCTCAAAACAAAGTTTATATTTTTATGATACTGTTAAGTGTAATTGATATTTTTTATTTTTCCTATTATGTTTTATTTTGTTTTAAAAAAGAAACTAGCTCTTTGTTAATATTAACAAGTTTGGATAGTTCTAACTGCTCATATGAAAATTAGATGCCATGTATTTATATCGTTCTATTCAGAAAAATTCATTTGTACCATAATAGTTTAATTGGTACATTTTTAAATGCAAATGTAGCTATTATTTGTTATTATAATCTAGCAAAAACCCCAAGAACATTTCAGGAGGTAAAGTAACTTCAAAGCCCTATGTGTATAAAACCCTTTTATATGAACGTATTAAAATCAGAAATTAAATTTTCAGCAAGCAATATATATTACTTACATAGTACAAATTCTGTAAGTCTTATCTGATTGCCAATGTCAGGAAATAATAAAGTAAGAAATACATTCTTAGCATGAATTGCTATCTTAACACACACACACACACACACACGCACGCACGCACACACACACACAGCTAAGAAATCATCAATTAGGTGCATGAAGACAGAAAATAAATGTGTGTGTGCCATCTTTTCTAATAACACATTTCATTAAGTTTACATAAAGACTTTCTAAGGATTTTTTCAAGTTATTTTCAGTAAAAATTAAAATATTCACTTAATATGGACCCTCTATTTTTAGTCATGATCTGACAGCCAAATCTTTCAGAATGACACTTACTGGAATTTGCATATTCTAAAAGACAAAGTGACTAATACAGAAAAAGAATCTACAACCGTTATTACCTATGTTAATTGTTAAATTCATATCGAAGGCATGAACTTTGAAACCCTTATATTCTGAGCTACAAAAGGCAACAGAGAGGTGATAGCAAAGGCCTCATGCTCTCTGTATATACTTATGACATGAAAGAGTTGAGATCAGGAATACAATGGAATGTACCTTGTACTTAACCAATAATCATGGCTGAAATAACATGCTATGGCAGGTAGTGATGGTGGCAGGACAGAAGCCAAAGCAAGGCTGTGAATGAAATGCTATGTGAATGAATGAAATGTTGACTCAGGTCAACAACAGAGATCACCATTTGAAATATAAGCATGCTTTGAACTCAACCATTTCTCAACTGACTTAGTTGTCTGATTTTCCCAAGCACCTGCAGAAGTCATAAAAGCTCTGGATTTATAGTCCCAAGTCATGGGTTCAAATCCAGAGAATGCTACTTCTCACTAGCCTGAGGGTTTTCTAGGAAGTTTAATTACTTGAGTGTGTTTTAAATGGTCAGGCACTCCACGCATTTAACGTATCATGACTACCAACTCAGGAAGTCACGGAGTCTCAGAAAAGAGCAAGGATTCCTTGACAGTTACTTGCTATTGACTGAATGTTTGGGTCCCCCCAAAATTCATAGGTTAAGGTCCTAATTCCCAGTGCAACTGCATTTGCAGGTGGGACCTTTAGGAGGTAATTAAGTCATGAAGGCAGAACCCTCATGACTGAGATTAGTGACTTAATGAAAAGAAACACACAGAGACGATCTTTTTCTCCACCATGTGAAGACACAGCAAGAGGCCTGCCATCTATACACCAGGAAGAGAGCCCTCACCAAGAACCCAACTATGCCTATACCCTAATCTTGGACTTCCAGCTTCCAGAACAAAGAAATCAAAGTGAGAAATAAATCTATGTTGTCTAAACCACGTAGTCTATGGTATTTTGTTATAGTAGCTTGAACTAACACATTACTCAATTCTCAAATTCTTGTGATTTTGGTGCTAAATTGATTCTTTAGGGTCACAAAGGTTCTATTTGTATATCAAGAAAGGAGAATAATGTATGTGTAAGTAAGAATTCAGGTTTCCTTAAATCTGACCAAATCTTCATTGTATTGTTTAAGCTTCATCAAAGAGAACTGGAGCCCTGCTATGAAAATTTTGGATAGCATTGAATCATTTCCCTATGTCAATAAAAGCCAATTCAGGGGGTGTAATGCATGGTCTGGGGGCTATAGTAGATAATGTATTCCACATTTTGTAACCGTATATAGTAATAGTATATAGGAATGCGGAAACTCAACTTATTGTGTTAACCGTTTTGCAGTGCATACAAATACTGAATCATCATGTTGTACACCTGAAACTAATATAATGCTATGCCTCAATTATAAAAATAATGATCAATCAGCTTCTCCTTTACAGAACCCCCCCCCCCCCGTTTCTAAATGTGCTGCAGTGGAATTCTCAGTGAAGAATTCAGCCAGAGTCCATAAAATATTTGGGATCTCCTCCTCCTACAGTGGAAAAAAAAAACCAAATTGAGAAAAGAAAATGTAATTCAGCCCCAAGTACATTCCATACTCCATCCCATGAGAATACTTTAAAGATGGCCCCACAATACAGGGACATTAAGAGTGGCCTGTAGCAAAGCCACTGTTTCACCTGATATTTCCATGTTGGTTCATGGCTTGTCGTTTTGCCAAGCAAACATATTTTGATCTTCCTCTGTTTGCAAGGCAGCATGCTAAGCACTTTTGCATACATGATCTCATTTAATAATTGCAATGATCCGATGTGGCAAAGATTATTAATTCCGTTTTTCAGGTGACTACTGAGGTGGACAGTAAAATCATTATGTGAAGCTCCAAAGCTCTGGAGTAGCATCACTGGACTGGAAGCCAGGTCAACTGATTTTTGGCTCAGTCAACATTGTCCCACCATCTTCCACTCTCTTTATCCATTCATTTCTGCAGTTGTCACTATCTGTATAGTGACTCCCTGATGGCAGAGCCATCTTTGTGTCATTCATATAGGAGATGCTCATTAAATGTCTGCTCAGTAAAGAACATATACTAAGCTGCAGTGTGAGGCACAGGTCAGGCATTTGACATACAGGAATGAACAAAGCAAAACCCTAATCTCATGGACTTTCCATTATAGTGAGCAGAGACAGGAAGCTTCTGAACAAATAATTGTATATCAGAGGGCGAGAAGTACCTGGAGGTAAAACATGTTATTGCCATTAGACAAAGCTTCTCCAAAATGGCGGCGTTAGGCAGAGGCCCAGCGAAACGGATGAGTGAGCCATTCAGATACCTGGGGAAAGAGCAAACAGGCAATGCAGAGGTCTGGAGCAGAGTTCCAGGCAGAAGAAACAGCAAGTGGAAAGGCCCAGAGGCAAGTCTATGCTTAGAGCGTTTGAGGAAAAGCAAGGATGACCCTGTGATTGGGACCCCAGGAGGGAGCCAAGAGTGATCGGAGATAATGTCAAAGAGAAGTGTGATTGGCAGATCAGGAGGGAGTGGAAGGCAGGAGGAGACTTTCGGATTTTATTTTGAGTGAGATGAGAAGCTTTTAAAGGTATAAAATATAATCTCCTTCAAAAAAAACAAACAAACAACGCCTCTGGGTGCCATGGAGAACTGCGAAGGGAAGAGTGGTGGAAGCTGGCATTGGAGTTGGAAGTCTGTAGAAAAAGTCCAGCTTAGCAGCGACTGACTTTGCATTCGGAGGTGGAGAGAAGTGGTTGGATATTTTGGACCTGGAGACTGTTTCTATTTGAACCAGTAAGAGGGTTTAATGGGTCCTTTGTTTACTTTTTAGATTCGGAAATCAGATTATTCTTTAGGGGATGAGCAGAGGGTAGTCCGTTTCCGGGGTGGGCTGTGCACCAAATCAGACTGAAAGAAGGAATTTGCTGGTACCCTCGGCATCGGGGGACCACCTCGGTAGGGCTCCCTATTAAATAGATGTAAGGCTGGACTTTAAGGGGGTTGGCAAGCCAAATTTATTGAAACCCACTTGATCTACTGCACAATTGAATTAAGAACTTGATTCTTCCTTGAAGAAGTCATGACTTTCCCATAATATCATCTTGGAGGTGGGGGTGTGGACTTATCAAATCCTTTGACTTTTAAACGCCCGAGAAGCTTTATCATTGAGAGAACTCTCAGACTAATACAAGCGATTTTATTTTTAATACACAGAATCAGTGCCTTACTTGCCAACTAATTACCTAAATAGATACAAATGTGCTTGAAGAGTGTCTGATTCTCCAGATGCCATTACCGGGAGTGAGTCTGTTTCTTGCCTCCTGAAGCCGAGTGCAATCAGCTTTGATAGTGGGGACAGTTTTCAGGGCGGTTTCCTTTGAAAAAGAGAAGGAGTTTTCCCCAGGTTTCCATTTCAAGAACATTAAGTTCAATTGGATTTCCAGGTACCCTTAATTGATGTAACAGACAAGAGGAACCTGATGTTTCGAGTCAAAGTCCTCTTTTGAAAGGAAAGGATGTCAAGCCTAAAATATCAGCTTTTTTTTTGCTGTTTCTGAAGCGATCCTTGCAACGACAATAACACCAACAACAAAACAGAAGAAGAAAGAAAGGAAAGGAAAAGGAAACAATATGATTGATCATTTCCCTGGAGACTACACATGTTAAACTACTATTTCTATAGTCTTCATTTCAAAAGTCCCAGAGATAACGGATATATGACAAAAGTATATTTAGAAGATAGAAACACTAAACAATCTAGGAAAAACCATTTTGTTTCACCTTTTTGTGTCCCAATCTAAATTTTGGTTTATAGTATTTCTAATGATGCAGAAAGGAATATTTATTATTAGGCTAACTGGATAAATAAAAGACTTTTAATATGGGCAACGACAAATTAGGTCAACAGTGAGTTTTCTCTATGTTAAAAAAAATATGGGTGTTGTTAATTTTATTTTGAAAACTGTGCATTCAGCTGCACGTGTGTATCTAGAATTTCTTGTCCGGAGGCACATTGAACACTGGCCTGAAAGCCCAAGGGTGGAGAGAGAAAGGGGAGGACCAGAAAGATGATCCGTAGGGCATGCGTTCTCAGTGGGGGTAACACTGCTCCCAAAAGGGGGAAAAGTGATTTTGGGGGGAGGACAAGAAACCTTTAGATATAGCAATGTTTTGTGATCTTCTGCAGTTGACAGAATAATGTTTCCCCCACCCTGGACACTGTCCCATCAAAGAAGTCCATGCCCTAATCCCTAGAACCTCTGACTGTGTATATGACACGGCGAAGTAGAATTAAAGTTGTAGGTAGAATTGAGTTTGCTAATTAGCTGACCTCAGAATGGGGAGATAGATATTCCTGGACTAGCTGGGTGAGTCCAATGTAGTCACGAGAGTCCCTCAGAGTGGAAGGGGAAGATGTGGCTATGGAAGGAAAGCACAGAGAGATGCAACGTTTGCTTTGAAGGTGGAGAAAGGCAAAGGAATGACAAGGTCTCCAAAAGCTAAAACAGTTTCTTCGCTGGGCTTCCATAGAATAGAGCCCTGCCAATCCTGTTATTTTAATGAAGTGAGACCAAAGTCAGACCTCTATTCCTGTAGAACTGTATGATAACATATCTATGTGTTCAAGCTGCTAACTCTGTGGTAATTTGTTATAGCAGCAGTGCAAAACTAATACACCCTCCCAAGGGCTATGTATATAAACAGTTGTATGATATGTCTGTAGTATTAAAAGTCATTGGTGGGAAATTAGGAGAAAAGAAAAATCGGAAAAGGTGCCTTATCAGGGCAATAACGAAAAAACAAACCAGGGCACCTGGGTGACTCACTTGGTTAAGTGTCTGACTGGATTTCGGCTCAGGTCATGATCTCACGGTTTGCCGATTTCAGCCCAGCGACAGGCTCCATGCTTACAGTGTGGAGCCTGCTTGGGATTCTCTCTCTCTCTCTCTCTCTCTCACTGCCCCTCCCCAGTTTACCTCTCTCCCTTTCTCTCTCTCAAAGTAAATAAATAAAAACTTAAAAACAAAAACCAACAAACAAAAAGCCACTGAGGAGCATTGGTCTGACCGGGAGCAAGCAGGGTTTTCTGCTCATGTTTCGTAGATGGGGGGCAAAATCAATATTGGAATCAGTGAATTTTATTGTCCCAAGATCTGCTGCTTCCTCTGGAGAATATCAGAAACTTAGCACAAATACAGTTATTCCTAAATATGAAGGGCTAAGAAAATATTCCAGAGGGAAAATATTTAGGGAAAGAAATTAGTTTATATGAACTAGAAATATTAATAGCACTGATAATGGAATGATACCTATATGATTACACATATTTGCATGGAAGGAAAAATGTGAGAGTTTATAAGCCAAACTCTGCATAGTACATTCTCTGAGCAGTCATTCTCTTTCTGTTTGGCCATTGTTTGTTTATTATAACTTTCCTGCAAGAATCAAAGACAGGAGGTTTTTATTGTATGACAATAGTTGGTACCTGCATGGGAACCAAAATTTCATAACTTTTTTTTTTTTAAATTCAGTTTGGGTTGAGCCTTTATCACAAAAAGTAGGACACACATTATAAAATAAATTTATTTCATATATTGTTATTACTAAATTTATTTTCAAATGTAACTACATTGGTAGAATTCTGTTCTTAGTAGATTCTAGAAAATAAAAGTAGAGGGAATTTTGTTTTCTTCTCAGAATAAATGTATATGATTACTTGATGATTACTCCTTCACTTCATGTTTGATTTTTGCAGCATAATTACAGAGGGTCATGTTTACAAAAATATTTGCAGGCTTCATCGGTTTTCCCAGACATTTTGCCTCATCCACATGTAATCAAATTATTCCCTTTTGAAATAACGATTTTGCAATTATCTTTGTGCCTTTTTTCTCTCTTCCTCAATTTAATCGGTGAGTTATGCCAGATTCTTCCTTGTCAATGATTTGGCGTGTAGTTGAAACAGTTCACCAACCTTCCTTTTCATCAAATTCATAAATCCTGTGGTTTTTAACAGGATTTCCAGTTTGTGCAATCTCTATATGCATTGACTGGTTAGATGTTTAAGTGACAGTTTGGAGGAAATTTTCAGTGACTTCAATTTTATAATTGTTTCACTCATTAGTTAATAATCCTCTGATGATTTTTATTTTTCTACATAACTTCAAGTTGGCAAGAACTTCAGGAACACAGATAATAAAATCACTCTGTATATGAAGAATTCTGTAATATTTTATCTCACACATACAAACACATGCACACTCTCTTATCTATATTCTGAATCTTTTGTTTTCAAATATAGAGGCTTTGAGATTTCTACTGCCATAACTCTTAGGAAAGGACTCAGGGTCGTTTTGCCAGCACAAATCATGGGTTTTAAATGAGCATGCTTCCTATTTAGGTAGATTTAATGGCAACAAAAAAAGAGGGCAAATGCAGGATGGTTTCAGCATCTAGACATCCTGATGGATAAGAAACGAAGTATACATTGATGGTACCAAGAAACGGTGCATTTGTCCGATCAGCAGAGACTTCGACCTGGGTTCTGGGGACACATGGGTTAATGAAATATTCCGTCTCTGCTACTGAAGTTTTCTCAAGGTCCTCATTAATTGACGTTCTTTTTTAAAAGCTTAGAAAATGAGCGTCTACTCTAAAGAACTTAGGGTTTTAAAAGCCAAGTAGTTTTCTTCCCCCACTGAACAGAAGTCCCCCCCCCCCCATTCTAGACAAGTGTCCCTGACCACTGACAAGTATCTTGCTCCTGAGTCTCCAGCAGCAGCGAGGCCTCGCCTAACATCAAGATTCCCATGAGCCACTTTTCCAGCATCCGTGTGAACTCTGTCAAAGCAAAGAATGTTCGACTGGAAACTCACCTGTTGATTAGCAGGCCAACGTCATCCTTTTATGGATGGAGAAACAAAGTCCCGGTGTATTTCAGAGCTGCTGTCTTTGGCAATGCTGGTGGTACCACTGACGATGTCTATTGTCAGACATAACTATTTTGCCAGAACACTCCTCAGAGAAAGGACACTGTGAGGACGTGACTGCTCTCGACAACTCTTGGCCGATACTTGGCAAATTTCCAACCACCCAGGTACTCACATTGGTCAACAGCTTCCGGATATAAGAGGACTCCATATCCCCCTAGCCCTTATGTGTAGGCCCTCAAAAATATCCTGGAGTAAGCGCCCAGGGAAATAAAATGTTGTTGGAAGGTTGGACATTGTTGACTTAAGCAGGCAGGAAGGACCGTCTTGGGCGGAGCTCTTTAAGAAGAAGATGACAGTGGCCTCAGCTTTGGTTGGAGCCCAAGTTCCATCGGAACATGTGCTGTATGCGGTACCTACTTCTGTCCTTGGACATTTGCCCATAGGCCAACCCTCCCGGATCTGAATATTTCCACAGTCTCTCATCACAACACTTGTCCTCACAATATCTCTCCTGCTCTCCTGAACTGTTGACCGTGGCTCATCCTCTCCAAAAAACTGAGTTTTACCCATCCCTCCCCCATTGCCCTTCATATTCCCCTTGGGACACACATTTCAAGAGTCAAATCCTTCCAGAAAATTCTATGATGTATCCCATGATGTTTTTCATCATTGCTTTACCCTTTTCTCTCTGATTTTGGGGAAATATTCTTAAATAGATACATACATACATACCTACATACATAGATGACAGATAGACAGATAGACAGTGTTTTCTTACTCCTTTTATATTCTCTACCCCAGTTTGTACACTCTGTTTGAACACACACTCTTTGAACTACTGTGATTTGCTCTGGTCCCGAATAAGCCTGTGGCATGTTATCAAGCTCTTTTCTTGCTGACAGTGCACTGGGTTTATTACTTAAAGCCCACGCCTACCTAGATGCTCGTCTCTTGTAACTCCAAATCTCTGCTTGAGTTCAGGCATCCTTGCTCTTTGTTCTCGGATTTCCTGACATCCTGATCTCTCCTTGGCTGCACCTCTGATGTCTGAGCCCATCAGATTAGCTCACTGGTCCCCCTGGTGCGTCCTGACCCGCCTTGGCCTGCCGACACCCAGCCTGGGGATGACGGCGCATCAGTGCCTGACCGTTCAGCCTGAGCTCCCCAGTCCAAACTGATAGCCATGGGGATGAATTTTCAGAGTGATGGTCAGAGTGAAATAGAGGAGCTTGACTAACTCTGCTGGCTGACCCTTACCTGGCCTGAATTTAATTTATGCTCTATTTCCAGAGACTGGAAATCATGTTTCCTTATCATCTTGAAACCTTGGATATCTGCTAAACTTTCTCTCACAGGGGATCAATTCTGGGTTTATGTTTTCTGGAACCTGAAAGCTTTTATTCCCTGAAGCAAACTAACTTTTTTTCCCTCTGTCTGTTCTCAAAGATCACTTTAAAATCTATCTTCTGTGTTTTTATCTGACATCTGTCCCCTACACACACACACACACACACACACACACACACACACACTCCACATCTATTTTCACCCAACTACCATTATTGCCAAATAATTCCTGAAACAGAGTCTAGAAATATCCTTGCCAGTTCCCTTGAGCCACCTAAGTGGCATTGATTTTCACCCTCTGAATCTGGGGCTCCCCTCAGCAACAAGGCAGGATGAGAAGACAGCAGAGTATTGCAAAGTTTTTATTGTGTGTTTCACACGGTCTGGTCCAAGTTCTCTGTACACGTAATCTCCTTAGCACACACAGTACTCTGAGTAGGAGGCGTGGTCATGTCTATTCGGTAAAGTAACAATTCAGAGGCTCAGAGAGCTGGAGTAACTTGCCTAGGTCACATAGCCAGTGAGCCACACATCCAAGAGGCTCGTGTATCTGTACCCACGGAGCTGAGCGCAGGGCTCCTCCCCAAAAGAGCAAGATCCATGTGTTGTATGAGCTCACCTTTTCTCAGAGAATGGCACATGCAGGAAAACCCCCTATTCAAGACAAGGCCACCTTTGACATGGTAAACTCGGAAGTTGACTGAATGAAACGCTCACCAGTGTAAACGCTTGGCTGTCAGGGAGCTGAGCATTCTCACAGAAAAGGATCATGTCATGTTCTTCTCCTCTCTGTGGTACTTTAAAGAAGCTCTTATCTTCCTATGTTTAAGTTTAATCTCGCAGAGTCGGTCACTCCCTTGTGGGAAGTTAAGCGGACGGTAGGGAAGCTGAGCACGCCGCCAGTGTTTCCAGCCACGATGCCAATATAAAGACAGTCTTGCCTTCCAGGAGAATTAAGATAAATGTCGCATCTGCCTCTGTCTAGATAGCAAGGCTGGTGTGGAGACTCTTCGCACCTATGAGACAGACCGAAGGTGGGCCACTCAGTGATCGCCTGCAGCTCTGCAGATTGGCATGAAGCAGAGGGGGTCCTGCTCCCTGCTCCAGAAATACGGAGTTGTACTGTGCAATCTTAATCGTGTATCATGGCCAAGATGACCTTTGCCCTTGGCCGATTCTTAAGTCAAGCCCCAATATGTGACGCTGGGTGAGTGACTTAGCCTGCCAGGATCTACACCCCCTCAGCTATAACACAAGAAGTCTGGTACTCACTTCCCTCCTGGGCAAGTGGCTGACTTACCTGGGAAGGATAAAACATGAATGATGATTTTCTTTTTTGCCTCTCATTTCTGGGCAATGCCGGTGGTATTTATAGATTGGAAAAATGAGTCCAGCACAACATAAGGACACAGAATGCCACCAAACCAACACAAAATAAGTTTCATAATGCCCACATTAATAACACTATGGAAAGACACGAGCTGTGTCACATAAAAGGTGGGAACGCATGCTTTGGGGAGGGCAATTTGACATTATGCATTAAAATGAAAATTTCAGGGGTGCCTGGGTGGCACGGTAGGTTGAGCATCTGACTCTTGATTTTGGCTCAGGTCACAATATCATAGTTTGTGAGTTCAAGCCCCGCATTGGGCTCTGAGCTGACAGTGCAGAGTCTGCTTGGGATTCTCCCTCTCTCTCTCTGCCCCTCTTCTGCTCTCTCTCTCTCTCTCAAAATAAATAAGTCAAAACTTTAAAAATAAATAAATAAAATGAAAAATTCATTTACCTTTTGATTCTCCACTTCTGAAATTCTATGTTATATGTGTAATGTATATGTATGTATGTGTGTGTGTACATGTATGCTCTAAATGTCTAACAATAGGGCACTAATTTTTAAAAGGTACAACATTTGAATAATGGATATTATACAGCTATTTTTTGTTTTTTTATTTTTTGTTTTTTATACAGTTATTTTTTAAGTTTGTTTGTTTATTTATTTATTTATTTATTTATATTGAGAGAGAGAGAGAGTGCAAGCACTGGGGAGGGGCAGAAAGAGAGGGAGAGAGAATCTCAAGCGGGCTCTATACTGTGAGCTCAGAGCCCAATATGGGGGCTAAAACTCACAGTGAGATCATGACCTGAGCCAAAATAAAGAGTCAAATGCATAACTGGCTGAGCCACCCAGGCGCCCCCATGCAACTATTTTTAAAAGGATGTTTTGACTGAATATTATCTAAAATAAATTAAATTTAAAAAGCTAGTTGTTCAGTGTACTGTGTAGTATTGGGTCATTAAATTAATATATAATACACACATACAGACATATATACACATATATAGATATATACATTTTACACACACACACACGCACACACACACATTTATGTGCAAAAAATGTGAAAGTATACCCAATATTATCTACAATCTGCCCTGATCTGCTGTCTTCCAAATCACCATATTTCACATGGACCAGTCTGACTGAGGCCAACGGGCGTCGAATTACATAGGGATTTAGGGATCCCCAGTGTGGAAATATATAGAACTTCACGTAGTTAGAGATTACGCAATACGTGTATTAGAAAGTCATAGTCCCAGTTCCTATAGTCCTAATTCTTATAGCTTTCCCCTAGTCCTTGGCACCTGGGTCAGTTGATGGCATTCCAGACAGTAGCAGCTGTAGCCTAAGTTTGCCTCAATAGAAAAGCAATACGTTTAGAAGAAGCCTCAGGTTCCTAGGAAGAGTGGGACCCCTCTGGACCGCGAGAAAAGAGCATAATTGCTTTCCTCCTTCATTTATCCATTAGGGATAAGCTTTGCCTCTAGAAAGTAAGGGCCAAATTTATTAACATTTTCTAACTTTTTATGTGACTTCTCAATGCGAAAGAAGAACTATTGTACCTAATCCTGGAGTTTATTACCCTGCAATTGTTTATGGCTTTGCTACACCAAATTTCAGCAGTCAAAATGTATCTCAATATATTTTAAAGATGACTTTACTTAGGTGACAGCTTATATAAGTTTTACTCCTGGATTGGCCTCCCTGAGAGTGGGAAAATACTATTATTTAAATAGATTTCCTTATTTTGATTACAGTTTGATGGACTGGGCTGGTTTGTTTGCA
The DNA here is from genome assembly GCA_030068075.1 of Paguma larvata. NCBI lineage: Eukaryota > Metazoa > Chordata > Mammalia > Carnivora > Viverridae > Paguma > Paguma larvata. The sequence goes on along the minus strand of CM057828.1, from coordinate 119,059,838 downwards.
AAGAGGTGTGGGGTATATATTTCACTCTCCTCTTGATTTTAAAAGTGCTTCTGGATTATTTTGGGGGCATCGTGTATATTCACTCATGTATACAAGAATATTTACAATATGCTAAAGTCATGAATAGGGAGATGTAAATTAAAGTGACAATAAAATATCCCTTCACACCTACCGAAATAGATATAACTCAAAAGACGAAGGCTTGGCCAGGATACGGAGAACCGGAAACTTCATATGTGGTGGGTGGGACTGTAAATGATGCAATCACTTTTGGAGAAGAGTTTGGCAGTTTATTAAAGTGCTAAACATAGATTTTGACCGTATGACCTAGCAGCTGCTCTCCAAGCTGTATACCCAGGAGAACCGGAAACATATGTCCACACAAACACTTGTAGACCAACGTTCACAGCAGCACTACTCCTAACAGACCAAAGGGGAAAACAACCTGAACTTTCATCGGCTGGTGAATGGATAAATATAACATCATACATCCTTGCAATAGAATCAAAAGGAATTAAGTACTGATACCTGTTACCAGCGGGGACTATGGAACACTGTGCCAAACGAGCTAAGACAGTCACAGAAGACCACATGTGGTGTGAACACATTTATATGAAATGTCCAGAACAGGTGAATGTATAGAGACATAAAGCGGATTCGTGATTTCTCCTGGGGAGTGAGGCTGGGGAGAAGGGGGCAACTGGGGAGTGACTGCTAAGTGGTGCATGGTGATAAAAAATATTCTAACTTAGATTGTGGTAGTGATTGCATAAGCCTATAAATTGACTAAAAATTCCTGAATTATACCTGTGAGGTATGTGAATTTTACGTCAAACAATACCTCAATAAAACTTGAAATATGGTAATGTTACCAATGTGCAAAGGACACCAGCAAGATGTCAAGTCCATGATCGTGGTATGGACCAGATGTGTAACCAAAGGCCTTGTGTATAAAATTTTATGTACAAAGGCTTTATTCTCACAAGACACGAGTATAGAGGAATACGCAATCTTTAGCTCGAAAATATTTATTTCACTGCTGAGTTTTCTTTGAAATAATTTATCGAGGTGAGAGTGATGTTGAAATGCTCACCTTGAAAGTCGACTTCAACTTACTTTCCCTTCAGAACAAGTCAAGTTGCTTCCTTCTTCTTTTTTAAAACGAGCGTAAATAAGTGGAAATCTCTGACATACTGTTCAACACAGGTTTGTTTTTTTTTCAGACACTGCAGGAAATGTTTTAGATTTTATTCCTTGCGGAATTCACAAACAAACAAGAAACATAATCAGAAAAACCTGTTCAGTCCTACCCACTCTTTCAAACTTTCTCTGGAAAGGCTGCTAAGCTGTAGCAAGTCTGATTTTCTTTTTATGTACCAAAGGCAATGGTCCTTGTTATCAGAAGTCAGTGTAATGAAGCAGAAGAGATCACAGCACTCAACTGTGGCCAGCACGGATATTTTTACTAAAAGTTCTGTTAATGAATCATTATGGAACACCAGAATGTGGGTGGAGGAGGCAGGGTGGAGTTGAGCATTTATTTCAATCACTGCAATGGTGAAAATAGTGCCTTGGAAGCCTTTGCATGGAATGAGTCATTCCGAATTCAAAATCGCAGAAAGTACCAATTTGATTAAATGTGCAAAGAACATTAACGCACATGCAGCACTGGGACATTGATAACCTTATCATATTTTTGACAGCTTTATTGAGGTACAATTTACATATTCGTTAAGATTAAGCATACAATTCAGGGGCACCTGGGTGGCTCAGTCGGTTAAGCCTCTGACTTCGGCTCAGGTCATGATCTCACGGTTGCTGAGTTTCGGGCTCTGTGCTGACAGCTCAGAGCCTGGAGCCTGCTTCGGATTCTGTGTCTCCCTCTCTCTCTCCCCCTCCCCCGCTCATGCTCTATCTCTGTCTGTCAAAATATTTTTTTTTAAAGGTTAAGTGTACGACTCAAAAATTTTTGGTAAATTTATAGAGTTGTCCAGTCATCACCACAATCGGATATTCTCTCTAGAGATGCTTAGAATCTGAAAAGCTGAATATACTGGGTTCTGGATATACTGAGTTCAAGAACTTCTTAAAGAAACTTTTTAAATGATCTGTTGAAAAATGTTATTCCTTTTAAGTATAGACTCCATACTCCTTATTTTAAAGCTGAAGGATACTGTTTTTGCTATTTCAGGGATGTTAACAGAACTAATGGGAAGCTAGCTATTTTGGTGCTCTATACGTTTGTTTCTGAAAGTAAAAATCTTTGATGCACGAATTCTTAAACTACTTAAAAATTTAGGTGTTTGGATTCTGCCTTGAAAACAATTGAGAACAGAACAGCATCTTGAGGACTATTAAGGGATTTGGCTGCTTCTAACAATAATGTCTTCCTTTAAGGAAAATGCAAAACAGGTTCAGAGATGTAATCAAGCAAAGTGGTTGGCCAAGATGGTAATTATTTCCATAAAATGATAATATAGGAAATGGTGATAACGAAAACACAAACAGGCCCAGTTTTTCTCGGTCTGTATCGACTGGGTGTGGAATGAAATGTGCATTCCTCCCAATTTCCCTGGTTACCTGCTTCATGAAACCGAAAGACCCATCTATTTTTCCACTTCCACCCCCCAGCGGTCCCTCAGAGTGAAAACGCATTCAATCCAAATATGGCAACACTACGTCTAGATAGTAAACACGGAAGTGGGCCCTAAAGACAGTGCCGACAACCACAAACTGTGTGCGTAACTGACAATGATAGGAGACGGCAAAATTTTGGGCGACCGAGGCAACTGTCAAGGTCATCTCATTTCAAGGTTGTCTCTGCCTGCCAGGAGAATTACAAAGTTCTGGTAGTTTCCCAGGTACCTCCGGATAATTGTTAACATAATGAAAGAGATTAGTTCTAAATTATTCCGTACAGCGTCCAATGCTGATCAAATTATCTAGATAATAGCGTAGTGTTAAATTGCATATAGTCTGAGCAGATACAGTTTTATTCATGCATTCGTTTATTCAGTCTGTCAACTTATTATTAGGTTTTTATATGAGCCAGGAACTTCGCGTCCCAGAATTTGTGCAGAGCCTGATCCTTTTATTTGATCCAATACATGAAGACCACGGGAAGAATTTCTTCCAAGTAATTTATCCTTGTAATAGCATACACTTAATGTTTGTAAATGTACAATTACCTTCAAGCAGAGAGAATTCACCGAGCTTATGCTACAGTATAGATACAATTAATAGCCAAATAAGTCTATCGATTAATCCAAATCTAACACAGTTTCTCAACTACCATTTTTCAACAAAAGACATAGAATGATTTCAGTCCATTTCAAACAGCCTTTAACTTTTGGAATAGTCACACTCTGTTATTTGCAGGTACTCGCGGACATGAAATTTACTGCAGAAAGTTGGGAAGAAAATACCTTGGTTCTCTTTTAACTGTTTCTGGACTTCAGAGCAATATCTGAGTAAGAGGAGTAACCTAATAGGAGGTGATGAAATGCTTCCGGCATGGTCTCTTGTTCAAGATGTGTACCTTTCTAGCAAAACTACTTTTTCCTTGCTTAAAAAGCACCTGGCTAGTTCACCGATAGACACAGTTACTGCTACAAGGTCAAGTCCATATTGCACTTTATGTGCACTCAGAGAAAGGAAACCAAGCGCATGCTTGGACCTATGGTGCTGGAGTACAAAGGTGTGTAGGTCAAGTTCATCAACCCTCAATTTACTATTTAAACTGCTATACTCTACTGTCTGCACAGAAAGCCTCACACTGAGTTTCTGGGGAAAAGTCTTCTCTTCCAGATGGCGCTCTTTGTAGTTTTATAGAGATTTAAAAAGCATGTTACAGTATCTTTTATTGGGTTTTATGATATTCTTGTAACTCATTCATAGGCCTGTATCTGAAAATACTTTGTGGGTTTGGATGTCATCGATGAAAACGTTTATATTCTTAATAATAAACACTAACCCGCATGTTTTATTATACCACTGTTTTAGGTTTTACTAGAATACGTGTTGACAAAAGACAATAAATGTACTAAAAGTTTTAGAAATCCATTCATTTTTCAGTTCAAAGGTTCATAGAAAACTCAACAAAATACAGTTTCCAATTAGACATCCCCCACTGATCATTACAAGTCCAATTGCATTAAAGTACAATCGTTGCTACTCAAGACTCATCGAACTGCTGAAATTCACTGAAAATCAAAACAGTTGATAAGAAAGAAGCTGTTGCTTTGATTCCTAAGCAGCCTACATTCTTTCTTCAGGTCATGCACTCCAAACGGGAATCATGAGCCCTATGACGGCATTCGGATATTACCTAGTGAGATGGGTTCTGTCTGTATGTCGCTTCCAGGCTGGCAGCAAAAGACGAGGTCAGAAGCATTTTTCCTTTTTCCCAGCTACTCTCCCATTCTCACCTTTTCATCCCGAAGCCCACACAACCCTGGAAAACACCTCTCTAAGCAATGCCCCTTCTTGGAAGCCACTCTAATTAGCAGCAATTCTGGACTGCGAATCTCCACGTGGCATCTACTACCTCCCACCCAGCCCCCAGTATATGTGCGACCACAATGCCTGCTGTGAACATTTTAAGACCAAGTTCTAGAGGTCAGGCAGCTCCATTTGTAGCCCACCAATGAGAAGCGAGGCTCCATGTTTCTCTCTGCATTCCTGTGGATTCCCTAAATAATAGAGAAAGAAATCCAGGGCACAAAAGGATCACAATGCCTATGGAAGCTCATTGTCAAGTTACTGTCTGGAGCATTCAAGTTGCCTGTTGCTAAGGTCACAGCAGTGAGACCAAGACTTGCAGGGAAAAGCATTCTCAAAAGAGGCTATATCGGGGATGTTTTGCTTAAAATGTACTGGCTTCACACAAACAGATTTCTTTCTTTCTTTCTTTCTTTCTTTCTTTCTTTCTTTCTTTCTTTCTTTCTTTCTCTTTCTTTCTTTCTTTCTTTTTTTCTTTCTTTCTTTCTTTCTTTCTTTCTTTCTTTCTTTCTTTCTTTCTTTCTCACTTTCTATTATTATTGTTGGAAAGATGCCACCACATTTGTTGAGTACAATTGATTGCTCTAAAAGCTTGCTGAATTAGGGGCGCCTGGGTGGCTCAGTCGGTTAAGCGTCCAACTTCGGCTCAAGTCATGATCTCACCGTTCCGAGTTCGAATCTCGCGCTGGGCTCTGTGCTGACAGCTCGGAGCCTGTTTCGGATTTTGTGTCTCCCTCTCTGTCTGTGCCCCTCCCCTGCTCATGCTCTGTCTGTCTCTCTCTCTCTCTCTCTCTCTCAAAAATAAATAAACATCAAGAAAAAAAAATTTTAATAAAAGAATAAAAGCTTGCTGAATTAAAGTACGATAACGGAATGCATCATACTGGGCATGTTCAAAATAACTCAAATTTAAACAGGAGCAAGCCAAGACTGAGGGTGAAACTCCCCTGAGTTTCAAAACTCAGAAACAGAAGCAAAATCAGAAGCAGAAGCTACGAGTTCCTTTAATAGCAACCACTGTTAATTGTAGCTGAAGCTGAAAAATTTAGGCTGAGAAATTTAAAAGACATAGATACTTATCCAAGACTGATGTGATCGTGGTTGACAAACACTTACCTCTTCGTTTTGTGACTAGCAGCCTATAAAACTTCCCTTTCCCTGGAGAAGAAAATAGAGTTATTTGTCAATGCCAAGGTGACGTGATGCTATGATGCTAAAACATTTACATCCTTATTCGTCTCACCCACTTGATTGAGATGCAGTGTCTTCCCAATGGATAGAAAGTCATTATGTAAAACTGAGAAGGAATTAAACATTGAGGAATTTCAAAATGTAATGCAGGTTAGTAAAGGACGTTCCATAAATTGTGACCAACATTAGGACGCAGTTGCTCATGGCCAATGACCAAACATTACGTATGATTAATTCAGAGATTTTGATGACAAGCTCTAATAGAGGGGAATAGTTGTTCCACTAATATTTTCCATGTGATGGTTTATTTTAATAATTTGAAATAGAAAAGTCTTGCTAGAGTAATGTAAAGATGTAAGATCGAAGGGGATCAAGGAATACTTAGGAGTTTTTGGAGGTCATGACCCCTGTGGAAGCCTGCTAAAATTTGTTTCATTAATATTCTTCATGTGCCAACACCAAATGAAAGCAGCATAGACAGATAGGGGCACCATTTTGAAAAACCCCACACAGGAGTGGGGCTCAGTATTGTAACCTAACTGTCTGAGCATACTTAGTTACCTTGATACCTCACTACACTATAGAGTAAGCAAACATCTTTATATTTTTGTTTTAAAGAGCGATACAGTAATATAAACTGTTGAAGGCTTCTTTCAAGAAATATGACTTCAGCAAGAATCCTGTAAAGTAAATAGTAGGTGATTGAGTACATCATTTGTACAACAGTTTAGTCCAACCCCATCTGAATTCCACACAGGACAATAAAAAAAATTAAAGGCAGAATTATTACATTACTATCACAAACTTCATTCTTATCATTCTTCGTGGAACAACACCTCATAAACATTAGACTAAAGAAAGAAAAGGATTGTATTTTATTTTTTTTTTTTTTAAAATTTTTTTAATGTTTATTTATTTTTAAGACAGAGAGAGACAGAGCACGAGTGGAGGAGAGGCAGAGAGTGAGGGAGACACGGAATGTGAAGCAGGCTCCAGGTTCTGAGCTGTCAGCACAGAGCCCAACGCAGGGCTCGAACTCACAGACTGTGAGATCATGACCTGAGCCGAAGTCGGTCGCTCAACCGACTGAGCCACCCAGGCGCCCCTAAAAAATGTTTTTATTAATGTTTTATAACATTTTCTCTCTGAGAGAGAGAGAGACAGAGCACAAGCAAGGGAGGGAGAGAGAGAGGGGGAGACACAGAATCCGAAGCAGGCTCCAGGCTCTGAGCTGTCAGCACAGAGCCCGATGCGGGGCTTGAACTCGCAGACCATGAGATCATGACCTGAGCCAAAGTCGGCCGCTTAACCAACTGAGCCACCCAGGTGCCCCAAGGATTGTATTTTAAATGTGCCCGTTTTCCCACAACTAGTCGTGTAAAGTTTCACAAGGCTATTTATTAAAATCTTTTCACATGTAGATAAATACAGTTTTTTTTAAGTCTTGGAATGTCTTCTAGATTCTGAATGTCTAAGGTTTTCTGTTTGTTTTGCTTTGTTTTACTCTAGGGCAATGAATCCTTACTAACACCTACTGTCATCGTATGACCCCTTGAAATGCCTTCTTTCCCGCAGCATCCAAAGCAAAGGCTCGTCATGGAGATCCTCACAAAAGCCAGCAGGAAAACGGCCCAAAACCAGGCAGTAGAAACTGATGTGAGCAATGCCTCATTCGAATGAGATTTCCCAAATGACATCGCACCCGAAGAATTCCCTTGGACTGTCTGAAATAGGAAATGTGTTCTGTGGAATATAACTGTCAGAGTTCAAACAAGATGTCTCAAGAAAATGCTTTATTCATGTTAAGAGGAAAATAATCCTCTTTGCTTGACTTCATGCATGGGATATTCTAGAGAGTGATAGAGTTCTAATAGCGAGACCCGTTAACTCAAAATACATCCTGACATGTAGAATTTCCTTGCTTTAGAGTAGAAAGAATTCAAAGAAAACCTATGACTTCCTACCCATTACTTTCTTTTAACTCATGATGTCCTTTCTTATCTTCTTGTTTCATCCATTTTAACTCTTATTCATAAAATTCCTTATCCTGAGGCTTTTAAATAATCCACGGTATCACCTTTTGTGAATCTTCTATTTTTAGTCATGGTGGCTTACTGTATTATGGTTCCAAGAAAAGGCAACTAGCTGTCCTATCGGTCTTAAAATCCAACATCCCACAGTATAAAAACTTGAAAGCATTAACAGAACACAGAGTCAATGATTTGCACAAATTTAAATGGCCCTCCAACTTCTCCTTAAGGTGAAGTGACAATTAGAAACTGAGGCCTCTTTCAGAAGTCATATCTACCCTGACCTAGTTCTATATGGCTATGTCTCGTGCTTATTTTGTATCCTTCACCATGCTAACATGAAGACTCCAGTCACTCGTTGAATGTTATTTAGACATTGACTATACAAATGCCCCAGGTTCCTATTGGGATAAAAGCATATTTTTAAAGATGGTAAAGGGGCGTCTGGGTGGCTCAGTCGGTTAAGCGGCCGACTTCAGCCCAGGTCATGGTCTCACGGTCTGTGAATTCGAGCCCCGCGTCAGTCTCTGTGCTGATGGCTCAGAGCCTGGAGCCTGCTTCAGATTCTGCATCTGCCTCTTTCTCTCTCTGCCCTTCCCCTGCTCACTCTCTGTCTCTCAAAAATAAATAAACATTTAAAAATAAATAAAGATGGTAGAATTCTCAAAGGATATTATTTATGAAAGCATCCATAATTTATGTAGTTGTTATCAAGCTACATATTTAATTTTCACAGGATTTCTATGAAATAGGTATCATGATAATCGTCATTTTATAGAAAAAGATGTTGAAGTTGAGAAATGGTGAAGACTTTGCCCTAGAACAAGTCAGCAAATAACAAAGCCGGAATTGGAAATAGATCTACTTAATTTCTTAACTGTTATAAATCCTACTGCCGCAAGAATCCTAGTCCACAAAGGTGTGTGTGTGTGTGTGTGTGTGTGTGTGTGTGATTGCATATAATTTAGATTGTATAGAGTTGAACTGTATTGCTAATACCAAAATTATCTTTTCAGGGTGTTATTCTGAACAACAACAACAAAACACTAAAAAAAAACATTTGAGCAAGTAATGGCTGAAAATTTTCCAAATTTTATGAAAACTATAAACACGTAGATCTAGGGAGTTCAAGGAAGCCTCAGTACAAGAAACATGAAAAAAAAACTATGCCAAGGTATATCATAATCAACTTGCTCAAAATCAATGATGAAGACAGAATCTTGAAAGCAGCCAGAGAAAATGCATAGATTACGTACAGAGAAACAAAGATAAGGATGATAGATTTCTCATTGGAAATAAAGCAAGTAAGAATAAACAGAGCAAAACCTTTAAAGAACTGAAAGATAAAAACTGTCAACTATTCCAAGTGAAATGTCTTTCATAAACAAAGGTGAAATTAAGACTTTATCCGACATATAAGAGCTGAAAGAATTCATCACCAGTACTAGAAGAGAAGTTGAAGGAAGTCTTATAAGTAAAATAAAATGATGCTATATAGATATATGGATCTATACATGGAAATAGAAAGCACTAGAAATGTTAGCTATATGGGTTAAAATATGAGACTTTTCATAATATTCAAGTTTTAAAAAAATACAATTGACTAAAGCAAGAATAATAGTGTATTTATTAAATGTGGATGTTTACATATGGAGAAGTAAAATATACAACAGCAATAGCACAAAGATTGAATATACTGAAATAAAAGTATATTCTTGTAAATTTCTTATAATAAAGATAAAGTAAAATATCACTTAACAGTAGAACTGTGATAAATTAAAAATTAAACATATACAGTATAACCTTAAAGCAACCATTAACAAAACAAAATAAGAATTGCAATTATAAGGTAAATGGAGATAGAATGCAATTATGAAAGAAAATCTCAAAAATCTCAATTCAAAAGAATGAAGATAAGAAAGAGGGAATGAAAAACAAATGGAACAAACTAAAAACAAAGAGCAAAAAAGAAGATGCAAACCTAACCATGTCAATAATCACTTTAAAGAGTAGTGATGTAAACATTCCAACTAAAAGGCAAAGATTGGAATTCACATACATACTGCATGCAAAAAGAGAAACAACAGACTTTCAATATAAAGAATTGACAGATTGAAAGAATATAATGGAAAAGATAAACCATGCTGATATTATTCAAAAGAAATTTGGACTGACTATATTAATATCAAAGTAGAATTAGAGCAAACAAAATTACCAAAGTTAAAGACAGCCATTGCATAATGATAAAAGGCTCAAATAAATAAGAAGATATGACTATTCTAAATGTTTATGTACCTAGTAATAGAATCACTAACCACATAAAGCAAAATGTAATAGAATCGCAAGAAGAAATTGCCAAATCCATAATTATAGTCAGGGATATCAATATTCATTTCTCAATAATTGCTGGAATAAATAGACGGCAAGGATGTGATTAAAACTTTGTCCAAAGAAAGCTCTAGAGTCAGATGGCTTCGCTAGTGAATTCTATCAAATTTGGGGAAGAAATCTTACTAATTCTATACAATTTCTTCCAGAGAAGTGTGGAAGAAGGAATAAATTCCGATTAACTCTATGACGTCAGCCCTAATCTGATACCAAAATCAGATAAATAAAGACATTACAAAAAAGAGAGAAGCCACAGACAAATATTTCCCTTTAACACATACATAACCATTCTTAAAATCATTTTAGCAGATCAGATTCAATGTATAAAAAAGATAATACCTCATAATCAATGGAGTTTATCCCAGGAATACAAGGTTGATTAAACATATGAAGGCCAACCAATGTAACTCACCATAAGAACAAACTAAAAAAGAAAACTCACATAATCATTTCAATAGATGTAGAATAAGCATTTGACAAAATCCAACATGCATTCTGATTAAAAACTCTCAGCCAGTTGTGAACAGAAGGAAACTTTCTTATCCTGGTAAAGGGTGTCTATGAAAACACTATAGCTAACAGTCGACTTAATGGTGAAATATAAAAATGCATTCCCCTTAAGATTAAAAAGGAAACAAGGATGTCTGCTGTCCCTGCTCCCCAACACTATAATGAAGATTCTGGTGAGTGCAATAAGACACGAATAAAAAATAGAAGGTATTCAGATGGGAAAGGAAAAAGCAAATCTCAGTTAACAGGCAATATGATCCTCTGTGTATAAAATCCTTTGGAATTTACAAAAAAAAAAAAGAAATAAAAAAGTTTATAAGTGAGTTTAAAAGCTTCAGTAGAGAATTGCTATACAAAAATCAATTGTATTTGTTTTATTTTTTTGAAAGCTTATTTGTTTATTTTTAAGAGAGAGAGAGAGAGAGAGCACAAGTGGGAGAGGGGCAGACAAAGAGGGAGACACAGAATCTGAAGCAGGCTCCAGGCTTCAAGGTGTCAGCACAGAGCCCGATGCGGGGCTCCAACCCACGAACTAGGAGATCATGACCTGAGCTGAAGTCAGACACTTAACCGACTGAGCCACCCAGGCGTCCCTAAAAATCAGTTGTATTTCTTCCATATGCTACAATGAACAATCAAAAATGTAAAAATAATTTATAATTGCATCAAAAATGTTAAACACTTGAGGATAAATCTCACGAAAGTTATGCAACATGCCATACACTTAAAATTGTAAAATATGGCTAATAAAAAGTTTTTTTGAAATCTGAATAAATAGTGATACAGAATGTTCATTGATTAGAAGGCTCACTATTGTAAGATACATTTCTCTGTAAATTCATGTACAGAATAAATGCAATCCAATCAAAATCCCAGTAGGAATTTTGTAGAAATTTTCAGATGATTCTAAAATATATATGGAATTCAAAGGGCCTGGACTACCGTACACACTTCCAAAAAGAAAAAAACTCTGAAGAATAGGAGCAAAGTTGGAGGATTAAGCTACTTGACTGTGAGACATATTATAAAGGATAATAATTAAAATTGCAGTATTAATGTCAAGGTAAACAAACAGATCAATGGAAAAAAATAGGGAATCCGGAAACAGGTGCACACACATAGACGACTGATTTTTTTTTTTTTGCAGATTTGCAAATACAACATCATTTTAAAAAATGGTGGTAGAAAAAATTGGGTATTCAAATACAAAATAATGAACTTCAATCTATATCTCATATCATATACAAAAATTAGCTTAAATAGATCATAGACTAAACATAAAATCTAAAACTAGAAAGCTTTGGAAAGAAAATATAGGAGAAAATTTTTGCGACCATGAGTTCGGTAAAAATTATCTGGATGCAAGACCCAAAACATGATTCATAAAGAAAAAGAAAATGGATGTCATCTAAATTTAAAACTTCTACTCTTTGAAAGAGTCTAGAAATTGCCATCAAAGAGAATAAAATGACCAACCACAGATTTGGGGAAAATACTTGCAAATCACTTACCAGATAAAAGAATTCTTTCCAGGGGCGCCTGGGTGGCTCAGTCGGTTGAACGTCTGACTTCAGCTCAGATCATGATCTCGTGGTCTGTGAGTTCGAGCTCTGCGTCGGGCTCTGTGCTGACAGCTCAGAGCCTGGAGCCTGCTTCGGATTCTGTGTCTCCCTCTCTCTCTGCCCCTCCCCTGCTCACGCTCTGCCTCTATGTCTCTCAAAAATAAATAAATGTTAAAATCATGTTATGTCCAGGTCCCCCAGACCAAATCAAATCAATCTCTGGGGTGGGAGTGAAGGGACTAAACGATGGTATCTTTATTTTTTAAGGATTCCAAGTGATTTAAATGGGCAGCCGCAGTGAAGAGCCACTGAGCTATCAGCTTTCTCCCCAGCCCGACACAAATTTACAGGCTCATATGACCCTATTTAGGGTATTCCTAAATTCCCCCTCTCCCCCTGAAACAGACTGAATATTTGTGTTGCCTGCTTCCAAAATTCATATGCTGAAATCCATTTTCACATGGGTATCTTACAAAGAATAGGAGTGTGATTTGTTACATAGTTCTGGGATGAAAGAATATTCTAGCTTGGAAGCTGCTTAGCCCTTACCTCTAGTGTTTTCTCAAGCATACGTAGGATCTCCAGTGAGGGGCTCCGTTCAGAATAAAAAGAAAGTTTGTGGGGCATCTGGGTGGTTCAGTCGCTTAAGTGTCTGACTTTGGCTTCGGTCATTATCTCGCCATTCCCTAGTTTGAGCCCCGCATTGGGCTCTGTGCTAATAGCTCGGAACCGGGAGCCTGCCTCTGATTCTGTGTCTCCATCTACCTCTGACACTCCCCTGCTCATGCTCTGTCTCTCTCTCTCACTCTCTCAAAAATAAATAACCATTAAAAAAAAAACTTAAAAAGGAAGTTGAATACTAGCTTAAGCACAGGAAATGTACACCGACTATAATCTGCTGGTCACACATCCAACACACACTCAATTTATAGACGATTGCACGGTCCCTTGGTAGATAAATTTGACCTAAATTTTGTAAGACAGCCCTGCAGTCATTTCACAGAAACAAACCACTTGAGAATCCAACCCAACCTGGGTTATAAACATGCCTCTGAAGAAAACACCAGAGGTACAAAATGTGGAGGGTAAAAGCGATCCCAGCTTTGAGCCTTCACAGCCGCTAAAGGAGGGATCCGGGCGACACGGAGACAACCTTGCAGCTCTATCTCCTTTTGCCGACGCCAGTGCTATTTTAAATATATTCTCTCAAAGGAAGGAAGGCTGTCGTGGATTGCAGGGTCCCTTTGCCTCCGGCTTTACTTTGTGCTCTTAAAATGCCTCTACTGTTTGGTACGTAAAGCAAGAAGTGGCGAGTTAGGTGTGTGTCAGGTGTAACAAAACTCTGTGTCACCACCACCTCACTTGCACCCGCTTCCTGACATCAGGAACACTGTGGAGATCAGCCGAGGCCCAGCGTCACTGTCATTAGCAGCAATAAAGCTAACAGAGCACATCGTGACTGCTAATAAACAGAGGTGATTCCACCCTTTCGTTAAATAAGGACATATTTTTTAAATGAGGCAGAACCTATGCAGTCATTGCTCTTATGCCATTCGTCCAGCCACGTGGAGACGGAATCTTTCGGGGTTTTCAACCTCTATGACCTTCCTTCACTGTCAGCGTGCTCCTCCAGCACCAGCTGGACCCCACCCGATGGGACACGGCAGCACCTCTGCGGTCCCCGGAATGGTTTTCTGAGCCCGATGCGTGTCAGCGGTGTTGCCTGCGTTGAGTTTAAAGCAGCTTCTTCAGGAGTTTTATCCAACCAGGATTCGCCATCTGACCGACTCGGCTCAACAGAGCGGTTTATTTACAAGGCGGTGTGGAGCGATCTCTTCACTAGGAAACAAACAGGAACGTCTGAGCGTTCGTTATTGATTATCCGCATAAGGACACAGGCATGGAAAGTTCAAAGACGCACGCACCCCCTCTCCTGGGCTCTCCACAGAGCTTAAAAATTCATCATCTATGTAAGCTCCTGCAGCCTGAGATCTACAAGTCTGATTTCTAAATGAAACATTTCCTGACACTCTGGTGCCATTCAAAGCCTTGAACTTTTTTACCCTGAGGAATTTTATCTTGGAAGAAATGGGGCAGTGGAATATTGATGAGGCATAAAAAGGTACCTTTCTAGAAACGTCTTTCCTTCTGAGATATTCCAGAGGCACATCAAAAGGAAAGGCCAGGCCACCTGTCAGCGACCCGGTCAACTTTGAACCATGACTCTTTCCGAGTGGCCGAGACCAGATATTAACTGTGCTATTAGATAAACGAAGTTTTCATTCATTCGATTTAGAATTTGATATTATCAAAGTAAAAGTGGTCACTGAGAAAAACTTCTTCGCTTTTTCTTGAAGGAAGAATCATCCATAATGCTTTTTCCAAAGTAACTTTTAGAAATACAGGAAAACAGAAGAAATAGAAAAATAATTGCCCATAATTTTATTAGCCAAAGAAAATCACCGATGACATTTAAGTATATTTTTCCTAGTCTTTCTCTTGTGAATTTTTAAAAGGTTAAGGTCATACAGCATACGCAATTTTGTATCATGCTTCCTGCACAAAACATTATATCATGGGTTTTCCAATAGTATTAAAAAATCCTTCAAAAAGACTCCCTGTAATCCCATAAATGGATGCACACAATTCATTAATTACATTCCTGTTGTTGGACATTAGGTTATTTATCATTTCAATTATTAATAATCTTTAGTAAATACCTTTAAATATAAAACCTTGACAGATTCTCAATTTCTGTCTTATGATACATAGACTTGCAACATCGTAATTATTGGATTAAAGTTATAATCTTTAAAGCACATTTTACCAAAATGCTTTTCAAAAAACTATACCTACAATTAAAACTCTCTCAAGCTGGATATGAGACTAAACATGTCACTCTCCGGCATTTAGGTCAGACCATCTCGTATTTAAAAACGTTTGGTGATCTGATGAGTGAAAAGAATATCCAAAATATATCTGTTCTCTGAAAAATTGCTCTTTAGATACAAAGCAATTCAATAGAAGCTCCAACAGAGTTTTTCATGGCACGTGAGAACGTATTATTAAACATATATGAAAGAGGAAAGAGCAAAGAACCTAAATATTTTAGAAGAAGAAGGATAACAAAAGGGAAACCCTTTTGTTTGATATCAGTCCTCATTTCGAGGCTCAAGTAATTAAAGAGAAAGTGGGAGTAGTGCAGAGATAGACAAGTTTACCACTAGAACATGCCGCCTAAAAATGGACTCATTAGTATGTAGAAATCTGATTCATGATAGGGATACAGGGCAGAGCAGCAGGAAAATGAGAATTTTTTCAATGAATGGTGAGAGATATATAACACACATATTTCAAAAATAAAATAAGATCCTATGTTCTCCCAAACACAAAAATCGATTCCAAATGAATTTAAACTTAAGTGACAAATATAAAATTTTGAAACTTTTAGACTCATTAGGAAATGTCTTGTTGACTTAGGGGAGGGCAAAGTGTTCAAACAAGACTCAAAAAGCGTTAGCTACATATCGGACATTCATGAAGAAAGAATCCATTAAAATTTAAATACATTAAGATCTTCCGTTCAATAAGGACTAATCATGTTACTTTAAGCTAGTAGGGTAACTTCTCTGTGCCTCAGTTGACTGGTCCATAAAATGGGATAACAATGGTATCTGTTTCATTGGGTTGTTCTGGTAATTAGGAGTTATTATCTATATAATGGATAATATATATATAATGAATATTATCTATATAATGTTTAATCTTGTCTTTTGTTTTATCTTAGTACCACATTAATTTACTCTTTTTTAGCTCTCTATTAACTAGTTGAAGATGAATTCTTTTGACAATATTGCCAGGGAAACTTCTTATATCTCAAAATATTTTTATATGTCTGAATCATAATTTTAATTTTTGTGGTTACCTCATTTTTTCGAAGCATTGTTTCCAAAACCCGCCAAGTAAAACTTCCAGAAGTCATCTATCTGGTCATGTCGTTATGAAACTGGCTTCAATCCACATTAGTCATTCACTTATAAGCAAACCTATGTCAGGCCTCTCTATCATAAAAGGCAACCATCAAATATATATGTGTGACAGGTACGGTCTGGACATTGTCTCCAAAAAGCTATCTTATTTTGCACCAAAAAGTGAAAAGGTGACACAATTGCTAGATGCTGTTTGTAAGATTTAAAATCATAACAAAAGTCCCATATCATGAATGTATAAAATCTTTAATACACGGTACTTACTCTCTTGGAGCTCTGCTCCCTGATAGACCCAAACGGCCTGTTACTTCCTTTTCAGCAATACATTAGGTGGAATGACGACAGCGTCCCTAAAATAAATATGCTTGGATGTGTTCCTTTCTTAGACATTTATTACAAGGTACGCTTTATAGTCTGAAGACCTTCAAGAAGTTTTTTGAGATAAATGAGAACAAACATAAAAATTGCTATGCTGTAAATTTCATATAGTTGAGATTAAAAAAAAAGAAAGAAAGAAAAAGGCAATACATAGATCAGCCAAAAATCTTTGGATGCTCTGACTAACAAGCCAAAACGTCTGGGAAACATAAAGAAGTGAAGTTAGTCTGGCTAAGCGGAGGGATAAGCAAGTGATAGGAGAAGAATGTTCCAAAGCATTAACCCAAAGCTATCAACCTAGTTCAGGTGCGGTCTATGTTTCCCCTATTTTTATCAGGTTTGGGTACATCTTGCCTCTGGGAAATGTCCTAATCCATTATAAGCACCTAAATAAAATGAGCACCTAAAAAAATGGCACTTACCTGGACTTACTGCAAAACATCTCCCTGTTACAGGGACTCAAAATGTAATCAAGGCACATTTTCGTAACAGAGCACTGGAGTGAATGTGAGGAAATCTGGGGTATAATTCAGCCTCTGTCTCTAATCCCTGGGCTACTTTTAGCCAAGTTATACAACTTCTTTGACTTCCTTCCCCTCATGTTTAAGTCAGGGGCTAGACCGACTTCTATCAACCTTACAAGGTTGTTAAACACGTGAAGTATTCAGAATATTAAGTCCTTGAAGAAAACATTAGATATTATTACTTCCACTCCCGAAATGTAGGATTCTACTGTTGAGAGCACCGTCAGCGTCTTAAGCCACCTTAGGCAAGTCAATTTGCCCCAATAGAACTATCCATCATTTTAAGTCATTTGTGGCCTTTGTCAACCCTTTGAAAGCAGGGTGGCTTTGGAACTCCTCAATATGCACATGACACACAATACGACTTGCCCACCCATGCCACATCTTGAGACACATTCTAGAGCAAGGCGAGGAAAACTGAGCATCTTCTCAGGAGGACCCTAACATCTCTGAGACCCATTAGTATCTTAAGTAAGTTTCTAAGACAATCCTACCCATAATACCTTACTGTTTCTTTCATCCATATTAGCCCACATTCTGGGATTAAAACCAAGCAGTTGGGAATCTTCGAAAGCTCCTCCATTTCCATGAATGAGTTGTTTTCATTCTATGTATTAAATTGCTTCTCCAACAGGTATTTTATTGGTTAAGAAAATGCGGATTGTTATAGAAGCCTGATAGAATGCTATGTTCCTTAGTCTGGGAGAAATAGGGACCTATATGTGAGAGAAGAAGAGTCTCAGGTGAGCAATCATTATCAATTAGGAATTTTAAATGCTCTCTTTTTAAAAAATTTTTAATGTTTATTTTTGAGAGAGAGAGAGACAGACAGAGACAGAGCATGATCTGGGAAGGGGTAGAGAGAGAGGGAAACAGAATCCGAAGCAAGTTCCAGGCTGTGAGCTGTCAGCACAGAAACCGATGCAGGGGTCAAACTCACGAACCTCAAGACCATGATCTGAGCCGAAGTCAGATGCTCAACTGACGGAGCCACCCAGGTGCCCCACTTTTCCTTTTTTCTATCTCCTTTTTTGTAAAAAATTTTTCAATCAGGATTTTTAAAATCCAAGTTTGTCTTGGTAGCTTAGTTATCCCTGAGGTCTGGCAATTCTGACGACACGCTGAAACATGTCAGATACCGGTGACAGAGCTGGAGACAAGACCAAGTTTGAGATTTATTACTAGAAAATAATGGGACCGTGAGGGCAGAGG
Organism: Paguma larvata; assembly: GCA_030068075.1. Taxonomy (NCBI): domain Eukaryota; kingdom Metazoa; phylum Chordata; class Mammalia; order Carnivora; family Viverridae; genus Paguma; species Paguma larvata. The sequence continues at coordinate 119,041,554 of CM057828.1, read as the reverse complement.
ACAGGTGCTGGAACAATAAAGAAACAGAAGTAGAACTCTAAACTTTTATTCCTGATGAGGGCATTTTAGACTACAGGTGTAAACAGTTGAATTCTCCCCCAAACTCCCCATTGTCTCAACCATTAATTAAAATATTCCATTAACTAATCTCAGGACTCAGAAACAAAGAGGGGGAAAAAAACAACCTAGAGAAAGCTGTGGAAATAAATGCTTCCTCAAGCATCGGGGCTTTGTAAATGCTAAAGAAGCACTTATAGGGTGCCTGCGGGGCTCAGTTGGTTAAGCAGCAGACTTGTGGTGGTTTCAGCTCAGGTCATAATCTCTGAGTTAAAGAACTGCACTGGGCTCTGAGCTCACAGCACAGAGCCTGCTTTGGATCCTCTGTCTCCTTCCCTCTGCTCCTTCCTCCTTCACTCTCTCTCTGTCAAGAATAAATAAACATTAAGAAAAAAAATTTTTTTAAGAAGCACTTAACACTCCACAGTCTAGAAGTGAATAAAACCTCCGGAGCCTCTTAATGGTTTTGCCTGGGGTGCTCTTTTGCTAAGCAAGGAAAGGTTTCCTTGCTAGCAATCAAGTGAAAGACCTCAGCCGATGCCAGGCTGCTAACTGCTGTTCAGCACTGGGCAAAGTGACCGCTGAAATTAAAAGCACTCAAAAATTTCAACAATAAAGGAAATGCTATGTAACAGAATAATGGTCTCTTTTTTTTTCTGACTTGGAGCACCCCAGCGCTCCCGACCCTTTTATAAACAAAATTGTTATGAGTGGAGCTTGAACTCAACGAGGCTCACCAGATTTTTAAACACGTGAAATATTGAAAATACACACCTTCTGGTACTTAATAATATTTCTTCTTTGTTTTTTTTCTTATAAAATGATGTGGGTCCTTTTCAAAAGTTTGGGAAAATGCAACTATGGAGAAAAAATTGAATAAAATGATCTAGAACCTCAAGCCTCAGTGAAAAACTCCATTAATGCAGTATTCACGGTCTCAATGCAGTATGCATGGTCTCAGTGGGAAACACTTAACTTATCCAATATGTATGTCTAAATAAATGGATTGTTTTTTAGCAATACAGTTGTTTCCTAGTGCTGGAGAAAGGGGCCAGAATTTATTATTTTAATTTAAAAATATGGGCATTTTTATTAAAATAAAGTTCTCTTACCATTTGTGGGAACAATTTATATTCCTAAGTATTCATAAATATAAATAGTTGACTAAAAATATACTTTTGATACCAGAGAAAGATTCCGCTTTCTTACTTGGCTATTTGCACAAGGTTCTGTGAGATTGTTTTTTTGTTGTTTTTTTTTTTTTACCTCGTTTAGTTTCTGTGGCGCTTGGTGAATGCAATCTGTTCCTAGGATACAAGATTTATTCCAGTTTCTTTATTCCTTCCACCACCATGAAAATTACACAATGCCATCTGTTAGCAGAACTACTACGGTGCTTATTTAATCTGACCGGTGAGGATAGTGACTAAAAGACTAGAGACCTATCACTCTTGAGCCTTTTGATAAAATATCAACTTATTCTGAAAAACACCATCCCGACTAGTAATCAAACATGGAAGGGTATCAAAATGAGTTTTAACTGGTTGAATTGCCTTTACTCTTTTGTCTTTGTACTTAACAGAAGCAAGTAGGAAAAAAACCTTTTTATTATATTATAGAAATCATCACAAATTTTCACTGGGACATTTCCTTAGCCTTGCTGAGGAGAGAGAATGTGGGCAGGACAGAAAGAGACCGACAAAAGGAAACGAGAGAGTAGTCCCGTCTGACAGGTCAGTAACATTATCTTGAAAAGCTTGTCAGTTTTGTAGGATGAGCTTAAAATGGAATTTTTAAAATTTTTGAGGGAGCACCGTTGACCCACCCACAGGCTCAGATCTGTGAGCTCACATGGCCCTCACACCTGGGTCAGCTCAGACGCCGGCTGCGATTCTACCACTGTGATCTGTTTCCAACCTCAGAAACAGATACTTCCTGACACCACATATGCAGGGTTTTTCCACACCAATGATTGATTCTCCAACTCTCCATTCTCACCGTCTGGGTATTCCACAACTCAATTCAATTCTGGCCCTCACTACCCCCTGTGTTAGCACCAGACCCCGCAGGTTAAAGGTCCTGTCCCACAGGACTGCCCCTCCAGTTTCCCAAGTCTGGGCCTCCTGTACTCCTGACTGACTGGCTATAAGGTCAGAGATTCCCATGACCCACCCTTCACATTTGAGAATTTACTGGAATGCTCACAGAACTCCAGAAAACAGTGTGCTTACATTACTGGTTTACTATAAAGAACACAATCCAAGAACAATCAAATAGAAGAGATGCATGGAGCAAGGTATGGGGGAGGGGCACGGAGCTTTCCTGCTCTCTGGGTGCACCACCTTTCCAGCACCTAGATATGCTCACCAACCCGGAAACCCCCTGAACCCCATCATTTACAAGGTTCCCTTATGGAAACGGTGTTGATTAAATCATTGGCGTTGATGATTCTCTCAGTCTCCAGACCTTCTCTCTTCCTTGTAAGTCAAATGTTGGGCTGAAAGTTCCAACTCTCTAATCATGTTTTGATCTTTCTCAGAACCAGCCCCCCCATCTGGAAGCTACCCAGAGGCCCATCGAAACTCACTCTGTTATTATGAACTCAGATATGGTTGAAAGGAGCTTGTAATCAATAACAAAGACTTTCTTCTTACCCTTATCGCTCAGAAATTCCAGGGGTTTTAGGGGCGCCTGGGCAGTTAAGTGGGTGAAACGTCCACCCTTGATTTTGACTCAGGTCATGATCTCAAGGTTCTTGAGGTTGGGCTCTACACTGACAGTGAGAGGAGGCTGCTTGGGATTCTCTCTCTCTCTCTCTCTCTCTCTTTCTCTCTCTCTCTCTCTGCCCCTTCTCCATTCTCTTTCTTTTTCTTTCAAAATAAATAAATAAACATTTAAAAAAAAGAAATTCCAAGGGTTTTAGAAGCTCTATGCCAGAAACCCAGGATGAAGACCAAATATATATTTCTCCTTATATCATAATATCACAGATTCTTTCAGAAAAAGTACAAGGCACAAGTCACGAGCTGGGGAGGGAGCCTAGCAGCCTGGATTTGGGCACAAAGGAAACTAGGGTGGCCCATACTTATTGGAAGGTACAACCATCATAGTGACTGTTTGGGGGTGACCTAAACAGAACTGGGCTTCAGGGCTCTCTTGGAGGCTCAGGGTTTTGAGTAGGGGGGTGGTCACAGGTTTGGGGAGGCAGGTGGCAATGCTAGCTCCCTGAATGCCAGTCTAGGTCAAGGTATGCTGTGGTTCTTGCTCAGAGGAACAGGCTGGAATGTACACTGGAAGGTAAATTTCACAGGGGTAGAGATCTGTCCATTTTTCACTGAAGTATTCCAAGGCACAAGAGGCATACTCAATGTTTGATGAAGGAATGACTGTCCTAAACTCAACTCAAAGGAGACCAACTACAGACACCAAAATTCTAATGTTAAAAGTTACTAATGCTGGGGCTCTTGGGTGGCTCAGTTGGTTAAGCATCTGACTTGATTTCAACTCAGGTCATAATCTCACAGTTTGTGAGTTTGAGCCCGGCATAGGGTTCTATGCTGACAGTGTTGAGCCTGCTTGGGATTCTCTCTCTCTCTTTCAAAATAAATGAACTTGAAAAAATTTCTCATACTTTCACTTTATATTATTAAAAGAGAATACAGTCACTATGAAAAATTAGAAAATAGAGATAAATGAAAAGATTTAATAAGAAACCCCATACCAATAATCTGACTATGCAAACATAGCCACTATGGAATTTTTAAATATATATGCATATTGCAATAACTCTTTTTCTATGAATGAGGGTATACATTTTTTAAATAAAAATGGGTTGTACTGTATTACTGTACTATAAAGTGATGGTTTTACTTGAAAATATATTATCTTGAGCTTACTATGTGAAAATAACATTTATCGTTCTCATACTTAACATGGCATCCCATTATAGTTTTTGATTAATGCATCATTTTTACTATGGGGATGAGAGTTGAAATCTGGGGGCAATCTCCCCTCAGACAAGGACTAAGGGCATGTCGTTTCTTTTGACTCACTTTCTTTGAAATATAGTATATTTTCTAGTATCTTCTGTCCCCATGTGATTCCCCCATATATGTTATTACCCTGATAGCTATAACTTTCCATCATATCGATTAATTTAAACATCAATTGCATTTAGATCTCTTGCATCCAGTTTTTTATCAGGAGATTTTTCTACCTTTTTCTAGAGGATATTCACAATGAAATGATCTTATCCATTATGTTAAATTATAAGCTTAAATTAAATACTTAACTTTCAGCTGGTAGATTTATTTCCCTAAGTTTCACATTTCTGAGAGAAATCCGACTATTGTTAAATGATCTGTATGCCAATAGTACATACTGAAAGCCCTGGAATAAATGTGACAGACACATAATAGAATTGAAAGACAGAGCATCAGAACTGGAAAGCAACTTGGAATTTTTCTAGTCAATAGCTCGGCCATTAAACAGAGGAAACATCAGGCTTAGGAAGACACATTTCCAAAGCCCATGACAATATTTGGTGCAGTCTGCTTGTATATTTAGGTTAAGATACAGCTAAGGATTTAAAAAGAGCATAATACTTAAGAACGTATGCAAAGAATATTTATTTTTAAACTTGTGTTCCTCAAACTATAGGCCACATAGTACCTGAAACAGATCCAAAGAGGTGCTTGTTAACAATTCAGATTCGTATTTCCACAGTAGGGTCAAATTAGAATCGCTGACGGTACAGTCCAAGAATCAGCATTATTAACATGCTCATCAAATAATTCTTGGTCAAAATGAAATTTTAAAAGTTTTGAATTCCAGTATAGTTAACATACAGCGTTATATTAATATCGAGTGTACAATATAGCAATTCAACAATTCAATACTTCATCTAGTTTTGAGAGCCAATGCTTCAGATAAAAGAAAATCGTAACTGATCAAGAAGTACTTAGCTTTCCTAGACTTTGGAGACTGTCCGGTCGAAAGATACTTGTTTCATCCTGAAGGAGAAATAAAAATCCCTAAAGGCACAGGAAGAGAACCCAAGATCAGAAAAGGATAAGAGACACCTGACTGACACTCCTCTTTCATCCAATAGCCAAAGAGAGCTGTCATATGTATTGTGCATTTCTTTGCTCTGGACTCTACTAAGGGAATGGCTATGAGAAGCATAAAGAACCACCTATATACTTATTCCCTTATAGCCTATAGACTTGAAAAAACTGTATACCAAAGAATGTATTAAACGACGACATACTTTTCCTCAAATGTCAGATGGATAGAAATGTTGATGTACGGAAAAATCGATTGTTGGCCAGGAAATGAGGAAAAAGGAACTCTTGTACTTGGCTGATGGAAGTTCATTGATTGAATTCACCACAGAGGGCAATTTAGCAGTACCTAGAAAAAGGGAATACGTGCTTCCTGTGCCTTGAAAATTCCATGACCAGGTACGTGTCTAGATACACTCTTCTTAATACACGCAAGTAGACCTGACACTGGCTCATGTTGAGTGAGGCACGGTTGTAGGGCTTTACATGTAGATCTTTTAATCAATCACGACGACACAAAAGACAGATGGATTTTATTGTAGATGAGTTGTGACAACAGTCACATGGCTACAGTCACATGTGGGGAGTCAGAATCTCACCCAGGCAGGCTGACTCCAGAGCCGTGGCTCTGAACCTCTAGTCTAGACTGCCCCCAATGGTATTGTTACTGGTACTGAATTGTGTCCCCCTGCTCACCCCCAAATTTCATCTGTTGAAATCTGAACCCCAATACACCTCACGACGTGACCGTGTTTAGAGACAGGATCTTTGAAGAGATAATTAAGGTTAAATGACATCATATGAATAGGCACCAATCCAATCTCGCTGGCATCCTTATAAGAAAAAGGAGACACAAGGGATGCAGGTGCACAGAGAAGAGGCCACGTGAGGACACAGAGAGGAGGCAGCCATCCTCAAGGGGAGACACATCAGAAGAAACGGAACCTACTGACACTTTGACCTTGGACTTTCACTCTCTAGTACTAGGAGAAAGTAAATTTCTGTTTTAAGCCATCTACCAATTGTATTTTGTTTTGGTAACCTTAGCAAACTAATACAGATACTTACAAAGAGACAAGTCACAGTATTAGTAATGATGAACTATTAAAAACAAACGGCGGGCGGACGCCTGCCTGGTTCCCTTGGTAGCACATGCAACTCTTGAACTTGGGGTCGTGAATTTGAGTCTCGTTTTGGGTGTAGAAATTACTTAAAAATACAATTAAATAAGGGCACCTAGGTGGCTCAGTCGATTAAGCGTCCAACTTTGGCTCAGGTCATGATCTCATAGTTCATGAGCTCAAGCCCCATGTCCAGCTCTGTGCTGACAGCCCAGAGCCTGGAGCCTGCTTCTGATTCTGTCTCTTTCTCTCTTTCTCGCTCCCAAAAATAAATGAACATTAAAAAAAATTTTTAAACAATAAAATAAAATATTAGAAATAAACTCAATAACCGTCTCTAGATGAAGGAATAGATAAAACGTGGTATATTGATAACAATGGAATCCTGAAAGGATATTACAAACAATGACCATGATCTTCATGCATTAATATGGATAGATCTCAAAACCCACATTAAGTGAAAAAAAGGTGAAGAATGGCTTGTACAGTATGATCATTTGTGTGAATGTAAATTACATGCAAATACAACAGGTATATAAATTCACATAAACTCAGGATTTGGTTTTCCCATACTGTGTGGGATTGCCTCTGGGGACAAATGGGAGTTTGAGCTTAACTGGCATATTAAAAATAATATAAAAAGGCCTTTAAGCATATGTTAATGACATGTTAAATGTTAATATTTATCATTCTGAGCAGTGGTAATAGGAGCATTCATTAATTATTCTTTGAGTTTCTCTGTATTTTTTTCTCAAAATCAAGATAGTCATAGAAAGAGAAAACGAATATTCAATTTGTGTTAGGTAACAATAGTCCAAATATTTCTGGGAAGATATCAGGCATACAGGTTTTGCTTATTTATTTGTTTTGTTTTTGAGCATACCACATAGGATTTAAACAAATTTATAATATAAAGTGTTCTGGGAAATAAACCTTTAGGAACATTCGGGTCACCAAGATTTTTCATTCTAGTTTTCCTCTATTATTTATATTCATATATTAATATTGACCTTGCCTGAGAAGCACTTTTGTCTGAGACAATTTCAGAAGGTATAGAACTTTTGTCATGATATTACATTTGCCAAGTAAGTGGAAAATGAGGAAAAGTCGTAATGAAGTAAAATATTTATTTTCTCATGCATTAGTCCATAATTTAGGAAGTGTAATAACTGTGTTAAACTGAGGATATTTCTTCACATTGAGTTTCCTCCTCCCATGCACAAACACTCACCCAATAAGTAAGAGAAACACAGCAATCTGGAAGTCACCATCTTTTATTATTATTATTATTATTATTATTATTATTTTAGAAAGATAGTGTGTGTGCAAGCAAGCAGGGGAGGGGCAGAGGTAGAGGGAGGGAGGGTGAGAGAAAGAGAGAGAGAATCTCAAGCAGGCACCACACTCAGTGCAGAGCCTAATGCAGGGCTAGATCCCATGACCCTGAGATCATAACCTGAGCCAAAATCAAGAGTTGGACACTTAACTGACTGAGCCACCCAGGTGTCCCTGGAAGTCACCATCTTTAATAAGACTACCTTCGAATCACATAAATTTTAGTTAAGTGGAAAAGAAACCCACAAAATTCTCAAGCCAAATATTGCTGGGATCAGTATCTTCTAAGTTCTTCCCCCAGTGAAAAAAAATTGTTTCTTCTTTCACGGTTTAGCAGAAACTATGGGATCTTGGGAGTAAGTTAGATATTGCTTCACATTCTCTTCCCCAGAACTCACTAACTAGATGACCTGTGGCAAGTTACCTCAACACTCTGCACCTCAGCGTTCTGTTCTAATATACAGGAATAGTAATCATTATAATTCGAGAAAAGTCCTGTAAGGTAATGGTTAAGAGTGCAAATCCCTGAAAAGACACCCGGATTTGAAAGGTGCTGACTACTTGCCAGCTCGGTGACACTGGGACATCACTCGTCATCTCTGTTCTTGCCTTTCCCTGGTCTATAGGAAGAGGATTATGATAGTATCTGCCTCAGAGATTTTTGGAGTGGTCGATGGGTTAATAAATGTAAAATCCTCGGAATCATGCCTGGTGCATTTTCAGCCTTCACTAATGCGTTTGCTGCTATGATTGTTGCAACACAGTTATTGTAGGATCAGGAATAATAGATGAGCAACCTGCAGCACTTAATAGAGATTTTATAAGCAAGAGCTACATAGCCTCCGCAAAGCCCCAGCTTGGATTTGACAATTTGAGAAAGATAGAGAGTTGGCTGTAAAATTAATAAAAACAGCCATGGATCGAAAATCTCGATGAAGACTCTCTCCCAAGCTGTAAGGTGTGCACTCATCTTTTAATCGGGCTCTTCCAGATGTGTGGCATTAACTCGTCATGTCCCCAAAGTTGCCTTCATGACACGGAAATGACATCAGTCCCTGTAAAAAAGAGATTCAAACCCTCCAAATGAGAATGTAATAATCCAAGCAATCCATGTTTGAGCCTTTGGGGGATTAGGCTTGAGGTGTTGTGAGTTGCTGCGAGCTGATAAGTCTCTTTGAGAAGTAGTAATTTACAATGCCCCTGTGGCCTGGCAGGGTTGCGGCGGCTTTCAGCAGCCCCTAATTATCTCCTGGAAGTAGTTTGAGCTCTGGGATAACCCGACTTATTGAGAACACACAAAGAGGTAAGGGCACTAATTAGCCACAAAGGGCATTTTGGCTTCCTGTTGGGGCGGCCGAAAACCACGCCAGACCTTACCCTGGCGTTCACCACCAGTGTGCCCTGCCGCTCCAAAATTCTATTCCCTGATTTAAATGCATGGATCAATGGGGGATTAAAAGAAATCCAGATAGAAACACGATTGGCAAGTTTGGCTTTAAATGAATGAATTTATCTTTCTTCACTCCAGCTGGTTATACACACACATTCTACTAATAACCTAAAAACAACACAGTTAAAAATTTGAAGCCCAACCATTATCACATGAGGAGAACAGCAAAGCGGCTGAAACATAGACCTTGCAGCCAAAAGGTCTGCATTTGAATCTGCGCTGGGGTCCCTGGCCGCTTGACCGGGGATGATTTACACAACTCCTTGATTGTTCAGTTTACTTCTCATCAACGCAGGGATGGGAAGAGGAGCTTGCTCATTGGGTTGTCACGAATCTTCATGACTTCCGACAAACAAGGCACTTAGCACACTGTCCGACACGTGGTAAATTCCGTGTGTGTGTTAGTTTTTGTTTTTACTGTGTAAATATCTAAAACATAAACATGGCGTTTTGTGGCTGATACATGTCCTTGTCACATATGTTGCACACCCTTTATTTTCTTTGATTTTTTGAATGGAGGGCGAAATTTACTTTTCCCGACTTAAAACTGTTACTCAGGAAGTCTTCCAAGGGTGATGATGATTGAGCTACACAGTCTTTACATCTGTGTTGTCCAATATGGTAGCCACTAGCCACACGTGGCTGTCGAGCCCTTCAAATGTGGCCAGTCCAGCCCAAGATAGGCCTTTAGCGTAAAATAACACACAAGCTTTCAAACACTTAGTACAAAGAATGTAACTATGTCACAGATCATTTTTGTATTGATGGCATGACTGAATGATAACATCATGGATGTGTAGGTTAAATGTATTCTTAAAATTAATCTCACCTGCAATTTTTTTTTTAATTTAGGTACTAGAAAATGTCAGATTACCTATGCGGCTTACATAATATTTCTACTAGACTGCTGCTTCAGAACAGAAAGCAAGGAGGTCTGTGGACGCAGTTCACACAAGCAGATCCTGACCCGGGACCTGGAAGTCCCAGGCACACTCTGCCTCCCTGCTGTCTGGGATCTGGCTCTCTCCTGACACCTGGGTGGCCAGGGCAAGTCCCCAATCTTTAGGGGTCTAGCTCCTCATCCACAAGTGAGAGATGATTGTAATGGTGTATACCTCTCAGGGCGTTCTTGAGTAGTAAGTGATTCGATACATACGTGATGGTCTCAGAGAAATGTTTAGGGCGTAAGAACGGTTCCGTAAGTATTAGCTCTGACTCCTACTATGAAGCTGACTCATGAAGGGAATGAGAGGGGCTGCAGGAGAGAGACAATGATAGTTTGTGGGGAAAATTGATCCAAAAAGCCATAGGGGCGCCTGGGTAGCTCAGTCAGTTAAACAGCTGACTGGTTTCCGCTTAGGTCATGATCTCGCAGTGCGTGAGACCGAACCCTGTGTCGGGGCTGTGGGATGGCAGTGTGGAGCCTCCTTGGGATTCTTTCTCTCCTTTTCTCTCTGTCCCTCCCCACTTGCGCTCTCTCTCTCTCTCAAAATAAATAAATAAACTTCTTTTTAAAAAATTTTTAATCCCTCCTCCCTTCCTTGCTTAATTTTTCCCCACCATACAAATGATCTTTTAATCTACTACAAAACTTACTAAATGATTTGTTTTATGTCTGCCCCTCCTCTCCCTAGAATGTGAGTTCTATGGGATAAGGGTTTCTTTATTTTTTTTTTAATGTTTATTTACTTTTGAGAGAAAGAGTCAGACAGACAGCGAACGAGCAGGGGAGGGGCAGAGAGAGAGAGGGAGACGCAGAATCTGAAACAGGCTCCAGGCTCTGAGCCATCAGCACAGAGCTCGACGCAGGGCTCGAACTCGGAAACTGTGAGATCATGGCCTGAGCCAAAGTCAGATGCTCAACCATCTGAGCCACCCAGGCGTCCCTAGGGGGTTTCTAGTGCCTAGAATAGAGGTCGGCATAGAGAGATGGTTAATACACATTCGTTGCACACATGTGGAATTGATGAGTAACTGTTAGAAGCATCTGTCCCCCAAATACTTCCTCTTAGAGAGAGAATTATAGCTTCCTGGTTAAGAGTAAGATCTCTGGAGACTTACGCGCGTTTTGAATCCTGGTGTAGTCACTGACGGGCAGTGGACCTTGGGAAAGCCAATTCAGCTCTCTGATCTGTAAATAAAGAATTCACCTTCTAGAGTGAGGAAGAGGAAATGACATATTGCATATAAAGCCAGCATGCCATAGCAAACACGCCGGGCACAAATTAGGCTGGTCATTTAGAAATAGTCCTTTTCTAAGATGTTCAGGACCTTAGCATTACCAGGTGAGGAGATCAGAGGGGAACAGCCACTCTGCTTCCGCGGCAACGCACTATCTGTAAACCCCCCGAGGCAAGTATGAGTCACTCATGTTACTTCGGCATAGAGCAAATTCAGAAAATCGTATCATCCTGGGTTCTGAAATGTTTGTATTCAAAAAATAGAAGCAGATTGATTCATAAGATACTCAAAGTCTCTTTCCATTTCAAGGTATATCGGGATCCCATCTCTCAGCAGAGAAGATTTAGGACTGGCCCAAGCAGGTGAGCTGCTGAAGGTATTGAACTCACGGCGTAGAAATGATGTTGTTACTTTTCATTTTTTTTCCAAGTCCAAAGGGAGGTTTCCTAGACTTCTAGCTTCTTGTCCAGCACGTAGTTGTACATCCTGTCCTCACAACAGGGGGAAAAAAAAAAAGCTCAACAAACTGAAAATCAACCACTCTTCTTAGATCTTAGAGAATCGAAGTCACAGGGCAAACCACTCTCCCCATGTTGGGGAGACAGGCAGACAGATACAGAGAATCTCAACTTAATGAAGCAGAAACCCATGAGCAGAAACTCCCACAGGCAGCAGCACAAGGAGGGGAACAATGGAAATATCCACCTGGCTCAGACTTCCCTTCAGAAGTCTCTAGGGAAACCTAAAGAAAACAGGGGAGACAGAAACACAGCCCACAGAGGAAACGTGATCCTATGACACCCACAGCTTCAGCATGCAGGACACGGTGAGGCAAACTCCTCATCAAAGAAATGCAAAACCTACGACCAAATACCTACCTGCCTCAGTACAAGTGTCCGGCTTGCAACAAAAAACCATGCATGTTAAAAGAAAAAACACAGTTTGAAGAGACAGAGCGAGTCAAGAACTGGACTCCAATATGGCAGAGGTTGGAATTAGCAGACCAGAATTTGCAACTGTGAAAAATATGCTAAGGACTCCGATGGCGAAAGTGGAGAAAAGGCAAGAAAAGATGGGTAATGTAAGTAAAGAGATGAAAATTCTGAGGAAGAATCGGAAGGAAATGCTAGAAACTAAAAAAAGGAAAAGACCGTAACAGAAATGAAGAATGCCTTAAACGGGCTCATCAGTAGACCAGGCTTACGTGAGGAAAGAGTTGGTGAAATGGAAGAACAAGGAATGAGGCTTCCTTAAAGAAACTGCCTTTATAAAAAGAGTGAATGCCAAAGTCCGACGTGGAATTTTGAAGATCACATCTTATGAAAGACACCAGGCATTAGATCAATTTATTGAACTAGAAACTCACTTTGGGCCGATTGCTAGTTGAATTTGGTGGACTTTAATATCATACTCTTGAGTTTGATGCAGGATGCGTTGTCAAAGTGGAATGTATATGACAAACATTTCATGACAAACAATGGTTGCTATTGGGTGCAATAATGTTTGTTAGCTGGTGAAATAATTTTTAAGAGGAATGTCTATGTTGGAATACTTTCGTGAATGTACATCTGTTTTTATTTACTTAGGAGAAAGCACTTGTCTTTATCACCTTCTCTTTGATTCTTTTTTATTTTTTTATTATTTTCATTCTAAAGAGAGAGAGAGAGAGAGAGAGCATGAGCAGGGGAGAGAGGCGGAAGGAGAGAAAGAGACAGAGAAAATCTTAAGCAGACTCCGCACTGAGGGTGGATGTGGGGCTTGATCCCACAGCCCAGAGATCACGACCTGAGCAGAAATCAAGAGTCGGAGAGCCACCCAGGCACCCAGTCTCTTTATTTCGTTGGACATATATTAGTTCTCCTAACAAAGCTACTTCCTGTAAGCTTGTAACGTGCAATTCCCTGGGTCTTATAACTTATAATTAAACACATTCATGCTGTTGGAATCTAATTCTGGAGTACCTACACCATCCTCCTTTCCAGTCTCTGTACTCGTCTAACGTTGCCAACAAATTTGCTACTGCATTTCCTGGCTTTCACTTTGTCTGGGAGAAATTCTCCTGGGAAACTGGCCCCACAGATAAGACAGCGGTTGCTATGAAAGCCCTAGGCAAATATTTGCAATTCGGGCTGAAGTAGTAGGACTTCTGTATAGGAGCCCCGAAGAAAAAGATGCATAGATGAGTTTAATATCTTGAAAATATATACAGATATAATGTTCAGGGAGTGGGTAAAAATGCTGCTGAGGCAGGCTCCAGAAACTTCTCTGGAAGGAGACAAGTTTGAACCAGAGTCTTATTAAATTATTTGCACCATACGATACCATTACTTTGACATTTACTACGACACAAATACTTCTTGATCATTGGTTAATTTTCACCAGTTTGAATTTTGACTTCTCTTCATCCCCAGGAAATGACACAAAGCTGACATTTCATGAAAATTTCCTGAATTTTTATATGCGTTTTTTTTCTAATTTGTTTCTAGGGAGTATTTGCTGAGCGTTGTATGCTATAGCCTAGCATTGTGTGCAACTCTGCGCCATTGTTTAATTTTTTTTATTTTTAAAAATTTTTTAATGTGTATTTTTGAAAGACAGAACACAAGTGGGGGATGGGTAGAGAGAGAGAGACACACAGAATGTGAAGCAGGCGCCAGGCTCTGAGCTGGCAGCACAGAGCCCGACAGGAGGCTCGAACTCACGAGTAGTAAGATCATGACCTGAGCCGAAGTCGGATGCTTAACCAACTGAGCCACCCAGGCGCCCCTCAATCAGTGAGCACCCTGAGCTATCCTCATTGTTTTAAAATAAAATGAATGTGTATTTTAATGGTGTACTTAATTAAGCAAGACGCTGTGTGTGGAATATTCAACATCTCCCAACTTGAAAACTTCCAAAGGAGCCTCCATGCAGTAGGCCAGTCTCCCGGTCAAACGTTGTCTGCCGCTGTGTTCTTTGCCACCTGTAAAAGGTGCTACGGCCTTATGAGACTCCTTACTATTCCCCGAACATCCAGGATCTGGGCCTTCACCTTTGAAACTCCCACAACGCAGATGCAAATCTTTGGACCAAGAAGTGCTCAATGAACATTTACAGTATTAAGTTGGAAAAGAGAAACAAAAGACTTTTGTCTTTCCCAAGGAGGCTGGTGTTGTGACCACTCATCTTTTTCTCATAATAGCACCTACACTTTTTACCAGAAGCTTGGCCTGCTCCCTTGCACGCAATCCTGTCAGGACTGTCCTTCCAAATACCCTCCTCCCTCCTGGCAAAAGTGTGGACACATGACCCCCGATAGGTCAATCGCGTTGTCCCCCCTAGGGATGTTCATCTGAGCCAAGTGACACACGATTTTAACCTAAGTGGTCTAATCACCTGTTCCCACTCTAGTCCAGCCACCCTGATTTCTGAGGCTCCTCAAATTCAAAGCCTTTGCTCTCGTCCATATTTCCAGCCAGAGTATTCTTCCCCGGGATACTCTATGGTGTCCTCGCCCATCTTGTACTAGGGTTTGCTAACATCATCGGCTCAGAGAGAACCTTCCTGACAGTGCCATCTAAAACAGCGCTCTGTCCCCGCCTTGTCATTCCTTATCCCCTTTCTTTATTTTTATTTTTTTTTGTTGTTCATTGCTGTTTCACCATATGAAATTTCTTTGTATGTTTGTCAGTTTACTTGTTCTCTTTCTCTCCCTTTCATGCGGGAGAGGGTAGATCCTTTCTGCCTTATTTCTTGAGGAAACTGTTTGCTTAGCACATAGTTAATAAAAACCACATTTATTGAATGAACGAATAAATAAATACTACATAAATCCCATGGAACTTTCCTGGTTCCTTTCCTTTCCTAAATCTAATTGGTTGTTCAGATTTTCATTTATCTTTCCAATATACTTCTTTTCCCTCTCTTTCCCATCTTGTTATGTTTAAGATAAAGAATTGAAGCTTCTGACACTTAGAGCTGTAGAGCCCCATCTGACAGAGTTCAAATGCAAAAGTTCTTTTTAACTTTGTTCTTATAAAAAGCATCTCACAGCATTTCTGGCACATGAATAGCAAACAATTTGTATGGGTTCACCAGCACTTTCTTTTCCTACTCTCCTCTAGCTAACCTCAGGGACAGCTTGTAGAAGACTAGAAATAACAGTAGGTGCCCAATAAGTGTCAGCTGAACACTCTGTGTGAACTGAAAAAGACCACTGACCGACTGCCCCTGGCTCTAGAAAAGCATTTTCCCCTGGACAAGAGTTGGGACTTGGCAGGTGGCTGGGGGGAAGGGGAGGGTGCCATCCCTAAACTGGCATGTGGACAGGAAAACTACTTTTATCAAGGAACCATATTAACCTTCTCATATCATCTATGCACCCGATGAAAGACCGGAAACTATAAATGTCTGTGTGTAACAGACGTCTCCGAGCTTGTCACTATAAGTGGAATCAAAGACGTGAGAGAAGGAATCAATCCAAATGTGAGAATTGACCAGACCCAAGCAGGTGTTTGCCCATCACACAGACGTCCATCAGCACAGCAAGAAGCACTCACGGAGGGCTCGCTACATGCAAAGCACGAGGCTGGGAACCTAGAGGAGTTGTAAGAGTCTGCACTCCAGGAAGTTACTGGACTGTAGCTGAGACAGTCGAGTAATCAATTCATTGCACATCAAAATAACGAGTTTCGTATAAATAGAAGCATGGTCCAGTACAAGAGAGCAGTACCAACTTATTCATGCAAACTCATCCATGCATTCATCAATTCAACACTGATTGCCTACGTGTTCTGTGCTGTATCCTATAGATGTGAAGCACTCATTCCAGTGGGGACAGAGCCATTACGATGAGTCTGGCAGAGTGAATGATTTCATTCGGAAAAATTCAAAGAAGGTTGCATGTAATCATAGTGAACTTGTACTGCCCACTTACCACGTACAAGATCTAAGCCTTTCATATGCACTAACTGACTGATTAGGTATCTTATTATTGTATTATTCTTCCCATTAAAGATGGTGATAAATATTTTCCTGAAGAAATTAGGGACATTTACACATAAAAATAGAAGTTGACAACTTTTGAAGGAGCTTCGTATATCCATAACTGAAATTTCAAGTGCTTTATGTGTTTCAGAATATTTACTAAAAAGTTTATCCCCATTTTTAAACATAGAAAGCCAAAGATCAGAGAATTTTTAATCATTAAGTGACAGAAGTAAGACACAGACAGTCATCTGACATGAATTAAGACACTTGAGCTGGGTGTTGAGGAAGGCATTTGCCTCAGGGGAAAAGGAACAGGCATCCCAAGCAGAGGGGGGATGTTAACAATCTTCTAGGGTTGCCATACATAACACATTACCACAAACTTAGTGGCGTAAAACAATGGTGATTCAGAGGCGCCTGGTTGGCTCCAATAGTTTAAATGTCTGCCTTCAGCTCAGGTCATGATCTCCCGGTTTGTGGCTTCGAGCCCCACATGGGGCTCTGTGTTGTTGGCACAAAGCCCTCTTTGGATCCTCTGTCTTTCTCTCTCTGCTCACACTCTCCCTTTCTCTCTTGAAAATAAATAAAAATTTATATTAAAAAAGTGGTGATTCATTTTATGGGTGGCTCAGTTGGCTAAGCGTCTGACTTCAGCTCAGGTCATGATTTCACAGTTCGAGTGCGAGCCCCACTTTGGGCTCTGTGCTGACAGCTCAGAGTCTGGAGTCTGCTTCAGACTCTGTGTCTCCTCTCTTTCTGCTTCTCCCCGACTTGCACTCTGTCTCTCTCTGTCTCTTAAAATGAATAAACCTTAAAAAAAGTTGAAAGAAAAACAATTCATTTTTTCGCAGTTCTGGACACCAGAAATATAAAATCAGCATATTTGTGGGGTTGGTTCCTTCTGGAGGCTCTGAGAGCCTCCACTCAAGAATGCACTCATTGTCTCTCTCGTGACATCTGACGACTGTGGGCAATCTACGGCATTCCTTGGTTTGCACATGCATTGCTCCAATCTCTGTCTCCATCTTCACATGCCTCTTCCTTCTGTGCTTTCTATCTGTTATTGAATACCCACCATGCATTTAGGGCTAACGTTATTGTAAGAAGACTTCAGATCCTTCGTTTAATTACATCTTTAAAGACCCATGTTCCACAGGCAAAAGCCTCTTTGACCTCGTCTACAGCAACTTCTTACTCAACACATCTCACTCAACACATCTTACTCAACACGACTCAACAAAAGCAAAAATGAACTATTGGGATCCCAACATAAAAAGCTTCTGTACAGTGAAGGAAACAATCAGCAAAACTAAAAGGCAACCGGGAATGGGAGAAGGTATATGCAAATGACATAGCAGATAAAGGGTTAGTATCCAAAATCTATAAAGAACTTATCAAACTCAACTCCCCCCCAAAAAAACAAAAACAAAAACAAAAAACAAAACAAACCAAAAAAAAAAAAACACACAAATAATCTAGTGAAAAAATGGGCAAAAGACATGAATAGACACTTCTCCAAAGAAGATATCCAGATGGCTAACAGACACGTGAAAAAATGCTCAACATCACTCATCATCAGTGAAATACAAATCAAAACCACAATGAGATACCACTTCACACCAGTCATAATGGCTAAAATTGACAACTCAGGCAATAGATGTTGGCAAGGATGTGGAGAAAGAGATCTCTTTTGCACTGCTGGTGGGAATGCAAACTGGTGCAGCCACTCTGGATAACAGTGTTGAGGTTCCTCAAAGAGTTAAAAATAGAACTACCCTACAATCAGCAATTGCACTGCTAGGTATTTACCCAAGGGTTAGGATTAGGGTTAGGGTATGCTTTTTCAAAGGGATATATGCACCTCAATGTTTATAGCAGTACTATTGGCAATAGCCAAAGTATGGAAAGAGCTTAAATGTCCATCGACAGATGAATGGATAAAGAAGATGTGGTGTACACACACACACACACACACACACACACACACAATGGAGTATTACTCAACAATCAGAAAGAATGAAATCTTGCCATTTGTAATGACGTGGATGGAACTAGAGAGTATTATGCTAAGCGAAATTAGTCAGTCAGAGAAAGACAAATATCATATGACTTCAATCATATGTGGAATTTAAGATAAAAACAGATGATCATAAGGGAAGAGAAGCAAAAAGAATATAAAACCAAGGAGGGAGCCAAAATATAAGAGATTCATAAATATAGAGAACAAAACAAGGGTTGTTGGAAGGGTTGTGGGTGGGGGGATGGCTAAACGGGTAAGAGGCATTAAGGAAGACACTTGTTGGGATGAGCACTGGGTGTTACACGTAGGGGATGAATCACTGGAATCTACTCCTGAAATCATTAATGCGCTCATATGCTAACTAACTGGGATATAAATTAAAAAAAAAAAAAAGACCCATGTTCCAAAGGAGTCGGGATTCTAAGATTCTGGGTGAATTCGGGGGCCACAGTTCAGAGGAAATATGTCACAAAGGGCATTGGCATGGAGCTCTAAAGTGTGCAGCCCAGCCAGGGAAGGTGAGATGCCCCGTCTAGCTGGGGGGTTTGGGGGTGCTGCGGTGTGTGTGGAGATGATGCTGGGGTGCTGTGTTGGTTTCAGACTAGGAAGAGTCTTGGCCTTCTCCTCCATGCAATGAGGAATCAGGGGAAATTTTTAAGAAAAGATAGGACATGATCTCACTCCTTTGGAGGTTTGTGACTCAGGAAATTAAAAGGAAGATGAGCTGGAGTGGGGAGGGAACAAATGCCCTGAGCAACAGGGAGCTGGAAGAGTCCTGGCCAGGGGCCACGGTGTCGTGGGTTGTTCTGCTGGAGAGAAAGAAGCAAAACCCTTGGGCTCAAAAGGGTATTACTTGAACCGAGAATTTACTCCGTAAATCTGCTTATAACTCTCAATCTTGTTTTCCTTAGACCCAGCAACATATTCTAACAACATATAGAAAAATAAATAAGACCCTTTTTGACTTTAAATTAGTGGGCAAGGGCGCCAGGTGGCTCAATTGGGTAAGTACCTGACTCTTGATTTTGACTCAGGTCGTGATCTCACGGTTCGTGGGATGGAGCTCCGTGTCAGGCTCTGCTCTGACAGGACGGACCCTGCTAGGGATTCTCTCTCCTCCCTCTCTGCCCCTCCCCTATATTCGCGTGCGAACTCAGTCTCTGTTTCTCAAAATAAATAAATAAACATTTAAAAAATAAATTAACGGGCAAATGATAACCCAATGATTGAAATTATACCAACTGTGCTTTGACAGATCAAACATTGAGTAAGGAAATTAATATCGAAATAGAATATCAGTAGATGTAAACTATGAGATAAGTCAATGATTCCTGAGTCACTGTCCTGTCTTAACTATCCCAAATGCACGTCTATGCCTTCTGATCAGCTGTTTATTCAAACACGTAATTGACAAGGGGCTCATAAAATGATACCCCTGCTCCCTCCCATAACTAGTATAAATGCCTAGCATTTGCCAACTGCGTAATGAAACTTCCAATTGCATTCAAATTATTCCATTTGAATACTTAAAATTTCATGTTGTCAAAAAAACAGCAACATTTTCAAAGGGAAATGAATATGGTATAAATATATACTCACTTTTAGAAAAATGTACAGCATTTCATTTCCATAATAATCACACGTCGAGAATGAAATTTCAAGTTAAGGAGGGTATTTCTGTTCACTTGGAGATTTTGCAGACCAGAGCGAGGGTGGTTTCAATTTTGGGCACATACTTTAAATTATTTTCAAAGAGAACTGCTTTTTAAATTTCATTTCTAAGAAACATGCTTTCTTATTAAAATAATTTTAATGCTTTCTTGCTCCTCATTTATAACAGATCACACTTCTTTTAGAGCATTAATTGTCTATGTTTTATTTCATTATTTGTGCTTCATTTAGCTGCCTTAATAATTTAAGAACACTTATGCAAAAATCTTCATAATTGCTTCATAGTTGGGCTCTTTTATTTTCAAAAGTTTCCACACAGTTTCAGTGCAGTGAAAGAAGAAAAAATTATGAATCTTGTCACTTTTCATTATAAATTTGACATTTGGCAAACATTATGTATATATGTAGATGTCTATTTCATTTTTCTTTTTTGGGAGCGTCTTTATTTTCTCTCTTTTGATTATAATATTCTTTTAGTTTTAATTCTCAACAATTTCATGTTAGTTTCTCTAATCAGCTTTCATTTAGATGTAGATTAATAATAAATTTTCATGAGGCTTCTATAAGATGCTTACAAAATCCATCACTTTTGCTAGTGAGTTAAAAAATTATGGTTAATTTAGAACAGATGTTTCTGTTGCTTTTGGAAAATACAAAATGTCCATGGATTGATGGATGCATGTACCAGAAAGCTATAAAGAAGAGAAAGGAATGGTAGCTCCAAAGTTCAGGTCAATGGTACCGTTGGGAGTATGGGGGATGGGATGGAAGAAGCATTGGGGGAGAGCCCGTGGGGGCTTCTAGGAGATTCCTATTGTTCTCTCTTACATTGGGGGAGAAACATATGAAATATCTGCTTCCTCCTTAATTTTTGCTATTTCACATACTTTAGAAATATGTGTTTATATGTGTTCAATATTTAGTAAACAATTTTTACAAAAAGAAGAATAGAATGGAAAAAAACACTAGCTCCTTACAAGAAAGTTGCATACCTAGCCAACTTGTTCAATAGCTCAATTGAGAGTCCAGTAAATATAACTTTTAAATATCTTCCTATAATTCTAATATCCTTAATCCATTTAAAACTTAAATGTGTCCCCCCAAAATACCAATAAAAAACAGCAGGCTCTCAAATTGGGCAAATGTTACCCCTTTGGAAATGCAATCTAAAAAATCACTATTACAGCAAAACTAAAAGAACTTATAATATACAACTATATAAAATATGGAGCATCTGAAAACCTAAGGGAAATACAGTTAGGCTTTTGGTTTGTCTAGTTTCGAGGGCTTTCTTTCTAACTTCGTTGCTGTTAGTTGTTTTTGACCAGAATATAGAAAATGAGCATGAAGGTTGTTAATAGGCATTACATATGAAAGGATTTTGTTGTCAAGCAATTGTTGGAAATGCTTATTGCAACAAAGTTAAACAGGTTTTCTTACCAGAGGATATCTCAGATTCTTAATATGCTCCTGTAGGGCTTTGTTTAATGGTTTAAATGTTTATTTATTTATTTTGAGACACAGAGAGTGTGAGCAGGGGAGGGGCAGAAAGAGAGAGAGACAGAGATCCCAAGCAGGCTCTATGCTGTCAGCACAGAGCCTGTTGCAAGGCTCGTACTCATGAATCCTGAGATCATGATCTGAGCAGAAACCGAGAGTCTGGACGTTTAACGAACATCCTCCTGTATTTTTTTTATTTTGTTTTGTTTTTAAAAGTTTACTGATTTTTGAGAGAGAGAGAGAGAGAGAGAGAGCAGAGGAGGGACAGAGAGAGAGGAGAGAGAGAATCCCAGGCTGGCTCCATGCCATCAGCACAGAGCCCAGCGTAAGGCTTGAGCCCGTGAACTGAGAGATCATGCCCTGAGCCGAAACCAAGAGTCAGGCAATTAACCAACTGAGCCACCCAGATGCCCCTGCCCCTGTAGGTTTTAAATCTCTAAAACTGGGACTGTGAAAAGTGTTGGTTATTATGTAGGATTCCTACATTTGCTTTCCTAGACTATTTTTCTGGACCACATTCCACAAAAAGTCGTTTTGATGCAGTCAACAGTCTTATTCTGACAGTTTTGGCAATGACTAAAACCTGCTTTCTTGTGTGTGTTAATCTGTGCTAACCAGGATTGGTTGTCTCTTTCCTGTTCTAATTAGTCATAAAGTATGATCACAAATGAGCAGTTTTTTGAAAGCCCAGTTCCCTTCTTCCCTGATACAGAAAGTTTCCACCACATCCTTCACAACCACCAGGGCAGAAAATTGAAATGCCAGGTGGTTCTGGATGGGAGGGACTCAAGATCTCAGGAGCCTAACTCAATGGCTTTGATGCCAAATGTTTCGCAATCATCATGACACAAAACCTTCTACTGAGGTCCTATCTTTCACGGGTAATGCAGTCTCTATGAAAATATCTCCATTCTACCCACTCATGGTGTTCTATGAATAGGTGTACCTTTCTCTCTGTCTCCAAGACCAAAATTCAACATGGCGTTCCTTTCTTTAGAAAGGCTATTCTCATTGGAGACTAAAAGCAATTATGACCTGACTCCTATTGTGAATGTGACAATGTTGGCAATGACTGAAAACTGTTACTGCTCAAAATTTTCAGCATCTCATGTATGTCTTATGTAAAAGAACTCATCCCTCTTATTATTTCAAATTGGAACTTCTTGGCTAGCCAGTAACAATCATTGCTCAACTCATGAATTATACCCAATATAGTCCCATGGAAGGTGTTGTGAACAGGCAAGCAAGTTGGATATAACCTACCTCCTAATCCCATGACTTCTCTCTAGTATGGATAGACATGATTGTACACAGAAAGACAGCATGCGCTCATAGGGAAGTAGATTTCAAGAGTTTCAAACAAGAATAGGTTCATAAAGAGGTGTTGTTTACCTGCTAAGGGATTCTAGTAACAAGGATTTTTGCTTTAATTATCAACTGGGGACTAGACTTAAATAATACTAGTAATACCTAATGGAGTCCTTTTACTTTTGTCTTTATAGAGATCACAAAATGAGACCACTTAAATACATTCCATGAAGAACAACATATCTTTTAGTTAGCAGCCAATTTAAGCATGGATATGTAAATGTATTCATATATATTCATGCATACACACATATAAACACACACTATATAGAGAGAGGAGGTGTGGGCATGTATATTTACAGAGAGAAAGAAGGATGCTTTGTCAATCATGCTCAATTCCTTTTCACTACAAAATTGGGGAAAAGTTTAATTAGATATAGTTGAGAAAATACATTAGTTATTATCCATATCCTCCTTTTGTTTGTCCAAGCTGGTTTGGCTACTCTTCTTGTTACATTTAGCTCTTTGTCTTCTTTTAGAAAGACCATCATTATGTTACCTTCTTGGCATTTGCAGTACACATCCCTTATACATGATCTCACAACCCAGTAAGTATATGAGAGTGAAATATTTTTGAAGCATAAATTTAAAGAAAGCACCCACTTAGCTAGGAAGTGAACTTAGCCAACTGCTCGACGACTACATCTTCACGAGGTTTTGTTCTCGATGCTTTGTTTCAAAGGCAGTGGGTGACACTCAACATCTTTTACAGCGTTTCAATAAATTATAAGCTATAGTTACATTTGTACCTGTAGGAATGTACTTCCTGTTGCACTAACTATGAATTTTCCATCTCCTAATCTACAAATCATCCAGATTTCTTGGAATTTGCCACAGAGGATTCCGTGTAGAGAAGATCCTCCATGCATTTTAACATTGTCTCCATGAGGAGCAGCCTAGAATTTTACCGTTGTACCATTGGAAGGCCAGTAGAGTGGGGTAGACAGACAGGAAGGTATTTTGTGGCTGGGGATCTCTGCCCTTCCTGTATAAACCTAAGATAGAATGAAAGAGAAAATATAGTTCCCTTCCCTTTCCCATCCAGAAACCCTGGCTTCCTGGGCTCCGAGAGATACTATGAGCAAGTCCAACAAGGGTAAAAGTTAAGAGTTGGTGTACTCTCCTGTCATATTCAGTCTCACCTCCTTTGGGTGATGTACAGTATGTTGTTTATAAAAGTTTCAAACAGAGGAAATACAAAAATAATAGACATTAATAAAATCCACGTCTTTCCTGGAAGTTGATATGAAATGGCAGTTGACAGCCATAACATGAAATAATATTTTCATGGACGAGAGTTGAGGTGAAAAAACAGAAAGGTGGAATTAAGATGGAACTTTCCTTTTGCTCTTTCCCCCATAACAAAATAACAGTAACACTATTGAGTGCCTCCATGTGTTTGGCCCTGAGCTCAGTGCCTTACGTGTGATTACACGGGGCCCAACACAGGCACAGAATCATGAGGATGCTTCTGTTGTGGTTTTATTGACGATTATACTGAGGAAACTGAGGCCCACAGAGATTAAATGAATTGGCGAAGGTGGAGCCAGGATTGGGGACGAGACCTGGCATCTGTCTCATCACCCTGTTCTGTAGCTCCATTCCCTGCCTTTTTCATCCCTCTGTGGTGAGGACAGAGACAAACAAACAGGAGGGTAACTCTGAGATGTTGACACGGTTTGGAGAAAACACCATCAATCCTCACAGAACATGACCTGAAGCGCTAAATAAGGAATGTTTAGACCAGAGGAACAAACTAACTCCTAACTTTCACGGCTGTCCTTCGGTGCTGCATTTCCAAAAATACGAAGCCTGTCTCTCAGGTCAGATTCCATGCTCATCTGATTCCTACTATGACGAGGATTCCTTACACCAATTTAATCACAAGACTTTCATTTCGGCATAAGTGAAATTACTCCATTATCGTTAACATTGTGGACTGATGGGATAACCAGGAGGGGATTGCCAGAACTTGTATTGCGATATGCTTTTCATAAACACAGATACATCAGAGGAAATCCTAAAGCTTGAGTAAAAGTCACACGTCTATGCATCCTCTGTCTCCGAGGTTTAATCTTAGGGGGCATGTCATGAACGATGCCATTTCTCGAGTCAAATCCTTTTGGAGACTATCACCTACAGGACCAAACTCCAAGTCACTATCCCAGTGGAGCCGACGTGTCTCCCCACACTAAGGGAAGTCTGTCTGCCCCACGTGCAGAATGAAGTCAACTATCACGCGTGGAGAAAGCATTTTAGGGAGTTTACCATTACTCTTTTGTTCAGCTTCTATTAGCAAGGTCTCCTAAAATTTCAGAAATAAAGTTTGAAGTCATGCATTCGATTAACATCGTCATTCAAGATTTTCCGTCATCCGGCCTAGATTTATCTTTACGACTTTATCTTCATCAACATGGATTCAGTCAGGGAACTCACTCTACGATCCTTCACATAGTAGGTCATTCGAAACTTTACACATGCTCTGCTTGAAATTACCACCCTTCTTTTTGTACCCATGTAGAGACGATAATTATCATGTGTGTAATTCCTTAACGTTTTGAGGCGCCCCTTATCTGATGGAGACTGGCACACGTTATGAATTCCGCTCTCTAGAGTAGGAACTAATGGATTCTCTGAGATTCTGACAGGGTGCCGGCATGGGACCTGTGCTCTGCCACCCAGGTCTTTAATGGTGACAGACACAGTGTGAGCACTTAGGTGAGCTTGGCACCCTCTCTCTGCAGTTGTGGTCGTAGAGCCTGTGGGGTCCTAAGTGACTAGGGGCCTGTCAGAAAAGAAGCAGAGTCAGCTTCTCTGGGGAATCTGGTTTTAACTTTAAGCTAAGCCGTGAAGGATGAGAATGAGGGAAGCATGGAAGGAGCCTAGAGAAAAGAGTCCCAGGCTTCCGGAAGACGGAATGCCCAATGATGAGCGATCAGCGAGAGAAAAAAGAGGAGACTTTGAAATCACCCCAGGGAAAACCACAGTGATGATTAAAGGCCCATAAATATGAGTCACAGACAAAGGACAATGACCAGCCAGCCCTTCATCTCCCTCTCAGAGAAAGAGGAAATTAGAAAATAAAGGATTTCATCTGGAATAACTTCTCTGTTCCACTGAAGTTTCAGAAATACTTTAGGACTTTTATTTTTTTCCCACTGCGGACTCGTCATCCGTGGACACCCTCTGTCCAACCGACCTGATCCTGGGCCCAAACTGATCACACACAGCAGCTCTACGTTTCTGGAAAAGTTCCAGTTCACCAAATGAGAGCCCTTGTGGAGCAACCTTCTGCAAGTGCAGGTCACATTGGCAATAGTTGAAGACTCAGGCAAGACACAAAATCCCAGGCCCTGACTAAATGGAGTCCTGAGGTAGAAACTAAATGAAGTCTTGAGGTAGAAAGCTGACCTGTACATAACCTAGCACACCCAGAACAGAAATGTCCGAATTCACTCATTTAAAATGGATAAACACAAAGACATCCAGACGGCTGACAGACACACGAAACGATGCTCAACGTGACTCATCATCAGGGAAATGCAAACCAAAACCAAAATGAGATATCACCTCACGCCTGTCAGGATGGCTAAAATCAAGAACACAAGAACCAACAAATGTTGGAGAGGGTATACAGAAGAAGGAACCCTGGTGGGGGGTTGGCGGGAATGAAAACTGGTTCAGCCAATCTGGAAAACAGTATGGAGGCTCCTCAAAAAATTGAAAACAGAAATGACGTATGATCCAGTAATCACACTGCTGGGTATTTACCAGTGAAAATTAAAACACTAATTTGGACAGATACACCCCTATGTTTCTTACAGCATTATTTACGAGAGCCAAGAGATGGAAGCAAGCTAAGTATCCATTGATAGACACATGAGTAAGAAAGATGTAATATACAGAAAATATTATACAGCCACAACAAAGGATGAGATCACGCCCTTCGTGACAACATGGATGGATCTAGAGGTAAGTCACACTGGGAAAGACAAATGCCATATGATTTCATTCGTATATAGAATCTAAAAAATGAGGGCCTGGTGGCTCAATTGGTTGAGCGGCCAACTTCAGCTCAGGTCATGATCTCACGGTCTGTGAGTTCGAGCCCCACGTCGGGCTCTGTGCTGACGGCTCAGAGCCTGGAGCCTACTTCAGATTCTGTGTCTCCCTCTCTCTCTGCCCTCCCCTGCTCATGTTCTGTCTCTATGTCTCTCAAAAATAAATAAACGTTAAAAAAAAGAATCTAAAAAATGAAACAAATGAAAAAAATGAAATGAAATGAAAAAAACAAATAAAAAAAAAAAAAAAAGAAAAAGCAGAATCAAACCTATAAGTACACAGAACAAACAGATAGTTACCAGAGAGGAGGGCAGTGGGAATGGGCCAAATGGGTACAGGGTAGTGGGGGACATAGGCTTCTAATGATGGAGTAAATAAGTCATGGGGATTAAAGGCACAGCACAGCGGATACAGTCAATGGTATTCCTAAAATTAATGGAACATTTTGTGTCAACTATACTCAAATATTTTTTAATAAATTAAAATAGATAAACACAGGGGTGCCTGGGTGGCTGTCAGTTAAGTGACCGACATGGGCTCAGGTCACGATCTTGCTCTTTGTGAGTTTGAGCCCTGCATTGGGCTTTGTGCCGACAGCTCGGAGGCTGGACCCTGCTTCAGATTCTGTGTCTTCTTACTCTCTCTCTGCCCCTTCCTTGTTCATGCTCTGTTTCTCTCTGTCTCTCAATAATAAATAAACGTTAAAAATATTTTAAAAAACTAAAATAGATAAACATATACCCATTGTGACTTGGATTGGTGTTCTCAAATGTTTACAATGGCACCTAGCAAATGGTAGGCACATAAAGTATTATTAGCAAGCGTAATAATTACAATACTGATAATATTTGAGGATATTTTCTCTATGCCAGTCAATAGTAAGAGGTTTATATATCTTGTCTAATTGAAACTCACAACAACCCTATGAAACAAATACTACTATTATTTCAGTTTTGTAGGTGAAGAAGTTGAGGCTGAATTACACAGTTTCTAAGTGCTGAAATCAGGAGTTGAAATGCCATTATTTTCTTACTCCGAGACCTGTGCTCCTAGCCACTTGCTGTGTTGGCTCTATCAATTAGAATTGCATTTAGCCACGATGAATAGATTTACTAGTTGACTCGGTTAAACAGATAGGATTTTCTTTTCCTCTTAACGAAAAGACCATAGGTAGGTTATTTTTTTTAATGATTCTGCATAGCTCTTCACATATTCTTGAGTTATCTTCTCATGGTCACAAGAGGGTTGCTCGTGCTCCAGCTAGGAAGCTTGCATTCCAGTCCAGAAGACACATGGCTGTGAAGAGGCAGCACCAGCAGAGTGTACTTGTGTCTTCTTGGTCACAACTGTGTGATGTGGCCATCCCAAAGATTCAAAAGAGGCTGGAAAAGTGGGCATTTGACCTATTCCAGTCTTTAGAGCATAAGCAGGGGAAATGAAGGCTTTGAGGCATAGTGAAGTTTAAGCGGAGTTTCCTGCAAGGCGAGACAGGAAAGGACATGATCTAGCAGAGAGTTCGTAAGCCCTGTGGAATGGGGTTTTGGAGAAAGGAGTTTGCATGGGGTTTTAAAAACCAAAACCAAAAAACGCCTCAGAGTCCAAACTGGGCTTGAACTTTCAGTTGAGCTTCTCAATTAGTTGAGTCTTAAAGGTACAGCTGAGTCACAGACCACACAGAATCACAAGTTTACCATCAGGGAGTTTTTCTGCTGTTTCCGGTCTGTTCTCTGGGAAGGGTATGTTCTGTTCCTCTGGTCTGGGGCCCCGATTGCTTGTCATTTTATAATTTTCTATACCCTTCGGTTCAGAGTCTCATACATTCTCATTTCCTAAGCCTCAGTTTCACCAGGGGCAAGGCATAAGAGGACTAGGAATGGACATTGAATTAGCCAAACTATGGCCAGACCAACTCCTCCAGAACTCCTCCTTCCGGCTTTGATTTTCTTGAGAGTCAGCTGGGAAAGCACGTGGTTAAAACACAGAGTGGGATTCAGTAACTATAGACTGGGGCCGAGACGAAGCGCTTCTAACGAGCTGCTGGGCGATACCAATGTACAGGAATAATGTGCATTACAGCATGGTTCGAAGATGAGAGCTCCTTCCCTGTCTCCGAACCTCCAACGTGAGTAACAAATCTTAGTGTTTTGGTTTCTCTGACCCAAAAATTTATTTCAACTAAATTCCCGTTATTGTGTTACAGCATTTCAACGGTCTGTATATAAGAGATAATCACCGTATATACTGTCACTAGGAGGGTGAGTTCCCCCACTGCCCTGGCTTTTCGAGAGATTTTCAGCCGGTTTCATCTGGTCCTACAGGTGCAGGGCTCTCCACTGATACCACCCCTGTCCTGCAGGTGTCACCCTCCATTCTAAGGGACCTACCAGTGTCTTCAGTCCTTTTTTTTTTTCCTCCAGCTTTATCAAGATATCGTCAACAAATAAAATTATAAGACACTCACAGTGTAAATGTGATGATCTGGCATATGTATACTTTGTAAAAGGATTCTCCCCATCGAGTTAATAAACACAAGCGAGAGATTGTCCCTCTGTCCCCAGAGGGATTCAGAGGAAAGTGTTCGAGCCCTCCATTCCAAAATCAGGGAGGAAGGAATAACATACAATGAGAACAAAGCGAGTAAACTAGAAAAGGATCTGTAATTACACCCTGTCTTCAAGCTAACAAGTTGGGCTTCCATAGTTTCACAGATGCCAGCCGGAGATCTGGGATTCCCAGGCCAGAGATGAAGGTCATTGTCATCTATTGCATACAGGCAGGGTCAGCTTCATGTTCACATTGGCCCTCCTTGTCCCCCAAGTTATGGAGGACCAAAGAGACAGCCTCAGGTGTATACTGTGCATCTGAGGATCCCTAAAATTAGGAATCCCCCAATCTTATAAATAGAATGTAGAAGCAAACCTACTCGACCTTTGCTCCAGAGGGAGCCATGACTTAATTACACTAGTCCTGAGACAAACCTGCCCTCTGACCCAGAGGGAGGCATTACCTCTAACTTCTTGGGCTGCCTGCTCTACAAACAGCCTTCAAAAGACAGTCCGGAGCACACGCCTACACAGATATGTAGACGCTGTGGATAGATGTCACCATTCCCAACACAGGCAGATATAAAAAAAGGTGAAAAGGAGAGACAGATGGGTCATGGGAAAGAAATGGAAATACAATTTCACAAAGCACATCTCTTTAGATTGTCATACTACTGACTTTATTAGCGACTATTGTGCTTAGCACACAATAAGCCATATTTGTAATGTGTCTCCCTTCATCCGAAATATCAGTGTGTTTTACACTTGTTAGCAAAGTTCTTTGGGATGTTTTTTCTGGGGAGGGTATTCAAGAGAAAGAGGGAGATTATTGGCGATATTTTCCACAGCATCGGTTCCATTCCTACAGTACTAAATAAACATTAAAGTCTTCAACTTATCATTGCTTCTTTTTATTTTTTTATGTTTATTTTTTGAGAGAGAGAGAAACAGAGCATGAGCAGGGGAGGGGCAGAGAGAGGGAGGCATAGAATCTGAAGTGGGCTCCAGGCTCTGAGCCGTCAGCACAGAGCCCCATCTGGGGCTCAAACCCATGAACCTTGAGATCATGACCTGAGTTGAAGTCCGATGCTTAACCGACTGAGCCACCCAGGCGCCCCCTATCATTGCCTTCAATAATCAGCAATTTAAAACTCAGTGCTTATCACTTAAGAAGCATTCCCTTAGCAATAAAAAACTCTTCACCGCAGCTTCTCTTAAGGAAGAGTAGGTACAACACCCTCCCCAATGAGAGACAATGAGACGAGCAGGAGCAAATAAAGCATCCTCAGTAAGTTCCACACACTGGCAGCAAAGTGGAACTCCTGTCTAAAAGCACGTTTGCCCTCCCTCTGCCTTCCGCCCTCCCGCTGAACTGTTTTAGCTCTCAATGATGTCTGATGATTCTCTTAATAGTACAAGACTAGCCTAAATGTTTCTCACATATAAAGGAATCTAAAAATCCTCCAAACTCCAAATCAAGAGCTATTATTTTGGTTTCCCCCTTCTTCAGGGCAGCTGGTTCCTGAGGTTGTAACAGCATCCGACCCGGTGGAAATTAGGTGTACAAGGATATGGGCAGAGGCTACCGAATCAATTTCACATTATGGTACTAGAGACAAGAAGGTGAGGACCAGACTCATTCGAGTGGTAAATCCTTGGGTGTTCTTAAAGCTGCCAATCATGAACTGAACTTGCTAAAAGTCATCTGGAGAGCTTTGAAGAATGGAAAGAAACTGATACTATATTGCCTTGAAAGCTACTATAACAAGAAAAGGGTCAAATTATAGTTGATTGAAGACACAGGGGGAATAAGTACCTTTAGAGCTATGATTTTTCATTTCGACTTACTCTATATTATTTCTCAAGTCTGCAACAGCCAACAACCAGTTAACCACTTTGTTCGATGTGCATGTTTGTGTGTATGTTAGGAGTGATAGAGAGGGAAAGACAAAAAGCTGTTTTGATTGGTTAAAGAGAAAACGTAATTTAATTTGTGTTATTTGTAGAGGCTTTAAAATGATATTTGGATTCCTCCAACATGTATCTGCCTCAAAACAGTGAAAATGTTTACAAACTAGAAAGTGGCTAATAATTGAGCTCTGTGAGCTAGAACTCCAGTCCCTTTTTCCCAAATAGAAAAGCTAGTTTTATTCAAACATATCTTGTTCAATTAAAATTCCCATAGCGATTTGAAATTTTAAGATTACACTATTAACTAAGTTTTTAATATCTGTCTTAATTATTAGAAAATTAATAAGAATGAAAAAAAATTTTGCACGTACTATGTGGCCACTAATTTTGTCCTTGGCTAATACTTCATGCTGTATGGGAAAAGTAGATGAAACTCAGGAGTAGATCTTGTTTTTACTAAAAATAACAACTTGCCCCAATAGTATTTGTAACTGTGATTGGTTGATAAAGGAGAGGTCAAAATAGCATAAACTCATAGCTTTTTTCTTGTCCCTTAGAAAAATATCTAAGGATCCCTCAATTTCTCTCTACGGTTGAAGAATGCAATGAAAATAATTTAACAATAATGAAGAGCTCCAGCTGTAATTTTTAGCAAATTATGGAACATTATTCTATTCTTCTGAAAGAATCAAGAAGATTCTGTCTAATCGATCAAACACAACCAATTAGGAAAAAAAAAAAAAAGATTTTTAATGTCAACAGACCAGAAGGGTAATTTTAGTCCAAAAGGGGTTAAAAAATTTTGGGTTCGACAGATTGGCTCACACTGAATTTACAGCTTATTGAATTGAATTAGTTCTATCCACTGGTGTTCACACAGCCTGCCTGAGTTGGAATGCAGGAGAGGGGCAGAGGGAGAGGGAGAGAGAATCCCAAGCAGGGTTTGATCTTATAACCACAAGATGCATGAGCTAATACTGAGTCGGATGCTTAACCGACTGAGCCACCTAGGCGCCCCCTGCATATGTATGGCCAATACTCATGCAACTGCCACACAGCTTAAGACAAAGGACAATACCAGAAGTTTTGCACACCTCCTCCCTCTACTGGCTGCACCCCTGTCCTGGAGTGCAATTGCTGGGTTGTAGGGCTCGCTCCTCAGAGTGGACATATTGAAACACCGAAATCATCTTTGAGCATCTCTTCACCGTTCAAAGATGATCCTTCATGAATCTTTTTCTTCCTCCTCATTTATCTTCACTGAAAACTATCACTCCCTGCATTTGTTTCCTGTTGCTGCTCTAACAAATTACCATGAACTTAGTTGCCTAAGGCAACACAAATTTATTCTTTGACAGTTCCGATGGTTCGGAAACCTGCAGTCAGTTTCCCCAGGATAAAGTGAAGATGCCAGAGGGCTGATTCTTTCCGGAGACTCTGAGGGGAGACTCTGTTTTCTTGGCTTTTTGGCTTCTTGGTCATCTGTATTCCTTGGTTTGTGGCTCCTTCCGCCATGTTCCAATCTCTGCCTTCACTGTCATGTTACCTCCTCCTCTGACTCCTCACATCTCCCTCATATGAGGACTGTCGTGATTACACCGGGTCCACCTGGATGATCCAGAATCCTCTCCTTCACCTCAACACCCTTCACTTAATCACATCTGTAATGGCTTTTGTCTAAGATAACCTTTGCAGGGTCCAAAGATTAGAATTTGGACATAGTTGAGGGCTCATTATTCAGTTTAGCACCCTCCCATCCTTTTACTTATACATTTTTTAAAATTTTTTAACATTTATTTTTGAGAGAGAGAGAGAGAGAATGAGTGGAAGAGGGGCAGAGAGAGAGAGGGAGACATGGAATCGGAAGCAGGCTCCAGGCTCCAAGCTGTCAGCACAGAGCCCGACGCGAGGCCTAAACTCACAAAGTGTAAGATCATGACCTGAGCCGAAGTCGGCCGCTCAACGAACTGAGCCACCCAGGTGCCCCCCTTTTGCTTATATTTTTAAATCACTCCTTGAGTCCTAAGTCAGATCATGATCCTATAGTTCTAATACATTATAATCACCTCCTAATTTGCCTGTCTGCTCAGAGGTGAGGCAAAGGGTATTGAGAAAAGTAGCC
Organism: Paguma larvata; assembly: GCA_030068075.1. Lineage (NCBI taxonomy): Eukaryota > Metazoa > Chordata > Mammalia > Carnivora > Viverridae > Paguma > Paguma larvata. The sequence goes on along the minus strand of CM057828.1, from coordinate 119,008,182 downwards.
AGATCCCCCAGGCATCAACCGATGGGGGTGCCAAAAGATGCCGGAGAACGTTCTTATTCCAATTTCATACTGAGTTACTAACTTTATATGCGTTGTGCATAGAATATATAAAGTGTTCCCAAGTTTTGCTTATGTATTTATTCATTTCTAGGCAAATACGAGCCCCAGATAGGGAGAGAGGGCTCAAAAGCATTGCATTGCCTTTGGACACCATTCATCCTCCAGCGTCAGTATCCTTGCTTCGGCTGCTCTCTTCTATTAAAATCCTTCACTGCACTACCAAATCCACCCTTTTAAAATACAGGACGCTGGCTTATTAAAAACTGTAATAAAAAAGAAGAAAATAGTCAATGGCCCCCAAATGCCTGCAGTCATGATCCTCAAACTTATTACAGTGGAGGAGTATCTGGGAGGCACGCTGCTCCAGGAATGTCCTAAATGAAAACAATAAGGACTCTGGCCGCAGACAGATGTGGGGTTAAATTCTGCCACGCCACCTAGTAGCTATGTCCCCTTGGGGAGGACACATGTACTCTCTGAGTCTCTGGCTTCTCAAATCTGCAGCATTTATTGAGACGATAAAATGAGATACTACAGGTAAAGTATTTAGTGCAGCACCTGGCTTTCAGCGGGGGCTCAGAATCTTAACTCCTCCCCCTTTTCCTCAGGGAAATAACACTCTTTCCCAAAACGCATGAAATAATCATTCAAACCCGAGTAATATTCGTAGCAGACTATGTGACTGTGGGACACAAAATACAAACTATGAGGACAAGTTCTCAAGAAAGAAAGCGCTCTTTCACTAAACCCAAGGAGCTAATTCAACATTTGGAGATAAATAATCCTTTGCTCTCTTTTCAGAGGCTGATGCTGACAAACATTTGTTAGCAGAGGAGCAGTAGCAGTGGGGACCAAATACTTAAAGAAAATATTTTGGATGGAAAAATTGCAAAAAGTTGGGAGCGGCGGGGGAAGAACGCTCCTCGTCAATTTTATTTTTAACAAATTGCAAGTCTGACATTATTTGATTTAACCTCGGAACACCTCAGGACAAGTCACAAAATAAAAATATTCGTTGAGAGTGTGGCATGAAGAACCTTTCAGACGAAATCCAAATTGCTTATCCCGACCTTCAATATGCCCTCAGTTTGGTTCCAGCTTGTCTTTTCAAAGTTTTCTCCCTGGAAACCCTCTGTCTTAGATTAGTCTGAAGGCCTCTGGCTAATTGCCTTTCTGCCCATCATTCTGCCTGCTTCTCCCTTGTTTCCATGCCAAGGTGACAAATTCAAATGCCACGGCTCTAGCCCAGGAGGAAATGAAGACCCAGAGTGACCAGGTCTTACAAATTTTCAAGAGAAGCCAGAGCTCTGGAAATGTGATGTAAAATTTCCCAATTTTTAAATATTTCTAGCTAAATTAAAAATGTTTAAAAGCTGGAGGAGCCAAAGAAAACAAGTCTACAGGCTCAGTTGGGTCCCTGGTCTCTAATAAGCAGCTCTGCTCTTTGCAAATGAGTAAGGTGTGGCTCCCGCGTCCCTCCCCAGTGGCGGATGTCTGGGGGGATTCCATCTCCCCCCGAGACAGTCTACTCTCATCTGGAGCCCTTTCTCTCTTTAGCATTCATTTACAGGCTGATCTAAACTGCCGTCTAATTTTTATTTCAGCTTTTGGAGGACAATCATCGTACGTCCAAAAGGATTTTCGCCTCGTCCTGTTTTTCTCAACTCAGAGCACACCGTATTGGGTGAGTGAGCAAACTACTAATTTCAGAGCTTCTTTTCCAAGTTCGGCTGACATAATGACCATCATCTGTTTATCCAAGAAATTCTTTTTTGTCATGTATTTTTACGGCCCCACACTTTTTGCTGCTCAGCAGGAAATCATCTAAAATTTTCCCATCTATATCCCAAGTCACAGAAGACACGACTAACAAATATAGATGAAAATATATGAAGTTACACTCAAGGTTAGTCTACCAGTTCAGATTGGCGTGTTCTCCTTCCACAGGGGACCCAGAGGAAAGACTCTGGCAGGTGGAATTGTCTGGGAAGCTTTTTCTGAGTCACTTGTTTATAAGCCACCTTCATCATCTTATTTAGGGAATGGACACTTCCTGTTATCCTAGGAAAAAATCTATATTCGATTATGATACCAAAAAGTCCTAAATTAAACTCGTATTATTCATCTCCTATGATGATGTACTATTTGGATTTCGTGCCCCATGGCTGACTTCTATTTGTGTGGGAAATTGAGAAAGTGTCAAAAAACTATTTCTGCCTTGATTCCTGCCCTTCCTTCCTTCACCATGTCCAACACATCCTTTAAATTTTTGTTATGTCAACGCCTTATTGGTCCCAGGGGCTTTTGTCCATAGTTCAAACCTGTCTAAGTCCTGAAGCAAAGTGCTTCTGCTTTTATGACAACTGTGGGCTCTCTCAGCCAGGCCTGTTTAGAGAACTTAAGCTTCATACACAGTCCTACTTACTTAGGGGCCTAATTCACTTCTGAAGCCTCTGTTTGCTCACCTATAAAATGAGAACAGGGGCTCCTGGGTGGCTCAGTTGGTTAAGCATCTGACTTAGGCTTAGGTCATGATTTCACCATTCATGAGTTCAAGCCCTGCATCAGGCTCACTGCTGTCAGGGTGGAGCCTGCTTCAGATTCTTCTGTCCTCCTCTCTCTCTGCCCCTCTCCCGTTTGCATGCGCTCTCTCTCTCTCTCTCAAAAATAATTAAGCATTAAAAAACATATAAAATATAATGAGGATGGTCGTCCTTAGGTAATGAAGGCATTTTGAGTACTCAGAAACCTATGTGGACAGCAAGCGTGAAAACAACAGTAGCTGTCATTCACCTTCCCTTCCCCTACATCTCCTTTCTACCCTTCAGAAGCGAAGTCTACCTAGTATGGCTGCTTTTCTTCCAGAAGGATGCGGAATCTGTAGAAAGGCATTTTTATTTAGTTCCATATCTCACGTATAATATCTCTCCGTGGAGCACCTCCAAATGTTGTTAGATATTTCTTTCATCCGTTTATTCACTCAGCGGGCATTTGCTTCTCCTTTGAGTCATTTGTAGACTGAATAAAAGGGAGCTATAGTATAAATGGAGTCTATTAAACTCACAACATAGGTTAATTATGTTTTGTGCATGGAAGCATAATTTACCCATTACAGGGATGATGTCAGAACAAGTTTATGTTTTTCTTGAAACTGGCAAACTTTAAGTTCAGAAACAAATGGGAAAAGTTGTATGTGGCCTAATTTAACCATGAGCTAACTATGAGCCAGCACTGTAGTCATGGAAAAAGGAAGTCAAAATTTTACCAAGACATGAATTACAGCACATAATCATATAATATTTTACCTTAAGGCAGATACATACGAAGTCTTAACATTCATTCATTCAAGAGTGAATTGTAGGCATTGAGCACCTTCAATGAACTGAACGCTTGGGAAACATTTTTAATTAGCAATTCTAACATTGTGCCCAGCTTAAGCAGTGACTCCTCAAGAGAAAACAGGGTCCCGAGGGACATCTGGTCTTACCAACATGAACTATAGGAGAAAATAAAGGGAGTTTTAGAGCTCGGCCTTGAAAAGAAAAAGGTAAGGAATAAATAATAATTGGCATCTAAATATAAAAGAGTTCAATCAGAAAAGCAATGAAAGATTTTTTATCTTTACTGTCAGGTGTAAATCATAAAATTGCCCTAGAGACACAGGGATTTCTGATGACACCAAGGAAGATCTTTTGGGGATCTTTTGCTAAAGCACAAGGAATTCCGAGGAATGTTCCATATTTTCTGTCCAGGATATCTCTGAGGAGAAAACCGTCAATCACTGTCAGAGAGTTTTTCAACGTTGATCCACGTTGAAAGTATGTGACATATAATTATAAGGTTGAAAGAAAACTTCAAAGAACCTTCTTATATTATCCCTCCCAGACAAATGGTTCAAAAGATTGCTGAAAATAGCTCTTCACCCTTTACTTTGAACTCTTCAGAGAGATAGTTTACTCCCTGCCCACTGATAATACATCATACTGTCTTTCTTTTTTTGTGTCTCCATGTGTACCTTAACACTATTAGCCAGAAGAATACAATTGACCTAAACAGTTCTGGGGGTCCACGAATTACGGAATACTTGAAGTGTTAAAAACCAAGTTGGAGACCCCCTTTTCAAGTCTGGTTGAGGCCAGGGGTGTTCCAATTTTGGTACACCAATGATAAATATTATTTATGCCAGAGAAATACATCCCTTCCTTCAATTAATTAGAGTCATTTCTAATTTCTTTTATTGGAAAAGGACTTGTCTAATTAAAGTTTCTAGAGATTCTCATGTGTGAGAAGCACTGTCTAGGAGAGATGAATGGCCTGTAATTAAAAGTTAGGACAAGACTGCTGGTGAGTTAGTTACAGTTGGAGCTTCTTCTGTAGCTCCCACAGTGGTATAATTCATCATTCAAGATGGAACACTTTTGAAAGCAAGTGGTTGAGGAGCTACTAATTATTATAACAAGACAATAAGCATAAACTGGAGCCGTCCCAGAGAAGCTAAGATGTATGGTCACCCTACCAATTACTAAATTTTACACACAGTAAAAATGATGGTAGGACCTCTTTAAATTACACTAACAAAATGGACTTCTCTGCTTCATGATTTATGGATACCTAGTATGACTACTTTGAAAATTTGTTGCTCTAAAAATCAGGACCAATACCAATGGCCAAGGATAACTTTGACTTTTACACCTATTACCAGAGAAAATGCTCATTGACCAGAGCACTTCTCTTCAATTTTTCCTTATGCTCGAGGAAGCAACAAGAAAGAAAGAAACATGGTAATCGCACTGCCACGATTAGTGAATTGTAAGCTTGCGTACTCATCTCCTATCGGAAGATTGTGACTCTGAGCCTAACACAAACAGCAAGCATTGCTTTCCTCTAGGTACATCACCACGCTTGGTACCAGAAAGCTCAGAATCAATAAATTAGCCCTCACCAAACCAGATGAGATTCTTCCTTTGCTTCTGCCCCAAACCAATTTTCTGCGTGACCCTGGAACAGGATCCTTAAGGAGAATTCTTCTTCCAGATCAGCGTCAATTTATTTCCAATACATATTAGATGCAACGGACAAGACGTTGTGAGTCCGCATGAGCAGAGATCAGCTGTGTGATGGGCAAGTGGCCAGAGGCGGGCCGTGTGCACTGATAGAGGGTGAGGCTCCCAGGGGAGGAGGCCACCAATAGAGAGGAGTTCCACACTCTCCTGCAGACTTTTTCTCCATGAACCCCCCCAGGTACTCACAGAAAAGATGAAGAAAGATCTAGGGAAGTCTGCAGAATGAGGGTAAGGGGGTTGTGGGATCTAAGAAGTAGAGAATGCATGTCAATGGAGAGAGGAAATAGATTGCAGAGGACCAGAGAAATGCCCAGAGATCTTCCCATTCCAGATGCTAAAGGCCCACTGTGCCTTGGAGACCTTGAGACACCACAGTGTTCCTTATGGCTCAGATTATTATGGGATGGGTCTCTTAAAATGAACCCAAACTCTCCCAACTCAAACCACTCCCTTAGTGATTTTGATACACGCAGAATTTGAAATCATTTTCCTCATTATTTCTTGACCACGCAGCGATATCCACAGCCATCTAAATTTTTTTCCAGCCCATAATTTGGCAAAGTGGATTACAAATTCATGCCCCTAGTTAAGCCACGAGAACTAGAAGTCAGTCCAGACCCCACTGTTGTTATCATCATTACAGAATCTGGCCATTTTCCTTTCTTCTCTCCATTTCTGACTTGCCATTAAAATTCAAAGTGACACATTAGAAAGAGCAGAGGGAGCTGCCAGCGAGTCTTGGTAAGCAGGGTTCCAGAAAGAATAATTTCCTGTGGTATCTTTTCTTGCACTAACCTTGGCCCAGATAATGACCGAAGTGTTCATTCATCAAAACGAAATTATACTATCAAAGAAAAATACAATTATTTTGCCTTTTAATGAGCGGGACTTGCATTTTCTAACCAGGGAAATAGCTTTGGGAGTTAAATAACTCCCAAGATAATAAAGAACGAAGATTAAGGCAATTTTAAGTAATTGTGTATATGATAAAATGGATGAAAATGTTCAGAGACTTGCATAATTTGTACACAGTTTTCTACGGCTTGCAGGCTGGAGTACATTTTTCCTAATTAATTTGGTAAGCTGTTATTCAAAGAAACAAAACTTGATTATAATAATTAGGATTCATTAATTATGCAAAAATCTTCAAACTGCCAAAGTGAATGAAGAACCTCACTCAGGTAGTTAACAGTCGCTCATTTCATATTGTTGGGACAGTTTTCCCAATGGAGAAATGTGTGCTGCTTGGTAGATGCTGCAAGATGATAATGACCAAACGGGTTCATTGAGCCCTTCTGGAATTTATAGGGATGTAATTTATCCTCTAAATTGACTGAACTCGGGATGGAATTATGATGATCCTAAGCAGAAAAAAAATGGAGAATATTTTGCTCATCGGTCCCCCAACTGTTATTAAATTTAAAGTGCACTGCCTTTGGTATTTAAATAAATTAACTGACAGCCATAAAAAATCACCTATATAATATTTCAGAAGGTGACCGATATTTACAAACAAACAGATCCTGAAAGACCTAACAGCTGAGAAAGAAGAGAACATTGCCACGTAATGTCTTTCAATTATTCCTTCTTCTTCTTCCTTGAAACACAGGCCCGAGGGAACTAGCCTCTCCTTTACCCTGACTAGTACTATCGCTAAACAGACATCCCCGCCAAAGGAAGCTGTCATCCCCAATACACTTTACAGAACGAACAATGGACTTCCTCGTGACCGCTTTGTGCACTGCCGTAATCTCCTCCACTTTGGTGCATTTGAGCCTGAAAGCCACAGGAATCAATGTCACGCAGCAGTGGGGGGTAAATGAAATAATTGTCCACCAGTTGTTTTATTAAAGATTGGGCAGCTGGAATAGTCTCCGAGCAGATGTATCTACAGCCCCTGGAGACTGCTGAAGAGGGAGGTAACAAACTCTGAGTTAAAGGAACACCCTTAGAGGACTGCTTTCCTTTCCCCACCAAAGCATCAATAATACATTTGGCTTGCCTCTAACGTGCAGGCGCCTGGGGAAAGCAAAAGCAAATAAAGATTCTCTGCAAATAATAAAACCCAAAGTGAGGTCAACACTTCCATCCTCAGCAGGTTATTCGGTTTGAACTCTCCTCTTTTTAATCATGGATAATTTTACCAAAAGCACAGCACTCCTGCTAGTTCATGGAAGACGAATTCTGTGTTTTGTAGTTTGATGATTACATACTCTGGTGCCGGAGTGATGGGGATGCTAATGTTACTTTTCTGTCGTTTATTGTCAAAGAAGGAAAAATAGTGCCATGTGTCCTTTACAATTGGTCATGAATAGGAAAAGTCATGAATCAACACTTTAAAATTTTTCCCCATGTATAGTGATTGACAAGCAAGAATTCAGATGAATAGATAGTAATCACACCTTGCCGGAGGCGAAAGGGTGGGGAGCAGCGCTCCTTGTCCACGGCTAACTTACCAGCAACTCCTCAAACCCATCAAGATCCCTTAAATCGGTAAAATAACACAGTAATAATCAAATATGTACCATACTCATGTGCCCACGATGGTTTCATGCCCTCCTAGAGGATCCCAGAATTGACTTCCTGTTAACATTTTCATTGCATTGGCCTCAAGCAGTAAGTAGCAGGAAGCACGGCTGTAATCGCCCAGGCCTTGACCTCTGTAATCTTCAAGGCCTGAACTCAATGATGAAGCCAATTCTGAGGTCTCCCATTTTTTCCTCGTCCCCTTAACCACAGAGTATTTAGTTTGCAAGAAGCCAGGCACTGTGGTATACTGCTGAAGAGTCTGAACTCCGGCCGGACTGCCTGGGCTCATTACAGACTCTGCTACTGGCCAGCTGCATGCTTGCCAGCAATGCTCTTAACTACTCTAGGACTCAGTTTCCCCATTTGAAAGTAGAAATAATAATCGTACTTGCCTCACGGGGTTGTAGAGAGGATTAAATGAGTATGTCAAGATGGTAACAGACACCTTTAGAAGTATTTATGAAGATAGAAGCCCAAGGGTAAGGCCCTCTAAGGTCTTGATATCCCATTTCAGAATATTGTGTTGGATTATATGGAGCTGAGTCAGATGCAGAAAATGTTCTAATCAGTCTAAGTTACAAAGTTCAACTTAATCATACTTTTTAAGGATATTTCTAAAGAGTCTAAAAGTCTCTTTAAGACTGCCTACCCAAGAGTATTCTGACTTGAGACCCTCTTAAACCACAGCTACCCTGACATCTGGTATCCTAGGGGTTGCAGAATTTTCATACATCAATATTGACTTTCAGGGACCTGGCGGCAGGCATACGAATATGGTGGGGCCTTATTTCAATACCTCCTTGAAGATAGGAAGTGTGCCATAATGGAAACCACAGGAACTTTGAATCAAAATAAAACTGGGATACGGCCCATCCCTTACTGGAAGTTTGACTTTTGCCTCCATTTGCTTACTTGTGAAACAAAAAGATTGCACTACGCCTGTAAATCACAGCCTAAAGTTTCCTGCTTTTGAGGGGTTATCTAAAGAAGTATTCTGTGAGCTGTTTTCAACATTTCAAATAGCCTAATGGAAAAACCTGCACTCACTCGAGATAACACTGTGGGGGCTTATGGAAACATTGCGTTTTGTTGTTTGGTTGGTTTCCTCTTTTTTTTCCCTATTGGCAAGAATTTTATCACCTGGGTGCAGTAACACTGGTTGTCTTGTGTTGATGAGAAGTTCGGAGCAGCAATATATATGTCATTGGTAGTAAAAGATGGAAAAACAATTTAAAGGTTGCTTAAACAAATGGATGGCTTTTAGACAAAAATCTTTCAAAATATGGAACCCCAAGGAGAAAGGGAAATAATAAAAAGAATCCTTGGTAGTCGAGACGTTAATATTCTAAACTCTGTAAGTGCTTCAGAATTCCATGATTACATGGCTCTGAGGACCTAGAACACAGAGACTAAAATAAAATAAAATTTAATTTGGATGAGGGAGAACAATATAAGTCCTAATAAAGAAAGACAATATGAAGTAAGAATTAGTTAGAAATGCACATGAGAAATTACAAAACATAAGGAAGATTCATCTAATTCCACAGGGAGAAACTTAAGAAGTCATAATAAATTAGGGCAATGCATTTCAAGGGATAACATATAAAAATTATCATGAAGTATTATCATGACACGAGTTACTAATATAGACTAGGCGCTATATACCAAGAAGAATCCATCCACCAGTAAATAAACAAGAACCCATCTCTGAGGGCAAGTTCTCAGGATCCATGAGGCCTGACTTTTCTGGCCTGGCTTCAGCCTATCCATGGTGGGTAGGAGAGATGAAAACATTGACAAAAAAGAAAGAATGAGGAAATCTGCAAAACTTGGATAAGGAGGGTAACAAATCCAATTGTGATTTCCCACTTGAGGAAGCTGCACTAACATTTGCCTCTAAGTACAACAAAACAGAAGAGACTCAAGTGAAAGAAGAAAATTGCAATTATACATTCTAGGGGCCAGAACAATATTGTGAGAGGGATTATTCAAAGTGAGACACGGCCAGCAGTGGAAATGGACTAACTTTTCCAAGTAAAAATATGTTTAATATAATTGTCCTAGGTAATGGATCAAATATGTCAAATGAATGGTCACGATATAAAGAAGAGAGTCAGTTTGGGAGTCCCATTCTTGCGACATTTTCATTAACCGGTTAGATGATGGGGAGTGAAAAGCAACCTTATTCATATTTTTCAGCAAACATTAATTGATCCCTAGCTATGTCGCAGGCTCTATTGGTGACTGTCCAATTTCTTTATCTGTAGAGTGAGTGGAATGAACTCAATGACCCCTAACTGACTTCTAACTCTATGAGTCTTTGTCTAAAATGTCAATTGATGTAGTCGTTTCTTATCTTCTGTATCTCAGAACAGAATAGCAGTAGAATCTGTTGAATATACCAACAGTATCTCTAGCTGCAGATCCTGACTGTGTACAAAGATGTCAGAGAAGGGGAAAAAATATAGAACACAAATATTAAGATGATTTAGTTAAATGGCAGGAAGTAGTCTTTGGAAGAGCACCAATGGAAGAATTTGTCATGACACCATAGACTCTGATAGTAAAACTTTCTTAAATCACTTCTATGCGGTTTTAAAACGATCAACGATTATAATTTGTAACGACATTAAATATTCTACATATGCTAAAAATATCAACTTGTAATTAATTTATCTTAGTGTAGAAACACTTTATTATTTTAAATGAACGCTTCTGGAAACTATCCCATCATTTCCTAAGCTACTTTCTTTAGTGCCAATACCACACAGATATACTGGGCACCTTTGCTGGTAGGGTTAGAACAAGTCCACACAGGGAATTGCAGAAGGGGTATACTGGACTCTACACCTAGCAACCTGCGCTCTATATTTGAGTTTGGCGTGTGGTCTTAGACCCATCCTCTATGTGCCCTATTTTCCCCACTGATAAAAAATGAGGACATTGGACTAAATGGAGCCAGAATTTTGAAGGGAGATGACATATAAATCCCATCCGATTACTTGGTCCAGTTGAAAGTCCAGGATTTCCAGGTAACGCTTAGTCCTTTCAATCAGCTCTTGAAGGGGACTCTCTGTTATCTGGTGACCTATGACCTAAACGGCAAGCTATCCGCCCCCACTTCCCCCTCCTCCCCAGCACGTGTGCAACATTCTATAGTGCCTTTAGGCTAGGACGCCAGTGGAGAACACTCCCATTTGTAAGGGGAAAGAATAGGAGACGTGCAGCAGTGACTGGCCCGTAGCAAAGGTGGAATCCCACCTGCCAGGCAGTGTGAGATGGCCCTGCAGTAGCAGTGGGGGAAGTTTCTTGAATAGACTCTCATTCTTATTCTCTGAAAGGAACTCACTCATCCCATGCTTCCTGGGGCTCTGACCTGCCCTCTGGGAGGATCCCCTGGTCCTTTATCCCCTGAAATTAGGATTTGGGACAAGGCTCAACAGGGAACATGTAACTTGCTGCAGCTGCAAGTTTGAGATTTCAAGGGTGTTTGAAACTCAATTTTTAGCCCGGACTTCTCCTTTCTTGGCAATATGGTTTTCTAAAAATGGACTAGACTTTTTCATCTAGGTTTGAGTAGAAACATTCCCAAATTTCTTCCTAGAGGTAATATTCCTTCTTTTTTTTTCCTTGGTACTCCCAACCCCATGTTTCTCTCAACTTGATGACACCTGCTAAGGGGCCCTCTGAAATAATAGATGAAAGGTCATTCCCTTAACCTGATGTTTGCTGAACACTGAGTCAAGGCCATCTGTGATGTCTTATTGACCTTTGTCACTCACTAAGGCTCTTAATAATTGTGGCTCTTCTGTTTGCAATAGATGACTCTGAATTTGCCATAGAGAGGAGAGACAGTGAATAGATTGATTAGGAGTTTTCAAGTTCAGGTACACACCACTTCTCACATGTCCTTGACCGGAGCTCAATGACTAGAATGGAGATAGAAATGGGATCTAGCTCAGTGTTGCCCAGCAGTTGCTGCATTGATACAAATACTCTGTTTCTGCACGGTACAAAATGGTAGACATCCACCATGCATGATTTTTAAATTTTATTTAATTACAAGTAATTTAAATTTAAATAGCCCCATGTGGGTCACAAGCATCATTTATTGGCTTGTGGACATTGTTATTCTTCCAAGAAGAAGAAATGAGTGCTCTCACCAGAGCCCTGAGCCAGGCTCTGCCCCAACTATGGGCACCCCCACCTGTGCTAGCGAGCCGGGGAAAAACATTTCTGGGTGTGCCTCAAGCATATTCCTTATATTGCCTTGCAAACTCTGTTCATATACAAAAGCCAGAAGTCACCTTTACCTTCTTTATCCAGACTTATCAGTACAAAGAGAAAAATATACTACTTATATTTATAGCATTGTTTTAAAAGCTATATGCAAGGAAATTACTAGTGTTCTATCTATAGAAATGGAGCTGAAGGGGCGCCTGGGTGGCTCAGTGGGTTGAGCATCTGACTTCGGCTCAGGTCATGAGTTCGCAGTGTGTGAGTTCGAGCCCCGCATCGGGCTCTGTGCTGACAGATTCTGTGTCTCCCTCTCCGCTCCTCCCCTGCTCATGCTCTGTCTCTCTTTGTCTCTCAAAAATGAATACATGCTAAAAAAAAAATTAAAAAAAAAAAGAAATGGAATTGAAAATAAGAAAAGTGACCTTATACTGAACACGCAAATTTCTGGTTTTGCCTTTTCCCTTGTTTCATGAATAAGGAACATGTTAATCTCTCCATTTTCAGTTTTGAATGAGCTACAGATAGGCTTCGGTCAGTTGAAGCTCTTTTTATCTACAATATTTTGTGTAGGAGAATGTTGCAGGAAGGTTATTGGGGCAGTAAAGTGTCTTAGCTATTCTCTAAAGAAAAGTAAATCCTCGTCGATCGAAATGCAAAGCCTCTATAGCCAAGTGTGTAATAATAATTTGAGGTAAGAAATTAACTGCAACAATAAATTTTTAGAATTTTCAACTGCTCCCCTAGAGAAAAATCCATTTATATTTTATTAGTTATAGTTTCTTTCTAAAAAAAAAGAAACACTTATCTTAATAATGCTAGACATCTTTACAACAAAATTTGGATTTTAATTTTTTTAATTTTCTGTTCTTTTTCTAAATCTATGCTGCTCTTTTGTATGGAATTTGGAATCATAGATTTCTTTTTTGTCAAAAAGAGTTATACACTCGAAAGAAATAGAGGGACACCTGGGTGGTTCAGTTAGTTGAGCAACTGACTTGTGATTTCAGCTCAGGTCGTGATCTCACAATTTGTGAGATGGAGCCCCGAATTAGGCTCTGTACTAACAGCGTGGAGCCTGCTTGGGATTCTCTCTCTTCCTCTCTCTCCGCCACTCCCCTTTTCATGCACGGTCTCTCTCTCTCAAAATAAATAAATAAACTTTAAGAAAAAAGAAAAGGAAATAGTATCCTTGTGAGTTGGTAGTAATATAAGACAAGTGGAATCAAAGCCCCTTAGAGCAAATAAAGAAACATCATATATAGCAATTCATGCAAGGCATGTATACCCAGCTCCCCCCCCTTAAAGTTTAAGATGCAATGCTTTAGTAAATCATTAATACTTTAGTTAGAAATACTTTTCCTCAATAAAGCACAATGATATGAATGACCGTCTTCAGTTGCCACACTTATCTTTTCCAGAATAGTTGGAGGCAATACGTTGGAAAAACAACAAACAGAGCTAGTTCTAAGTAAAATTGTAAAGTAAAACACCTACTTCCTTTCCTCAACCTCCTCATTCTTAGATTTTTTTTTTCAGTACCTTTGCATTCTCCTGCTTAAGCTAATTAAAACCTGTTCACTTTAAAGTCAGGTGTGCTTGCTTTACAGTCATTTGAGATCTTCTGAGTGAGAATCCTAGCTCGTCTCCTAGCTATTTGTATTTTAGTTCAATCGCCTGTTCCTGTATAGTGTGAAATTCTTCTCTAATGAAAGAACTCCTTGAAAGACTTGGTGGTCTTCAGGGGCTGTTAAAACCACGCAAAATAAACGGTCCATCTGCACACATGGGCCCAAGGCCCATCCTATGCAAGAGGCCAACGTCTCTCAATAGATGCTTCAGGAAAGGGAGACAGCATCCGTGTTACCGATCTCTTTCTCTCTGAGCCTGAATCAGCGAACTGTCATTATTACTAACTTAAAAACCTAAAATGTCGGGGGAGGGGTTATTATTGGAGAGCAGCTCACAGAAAGCTACAAACATGGCTGCCTCTTTTTCTCGTAAGCCTCCCAACCCACCTACAACCTGCAAATAAGTCTTGCACTTCCTTCCTCAGGTTCCTTCCATGTTGGGGTCAGAGCACCATGACTTTGGCTTACCCTGCATCTTTTTCCCAGATGTTTTTGGAGGTTTTCATCAAGCGAATCCTCGTGTCATTATCCTGGTGTGAATGAGGACAGCAAGGACCCAAGGGCTTTTTTTAAAAGACCAATTGTCTTTCAAGGTCATTTGTAAAATCCCTTTTTTTTTTTCCCCTCTTGGGGTACCTGAAACCTCTTGACAAAGCCTACTGCCGTTCAGAATGGTTTTTTAAAATGAAAATTACTTTAGTTATTTAACAATTTTAGTTATTTTAGTAATTTAGTTAACTGATGGCCTTCATACAATTTGCATGTTCATTGAATTTTCATGCTGTCTCTCCATCACACACACACACATTAATGCCTGGCATAGAACGTAAGCCACAGGCCCAGACTGCAGGTAACCCACGAAGAGTTACTTTTACACTAAAAAGCTTCACCCCTCACATGCCACTGATGGTTTTTTTTTCCTAGGTTTCAGGAGGAATATATCACCCTTTCCTAGTCTGGGGTTGCCATACAATTTATCATCCAAATACATACAGTTTTGAAAGCAAACAGGGGTTCAATGATCAGTTATGCCTGGATCGTAGACTCTTTCTCTTTTGGGAGACACGTCTTTACCATACCTGGCCTCCTGTTTGCACCCCATACACACCTACAACGCTACTGGGTTTGCTGGTTCATGCTCTTCCTCCTCCTCCAGATCGTAAGTCTCTCGGATCTTAGCTTATAACCGTCCTCCCGCCTGCCGATGGTGGTGCGTGGTGGAGGTACAATGACACCTGTGTTGGTGGATAGGATGACAGGGATGCTTGTGCTAACTGGGAAACCTGGCTTCCTGTACAAAAATCATGGCAGCCTGATCCCCAGGAACTGGGTAAGAACCATTCTCAAGGCCCAGGATCCAAACGATTCCTTCTACAAGACTTGGCTACAGGCCAGAGGCACAGTCTCTGATGCTGTAGTGCCATCATTTACATTTACATTTACAGTAATAGGAAGAAAATCAAAGTCAGGTTCAAATCTAAGCACAAAAATTCATAATACGATTCCCAAATTGAATGCATACACAGATTAGGACACCGAAACCTCAGCGCAACAATTTTTACTAGGATCCATTTTTCCTCCATTCTCACCAACCCGTGAATCACACTGGGCTCACACTAACGGTAACCTAACTTGCACTGATTCTAGCTCTTAACCTGCGTAGCACAGAAACTCACCTCCTGAAATTTCTGCCCCTCGTATTTGTGGATGTGACGAAAGTGTTTCATATGTGTTGACCAATAGTCCTTTTCTATATTTCCCCCTCAGTCACCGAGGTCAGGGCTCAGACATTGCCACTTGTGGAAGGTTCCATGGAACAACCCCTAAACCTGTGCAGTTTTAGGAACACCGGCAGAACCAGCTGCACTTGGTGCCATGAGGACTTTGGAGAACTCAGCCTGGCTTTCACACGTCAGTGTCACTCTATTTCAAACAGTCATAAGACGCTCCCTACCTGGTAGGCATTTGAAGAGGGTGCCATAGACAGTGGCCATTCCTGTTTTCTGATCCTGCCCACTGAACAGAAAAATAGGGCCTCTAGGTGTCAGTACTGTGTGAGAACTTTTGGCTAAAAGAGACTGGAACAAGGAATTTTGTACACGCGAAAGATTTATGCCCCTCCCTCCACCATGAAGTGTGTGACAAAACAGCAGGGCCAAATGGTGTTTTGCAGAGCCTTTGGTATAGCAGTCCCCTGCTTCTAGGAGTTCAGATCGTCTTTTAAGAGTGACCCAGAAGTCAGATATGTGGAGATTAAGATGTGAGCTTGGTTACTAACAAAAGCGAGGCTGAATCATACATACTTATCCACCATGGTCTGACGTGGGATCCATTAAATTTGGGGGACAGATCTCCAACCAAAAGAAGGATGGAAGAGGCTGAGTCAACTGTAACCTATGTCATCTCTCAAGTTCAGGTAAATCACTCACCTAGAGAGAAATAGGGTATGGGACAAGGAGATTTTCACTAACAGGGGTTCCTCCACATAGAAACTCAGGACAAAAGGAAAGGAGGCCCCCACTACTCACCTTCCTGAGGACTCTGACATTGACCCTTGGAATAAGAATAGGAACAGGTACTCCCGTTTTGGTTTTCCTCCCAAGAAAATGCCCAAATAAGTTTCAAAGCCACAATTCACATCTGCTTGAGACCAAAGCCCTAATTCTTTTTTTTTTTAATGTTTATTTATGTTTGAGAGAGAGAGAGAGAGATTGAGAGAGAGAGAGAGAGAGAGAGAGCGGCACATATATTAAAACTGGGACAGTACAGAGATTAGCATGGACCCTGAGTGAGGATGACATGCAAATGTGTGAAGTATTCTATGCTAAGAACAAAGAAAAAGAATGAGAAAATCTCTTCCATGAGGCTCCCAAGACACTTCTCTTAAGCCTCATCGGCCAGAATTCTGTTGCCTGACTTTTCATAAACCAACCACTGGAACGTTCCATTATTCAATGGAACTTACCATGACTGACTAACGTTATTTTCTAGAACTGAGAAGAGTCCCAGCACCCTTGAAGGGTCTTTTGGTTAGTAAATACATTTATAAAAATTCCAATTGTTCTATCTATGTATTACCCAAGCCACACATTTCTGTTTCTGAGAGTTGTTGGACTGTGGCTTTGCTCTGTCAATGCACTCATGTTAAGCAGGGCCAATCAGAACTTTTCATAACTTTAATGGAGTGACCATAATTCTGATTGTTCCAGGCTTTGATGTTTCAATGTCTTCTAAAGAGCCTCTTTACTTCCTGACATGAACAAGTGGACTGATTTTTACTGAGCTTCATTGAAAAACACATATAGTTTTGGAAAACTATTAATTCAACATTCTTTCACTCATGCATTCAGTCAGCAGTCTTTGATTCCCACCCGATGAGCTGTTTATAGACAGGCCCAAGGCCCGTCTCCAGCCTAGTGAGGGAAATTCAGACAGGTACATGATGTGATGGCAGAGAACTTGTGAAGTGTCCCCAAGACCTAAGAACACAGGGCTGTAATGGCGCTCAGGAGGCGGCGATGAATTCTGGCTTACAGACAAGAGGCTTCGTGGTAAAGCTGATATTAGAGAGGACTCTTGAAGGACGAGTAGGTGAAAGGGTACTTCAGACCGAGGTAAACTCGACGCAAAACCATTGAGTCAATCGTGCAAAGAGAGAGTGAGGGTGTGACACATCTTGAGAATGGTGAGGAGTTCCTGACCTGGGGAGGTAAGAGAGAAGTGGTGGGCAATGGCGGGAGATGTCAGTAGATCTTAAAGAGAACTTGAAACTTTCTCAGTGGAGGAATGTCCATCAGGGGGGTACTGCATCCCAATATCGTTTCATTCATCAGTACACATATCTGTCAAGCATTTCTTACGGGTATAGCACCAAACAAATGCTATACATGTCATAAGTCTCAGAAAATTTCGCTTAATAGCGAAACAGATAAGTCTGTTTTTCACACCCTTAATTTATCCCTCTCCTCCGTCTTCTGTTCAACCTGCAATCATTTTAAAGCTTTTTTAATTAAAAAATATCTTTCTCTTCATCCTACTCCTTCTCAAGCTAACACTCCGCCCGCCTTCTTCCCTTCAACACCAAGGTCTCTGAGACACTGCTGGTGACGTGTCTCCAGAGCCTCATCTCTCACTAATTTCTCAGCTTCTCACGGGGTTTTCTACCCTCGTTTTCTGTCAAACTTACCAACAGGGACCTTTGAATTGCTATTTTCAATTCTCATCCCACTTGATTTTTCTGTGATTCTCGATACTGTGACTCGTCCCTTCTTCATTGAAACTCTCTCATATTCTAGAACAGCACTTCTCTTTCTCCTGTACCTGATATCACTCTCTCTGATGTTCACAGTCTCCTTCCTCTCGGCCCACCTCTCAAAGATTTATGTTCCTTACTGGTTGTCTTTCATCTTTCTTCTCTTCTTGCTCCCCAGTTTTTCCATAGATGATTGTATCTGCTATTATAGCCTCAGCAAGTGTGGGCTGATGGTTCCCAAGTCCGTCTCCCCAGAGACAACTGTACTCCCAGCTTGGGGCCCCCTATAGCCAACTGATACCTAAGCCATGACCGTGGAGCTCTGAATGTGTCTCCCATTTAACACGCCTAAGATTGAGGCCATCAGCTGCCTTACACACTATCATCTTTTCTATATTCAGTCCTCACCGATAGGACAAGGTGGATTAAGAAGTCTAACTGTATAGAAGGATGAATGGTTTTATTTGTAAAAAATGTGGATCAGATTGGATCATAAGACAGAGTTAAAATGGTAAAGGAAGTCATGTTACAATTCTTTGAATTTAATATTATATTTCATATCCATACTGAAGATATTGGACTGGAGAGTGTTCTCACAGGGCTTCTCAGAGTTTAGGATGCATAAAAATCACCTGGAGGGCTTTGTTAAAATAAATTCCTGAGTCCCGTCCCCGAGATTCTAATTCTTGAGGTCTGGTGTGGAGTATGAGAATTTGCATTTCTAACGAACCCTAGTGATGCGGATCCATGGCCTCTGCTCTGACTAACACTGCCTCAGAGGACACCCACTTTGACGGCACATATTATCCAGCCTAAGACTTGCTCTGAGGGCACTGCTTGCCAAGGTCTTAGTCCTGGTTGAGAAAAACACTGAAGGGTAGTGACTAGAGTAAAACTCTCAGTGGAACTCCCGCCTGGATTTGTACCCTCGCTTGTCTACTTACCACTTGTGTGACACTGGGAAGTTACCTACCTTCCTCTTTCCCTTTCCTTAAGAGTGAGACCAAGCTGACCATAATCCATGTTGCCTGGGATTATGAAAACTGAGTTAATTCACATAAAGTACTTTGCCCTGTAGTGGCACATAGTAAACTCTCAAAAGATGTTTATTTTTTTTTTAAGTAGTAGTAGTTTGGATGGAGAAGAATGGTAAGAAATTAAGCCAACAGATATGCTAGCTCTGGGTCTAAAGTCTACAAATTATACAACCCTCTACTCTACCGCTAACCCCCATGACATTTCCTTTTGCTTCTTGGTGATTTTAGCACCTGACTCATTGCCACTCTCTCCAACACCAGCATACTTTCATTCTTGGAAATTCCAGCGCTCTCAAATAGGATCCTTCTGACACCAAGCTTCTCGGTTCCAGAAATTCCTCTCTGCCAGCAATCTGATCCTCAACCTTGCCTCGGCTTCTCATTCTCATGGCCATAACCTAGAACTTCATCAGTAATCTCCCCTCTTCCCTAACCTCAATTTCATGCATCCCACCCTGACCAACACTCACTCTCCTCAGTTCTCTCCTTTTGTGGCCTAAATTCTGCTGGTGCCAAAACTTCTAAGAGCTTTCCTACCCACTGGTCCTCTCACCTTCCATTCTCCCTCATCTTCCTGCTACGACCTCTCCTCATCTCACTCAGGTGAAGTTCCCCAGTCACTTGTCCTAATTCCCCACCGCCTTACATCCTCCATCATTCTCCACCCACTCCATGCCACACCCATACAGCTGAACTTGGTGGTGGCATTGCCCATAACCACATCATCAGGCCTTACCTTCATGTCTGTGAGCTTACTGGAGCCCTCAGTGTTGCCCAGCAGTCCTTCTAGACTGCCTCGTCCAACCACCATGCCATTCTCCCAGAACACGCTTCCTTTCCTCGATGTCAGAGCACTCACTGTAGTTGAGGCTGCTTTGATGCCTTGTGCGTATTCCTCAGGCCACATCTCTTAGGCTACCTTCCATGTGCTGCAATCTTCATTCTTTCGCCTGAAGGCTTTATCCCACCCACCGAAAGTCTGCCCTATCCAGGTACAGAGTAAGCTGAAATGCTGAGGGATGAGCAGGCTCTGGGCATACCTCCCCACCTACCACCGTGGCCCAAGCCACCTGGATTACTGCAGTGCTCCCTGGCCTACCTCATTCCCTCACCCTCTCCTCCCAGCAGAGCGGCTAGAGGAATGTATTTAAAACTTAGGTCAGAACTCGGCATTTACTGCCTCGATGTTCTAAAATGGTTCGCCATGCTATTCAAAGTAAAAGTCTAAGTTGGGAGCACTCCTAACCACTTCTGATTTTGTGCTGTCTGATGTGAATAGATTTTTGTTCAAAGCCACACTCAAAATTAGAAGAAGACAAAAAAGTCTATGTCATTATGACGACCGGCACTATGACCTGCACTCCCATTGGGTCTCTCTGGTCTTATTTCCTATACTTGACCTGCACCTTCACTCTGCTCCAGCCACACAGACCTTGGTGGTGAGCCTCAAACACGCCAGGCATGCTCCCGCATTAGGGCTTTCACACGGCCTCTTCCCTCTGCTGGAAGCCCTCCCCCAGAAATCAGCGAAGTCCTTCCCTTTTTCCTAGTTTTGCTCAAACGTCCCCTCAGTTAGGCCTTGCTGACCGTCCTGTTTAAAGTCGTAAACTCCCACTAGCCCTTTGACATTCCCCTTCACTGCCTCCTATACAACTTTTCCTTCTTTTTTTTTTTTAATGTTTATTTATTTTTGAGAGAAAAAGCGTGGATAGAGAGGGGAAGGGCATATAGAGAGGAGAACAGAGGATCCAAAGCAGGCTCCATGCTGACAGCAGAGAGCCCTATGCGGGGCTTGAACTCACAAACAGTGAGATCATGACCTGAACCCAATCAGATGCTCAACCGATGGAGCCACCCAGGCGCCCCCCCAAATTTTCCTTCTTATCACAGCACGTATTGGCTTCTATCACACCATAAAAATTACATCATTGTTGTACATACCTACCCATCAAAGGGCAAATCTTTATTTGTCTACCAATCAATTTTTAGGGACCACACAGTGCCCCGTATGTAGTAGGTGTTTAGTAAATAAATTTAACAATAATAAAAATCCTCAGGTCAGGCTGTAAAGAATCTTGTATGCCCTACTACCACGCAATTCAGATTTTTACCCTTTAGACAGTTAGAAGTCATTTCAAGCTCTTGAGTCAGCACATAACAGGTCAGCTGCGTTTGTCGAAGGCCATTTCTGCTGCTGTCTTGTAGAGAATCATGGTAAGGGGCAAACTCACATCGGTGAGTCCCTACTGCGAGTCAGACACTGTATGTAGTAAGTGCTCATTATACAATGGTGAGCAAAATTGGCCCAGTCTTCATGAAGCCTGCATGGGGGGGGGGGGAGGGGTGTGTGGCTAGGAAAGGTGGGGACCACACAATTCACAATTTGTGCAGACATACCTCGGAGATATTGCGAGTCAGTTCCAGACTCCCGTGATCATGCAAATAGCGCAATAAAGGGAGCCAATGAATGTTTTGTTTTCCAGTGCCTATGAGAGTTATGGTTACAGTATAGTCTATTAAGTGTATAACAGAATGATGTCTAAAATAACAATGTGCATACCTTAATTTAAAAATACGTTATTGGGGCGCCTGGGTGGCTCGATTGGTTGAGTGCTCCGACTTCGGCTCAGGTCATGATCTTGCGGTCCGTGAGTTCGAGCCCCACATGGGGCTCTGTGCTGACAGCTCAGACCCTGGAGCCTGCTTCAGATTCTGTGTCTCCCTCTCTCTCTGCTCCTCCCCCACTCATGCTGTGTCTCTCTCTGTCTCAAAAATAAACAAACATTAAAAAAATTAAAAAATAAAAATAAAAATAAAAATACGTTATTGCTAAAAACTGTTAACCATCAGCTGAGCTTCTAGCAAGTCGCGAGTCACAATCGCTGATCACAGAGCCCCGTAACAAATGTAAAAATAGTGACAAAGTTTGAAATGTTGCGAGAGTTACCCCAATGTGACACAGAGACATACGTGAACAAACGCCATTGGAAAATGGTGCTGAGAGACTTGCTCCACACGGTGTTGCCGCAAACGTTCACCCTGTAAAGTATCACTCTCCCTGAGGTCTAAACTAACCCAGAGGCTTTCGGCTCTGACTCTACTTTCATCAGATCTGTTTCCAGTCCCAATCCATTCTGGGCCCAGGCAGATGCTCCCAACCATATCTATGGCATAAAAAAAAAAAAAAAAAATACATCAACGGAGGCAGAGAATGCAAAGTGGGTTTCTGTTTATTTTTCATTTTCTTTTCCTGAGTTGACGTGGTCCCCGTTATACTGTAATGACACGGAAGACAGATCTCCCAAATCTCTTTTCAGTTTATCTGGACCTTACAAGAAATTCTCAGGATACACAGATTGTATTGGAGCTGTCAATGACAACAGGTCACAACTGCTTCCTCTAAAGAGTATAGAAAGCGCACACCTGCTCCCATGGGCCTCCAGCCTGAACTCTACCACAACTGGGGCTCCTTGAGCCCTGGTCTCTAGCATTGTCCTCACTGATATTCTCTGAACATTCTGAACAGAGGGAGAGCCCAGAAGGTTCTCAATATGTATTCAGTTAGGTCAACAGCCACAGAAGAGAATTACAAAAGGCCTCAAATGAAGCTCTTGACACCCCAGCTTTACTGAATTCTTTGGCAGAGTAAATTCAATCACCACCTTGCAGTCTGATCCATGCAAAGGGTGTGTGTCTGCTTCCAATCTGGAAATGAGTTATCGAAATGGGACTTCACGTTGGGATACCACTTTCTTTTTTCTAGAGGAGTTTTAAATATATATATCTGAAAATGGGCCTGTCAGAATATTTGTTCTTGTTGCATAGACCTTTTTTGTTCTTCTAAGCAGCTTATTCTTACTTCTAAGGTGTTATAGATTAAAAGAAGCAAAATCAGAGCTGACTGCAAAGTGTTTTTTCTAGGGAGGGGTCACATGCAAGATCGATTTTTCTAGGCACTGATAAAAAAAGATGGGTGCAAAGTGTCGTGGAGTCTAAGGGGTCTGGGTTTAATTTGACTTCTGGAAATTGCCAATTGATGAATTTTAGAGGAGTCAGTTCAACACAGAGTCTGTTCCTCTATAAAATAGGTTTGCAAGCCCAGACTCGGTGGGTTGTAGGAAAGATAAAAAATGATGTATGTAAAGGACCTTGCACATATGATTTTATCAATGTATTTTAAGCACAGTTGACCTGGCGTTGTGCTGGGACTGCAATGGTGCCAAATGCAAAAATTCTAAAGGTCCCACACTACAAAGCCAGTTTACTAAATTCTTGGTTTGCTTGATCACAGCCCCCATGTTTTAAGTGTTTTGATTATCGCAATATTTATTTACATACTCATGCATTATTTATTTTCTTAAAGAAGGGTGCTACCTCAGCCCTTGGGATGCAGCATGTTTTGGTCAGGTTCTCGTACAATATTGCGAGCGCCGTGAGGACAGCGTCTCGTCCATCAGCGCTGCAAGGTACACAGCAGTGTCTGTCCTGTAGGAAGCACTCAGTAAGTATGGAAAGGTCCCTGTGACATACTTTGTACTGCAGTGTTGTTCTCGGTGCTGACTTCTAAGGGGAATTATGAGCTTGATGAAGTTCAGAGATAAACGAAGCTCATGTATGCTTTTCTATATTGATCCAGTGAAGATAAACCCATGTGAAAACAGAGGAGAAACCTCATTTACGTGGCTGGAGGGCAGAACATCAAGAGAGACTGATTTGTCCGTTACCAGTGTGGCAGCCCTGACTCCCCTGCTAGCGACTGATTTTGTTAGAGCTTCTCACCCCCTCTCATATCTGAATGGGAAATTGATAGCTAACTTTTACACACACCTTACAAAAGAAGGTATGCCGAGACAAATAAGCTCATGAAAAAGTTCTCAGTGCCATTGTATGTCATCATGGACATATAAATTGTAAGCACAATGAGATACCACGACATAGCTACGAAGAATGTCTAAAATTAAAAAGACTGACCACATCAAGTGTTGGTGAGGTTATGGAGCGACTGGAACTCTCCTACTTCACTCGTGGGGATATAAAGAGGTACAGCCACTCTAGAAAGAGTCTGGCAGTTTCTTAAGAAGTTAAACATATAACTACCTAATGATCCAGTCATTTCAATGGTAGGTATTTACTCAAGAGTAAGAAAAACCTGTCTCCATACAAATACTTGGATATTCACAGCAGCTTTGTTTATAATAGCCACCCCTCCAATGCCCATAAACAAGTGAATGAATAAACAAATTACAATATATTATATAATAAAAAGGAGAAAATCATTGATATACATAATATGGATTAATCTCAAAATAATTACATTTGGTGAAAGAAGCCAGATCTCCCTCTCTCCTCAAAACAGTACATAGTGAAAGACTCCATTTATATAAAGTTCTAGAAAATGCAAACTCATCTCAGTGACAGATACCAGAGTGCTAGTTTCCTGGGAATAGAGGTGAGGGTAGGAGGCAGAGAGCACAAAGAAACAAAAAAGCATTAAGAAATTTTTAGGAGTGATAAACACATTGATTATCTTGACTGTGGATATGATTTTATGGGTGTGTAGATATGCCAAAATGTATTAAGTTGTACACTTTACATATGTGCAATTTAATTCATGTCACTTATACCTCAATAATGTTAAAAAAGAACTTGAAGATGTATTTGTGCCACTTCTATTATTTTGTGCTTAAATTAAATTTAATAAAATAAAATAATGAATGAAATATTGCAAAAGGTATCAAAATAAGAAATCAAATCTCGTGTGTTACAAGCACAACTGGCTCACGCAATGGGAAACAGAGTCATGTCTTTTTTTGCAGCATTTTCCTTCAACCCACTCTAGTGGGAGTAATTAAACAGGATTAGGGATGCTTTATTTAAAGAGGGAGCAAGAGCTAAAAAGAGAGACAGGGAGAGCATGCCAGCCTTAATGTTAGCAAAAATGCAAAACATTAACTATTAGTGACCCTAATGTACTAATGAGGGTTGATATAATGAGTTACTGCTTGAGACCTGAGAATCTTCCACCTTCTCAGAAGATTCCAGCCAAACATGTCATGAAACGCAAGTGTCTGACCCATTTAATATCACAAGGAACTGCTTGGCCATGAAGAAGGTGGCGGGGGATGAGAACTGGAATTTGGTACAGTTTCTCCCTGCTGCCTCCTTCACCTGACACCAAAGAAAGATTTCATCAGTAATCATAAATGCTGGCAACAAGTCAGTCGGTTAAGAAAGTGATCTGAAGTGAACCTTAACTGTGCCCAGGGATGTCTTCTCTTATTCGCGTGCCCTCTCACCTCCTTCTCTCCCAGAAGAAATGAATCCTCTTGCACCCGATCTAAGAAGGAAGCTAGGAATGCGACTAGGAGTCTCTGGGCAATCCGTGTGCTCAGCTCGGCATCAGGTGGGTCACTTTCCGAAGGACAGATCAATCCGAAAAGGACCGGCAGAAGTTTCGAGATTGGAGTCCCTTAGGAAAGAATGTTAGCAGGGTTTGGAGACTCTCATCCATCCGGCTCTAAGAAAAAATTAGAAATAATGTCAGAACCAAGTCAAAGCACAGTCAGAGGAAACTAACTAAATTGTGTGTGTGTGTGTGTGTGTGTGTGTGTGTGATATGTTATTTTACGTTACGTTATGTTATATATAAAATCCAGAAACTCTGGATAGAACTCTGTGCAGTTTTTTGTTTTTTGTTTTTGGTTTTTTTTTTTTGGCTTTTTTTCTGGAAAGAGGACTGACGTGACACAGGCCATTTGGAAGTAGAGGACTACACCTCCACGCCTCTAATGCAGAACTACCGCTAATATCCGGCCTTTGACTCTCAGGAAAAAAAAAATTCAAGGGACAGACCTTTTATATTTCCATAGCTGTACAGGGAAAAGGTGAGTCGGGATCAAGAATTATTTCATGAGAATATCTGTAGAACCCAGATCTGCTACGAGGGCATAGGCTAATTTTCTTTTTCTATTCTTCTTCTTTTTATAAATCAGAATAAGATTTGAGCCGTTCACTTGCAGTTTTGTTTAATTTTGTTTATAGGAATGTAGAAAGACAATAATCCAAAAGGCTCACAGACAGCTTTAAATTTTAAAAATATAGTACATTCCTTTCTGGGCTCAAAACACATTTTAATATAATAACAGGCTCTAATGAGTACAGAATCCATTAGTTAAATAAATAAACAATTAGGTTGGTACTAACGGTGCCAGCATAGGTAAACTTACTCCAAGGCAGATGGCAGCTGATTCTTGGACACAAGATAGAGAGTGAAATCGCCACCATAGCCCTCGAGCTAACAAAATTCAGGACAAATCTGGAGCAATTCAGTAGCTTCACTATGTCATAATGCTTCATATTCCTAATTAGCACTCTTTCCATTTCCCACAGAAGGAAAACAAAGTTCTTTCTCTGAAATGGTCTCCATTTAGCATTCATTAGTCTGTAAGCTAAAAACGAATGTTCTGGGTTGCTTTGGTAAATGTTTAAAGTTCATCAACTTGCTTCCTATTTGCTTCAATGAGTGTCTTCTTGATTTTCTTAAATTTTAAAAATGAATGTTGATTTTAAAAAATGGATTTCTACACGATTGCTCAGAACAATACATTCAGATTTTGTTTTAAAAGTTTACCCAACAGACTCTAATGGCTTGGAGTTCATTCTAGAAAATCAAACTGTCTTGCGATTTAAGGGAAATTAACCTTTGTTAATGGGATGTTATCCAAACACAATGGCGGTTTATTTTCAAAGCTCACACTTGCTTTGATTGGGGTTCTCTCATTGATACCAGATTCCTTCCAGCAGTCCTTACTGATTCATACAGATACAAAGCAGATGCCAACGATTTGCCTGAAAGAAAGTTGAATGGGATTAATTTATATATTTAGGCTCTTGTTCTCAAAATAATTATACGGCACTTGGATACTTTTACAAAGTTTATAGAAATGGGGGGGAAATCAGCTATCTAGTCTAGGTTGCAAATTCTTTTTTTTTTTTAAATGTTGTTTGGACCATGTGGTAGATGGAATAAGTGGCCCCCCAAAGGTGTCTGTGTTCTAATCCCTGGAAGCTGTGAATATGTTTGTTTGAGTGGCAAAAGGGAATTAAGGTTACAGATGGAATTACGGCAGCTTATCTGCTGACCTTGAGATGCGGGGGAAGGGGATATTATCCCGGGGAGGGGGGTCAATGTAATTGCAAGGGTCCTTGTGAAGGAGGGAAATGGAAAAATTAGAGAGAATTTTGAGGATGCTATGCTGCTGGTTTTGAGGCCATAGACCACAGATGCAGGAGGCCTCTAGGAGCTGGAAAAAATAAGGGAGTAGATTCTTCTCCAGTCTCCAGAAAGAAGGCAACCCTGTCAACTGCTTAATTTTAGCCCGTTGAGATGCAATTCAGACGTATGACCATCAGAACTGGAAGATAACAAGTCAGAGTTATTTTAAGCCACTAAGCGGGTGGTAATTTGTTGCAGTAGCAATAGGGAACAAAAGAGGCATCTTGAGATGCCCTCCAGAGCCTGCTACCTTCATTCATTCAAACCTTTACCCTTTATTTGGTAACCATATTGTGAGCACCTACCCGGAGCCAGGCAGGAGAATTGCCCCTGTCCTCTAAGAAGCTTGCCGCCAGGATGGAAAACAGACTCGTAAACACATAAACACAGCAAATGAAATAAGGATTTAAGAATTACATTGAATATGCTTTTAAGGAGCATGAACCTATGTAACAACCCGGCCTTCCTTTCCAAATCTAAAACAAAACATTTAGTCTCTTGGTCCACAATTCATCTGAAGAGTGAGAACAATACTTTTCCCCCAAATACAACTTCAGGAATCAGGCATGGTGGTCTTGAACAATTTATGCAGGTATTGCCAATTACATCTTTAGCTCCGACCAGCTTTGCTGACCGAAAGCTGGCACAGAGACTTCATCGTAGGTGACCTCTGGGCTGAACAATAGTGACCTGGGCTTTTGAGTGCTTTGAGGCATGGTTTCTACGGGGTAACAGGGAATCAGCTAATTCCTGTCACAGGCAATTTTAACTAGAGATGAATCTGTAAAGTAAGCTGAGGTTTTTTTGTCTTGGTTTTATGCTTTGCAAAACGCTTCTTCCTAATCTTACCTCCTCGTTACCCAGAAATTCTCTTTGACCCTCGGCGCCTCCCCTACTTCCTCTACCGTGATGAAGAAAAGTTATCTGAAAGCAGTTAACAGGCAGTGGTCCCAATGTGATACGTTACATCCTTATAGGATATTAAAGGTGACAGTACAAGTTTCATGCCAAAGGAAGTAACTGATAACTGCAGATAAAACATCAAGCACAGTGATCCAGGAGAAAGCGAAGTATGAGGTACGAATTGTATGTGGTTTAAACAGGCCAAATAGACACTCTTATCAGGAAGTTCTGATGCTAAACAGTTCAGTTTATCCCCGCCACCCCCCTCCCCCCCCAAAAAAAGGATTCTGCCACAGAACAAAAGTCATTCGGAGTTACCATCCAATTAAAACTAAATAGTATACATTTTGAAAAGCAAAAAATAATGATAAGCTAATAGTCATAACAATTCAAAATATATAACTCTGGGAGAGAAAAGGATGTGTCCTCAGAGAATTAAGTGGGTGATAATATAAGCCATTTTAAGTAATAAGTACTCATCTTGAGAGAAAAATCCAAGCCTTGTGGCCGAGTTTAGAAGAATTATCTTCAAAATCAATTAATACAATTCCCTTTCTTTTTTTCTTTTTTTTTTTGGCCACAGAAATTATGCTTATCAAATTATTCTCAACTACCATTATTAATATACTTAACAATGTGATATTTTATAATCATACAAATGCACCTAAGACTTTTTAAGTGTTTTACTCTGCTCAGTTGTGCAATGACCTTTAGATAAAATTTCCCAGATGAAAGGCAAAGATTTGCTTTTCACAAACTGAATAAATAACTAAGTAATTCACTTAACGCATGATAATTTTATACATTATTCGATCACCAATTCTTTGAAAGAGATATTGACTTTTTAATAGAATTTTTTTGGTAAAATAAATGGAAATAAAAATTACATCATGATATTATGTCAACAGATACCTGATGGCTCGAAACAGGAAGTTTTCATTCAAGACTATGTAGTTCCCAAGAGTTCCTTGTTAGTCTCAGAAATCCAAATGCCAATAGTAGGAATATGATCAATGATTGAGTATATTCTCCTTTTATTTTGAGAGAGGAATTAAATGAAACACAGCTCACACCTCTTTTCAATTGTTCTGAATTAGCCTTCAGAAGTTCTGAGCCACAACCATCATCATGACAAATTTGTTAAGCGAAACGTCCTTCAAAGGGAAAAGTAGTCAGATAGGCTTCAACCCAGGAGGGAGAGGGAATGGTCAAGGTTAAAAAGGAAACAAATCTTGTTAGACAAACAAGGAACATGAATGTGAAGGAACCGACCTTTGAAATCTTTTGCTCATCAATTTTTGCCCAAACTGTCTCAGATCCTATCTGTGGCAGAAGAGTCAGTGGCAAAATCTTTAAGAATGGGGGAAGTGAGGGGGGCCTGGGTGTCTCAGGCAGTTGAGCATCCACCGTTGGTTTCAGCTCAGGTCATTATCTCATGGTTTGTGGGTTTGAGCCCCAAGTCTGGCTCTGCACTGGCAGTGCAGAGTCTGCTTGGGATTCTCTCTCTCTCTCCCTCTCTCTCTCTCTCTCTCCCCTTCCCCTGCTTGTGCTGTCTCTGTCTCTAAATGAATGAATGAATAAATAAATAAATGAAAGGGGGAAGATATGAGCTGGTCATTATAAATTATACACCTTTATTCCAACACCTGATATGATGAAAAGGATGAATGCCTTTAACCACAAAGGGCAGACACCTAGAAATTATAGAGCAATGGAAAACAAGGCTCCGTGTGGAAGAACATAGCAACCCAGTTTTCCTCTCCACCTGCCGATGACCCATGCAGAAAAAAATGTATGAATCACCTGCCAAAAATTCAGGCAGGCTTTGGGATCTTCCCATTTGACACTGTCAACAACAAACCCCAAACATGCAATCATATTGATGCGAATAAACTGTGCGAGTCGCTAAAAGTTTGAACGGCGCTTATAACAAACCGAGGGAATAAATCAAAGACTGACGTAGCACAGTGGTTCTGCCCAGGCTGGGCGCTGCCAGGGGGCCTGGCCCAGAGTTTCTGATCCAGTAGGTCTGGGGTGGGACCTGAGAATTTGCCTTTCTATCAAGTTTCCAAATGATTCTGCTGGTCTGGTGACCACGTTCTGAAAATGACCAACCTAGAGAATCAATGTGGAAATTGGCCCATATAGATGTCTTTTCTACAGGTGTCTTTATCAAATAAGCTCTTATTGTGACTGCAGATGGTGAATAATGTTATCATGCCATGATGTCTCTCCTTTTCAAAAATTATTTCCTAATTCATTTCCTACTGTTTTAAATATCCACCTCTGTTCTACCTACAACACTTCCAATTCTTCACACCTCCCTGTATCCACGCATTTTATAAGTTCCCCTAGAAAGAGGCAAAGTCGATTTTCCTTGCTCCTCAGTTCTGGGCGGGGCTTGTGACTTGCTGGGGTAATAGAATGGGGCAGAAGTGACAGAGTGTCAGTTTCCAAATGAGTCTGCAGGAAGCCTTGCTTTATTCTGTTTACAGCATCATGGGAAAAACAAGCATGATCTAGCCAAGTGGCCCCAGGAAGAGGAGGAAAGACAAAGAGGCAGAGCCACCCCCTCCGAGCTGCCCACCAAGCCTGGCCCAAAGCAGATCAGTTAACCAACCCACAGATAGACGAAGGAGCCCAGCCGTGATCAGCCACACCCAGCGAGATGAATCAAGCGCCGCTAGATCAGCTGACCACCAGCCCATAAATGTGGAAGTTCTAACAGATAGTTGTTTAAGCCGTTGAGTTTTGAGGTAGTTTGTTCTGCAGTACATATAATATTTAACCCACAACTGCTACACACTAAACCTTCTGTTTTGTACCACTAGGCTAAATTAACTGATCAATAGAAATTAAGTTTTATTTGCTACCCACATCTGGGGTGGAAAACGTTTCACTAATTTAATGTCATGCCTGTTCTGCTTCAGGTGACAGGAGGGCTTATGATTTTATAGAAACTTAGGAAATAAATTATTTGTGCAACTATTACTCCACGATCTGAAATCTAATCACATTAACTTGTAGAATATAGAAATTCTCCAAACCACAGGCTTTGAGAAAAATGGAAATAAATCTGTTAATACTGGGGCACACTTTATAAATTAGCTATTCTCTTTTAAACATTAAAAAGTTCTTTAATTTTGATAGAATAGCTACATTGTTCAAGATCCTGTAATTCGAATACGGAAAGCTTAAAAAAATAAAATAGGTAAATGGCAAGACATTTTGCAGAAGAGAGGATTGTATTATTAATTTTGATAATGAAAGTTACAAGCACTGCTTTTTTATAAAGTTACACAGCTAGTATTAGTTTCCTCTCAACGAATGTGCAGAAGCTCATTGTATAGTGACTTTCCATCAATAGCTCATTGTAAATTTTTTAAAAATCTATTATCTTCCTTCAAGACAAGAGATTTATACAGTATAGGTAGGGAGGCAACCCATCTTCTATCAATGTAATTAAGAACACAAAAGAAGCACTTAAGAAACCAAAGAAAATCTATTTGAAGAGACATCATGTCTCTACATGTTGATGCCATCGATACCAATTGAAAACAACAGCTTTTCATTAGAGACTAAAAAATATATACATTATTAATATACAATAATATGTAAACCAGCCACGTGATTTCTTTAAAATTCATTCCTGAAGAATTGACTCAAACTAGTTTGCTTCAGTCTTCATTTACATTTGACTTTATAAAGCTTCAGGATATAGATACTGTTACTCAAGAGATGCCAAAATAACTTCTTATTTACGTCTTTTCTTAAGTTCTTCTGAAAGATTTGTCAATGGTCCTGTAGCGTTTGTTTTGTTTTGTTTTGCTTTGTTTTTGCAGGGAAAACAAACCACCATAACCATTTCTCACATTTCCTATTCCCTGTCACATCCATCATACTGAAGGCAACAGCATTTTCCTTGTCCAACCTTGGCCAAGTCCTTTGAAGGTCAAGGGTCCGCCTTTCCACAAGGACATCTGGGAGATGATGTCGTCAACAATCAACACGCTTCATAGTTATTAGATTTATTTATCCATCCATTCATGTGACAAATATTTATTGAGGACGGTTATATGCCAGGAACCATTTTAGGCTTTGGGGACAGAGCAGGGACCAAAACAACCCCTCCCACCCCACTCTCTTGAACAGACAAAAATATGTATATAACAAAGATATCAGGAAAGAATAATGCTATAGAAAAAAGCAAAATAAGGGAAACGGATATTTTTTTCCCTCTGAAGGACTCAAAAACTTTCAGATATGTTTGCTAATTCTCTCAGCATGCCATTAAAACGGGATGCTAAAAATGTAGTATGTCCAAACAGAGCAGATTTTGCTAAATGGGTAAACACCAAAGAGAAAAAAATGTTCCCAGGATACGAAAATATCCAAAACTCCTTCCACTGACATCTACTCTTCTAGTGCCACTGATTGTCTCAACTGAAGTTAGAAACAACTATTTCAAGGCATTTTGGAGACAAAGGAAGAGTAACACCGTGTACCCCTATGCAGGCATGGGTGTGAGGCAACAATGGCAGAGTTTTTGAAAATGAAAGTTGTTTGGCTGCATTTCATTACTCTTATCTTCTCTTCCATTGACATCTTTTTATATTAAAGAAAAACCTCTGAATAAAAAAAAAGGAAAGAAAAAGAAAATGATTTTTCCAGTGACTCTTGCACTAAAGCAAAAAGAAGCTAGGATGAAATAAAACCTTATGCGACAGGTCCTTGTTCTAAGAAAGCGTTTAAGCACTTTAAAGGGAAGAACAAGATTAGCACAGAGTCCTCCCAGAAAGGTGTAGCTGTTACCGAGTTAATACTCATCAAAAAGCAACTCCAGGGGCACCTAGGTGGCTCAGGTGGCTAAGCCTCTGACTCTTGACTTTGGCTCAGGTCATGATCTCACAGTTGGTGGGAATGAGCTCCAGTCAGGCTCTGTGCTGACAGTGCAAAACCTTAAGATGCTCTCTCTCTCCCTCTCTCTGCCCCTTCCCCAGTCTCTCTCTCCTCTCTCTCTCTCTCTCCAAAAAATAAATAAACTTAACAAGCAAACAAAAAAGCAATTCCAAAGATTGTTGATCTGCATAAGACCTGGTCACTGGGCTGTAACGCAGGTTAACCCATAAAGCAAACTCAGAAGAGCTGCGAGGCACAAGGCAGTATCCCCGACACAAGATGGCTTCCCAGTTCCGGTTTCCATGCGACCCCTGCCTGCAGCAGCCGTGTCCACTACCCCGCCGCGGTTCTACTTCTAGCTCCCCTTCTCCTGGCAAATATTCAGTCCCCAGGAAGCAAGACTTCACCCTTATAAACTTAAAAGCATTAAGAGCGTTTTAAATTGTCAATATGTTATTGGGATAATAATAATATTTGCTTTATAGGGTTATTTATAGGGTTGTAAGCATAAAAGGAGCCAATATTTGTAAAGTGCTTAAAATAGTGCCTGGTATATAGTAAGTGCTGTTGTGCTTTCTAAATATAGAAGTAAATACTGTGAAATAGATCTGTGGTGGTAGTCTTCTTTCTTTGGAAATTAAATGAACATATTGTAAGACACTTTCACACAGGTCCCTCCTGTGGCATCTTGTAGGATATCTTCACATCATTAGAGCTCTGTTTAATTAATGTACCCACACCTACTTGGCTCTCGCTTTGACCTAATGCCTTAGTCAGCAAAATGGAATCCATGTACTTTAGAGAGTATACAAGACAGTCCACTAAACTGGGTGAAAAAAAAATTAGAACTTCTCCTGTTTTTGTTTTTATCTAAAAGTAAAATTAAAAAAATAAGCTTTTCTAATATATATTATACTGATTGACAGAGTATCTAAGTATAAATTTTAAATAAATATGTCATTATGGGGGACACACATGAAAGTGTTTTACTGATGAAACCTTCTGAGGGTACAAATGATCTGTAGTTTCAGGTCCGTTAAAAGAATAAATATGTCCATTTTTACTTAAAAAGCACAAAATGTAGTACAAGCTTTTTGACATGGAGTTCATCAATTCCTGAAGGATCCATGGATGGAATTCAGGAGGAGTGTGAGCCCTTAAAATCACATTGAAAATTTTTATATGGCTCTATATTTATGCATTTCACCAGGCTTTAATATTATCTTCAAAAAGTCAGTGACTCCCCAAAAATTAGTGAGGGAGAAACTTTTCCAAGTTCTGAAAGTACTTTAAGACAAGTATTTAAATACCTCCTTTAAACCACACACTTTTATGGTAGAATGAATTGTTTCCAAAGAATTAAAGCACTCCAGAAAAGTGACCTCAGCATCACAGCTGTGTAAGACATCTTCCTTTTTGTCTCCCTTTCGTAACAACTAATTAGATATCCCTCCTCAGACAGAAGCACGTCTGTGGGAGTTGTGGAATTCAGCACCACAGCTAAGGGACCTGGGAGGAGTCTTGCCCATCTTTGCATCCTGTAATAGGCAGACAGATCCCAGTCCAGGCTGCAGAACCAACTGAGCCAGCTAGCCTACCCCTGCTCCTCTCTGCCATGATCAGGGGGAAACCTAACTTGGACAGATACCCACAGAATCCAGCCTTCCTGAGGGGGAGATTCCGGTATGCCACTGGACAGGGGAAAAATAATTTGATGTAGTAGAAAGGGAAAAAAGAATATTGCTGGGCTCCACCCTCTCTCCCAAGATGACCCGGAATGGGGCTGAACTATCTGGAGGTGAGCTCTCCTACAGGAAAAAAAGAGGGGGGTGGTACATACCTGGCCACTCCATTTGTTCAGGAAGCACCTAGAAAGACCCATGGCTCTCCAGCAGCACCCAGAGTACTGGAGTAGGACCTGTATGACTTGGAAGCAGGAGAATATTGGGAAAGAAATAGATAAGAATATAAAATGAATTAAAGAAATGAAGTTCATGCTGACTGCCATCAGGACATCAGCAAGAAGCTTGCCCAGGAGCCTGTGGGAGAACGTCACCCGAGGACCTCCTCACCAGGTCCACAGGCACCCCCAAGCCCCTGAGTGCTAAATCCATACCTCTCCCTACTCTGCAGCCAGCTCTTTGTGCACACTTAGGAATTAGGTGGTGAGAGCCCCATAAACCAAGTGCTTGCAGAAAACCAGGTGACAATCAATAGGCAAGGAAGTAACCACAAACTTGAAAGATAGTGCCATCTTCTGGAAAACAAAAGAGAGGTTTCCGGCAGCCAGCCTGCTGAGTTGTAAAGATCAGGGAAGACAGGAAAGCTTAAGAATTCTGCCGAACAGGGAAACAAAAGCATGGAGCAGATGTATCCATACAAGGTCAGAGAAACTCCCAAGTATAACAGAATCAATGAACAGAATATCCCAGCTGAAGGCAACTAGTAAAGATTTGAGGAGGTATCCACCCCTTCAAATGGGGATGCTGCAATGCAAAACTACGAGGAATGGGAAAAATCAAGAAAATATGCCAACACCGAAAAGTAACAATAACCTTCCAATAGCTGAGTTCAAAGTCAGAATTTTGTGATCTAACCGATAAAGAATTCAACATAGTTGTTTGGAGGAGGAAGTTCAATGATCTACAAGAAGGTTCAGAAAGACAATTTGATGAAATCAGGAAAAACTTTAGGAACAAAATGAGAATCTGAAAAGAGATTGAAATCATAAAAATATAACCAAACAGAAATTCTGGACCTGAAGTATTCAAAGGATGAAACATAAAAGGCAACAGAGAGCATCTGCGGCAGAGTAGATTAAGTGGAAGACAGATCGGTGATCTAGAGGGCAAGAGCTTTGAAATGAACAAATTAGAGAACAAAGAGAAAAGAATGAAAAAGAGCAAAGAAAATCTACATGATCTGTGAGATTCCTTCGAACATACAAATATTAGGACAATCAGATTCCAGAAGAAAAGAGGGGAAAAAAAAGGCAGGAAGTTATTTTAAAATAATGGCTGAGAATTTTCCATACCTGGGAAACTTGGACATCTAAGTTTACAAAGCTAATAGATTCACCCTATTATCTCAATATAAAAATGCCTCCCATGAGATACATTAGAGGGAAACTGTCAAAAATCAAAGACAAAGAGAGAATCTGAAAAGGAGCCAGAGGAAAAAAGATTGTAATTTTAAAAGGAGCCCCATCAGGCACCAACAGATTTCTCAGTATAAACCCTACAGGCCAGAAGAGCATGCGATGACATATTCAAAGTGTTGAAAGAAAAAAATTGCGAGCCAACAATCCTCTATTCAACAGTTATTCTTCAGATAGGAACGCAAAATAAAGACTTTCCTGGGGGGGAAGAAGGGAGGTTAAGAGTTTAATATCACTAGACTCAGCCTACAAGAAATACTGAAAGGAGTGCTTCAATCTGAAATGCAAGGTCACTGATTAGTGACATGAAAATGTAGGAAAGTATACAACACACTGGCCATGGTGACTATACAGTCGGATTTAGAGAACTCTAATTCTGTCATAGGATGCAATGCTGACCACTTAACTACAGTACTAGAAATACTTATGGCTACTATACTTTGTTAATGGATACACAATATTAGGAAAGGTTAATTGTGATCTCAAAACCATAAAATGTGGTGGGAGAAGTAAAAGGGTAGAGTTTTTGTATGTAATTGAAGTTAAGTTGTTGTCAGCTTAAAACACAGTTATATCTAGGTTTTATGCAAGCTTCATAGTAACCACAAAGCAAAAACCTGGAGCAGATTCACGAAAGATAGAAGAAACAGAGCATAGTGCCACAGAAAATCATCAATTTACAAAGGTAAGCAGACATAAAGGGAAAAAGAAACAGTTGAAATACAAGCAACGAGAAAGCGAAAACTAAGATGGCATTAGTAAGTCCTCGCATACCAATAATTACTTTTCATGTAAATGGATTGGATGCACCAATGAAAAGGCAGGGTAACTAGATGGATTAAAAAAAAGAAAAAGAAAAAAAAAGACCCAACTCTATGCTGCCTACAATAGACTCACCTCAGTTTCAAGGACATGCATAAGCTCAAAGTGAAGGGACAGAAAAAGATAGCCCATGCTTGTGGAAACCAAAAGAAAGTAGGGTAGCTACACTTATATCAGAAAAGGATAGACTTCAAGCCAAAAATGGCACAAGAGACAAAGAAGGTCATTATATAATGATAAAGGGACCAATTCATAAAGAAACTATAACAGTCCTAAGAACGTATGCACCCAATGTCCGAGCACCTAAATACCTTAAGCAAATACTAACAGATCCAAAGGCAGAAGTAGACAAGAATTTAGCAATAGTAGGGAACATTAGGATGCCTCTTTCAGCAATGGAGAGGTCACACAGACAGAAAATCAACAAAGAAACTTGAACTTCAACCATAGAGTAGACCAGATGGACCTAACTGACATTTAAAGAGCATTCCATCCAACAGCAGCAGAATCCACATTCTTCTCAAGAGTACATGGAATATTCTGCAGGATAGATCATATGATGGGACCCAAAAAAATGTCTTAGCAAATTTAAAAAAGTTGAAATCATACCAAGTATCTTTTCCAACCACAATGGTATGAAACTAGAAGTCAGCAAGAGGAAACCTGGAAAATATACAAGAATGTGAAAACTAAACAACACAATCTTGAACAACCAATCGGTCAAAGATTCCAAAACGGAAATAAAGAAGTATCTCTAAACAAATGAAATAGAAACACAAAACACCAAAATCTATGGGATGCTGCAAAAGTAGTTCTAAGAGGAATGATTATAGCAATAAATATAAAGAAAATACAACCATCTCAAATAAACAACCTTCAGGAACCCAGAAGGAAATAAAAAAAGAACAAAGTCTGACATTAGCAGAAGGAAGGAAATAAACATTGGAGTGGAAATAAATGAAATAGAGACCAGGAAAACAGTAGAAAACGTCAACGAAACTAAAAGCTGGTTCTTTCCAAAAGATGAACTAAATAGGCAAACCTTAAGCTAGATTAAGAAAAAAAAAAAAGAGATAGGACTCAAATGAATAAAACCAGAAATGAAAAAGGAGATATTACCACTCTTACTATGGAAATACATAAGATCATAAGAGACTAAACTATAAACAATTATTTACCTACAAACTGGATAACCCAGAAGAAATGGATAAATTCCTAAAAACATAGAATCTACCAAGACTGAATCGGAAGAAATAGAAATTCTGAACAGACCAATAATAAGTAATGAGATGGAATCATTGATCAAAAACCTGCCAACACAGAAAAGAACCATCCAGAACCAGACGGCTTCACTGGTTTAAAGATGAATTAATACTGATGCTTCTCATTTAAAGATGAATTAATACTGATGCTTCTCAAATTTTTCCAGAAAATTGAAGAAGAGAAAACACTTTCAAGCTAATTTTATGAGGCAAGCGTTATCCAGATACTAAAGCCAGATAAGGACACTACAAGAATGGAGAATTACAAGCCAATATCCCTGATAAACATAGATAGATCCTCCACAAGGTATCAAACTCAATTCAAAAGCACATTAAAAGGATCATACACAATGACCAAGCTGGATTTGGGATACAAGGATAGTTTTATATAATTACTAAAATCATATAATCCTCTAAATAGATGCAGAAAAAAACATTTAACAAAATATAATGTTCCTTTATGGGAAAATCCCTCAACGAATTGGGTATAGAAGGAATATATGTCAACATAATGAAGGCCACATACAACAAACACACAGCTAACATCACACTCAATGGTGAAAGACTGAAAAGTTTTCCTTTAAGACAAGGGTGCCCAGCCTCACCACTCTTAATCAACATAGTACTGGAAGTAGCAAGCCAGAGCAATTAGGCACGAAAATGAAATAAAAGTCATCCAAATCAGAAAGGAAGAGATAAAATTGTCATTATTTGTAGTTTATGCAATCTTACATGTACATAATCCTAAAGACTCCACCAAAAAATTCAGTTTTCAGAAAAACCTCAGCTATGTATTGTCAGCCTTCACTGCCTCCCTCCCCCTCAGCCTTACCAGGCACAGCTCCAACCTGGGATCATGCCACTGCAGAATGGCAAATGAAAGCACTTAGAGAGGTTGTACATTCTGCTTACCCCAATTATCCTGAAGAGAATTCCTCTGCATGGGGTTAGCGTTTCCAACCCCTAATCAGTGAGCAGAGCTTGTCCTGGGTACCATAACAAGGAGGACAAATGAGCACTTGTGCCCTTCAACTCTATTTTCAGTGATGGAACCCAAGATGTTTACTGCTTGCTGTCATAGTAGTTGGGGGTCCTCTCACCTTAAACCCCTAGATGGACCTGCAGCCCAGATGATATTTAGAGTTTAGATTTTTAGTGACATGGTTTTGAAGAGTCTCTGAGAGAGAACCGTCTTGGTAGAAAAAAAACTAATGTCCAAGATGCTTTACCCTGCCAGGCCACAAGAAAGAAGTGTTTGAGAAAGTATAAGACTGAGATCTTGGGCATCAAGGTAACCATAATTTCGTGAGATACAGAAGGCACAACTATAAGGAACCTTAAGTAATAGAACGTAACTAAGAAGTAAAATATTAAAAAAATATATTGAAAAACACACAGGATTGCGTTAGCTAAATGAATCACCCAGAGAGTAATAGTCATAAGAATTCAGAGGAAAGGTTAATGGCTTCAGTCTGGGAATGATCAGTAACACTAAAGAATCTTCTAGCATTCTTCCAACTCTGACTGCTAGATTCTAGAAGAGTACCAAGAATGCAAGAGCATTCCAATGGGTAAAGGTGAGAGGTAGCCCAGGTTTTATTATTCTTTATGTTTTCAAAAAACTTCAGACAAACTGGATATGTCACTTCCATAATTGAGTCCAGGTCTATATATACTAGGAGAGTCAGATGTGTGATGGAAACATCCATTCTATTCAGGTCCAGGCAGCAGGTGACAGGGGCAGTACATTCTGTTCCCTGCCTGGGGGCCAGCCACATAACTCATTACAGAATTCAGAAGTCTTATGGTTTTATCTACAAAGTTGTTTCTGTATTGGAGGTGTTCACAGTTCTTATAAACTCATTTTCATTTGTGTGCTAGGTAAATTGATTCTGGGAGCTGTTGGGCAGAATCTGTTCCAGAAATCTTAGGCTATTTTACCACTGGAGAAATGTCAGCACACCAAAGTCTTTGATGAGACCCAGAGCTTTTGCTTTATTACTTAATTTTTTAAATTAAATGGCCATAAATTTGTACTGCTATCATTATTACAGGGTTGTCTTTGTCCCTTTACAGATATACGAATAATTCTGGCTTTGACTTCGGGGAAAGATCTCATTATCTTTATCCCTGTGTTAAAGTTGAGATTTGAATCGGTGATAGACCATGGGAAATTTTATTGCTTTGCTTCCTCAAGATCCAGCCCAAATGTCACTCCACCCATGAAATGCCCTGGTTTTTGACTCCATTAGTACTTCGCATATTCACCTATGAAATCACACCTACTTCATTGCAACCAGTTTATAGGAGTATATGTCCAACTTCCCTGCTAGACCATGAACTCCTTGAGATACATGATGGTCCTGATCGCCACTGAACCTCCATGCCTAATGCCATGCCTAAGAAACAAGAAGGTCTCGGTTAATGTTAAACGAATACTCTTGAATGTGTTACTTCCGATTACTTGGTTAAATTGAACACACATCTTGACCACACAAATGGCTGCAGTTAACACAGAAATGGGAGAAGCGGGGCTGGGAGTGGACTGAGACTGGCCAGTGGTGGGAGATAGTGTGGTTGGATTGAAATTCGTTCCATGAAGTCACACTGGAGTCAGGAAGAGCCAGGGTGATGGTTTCTGGACAGTGCATCCACACTTGATTTTATAGTGCCTTTCTTAATCTTTAGGTTTTCCAAAGATCAGGACCATCTTTCATTGTTGTGATTGAACAAAGGACCAGAATAATGCATATTTTCACATGAAATAAGATAAAATTTCCAACGAATAAGACTTATAATGTGGAGACCACTCTAAAGTTCTGCTTGCCTCTATCATATCTTTTCTGCTGTGTTAAACTTTTTAAACTTTTTAAGTACATAACCAAAATATGTATGCAAATTAAATTTTCAAGGTGACTACTTTATTATTATTATTATTATTATTATTATTATTATTATTATTATTATTAATTTTAGAGAGAGAAAGTGGGCTGGGGAAAGAAGCAGAGGGAAAGAGAGAGAATCCCAGGCAGGAATAAGGCTTGATCGCATGACCCTGGGATCATGACCTGAGCCAAAATCAAAAGTTGGATGCTCAACCGACTGAGCCACCCAGGTGCCAGTCAAGGTGACTATTCGAAACAGGCAACATTCATTCATTATATGTTTCAATTAGGAAAATTGTTCCAATGTTTCGTAATCACAAGGTTTTGGGAAAAAAATTAGAGAAACCATCCTAATACATGTAAAACAGTAAAAGAGCAATGCAAAACAATATTTAACTTAAAGTATTAAGATTAGTTACCCTGTTGGACAACTGTAGAGATGCCATGAAGCCCCAAGGAAGGAAATTTTTCTAGGATTTTCCTGAAATCTTAATTTCTTCAACAAATACTGCCATCACCAATCAATGTAATAGTTTAAAGATTCCAGTTTATTCCTATTAAGCTTGTGTATGTATACAGATTTTCCTGTCCTACACTAACCTGGTAAATATTAAATCACTATATACTTGCCATAGTGTGACTTTAGGATGTTACTAGCTGCTGATTCATTCTGTTGCTTAGACACCACAGACCGATTCTAGTTTGTAGTTTGGGCTTTAGCCATTCTGAGCATATTAATTTTAAGAGTAACGGTTACCTGTCAAATAGTTATTGACCTCCCCCCAATGTTTTCGTAGAAAATTCTCTTACTGCAACTTCCCAGTTGCTGACCAAGGTCAGATTCTCAACACAATTCAGCTTTTCTACCCATCCTCTCAAGTCCCCAGGAACACAGGATTCCAGTAACTGGGCTCTCACAGGACAATTTAATTCTGTCTTCTATTTAGAATGCTCTTTCTCTCTTGGCAGTGGAGTCTGGTGGTGCTGGTGCATTTAAATAAAGTCTTCCAAAGCTGGAAAAAAAACCTATCATTTTATAATGACTGGCTGTGTTCTAATTCTTTAACTAAGAATGCTAAAAGTATTGAGATACGATTGCCGTTTTTAAAAGATTTTTAAACTTGTTGAACTATTCACGCGATACTAGTGCAGATTCACCAAAGCTAGGTCAGCGCTAACAGACTAAAGAGAGAAAGTGATAATTATCCACTGAAATCCATCAGTGGGACTAAGAAAAACCCTGTCTCCAAACCTTTCCAAAATGGTCCACCTGCCACTGCTCGTGTATTCAGAGCTTACCAATCATTTATGTGCCGTTTCTAATCTCATATGATCCTCACAAATCTTTTCTTTAAATTTTTATTTCTAAGGTATTCCATCGTGAACCAGACTGCCTTTTTTTCTGTAGCAATTTTTGAAGAATTCACTTACTAGGTTGCTTTCCAAAGGACACTTGCCGAAAAGTTGGGTAGCCTCTGAATGGTGCGTAAATCAAGCCAAGGACTCCTAGCTTGAAGACATGTAGAAGTGACATGAACTTCCTTCAAGAGGCACAGATGTAAAGTAAATAGGAAAGCTCTGTTTACAGGAGTTCACAGTAATTTCAGTGATATTACACTTTCTAGCACGGATACTTTTTTTTTTTTTTTGATTGGGATAAAAAAAATTTGTGGCGGAAAGTTTCTATAATGGGAGAGTTAAGATTATTCTCTCCCGTACCAGAGTTTTCTTCATGCTCTCCAAGAAAGGGGAGTTGAAAAGGGAATTATCAAAGAACGGAACTGTAAATCACAGATCACCTACCACAAACACCTATAGCAGAGGAAACTCACAGAAATTTTTCTATAAACCTACACGACAGGTTGGGAAAGGATCAGTGAGTCACCGGGACCCCAAAGGAAGTCTACAGAACGCTTAGCATTTGATGCAGCTAAATCTGAACCTGAGCTGAAGGTAAACTGAAGAGTTTCTATCTCAAAGATAATTAATGGACCAGAAGGGTCCTGGTATCTTTCAAGTCAAGATTAATAAGGAAGGAAAAATCAAGGAACAGAAAGAAGGAGGACAATGTTTAGGAAACGTGGAAGATATCTCATTGTACTCTAGAATTGTTTGTTTTCCAAATTGGCTCTGAACTCAAATGTCAAATAAGTTTTATAAAGACAAGTCCTTATTGCACCTGTAATATTTATTAGAGAAAAATAAATTGTTACACACACAATTAAAAACTAGAGAGAAGCGGTAAAAGAGAAAAAGCTTAAGGATAGTCTCAGACTGGAATTTTAAAATGTTGGGGCGCCCCGGTGGCTCAGTCGGTGGAGCATCAGACTTCGCTCAGGTCACGGTCTCACGGTCTGTGAGTTCGAGCCCCGCGTCGGGCTCTGTGCTGACGGCTCAGAGCCTGAAGCCTGTTTCGGATTCTGTGTCTCCCTCTCTCTCTCTGCCCCTCCCCTGCTCATGCTCTGTCCTTCTTGCTCTCAAAAATAAAACATTTAAAAAATAATAAAATCTTTTTTTTTTTTTAATTAGGAAATACTGGGAGCCTGGCTGCCTGGGTGCCTCTGACCAAGGGTCAGACTCTTGGTTTCAGTTCAGGTCATGATCTCGAACTTCACGAGCTCCACGGCTCTGCGCTGACAGCACAGAGCCTGCTGGGGATTCTCTCTCCCTTGCTTTCTGCCGCTGCCCCACTTCCTCTCTCTGTCTCTCTCTCTCTCAAAATAAATAAGTAAACTTTAAAAAAATAAAAATAAAAAGGAAACAGTAAGTCTGCCGGTGGCACCATATCCTAAATGCAGGGAACATCGATCCCCCTTGGGGGGATTAACAAAATGAAGTCATAAAATGATCGCCTATAGCTCTCGGTATGAAATCGTTATGGACTCTATTACACGTTGTCTTGAACTGTCGCATGTGTACAAATCTT
This sequence comes from Paguma larvata, assembly GCA_030068075.1. Classification (NCBI taxonomy): domain Eukaryota; kingdom Metazoa; phylum Chordata; class Mammalia; order Carnivora; family Viverridae; genus Paguma; species Paguma larvata. The sequence continues at coordinate 118,964,245 of CM057828.1, read as the reverse complement.
ATCTCCTGACAAGTTCAAGCTCTAGGAGTATTAGGGCTACATCCCCTACCTCTTATAAAGCTCTGTTTGACTTAACACAATCTAATTGACATGACAACTACTTAATTATGAATTAAACGGAATTAAACTCAATTCACTGTTCTTGATAAATAACAGCAGACTAGGAAAGTAATCATTTTAACCTAGGAAAAAAACCCCATGGATTTCTCTCTCTGCCCTTCCCCACCCACCCCGGAGCCCGCTTTCCGTGCCATGGGGACACCTTTAATTTTAGAATTCATTGATTGAGAAAATCTGATGCATATATTCAGACATCCCTTGCTGAGACACAAAGGCCACCCCACACTCCTCCTCTCCCCGCCCACGGTCCCGTGCGAAACGCACACGCTGGGAACCGCTGGAATAACTTTCAGAGCATATTTTAAGGATAGATCAACAGAAGATAATAAATTAAGATTTCCAAGATACTTTGAACTATGTTGGGGAAATATTTGGAAACTCGTAGAAGCAGGCAAACAGCATGTGTGACGAGGGGATGAATTATTACAGGAGTAGAAAATTATAGAAGCAATAGAAGGCATCAACCTGAGCTTTGCCAACTGCTGACGAGCCTCCAGAACTCCCAGGACAGCTAACTGACTTGCATGCTGTGAGGTCGCTCCTGTTCTCTGTTGTGGTTTCCCATGGCTCCGCGTGCCCCCTTTCATATTTCCATCTCCTCAAGATTGTCTTCTTGTTCATAATGAAAATATTCTTTTTCTTCTCTGATTATTTAAATATTGCATGCTCATGATGCAAAACTCACACCTGATGCACAAGCGTTTGGAACAAAAATAAAAGTTGTCTGCATTGCGGTCGCCCCAATATAAATCAGTAGCATTGCGGTCATGTGTGTGCTGACCATGTGGATTTACTTTTCTGGGAGTTCCCTGTTCATAACCTTTGACCATATTTACCATCTTTTTCTTACCAGACTGCAAACTCTATTTGTATAATATTAACATTAACCACTTTTGTTAACTGCTTTGCAAATAGTTTTGGTAGTTTTGCTATATCGAAGTTTTTGTATTTGTAGTCTTTATGTGTATTTATATATTTTGTGCATTTGCTATTTTTGCTATATAAAAAGGTTTTCTATTTATAGAAAACAGTCTAAGGTGTCCTTTGTAGCTTTTCTGGGAGGCTTTCTGGAACACCGTTGAGCTGGAGGCACCTGAGCGTGGTTATATTTGCCACAAGAACTGGGAGAAGTCAACGTTGGTCAAGTTTCTTGGATGCATTGATGTCTGTTGTTCCTGAACGGTGATGTATACCTATGTCTACAATGGCAGGGATGTCGCAAAACCCGGGCTATTTCTCTCCTGGAGAGACCCCACCTCCACCAATGCCACCGGCATTGGTACACCTCACAACACTCCTGGGATACGCCTCGTCTGTGTTTGGTCTACAAGCTCCCCTCACTTCCGCTCCTTTCTGTGTTTCTCTGTAACCAGATCGGAACCCACTACCTACCCGCCCTCTCCACTGTGACATTCCTAGGGCGTCTCTACTTTAGATGGTGCAGAGCAAGCTCTCGATGGCCACATCCTGCTAAATCTGCCCCCCTCTCCAGTCTTCTTTATCTCAGTAAATAGTAATTTTATTTCATGCCGTTCCTCCGATCAAAAGCCTTGAACCTATTCCTGACTCCTTCATCAAACCTTGTTGACCCTTCTATCAAACAGACCCAAATCTTACCCAGTCTCCCCTCACCACTGCTACCACCCTGGTGGTGGAACTGGCCGCTGGTCTTAAGGAACTGTATTCCTTTGCTTTTCACCATCATGAAATGCCACCTTCACACACACACCCGATACCTGTATTTTGTTTGAAATATTCGCAGAGATGATCTCCCAGAATTATATTTTTTTCCACAGCTCTTAAATATAACTACAGAAAACACTCATAGAGGCTGAGACTCTGCCCAATATGGCAATATATTTTCACTTTCGATCCCTTTCGTTTTTGAGAGAGAGCGATTGGGGGAGAAAGAGAGGGTCAGAGGGAGAAAGAGAGAGAGAATCTTAAGCAGGCTCCACACCCGGCACAGAGCCCATCACAGGGCTTGGTCTCACAACAGTGAGATCATGACCTGAGCGGAAATCAAGCTTCCAGTGCTTAACTGACTAAGACACCCACGAGCCCTTCAATTGCTTTTAATTTGGGGGCGTGTCCGTGTTGACAATGCGTGAAAAAAATACTTCTCTATTTCAAACTTCTCCTTAGACAGAAGCATATACCACTTGAAGAGAATTTATAGCTTACGTTTAGATTTGTCCATCATCCGTTGAACCTTAGACTTATTTTAAGATATTGAAGATGGGAGTATTTCAATGACATTTCTTCTAAATTGGTGATATATCTGTCAAAGTATACATTTATCTTTATATGCAATATAATTGCTGTCAACACACATGATTTTAACATATTTTAGAAATATATTATTTTATCATTTTAGCTATGTCTACTAGCTTTATCAATGACCAGAAGCAATACAGCAACTTGTAATAATTGGATCTCAGGAAGCATCTTTTAGATGTCCTGTTGAAGGAGTTATTATTTCTGTATGTGATATTTTTGTACACTATGTTTTTGGTTGACCCTTGAAAACTATTTCCGCTTTTTATTTCTCTATGTCATGATGGAGCAGTATACCAAGAAAACACATCTTTGACTGATAACCTAGAGATTACCGGATGTAAAAAAATATATAGCAGGAAGTTCACTACAATGCTATCATCAAGATCGAGAGACGAGGGCCTGGCCCAGCAGACGCCCTGAAAACAGGGCATCAGATAGGGGCTTCGGAGAACTTTGAACTTCAGCAAGCGGTCGTGTGAAAGGGGCCCCGTGATTCATGATGGCCCAGAGAAATATCTTACAATAATGGACTCTGATATCCAACCCCAGCACACTCATGGTTTTATAAAGTAAAAAAACACTGTTCTAAACACTCTGGATGTAATACAATCATTCTCTTTCATTTATTTGAATGGTAAATGACAGTATCTAAAAATCATAAAATGAAAATAGCGACCCTTTCTTAGATGTGCATTTCTATCTAAATGAAATCTACTATACCTCAGGGTCCATGTTCAGTGCAATATTCTCACTCAGGCTCAGTCTATAGCCAATACTTCGTGCACTGACACTAACATTCTGAAAGCATTCATTTTTTTTTTCCAATTTCAATTCTATTGTATGCACTCAAAAATATATTTTCTAGAAGTAAGGAGGAAGAATGTCAGAGATTTTTTTATTTGTGCATTTCACTTACTATTTGATTTTTCATAAGTAAGCCTCGAATGAGTTTGTTTTCCTTTTGAGAACCTCGGGCTTCTGAGTCTTCACTGCAAACAGTAAACAGGGGTAGAATGTACCAAGTAACCCAGCAACCATCCAAATTCCCTCCACTTTCCTGGCCTGGGCTCTGGTTCTACAGGCAAGAACCATTCAATCCAGGAATAGACAAAAATAAAAAGAGCCGAAATCTTTGTGACAACGCTGGGGAACGCGCAGCGAGCAAAGCATTATGCAACAACACGGTTTTGCCTTTTACAAGCTCCCTGGGGTTTTTTATTCTGGTAAGAGGACCAAGATTTGGGTTCAATTAAAGAGGAAGAGTTGCCGTTTACTGACGGGAGATCAAGGTTAAGGAGTAGAGGGCATTAAAAGTGTAGCTTCCGACACGTTAAGTTCAAAACTTATTAGCAGGTGTTTCCTCTGGGAGCAGGACTGGAGAAGGCAGGCGATTGTCAGGTGAGACAATAAGGAAAGTGGAGAGGTAACATGAACTGGAAGGCACGCCAACGTTTCAGGGACTAATAAGGATGAACTGGCTAAAGAGATTGAAAAAGACTGGTGATAAGTATGGGGCGTATGTGCCTAAAGCCACTTCAATTAGTGTAAAAAGGAGAGTGATTAACCGTGCCAAATTCTGCTCATAGGCAGGCAGGATGACCGCAAAATGACTACCGGCCCAGGCAGTGTGGGAACCCCTGGGGACCTTGATAAGGGTTATTTCAGAGCAGTGTTAGGGACGACACCTTATGTGAGTACGTTCAAGGGAGACTGGAAGTGGCTTCCCTTCCATGGCTTCCTTTCCCATGAGTTGTGGGACTGGCAATTAGCATAATACAGCATCTCAAGATTGCATGCCTTTTTTTTTTATCATTTTTTTACTTTTGAGAGAGACAGAGAGTGAGTGGGGAGGGGCAGAGAGAGAAGGAAACACAGAATCCAAAGTAGGCTCCAGCTCTAAACTGTCAGCACAGAGCCTGACGTGGGACTCAAACCCATGAGCCGCAAGATCAGGACTTGAGCCAAAGTCAGATGCTCCACCAACTGAGCCACCCCACAGTCTTGCGCTGCCTTTAATTTTGTGATTTGGGACCAAACATTTAAAATTAAAATGCTAAACTATGTGATCTTTATCTTCCATCGAAAACATTTTTCTACTCTATAATCCCTCCTTAATTAAGTATACTTTTCCAAATTTGACTTTCTTTTCTTCTTTTTCTTTTCTTTTTTGGTCTCTCTTTTTCAGTAGCCAAGTAGAAGTACACCTACCATTAGTAAGTCTATCAGGCAATGTGAGTTCATATTATTAAACAGAAGGTTACATGAAAATGGAAAATTTTAAACTTTTGAAATGGAAACAATTGTGTCATTTCTTTTCAGGACATTTTTTTCTATAATATCATAAAATACATCTCCCCTCTGCATTTAACATCATTTAACATTGTTTTCCTGTTTATTTTTTTTTCAGATATGGAGGCAGAGATTTTTAAATCAAGCACATGCCTGCTTTGTAGAACTGCTTTAATATCATGTATTGAAATATTTTATATTCACAAAATGATTTGAGCACCTCAGGAAGTCGGCTAAAAATGAATAAACAAAGAACTAGCTATCCCTTTCATTTGTCCCAAGACTAAAAAGTGAAACTTTTCATTGTGAGGAATAGACATTCAACAGAGATGATCTCGGATGAAGACATTTCACGAATGTTAGCTTTTATGTCCCTCTTTCCCTGAAAAAATCAATGGGAACCCTTCATCGAACCTTCAAATTCTTGAAAGCGGTGCCAAAATATCGATCCAAGATGGTGTCTTCCTAAAGTGGGTCCCCAGGGCATCCAAGGAGAAGGAGCACCGAGGCCAGGAAGAAGGCTGCCCCCCTGGCCTCTGTGTGTTCCTGCCTCTCAGCTGTCCTCCCAGCAGCAAACAGTAGCTCACACACGGGGCTAGAATCCCATCTGGCTCCAGTGACAGGAGCCCTCGAAGAAACAGAGCCCAGAGCTCGGGTGAGCTTTGCCCATCAGCCTCAGAACACAGGAGCCACAGAGACTCAAATATGTGCATGGCATTTTGCTGTCCCATCAAGCCAATGCTCTTTAATGTGTATTCAGCTTTTGTTTACACAAGCTACAAACCATCTCTCTCCTTAATTGCCCGAGCAATTTAACTGGCTACAGACTCAACACCCTGTCCTACGAAATAGAAGCCCCAAAATTATGACCCCATCCTGGAGAAGGTGCGTTAGGAATAATAGTCCTCTCCAGTGACTAATGCATGCTTCCATCGTGACTAAAGCATGCCCCTCCCATTGCCTTTTGCTTTTAATTAGTAGACGTTATCTTTTAGGTCTTAGGTTCACTGAAAATTTAAGGAGAAGGCGCAGTGAGTTGCCTTGCATGGTTTCTACTATTATTATCTCGCATTGATGTGGTGCATTTGAAATAACTGATGAGCCAACCCTGAAATTTTATTATTAACCAAGGCCCATAGTTCACATTAGGGTTTCCCCCTGTGTCACAGATTTTTATGGGCTTTGACAAATGCATAATGTCATGTATCCATTGTGACAGTATCATAACAGAATGGTTTCACTATCCTAAAACCGAAAGGCCCTCCCTTTTCCCTTTGCAATGGTTTATCCCAGTATCCCCCACAAAACCCACCCCATCACACTTTCACTGATGTTTCATTCCCCGGGAGGGGTTCGAACGTCTCTCACCGAGAGCTGACCGCCCGGCTGGTCCACAGTACTCAGCAGCTCACCCCCTAGATCGTCAAATGGCCAGTTTCTGTTTCCGTCTCACCAAAATAGAATTTCAAGATTTACGACTAGCAAGTGAGAAGGTGATTATATATACCTAGTCTTCGTATCTAAGTTCAAACGGGGGGCAAACATGATGAAGTGCAATGCCCAGTGGAGACTTCCCAGCATGCTACCTTCCCAGAGACCCCGAACAGAAGACCGAGAAGGAGCCAATGCCATCATTAAGGCAAGGTTAAGTTACAAACCAAATTCTGCTTTCTTTTTGCCAAGCTCTCCCGAAGGAGAGTGAGTTTCCTCCTGAAACAAGTTCAAGTTTCCTTCCTTTGTAAGGAGGCTCCGTTTCCAATCGCTGGCTACACTTGTATTCAGGACCTGAGTCTGCTTGTTTAAGAGGTGTGAGCCTAAATAGAACAGAAGGACAGACCAGCAGTTCAAAGTGTACAAAGCGTTCCCCAAATTACTCCAGCCTGAATCACTGGGCGTGTTGAATTTTGAGCATCACGCTTCCAGGGAAACTCAAGAAGAAAAGTGAGCTGAAATGCTTGGGCTGGGAAAAAAATCAATAAAACACCAGCTTTTAAGAGCGATGCAAAATTAACAGCACGGAGGAGAGACAGTGCAGCGACGCAGAGAAACATGACATTTGGAAACAGCGCTAAGCTCAAATCCGACCCTGTCACTTAGTGGCTGTCTGTCCTTGCCTAGCTTATTAAATCTCAGGGCGTCCGCATTTTTTCATCTCTAACATAAAGAAAATAATTATTTTGGTAATTAAGTTGGTCAACTTTATGGAGGATTTAACTCCCAGCGGGTAAGGACACATATTGGAGCTACTCTTTTCATTTTGTGCCATGTAGCCGATTAAGCAAGTTTATATTTTTTAATTGAAGTCCTTCTCTCTGTATAGAAAAGCTTCATCGCTGTATTATCTGTTTCCCAGCACACTACGCTGTGTGTCGGCTGATTGTTCATTGTGGCTCGATGAAAAATGTCTTCACATTTTTAATTTCCTTGAATTATTCTATTACTATGAATAGACAGTCTGTAGAGAAATAATGATTTGTCTCCCATTAGCAGAAATGAGTTTCGCATCACAAACTTAAATGATCTGTTGGACTTCTTTTCAAGAATGGCCTTAAAAAAAAAAAGATGATCCTAGCATGGGTACAGTAACTTTTTCTAAGCCAACAAGCCAGAGGATTTAGACTATAGATGATTATCCTTTCAGAGAAAGAGAAAGCAAGTAGCAAAGTTTCTTTTTAGCCAGTTTGCCTTACCGTAAGAAAGGAGCTTAACCTGACACACAGAGGCAGCCCTGAAGGGCCGTGTGCTATGCAGTAGAGAGGTTTCTCCAAGGTTCTGGTAAGCATGGGCATCCTTTTTCTTATTATTATTCATTTTTCAGCCCTTTTCTCCTCATGGGAATTGCTGCTGACTTGACTCCTCACATCTGCAACAGAGTTTAGAAAATGATTAGGAAACCCTGAAAAACCTTCAGATCAACCCAAACTTTTCCTTCACGTAGCAGCAAAAGCTTCACATGAAATAAGCAAACAAAGACAGTGAAGGGAAAAACATTTATTTTGCATTAGTCAGGGAGCTCAGAAACCATAAAATTCATTTTTGACAGTTACCCTGGTTTTCATCAAAGCCTGTTTTAACATTATTTCAAACACTCTGTTTTTAATTCAGCTCTCCTGTTATTGTTTGTCATTAATCTGTTCTTTACGAAGCCCCGCGTGGGAAAAATCTTAGTCTCCCTCCCGTGTTCTCCTTTACTCGCACGCCGCTACCACACTCACAACGCTTCTGACACCAGCTGTGGGACAATTGTCCTCACAGCGAGCAATTCTGTGATGCCAGATTGGGGTCCTACTCTTTAGCTCCCTTCCGACGCTAACTACGGGAGAGAACACCAGATCCCATAGGTGGAGGGAAAGGTTCTGTGAGACTGCCCCCCTGTTTTATTTTATATTTCAAGCGGTAGATCCCCCAAGTTACCCACGACTTCTGTCTGACTTGTCTATAAATGAGAGATTTCCACGGCCGCCTCCTCATTGGGTTTGACCATTGAACAGCTCACAGAACTCTGGGAAACACTTACCTTTACCAGTTGAGTTAAGGGTATGATAAAGATAAACGGCCAGATGAAAAGCTACATAGAGTGAGGTCTGGCAGGTTCCCAAGTGTAAGAGCGTCTGTCCCTGTCGAGCTGGGTGCATCGCCCTCCTGTGTTCACACCAGGGAGCTCTCCAAACTCCGTGTTATTGGGATGTATGGAGGCTTCCTCATATAAGCATGATCAATGATTAACTCAAGTCTAGCCCTCCCCTCTCTGGAGAATGGGGGGCAGGGATGAAAATTCTGAGCTCGTGGTCATGGTTTGGCCTTTCTGATGAGTGGCCCCCATCCAGGAGCCCACTGAGAGTCACCCTGTCCGTTGAGCAAAAGACACTGCTATAAACCCAGGAAATTACAAGGGTTTCAGGAGTTCTGTGCCAGGAACATGGGGGGGGGGCAGAGACCAATACACATACTTCTTACTATCTCATAGCCCTAAATAAAACATCTCTCTGCACATAGACAAATGCTACCTGCAAATTAGCCTATCGCTGAAGTCTGCCCATGGGTATAGCTGGGTATGACTAGGATTTTTCTCATGGGCATTCTTGGTTTTCTAACTTTAATTGACCCTAACTAAAGACTATTAACAATAGATATGAGAACTGAAGACATAGTACAACTAGAAGAGAGAGAGATCACAACCAAACCACCAAACCAGTGTTTCTCTTCCTTAGTTCAACTGTGATAGCTGATCACTGTGCCTACTGAGAGGCAGAGAAAGACTAGAACTAGGTAAGACCTCATAGTCAAGGCCAGAGAAGGTGCTTGTTTTGTTTCCTAACTCTTGTTAGAATTCAGTCCTTGCTCCAGCATTCACACATGAAAAATAAACATTTTATCATTCAATACGTACATGATAATTGAGCACCTATTACACACCAAGACTATTGAAGGTACTGCCGATGCAGCTGTGAACAAAACAGAAAAGGTCTCTGTTTTGGGGGGAGCTTACATTCTAATGTAACCTGGAGAAAAACATCAACACATAAATATAAAGCATTTTTCAAGGAATGGAAAGTTCTAAGAAGACAGATAAAGAAGGGAATGGATAAAGAGTGATGAAGGTGCTGTTTTAGGTAAGGTGACAGAGAAGGCTTTTTGAGGAGATCTTAGCAAGAAGCCTGAATTAGTGAAGAAGTGAGCCATATTCATACGTGAGGGAAGAGCATTCCAGGCTGAAGGAAGAGCAAAGACCCATATTCTGTGGTGGCCACAGGTGTGGGGTACCCTACGGGCACCTGAAAGGCCGGTGTAGCTCAGGTAAAGTGAACAAGAGGAAGAGTGAGCAAGAAGAAGGTATTATGATCTGTGGTAAAGAGTTCTGATTTTACTCTGATTAAGAAGGAAAGCCTTGGGGTGCCTGGATGGCTCAGTCTGTTGAGCATCTGGCTCTTGGTTTTGACTCAGGTCATGATCCCAGCATCGTGGGATTGAGTCCTGCATTGGACTCTGCACTGAACACGGAGCCTGCTTGGCATACTCTCTCTCCCTTTCTCTCTGCCCCCCCCCACTCAAATAAATAAATAAACTTAAATATATATGTATGGAAGGCCTTGCAGGAGTCCAAGCAGGCAGTGTCTTGCTCTAATTATGAGTTTAGAAAGGTGATCTTGCCATCATGTGGAGAATGGGCCATAAGGGACCCAGAGGAAGGCTAAGGACCCATGAGGAGCTTTTGCAATATAGTCAATACTAGACGCTAACGGCTGGGACACAGCGCTAGCAGTTAAGGTGGTTAGAGAGGAAACTGGACCAGAGGTTAGGACAAGAGTCGAAGATGACTCCAACTTTGGGATCAGAACAATTAGATCAATGGAGTTGCCCTTAACTAAAATGGGGAATCTGGGGAGGAAACAAATCTGGGTGTTGGGGAACCAAGACTTGAGTCTGCGACTTGTCCCACCCTGGGTTATTTCATTAGAAACCTGGATGGACTATCGAGCAGTCCCTTTGATACACAAGCTGGATGCTTAAGGGAGCACATTTAAATATTTACATTTTGGACACATCCACACAGTTCAAAACCGTGTGTCTATATGTGGTCATCCAGGAAGTGAGTAGGGACAGGAAAAGCATCAGCCTTTCAGACAGAAGATAAGACTTCTTTTTTATCTGTCTCCCAACGCTAAGACTTTAAAAAAAAAAAAAGCATTCCCAGAGAAATGACTACAATCTTAGAAATCCGGTAGCCGTCAGGAAGATGCATGTCTCTGTAAATGGTAGTGACCGTAGAGCAGAAATAGTACTGTGATAATTTAATAACCAAAGTCTGTCTTGTCTCTATAGTACAGCGGAAATTACTCTAGATGGGGTGGTTGGAATCCAGTCACCTCCTTCCCAGAGTCTTGGTTTCCTTATTTCCAAAATCTAATGGTTGGATCGTCTCTAAGTTTCCTTCATGTTTCAAAAGTTGATTCTCATGTTTTGCTATTTATTTATTGCATTCTACGGTGACAGATGGGTATTTTTTTTTTGTAATCTATTTTCTCTCTCTCCATACACACACATGTTTATACATATATCCATGCAGAGAGAGAAACACAGTTTTTAGAACTAAATTTTTGTCTAAACCAAATGACTTTCAGAACCCATATGCCATTTATTGCTCCCATATTCACACCGAAAACAGTTTTTTCCTTTTTTCACTTTCTGATTTTCTGGACACCAATGCAATCAAGGATAATCTGATTGATCAATAGACTTGTGTTCCTTCAACTGCGGCTGTGAATCCAGGATTCCAGAAATTCCACTGTCAGTTAATTGTGTGCGTTTTTTTCAAGATTTAACAAGTGCTTTTCTTCTATAAGTTCTGACTTGTACAATATAAACTGTGCCGTCTTTCATTTCATCAAATACTGTAAACATGGAATTAGACACGATGCCCAAAGGCAATGCTAAAGTATGCAGGATTCATACTGAGCTATCAGGACAAGTTGGAGCATCGCATTATAATTCTCTAGCCTAGCTCTTCCCCAGGCATTAATACCAAGGTCTCCTGAGGTCATGGGGAGAAGATGACAGAGGAATTCAGAGTTAGTCAAGTAAATTAAATCATAATGTCAAAAAATTGAAAACACCTGCACCCACCATGTATCAATTCTTTCTAAACTCCTATCTTTTACAAAGCGTATTTAAGATGAAATGCGTACAAGACAGCTTGTTTAAAAACGTTTCCTAAACCAGCTGGAACGTTTATATAAAAATTAGAGAGTTGTTTTTTTATATATTTAGCCCCTACCTTAGGCTATTTGATAAGCCCCCACACACATATCTTAACAGTTATCAACTGTTTAAAAGAGAAACCATAAAAGGAATCACACTCAATATACAATAGGAAATAAATGGTGTGTGTGTGTGGGGGGGGGAGATGGCACTTCCACACAATAGAATTTTAAAAAGTCCTTAAATATCACACTTCGAAGATTGTTTAATGATATAGGGAGAGGCTCCTGACAGTATTACATGAAAAGAAAAATGTACAAGAACAGTGTGATCTTAACATTTTACAAGGAAAAAGTGTATCTCAAATTAGCAGCGGTTTTAAAAGGCTAAAAGAAAATGTTGTTTCTCCAAAGGACAGAATTTATCATTTATTTTTACTTTATTTCTGTCACTTATTGTAGAAAGCACGTATTACTTCATATTGAGAAAAAAATGTCAATTTTGGGAGGAACCAGAAACGTAAAATCATTCAAATATCAGAATCACATTGCAAGTAATCTAGGGAGGTTGAATCCCATTTGCTTTTCCAATATTGCTGTACTTTTATGATCACCTTTGTACCCGATAACCAACTGCTCCTCACTTATAGGTAAGTATGCCTTATGACTGTTTCCAGAGAACTCTGACTTGGATAGGGTCAGCCATCTTTTTACATAGGCTTAAATAAGTTTTAACACTGTGAAAGAAAAAATTATTCAATGGCGCTTGATTGTGTTTTTTTTTTTAATATTTATTTCTTTGAGAGAGGGCGTGCAAGCAGGGAAGAGGCAGAGAGAGAGAGGGAGCTAGAGAATCCGTAGCAGGCTCCACACTCTGGAGAACCCCCCACCAACGAGGCTCACACTCACAAACCGTGAGATCATGACCTGGGCCAAAGTCGGATGCTCAGCCAACTGAGTCACCTAGGAGAGCCCTCGATGACACTTGTTAAAGATGATAAGAAATATTTTAAACAATGAGGACATCACGATGGTTATAGGGACCACTAAAATAGCATCTTGCAGTGAGGGCAAGATTGGACTCAACTTCCAAAACACCAGGGGCACCTGGGAAAAGGGAGGAGCCAAGGAACAAGGGAGGGGCCAGTGGACGGAAACTTATGAAGGGAGGCTATCAGGGGTCAGGAGGATTCTGGCTAAACTCATGCAATAGGATTTGTGCTGGAGGCAGGCCAGAGGGAGTAGACATCACCCGGCAGATGGTGGAAGACGAAGAAACCTGTTAAATATCCAGGGTGATCAGGTATGCAGCATGAAGGGTTCTAGCTGAACCAACTCAGCAGGGTTCTTGCTAACATTGGACAATGCAACGATGAACACGGAAGTCCAAAAGTCAAGGCCTGGTTGAGAAATTCAGGGGAGTCCGAATAGATTTTGGTCAAGGACAGAATCTTTGGCAACACAAATCCGAAAAGCCCATCACATTTAAGTGGCGTGCAATCCAGAATCCAGTTTATACTTCAACTAAGTTGGATTTTCGAGTTCAAGATACATGGATTAGACACCTGGGTTGAATTAATCCAGGTGGGAAGCCTGTTCTTCAGCAGCCTCAGCCACTAAGGAGTGGATGTGTGGATAACCATTCCCCATAATGCATATTTCACCTTAATTCATAAAATAAAACATGTAGCAGGTGTCAATGTGATGTATTCATATGTAAGTATAAATATTGTTATATGGTTGCTAATTTAAGTGGAGATTAACCTTAAGACCCATTACATCTGATTTTGCCTTTATTCTAAGAGACTGGGAATAATTTCTGTGCTTCGTTACACTCAAGGGAAATCAAATCTATACATTAAGATGTAAACAACCCAAACACAGTAAGAGGAGGTAGGGGAGAGATTACAGAGTCTAATTTAAACACTGAAAAGGGAAACATTTTTAGAAGCCAAAATTTACACGCCTCCAAATGTCTCTTTCTTGCTTAATTTTGTAAGCTTTTGACACTAAAGGAACGTAAAATTTAATCTCTTTGTGTATTTATTTGATTATAGTCTTAAAGTGTCTGTTTTATGATGGTGGTCTTCTTTTTACATTTTCATTCTCCCGAAAGCAAGAGCTGTCTCTGTTTAATTTGAATCTGTGGTACTTGAAATGTTATCACTTGATTGCAATTATAAAGATGATGACTGTGGTAACCCTGCTGCTGCTTTTCAGAAAAGGCTCAAGAGAATCCATCCCACAACCGTAAAAGACAGCTTTGCTGAGGCAACATATTATTAACTCATAGTCACTGGATGCATTATTCCGAAAGGCCCCAAATCATTGTAAAAGTACAGACAAAAAGAAGAGGTACTCACGTATTCACTCCAGGTGGCTTTTAGGTGACACATTAATTCTCAAACATGAATATAAACAAATAATAAATAAAACAGAATTCATCCCAATCTATCACAGAACTTCTGTGACAACATAAAAGTCAACCAAATAAATCAGAATAATAAGATTTTGACAAAACAAGACATTTATCTGTTCCCAGAGAAACATATCGGTCACGCAACTTGTAAATTGCCAATAGAGTTTCTCCATCCATCACCAAGATTCCATCTAATGACAGGGAAATAATTACCACACCTCTACATGTCATGCAATCTTTTGATATGTCAGGAAGTGAAACAGTACATAAATGCAGCCCTTACTTTGTGGACAACGCCTGTGGGGTGGATAGATTTTTTTTTCACTAACAGCATCTAAATTCTCTCCTGAATGAGTGGAGAATGTTTCGAATCGTTCTGTGGCTTCAAGAAAGGCTGCGGAAGGCAGGATATTTAATTTGGGCCTTCTACAGGCTCTCACAACCCTTTCCCCACTAACGTATCCCCCCAAAAATGTGCTTTCTAATATTTTAAAATAATCCAGATTCATATTTAAGGTAATTCAGATTCCGTTCCAACCCACTGGGTCTCTGCAGCTTAAAAATAGAAATTTTCTCTAACCTGAAACCTGTAGGCATCTATTAGCATTGAATTTGAATATTTGAATAAATGAATTGGGATCCTGTTTCCAGATTTTACATTATATTTTTTCCATGCCTATTTCTTTCATATGCATATGAGAGAGAAAACCTGTCCAGCGCTGGAAGAGTGGTAGTCCATTCGGACTGCAAAAGCAACGAGGAACCTTCTAGGTAATCAGGCAGAGAGGACACACATAAAGCCAGCCGTGTAATCAACAGGAGATGCTGTTCGTCCCAAGGCTGTGCAGCAGCTATAAAACACCATCATAGCTCTCTTCTTGAGTGAACACTGCTTTGTCACCAAAGATGCTCCCAGCCCTACATCACTATAACTCATCTATTACTGAGGGTATCTAATTGCTAATCTAATGAAGTTCCTTGCCTCATCACCACATGTAATTCTTACTTAATCTTCACTTCCTTGCTGAGAAACAGCAAGGGATTTAGAATTGATTCGCCCTGGCTTCCACTGGACCCTCCTCAGAACCCAGTGAGAACACAGACTTTGTGGAAGACACTTCCTCTTGTCAAGGTGCATTGCTGGGCGCTTCTGAAGGCACCCCCCACCCCCCGCTCCTCATTGCAGATCAATACAGCAGATCTCGTCAGACTACGGGTTGGTCCGTGGTGATCTGTACTCATTAGATGTTCACAAAGTAGAGGTTTTACTGGAAGTTGGCTGAGCCCTCACTGCATCGAGACTCTAGTAACAAGCACATTTGAGACACCTTGAATCACACCTTGTTCAGTCTTCTCTGTCCACAATTGCAGGAGTTTTTCTAATGACCTCTTCAGCCCTTCCATGCCCAAATCTTGTCTCCCAGATTTGGGAGTTGTAATTCTGACTTTGTCAGACTATAGGTTTGTTACTGGTGGTCTAGAAATAAAAAGATGATAGGCTGATAGATAGATAGATAGATAGATAGATAGATAGATAGATAGATATAGAATTGCTTCTTCAGTTTAAAAGCAAATTCTTTTTGAGATCAATGTACATTGAAGGCACAGATTTAGATATTTAGCTTTCTAGTTTAATTATTCAATTGTTTTTACTAACTTTTATGTAAGAATGGACATATTTATAGACAGAAGAAACAAAGGATTCAAGTGGTGGGTGTGTGAACCCCTCTTGGAAAATTCATTTTCAGAGAACACTTTAGGCTTGGTTTGGTTTTGGTTCTAAGAGTTCTTGATCCCCTTCATAAACATAATTTTATTGCTCTTTTATGATTATGTGAATGATACGTCTTGGTCCCTTTATTCACTAGATAACTTTCTTTCCTTTTTTTTTTTTTTTTTTTTTTAAACAATCAGCCAAGAGCAGAGGACACTCGGGCTGATTAGCAGAGTTTTTTCTTTTTTCTTTTTTTTTTTTTCCCTCTCAAATCACAATGACCTAAGATCAGAGCCGTCTGATACCTCATGCTGCTACCTTAGGATCCAGTTTCATTCTACAACTGACTGAAGCATGAAATGAACTAAAATAAACCGAATTGAATGGAACTGAACTGTACTGAAATAATATGATTTCCAGCACACTTGACGCCTTTAGGACAGAGAAGCTACCTCACTCACCTTCCTCCCAGAGGTCCCAGCGCAATGACCAACGCATTCCAGTGCGTGACCGTTGGATTTTACTACCAGCAGTCTGTTCCTCTCTGTGTAATCCACCCTGGTTTTACCGGGGCTGAAAACACCCTGAGTTGCATTAGAGAGAACTATAAGCTAATTGCAAGCACAAACTTCATCCAAATGTATCTTTACTTCAGTCAGATGTGAGAAAACAAAATTTAGAAAACAAGCCAGAAAGGAAATGAAGGGCTTGAATACTGAACACCAATTTCCCCTTGAGTCTCCTGCTTTCTCCTTCCTCGTCCCATTGACCATTTCTTGTATTCCCAACCCCATAATTTTTCTAGTATTTATTGTATGTTTACTACATGCCAGTCAACGTGCTAAGCACTTTCCGTGCATTGTCACATTTGACCCTTAGGGCGGCGCACTGTCGTTAACACTGCTTTCATAGAGGAGTAAAGAGACTCGCTTAAGGTCGCCCCGCCATTTTGAGCCACGTTCTACTCAAGCCTAATCTCCTAGTCTCTGAACCCACGTCATTACTTGCTGCAGTGGTGAAATACGGAGTAGAGGCAGTACTTTTGGTATACAAACTAGCTGCAGATTTACAAGTAACTAAGTAGGAACTCTCCAGAAACCCAGCACACCAGTTAGCACTCTATCTGTCTCCTCCTAGACGTTTCCCTCATCCTCTACCTCACTGTCTAGAAGTCCTCCCAGCACCTGATGCCAACCCTGACCTCACCCTCCATCCACCCGCCCTTCTTCTACCTTGCCCCACCCAGCTCAGGACCGGCTTAAAATTATATGGGAAAAACTACTTTGCTTGCATGAGCATCAATTATCTGATGCTTGCACACCAATTATCTGTGAGAGCAAGCAGATAGTTGTTCTCTACTAACTTCCCTCCTGGTAGTCTCGTATATATCACACCTGATATATACAAATAAGCCAATACAGGTATTAAAGTTATTTTTTTTCTTAACACTATAAACAACTCACATATAAAGTTACATTTGAGTTTTAGGACATTTTTTTCCCTCCTTGCTTGCTGTTAACTGAGAGCATTTCTATTTGTGAATCATCAGATAATGAATTTATATTTAGGAACAGAAAAGCATTTCGCTTGATAAGTATGCAGGTGTTGGTGTTCCAAAACACCAAATAACAGACGCAGATGCTGAACGCGCGATCTCGTGGCAGGACTCACTCCTTGAAGATGCCCAGGGATCATAAGGCTTTCCAAAGACTCAATTTTCAAAATAAGCGTTACGATGTTCACCTAGCAAATCAGCAAGTCGTTTTTTCATTATAAATCTCCTTTGTTGGGAAACAATTTACTCGAGTTCTAGGTGGCGGGTTCACTTTAATGTTCTTCTTCTCTACAGAAATCCATTAAAAATAAATCCACAATCTTGGCAGATTTAGCTAAAAGATTGATGTCAGACTTCTTAAAAAAGAAAATCACTTGGGCAGAATTCTGACTGAACAGCAGGTGCCCCTCTCTCGTTGGGTTGTTTTATTCTGCTTTTTCTTTTTCCAGTTTGGTTTTTGTTTCCATGAAGATTACAAATGCGCATGGTTGAGTCAAATAGCTCTTTTAAACACAGTAGGAAGAACAATGGAGCTCTGGCCTCACTGTCCAACACAATGTGCGTTTCTCACCCTCTAGTGGCAACCATTTTCAATTGATAGCTTTCTCTTTACTGTTGTTCTAGTAACCTCCATAACTAAGTAGCTTCTAAGGCTTCAATTGATATTTCTGCTTTATGAATAATCTAGAGGTTTCCCCCTTTGGAAGACGAAGATTTGGGTCTCTTTCATTCACTCTCTCTCAACCCAACCAACCACCAATATCATCTCACAAAGTTTGGTTAGATTACTATTAAATACTTACCTTATTGAGGCACCTGGGTGGCTCGGTCGGTTAAGCTTCCGACTCTTGATTTTGGCTCAGGTCATGATCTCATGGCTCGTGAGTTCGAGCCCCATGTCAGGCTCTGTGCTGGGATTCTCTCTCTCTCTCTCTCTCTCTCTCTCTCTCTCTGTCTCACAAAATAAATAAACATGAAAAAATCATTTAAATACTTACCTTATATATTTATGTAAATGCTGGAGCATATGTTAATTGATAACGATTTTTCCCGTGCACATTGCACAATATTTTTTATTTACCTGGAGTTAACAATTGTCACGTTCTTGTTTCTTAGTTTTGTACATACTTGTCACCAGTTCATCTGCAAATGTGCACTCCTATGTTTATACTCCCTCTCAGAAGTTTCAAGCACAAGCAGTACTCTTTTTTTTAATAGTTTATTTTCAAATTGGTTTACATATAACACCCAGTGTTCATCCCAACACGTGTCCTCTTTAATGCCCGTCACCCCCTCTCCCCCCCTCCCTCCCTCTCCTCACCCTCAGTTTGTTCTTAGTCTTTGAGAGTCTCATGTTTTATCTCCCTCCCTCTCTGTGTCTTTTTTCCTTTCCCCTCTCCCTTCCACCCTGGTTTTTGCTTAGTCTCTCAAAATCCACCTATTCGTGGAAACATATGGTATCTGTCTTTTTCTGACTGACTTATTTCACTTAACATAATACCCTCCAGTTCCATCCATGTTGCTACACATGGCCAGATTTCATTTTTTCTTATTGCTACAAAGTAGTCCATTGTATATATGTACCACATCTTCTTTATCCATTCATCAGTTGATGGGCACTTGGTCTCTTTCTCTTAATAAGTTCATCTAAGGGGGGACAGAGCTTTCTGACACCTTCCGGTCTGGGCAGGTTTCTTACCAGGCCATCTCTCCAGCTGCCTCTTTCTTAACCGCAAATTCAACATTAGAATCCTGTGCCTGGATCCTGTATCTTCCTCATTGTCGATTTAGTTCAGTTTTTGGTGAGTATATTCTCAACAGCAACCTAATAAAACATGTGTGTGGGAAGTAAATTTTACAAAGGCTTGGTCTGAAAGTGTCTTTATTCTTGATTGTAAATCCTTTTCCCTCAGGGCAATTAAGGTATTGCCACTGGCTTCTTGTTTCCAATATTGTTTTTGAAAACTCAAAGCCACTCTGATTCCTGATCCTTTGTACAAACTCCCCATCCGAAAGTTTCTGGGTCCTTTCTTTTGCCCCAGTATCTGAAATTCACAATTGAGTGTTGAGTGTATCTCTATTTATATAGATTTTCTTGTCCACTCAGTGGACCCTTTTCATCTACAATTTCATCGTTCATAATTCTGGGTAATTTCTTGAATTTTTTGTTCTGATAATTGCTTCTCCCTTTTCTTTTTTCTCTCTGTTATTCAGATGTTAGAATTTATAGACTAAATTTTAATTTTTGTGTTTTCCCTTTCTCTCTCATTTTCCTGTTTCTCTTGTTGAATATTTTCTTTCTAACATATTCTTACTTCCTGGAGCTTTCTTTTTGCTGCTGTGTGCTGATTATTCTATTTATACAAAATCTGTTTTTGGTTTTGGTTTTGGTTTTGGTTAGCATAGATAGATATCTGCTCCTATATTTCTGTTCAAATAAAAGTGTTTTTGTTTTTGTTTTTTTATTTTTTTCCCTCCTGGCATAATCTTGGTTTCTCTCAAATTACTTTTCTCTTTGTGTTTGTTTTGTCAACTTTCTTATTAGAAGGCTTTCTCAGATGGCTAGTGATCTTTGAGAGTTTACATTTAAAAAACAAAAACTGATTACAGTTGCAGGCTGATGAGGCTTCTCCACTGTGAAGGGTGACCTTTACTGAATGAAGATCTGCTGGACATTTTTGTTTGGAAACCCTGAGAGCAGAGATTTTTCTTCCATTGGCCTAGACAGATTGCCCAGTGAAGACTCTTCCAGTCTCTTGCCTTGAAGCTAAGAGCCTGACCTTCTGCTTGGGGAGCCAAAGTGGGGAAGAGGTTGGGTGTCTCAAAACTCAGTTTGCGAAATTTCACTTAATCCTCTTGTTTACAGAATGGTATCTCCACCCTCAGTTCTTTGGAAAGACTTTCAACCTAAAACCATCTGTTTTACCCAGGGTCTTAGCATAAAACTGGTGGCAATTCAAATTAGGATAACTTTAAAATGGTTTAATAAGGGGACTCTTTACAAAGGTATAGGTAGTGTATAAGTGTGTAGGGAACCCCCCAGGGAGAGGGCTAAATCTCTGGTCAGTACTACCTATAGGCCCGGGGAATGAGAGAAGGGGAAGGTTGTTAGCACCTGGAAGGAAAAAGTCCTATAAAGAAACCAACTTTCGAGGGACTGTGACCTTCAGGGAAGAAAGGAAGTCATCCCAAGGGAAACTCACAGAGATGGAACTTGGAGGATAAAAGCCCTTACTCTCTTAACAACCTCCGATCTCCTGTCAAGGCTCTCCATTGACCAAACCCAGTGGGAAACCAAAGGAGAAGGGGATCTATTAATTTAATCCATAAAGATTAGCCTCCTAGGGCCTAGGAAAAGTGCGAAGGATGAGAATGCATCTAGAAGAGCATTTAGGAGATATCCAACACATCTCTAAGAAAGAACCTCAATATTATGCGGGAATGAGGTATATACCAGCCATCAGATTGTAGGGAGAAGAAGGGAAATTCTGAGAGTCTAAGTGCTCTTAAACTGACTTCCCACCGACACTTCTTTTTTTAAAAATTTTCTTTTAACATTTATTTATTCTTAAGAGACATAGAGACAGAGCGTGAACGGGAGAAGGGCAGAGAGAGAGAGAGAGAGACACAGAATATGAAGCAGGCTCCAGGCTCTGATGAGCCATCAGCACAGAGCCCGACGCAGGGCTCGAACCCACAGACCGTAAGATCATGACCTGAGCTGAAGTCGGCCGCTTAACCAACTGAGCTACCCAGGCGCCCGCCCCCACCAACACTTCTACTTTTGGGTCATATATTGAGACACAATTGGCAAATAAAAATTGTACATATTTGAAGTATACATACAATAATTTGATACATGTAGAAATTGAGAAACGATGACCACAATCAAATTAATTAACATGTCCCTGCCCCAATGCAGGTTTTGTGCGTATGATAAGAACACTTAAGTCCTCATCTCTTAGCAAATTTCAAGTATACAGTACAGTATGACTAACTATGGTCAATAGTTGAACAACATGGATTTGAATGCCATAGGTTCGTTTATATATGGATTTTTACAATACAGGGCTATAAATTTATTTTCTCTTCCTTATGATTTTCTTAATAACACTTCCTTTTCTTTAGCTTACTTTATTGCAAGAGGTATATAGTATATAATACAAATAACATACAAAATATATGTTAATTGACTGTGTATTTTACTGGTAAGGCTTCTGGTCAATAGTAGACTATTAGTTAAATTTGGGGGGAGTCAAAATTTATACGTGGATTTTTGACTGCAGGGGTTGTCATCCCCAACCATGTTAACTGTCAACATTGTTCAAGGTCAACTGTATGGTCGTTATGCTCTTCATAACATCCCAAGAACTTATTCACCTTATAATTGAAAGTTCGTACCCTTTGACCAACATCTCCCATTTGCCCCTATATCCTTACCCTTGGCAACCACATTCTACTCTCTGCTTCTATGAGTTCGACATTTTTAGATTCCACATATAGATGAGGAAAGACAAGATTTGTCTTCCTCTGTCTGGCTTATTTCATTGAGTGTAACATAATGTCCTTCAGATTCATTCACGCCATCACAAATGACAGTGTTTTCTTATTTTTTTGTGGCTGAATAATAATCTACCATTCACATACACCACGTTTTCTTTATCCATTCTTCCACTGGTGGGCACTTAGGTTATTTCAGTATCTTGGCTATCATAAATAATACTACAATGGACATGAGGGTGCTGATAGCTCTTTGAGCTCCTGGTTTCATTTACTTTGAAAATATATTCAGAAGTAAGATGGTCAGATCATGTGGTAGGTCTAGTTTTCATTTTTGAGGAAATTTCTTACTGCATTCCATAGTGGCTGTGCCAGTTTACATTCCAAGCAATAAATAGCACATAAGGGTTCTCTTTTCTCCACACCCTCATCGACACTTACTATCTCTTGGTTTTTTCATAATAGACATCCTAAGAGGTGTGAAGTGGTATCCCATTCTGGGTGTGATTTGCGTTCTCTGATAATTAGTGATATTGAGCACATTTTCATATACTCATTGGCTCCATGTATGTCTTCTTTGGAAAAATGTGTATTCAGCTCCTTGGCCCATTTTTTAATTGGGTTATTTGTTATCTTGCTGTTGAGTAGTATGAACTCTCTGCATATTTCAGATTTTAACCCCTTATTAGACACAGACATGTGATTTGCAAATATTTTATTCCATTTCATAGGTTGTCTTTTCGTTATGTTAATGGCTTCTCTCTCTCTTTTTTTAATGTTTATTTATTTTTGATTGAAAGAGAGAGAGAGAGAGAGAGCACGAGCTGGGGAGGGGCAGAGAGAGAGGGAGACACAGGATTCGAAGCAGGCTCCAGACTCGAGATGTCAGCATAGAGTCCAGCGCAGTGCTGGAACACACAAACTGCAAGATCATGACCTGAGTGTAAGTCGGACGCTTAACCAACTGAGCTACCCACATGCCCCATATGTTAATAGCTTCTTATGCTGTGCAGAAGCTTTATAATTTAATGTAATTCCACTTATTTATTTTTCCTTTTGTTGCTTGTGCTATTGGTGTCATATCCAAACCTCATTGCCAAGATCAGTGTCAAGGAGCTCTTTCCCTATGTTTTCTCCTAGGAGTTTTATGGTTTCAGGTCTTACATTTAAGTCTTTAATTCATTTTAAGTTAATTTTTGTATATGGTGCAAGAAAAAATACCCGATTTCGTTTTTTGACATGTAGATATTCAGTTTTCCCAAAACCACTTAGTAAAGAGATTATCCATTCTCCATTTTGTGTTCTTGGCACCTTCTCAATTACTAGTTGACCATATACATGTGGGCTTATCTCTGGGCCTCTTACATTGGTTTGTGTGTCTGCTTTGGTTGTGTCCCAGTTTTATTGATATGTGTCATTTTTATGCCAGTATCATACTGTTTTGATGACCACAGGAAACGTAGCGCCTCCAGTTTTGCTCATCCTTCTCAAGATTGTGTCATTAATCCAATGTCTTTGATGGCTCCATATGAATTTTAGGACTGTTTTCCTATTCCTGTGGAAAATGACATTGGAATTTTGACAAAGATTGCACTAAATCTGTAGATCACTTCAGACAGTATGGATTTTTTTTTTTTTTGAGAGAGAGACACAGAGACAGCAAAAGCAGGGGAAGGGCAGAGAGAGAGGGAGAGAGAGAATCCCAAGGAGGCTCCACAATGTCAGCGCAGAGCCTGACACGGGGCTCGAATTCATGAAACCATCAAATCATGATGTGAGCTGAAACCAAGAGTCGGATGCTTAACTGACTGAACCACCCAGGCACTCCTGGATAGCATGGATATTTTAACAATATTAATTCTTTTACTCCATGAGCTCAGGATATATTTCCATGTATCTGTGTTTTTTTTTCAATTTCTTTCATTAATTCTTATAATTTTCAGTGTACAAGTCTTTCCCCCCTTGGGTAAGTTTATTCATAAGTATTGTATTCTTTCCATGGTCCTATGAATTTTCTTAATTTCTTTTTTGGATAGTTCAGAGCGTATAGAACGCAGTTGAGTTTTACACATTGATTCTGTGTTCTGCAACTTTACTAAATTCATTTATTCTAACATTTTTTTACTCAAATTTAGGGTTTTCTAGATATAAGATCTTGTCACCTGCAAACAGAGACAATTTAACTTCTTCCTTTCTGATTTGGGTGGGAGTCAGAGTCAGGGACGTCCTATTGCACCATCTTGCTGATGTCACTCTTTTGCCACCTTTAAGCTTGCTTTTAGATCTTTCAGGGGTTTGCTGTAGGAGCCCACTTCCTCAGACTTGTCAGATAACATGCCACTATCTTCTCTTCAACATTCTGCAATTTGATGATTATTTCTCCTCTTCCATCTATTCTTCCTTGAACCCCTTTAAAAAAAACACCCATAACTGTCATTAACTGAGATTTGAGAAAGGATCGACGGTTAACAGATGTGTTCAATCTCCCACATTTTAAAACGGTTTTTAAGAAATTTTAAAACAACCACTGAATTTGGCACTTGGGAAGTCAGTGATAGCTTTAGCAAAAACGGTTTTAGGAAATGACTGTGTGTGTTGCTGAGGGAGCAGGGAGAAGAGAAAAGGAGGCCATGTTATAGGGAAGAGAGAAAATTAATGGGCAGGACAGAAGTAGAAGCAATGAGATAGATTCTTTTGAAGGAATTTGAAAAGAAAAGTGGCAGTAGAGAGATCGGCGGTGATTGATGTTAGCTAGGAGAAGACAGAGGGCAACGGAAATTGCTAGTCTGATGGATTCAGACTTTATTCTATAGGCAAGAAGGTAGCCATGGAAAAGAAAAGTATGTATGGACCAACATTTGTATCGCAATGATTCATTTAAGAGAATGAAATGAGAAATCATTAAAATTATGAATCCCAATCTAGCCCGGCTTGAGAAAATGCCAGAAAAATGCCATAGATTCGTTTTGAAAATCAATTCTGTACTTTCTGATCTATATCACATGAGGAACTTATTATTATCTGGAAATAAAGAGAATTAAAAAAACAAAACAAAACAGTTCTTTGCTATTATTTTAGGAGCTGTAACAAACTGAGGAGGCTAAGTTATGACTATTTCTGGTTCTGCCTCAGGCACTGACATGATCTGGCAGTAGGGTCAATGTGAATACGTCTCATGACCAAGGGAAAACGTGCAAGTGAAGAGGCCCTCGTGCAACGACAACCACAACAACAAAATAAATAGTGATGGATTTGGGGCTAAGCAACGGGAAGGGAGGATATATACTTCTGAGATGAGCTGTGCTACACGTAGGAAAAATCCTGCCAAATCGCTTCCTGCCATTATTTTTCAACCCAATGATTTGACTGAAAAGCCAAGGAAGACTAAACTAAAACTAAAGTTCAGCTTCCCAGGCTCAGGACGTGGGGCCAGAAAGTCTTCTGGGAAAGATCTTTGCGTTCATTTGCCCTTTTCACACGTACCAACTCTCTGAGAAAGGCAAGCTTCAGCAAATTCTTGTCCCAGCATCTGAAAATATCTGTAACTATAGCAATGCTCCCTAGCGAGTCATGATATCTAGATAACAACGGAGATAGTAGTTCAATTAATATTGGCTGTAGAGTGCATCAAGGGAAGTTATCTTTATCCTATATTTGCTAGACTTTTCCATGTGGTAAGTAGGAAAGTGAGGGAATTACCAAGTTTAAATCGTCTCATTGTTCCTGTCTTCAAGAGCAACTCACAGCCACCACCTACTCCTTTTACAAGCCACTTCATTAAGCTGTGTCGTACCTGGACTCACTTGCCAGCCTAGAGAATGAGCTGTTGATCAGATTAGGAAATGTCTTATTGCTCACAGCATGAACAAACTGTTACAGTACCTGCTCCTATGGAGGCTTGGGGGCTGATTCTGTTATCCGGGACACAGACATAGCTTCAGGTGAGGTTCCAGGGAACTTTGACCTTTAGCTGCTAAGTAGGGAAGTGCAAAGAAATAACTCAACTGACTTACCTTGATCATACCAGAGAGGCCCAAGCCCAAGCCCAGGACACCAAGAGCGCCACTCATGACTTCACATTAAACGGTTACACTCTGACTTTGGCTTCAGTCTCCCATTGTTTGATTTTTCTATTTTCCCGGGATCTGTAATTTTAATATCATTCAAATTCTTCACTTGTGTCTTCCACATAATATTAAGGTCATACAGAGTCTAAACAATAGAGTTAAACATTCTGGTTTTTTTCTCAATCATTTATGCTCCCAATTTTACTCCTATGAAATATGAAATATGGGATACGTGGTAGTAATGGAAAATACAGTCAGTTTTGCTTTAATGTGACATGTTTGTTAAAACCACCAATGCTATCCAGAAATTGTGCGGTTAGCACCACAGGGCTTTGGAGGAAAGGGGTTAGGGGAACGACATTCAGAAACTTTGGCAGTGACACATTAAAAAAGATAGAGACCTGATTAAGACGGTAGCACAATAGTACATGGGAGTAGTGGCAAGAACTGCACCAGTACTGCAATAAATACGGTACTTTATCTTTCAAAGACCTGCAGTTTGCTGAAGGAAGTAGCTTGGCGCTGGAGGCAGCCTTCCTGCTATAGTAAAAGGGGAGGAGGAGTCCCTGAGATGGGAGAAAGCTGTTACACCAAGTGCGAATGAGTGTGACTTATGCCATGTGGAGAACCGAGGTCATTGTAGATGTGTGTGTAGGTGTGTGTGCTATGTCTTCCTAAGCAGCAGTGTTTGGCTTGTGCAATTTTCTGCTTTCACCCATTGTTTCTTGTGGCTGAAACTGTACACAAGCAAACACAAAATTCTCATGTTCCCATTGTTCCTGAATATCACATTCTACCCACCATGTTGGAACAAGTTCATGTTCTTGGAACAGGCATGATAACAGAACCGACCCACCGGAGGCTCCCGCAGCCCACGCCCTTGGGCCTTCTCACTGTCCCGGCTTCCCTTCAGCTGTGATTCTGCCCACGAGCTTATGACTCATCCGACTGCGGCTGTGGCTGAATCCTCTTCTTGAAATCTGGTGAGAGATGGGGAAGAAGTCAGAACTCACAGAGTGCCAGAGAAGCGAAAAGGCTTTAATAATAATTAAAATTTAATAATAATAATAATTTAATTAATAATAATTAAATGGTCACACATTTTTTAATGTCTTATTTATTTTTGAGAGAGAGAAACAGACGGAGTGTAATCAGGGGAGGGGCAGAGAGAGGAGACACAGAATCGGAAGCAGGCTCCAGGCTCTGAGCTGTCAGCCCAGAGCCCGATGCGGGGCTCGAACCCACAGACCACAAGATCATTACCTGAGCTGAAGTTTGACGCGTAACCGACTGAGTCACCCAGGTGCCCCCACATTTTTAAAATAAAATGAACCCACTAGGCTCTAATTCCATGGAGGAGAGAACTGTCTTTTCTCTCTCTACCTCCGCGAAATTGCACAGGGCTTGACACCTAGTCACCTAGTGACCAATGATGTCTGGAACAGTTATGTGACCGTGTGTTCCACTAGGATAATAGCTCTATCATATCCCCTAATATCCCTACTATTCTCTTTGAGGCTCTATAATAGAAAAATTAGCTTAAAAAGGAATAAATTGATATAAAGAGAGTTGCTCACAATGTCTTAACACTAAAAACACCTAACTCGGCTATAAACTTTCAAATACAGGAATCTATTCCACTATTGTGTAAGACGAAAGTGTCCATCAACTGACGGATGGCTAAAGAAGATGTGGTGTATGTATATATATACACACAAACACATAATGGAGTATTACTTGGCTATAAAAAAGAATGAGACCTTGCCATTTGCAATGACATGGATGGAGCTAGAATGTATTATGTTAAATAAAATAAGTCAGTCAGAGAAAGACAAATGCCATATGATTTCACCCGTGTGGAATTTAAGAAACAACAACATAAAAAAAAAAAAAGAGAGACAAAAAGAGATAAACCAAAAACCAAACTCTTAATTATAGAGAACGAACTGATGGTTACCAGAGGGGAGGTGGGTGAGGGATGGGTGAAATGGGTGAAGGGGTTTAAGAGCACACTTATCTTTATGTGCACTGAGTAATGTATAGAATTGTTAAATCACTATATTGTACACCTGAAACTAATACGACACTGTACATTAACTACATTGGAATTAGAATAGAATAGAATAGAATAAAATAAAATAAAATACAAAAACAGAAGGAAAAACATACAATCCAAACCCATGAGACAAGGCTTAAGAAACTGTGCTATGTAAGTGACAGACTAAAATATCAGGTCCAGAATGCCCTTCATTACTTTTTCTGTGGCAGGAATTTATGCCTAAGGTTTCTACCACCAAAACTTGCCAAAAATTAAGTTCTTGCTTGTACTGATTTGGGCCCCAAATCTTTACCAAATCCTTAAGAATCACGGAGATATTTAGCTGCTTTGCAAGGATTTGAGAAGTATGTTGCTGCTTCTAAGTTGGAAGAGAAAGCAAAGGAGCTAAGCCGAGGAGATTTTCCGGTAAGAATGTTCTGTGATGTTCTTCATCTGAAGCACTAAGTGGAAATTGCACATTCAGATGTTTCTTTCCAAAAGCACCTATTTCGTTTGGTAACTGGGCTGTCTAATCCCCTGCAGTTAATGGTATTTACTCAAGCCCCTCCGTTTGTTTTTAAAGATATTTCAAAGGGGAAAATTATCAGAGCACATCCTTCACATGAAAATAAGTTAGATTTCAAAATAGTAAATGGCCAGTTTTTATGTGAAAAAGCCTGTATGAAATGATAAGATCAGGGGCACCCGGGTGGCTCAGTTGGTTAAGTGTCCGACTTCCGCTAAGGACATGATTTCACGGTTCATGAGTTCAAGCCCTGCATGGGGCTCTGTGCTGACAGCTCTCTATCCCTCCCCCACTTGTGCACTCTCTCTGTCTCTCTGGCTCTCTCTCTCAAACATAAATAAACGTTAAAAATTTTTTTAAATATGAAATTACAAGATCGCAAAATAAAATTGCATACATTTGGAAAAATGTGTTGCTAAATATTTTGGAAAGATCAAAAATCTATTAAAAATTATCATTTTAAAGAAATTTGTAATAAAATCAGCAAAGCGGGGATCAAAATATATATCCACTCTCAATTACCAATTGTAAGACTTATAAAGGCCATCGCATATTTTTATTTATAAAAAAAAAATGATTGAAGACAGCCGTTTGAACTAAACCCTAGATTCTAATTAGGATGAAAGAGATATACAATGTACCACCCCCAAACGGGGTGATCTTATTTCAAAGATCAAATGTTTAATGGGGAATAAAAAGTATAATGAAGACAAAAGAGCCCCTAAAAATATTGGTCTTGTTTCAGTAAGGACTGGCCCTAGGGGAAACTAAGTCCAAATTGTAAGAAATTCTACTTATGTTGTGTTGTGTCAGAAAGGACAGGTGTTCTGCCTTATTACTACCCAGCATTTAAGCAAGAGAGCAATAATTTCCTCATTCAATTGAAGAGATACAAGATTTAATAAACAGGTGTCTCTTTGCTATGAGGCATACACATGGCATTTTGTCTCTGCCTTCCAAAAGCTTACGATCTAAATGGAAAAAAACAAGATCAATAATACAAGAATTGAATATTACCAAGAAACTCCCCAAGAGACTGTATTGTTGTCTACAAAGTTATAATGACAATCTTAGCCTTTTTTTTGGAAAGTATATATAAAATCTAATTCTTGTTATAGTTAACTCTATGCCAAGCACTATATTATTGTGCTTGCACTACAATAAATATGAACTCATTGCAATATGAGATTCAGAACATAGTCAGACTCAATAACACAAATAATTCAATAAAAAAAAGAAAGAAAGAAAGAAACCCTTTGTCTCTGAGTCATAAAAGCCCTACAAGGGATTCATATTTCTTTTGGCAAGACGAATTTTCAGAAAGCTTAATAGGAAAGTACAAAATTGATTTTGAATAAAAGAAACACATATTTTAACGAAGTGATTATGTGCTAATCACTGAGAAAATAAATGATTCAGCATTCCTTCAGATTTGCCTAAGAACTTGGCTGTATGTGGCCAACAAGGAAGATTAGTTACAACACATACAATCACGTGGGTTTAATCCCTTCCTCCTCAACTCCTGTCTGCTTTTCTCAGATTTTCTTACTCTGGTGATAACTTTTCCTCCCTCCAACATCTCTATTGGCTACAAAACTTTCTACACCATGACCCCTTCACCACCGCTCTCAAAAATCCTTAATGACCTCCATGCTGCTACCTCCAATGATCAATTCTCAGTCATCATACTTGACCTCTGAGCAGCTTTTTATCATGGTTATCACAACTCCCTCTTTAATACACTCTCTTCAGTGGGCAACACAGCCTCTCGGCTCTTCTCTTACCTCAGTGGTCTCTTTTTTACTTCCTCCTCACCCCTCTACTTCTGAACGCTGGATTCCCCAAACGCTCAGTCTTTGATCTTCTTCCTATCTCCATTCACTCCCTACATGATCTCATCCATTGCCTGTGGTTCTGAACACCAACCCTATACCTCCACCTGAGAGTGTGTATCTCCAGCCCCAAACGTTCTCCTGAACTCTAGATTGAATCCAACTGCCAGCCTGATTCCTTCACTTTGATGTGCATGAGGCATGGTAAACCCAAAATGTCCAAAACAGAACTCCTGCTCTTCCCCACCTGATGTGGAAATCAGTCTTTATCCTTTCAGTCAATGGCAACCCCACCCTTCTAGCTTTTCAGGCCAAAAACCACTGTTCCCTAATCTATGAGAAAATCAAGAAGGCTCCGTTTTTACCTCTATTCACAATCTGGCCCCTTGTTGCCATTTTCACTGCTATCTCTCTCTACCAAGCCACCATCAGTTCTCGTCTGGATTATTGCAATAGTCCCCAAATGGGTTTCCTTTCTTTACCTTTGCTGCCCTGTAATATATTCTCAGAGGAGGAGCCAGAGTGCGGCTTGCAAACGTAAGTCAGATCATGCCACTCCTCTACCCAAATGCCCCCGAAATGACTCCACATTTCATTCAGAATGGAGGCCAAACCTCACTGGCCTTCAAGAGTCTCCTCAACAGGTTTCCTGGACACCTGTCTTGCTTCATCAGCCACCATTCTCCTCCCACACCTCCCTGGGCTCTAGCCACGCTGGCCTCCTGACCTCTGCTCCTATTTCCATCTCAATGAGACCTATCCTGACCACCCTCTTTAATAAAGGAAACTGTTTGCCACCCAACTTCCTTACCCTTTCATCTTGTTTTCTTTTTTCCATAATACTTGTTACTTTTAAACATACCTTAAAATGTATTTATTTATGTTCATTTTTATTGTCTTTTTTTCCCAGGGATCTTGGTCTATTTTGCTTAGTGACTTACCTAAGCACCTACTACAGTGCCTAGCACGGTCTACATTTCATTGATACTTGAGGAAAGAATGAGTAATTTAACTATTTTCCATTGGCTCAGATCAAGTACTTTGGAATCACGTTCAATGCCTCACTTTCCCTATCATCTAGCCAATCCACAGAGAGATCTTGTCATTCCTGACTTTGAAATATATCTAGGATTTAACCAGTTCTTTTTCCGCCACTATTGCTCTGGTCTGGGACCCCACTGCCTATGGTCGGTACTGGCACAACAATCTTACACTTGGCTCCCCCACTTCTACCCTTCTTCTCTCTTATAGTTTATCTTTGCAGTACGGCTAGAGAGACTTGCAAAATCCTTAATCACTGAATTGTTACTCTTTTCAAAATCTTTCAAGTGATTCCCAACACCTGTAGAATAAAATCCAAATCCTAATCTGAGTTTACAAGGCCTTTCTTGATTGGGACCCCATCTGTGCTTAAAAGATATTAGTTTCTGCTTATTCACTCCACTCCAACAAAATTGGCTTTCGACAGCTTCCTCCAAAAACAAATGTCATCCTGCGTTAGAACTTTCGTACTTGTTCTTCCTTCCTCCAGATTTCAAATTTTCTCCTGGCTCATTTTCTCCCTTCATTGCATCAGTGTCTCCCCTTGAATGTTCAAGCCTCAACGTCTTCCCTGACCACCCTACATAAAACAGTCTCTGTTTACTTTCAATACCTCCTTTCCATTCTGCTTTGTTTTTCTTCATAATGTGGACTATGTACGGTAACATAATTTTATATATACATACTATACATTTATTGATTGACTCTTTCCTCCAAAATATAATCCTCATGAATCAGGGACTTTGTTCTACTCACTGCACTATCTCCAGTGCCTAGAACAGTTCCTGCACATAGAATATACTCCACAAATATTTACTAAATGAATGAGTGAATGAATGATCAAGAGATTTAAATTTGAGCCAAATGAAATAACAAATGGAAATGTTTTCCAATCCAACCCATTAGTTTTCAACATCAATAAGTACTAAATTCCATTCAATAGATTGAGCTTTGGTCACCAGTGTAAAACATGAGGTTACTTGAAACAATCCATACTGTTGCTTGGTTTCCAAATTATAGACAGGCACAAGGCAAGTTTTAGGAATAAAGATGGCTGAGCCTTTTTATGAAACTCCATGACTTCTTTCTAAATGGAATATCTCTGCTCTGTAAAATTGAAAAGGTTTTTATTCTTGTCTATTCAACTATTACCTCATGCAGAACTTCAGCTATGTAAGTTAATTGCTGGAGCAAGAATGAATAATCCCAGAACAAGGCTTTGCTTGAGATTAGAGTCACAAATCATAATCACTTGGATACAGTCCCATCCAGATGCTCAACCAAAAGAAATCTCTTTGAGGTTTCTCCCACTACAAATTTTTACATCACGGGCAATGTTTTGCTGAGTATTTAGGGCTAAAGTAGACAGACACATCCCTAAACACTTAGTAAGATTTTATCTATAAAACTTTGATATGTTAATTCTTGTTAATTCATCATCCATCTACCTCAGTCATAACCAGAAAAGAGTAGCGATAAGGAGAAAAAAATATAAGGAAAAAAATGTGTACTGACATATCAGATGATTGCTACTGTTGGTTTTATCTCGTCTTGGATTTGGGTTTTGTCTGTGCTGTAATAAATGTTGATTTCTGATAAAATTTCATCAAATGTTGACTTTCTCCCCTCAGGTTTTCTCTAAGTGCTAACCATGTGGAAATAATTACAACGTGCCATTATACATACATGAATTGTTTTATTAGTAGAGCATAGAAACATCTTTGAGAATTGGCTAAAATCTCAACGATGGTGTATGCAGTAATCCCTGAGCTATTTGCTAAATATTTGAGCAAACAGAGTATTGTTTATTTAGTTCTTGTTAACTCCCCATGTGCATTCTTGGAATGAGGTTGTAGGTTTTCTGTTGGATTCTAAGGGAGACCACAACCAGAAAAGCATAAGCCTGAACTAGAGAAGCTACCCAATCATTCTCTGCAAAATAATTTTTCTCTGATTCCTCACCTATATCCAATGACTTCTCTGGCTCCCCAGTATCTTCGGATGATCTCTGCTTTGCCCGGTCTCACCCTTTTCATGTGGGCACTAAACAATTCTAACGTTTTTAAATTGCTGGAGACCGTGGCCTTTGCTGGCCTGGGAATTCAGAAGACTTCAAGGTCATGTGCTCCAGAGCAAGACAATGTTCCCACAGCTGGGCCGAAGAGGTCCCAGGCTCATTTCTGATCGTTCCCTCCTACGTTTTCATATGTAAACAACCATCTCCCAGTCCAAAATGTCACAGGGAAACATTTTCTCCTCCAGTTCCTGTTTTGCTTCTTCTTAACCAAAGACCAGCCGCACTTTCAGTAGCACGAAAATTAAGGGTGGATGAACCTAAAACAGTTTCTACCCCATCCTCCTTCCCAAAGCAGGATCACACCTTAACGATCTCAGGAGAATGGAAGCCTGGTAGCAACTGAAGACAGTCACTTTCTGAATATCCAACCTAACTGATTGTTTTCAGTGTCTGGGTCTCTCTCAAGTCCTGTTTGCCAGGAAAAGAGTCACAAAACTTTTCATGGAAAAAAAAAATCCTTGAACAATACATTTAGCAGCAGTATTCTGTCATATTGTTTTAACTCATTCTTATTTAAAATTATATTAGTCGGCAGGAGGGGTGTCTGAGTGGTGTAGTCGGTTAAGCACCAGACTCGATCTCGGCTCAGATCATGATCTCATGGCTCATGAGTTCAGCCCCACATAAGGGTCTGTGCTGGTGGTGTGAGTCCTGCTTGGGATTCTGTCTCTCCTGCTCTCTGCCCTTCCTCCGCTTGTGCTCTCTCTCAAAATAAATAAATAAACGTAAAAAAAGAAAAGATATTCAGCGTGAAAATTACATTTGTAAGACAGACGCTTTTTTAGAGTTTGGAATCAGGATACTTTTATTAAGTAGTGACAACTCCCATCTTTTGCAATCCGGTGCCCTTGAGAAGTGTTTGGTGTAACTGGGTGAATAATCCAGACTTTGGGGCAGAAGTATCAGAGAGGTTACAGGAAGTTTTATGGATTGGAACCTTTGCTATTGAAGTTTCCAATTTACTTCGAAAAAAAAAAAAAAAAACAGAGAAAGAGAGAGTAAGAATTCATACCAATATTTCCAACACTAGTGGGTTTATCGGCTATTTTATTTTTAATAATTTAAGATTTTACAACTATAGATACAGAGATACATGAATCAATGAAAAAATTATTTTAACTTAGATACCAAGTTACTTTTAGACTTTTAGATCTTTTTATTTGAGGGTGAAATACCAGGGGAGTGGGGAGCTTATGAAGTTATCCAAGTATAAATATTTCAAATCGTATTGTGTATTTCAAATAATATGTAATAAGTGTCTTCCAGGATTTTGGAAATCACAATATATTTGATTCTAATTAATTTAAATTTCAGTTTTCCTTCTTTCTCTTGATCTAATATTTAGAACACCATTACCTTCACCAACATCCATTTTTGTCCTTCCTAGGTCATATTTATAGGAACTTAAGTTAATAAACTCAACATGGATTAAAAATTAAGAACAGAGCTTGTAACATTCATGTTACATGAAAACACTATACCACTTAAAACTTAAACAAAGTTTGTTTGAAGTGGATTTTCTTCCACTGCTGGAAGACTTGGTCCCTTTGCCTGGCTTTCCTTTAAGCTTCTTGGGTGTAAGATAGAAAAATTTTATTGTATGACCCACAGTCTTTGCCCCAGTGGAACAGTTTTTCCTGGAAAAAAAAAAAAAAGAAACAAAACAAATAAGCAAAAAAAAAAAAAAAAAGATATGCCTTTTTAAATATGCAGCTTCAAGTCTATTTTAATTGATGGAAATTTTTCATAAATTATAGTTTGAATTTTGAATCCAAAAGCCTTCTTTTTACCCTTCTATACAATATGTTAAATTTACATTATAACTCATTGGCAGAGTATAATATTTGAGAATGCCTATTTTTGTATGAGGCTTTTGTCTGAGCTCTTTTACAAATGTTATTATATGAACATATATGTTACACGTTTACAACCTCATGAGGTAAGCATTAATATTCTTATTTTTACAGCTGATAAACTAGGGTCAGAGCTAGTAGGCGGCAGAGCTGGGATTTGAACCATATTTTTTTCCTTTACAAACAATATATTTTCCAGTGTATCATCATCACAGACAAAGGTGGACATATACAAATTGTATAATAACATAGAAAGGAATATATATTTAGTTTTATATACTGAGCATTTTAGATACTCAATTTTCAAGATACAAAGCAATGTAAAAAATTTAAAATTGGTCAGTCTAAGTAGGTTTGTAGTTTCTTTTTTTTGTTCTTTTGGGGTTTTTTTAAGTTTATTTATTTTGGGGGGGGGTAGGGGCACAGAGAGACGGGGAGAGAGAGAATCCCCAGCAGGTTCCTTCCTCACTGTCAGCTCGGAGCCTGATACACTGCTCAAAGCCACGAACTGTGAGATCATGACCCCAGCCAAAATCGAGAGTCAGAGACTTGATCAACTGAGCCACTTAGGCGCCTGGGGGGTTTGTTTTGTTTTGTTTTTAATGCTGCCATTTGGTTATTCTTTAATTACGGACATATCTATGACAGCATCTGTTTAAAGTAGAGATTCCACTTCAGAGAGAAATAAAAACAGTGATGTTTTTAAATATTAGAACTGGATGTCTCTGTCATTTCATAACCACAATACACTTTTTTACTATAAGGTGCAGAGTTCTCCTCGGGCATTTATTTGTTGACCTTTCATAATAACTCACTTTAAAAAAGAAAGATGTAAGGCTCCTGGGTGGCTCAGTCT
This sequence comes from Paguma larvata, assembly GCA_030068075.1. Lineage (NCBI taxonomy): Eukaryota > Metazoa > Chordata > Mammalia > Carnivora > Viverridae > Paguma > Paguma larvata. The sequence continues at coordinate 118,928,380 of CM057828.1, read as the reverse complement.
GTTGAACGATCGACTCTTGATTTAGGTTCAGGTCATGACCCGAGGGTCATGGGACTGAGCCCCGCATCTGGCTCTGCACTGAGTCTGGAGCCTGCTTGGGATTCTCTCTCTCCCTCTGCTCCTCTCTCCCGCTTGTCCTCTCTCTCTAATAAAAAATAATAATAATAATAAATTTTTAAAAGCAATAAGATGAAGTTCCAGATATATCTGAGTCAGAAAAAAAAAATTACATTTATTTCGAGTTATCTCCTTATTCCATAGATGAGAAAAACTGAGATTCGGAAAGCTGAAGGCAAGTGTTCAAGATTGTTATTATTCAACTATTATTATCACCAGCTAGATTCTGAGCTGGAGCTTCTTTGAGTACTTGAAACAGTCCCTAATATGACAAGAGAGAGAGATTAACAGGAATTCAGTATGATTCGGAACTCTTCTCGCCTTAGAAGATGATTTCCTTTCTTAAATTGATTTTGACCTTCAAGAATGGGATTGAGTGGAGGAACAATGACTCAGTGTAGGACCTGCCAAACCTTTTGTGTTTATTGTTTTAAGAACAGATTTTTAGTGCTTGGAAGACTCTTCCTCTGACCTTTCATATAGAAGCAAGTGATGGGTGCATGGCTAAGCCACCCCGCATAGTTTGCTAATCGGTGTCCCAGTGATTTGTTTAGACCCTTACATGTCCCATTGTTAATGGGGACAACTGTAACATAGCACACATCCAGACAGAATAAACCATCTTGTGGCAGCATTCACTGAGGCATTAGAGAATCCAAAGACTCATTAGAGAATGAGATTATAGTTAACAAATCTAATATTAGCAAACTTCAAGATTATATGATGACTTCTGTAATTGACTTCCCATGTCTTCCCATAGGGAATAGTTTCTCTTTGGTCTGATATGTCCATCATTCTTTTGGCTTTTGAAGCATTGGCTTGTGGATCCTTCTCTTTTTAGTAGATAATCTTCTCAGTCCAGGCTGGTTAGGAAAGGAAGTCGCTGCTTCCATGTTTGGGGTGTATAATATAAACCATAGACATTTTTTCCTTTTCTTCACGCATGATTCTGACTTTAAGTACTTGTAGTTTAAAAAGACCTTACTGGGGGTGCTTGAGTGGTTCAGTTGGTTAAGCATCTGACTTCAACTCAGGTCAGAGTATTGCTGTTCACGGTTTCAAGCCTTGCATCAGGCTCTGTGCTGACAGCTCAGAGCCTGGAGCCCGCTTCAGATTCTGTGTCTTCCTCTCTCTCTGCCCCTCCCCTGCTCATACTCTGTGTCTCTCTCTCAAAAATAAATAAACTTTAAAAAAATTTAAAAAGACCATTCTGGGGATGCCTGGGGGCTCAGTTTGTTGAGCATCAGACTCTTGCTTTCAGCACAGGTCATGATCCCAAGGTCTTGAGATCAAGACCCCATCAGGGCCCATACTGAGTGTAGAGTGTCCTTAAGATTCTCTCTCTCTCTCTCTCTCTCTCTCTCTCCCTAAGCCCTTCTCCCCTGCTCTTTCTTTCTCTTTCTTTCTCTCTAAAATTAAAATTAATTGATTGATTAAATAATTAAAAAAATAAAAATATCATCTGGTCACCAGGAGAAGACTAAGTATAAGGGAAGCAGCATTGGAAGAGGGAGATCAGCATATAATCCACATGAAACAGAGAAGTGGTTTGGCTTAGGGTGATGGCAAAGTAAAGAAATGAAACTTCGCCTATTTCTTCTCATTTTTGATGAGGTAATTGTAGAGCTCACTGATGCACAGGCGAAGTAGAGAAAAGAATCAAGGATATTATCTCCACCTCTGGCTTGAGCAATTGCTAGATAATAATGCATTTTTTTATGATAGATGGGACTATAAGAAAAATGGTTTTGGTAAAATGGAAAAACCAAGGATTTCATTTTGGGCACATTAAGTTTAAGAATTCTATTATACATCAACAGGAAGATAGCGGGTAGGTAGTGGCAACAGAGGAGCCGTCCTAACTGGGAGGAAATTTGGGAGTTTTCGGCATATATGTGACATTTAATGCCACGGGGAGTGTATCTAATGAAGATAAAGAATAAAAGAGAACCTAGAAGCCAGCCCTGATGAACTTCGACATTTGGAGATTTAATTGAAGAGTAATGGGGATAAGGGAAACTCCGAGGGTGTTGTCTCATGGAAGACTAGAGCAATGTTCTAGAAACACGGAAACGCTCAGCTGTGTTATGTTCTGCTGTGAGCTCAAGGACGATACAGAGAAATGAGTGGGCTGGTTGGGTAACATTAAATGAATTCACGATGAGAACAATTTGGGTGGAGCGATAGTGGCAGAACTAATATTGTAAAGGGATGACATGTGAAAGAGAGGTGGAGGCAAAATGATTGTCAACACGCTTGAAAAGTTTCACTGCGACCAGAAGCGGAGAAACATGACATGGGAAACACGGACAGGTCTCTCAATTTGGGTCTAAATTTTACAGGCTACCCACTGCCAAGTTCCATGTCCTTTATGATGCTCATGTACTCTTCCAACTTCTTCCATGGCTGCAACTAACCGGGGGGATTTACCATTTATTCGTTTCATTTCTGCCATATACTTCAGGAAACAAATGGACTTGATTTTTCTAAAGCCGATGGATTGTTTTCTTTTTCCTTTAGTGAAGAAGGATGGTTAACTTCTCTGTTGTATTAGATAATATTGCTAAAATTAGTTCAATCTTAGTGCAACATTGTTCTAAGAGTTTTACCTGTATTTATTCACTCAATTCTCACAGCAATACCAAAAGGGAAGGAGCAATTCTTATTCCGTTTTGTCGATGAGGAAACTGAGGCTTAAATAAGGTTGAGTAACCTGCCCGAGATCAAAATATTTTAGTGATGAAGCTACTTACTCCAGAATCTACCCGCAAAGCCAGTGGTTTTTATACTTTGTTTTTTCAAATAGAGGGATTATTTTAAATACTAAATTAGATAGTGCGCAAGATTCACAAAAGATGGGGCAGAGGACTGGAGATTTCTCCCTTCCTCTACCTCCTTCCTCTCTTTCCTTACCTTTTCTGAGGCAGCCCCTGCTGAGATTCCACGGAAACTTAATGTTTATTGAACTCATCTCTTAATTTCACTCACATAGGCTCTGTTCATATAATCACATTTAATATTTTGATTTATATTTATCTAAGCCAATTTAGCATGAATTCTTTCTAGTCCAAAATGTCTCCTTCCTGTATTTGTAATTTTCTTTGGCGGTCTTCATTCAAAGTCAGGTTGCTTCTCTAAATGTCTGCCTTCTGATCTTTTCTATATTCTCAGCACAACTGTGATGAAATAAACCTGAAAGTAGATTTCTCTGAAGTAGTCATTTGCTTTTCTGGTAAGCCGTATTCACAGGAGGTTGTAGACTTTTCTTTCAAGCCAGGTATACGCATGGCTCTCCTCATTTTGTAATTACCGGACTGTGGTGACAAAATATACAATCGCAATCCCTATTTCAGAATTAGAAAATTCTTTATAAGGATTTTCTAAAATATATTTTACTCTTGTTAGTTGAGGAGGGGGTGTTGAAAACTTTCACTGGGGGGGGAGACGCGTGGGTGGCTCAGTTGGTTCAGTGCCTGACTTCGGCTCAGGGCATGATCTTACGGTTTGTGGGTTCAAGCCCCACGTCAGGCTCTGTGCTGACAGCTCAGAGCCTGGAGCCTGCTTTGAATTCTGTGTCTCCCTTTTTCTCTGTCCCTCCCCTGCTCATGCTCTGTCTCTTTCTCTCTCAAAAATAAACATTAAAAAAAATAAATTAAAAATAAATTAAAAAAAGAAAACTTTTACTGGGAAATTGGTTTACAGTAAAACGGGTGATTATTACTATTAGGTTGTGACTATTACTGTAAGAATAGAGAAGTATATTAATTCAAGCATGCAGCCATCCCAAAGTGAACGGTGTTGTTTAAAAATAGAGGACATGGTAAAATATCTATATTCTTAATTTCCTATGCTTTGAGATATCCACTAAATGGATGGAATTACTTACCTCTTCCTGCTTCTGAGACAGGCTGTCAAGGTTGTACAGTGAACTTACACCTTAGAAGTTTACTGGGCATAAGGCCGCACCAACTGACCGAAGTGGGACAGAGAATCAAGCAGTCAAACAATAGCAGAAGTTGCATTGCCTTAAATATCTTGACCGATTCAACGAAAGTTGAATTTTCACCAAAAGATTTCTGGTAGTAATTACAAACCTTGGGTTTATTTGAATATTACACACAGAGTTCTGATCAGAGTGAATTCCTCCTTCTTAGTACAGAACAAGACAGAAGGGGCATATCGATTTGACTTAAAGGCACACCAATATCTGTAGGAATTTATTTAACCCTTTGTCAGATCAATAAGATTTAATGCAGCTAACAAGTCGCCTGTCTCCCAGTCTCCCCGAGGATGGGCGTCTTCTTCCTTTCTTCAGGCTGCACTTACTCAAATCGGTGAAACCCGTCTGGTTTCTGTTAAATCACACCCTTCCTGCTCATCGACTGCAAAACCAATTTCACCTTTCCACTGTTTGCCTTTATTCTGAGCACCAATAACTGTGCTCCGTGTCTCCTAGAAGTTAATCTATGAGAAGGGGAAAAAATTCTTCATGCGATTTAATGCAGTTTGGGGAGAAGGAGCGCGTGTCCCTAGGATTTCAGGGAAGGTGTTGTCCCGTAATGGGGCAAGAAGCTCGAATCGGTTATCTGAGGCAGACCTCCAAACGCTGTCAGGAAGCAGTGGTCAGTGTGTTTCTTAGCCGCTCTTCACTCCCCAATTGTATCTGCCTGGTTTTGTCAGCATCTTGGGGTTGGGAGGGGCAGGGTTCAGGGGAAGGGCTCTCCGGGTGAGCCTAGATCAGAGCGAGCTTAATAAGGCAAGTTTTAATCTATTTCTGCAATTCCTTCAACATCTTTTTAATTTTTTAACGTTTATTTTTTGAGAGACAGAAAGAGATAGAGCATGGGCGGGGAAGAGGCAGAGACAACACACACAGAATCTGAAGCCGACTCCAATCTCCGAGCTGTCAGCCCAGAACCTGACGTGGGGCTTGAACCCACGAACTGCGAGATCATGACCTGAGCCGATGTATGACGCTCAACCAACTGAGCCACCCAGGCACTCCAAAATCTTTTTTTTTTTTTATGTTTATTTTGTATGAGACAGAGAGAGCAAGCATACACACAAGCAGAGGAAGGGCAGAGAGGGAGGGGGAGAAAGAATCCCAAGCAGACTCCTCCTCACTGTCAGCACAGAGCCCTACTTGGGGCTCAGCCTTACAAACTGTAAGATTATAACTTGAGCCAAAATCAAAAATTGGATGTTCGACCAACTGAGCCACACAGGCAGGTGCCTCTCAAAATCTTTTAAAATACCTGGGACAATTATCAATTTGTTCTATAGTATTTGAGGAAATACTAAATATTTATTAAATAAAATAAAAAATGCTTTTATTTTATATTTCTTCTACAAATTGAGGTTAACATGCTGTCTACAATAAAATAAAGCAGATTTTGAATTTTTCTTCACACTTTAGGTCCGGGTTTAATCAACCTTGCCTTCCTGCCTATGAGGTCTTGGTAATTAGTAATTCCTTTTATTCGGGGAAAGGAAACCATTTCAGATATCTGGGAGGCCAAAAGAAGAGATCGTAGCCAGAGTAAGACCTGCACGTGGAGTCCTAATTTCACTTATCTGCGAACGACTCAACAGCTTGCAGACTGTGGGTCCAGTCTGCAGGATATTTGTCCTGATCCTAATTTCACCGCTTCCACAATTATCCAGCAAATTCTCTTGTCCTCCTGCAGAAGTACCTAACTATGCAGAGACAGCACATCACTAAGTGTACTAAGTCCGGGAGACTGGAATGTACGTTAAAGGCCACGCTGAAGTGATAAGAATTTAGGAGCATGCTCCTTCGTACCCAGAACTCTGACTTGAGGAAGTTTCCTGAAAATGCCATGAGTAACAGAAATCTTCCCCGGTCACCTATACCGGGGTGGAGATGGCCAGGTCTGTACGCAAAGCTTTTAGAATGCTTAAGCAAAGAAGAATACATTTTCCATGAATTCTTCGTTCGTTCATTCATTCATTCGTTTGTTTGTTCATTCATTCATTCATTCATTCAACAAATATTTGTTAAGCTTTGCTAGGCATCAGGTACTACTTGGTACGTACTAAGCGGTTCTGAAAATCTCAAAGCTTGATTTACAAGTGAATTCCAGTGAAAAAATAAAAAGCATGGCCATCGCTAGAAGAGAAGATGTTTATACTTAGTCCTCTACTAAAGAAAATGTGTACATGCCTAAACACATACACACATTCATCCACGTATACACACATAGCCAAAAGTTTATTGAGGAGTAAGAGGCTGTCATATGACCGTGTGATCATAAGTATGCTATACATGACTTCAAGCATGTAACTACATGCTTTGTTGTTCTGGATTTTTTCCCTCCTTCTTGGATAGATAAGTCCAAAGAGGCATTTTAGACATATAAAGTGATTTCTAGCCAACTTGCATCTCACCAAAAAGTTATGTCTCTCTTGTCACAGTCCTTTTAAGTATATTTATGAGTCGGTGAGCTGATGACCCATGGGACAATATCTGGCGATGTTTCTTTCTCTTCCACCTTAAGATACATACCCAGAGGGACTCCGTCATGACTTGTGGCCAGCACACCAGACCTACGGCTGCCCATCAGAGAACGCAAAGATGATGGAAAGAGGTGCCCTTCTAAAATGAGGGCATAAACCTTGCCCCCAAGGGAGATTCGAGTGCGAACTCTGGTGGCGGCACTGCAGAGAAAGCTGTGGAAGCCTGGTGAGGTGGATATGGCCAGCCCTGAAAGGGCAAGGAATGTTCTCCAAATATCACCACTGTGCATTTTCCTAAATGCCTTTTGCTAGATAGGAACTGAATTTGACTTAGACTTTGATCGTGGAACTGATTGAAAAAATCCCCTTAGTCTTTCTTGTTTTATAATATGTGGACTTTTCAATAATTAAACAATTTTAATACGACTTTGATGTTCATGTATCATGGCCTCGTATTACATTCCACTTAAGAAATCCCTCAAAATCGCCATGAGGCGGTTGGCGGATTCAGGAAAGAACTTACAAAATAAGTCCCAGGTGATATGAGAAAACTTTTCCCCTCCCCACTTAAGATTTCTCTGCATCCGCTTCTGTCCTTCTGACTTCTCTGTGGTGTGGAATCCCCATGCCGCCCTCGTGCTCCTGGGTGAGGGGCTTCTGAACAAATTCCCGTAACTTTGAATTTCAACCATCGCTTCTTGATACTCTTCTGCATTTGCATTTTTCCAGCGTAGCCAGTGAAACTCCTCACTCCTTTTGCTCCAAGTAAACTTGGGCCCAAAGGGCCAACAGGTCTCACCCACAGAGGTTTGCTCATCTACTCCGTCCTTCTGCTCAGGGAGTTCCTGCTTCCCTGAGAGCAACAACCACTCCAAACATGCCTTCTGAAAATGCAAACGTAGGCGTTAGTACTTGAATTTCCCTTCAGCCAGTCGCTACAAATGACCAAGAGTTAGTAAAATGCACTAAATAAATAGATGAAGGCTGGTTTTGCAGGCAAAATACAAAATATCATTTAACCTTTGCAGGGGTGTTCTTTGGGTTACAAAAAGTCTTCCTCCTCACTTCCCCAAACCCTCTCCAATGTAAAGAGCCTGCCGAATCAGTATAAATCCTTAAGTGACACATCTGGCTGCAAATTCTTCCAGAAAATAATAGATAAATGTGTCATCAAGACAAAGTAAGGAGGGGAAAGGGATTCAAATTGCCCTTAACATGGTGAACAAATCTTAGTAGCCCTTGCGTCTGCTTTAGACCTTCCTGCCCTGGGGTATTGGCGGGACTGGGCAGGGGGGTTCTCACGTAGGCATCTGGCATTACAAATGAATGAACTGGAGTGACAGGGAGTTGCATGCTCACACTTTATTTATTTATGTTTATTACTTATTTATTTTATTTTTGAGAGGGACAGGAGAGGCAGAGAGAGAGGGAGAATGAGAACCTTAAGCAGACTCCTCACCCAGTGTGGAGACCAAGACAGGGTTTGATCTCTTGACCATGAGATCACGACCTGAGCCAAAATCCAGACACCGACGCTTAACCAACTGAGCCACCGAGGTGCCCCTGCATGCCAACTCTTTAAAAGCTCCTAACAAAAACCTGATTTCTTTAGATATTAGGAGATCTAAAAATCTATAAGTAAATAGTTATTTGTCTTGAGCGTTTAATTGTCACAGTATAATAGCCATAATGTGTTTGTGATTCTAGCAACAGAGATCTATTAAAAACAAACCTTCAAAATCCCATTCAGAGTCACACAGTTAACAAAAGAGTGGTCTCTGGAATCAGAATATTCTCCCCCACCCAATAAAGTTTTGACCTGAGCCAGTGAAATAACATAGTAAGTCTCAGTTTCCTGATTTGTAAGATGGAAATAATAATAGTGCTCATATCAGATCATTGTTTTGTGTGTTATGTGAACTAACCTGGAAAAAAAAAAACCCATGAGCACAATATCCAACACAAAACAGATCCTCAAAAATATTAGCTCTATGTGAGAAAAGCAATAAGAGGCAAATAAAACAGCCTGGGGGTGAGGAGATTGGGGAAGGAGATCCTGCTTTATAAATATTTGAACATCAAGTATTTAAAATCTGGGTCAAAATCAACTAAGAAAGAATATGATACAATTCTCAAAAGCACACCCCAGAGAAGTATGGACCAAAAATATATTGAAGAAATGTGTCAAGATGACAAATTTATGCACTAGAAATATGTAACAGGCTATTAGAGAAAAACTGGGATGCTTTGAGACCTCTTCCTATGAATTTCAAGAGAATGTGAGGAAAAAAAATGACCCTCCCCTAAACTCTTTTCCAACACTATTGTCAGAGACAAGAGCTCACATAACGCATGATGGCCACTTTTTTGTCCGCTGATGAGAATTAGCATCAGACAGAGAGGGTTGCAGTGAAGACAAGTTGCTGTGTCAAGACAGCCCTGAGCCCCGTCATTTATTCGTTAAGTCAACACCTGTGTATTGAGTGCCGTCCACGTGTGGGCAGGCACAGTGAAAGACACAAGGGACTTAGAAAACAAAAACAAAAAGACAGCATAAAAAAGCAAATGTGTCTCACACGTTCCCATATGTTGGCTATAATGAATAATGATGCGTTGAACATGGGAGTGCAGCTATGGCTTTGAGATGCTGATTTTAATTCCTTTGGCCAGATACTCAAGAGTGAGACTTCTGGATCATGCAGTTACTCTATTACTAATTTTTTGAGGGAGTTCCATAGCATTTGAGCTGCCGCACCAGTTTATATTCCCACCAACGATGTAAAAGGGTTCCAGTTTCTCAACATCCTCGCCAACATTGGCTTCTTTGGTTTTTCGGAGTTTTTTTGTTTGTTTGTTTGTTTGTTTGTACTAGCCGTCCTAACAAAGCGGAGGTGGTATCTCATTGTGGTTTTGATTTGCATTTCCCTGATGAGCGATGTTGAGCATCTTTTCACTACCTGTCAGCCCTTTGCAGGTCTTCTTCAAAGAAATGTCTATTTAACATATAAAATGGTGGTTGCCGGGCAGGGCGTGAGGAGTTGCTATTCTACAGGAATATAATTCCAGGTGAACAAGATAAGTAAGTTCTAGAGATCTGTACAACATTGGGCCTATAGTTAATAATATTGTGTTGTGCACTTAGAAGTCTGTTAAGAAGCTAGAGCTCATGTTAATTGAGAAAAAAACCCAAGAAGAATATAGAATAAAACCAAAAAAGATTGACTGTGGTGAAAATGTTTTTGTAAAAAACAAATGTAGCTAGCACTTTCCTGGTTCTCACACACCAGTGCGGAGAGGTTAGACATTAATCAAAAAGTAATCCAAATGGCTGTTTATCGGAAACTGGGAAAAAATGCTATGAAGGAAAGAAAAGTTGACTGGCCCTAAGAGGTCATAGGAAAATAGAAACCCTTGAGGTGGGCTGTATGTACGGTCATAGTACAACAAAGATTTGTACTAAAATCTGAAGACTAAATAATAATTAACTGTTTGTAGTTAAATATCAATTTATTAGGTATGGAGACAGAGTAGGGGAGAGGCAGGGGTGGTTTCCAGCCTTAGGAAACAGCGTGTGCAAAAGCCCTGTGGTGGAAGAGAGCTTGTTTTCGCTGAAAGGGCCCTGTGGCTGGGGAGCAGGAACGGAGCGGGTGAGGAGACGACCATAATCAGTGACATCTCTGCTTTCTGCTTTAAATTGATACGAAGTGAACAATACCCTCAGCTAGGAATTCAACTGACTCTTTGTTTTGCATCGGGTAAAATTGTGGATATCTCCCTCTTTGGGGCAAGCCAGGACTTCGATTCTTTTGATAATCGTGAAACAGAAATACCAGCAGAATAAGAGGCAGAAAAGTATCATAGAGTTTCCTTCCATTCTCCCTTTATTTCTTACCAGGGTTCACACTCCAACTACCTCAGGTATGCCCCTGCAGTCCCCACATTGTGCCTGAAGGTGGGCTTCATCAACTTTCCAAACAGTCTTGGGTCCCCAGGGCAAGTGTGATTCACTCAGAGGGCAACCCGGAAAGCACTGCAATTTCTAGAAGAGAAATATTTTAAAGGAACTTTTTAGCTTTTATGGTTCTCCTACTTCATTATGAACAGCAAGCTGTCTCCAGGAAGCGAGTTAAGAACAAATACAGGAAGCACGCTCCCCCGTTACGAGAAGCCATGCTATGGCGGTGTTGGGTGCAGGCCCGTGAAGGGGACTTTCTGAGTGAACCCATTAAACAGGCCGTGGTAACAACCCACGTGAGGGATGACAAGGTCTTAAAAAGGCAATAAATAATAAGAGGGATGAGCGAGAACAAATAGATCCCAAACATATAAGTAGCTATATTGTCAGGATTTGTGTCTGAAAACATTTTGTGGGGAGAGAGGGAAGAAAGAGGAGCCACAGATGGGTCCTGTTACTAACTGGGGTCACTTAGGGATTAACTGGAGGAAACAATCAGATTATTTTTGGACATTTTGAGTCTAAGTACCTGAAGAACATACGGTCAGTTTGCCCAAAAATTAACTCGGTTTTGAAGCCTAAGACTCAGAATTTCCATCCTAAAGATTTAGGATATCTCAGATTAAAAATACTGGATTTTAGCATCAGAGGTGACAAGGCACCCACAGAAAAATATGCAGAGTGAGAAGACCAAGGGGCCAAACAGATGTGGTAAGACGTGAGGAAAATGATCTGAGTTTGGGAAAGATGGAAATGATCAATAACATTAAAGGTACAAAAGAGTGTCAGTAAAATAAGACCAGAAAAAAATTCTCTAGAGCGTTCACGAAGTCTCGGCAATCTCAGCAAGAATGACTGCAGTACAGTGGAGGGAGCCGAAGTCAGATTTTGCGTGGCTGAGGAATGAATCGCAGGTAGAAATGGAGGCAGTGGGAGTAGCCTATGATTCTGGGATGCTTCGATGAAAAGAGAGAATAAGGACTAGATGCGTGTAAGGAACAGGTACAGAGCAAGGAGTCTATAGATGTTTTCAGGCATTTTAAGCAAAAAGCTGAAACGGAGAAACTGAATAAATCAGGATTTAAAGCTTCAAGTCAGTTGATCTGTCAGCTAGGGAAAATCACGTAGGTCCTCAAGCACGGATTCATCTGTTTTACGTTTGTAATGAAATGCATAATGAACCGTATGCCTGGATAGTCTTCTCTTAAGTCGGATTGGTTCTCATCTCAGTAGAACCTGGAGTAATCATTTAGTGGCTAGGCAAGGAAGACTCATTCCCCATGCTTTAAAAATAAATGTTTCTGGGGCGCCTGTGTGGCTCAGTCGGTTAAGCGCCCAACTTCGGCTCAGGTCATGATCTCGTGGTTTGTGGGTTCAGGTCCGCGTTGGGCTCTGTGCTGACAGCTCAGAGCGTGGAGCCTGCTTCAGATTCTGTGTCTCCCTCCCTCTCTGCCCCTCCCCTGCTCATGCTCTGTCTCTCTCTGTCTCTCAATAATAAATAAAAATGTTAAAAAAAAAATAAAAATAAATGTTTCTATCTGGTCAGAGCAATGAGAGTGAACGCAGCTCAGGGTTAACTCTGTGAGGCCAAGCTCAGCAAAAACCTTTGCCCAAGGCTCCAGAAAACCCATTTCTGGAAGATAATAATGTCCAAATAACCGTTTCTAAGGGAGGATAAATGCAATGTACTCCTCTTGGGAGTTGGCATTTTTTCCCTATTTCTTCTTTTTTTCTAATTATGGGTTTCATGACATTTCATCAATTTGCAGACTTATCTCTGGTTGAAATGTGTCTGTTTGTCAGTGGTCCAATTTACCGTGTCTGGGATTTATCCTGTGTTCACTGACCTCTGGCAAAACTCTTCAAGGACTGGGTCTCCTCCTTTTTAGTGAGCCTGGCTTGACGGATGGCCTCCGCTGAGCGCTCTCCTAAACATGGAGGATGTCCTTGCTCTGGGAGGTTTCTATTTACTTTGGGCCTTGTGACATTTGTCTAAGGCTGGGCTTCATTCTTTCAGGATCCCTGGGCCCCTCCTCTCGTTGCGCTCTCAGGGCTACACGTTGGTTACAGCAGACCCTTTGTCCCAACTGCCGTTTACTCAGAGAGCTCGCCGATTTAGCAAATGACCTAGATAAAGGGTTTCAAAGCACGTAATCTGTCGTGTTGTCCAAAGATCAGGACTGTGCGTTTCAGACCTAATACGACCACAGATCAAAATTTTGAAGGCACCATCTTGGAAGTGTTGGAAGATAATTCTTAAAAAGAAAGAAATTTGCAGAGGTTCATAAAGATTAGGCTGTGGTCGATAGAGAGACAAGGTAATTGGTATATTCTGGAAGGTTCTAATCACCAAAAGTAACTGACTTTGACTTTAAAAAAATAAATTACGATGAATACACTTTGAGACATGTGTTCTGTGTGTAACTCTATAGCAGTGCTAATTGTCATCATTTTCAGATAATTAGCCACTTTTAGATAATACGCCAAATGAATTACCTTCATTTGTTACTCAGCAAATATTTATTGAGTACTTACTATGTGCCAGGCATTGCCCTAGGTTCGGGAGTTAAAGCAGGAAAGAAAAAAGACAAAGTTTCTGTCCTCACGGAGCTCATATTTGAGTAGGGGAAGACCTGCAACAAAAGAAGCAAGTGAGTGTGCCATATGTCAAGTGGCGGTAATGGACGGGCATAAAGAGAGGGAGGTTGGTAGAGAGGGGAAGAGAAGGCCTCACTGAAAGAACATTCCGACGGACATGTGAAAGCAGTAAGGGAGCAAGCCATACTGGTATCCGGGAAAGGGCATTTCAGACAGAAGGACCGGCACGGTCAGAGAGCCTGGTGTGTCTGGAGAAGAGAATGACTGGAAAGAGGTAGGAAATGGTTTGAGAAGCAAGAAGCTGTCCAGTCACACAGGACTTTCTAGAACATGGTAAGGATTTTGGCTTTTATTCCGAGTGAGATAAGAAGGCATTGGAGAATGTGCCTAGAGTGGTGTCACAATTTAAGATACGTAGTTTAGAAGGTCACTCTGTATATTCTGTTGAAAACAGAACTGCAGGGGTGAATGGACGGAAGCTGAAAGAATAGTTCAGAGGCTACTGAAATAATCCGAAGATGCTAGAAGAGTGCATCAGGTGGTGACAGCAGAGGTAGGGACACATTATGAAATTCTGTATGTATTTTAACAGTAGAGAAAATACGATCCGTTAATTAATTGGATGTGAGATGTGAGAAAAAAGGGATGAGTCAAGGATAAATCACAATTTGTGACCAGAGCGACCCAGAGGATGGTAGAAAAATATCCAGAGGACTAGTGTGGGTGTAAGGGGAAATATCAGGAGCTTGGTCTTGAACGTGTTCGTTTAGAGACCTTTGTTAGACTTCTACATAGAAGCCTCAAGTAGTCCAGGGGAGATGTCCAGGCCGAAGATACACATTTGGGAGCCTTCCAGATGAGACTGGGTGAGATCACATAAGAAGTGGCTCAGTCGGTTAAGCGTCCGACTATGGCTCAGGTCACGATCTCGCGGTCTGTGAGTTCGAGCCCCGCATAGGCTCTATGCTGAGAACTCAGAGCCTGGAGCCCGCTTCAGATTCTGTGTCTCCCTCTCTCTCTGACCCTCCCCTGCTCATCCTCTGTCTTTTTCTGTCTCAAAAATAAATAAACATTTTTAAAAAGTCTGTAAAAATAAATAAATAAATTAATTAATTAAATAATAATAAGAAAAAAAGGAAGTGACATAGAGAAGAGACAAGGTCCATAGACTAAGTCCTGGGACAATGGACATAGAAGGACAAGAAGTAACCAGTAAGGAGACTGAGAAGGAGCAACCAGTGTGGTAGAAGAAAAATCAAGAGGCTAGGTAAAGGAAATTAAATGGATGCGGTTAGGATATGTCATTAATAGAGTAAGAGAAATACAGACAAGGAATCAATCTTCAAGTTTATCCATAAGAAGATCATTTGTCAGGAAGACTTTCAGTGCAATAATGAAGGCCAAGGCTATTGGAGTAGAAATAAGTGAGCAGATATGGATAACGTATTAGTTGGGGTTCTCCAGAGAAATGGAACCAATAGGGTCTCTGTGTATGAGACAGAGACAGAGAGACTTATTTGAAGGAATTGGTTCATGTGAATGTGAAGGCTGGCAAATCCAAAGTCCTCAGGGCAGGACAGGAGGCTGGAGACTCAGTGAAGAGTTGATGCTATAGCTTGAATCTGAAGGTGGTCTATTAGCAGAACTCCCTCTCCTTCCTGTCTTTTTCTATTAAGTCCTTCACCTGATTGGAAAAGGCCCACCTGCATTCTGGAGGGCAATCTGCTTTACTCAAAGTCTACTGACTTACATATTAATCTCGTCTTAAAAAAATACTTTTACAGAACATCTAGAATAATTTTTGATCAACCATAGACCCAGCCAAATTGACACATAAAATAAATCATCAAGACAAGCCCCAGGAATACTGTAGTGGAGAAGGGAAGGAGAAAGATAGGCAGTAGGTTAAAGAGAATACAGAGTCAAGAAATTATTCTTTAAGATAAACGAAATAATAATGCAGGAGTGTGGATAGAAAAGCTGACAATGCAAAACAGAGAGGAGTCATCGCAGGAACAATGTCCTGGAGCAAGTGAGGGGAATGGGTTGACCTTTCATAGGAGCCAGGAAAACTCCTCCTTGTTCCCGGAGGAGGTCTGATTAGAAGACCCACGTGCAGGGAGGAAAGTAAAAATGGCGGTAAAAGCTTATGGAAATTACTTTTGGAATACTCGTGTTTTCTTAGTGAAATAAGAAACAGTGTCACCTGCTTAGTGATTTGAGTCTGGGGATAAGGATCCTGTGTTTCTTGTGGGGACTGACAGGAGTAAGGAAAAAGGGGATAATGACAACAGTCTCGATATTCTCAAGGCACACAGTTCACACTGTTAATTTGCGTTGTTAGGAAACAGCATGTGCTATTGTTAGTTGTGTCACTTATACGGAGGGGCAGGAGGGGCGTCTTGGCAGGAGGAGACAGAGTTCCAGTCACTGGTGACATGGGGACAGGAAGGGGCCACCTCATTTCACCTGAGCATCTTGACTCCCTCACCCCCTCCTGGTTTGCCTGACAGTATACATTTTTCCTTCTCTGTTCATGAGCTGGGTCTCCTAACCCAACTTGACTTGGACTCGGTGCCAAAGACTGCTGGGAATATTCCAGCTAATGGTCAATGTCCTTAACTTTGCCAGAAGAAATCCGTCTCTCTCAGCAAAGCCTCTTCTAAGGCTGAGTGCCTGCTGTGTCTTCATTTGTGTTGAGATGAAGCACCAGAGTCAGGACAGCCTGGAGCCGTCGCGCTTGCCTGAGTGGGAGGAAATGGGCTCCAGTCCTACCTTTGCCACTTGGGGAAACCCCCCACCTCTCTCAGCTTCCTCAGCTCCGGAAGGAAAGTGTGCAGCTGGGAGAACAGATCCACCTCACAAATTCTGTGATGGTCCCTGTGCTTAATGTGATGTGCACATTGAATGACTATTTCTTAAAAAGCACTATCCGAGAATGAAGAAACTAGAGGAATAAGATCGTTTTTTCCAAGGCCATGCTCTACGTCAGAAGAAGAATGTTAAATACTTTTGAGACCATCTCACATGGGTAGGACAAGCTTAAGAGATAAGCCTAAATCTCTTCTACCCCAGAATCACTAAGATCAGACTGGAGACTGAGAGAAACCCTTATGGACCTAGAATTGGGAGAAAGATCAACAGATCTGAGTACCTACGGAGGCCTAGAAGGAAATATAAGCGAGGTGGGCCAGCTATGGTACAATAGGGCACCGCGGGGACTGGGACAAATGAGAACAGGTACCGGTTTTACAAATAGCCACGAATCAGGTTCAGGAGGTCGTTGTCTTCCAGGAATGCAGGTCTTGTGTTGCCAGATGTTCTCTCTCTTTTTTAATGTTTATTTATTTATTTATTTTTGAGAGAGGGAGGGGCAGAGAGAGAGAGAGAGAAAGAGAGACAGAGAATCCACAGAAGGCTCCAGGCTCCAAGCTATCAGCACAGAGTCTGACGCGGGGCTTGAATTCACAAACCGTGAGATCATGGCCTGAGCCAAAGTCTGATGCTTCACTGACTGAGCCACACAGGCGCCTCAGATATTCTGTTTTTAAAAGCAGCCAGAATTTTGATTTTATGTGAAATCACCTTATTTTTTTAAAACTTGTGACTAAATCAAAATATTAAAACCTCTTTATAGGTCATTAAAAAAAAAAAACACCACTTATTAGCAGATTTGACCTTTAGGCTACCAATGTGCAAGCAGTGTCCTGAGGTTATACTTGGGTGATGGTGTCAAAGAGTTCAAGGAGAAATTCAAGTTTAATCAATCCACCCTGAAGACTCTAAAGTCCTCCGACGTCTCCAGCCACAGTTATCGAATCATATAACTCTTGGCACATAGTAGGTTCTCGTGAAACCTTTACTGGATGAGCAAACACACACAGAAGCAAAGAGCCACAGCTATCTTTTGGTCCGGTCATTTTCACGTGCCTTCAGTGACTTTTCTCTGGCCAGGTTTCCTGGGAAACAGACTTTCAAAGCTGGAGATGTGGGTGCAGCTGGTTTACCAGGGAGGAACCCTCAGGAGCAGTATCTATAAGGGAGTGAGGGCAGCGGGACCAGGAAAAAGGAAGCAGGTGAGCTGTGGGCAGTTGCCATACAGACCACAGCCAGGCCCTCAGGAGGCTCTGCGGCTGTGCTGGCCCTTCCGTGATCTCCGGAACTGAGGCTGGGCCTGATTCTTTGTCATTAGACACAGACACGGGCTACATCTAAGAAGGGACACCTAGAGAGGGACTCAGTCGTGAGTGGTCAGCAAGAAGCCAGCTCCCGTGGCAGCTGAGACAAGAGTACTGAGGCCCTTAACGATTAAGCAGTGCACCAGAGCTTCCACCATACTTCTCAACCCTTTGGTGTGTGGAACTGTACAGAGAAGTTGAATATTAAGCAGAGTCAAGTAGAGTTGTGGTGGTTATACATGGGACGCAGAACCCCGCCTCACCTTTGCCTTTCCTCTCCTCATTCCCTTCCCCAGCACAGTTTTATGAGAGGAGATTCAGCCCTCAGAAGTTACTTGTTTGATCCTCCAGAACTCCCTCAGCTGAGATACTAGAGAAGCCTTTTGGGGGAGACCAAACCCAGCTTCTAACGCTGCTCCCTTTTTCTTCTCACCTCAGCTCTCAACTCCCCCGCACACACAAGTCACCTCTTGGGAAGGGAGCCGTACCACCCAAGGGAACCACTTAAATATCTCAGGTCACTTCTTAAGGGAATATTCTGTGATGGAGTGAAATGATCTGAAAATCATGATCAAGGATTCTTTCCCTGTAAGTGATTCATCCCTGTGGAGATTGCTCAGGTTTTCTTTCTCAGAGAAATCTCCCCAGCCTACTTGGCTTCCTCTTTGAAGAACAATATAATTATAGAAAAGAACAGAGAACACCATGCAGATTAAAATGACAGGTTCCCAGTCCTTACAGAAACCTCGGTGCTGAATCAAATAGCATTCCAATGCCCTTTACTTCACCTTCCGATGTGAGCTTTTTCAGAACTAGAAACTTTTTTCAAATGAGGCATCCTTGCTGACTGAACTCTTTTCTTTCACTTAACCACTTACCTTCCTTGCCTCATGCTAAGGAACTCATTAAATTGCCTTCTTACCTGTTTATTTTTTCTCAGAAATGGTCTCTCTCTTAGCCTCTCCCCTGAGTTCCTTTGATATCTTTGTTCGAATAGAGAATAATACATTCGAGTCGCTGCTGTGACATTAAAAAAAAAAAATGCTACTGGCTGCCTGGAATGGTCCATACATGGCGTCCACCATTTACAAGCTCTTCCCACAAGATGAGGTCGAGTTTCTATTCACAGTGCTTCTCTTTTCCTCTTCCCTGACTGTCCTGTCACATCTCTTCACCCTTCTCCCCCACCCGCACAACCACACACACGCTCAAATCGCTAAGGGCAATCCTAGGAGTGGAATGCATGCCTCCTCGTCCCAGCAACGGAACACTTTTTGCTCATTATCCCTAACAGCGCTTTTGGCTGGATGCCTATTTATTCACTCTGCTTACTCAGCTAAAGCATGTAGTCTGGAAAGATTTCAACGTTCAAATTCAAGGAAGTGATTTTAGGACAGTGTTTGAAAACGAGGATATCTTTATTGACACATGCTACAGATCCTCAGTGAATGTCGTTTCCAAAAACCTTGTGCCAGGTCATCCTTTCATCAAGGGCCAGAATAAGAGAGGATGGCATGCAACAGCCCAAACGCATCCCATCAAACAACCAAGAAGGCGACGTGCCCAAGACGACCAGCGGAAAAGTTGCCATCTTGCCTGTCAGATACAACGTTTTCTTCTGAGTCATGTACTTTTCTAAACAGGTAGAGAATGATGGCTTACTCTTCTTAGGTTTGTATATTTAAAATTCTGGAAACTAGCACATCAAGCACTTGATTGATTTTTTTATCTCAGCACTCAGGCTCCCTTCTTCTTATATAATATGGTTCCCTACTGTGATCATCATTAGGGCTCTTTAGAAACTCCGAATTACACTACCTCTTCAATTGCTCAAGTGAGGGGAGGCTCTATGCCAACTCTTTTGGATAAACTCAGCAAACCCCATCCTCAACGCCTCACTCTCCACCTACTTCAGCTGAAATTTGTGAAGCCTCTACAAGAATCACCCAGTGAAAAACCAAAGCAGCAACTCTATGCCACCCCAGAACGAAACGTTTCTCCATATGCACGAGATAGATTCCTTTCCTGCAAAAGTTGATGCTTTTGATTTCATCAATAAGTCACTTGTAATCAAGACATTCAAGCTCAGGTTCAAATAGACTGGAAGTTCAGCTTCTGAAATTGCCAGGGATAAATTTGTCGGATGGGGATTCACACGGAGAAGCAGTACAAGTGGAGAATCCATTACCTCAGGATTTTTTAAGGTGGACATTTGGCCCAGACATAAAATTAAAGTTGAAAACTTATTATAGATTTGTCCTTCCCTCTTTCAGCCTCCACACCTTCTACTGCTGTCTCTACCATGATCTGAAATGTACATTCTTGAAAGTTTTGAGCTGCCTGTCTAGTCCAATTTGTATAGCTTAACTGGGAGAAGAGAAACTTCTCCTTATATCATTCCATCAACCACATAATCAAATCAACTTTAGAAATACTAGGTTAATAGCTGCTTATATCAGAGTTCATTGACATATGGCACCTAGAAACACTTGTAGAAATATTTCTACTTTGTCAATCACCAGGTCTACCTAAAGGAAACAGAGAGAAGTTCCTTTTCGTGTTTTCAAAGGGACAACAGGTAATGTCAGGAGATAAGGTGGTCTCTTTCACATACCATAAATCCAAACTGAGTGGTGTGTATAAACCAAGCCATTTTGAAAAGACACACACACACGCAAAAAAAAATGGAAGACTTTTAGAACTAGATGCATTATCTAGCCCCCATACCTTTTATTGTATGAATGCTTGAAGCCGCTGAGGACTACAGAATATAGACAGCAGCTACTTCTCCTTCCCAGGATAACCTCGACAGACCCAGGAACCAATAGCCACCACCTCTACCTACTTCGGGTGAAGTTTGTGAGGTCATCGTGACAAGAACCATCCAATGGAGAGCCCACGCAACAATTGCATGCCATGCCAGAATGAAAATCTTCCTCTGGTCTCCTCACTCCAAAGTCCGATGAGTTTCTTTATTATGCTGCTCCCTTAAGAAGAAATAGCATTTATTTTTCAGCAAATAATACCATAAAATATCCTGTTTTGTAAATGACCAATAAGGTGGCAGATAGAGATTACTAAATTACCATCAAGAGGTTGCTTACTTGGAGATCAGAGCTGACCAGAGAATTCTCATATCCTGTGGTCCGATGGTAATCACTTCTCTCAATACCACGGTTGTATATCAGTTCAGAAAGAAGAGTTAGAAAGCCAGATCCATGCTGTTTTTTTAAAAAAAACAGAGACATTGGTAAAGAGCTCTCTTATTTTTAAGACACATCAACTCAATATATATCTTGTATTTATTACATAGTTAAATAGCCACTGTAATTTTCATGTCTCCTGGCAATTTATTTTCTTTTGCTTTATAGGCTAAGTTTAACAACAAGGCCACCTAAATGAATATCTTGTGACTTTCCTGTTTGAGTGTTTGCCAGATCTGGGTGATTTAGAAATACGAGGTTTTCGAACAGGGGAGAGAGATTGAAATCACCTCTTCTATCCAGTAAGCTCAGTTTAACGTGAATGGAATCTTGAAATCGGTACTTTAGCTGGGGAAGTACGTTCTTGCTGATACGACTTCCTAGTCACAATTATTGAAGGATGAATAGTTCTTATTTCCATTTAAACTACTTTTCTAGGAAATGGAATAGTAAAAAATGAACTTCAGATTGTCTCATGCAAAAAAATGAATGTAAAAATACAATACATTAAGGGATCCAATGACCACTGGCACCTGAAATGACATCGGTGAAATGAAGAAAATGTTGCAAGTCCCTCAAATTGTGGAAGGTCCAAGCCGGAAATGTAACTGCGCAAAACCCAAAAGTGAGATCCAAGGTGCGAGAGGAGGTCACGTTCCCGACAGGCAGTGGGTGGAGCTTGATGGCCTGTCCTGGCTACCGTCTCTTTTGGTTTTTACCTCATTTTCTTACGTTTTAAAAGGAGACAAAGCTATTAGTTTAAGTGTAGGGGAAAACTATACAGGGAAACTCTAAAAACTGAAATTTACAGCCTATAAAAAACAGTTCAAGGGAAATTAATCTTTGAATGTAAAGTCTTAACCAGCCTAGTTGATGCCAAGCACAGTTCCTATTTCTTCAAAAGATAGATAAGAGAGCTCCAAGCATAACTGCAAAATAAAGAAAAGTAGAGTTGAAACAGATGTCATAAAATAGCTCCCCCTGACTCTTAACTTTTTTTAATTATAGAAAAATCATGAGTTACGTGTGTACACATTAGCTTGCTGGGAAAAGATAGCAAAACTGAAACACTGGGAGATCTTTCAAAAAACAATTACGGTAACCAGAGTCCTGAGGGAACTGGAACATTAAGAGAAGATAAACCTTAATGGACTGAATAGACTCTAATTATTCCCTGCAACTTTATATCTTCCCAAACCTTGAAGGAAGAAGAGTAGAAATCTTTTTTTTTTTTTTCCTATAAGCTTGATTCCTACTGCAGGGGCTCAGTCGGTTAAGCAGCCGACTTCAGCTCAGGTCATGATCTCACCGTCTGTGAGTTAGAGCCCCACATCGGGCTCTGTGCTGACAGCTCAGAGCCTGGAGCCTGCTTCAGATTCTGTGTCTGCCTCTTTCTGCCCTTCCCCTGCTCACGCTCTGTCTCTCTGTCTCTCAAAAATAAATAAACGTTAAAAAAAAAAAAAAAAGATTTGATTCCTACTGCAGAACCCAAGTTCAGATCCATATATTTTTAAAGGTTTGAAAGGGGCCATTTTTCTCTTCAGGAAAATCCAGTGGCTTCACCTTTTGCCTAAATTCCATGCAGCTGTTCCTAATAACTTTTTAATACTGGTTCCATAGCTTAATACATCTGAGAAGTTTCCAGAAAAAAAGAAATCAGCAAATGCGCAGATCCTTGCTATGAACCAAGAAAAGGAAAAGAAGGTGCTCTTGCCAAAACGTACCATCTTTGACCAAACTTCCAATGTGTTTCGATAAAAATATTTTGCTTCTGAAGGTTTAGGTGATTTAGACAAAAATTTACTTGACTAGATTTTATTTCCCACATGGAAACTCTTTTTGCTAAAAAGACCTTTCCATTCATTTTTGTAGAGCTGTTGTTTAAAGTTTAAATTAAATTTAAAATTTAGGGGCGCCTGGGTGGTTCCATCGGACCCCCATCAACCTGCTTGACCCTCCTCCCAGGCCCCCCCAGCCCCCATCAGGCTCCATGCTGACAGCTCGGAGCCTGGAGCCTGCTTGGGATTTTTTGTCTTTTTCTCTCTCTACCCTTCCCCCACTCACGTTCTGTCTCTCTGTCTCTCTCTCTCAAAAATAAATAAACATTAAAAATATTTTTTTAATTTTAACAACTGGATAGAGAGGGATGGGTAGATAGATAGATTAGCAATAAATCAAATAGGACAGTGGCCTAATCTAGCCTGCACAAAAATGAGTGCTCACTATAAACTTTCTTTTTCATTGTTACAGTACATTTGAACAAAATGATAATTAAATAATGGGAGGGGAAAAAATCACGGTTTAAAAGGAACCTTTCTGAGCTTCGCCATGCCGCCAACAAGAAAAAAGGCTTATTTCACCAGCTGCAAGTCAAATTAAATGGCAAAGAACTTTCAAATGAGTCCATGATGGGTGAGTAGGTCACATCCCTGTAGAGGTATTAGACCCAGAAGGTTGGGTCCAAATTGAAGACACATTTGGGAGATATTCCAACTCAGAAACAAACCAAAACAAAACAAACAAAACAAAACAAAACAAACAAACATGGGGATGCTTGGGGGGCCTTAGTCAGTTAAGCATCCAACTCTTGGTTTTGGCTCAAGTCATGCAGTTCATAAGTTCAAGTCCCACATCAGGCTCTGCATTGACAGAGTACAGCCTGCTTGGGATTCTCTCTCTCCCCATTTCTCTGCCTCTCCCCCCACCTACACTATCTCTGTGTCTCTCAAAATAAATAATACTAAAATTTTATTAAAAATTTTTCAAAAAAAGAAATGAAAATTAAAAAAAAAACAAATGTGTATGAGGACTGAATATTATTCATTCAAAAATATTTATCCTAACCTATCTGCAAAGAATATACCTTAGAGACAGATTAGGCTCTCAGGAGACCTCCCAATAGCAAAGGCAGAGAGAGGGTAGACCGGTCTAGACATGTAAAGGCCACAGGCATCTGGGATTTCCCTCATCTCCCCAGTTACCTCTGTCCCCAACCCCGGTTCTCTTCTCTCTTTACCTGTGATTGGTAAGGTGTCTATGAGTCAGGGACACCTGGGAAGGGCCAGAGTTATGTGCAAGGCTCAGGGCTTATGGGAGCTCAGGTGGGGAGAACAAATACATCTCCAGGTAGGGAGCTACAGGGCCTTCTGTGGGTTCAGGTGCACCAATGGCCTGAAACCCCAATGGCCTGAAGACCAGGCAGACCAGGAGAACCAGCACAAGCCTTCTGATTCTAGAGCTGGCTTTGGCCTCAGATTTTGTCATTTAGCCAGCTGGGAGAGACAAGAGCTTCTAGGTATATATTTTTAATAGGGGAAGGCTGGGAGGGAAAGGCCAAGTCCCATGGTTGTCAATGAATTCCAGATTGCCAGAAAGCCATAGTTCCCAATGTGTTCGACCTCAGGACCTCCTTTACACTTTTAAAAATTATTGACAACCTCTCAAGTGCTTTTGTGTATGAAGCTTACCTATCAATATTTGCATTAGAAATTGAAAGAGAATTTTAGGATTTATTGGTTTATTTTTAAAATGAGAATAATGAATTCATTACCTGTTAATGTAAATAATGATTTTTAATGTGACATGTAGTCTCTGGACAACTGCTATTCACTCTTCAAAGAGAGAGAGTGGAAAAAAAGGGAAGGTTGTAGTGTAACTATGAGCATTGTCTGACCTCATCGGTTCCACGTTTGGGTCTTGGTACTTCCCTTTCCAATTAGTCCCTGGAACCCACTTTGAGAACTACTGCCCCAAAAGCAATGGCTAAGACTTTGGAGGTTCTATGACATCTGCCATCTTGAAAGTTCCCTCCAGAATGGCAATGGTAGTACACATATACTTTGCAGTAGTAATGAACTTCAAGCAGAGGCGAGTGACCTGCTTACTTTGTATATGCTAGCAAAATGGCTACGGTAACTTTGAACTAGTAGGCAAATGATTCTCCAGATTTGAACTCTTCAAGGGGCTTTGTTTTTAACCCTTCTGAGCCTTTAAAATAGATATTTAGCATCTTGGAAACACGGTTGCAACTGACTTCCTCATGTCTTCAACCCTGTGACATAAACAAGTAAATTGATTCCGCAGGGGCTGGAAGCCTGGAGTTCACCACCAGGACATGTAGGCTGCTTCTTCTTCTGCTCAGGTGCCCCTGAGCCCACACTGACTCCCAGGTGTAACCGGAACCAGGCTTACTGTTCCTTTGCTCATGCCCTGTCTCAGCCAAGCAAATTCCAATTCATTCTAAAAACCAACTGAAATTGGTTTGGACAATCTTTTAGCACTTCTCATCTAATAACTCAGAAATTCTAAGCCCTGTTTTTAAGAAAGAACAAACTGAACCATGGGGAGGAATTAAATCTCCCAGAGTTCTATGCAATTAATTGGCCTAGACAAGAACAATAGGAAGGCTGTCTTTGACCATCATCACCCACAAACAAGTTGTCTCCCGTGCCTCTGTATGCAAAGTAGGCTCCATTCCTGACTCAATTAGTCAAATGTACTGTCTCACCTGTTAAAACTAGAAGAGCATTTGTTTATGTTATGTGTTTTGTACTTTACTAAAAACAATTCAGAGTTCAATAATGCTGAACGTAATTTGTGTTTAACTCTGAAGGTTCGAGGGCAAAGGCTGTGTGTCCTACAAATATTTCTTTGGCATTTCCTCTGTGGATGTCCATAGCATATTCTATCATTAGTGACTCCTTAGGAGTTACAGAATTACTCCATGTTTTTTCTCCTTTTCGGAATTAACTATTTAATTTCAGCACTAGTTTTTCCATTCATTATTTTAGCCCACAAATATTAGACATCATTCACGTGTGCTAGATGGTGGGGATACCTGTCCTCTGTGTATCTTTCTTACAGTGTTATTCACATGCATGAGAGTTCTAGATACCTGTGTGATCCTGGTAACACTGATGTATCTCCTAAACTCAAATCTTCAAAGCCTTGCCATCACCATCTCCTAAAAGACCATCAGGAAGAGCCCCACCTAGTTTACCTCGCTCACACTGATGTCCACTTCTCTCTGTACAACTCTATCCCCTTCCAGCTGCCACCCCTCTCCACCTCCTGAAACCTTTTCCTGGGCTCTCTGTAACTCACAGCTAAATCAGCTAAATCCTCAACTCTGCCTGGAGCATTCTTTTCAACATTTGGTCTAAAACCTGGTCCAGTGAAAACCATTGAACAATACTCAGAATCCTCTTAAGTGGCTTCTATTTAGGAGACTTCTATTTCTTCCACACCTATTGAATGTCTCAGCCTGGAGTTGAGGTATGTGTCCTTCTTGCTCATCACTGCTGCTTCCAGACATTTGTCCCTGTATTCTCTCTACAGCCCCAAAACTCTGGACCCCATGTCATCAGAGCATCAACAAATATTTCTTGAGTAGGTACCATGCATCGGACACTGTCCTGGGCATTAGGGATTTAGTAGTAAATCAGAGTAAAATAGTTCTGCTGTATAGAGTCTAGTGAAGGGGAAACACAGAAAATAAAGTAAGTGAGGGACACCTGGGTAGCTCGGTTGGTTAAGAGTTTGACTTTGGCTCAGATCATGATCTTGCAGTTTATGAGTTCGAGCCCCACATCAGGCTCAGTGCTGACAGCCCAGAGCCTGGAGCTTCCTTCGGATTGTGTGTGCATCTCTCTCTGCCTTTCGTCCACTCATGCTATGTCTCTCTCTCTCTCTCTCTGTCTCTGTCTCTGTCTCTGTCTCTCTCTCTCAAAAACAAACATTAAAAAAATAAAGTGAAATATATTTAGATGTTAGATTGTGACAATTCCTATTGAGAGAAATATAACAGTAAAGTAGGAAAATAACATGTTAGAATGGGTAGGATGGGTAGGATAATCAGAAATTATCTTACCGAGCAAATGAAATATTAGCAAAGACCTAAACGAGATGAAGAAAGAAATAATCCTAATATTAGAAAAAAATTCCAGGCAGAGGGAAATTAAGGCAAAAGTGTGCCTGGCATGTTCAAGGGCATCAAAGACACCCAGGTAGTTTATCTGCTCACCTTCTTGTTACAGTCGTCTGTCACCTCTTACTCGTACCCTTTGTTCTCTAAAGGTTTAGCTCCTTGCTCATGGTTACTGTCTTCGATGCCATTATAACTCTTGGTGATTTCAGTATCCACGTGCTCTTTCAATACCCTGACTCTCAACTCCCTGAATCCCTTGATTCTTATCTCAACTTCATTCACGTGGTCATTCCCATGGTCATACCCCAGCTTCTATCATTCCCAGTAATCCAAAGCTTTCTAATACTTCGACTGGAAGCATCACACTTTCTGACCCCACTTTTTTCTCTAGTTTATTCCCTCTAATTATCCAACTTCAATGATTTTTTTCACTCCCAACAGGTCATACAATCCAGCTGTATGGTCACACAATCCATACACTTCCACCTTTTCACTGCATCCCAGTCTCCCCAAGTCCTCATCTCCCTCCTGATCCAGCTTTGCATCCATGCTTTATTATTACAATCCTTACATACAGCTCCGAGATTTTGAGCCTCTTTCCCTTCATTTTATTTTCTCTGCCAAACCCCGACCCTTTACTGGTTAAATCCAGTTCTCTGCCCAATCCATGCATGTTGCACCCACCTTAGAAGAAATACACAAAATCATACTACCTGGTCTCAAGACAAAGCCAGAACCACTGGTTTCAGGTAGGTTTCGGTGCTGCCAAAACTCACACGTTCACTTGATCAGTTTTCTCTCCCACTCTCTTAGCTGACCATGACATAGCCTCTCATCTCTCCTCAGACCTCCAGAGCTCCTCTCTTCCTTAATGTCAGCTGATGATTTGACACTTACCTTGCTGAGAAATAGAATTAATTGGAAGAGAACTTCCAGACTTCCACCACTACATCTAATAATGCATGACACCTATAACCAGACCGTAATTCTTCTCTCCTGTAACTAATGTTGCTAATGACCAGAAGTTCCTGCCTCAATCCCAGTTAACCTCTCCATTTTAACAACCAGATCCCATCCTCTCTTGCCTACTCCAGGGCATAATTTTAGCTGCTGTCCCCCATCTCTCCTGCATCCTTCATTTTTTTCCTCCCTCCTGTATCCTTCCCTTCAGCAAATGTGCATTTTTAGGAAACAAACCTTTCCTTGAACCCCGTTTACATTCCAGCTACTGCCTAGTGTCTAAACAATACTTTATAGAGAATATCATCTTGACATTTTCCATTTGTACCCTCCCATTTTGATCTTACTGCATCTAATGAGACTTTTACCCCCATCCCTCCAGTGAAATAACTGTTGGCAAGGTCACCAGTAATGACCTCCATATGGTAAAATCCAATGACCAATCCCTGTCCTTATCCGTCTTGACCCATAATTAACATTTGATATATTTTATCATTCTCCCATTCTTGAAATACTTTCTCTACTCAGCTTCTGAAACATCAATCTCTCTTGGTTTTCCTCCTATCTCACTGATGTTTGTATTCACCTCTTCTATGTCCCCTTTAATTTCCCAACTGCCAACCACTGGAGCACTCAGGTCTCGGCCCACAGGCACTTCTCTATCTACATACTCTCTTTCTAGTCTCATATCTTCAAATATCATCCAAATCCTGACAGCTTCCAAATGTGTGTCCAACCTCAACATTCCCCCTACTCAAGGTCATCTTCTCAGAGAGGCCTTTAATGACCATCTGATGTCCAATAGCCCTTTCCCCTGCTCTGCCATCCTCAGCACTTCCCCTACCCAGGCTTTTAGAAAACCTTAAACAACTGTAAACAGGGTTTTAGCAAACTTCTTAAAAGCAAATCTTGAGAAAAATATTGGATGCAAATAGCTGATTTCAGAGGTGATCTCAGAAGCATGGTAAGGGAATCAGTAAATGAGAGAGAGAAGAAAGAAGGACCACCAAAGAATGTGTTATAGGATGAGTTCCCTCTGTGAGCAACTGGAGCTCAGTCGCCCTGGGAAATTACATGGAATACGCATGAGAGGGGTAAGCAAGCTGAGATACACACATACACACATACACATGTGACCAACTCTTGTCCCTTTTGATCCCTACTCCTCAGTCTTTAACTTTCTGGCATTTGGAGTCAGGCAGTATGTCCTGGCATCTTAGATATTTATTGTTTATTCTTTTGTTGTCTGTCATCAATTTTCTAGAACATAAGTTTCATGCAAGTAGAGTCCTCATTAGTGTTGTTTGTCAATATATCTTCAGCATTTCTGGAATGCAATAGGTATTCAATAAATAAACAAATGATTGGGTATGTCTCGAATATTCTGGATGCAGTATTTCTTTTTTATCAACTTTATTAAGGTGTCACTTATGTATAATCCAATGCACAGATTTTAAGTACATACTTTGATATATTTTGACTAATGTATATCCCCCATCAGCATACAAAACATTTCCATCTCCCCAAAGTTTCTTCATGTCCCTTTCCAGCCAATATCTCCAAACTGAGGTGACCAAGGATCTGATTTTCTATCACCATAGCTGATGTGTGACTGCTTTAGAGCTTCATATAAACAAAAACTTAGTATGTACTCTCTCGTATTTGACTTTTTCCCACTCAGCCTAGTTCCATTGAGATCCATGCATGTTATCATATGTCTCAATAGTTTATTCTTTTTATTGCTGAGTAGTATTCCTCTGTGAGTGGACATTTGGGTTGTTTCTACTTTGGGGCTATTAAGAATAAAATCCAGATTTCACCTTTGCTCACGTCAATCCTCCTACCATAGGATTTGCCTGATCTTTCTTCTCTCTCTCATGCAGGAATCCAATTACATGAGTATTGGCCAAAGCTCAGAAAGCCAAAAGCTATTGTCATCCTGTTTGTAAAATAGTTTCAAACTATCCACATATTAAAAAAAAAATTTATACTCACTACCAGAATTAGAGCATAGCTGCATATTCTCCTAGAAGTCTGGGCTACCGCCACACCTCTTAGTGATAGGTGATGCAATAAATACACAGATGAGGACAAACGGGTATTCAGTAAGATAAGGAAGAGCTCACTAAAGATTTTAAATCACCTTCTGGTGTGTCATGTACAGGACAGCCCAAGCTATACCATAATAATATGAGGGGCAAATGTCCATATGCCCTTTGGGGTAACCCAATGCTAAGCATAGTAAGTGTTGCCTGGCACCCAAGCTCTGAAGCTCTTCTCTACCCCTAGCTGCTCCATGACCTCTGTCCAAAGTCCAGCATTCTAGATCTCATATTGCCACAAAGGATAAATTTAAGCATCCAACACAACCCACAACCAGTCATCGCTAAACCCCCTTGACTTAAAAAAAAATTTAAGAAAAAAAAGAATAAAGCAGAAACTAATATTCTTGTAAAAATCTTTTTCTACGTATATATTTTCAAGTCTCTTAGGAAATCACGTAGGAGGAGAATTGTCGGGTCATAGGGTAGAGGGCTATTTAACTTTATAAGAAACACTCAAGCTGATTCCAAAGTGGTCGTACCATTTTAGAATCCCTAGCAATGCATGGGAATTCCAGTTGATTAACATGTTCTCCTACAATTTAACCAGAAGTGGAAATGAGCATTTCTTAATGATGGATTAAAATCCAATGTAGGGAAGATGATGTGCAATTTATTCCTTGTAGCCTCATGAAACGACCAAGTGTGCTTCAGTAACAACAGCCATTTCCTCAAAGAGAAAAATGATAGAGGGTACTCTTTCAGAAAAATAAAAAGGAATAAATGTTGCCTTGCATCCTAGTAATTGAAAAATAGCTTCATTGCTGCTGCTGACGCTGGAAATTCCATATCATCTGTCTAAAGTAGACACATCTATTGTTATGTATTAAAATAGCATTTACTATAAATGGAGTTGGTTATAGGCAGTAACTGTTTGTAATCAAACTTTCATAAAGATTTTTGGTCAGTGAACTGAAAATAACCACGGAGGTACAATGAATGGGCTAGGCTCTAAAGCTTTATGATTCATCTATGATTCATCATTAATGTAAGCTAAGGATTCCCATTCCTTAGCTTACATTAGCATCATGGATTTTAATATAAATGCAGTACTGTTATCAGTTTATCGATAGGCTTTACAAGTAGTGCCAAATACTTTATGGTTGAGAAATAATCTTCCAAGAGAATGTCATCTATAGTAATTTACCTCTTCTACAACAAAGTGTTCCCTTCCCCAAGATGAATAGAGCGACAAAGAACTGGTTTTCTCTGTGTATCAGAACACTAGATTGGAATATAAAGAAATTTTAAAGCTGAGTCTGAGAGTCTGTTCCTTGCCCTGCAGTGTCAAGTCAATCACGTAGTTCTATTCAGTGAGGAAAAACAGAATGTTTTTATCATTGCTGTAGACAAAGACTTCTTCTAGTGACACCTATGTGTACTTTATGAGTTATTGTCGTAATTATATTTTGCATTTGTTTAAGAAAGTTTTAGTTTTATTGGGAAATAAATTGTGTGAAATCTAGCGATACCGATCTTCTAAAAACTGATGCCCGACAGAACGACGGTTCTCAAGATGTCATTAGTTTACATGAAAATCCTGGGTCTGTGGTCAAGAAAAGAGAAAACAAATTGTTAAAAAAAATCATTCATCTCAGTTGTTGTTGCTTATATAGCTATCATACTTTGTTCTAATTACCCATCACCTACTTTGCCACCCTAACACACACACACACACACACACACACACCCTCTTTCTCAGCACACTGACATGGCAGGTACTAGTTGGTCAGTACTGGCCCCAGTACCTTGATGAGGAGTCCCTGAATGTGGAAAGTTAGGTCATTCCCCTTGGTTTCTTTGACCATATGCTTCACTCCCTTTTAAAAGTGCTTAGAACCAGAGAAGTAATATGAATATTGATGGATGGTCCAGATTTTTTCCTAGACAAAGCTCAGCATACCACTAAATAAATTTCGTTGCCAGAAATGTGTCTTCACAGGAGGCTTTGTTCCTACCGTGCAAAAATTTTTGTAACTTCCCACTGAGAACAGCTTTTAAAGACTTTGGGGCCACATTCTTTTCAACAGCAGCAATGGTGGAGCATAACTTTCCACGAGTTACGGATTTGATTTTTGAGAACATATATAGCAGGAAAAAAATCTCATTTGTTTGGAAAATACTTTGATAGAACACTTTTTGGGTGGACAGAAGATTCTTCTTATGGAGTTTCAACTTACGGAGTGAATTTTTCAACCCACTAGCTGGTCACAAGCTGCAGCTTGAAAAGCACTAGTGTGGACTGAATCAGTAAAACACAGAGTGAGCTAATCTCTGAGTTAAAAGATTAGGAATTTGAGACGAAAGGGAGGAGTGGGGAAATGAGGGAAAAGAGAAGGGGCTGAGGAACACGGCGAGATGTTGGAAGCTGAAGAAACTGGCCAAGGAGACATTCTCAGTGACAAAATGCATGAAGACTTCTAAGATGAGAGCTAATACTGTATCCTAAAGTGTCTACAGACAGCAACGTAAAATAAAAATAACCAAACTCCATTGCTACAAAAAGTCATTAAAACTGTGCTGCATATTATAGCTTTGGATTTGTTGTATTTTGGAGAGATGGAATGAGAAAGGTATGGATTTAAGGCCAAACAAAGACAGCATGCAAAATATGGCAAGATCATTCAGAGGCTCAAATAGTTCAAAGAAGTAGACCTCAGACCCAGTAGACACCATGTAAAACAACTTCCTACTTCCTATTACCCTCCTCTGCAAAACAAACATACAAAAAGCAAAAGATTCAGAGATATTTCAAGGACACCGGATGTCTTAGGACTTGTGGAGTGGAGATGAATCTATTTTATTTGAGTCTTAAAGGCTAGAACGATGGCAGATAGTATCTAGGTTGCATTCCCACAATTTTGTTCAGAGCCAACGCCAGTGATTGACGTAAGTTATCAAGCTGGGTATTTCTGTCTGGAAGAAAACGTTTCATAGGAAGCACTCTGTTGACTTCTATCACAATGAAAGCATCAAATATGGGGACTTAGGTCATTCTCTTTGCTTTACATAAACGTTGAATACTTGAGAACTTGATGCCTGGTCTGTCCTTATGAAAACAAATTGTACAGAGTGGTCTTCGAGCTAAAAAAAAAACAAAAAACGACACAAAACAAATCAACCTTGACTTGTTTTAACCTATGTACTTTCTTAGGTGTCAGATGTTGGGCTTTGATATTTGGTTTCCTGATCAAAGAAGAAAGAATCTGTTATATTCGGTATTTATTCTTGCCTACTCTGGCCCCTGTGCTAGTTTAACCCATCCAGTCATTAAATTTCGAAATCAATCTTGACCAAAATGGGCTGAAAATCAGTAGGCTTTGATCTACCATTGGTGTCATCTGAAACCAGTCTCATTGCTACTGAATGCAGCATCCAGGGGGGACTGGGGTGAGCACGGGTCATTGGCCTTTGACTTTCAGGTAACTTTTCTCTTTGTCCAACTCCATCTGACAAGGGTTCTGCCTAAATTATTAGGGCAGTCTATCCCAAACTCCAGTCAGCTTGACTTTGACCTTGGTTCCTGTAGAGTCATTGAACCCTCTCGCATGCACTCCTTGCGCTATAGGCAAGGATCCTAAGAAATTGTATGACTCCCTCCTACGCTATACACACACAGCCAACTGACACTGCTTGACACTCCTCCCTAGCCCCCTGAGCACCAGCTGCCATATCCCATGTCAGGATCAGATCTTTTTAGAGACCAGCATTGGTCCAGATGAAACATAGACATGATTATTTTAACCTCCCCTCTTCTCATTCACAACAGTCCCTGGACTGGCCCAGGTGACCTCTCTCAGTTTACCTCACTCCATGTCACCTTCTTCCTCTCACTCACTTTCCAGAGTGGGGCTTTCCTTAACCTGTCCTATGCCTGTACTCGCCCAGCACAGACAGTCAACGTTAGGCCCCTTAAACCTGCCTTTTGAGAAGAAATAACAAATATTAGACCTTTTCTGTTTCTCCCTCAAGATTTAGTAGTATCTTCCTAAAAATGTTTTTTAATGTTCATACTTTTATTTTAGAACAAGTCAGTTTGCTTACCTGTTCCTTCAACAACCTGAGGATATCTAGTGGTGAAATCCAATTTCTGACCTCTGGAAAGCCACTTCACGCCTCCCCGAAGACACCTGCCCTTTGCCCGTGAAACTCCACAATCATCACAAGCTCTTGCTTTTTTCACTTGGCTTTGTGAATGCTCATTCCTTCTCATCATGGGTGCTACTCAAAGACATTTTTGCTTTGCTCTGAGGAATGCTTATTTATGTTTATATTTATTTTTATACTTACATGAAATAACACATATAAACAAACATAGTATAAGATGGTAAACACTGGAAACGAAACACAGGCCACCTATCTATGATAGGATTTGTACTCCCCTGGTGGTAGGAGTCGCTCACACCTTTCTTTCTTCATACTTTATGTATCTTCTTAAAATGCAAGTATATTTAAATTAATTTTGATCTAAAAAACAATGGAGTCTCTAATTCTCAGAGATTACCGGAATAACAATCTGCAACAGAGTGTGACAATTATTTCTCAACCTAATTGCCAACTCAGAGGGACATGGGTCAACATACCGATAGAGTAAATGTTTCAGAATCACCGATCTTTCTGTATGGCTGGCATCTGAAGCACCCTTTTTCTTCACAGAAGTTTCTCATCGATTGTTTAATGAGACAATAATTCTATTTTGGTTGAATGTGGGGTTTTGAACTCTAGCTTTTTTCTTTTTTTAAGTAGGCTTCAGGCCCAGTGTGGAGCCCAACGTGGCTTGAACTCACCACCCTGATATCAGGGCCTAAACTGAGATCAAAAGATGCTTAACCAACGAAGCCACCCAGGCACCCTGAATTCTAGCTTTTTGTAATTCGGTAAGGAAAAGGAATATCACTAATATTGTGAAATTTGTTCTCTACATCGAAAAGAAAGTTAAACAGCATATGCGAGGGTAAAATGTATGCCTCTCTCAAAAGTTCCTTACAAAACTAAAGAAACAGATTACTCTAAGTCTCACTTTAATTTTCATCCAATACAGCATAATGGTTCTCATATATATGCATTCTGGATCTTCTGCTGTTTGAATTTGCTGAGTCTACTCACTGTGCTGGATTTCGTTAGGTGGTAGCAACAGCAGAGAGGGCAAAGAACCGTTCAAGAAATGACAGCTGCAGAATCTTTTTGCTAACGTTGACTGCAATTCATCTGTCCCAGCCACCGATGCTCCTAGTATGTGTGCAATTAACTTTGCCCTGGGAAAACTAGTCTAAGTCATTTTAATTTCTTTTAAAAATTTTTTGAAAGGTAGGGAGACAAAGCATGAGAGAGGGAAACACAGAATCCGAAGCAGGCTCCAGGCTCCAAGCTGTTGGCACAGAGCCCAACACGGGCCTTGAACCCATGAACCGTGAGATCCTGACCCAAGCCAAAGTTGGACACTTAACTGACTGAGCCACCCAGGCACCCCTAGTCTACATAATTTTAAAAATTATTTCTGAATTTCAAGAATAAGTGACAGATTCTTGTATGACTGTGAGTTGGCTTTTGGAAATCATACAGAAGTCTAAATTCATCCTGGGTTGAGGACTTGTTTGTTCTCCCCACTATCCTCTTTAAGGAAATTTTGCAGCTCAGGAAAGTTGGTCTAAAAGAAAAAGAGCAGAAGACAGTAGCACAAGTAGGAGAATTTGTGCATGCACGCGCGCGCACACACACACACACACAAACACACACACACACACACACACACACTCTGTTCTCCTTCCCCTGTAAAAGAGGCTAGATTAGGATTTTTTCTTTGCTGCAGTGCAAAGGAATGAATGCTCCTTTCTCTATTCAAAGAAAATATTACAAGATGCCAGTTAAAATTACCATACAGAGACATTTTTTTTTTTCCTATTTCAAATGTCATGGCTGGCTGCTTGGAAAGTTCCCACAAGGTTGCATTTACCTTGATGAATTCATACACCCCAGGGTCCGGTATCTGGCTTGAAGGTTAAAAAACTTGATTTTACTGAATACACTGGAATTAGCTCTGTCACCCCTTAGAGGCAGACTTGCCATAATCAAGTTCACAGAGACCAAATGCCTATTTATTATTATATAATGAGAAGCGAGCATATGGGAAGCCGAGTTATTAGAGGGTTTCATGGAGAGCATGAAAACAGAATGCAGGCGTGAGGTGATCTTAAAAGGAATCTCCTGGTGAAAAGGGTTTCAACACCCTCTCACCAACTACAGGAATAGCTCTGCCAGTGAAGTCACCGTGTCAATTTATTATCACTGAAGTCTCCTCTTCCCTGGATGGTGTCTGGATGTCACAGCACTGACGTGAGGGGGAACTCTCTTTTGTCTCAGCTTTCATTATTGACCAACCCCTTTGGTTGGTACATTTATGGAAAATATCTTGGCTTCCACTCATCCAAAACCATGGCAAAGAAGCCTATGTATGGTCTCCATGTTCTCACCACAGAAATTATGCCAATTAATAAATCTTCTGATAATTAATGAGCACCTACTATGTGCCTGCCTAGGCGGAATGATGTATACATGAAAGGTAGTAGATACACGCCGGTCCCCAAATGCTTCTGTCTACGGAGGGCAAAGTACCACATGTAAATAATTTTTTAAATCCATAAATAGCAGGACAAAACCATAAATGCAATAAGAGTTTCAAATATGGAGGAACCACTCTTGAGTTCAATAGGATGGCTTTATGGACAAAGTGTGACACAGCTAGATTTTGAAGGGTGAGTAGAAGATAGAATAAGAATTGATTTTCCAGTGTGGGAAAGTAACATAAGCAAAGGAAATAATATGGAAATCCAAAGTCTAGATAGTATTGGAACACGGTAGGCACTCAAAATTCATAAATAAATGTAGTTCAGGGTGCATGGTCGGACCGCCATGAGAAATAAGATGTATTTAGTAGTATAGCAAAGCATAGACTGTCTTGAAAGTCACGATGGGTAATAATATAGACTTGATAGCTTATTAGATGAAAAAAATACTGGAGATTTACCTAGAACAATCATTTTCTAAGTTTCTTTCTTTTCTTTCACAATTAAAAGGAAAGTGTTTTTATTGTACCATAATTCCATCTGCAAAAGTTCTACTCAAAACACACAGTGCCCAATATAAAATTTCCAAACAAATTGTATGCAATGACCCAAGTAGATAGTTTTATATAGTAACTATTTACCTACTGTATTCTACCAAAATCCCAAATTCTTGGGGGAATTGGAGAGCTTCTTTCAACTTCAAAATCACAATGGGGGAAACACATTTATTCTCATTTTTCCCCTTTCCGTCTCCCTCCCTTTCTGCATTCCTCACTCATTTATCCATTCGACAAATATTTAGTGTTTTTTATTTGTCAGGCAGTGTCTGTGTGTGCGCATTTGGGTGTGTGCGTGTGTGTGCACATGTGTGTGCGTGCGTGGCATGCTGGCAAGGAGTGGTGACACAAGCCTTGTGCTCCAGGAAGAAGCAGCAGTATGTGGGAAGGGGCAGAGGGGCCCTCCGCCAATTTGAAGACTCTGAAAGGAGAGCAGTTTGCCTGGGGTGTGTTGGGTGAGAGGAAGAGGCCGTAGGAACAGATGAGTTGGTGTGGTGCTCGAGCACAGCTTAGCAAGCACTTCGCAGGCCGAGTCTGGAGTTTTGTCAAAGGGCGAGCAGGACCATGACGGATTCATGCTTTCAAAGATTACCCTAGTTTCCAGATGGAGACCGGGTTTGAAGGACAGAAAGCAGCACTGTTGGCAGCACCAGCACAGTAGCCCTGGTGTCAGCCAATGGGGGCTCAGCCTGGGAGGGATAGCTGGAGAGAAATGGGTGGGTTTCAGACCTGTTTGGAGGTAGAGAAGACAGGACCTATGGATGGTGTGGAGTTTGGGAGGGAAGGAAAGGAGAAAACAAGAATGTCTGCTTTTCTCTCTCCCCACCTCCTTCCACATGTATATTCCACCCTCTGCTAATGAATTTTTTTATAATGTATAATAATAAGAAAGAAAAGCAGGAGATAATAGCATGCCATACATTTGTCACCAAACCAGAAACCATCATCTTTCATAAAGAATCTGCTAGACAGACCACAGTTAAACTTACAACCTCCAGCCACTGGCGATTTAATTAACACGAGAGGCATTTAATCACATGACCCCACGTAATGTCGAGGAAAGTCTCCCCATACACCTCCTATAAGATGGAAGTTTAGTTGCTATATCCCATGACGCGCTTTCTCTGAGCACACCACCCAAGTCCTGGCCCCAACTCTTTTCCACACCACAGTCAGTTCCCAAGGAAAGGCCTTCTCCTTCTCCAAGCAGTAGGGCATGGTGCACTGTGGTTATAAGAAAGCCCCACCTTTCAGCCACTCTGGAAAACAGTATGGAGGTTCCTCAAAAATTTAAAAAGAGAACTGCCATATGACCAAACAATAGCACTACTAGGGATTTATCCAAAGGATAGAGGAGTGCTGTTTCAAAGGGGCACCTGCACCCCAATGTTTATAGCAGTGCTATCGACAATAGCGACAATAGCCAAAGTATGGAAAGAGCCCAAATGTCCATTGACACATGAATGGATAAAGACAATGTGGTATATATATATATATATATATATATATATACACATACACAATGGAATATTATATATATATACATACACAATGGAATATTACTCAGCAATCAACAAGAATGAAATCTTGTCATTTGCAAAACATGGATGGAACTAGAGTGCATTATGCGCAGCAAAATTAGTCAGAAAAAGATAAATATATAGCTTCACTCATATGGGGAATTTAAGATACAAACAGATGAACATATGGGAAGGGAAGCAAAAATAATATAAAAACAAGGAGGGGGACAGAACATAAGAGACTCTTAAATACAGAGAACAAACTGAGGGTCGCTGGAGGGGTGTGGGGTGGGGGGATGGGCGAGACGAGCGAGGGGCATTGAGGAGGGCACTTGTTGGGATGAGCACTGGGTGTTATACGCAGGGGATGAGTCACTGGATTCTTCTCCTGAAATCATTATTGCACTACATGCTAATAACTTAGATGTAAATGAAAATGAATATATATAAACAAATAATAAAAATTAATTGCTTAATTAACTTAAAAAAAGAAAGGCCCCACCTTTGAATACACAGACTCGTTCATGTGTAGAAGTAGAGCAGAATTATAAAAACGTTCTATCAAAACCGCGTTTAGAAACAGGATTTTCTCCCCTTGTCAGTTGCCACGAGTTGAAAAATTCAGTCTATGGCTTCCTTCATCTCCTGAGTCCTTGCCTTTCCACAGTCAGTACCACAGGCCTTGTTCGGAGTCTGATCATTAAGTTAGAAGTGACTTAAAAGAAATAATTGTGCACAGGAGATTTGTTCTTTGCAAGCACTAGAACACAGAGCTCCATTAACATCCTGTATCCTAAATCGTACTTGTGGCCAAAATAGATGCTGATTCAAGCACAGAATCCTTCGTGTGTTTTTCAGTCCTGAATTAGAAGTGTCTACCCTAATACAATTTGTTTCATGAGTGTTAGTACATAACACAAGTAACACTCCTTTTAAAATTGTTTTTGTGTTGCTCTTCTCTCATTTTTACCCACCACTCTGGGGGTGGATACCTTCAGACAGTCCCTTAGTTGTACAACGAATATATCTTAAAGATCTATCTTTTGTTCAGGAGTCATGTCTGTCTGGGAGAAGGTCAGAAATTCAGAAGGTCTAAACAGCACATCTAGGTCATGTCTACATAAAGCAAACAGAGCATATGATACTTTTGTCCCAGCAATGGTATAAGCTCTATCTTGTCTGACTTCTTTTTTAAATTGGCTCTCCATCAAGGCAAAGAGCAGGAAAAGGACTATTAGGGATTGAATTCTGCACCCCCAAAATTCTTATGTCAAAGTCCTAACATCCAGTACCTCAGATGTGACCGTATTTGAAAACAGGGTCATTGTGGATGTAATTAGTTAAGATAAAGCCATAATGGGGTAGGAAGGGCCCCTCTTCCACTATAACTGATGCCATTATAAAGACATGGACACCATGTTAAGGTCAGAATTATGCTACTGCAATCCAAGAAACTACCAGAGGAGGGAACTACCAGTGAGGAGGGAAGCCTGGAGACAGACCCTTCCCTTGGGTCTTGAATGGAAGCATGTGATACTTGGTCACACAGCTCTGGGAAACTAATTCAAGGTCATTGCAAGCACCTCCCAGCACTCACCTTCTTTATGGATGGCTATATTCATTAAAATATGCCTTTCTTGGGGTGCCTGGGTGGCTCAGTCCATTAAGCGTCCAACTTCAGCTCAGGTCATGATCTCATGGTTCATGAGTTTGAGCCCCGCGTCGGGCTCTGTGCTGACAGCTCAGAGCCTGGAACTTGCTTTGGATTCTATGTCTCCCTCTCTCTCTACTCCACCCCCACTCATCCTCTGTCTCTCTCCATCTCTCAAAAATAAGTAAAAGTTTAAAAAAAAATTATAAAATGTGGCTTTCTTTCAAAACCATACTTTTTTCTTACCCAACTCAGAAGATCCTTTCTGCCTCGCCCAGGCTTCTCCATCCTGGATGAATGTTAGAAATTCCCAGACAATTCCCAGGGTCCACGTAGGCAGAAATCACTGTACATCTTCCCATGGGCCCAAATATTCAGCTACATTCCCATGAGGGCAATTATCAGCTAGGAGACCACCCAAGCATAGCATTGACACAGACAGGCCAGATTGCCTTATTAAAAAGCAGAGCAAAACTAAGGCAACAACTTGGATGAAGGTTCTGTA
Source organism: Paguma larvata (assembly GCA_030068075.1). Taxonomy (NCBI): domain Eukaryota; kingdom Metazoa; phylum Chordata; class Mammalia; order Carnivora; family Viverridae; genus Paguma; species Paguma larvata. The sequence continues at coordinate 118,888,068 of CM057828.1, read as the reverse complement.
TCTGTAGTATAATTTCCAAATTAATCTAAGTTACGTCCACCTTTCGTTCAGGAATGAGCAGAGAACTGGTGGGGTGGGATCTTTAGAAGACGGTTTACAAGATGAACCAAGGTACTTCCTGAGGTTAGCGAGGGGAAGGAGACTCACATCGGGTGAGAGTTGTGGAAAGAAAGAACTATTCTGAGCACAGTAGGAGTCCTGGGGTACAGACAGCCTTTGAACCCTTTCACCCATGGGTTCTTGAGCTAAAGTATAAAATACAGGAATAAAAGTTAAAGTTCTGTTGGTTGAGAGTTTAAGACCCAGCAGTCAAGAATGAGAGTCCTTGCTCTTCCAGAGAAGACCACCCCCCTGACGCTGGACTTGGCGAGCATCACTAAATACATGGGGAGCTGTTTCTGCAGTATCTGCACCTGCACCAGGAATGACAAGCCAACCCTGCAATGAAGGGGCAAATCATTCTGCCACCAGGCAACAAGAATTGTACTCAGAGCGTGTAGAAACATTTCCCAGGAATGAACTCCTCTGGAGGAATTAGGAGGCGCCATGGGCAGGACGGATGGAAGAGGACCTAAATACACTTATTTGTGATTCTGATTCTTGTCATCCTGATTTCGTCCCCAGGGAAAAGTGACCTGAGAAGAAGAGATACAAGTTTCTTCTTCACCGTAGCTGACATTAATGAGTCCCTTATATGTGAGCACTGCGTCAGTCACAATAAACTCAAATCGAATTGGGAGTACTCATGAGAGCTCTGATTATCTCGGACACTTTAACTAGTGAGTTCAGACCATTATTATTTAAAAATCAATTTCATGAATGAGTGCCTATTTGCTAACACTCTCACCTTATCAAGGAAAGGGAAGGTATGAATATATGATTGATATACTTTAAGAGTCCTTAAAACTCGGTACGCATCACTGCAAAGAAGATTGGCACAGAGGAGGGGAGGTATCAAGTGGAAAGGTAGGGGCAGCTCTGAGAGAAGAAATGGTGCAATATCATGAAGACCAATAGACCCAACACGGTAGGGCCAACACGGAGCAAAACCAGTAAAAAAACAAATAAAACAAAACAAAACAAAACCCCAGCCATTTAAAACATGTCCAAAAGTCATATGATGTATTTCCAACTTCTTTAACAGAGAAAGCAATCTGCCTTTCTAATAAGTGCCCTAGTTACAATTCTGGGAAAATTGAATCTCACAGGAAGTTGCTCAAGATCAAAAAAGTTATTGGAAAAAAAAAAAAAAACTATGAAAGGACAACGCACACTCTTGAATTCCATCTGGTCCCTTGCTCTCGCCAAAACACTAAGCTTGTGATTTTGTTTGCAACCTCCCCCCTGAACCCAAAAACACTCTGAAAGCATGACAAGAACATGAAAAAACCCTCCCTTCCATGTGAAGGAGACTCCTTTCCCTGGCACCAAGGACATCGACTTTTTCCTCATATTTCCCGTCATAAATTCTGTCACCATGTTTTACAGATGTCCTACTTATGAGGCTCAATGTTGAACCATTCAGTTGAAGTCTTCTGACTGAAAAAATGCGTGTGAGTTTCTCCCTGCTGACCCACTGGGTTTGGACATAGCTCCCCTCTGAGGTAACACTGGACACCATGTCTGCTGGGCTTTTACAGCTGCCTAAGGGTGTGGGACCCAGTTAGGGCCCGTGGGAGTCCAGGGGAAGGAGGGGACTGCCACTCAAAGCACATTGGGATGTTCGCAGCTGCGTGCGTGGTGTGAGTGGAAAGAGGAATCACTACACCGGAAAGTATAGACACACTTGAAGTGTGATTCCGCAGAAAATGAGCAGAAACCTGAGGGTTATGTTAGGACCAAAACTCTGCACCAACCAATCAGAATATCAGTCCATGAGGACTATCAAGAAAGAATGTGTTGATAAAATAATCATTACGGTCAGTGTTTCTTAAACTTAAAAAAAAAAAAAAGAAAGAAAAGCTCTTACTATGCCTTCTTCTCTCTACCAGCCCAGAAGTTTCGTGTAACGCTTTACTTTCTGTAGTGGTTATTATGAAAATACAGCACATGGGGGAAAAGATCCAGCTACAAATACCACCTTCCCGTGCCAGCGTACTCTTCTCTGCTGGGATTCTCTCCTATACATTTGGAGGAGAAAACAGTCACCATTTCTGAGAATGTGATGTTTCCCACTTAGCGTAGGTGTGGAATGAGGGCAGATAGGAAGTGTCCTCTCCCGGAGAGGATGGTGTAGTGTTACAGGGAAGCATCACACAATGACTTCCTGCACTACAGAGAACTTTTTCATCTTGGTCTCAAGGTTCAAATTATTCTTCCCAACAAAAAAAGAAAAATTAAGAACATGGTTCCCATCACTGCCAAGTAAGTTAAGAAACAGATAAGCAGAGAAAAGTTGCAAAACCATCAATACCATCGCATCAGGGATGGCAGTTTTCCTGGGGTAATAAATAGCACAGTGGATGTTTTTGCAGAACGGTGAATGAAGAGTACACCACTTGAAAAGCGATGATAAAATTCTGTTTTTATGGTGAAGTTCAGTTTGGCGGGGGGCTTGAGGGTTGGTTTTGGTTTTGGTTTTGATCTTTGCATTAGTATAGACTGCAGCTTCTGAATTTTTTTTTTCACATCTTAAAAATAGTTAATTTTAAATCTATATATGTACACCAGTCAGTTTTGATACAGAATGACATGAGATGAGTCTGGAGGAGGACTCTTCAGACAGAATTGGGAACATATGAATCATGTCAGATCCGGCAAGAGGCTTCATCGACCCTACTTGGCTAAGGATGCCACCAATTTCTAGTGAGGAAGAATTAAGAGTTTATAAGTTCCTATCAGAACATTATTAGGTATTACGTCTGGTTCACAGCATAATTGTACATTAGTTCACTGTGTGGTGAACTATTCTCATTCCACAAAAGAATTCTGTTTCAAATAAATTTACTGGAAACATTCTATGGACCATGCTAGATGGGTCCTTGGAGATACAAAAAAGTAGAGTTCAATCATTCTCAAAAAATCCTTTTATCTTTCGCTATTCCTAGTTAAATCCCCCTCCAGATATTGCCGTAACAAGCCAGGTGGAGCTCAAAAGATCAGTCACAATTCCACCAGCTAGAGGAAGGATGCAAAATTGGTCAGCATCCTCGCTCAAGAACACTGTCCTAAAACTTCCATTCAACTAGGGGCACTTCATGTCCAGAATGTATTTGCTTTTTTTCCTGATTGGATATTTCCATGGACTGCTTTTTTGGTTGTCTTTAGAAACTATTTGGTAACCATACAATCCCCTAAAATGGAATTTTACAAGTTCAAAGGAACTTTTGAAACCAGCCACCGAAAGTACCTTTTGGGCCCTCTAAAATTTGAAGGTGGATGTTTTTGAACTGTGCTCATTAATGCATACTCCTCTACTAAAAATGGAGCGGCCGTGGTTGAACTAATGCTGAAGTGATCTAACAACTCAGAAATGTGGGGATTTCTAACACCTTGCTTTCATCTCTGGGCAAAACTATGAGCTTTCATTGAAATGAAAATCAATCTTAAATAGCTTGGACACTTTCAAGCTGTGAGCTTCACCATATGTGCAAACCTGGGCAAGATTTGTCTCTGTGGGATTTTGTGAGTGGGAGGAGGAAATGGATGATCCGATGACTGGACAGATGTTCAAAGAGATCCTGGCATGGCAAGACAACCAGCATCCATTTCAACTTCCTCAGAGGCAAACTGAGAGAACAAACAAACGTCTGGAGGTAAAGCTAAGAAAGCAAATTACAGGCCAGTTGATAACGCAACTTGAAGATGCAAGATTCAACTAATAGCAAACACATTTTCTTAGGAGCAAAAAAACTCACCGAGAATGGAAATAAACCTATCGTGTTGCTACCTAGTAAACATGGAACCACCACAAAGGGTTTGGACTCAGGATAGTTGCTCAAATCTATGCCTTATAGCTGAGGTGAAAAGCAAAAGGCTTAGACAATTTGAAATGATCTTTCCTCTGCTTTTGGTCTCAAAGAAATGCTACGAGAAATGTTTTCTTCTGCTTTCAGTGAATCACAAGTTCCTACGTAGGAACTGACATATGAAAAGAAACTAAAGAAGGCTGCACGGAAACCCAAGAAAATGAAGAGAAAAGAGTGAAAGAACGTCTTAAAGAATCTGATATATGTTACCCTGTAAGGGATCTGGTTCACTGAGTTTTCTTACTCTGAGCATTAGAATCATGACTGCTAGACCAAGACCAGTAGAGTTCACAGCGGGTCCAGTTGGATGGAAACACGGCTGCCATGACACTTATTATAACATCATCGAACAACTCACCCAAGTACCGACTGGCTAGAACCATTTCACACCCATCTTTTTGGGGTCCACACTCACAGCTCTTCCAAACCAATCAGCTTCTAACTAATCTCAGTTACTCAATGAGGGATATTGATGGGCAGGGTTACTTAAGTTGACCTCATATCCTCTCATGAGGCAGTGATGAGGATTCGTTGAAGAAAATGTATTTTGCCAAACCACGTGGTTGCTTTCTTTACACAAGATGTTTTGCTCTAAGACCTCCCTTCACCTGGCCAGACACCTCCCTTCGCTTTGACTTACGAGCATATTTCCAAAAATCTGTTTCACCAAAATAAATGCTTGCAGGCCCAGTTGTCAGCTAAGAAATAAAAACTGAATGAAGTAGATTCTCCTCTCCCCCTGCTCCCCAAAGTGCTCACTTCTCTGTTTCTTATTTTCCTGACTAAGCGGTTATAGAGTCTTTGATAAGTCAGAGAGTCTCTCCTGCTTTTAATCGACTTAAGTGTTTTTAACATTAACAATTAATAAATAACATGAATATGTATGTTCACACAAAAAATCTGCACGAGAGTATTTTTAGAAGTTTTATTCATAATTGCCAAAAGCCAAATGTCCTCCACCTGCCTAGTGGATAAACAAATTCTGGACATACCTACGGTGACATGCCACTCAGAAGCACCCCTTTTCTCACTATCGAACCCTGTAAAAACATTCATAAGCCTAAAATGCATTAGGCTAAGTGAAAGCAAAGCCAGATTCAAAAGGCTGTACTGTGTGATTCAGTTTACACGTTGTTCTGGAAGATGCAAAACTATAGGGAGAGAAGGCAAATCAGCGATTGCCAGAGGCTGGGGAAGGATTGACTACAAAGGAACAAAGGAGCTCATGAGAATTTGAGGTCTTGTGAAACTGTTCTTTGTGCTGATTTGCCAAAGGGTGAGATTAAACCATATGCAAATTGTGCCTCACTAAAAAATGAAAAAAAAAAATTAATTAATTAATCACTGAGCTCCATTTGAAATTAGAAATTCAAAATAATGGTTAGAGCTTGTGAGGGATGAAGAGAAATTTGATTCGTTCCCAGTTAGAACTTACCTGTGGTTTGGCACCTAAGCCTCCAGATTCAAGGGAATAACTAATGATATCAAGAGGCTATAGGAAAAATTAAGAAAAAAATTAGAAGAATCAGGTGCATACAATTCCTGCCTCCCTCATTGTTTGTTCTGGATCGGTGACTGCTCATAGTTTGTCATCATAATTTAGGACTTGTATAAAGGCAGGTAAATCTAACTTTATGAACGGGCCATGCCACAAAGACCCCTTCCAATGACAGTTGTAAATGAGAGGTGTGGTCCATGAAAAGTGTTAAAACCGGCCAGTGGATTTCTAAGCAGACCTTCAAAACCTACCTCCCTGCAAGGTAGGTTAATAATGGAACTCTCAGGTCCAGCTGGCATTTGGAAATAAGTGGCCACAACGCATGTGCAGAAGGGAGCCAGTGGGTCCAGCTGTGCACTGGAGATCTCTGGCCCAGCGCCAAGGATCTGTTCCTTGTTGCTGGGTCAAGTCTAAGGCAAGCTTTAGTGATAGATTACTTGAGTCTGGGGCCTGCTGCCCTTTCTATAACTGTCTTCCCAATCTCCTCGCACCCTGTCCAAGGTGACTATTATCAGGAGACTTCAGTCGCTAACACAGGGAACATTCTCGGGTCTCCCCTCGCCACCAACCTGACTTTAGGAGAGAAATGACTTCGTATTATACACATGGCTTCTCATCACAGTATAAAGAACAAAAGGAATGTTTTGATTCTTCCAGGGGATTTAGAATTAAAAAGAAATGTATCACTGAATCAGAAGGAAAACTGGTCATTTATCTAGTTGAACCTAACTTATTTTAAATCATGTTTAGCCAAAAATGAAGTTTCTTGCCCAAGACCAGATCGTTTTAGCCCAAGACCAAATCACAAATTTATAACAAAGCTAAAAAAGAAAAGAAAAGAAAAGCCAGGTTTTTTTGTTCAGTTTATATAAACAAAGTTAATGTTTGGGACTGAATTAAGTCCTGTCCTGATAAGTGGTGTCGCTTGTAATTTTTCTGTCCTCGTTCTCTGTCTTTATAATCTCTACATAAACAACTGGAAGGGTTTATATATATAAGTTCTCAAAACTTAAAGATGAATTCATATGATAAAAATCCAGCTTTTCTTTTTCTTTCAAAACAGTAGTGGGGCACCTGGGTGGCTCAGTCGGTTACATGTTCTACTCTGGTTTTCAGGCCTCTGGATTCATGAGTTCGAGCCCTGCATTGGGCTCTGTGCTGAAAGCACGGATCTTGTTTGGGATTCTCTGCCTCGCTCTTTCTTCCCTCTCCCCCACTCACACTCTCTGTCTGTCTCTCCGTCTCAAAAATAAATAAATGAACATTAAAAAAATTGGGGGGCATCTGTGTGGCTCAGTTGGTTAAGTGTCCGACTTTGGCTCAGGTCATGATCTCACAACTTGTGAGCCCGAGTCCCACATCAGGCTCCGTGCTGACTGCTCAGAGCCTGGAGACTGCTTTGGATTCTGTGTCTCCCTCCTTTCTCTGCCTTTCTCCCGTTCGTGCTCCGACTCTCTGTCTCAAAAATATATCAACATTAAAAAAATTTTCAAAGCAGTAGAAACCTATAAGCAATCTTTCAAATAATTTTTCCCAAGTTTCAGTCATTTGGACACTACCTTCACAATTTTTGCCACACCCGAGACCACTGTGCTAATACGTCTTTAAGATTTTTCTTAGCTGAAATTACATTAAAGGGAAACTTTGTATCATTTGCAGTGATTTGAATTTAGACTCATTCTGTAACTCCTGTAGAAAAGTTTTAAGAACACTTGGAATATGGATGTTTTTAAGAACACAACCTAAAAGATTCATTGAGAACAGGAAAAAGAAATTAGTAATCATCAAGATGCATATTTCATTTTTAAGATAAAACCTGAAAAAGTGAAAATCAGCTCTATTGGGCTTCCTACAGGTCTGGAATGTTCCTAATAGAATATCATCAATATTTCTAACAGAACCTATGCAAAGCCACAAAACAGCTGCAAAATGTCCAACAGTTCTTTCTTCTAAATGTTCAGCACTTTAGAAAAATAAATTCCAAATGGATTAAAGACCTAAATGTGAGACCTAAAAATCCTAGAGGAGAACACAGGCAGTAACCTCTTTGACGTCAGCCATAGCAACTGTTTTCTACCTGGGTCTCCTGAGGCAAGGGAAGCAAAAGCAAAAATAAACTACTGAGGTTACATCAAAATAAAAAGCTTCTGCACAATGAAGGAAAGAGTCAACAAAATTAAAAGGCAGACTATGATATGGGAGAAGATATTTGCAAATGGTAAGGGTTAGTATCCAAATAATCTGATAGAGGGTTAATATCCAAAATATATAAAGAACTTAAACAACTCAACACCCAATAAACAAATAATCCAATTCAAAACGAGCAGAAGACATGAACAGATATTTCTTCCAAAGAAGACATCCAGATGGCCAGGAGACACACGAGAAAATGTTCATCATCACTCACCATCAGGGAAATGGAAATCAAAACTACAATGAGATATCACCTCACACCTGCCTGAATGGCTACAACCAATAACACAAGAAAAAACAGGTGTTGGCAAGGATATAGAGAAAAAGGAACACTCATGCACCATTGGTAGGCATGAAAACTGGTATAGCCACTGTGGAAAACAGTATGGAGTTTCCTCAAAAAGTTAAAAATAGAATTACTCCACAATCCAACAATGGCACTGCTGGGTATTTACCCAAAGAATACAAAAACACTAATTCGAAGGGGTACGTGGATTTGATGTTTAGAGCAGCGTTATCTGCAGTGGCCAAATTATGGAAACAGCCCAAGTGTCCATCAACTGATGAATGGATAAAGAAGATGTGGTTTATATATACAAAGGAATACTACTTGGCAACGAGAAAGAATGAAATCCTGCCATTTGCAACAACATGGATGGAGACAGAAAGTGTAATGCTAAAAGAAATAAGTCAGAGAAAGACAAATACCGTATGATTTTACTCACCTATGGAATTTAAGAAACAAAACAAATGTGCAAAGGGGAAGAGAGAGAGAGAGAGAGAAACCAAGAAACAGACTCGTAACTATAGAGAACAAACTGATGGTTACCAGAGGGGAGGTGGATAGGGGGATGGGTTAAATATGTGATGGGGATTAAGGAGCGCACTTGTCACGATGGGCACCCAGTGATGTAACGAATTGTCGAATCACTGTATTATACACCTGGAACCAATATAACACTATGTGCTAACTAGAATTAAAAATAAATACTTTAAAAAAAACTTTAAAAAATTTTTAAGAATTTTTTTAAATGATCAGTACTTTCTCACGATTAACACTCCCAGCTCCCCCTTGTTCCTCCCATCCTCTAAGCAAAGTTCACTTCGCCGAACCAATGACAATGCCAAACTGAGCTCAGCTCCTTCAACCCCTGTGCTAGCCTCAGAGAGCTGTTGTCACAAAGTCCCACAGACTCAAGGCTTAAAGCAGCAGCATTTAGAGGCGCCTGGGTGGCCCAGCTGGTTAAGTGTCTGACTCTCGGTTTCGGCTCAGGTCATGATCTCACAGTTTGTGAGTTCCGGCTTCATGTCAGGCGCCATGTGCTGACAGCTCGGAGTCTGCTTGGGATTCTCTCTCTCCCTCTCTCTCTCTGCCCGTTCCCTGCTGGCTTTCTCCCTCTCCCTCCTTCTCTCTCAAAATAAATAAACATTAAAATTTTTTTCTAGCAAAAGCTAGGTGGTATAACATAATGGTTAGAGCTTCTAACCAAACCACAACTGACCAGCATTCCGTTGGAAGGATCTCAATTTACCAGCTGTAAGTTAGTGATTCTCGAAACCCCCGTCGTCTGATCTGTAAAAGTATAATAGCACCTACCTCATTTTGCGATCAGCATCGTATGAAGTATTGCATATAAAGCGGTCACTCAGCACAGCCAGAGCATGTGCTAATTCTCCAATTAGTGTTGGCGATAATGATTGGTAGTGATGTCAGATCATTTGAGAATGACGGAACTAGACTTGTCCTTAAAGATCCCGGCCCAGCCTCCGCATCTGCCAGAGGAAGAAACTGAGCACTGGATGGGTTAGGTGTCACCCGAGACCACTTTGAAGTGTCTGTGGTTCTCATTGTCAATGGCGCTCGAGATCAAAGACCTTTGCCGAGCTCTTCAATCAGACGCAGCCTTATAGGAGGGCTCTTTCCTGAAAACAAAGCACAGGCTAATGAATCGTTTTGCACCGCATCTAGCTTTCTGTCAGTTCCCTTCAAATGTCAATGTTAAATCCTCAGTGGGAGGATTTAATCGTGCTGAGGGTGGAAACGGAAAATATGGCCACAATCCTGCTTATGTTAAGCATAATAAAGTCGTTTTTAGGAGTGAATTATATTTAATTATATTAAATACCACTTATTTTTATTCCCCCACCTGGCCAAGTAAATAACTGAAATTAAGTATTATAACTAACTTTAAAAATCCTAGAACACAGAGTTTTTCTAGCTCTCTAAATTTAAACGCAATCCAAAACTCCAAAAGGAAATTGTAGAAACGAGTATCCTCAAAGAAAAGGAGGAAATTTCAAATGATAAAATATATGTATCTCTTTAAATTTTATTAACTCTTGGTGTTTAAATTAATCTTTTGTAGTGTATAATGTAATTCTTAGTGTTTTCCTTTATTCCTCTGGTCTCAGGGAGTCGGAATTGAGCCCGGCACTAAATTCAATGCAAAGATTCAGCAACATTATTACCTGGGGTTTCTGGTGCTATTTCTTATGCATATCTTTCTTGCCCTCTTCCTCCTTCCTCTTTCGTAATCACTTTCTTCCCCATGACCTTTACGCATCTACTCTTTTATTTATTCTCATATTCACGGTGACTCTATTTAAGGACTATAGTGTTGGCAAAATGAAAACAAAAGGCCACTCTGGGCTGAATCGTATCTCCCAAAATTTCATATCCTGAAGACTTAATTTTTAGGGCCTCAGCATGCGACTCCGTTTGGAGATGGGGCCTTTAAAGATGTAATTACGGTAAAACAGGGCCATTCAGCTGGCCTTAATCCAACATGACTGGTGTCCTTGTGAGAAGAGGAAGTTAGGACACAGACAACACAGAGGATGACCGTGTGGGAACAGACGGGGAAAGATGGCCATCTCCAAGCCAAGGAGAGAGGCCTCAGAATAAACGACCCCACCCAACCTTCATCTGGGATTTCCAGCCTCCAGGATTGTGAAAAAAAATAAAATCTTATGTTTAAGCTACCCACTCTGTGGTATTTTGTTATGGCAGCCCTGATGGACTCATACAAAGGTGCAAATCCTACATCGAAGGGCTCGCAGTTTAGAGAGAGACAGGTTGCAAAGGGAAAGTTGCAGTGTGGGGGCGGCTACGGAGCAGATAGCATGGGAGAAGAGCTCCCTCGAGATCCGAGGGTGGTGGACATGAGAGCAAACTTCCTCAAAAAAGGGAAACGACCAAACATCCCAGATCGAAGAAACAGCATATGCTAAGACCAAGATGGAGGTAAAACATGCAGGGCCTTCGAGAAAGTTCACAAGGTTTGTCATATCCAAAATGCGGGTCAAAGGTTGGGTGGGGACAGAAGCGAGGGAACAGACTGGAAAAGGAGAAAGGGCCAGATCAGAAGAGGCCTGGTCTGCCACGCCGAGGTGGTTGGCGTTGTGGCAGAGGGCAAGGGGCAACCACTGAGGAATTTAATCGAGGGACCATGGGAAGATCTCTGCAGAAGGGTTATAGGTCATGGATGGAGGTGTGGTGATCCTGAAAACAAAATGCCGGGCTATGGGGCCAATAAATCAGTCTATGGGGGCAACGGGGTGAGCTGAAGTAAGGCACCAGCACTATAAACAAATGAGGCTTGTTAATCAGTTGGACGCTGACAATGAGGAAAACAAGATGCCTGTGACAGTCTCCAGGTCTATGTTTTGGGTGCCTGAGCCCCAGTGACTGAGGACAGGACTAATTTGATGTGTGCAGTTGTAGCCAAGCAGGGTAAGGCTTAGGCAAGCCAGCGAAACAGATGGTGGGAGAAATAGGTCTTGAGCTCAGAATGCACCTTGAAACCATAGTGGTAAGTGAAAGAAACCAGACACAAAACGTCACTTGCTTAGTCTGTTTCAGCTGCTATAACAAATTATCATAAAGTAGGTAGTTCTTATGGTTCTAAAACCTGGGAAGTCCAAGATCAAGTCACTGGGAGATTCCGTGTCTGGTGAAAGCCCGCTTCCATCTGTTCTCGCTGCATCCTCATGAGGCAGAAGGGGCAGGGGAGCCCTATGGGGTCCCTCTCGTAAGGGCACTAATGCCATTCACAAGAGCTCCACCCTTGTGACCCAATAACCTCCCAAAGGCCCCACCTTCAATTACTACCGGCCTGGGGTTAGGTTTCAACATGTGAGTTTTAAGAGGCCACAAACACTGAGGCCATAGCAGCCACATATAGTGTGATTCCATTTATGTGAAGTGTCCAGAACAGACAAATCCACAGAGACAAAAGTACAATAGTGGTTGCCATGAGCTTGGGCAGAAGGGATTAAGGAAAAGCTGCTAATGGGTACGGGTTTCTTTTTGGGGTGATGAAAACATTCTGAAATTAGACAGTGGTGATTGTTACACGGCCTTGTAAATATGCTAAAACCCACTAAATTACACGCTTTATAAAAGTGTATCATTTGTGTTTGTGAATTTACATGCAATTTATGATGTGTGGATTACATCTCAATAAAAAAAAAGAATTTTGGATACAGAAGAAAAATCAATCATAACGTAGAGGCGATTGTCGAAGTCACAAGCTTGAATGAGTTTCCCTGGGGGAGTAGGAAAAGTCAAAACATTATAAATTATGCTTTTATTATAAAACAAACAAGGAAACCTTAAGTCCTCTTAGGAAGCGACCAAGAGAGAAAGAAACAAATAAGCATCAGAATTTTCTTATCTTTTGGAGGGTCTGACTCTCAAAATATCTGTGACCCATACATGATTTATTGTACAGTCTTGGAAAAGACGTGTGCCGGCAGCACACAGAAACAAACCCTCAGTGTCCAGCACCCGTTCGGCTGTGAGCTTTGTTCCAGTACTTGCTGACAGGTGCTCTTCAGCTCACGGCACAAATCCATCCGCGAATGGAACCTAGTCTATATTCAAATTTCAATGTAATCGTTTATTATGCCCTTGACTTTTGTCAGTACCCCCCTTAGGGGCTGTTACCACTTCAAAACAGTGATCGCTGAGTATTCTTCGTTTTTTTTTTTTTAATGTTTATTTATTACTGAGAGACAGAGAGAGACAGAGCATGAGTATGGGAGGGGCAGAGAGAGAGGGGGAGATACAGAATCCGAAGAAGGCTCCAGGCTCTGAGCTGTCAGCACAAAGCCCGACACGGGGCTCGAACTCACAGACCGTGAGATCATGACCTGAGCCTGAAGTCAGACGCCCAACCGACTGAGCCACTCAGGCGTCCCTCTTTGTTGTTTTGAACTAACGTCTGGCTAAATGTTGGCCATGGAAGGAAAGATGGGGCATGGTGGCTAATTACACAGATGTATACATTGCCAAGGTAGATTTCTTAACTTCTCTGAAGCTATAATCCTATTTAGCGAAGGCTTCTTAAGTGCAATATACCTCAAAGCACTGGATTTTGCCCACCATCCGCCTTCTGGACATTTGACAATGTCTGGAGACATTTTTGATCGTCAAGACTTCATAGGAAGAGAGGTTTCTACTCTATCCAGTGGTAGAAGCCAGAGATGACACTAAACATCCCATAATGCACAGGACAGCCCCCCTCCACACACACACACAACACAAATTACCCAGCCCAGTAAGTCTCCCTAGTGTTGAGGTTGAGAAATTCTGCTTCAAAGTAATGCTGACATGTAATGACCATAATATTAGCGGGAGACCATCCATATTTCAGGATCATAAATGAGTCAATCTGGCATAATGATTTGTTGTAAGGAGATCAGGTTGAGGCAGGACTTATGCAAACTCTTCACCAATTTTTTCTAAACTTCGGCATTGGAAAGTCATGACCTTCATTTTAAATAGCCCACACGGCCCTGCATAACACAGGTCTTACACCCTTCGGTGCCTTCTCTCTTTGCTCTTGCTCACACCTCATCTCCATCCGTAGCGCAGAGTACAAACAAACAAGAAAGTATCTCCAGTCTGTGAAGATCCCGAGCTTGGGCAGACCAAACTGCCTGGAGCAAACAGAAAGAATGTTGGTTTTCTCTCTATTCATTTAAATTAGTGAAATGAAGAAGCTGGTAAAACAAGTTTATGGCCTGGTCAAAGTTTGGCACTTCTCTGAAAGTTTCATCTCATTATGTGGGTTTAATAGAAACATGAAATCAGTTTAATTAATCTTGATCATCAAAGCTCTAAAAAATTTTTCCAACAGGATTTCCCATAAGCCCTAGGGCATGTCTAAGGCTAATTTAACCACTTAACTCCCTTCCTCTTGACCCAAAACCCTGCGACTTTCTACACTTCCCCCTTCCGAATAAAGAAGAGGAAAATGAGCATTGCAGACGCGAGAGAATATAGATGGACAGATGACAGAAACTTGCTCTGTTTTATGTTCTACAAAGATAATTCATCACTCAAACCTTCAGCTCCTTTGGAATGGAGCAGTCCACCTGCTCTCCAGTCTGAAGGCCCAAGAGAATTTGAAAATATTTCTCCTCCAATTTTCTGTCAACTGCGATAAGCCCAGGTGTAAATGTTGACAGCTTAAGGAATGAAGACACAGGTTTTCTTCCATGAAGGAGCTGCATTTCTGGGCCTCCCTGCCTGTCTTGGAGCTATTTGGCTGGCGTCTGCTAGCCTTTAGGTCAAAGTGACAGAACTACCCAGGATTCAGATTTTTTTCCAAAGAAAGAAGAGGTAGCTTTATGGGTTTTAGGTTCTAATTTTGAATCGCTCTGTGTTTGCCTTTGATTTGTCATTGCCCACGTGACCACTGGCTATTCAACATATTGTGTCATGAATATGAGCATGAATAACAGAACAAAGAATAGATGATTCTACTCATGACTGTCCCTCAATGCCAAAGTAACTGGAAGTCAACAGCTTACACACAAAAAAGTGACTTGCTAAATAGGCTTCAAGGTAGACCCAAAATCACCATCAGTCTATTGAAATGAAACAAATGAATCAGCATTCTTTAGACAAAGAAAAAATCTGAAATGCTCACTATTTCATTCATTCATTAATCCAAAACAGAAAATATAGGCTCTGTGCATGTGGCAAAAAAGTGTAGTTTGAAAAAATGCGCATATAAATATGTAATTATAATGTAAGGCAGAGAAAGATACGTAAAATAAAATCTCTCAACTACTTTCAGAACTTGCAAAATGAAGTCCAAACTCCAGAGCTCATCACATAACACCCTTTATGACTTGGCTCCTGGCAATATCTCCAGCCGTATTTCCCAACGTCTCTCTCTATGCTGTTTAACTCCACAAAAATGAACTACCATCATTTTTATCATAATTTTTTGATCATAAGATTTCCTTTAGCCGGACTATGCTTTCCGTCTTCCTTTTCATCTAATCAACCCTTGGCCTTCTTCAAAATCTGACACAAGCAATCGCTTTTGTAGAAAACTTTCCACAAAGACTCTTCCTGGCTTCCTCTGAGCCCTGGACTTCTCTTTGTCATTGCATTTGTTCTGTCACATGCTAAACACTACTCCAGTTGTCTTTTCAGCTGAGTCTTTGAGTGCCTAACAGAGACCGTAAGCAGTGAAAGAAGCTAGGAAATAAAGAGATTGAGAGAGAGTTCAGGTATTGTTTAAGTTGCGTCTAAAAGAAGGTAGGATTTAGGGATGCCTGGGTGGCTCAATCGAGTAAGCGTCTGACTCTGGCCCGGGCCATCATCTTGCGGTTCATGAGATGGAGCCCCATGTCTGTCTCTGTGCTGACAGCTCGGAGCCTGGAGGCTGCTTCGGATTCTGCATCTCCCTCTCTCTGCCCCTCCCCTGCTCATGCTCTGTTTGTTTCTCTCAAAAATAAATAAATCTTAAGAAGAAGAAGGAGAAGGAGAAGAAGAAGGAGGAGGAGGAGGAGAAGGAGGAGGAGGTCGAATTTGGATATTTGGAGGTCAGAAGAGGGTATTCGGCCCAGATGGAGGGAATGAAGGTAAGAGCAAAGTTATGTGCAAAATCAGTGCAAGTACAGAGGAGACTCTGCATGTACAGAGCCTTCAGTTGGTGCAAAGAATGCACACGTTGTTTTATTCATTTATGCCCTTTATTCTTCACAGCAGCAAGTAGTAAATATGATGTCTAAAGCTTAGGATGCACCCAGCAGAATAATAGGTGGACATGGTAATCTGAGGCCATAATCTCAAAGGGTCATTCCATCTAGGGACATTACCAACTCCGGGGAAGCCTTTGAAACACCTAGTTCCCAAGACTGACAGGAAGACCGTTTATGCTAAACAACCCACTACGTACAGAGCAATCCTTAATGATGAAGGACCGTCTTGTTGAAATGTCATTGTGAACCAACTCTGAACAGCCTCAGAAGGCTTCAAAGTCAGGCTAAGGCATTGGAACAGTATTTGGTCACTAGTGGGAAGTGAATGAAGACTTTATAGCATGCACGTGATACTTAAAGAATAAGGCTTCTACCTCTTAAACCTCTCCCTGAGGTTCTGCTCATGTCCCAGGGGTAATGCAACTGGGAATGGCCATGAGAACAGAATCACTCACTTGCCCTGCTCCGGTGTACACGGACATCAAAGCATCCCGGCCAAGAACTCACTTGGACAGTTACGCCATGGTACTTCCCCTGCCCCCAGATGTCCTGATTGAACAAACTGAAGCTCCATGGGATTGTTTCTGGACCTCCCCAGGCTCTTCGGAAAGATTAGACTTGGCTTTGAAAGGGGAAAAAAATTGTTTTACTCGGAGCAGAGAGTGAAATTGAAAGAGATTTTTATTGCTTTTGGAAAAGACTTCAAATGAGCAACTTTTCAAAAAGAATGCATCATTAAACAGATGTTAGAAGTTGAACCCAGTTCCAGAGGTATTACAACAGGACAGTTTAATTTTACCATTGGTCCCAAGCGGCCCTGCCAGGGGATTTAGTCATTAGCCTTCAAGTACAAAACACAATAACATCCCAGGCCCCTGACAGAAGACGAGCAAGGCTTGAGTGGGATCTCTGAAGTAATTATAGACTGCATTTTGGTAGGAGGTACAGTCCTGACTGCCTCAGGTCTGGACACTTAACAGTGGAAACTTCAAAAGTAGTGGCTGTGTTCTTCTCACTTATGACTCGGAAAATGAGGCTGAACACGAGAATCAGGAGGATAATTTAGTAATTTGACCATTTTGGTGGACACATTTATACCTCTGAGGGGCCCGGATGGCCCATTTGCAAAGACACCGTATGGTGATATAAACCTCACATATCTGCATCTAAAGATATCAAATATCTCACCTGGGGAAAAGCGAATGGCAGGCACTATATTCCAGAATTTTACACCGCAGAGTAGATTTTGCATTTTCCATTTGCCTAAATGATGAGATTCTGCCTGTTTTCAACTCTTTCCTCGGTTCTTGGCATCACCTGCTGCTACATATTTACTTATCTGGGTTTGCAAAAGCACTCCGATATCAAAATTGTAAATGTCCTTCCATCCCCACCTGAATCCTGGTAACAACAGCTGGCCCGAACAGCTGCAAAATACCCTGTGCTAACGACTGGAGTGAGGGCGAACTGGGAGACGGCTGCAGATATGAATTGCTGTAGTTAAAAGTCAGGTTTCCTTTTTTATATCTCTCTTTTTTAAATTTTTTTTATTGATGTTTTTTTTTATTTTTTTGTTTTTATTAATTTTTTTGAGAGCAGGAGAGACAAAGCATGAGTGGGGAAGGATCAGAGAGAGAGAGGGAGACACAGAATCTGAAGCAGGCTCCAGGCTCTGAGCTGTTAGCACAGAGCCCAACGCGGGGCTCGAACTCACAGACTGTGAGATCATGACCTGAGCCGAAGTCAGACGCCCAACCGACTGAGCCACTCAGGCGCCCCATATCTCTCTTTTTTAAAACACCTCTACCGCTATTTGCAGACGCCAATAATACGGAATTCGTGGGATTCTCTACTCTAATCCAGTGGCATGATACTCTAAGGAAGCCTTTGTTCGTTCAAAATTTCAGAGTCAGAGAGTGACAAGGAGAAGGGGGAGTGGAGACTGGTTTTACTGGATTACTTGATTCCACGAAGATTAAAGTTGCCAGAAAAAATACATTCCGATTGACTTTTCAGATACACGACAATACTTTAGGATAAAGTACGCCCCGTGTGGTATTTGTCTACGTATTACAGGAAATACTCTTAAACTCCAAAACTCTCCACTCTGTATCTGAAATTCAATATGAACTGGGCGCCCTGTATATTTGTTTGCTAAATCTGACGACCCTTAATAAGAAATTGATGAGCAGAGATACTCATTTAATTTCCAAATTTCAATGTGCTGCCATTATTCACAGTAACAAAGGCATAACATTTTTAAATTTATATTTAGCTTTGAGGTAAATCGGGGTATTGATATTTGACCATGGGTGTGCTCTGAGGGTCAAGGAATTCACGTCACTAAAAACTGCAAAGGGCCACTGAAGGAGCTGAACGTCATCAGTGCCTCCTCCAGCCACGACCCCTCCCTCATTCCATCATCCCCATACAGGCTCCTTCTCAAATTAATGGAAAACAGAAACCGAAGCAGGAAGGTGCATCTTTATGACCCTTTCGGAATTTATAACTGAATTAAGTTTCTGCATTTTTTTAGATCTTTATTTATTTATTTTGAGAGGAGTGGGGGGCAGAGAAAGAGGGAGAAAGAAAGAATCCACAGCAGGCTAGAAGTGTCAGCACAGAGCCCGACATGGGGATTGAACTCACGAACCGTGAGATCATAACCTGAGCCAAAATCAAGAGTCAGAGGCTTAAATGACTGAGCCACCCAGGTGCCCTAAGTTTGTATATTTTTAAATAGGAGTTTTTCCTCATTGTCGTCTCCACTCAAAATCTTGGTATTGTTTGCCTTCAACCAGGACACAGTGCAAGAGCTGTCCATATGGATTTGGAAAATAAATAGATGGTAGATGATGATAGATAGATAATAGATAGATAGATAGATAGATAGATAGATAGATAGATAGATAGAAAATATGTTATGGGTACCTTAAAATGTCAATATCTTGTGAAACAAGGTATTAGCTTTGGTCTCCAATGATATACCAAATAGCTGGGTGCTGCTAATCAGAGCATAAAAACAGTAAAAATTCCTTTACCTACCAGAAACACAATGTGTCTCCTATCTTATTATGTGCTATGAAGAGAAGCACAAGACAGCACAGGTGAAATTCACTAAACACTGCTTTTAAATTTCCCCCCAAAACCCTGAAGATGGACCCAGATACCGAGACAATACTATCTTCACGTAGCAAAGGTCAATGACTCATCGGAAAAGCGTACTGCTGCAAATATTGCCTCTCTGGGTTGGGAAATCTTAACCGTGTGAAATGCAAAATGACATGAATGGTTTAGATTCCTCTGGTGCTGCCCAACTCACACTCCAGTCAAATACACACAACGATATCGACAAAACGGTGTAAACAGGGTTAACCAGCCATGTGTCCTCAAGATGATGTGGCGACAAGCTAAGACTGTGGCTTTTGAGGAACTCGGATCGCAGCCTGGAAGTGTACGAAGAACTTTCTTCTGGATTCCAAGAGCTTTTGTGAAGTGGGGGAAGGTGCTAGAGAAGCCACACTTCTGGAAATAATTAAAGTCTAGATAGGAGCCTATCGAGTAAATGACATAACTTGACGAGACTAAACTACTAAGAAGACTTGGGCACAAAAACATGACTCCAAAACCTTGACTGCTACAGTATTTGGCAAAGATGTGACTGGGAAAACACTATGATTTCAAAACTCACACAGAGGAGGCGTGAAAGTGAAATTCTGAATACTCAAATATAGACTTGAACTCAGTGTAGTTCAAATCCAATGAGCATTTACTCAAGCTCTCCATGACTGAGTGAGTGTAGCAATTACCACAGATTCTTAGCCAAGCTGTAGCACAGGAAAGTATAAGACCTTCCTCCTTTCCTTTCTCTTTCCTTTTGAAAACCAATAATATTGCCATCTTTGGGCTTCGAACATAAGTTGAAAATGGATGGGGTGGAAAAGACTCCAGGTCAGAAAGGGCGAAGCCATGAATTTGATTCAGAAGAGCATGCTGGTCTTAGCTTTGATCTGGGAAAGGAAGGAAAAATCAGTGCTCGGGATTAAACTTTGGGATTTATCAGGACAGTGTTGCTGATCTTCAATGTTCTCCTCCTCGCATAGAGGGCGAAATGGGAGTCTAAGATAAAGATATTTAAACTGTGATTCTTGAAATTAAAAAAAAAAACACAAACAAAAAGCAAAAACAAAAAACCTTTTAAGTTAGAATCCATGTATATAGAAGAAATTACTGCAATTTACAAATGTTGGTGTATTGGGACTTTGATAAGGCCCCTGTTACCCCGAACAACTCCCAAGGAGCCTAACAAAGTGTATAAAATATATAGACTCCTTGGTACCGAAACAGTAAGAGACCTTGTAAACCAGTAACTGTTGGTTATATCCCATAACGCCTCAGTGCCTGATTGACAAGTAATGAAATAAGGTTTTCCGTGGGAACCATAGATGGAAGGTGCAGGGCGTGTGGACCAGATGAGGCTCCCAGCAGTGCAGAAAGCAAAGGAGGGAAGCTCTAAGTGCTGAAAAGAGCCCAGATGTGAGAGGTAAGACTTTCAATTGCAGATAGAAAGGCCTCGAATAACGAACTTTCTGTTAAACCAATCCTAGACGCACTGGAGACCCGAGGGATGCTTCACAAAGCTCGGCCCCTGTATCACGTATCCCCCCACCTGTGGGTCAAAGGAAGGGAACGGGAGGCGGGGTGGGGCGGGCAGCGACCAGATGAGAATGGAGTGGGTAGTAAAACATAATGGTGATCTCGGGGGGAGAATAGCTACGATTCATTCAGTATGGCTGTGCCATTTGTGAGTAATCTGATTCTCTGACACGTGGGGCAATAACTTCACAATTTCTAACATTATTTTCCTTCTGCCAGGATATTGCCGCATTGAGATGTAGAGAACCATCCTGGCATCCTTATTTACACTTTAATAAATATTCATGAAGCACTTTACTGTAAGCCTTTCAGGCTCCCACACTGCGGGGGTGATACAATTAAACTCTCCTGCAAGTCCCCTTCCATAGAAAACGCTGTAACGTACATCTGTTTATACCTTGTATGTTTCGTAGTTGAGTTTCCTTACTCAGAATATTTACAGCTCGGCTCTAAAAGGAAATGCCACCTCCCACTTGGGATCGGGACTGAGTACTGAGTGATGATAGAAACTTAGCTTCATACAGAAAACTTCTCAATAAGCCACTGCCTCAGAGAACCCACTACTGTTTAGCCTGTTGTCTAGAACGGGGGACTGCCTAATTGCCTTCTCTCCCGGGAGCTACAAAAATGAACTTTTAATCAAATACAAGTCTATGGAGTCATTTCACTTACACTTACCAAGCCATGGAATAACATTAGACTTGCATCTGTAAAGGGAACATATTTTCAAGATCTCAATATCGAGGAACTTTGTTTCCATCGACAAGACTTTCATCAGCATGGAGCGTGTAACTGCCAAGTGCTCTCGTCTACGATTCGGCGGCTTGCTTTTCTGTGTTTTTCTCCTGCTGTCCGAATCGGCCTTCTCAGCACTTAGCACTGTTTCTGACATTTCGTTTTTCATTTACATTAGCGCGGGTTTGTTTAGTTGATTTCTTGGGGGGCGGGGAGTCTCTTTCTCTCTCATTCTCCTTTGTAGAATTGCTTTCAGGCTTCACATTGACTCCTGTCTGAGTTTATTGATTTTGGGGTGTGTATTCATGATTGCCCATTGTAGCTGGAACCTACTTTTTTGTAGCACATAAATAGGATTTTTTCGCCCCATGGTACTCGGTATTTTGCCTGCCCCTGCTTCAGCTAATACCATGTCAGCTTCGGCACCGCAGAGAATGAAATACAAGTAAATGATTTCCACTCTGAACTGGGTGACTTTAAATTGGGACTCTTTACATGTATTTTTGTTCTATTGTGATGCTTCAGTAATCAAAGCTTTTCAGGTAGTTCGGCCAAGAAACATCAGTTGCCATTGCTACTTAACTTAATTCTTACCCTGTGAAGATTCCTTCCCCCCAAAAGGCAGAAAAATACATAAGTAAGTAGAAATAAAATTCTTACTTCTAAGCAAAAAGAGTGAAATAAAAAAAAAAACGTGGCTTCCTTTCTAGTGTCTCCTTTTCAATTCTTTTCTAGCACCTTTGCACTTTTCATTGTATAGCGATTTCTTATTTTTCCTGTTCTGTCTTCTCTCCCGTCCTCCTCAGCCTCCAGCTGTCCATTTGGAAAAGTTCAGATAAATGAATTTGCTTTTCTGCAACCTAAGATTAAGGCATCTTCTTTTTCTTCTGAGGATTTCCTCTTAATAGGAGATACTTCTTAATGCAAAGGAATGCATTTCTAATGGAAGATTTCAAGTATTCCTGACAACTAGATAGGAAAGCTGTTGGAGGGCAGATTGAACTTTTTTAGTGTCTTTCAAATCATGCCAGATTTCATACTTTGATCTGTACCCCGCCTCCATTTGAAAAATGGATTCGAGGTACCTTATAAAAATATACAATGTGACAAAAATTTAATGATTAAATGATGGCAAAATTAGAGGTGAGAGTATAAACAAGTAATAATAGAAGGTAAGCTAAGTCAGGGATAACATTAGCACACGATAACAGCTTGAATGATAGCTGCTACACCTGGCCTCCAAGTTTACCTCCCAGCAGTCAGAGACAAAAGCCAAGTGAAAAAATATAACTAGCTACAAATTCACAGGGCTCATAAGATGGAAAATACAGTTCAGAAGAAACTACACTCAGCAGTAACTAACCAGCTTCTGCGTGGGCTTTGTCTCTTATAGAATTTATAAAATGAAACTCTTAAGTCGGCCCAGAGTTGTAGGACAATATCCTTAGGAGCTGTTTACAATAGCGTGGAACTGGAAACCACACAAATGTCCGTTAAATGAACAAACGAATCATGGAATTACATTCAGTGGAATTACTACACAGCAATAAAATGGAATAGAATACCGGAAAACACAACTACGAGGGTGAATTTTAAAATCATAACGCTAAATAGAAGGTAAGTGGGGCGCCTGGGTGGCTCAGTCAGTTAAGCGGCCGACTTCGGCTCAGGTCATGTTCTCACGGTCTGTGAGTTCGAGCCCTGCATCGGGCTCTGTGCTGATGGCTCAGAACCTGGAGCCTGCTTCGGATTCTATGTCTCCCTCTCTCTCTGCCCTTCCTCTGCTCACGCTCTGTCTCTATGTCTCTCAAAAATAAATAAACGTTAAAAAAAAAGTAAATAAATAGAAGGTATGTACACAAGCATACATGTTCCGTGATTCCATTTGTATCAAATTCTTGAGCGTGCGCACTAATGTATAGTGACAGATGACCGATGAGCGGTTGCCCACTGCAGGCAATCATGAGGACATCTTTGAGGGTCATGGAAACGTTCCATATCTTGACCGTGGCAGTGGATACAGGTGTATACGTCTAAGACTCATTAACTTGTGCACTTTAAGTGTTTTATTAAAAAAAAAATAGTAGCAACTTTATTTGTAATAGTCAAAAACTTCCATCAGCAGGTAGATGAATAAATAAGATGTGACCAATTCATACAACACAATACCTGCCAGTCCCCAGTCAAACGGAATGAATTCGTGATACGCCACACACAGCAATGTACAGGAATCTCAAGATAATGATGCTGAGAAAAATTCTGAAAAATGAGTAGTCTATAGTGACAGAAGCATAACCATGGATACCGGAGAAGAGGGGCAGAAGTGGGGAGAGGGAGAGAGTTTGAAAGGGCATGATTATGGGTATGTTCATTATCTGGATGGTAGTGATGGTTCCATGGGCTGCAGACATATACCCAAATGTGCCAAATCGTGCCCTTCAGATATATGCAATTTATTGTATATCGACTATACGTCAATAAAGCTGTTTAAAAATAAATACAGAATGAAAGCTCTCCAGTGCCTCTCGTCCATGCATGATTCTGTCTCCACCAAGGGCAGGAAGCTCTAGCAGGGAAGAGCTCGTGTGTAGGTGTGTAGGCGTGCCTCCCAGGGCGTGTCCTGGCTCACTGACTGTGCTCAGTAAGTACCTGTCAGATCGTATTGTGATAGTTGAGTGATGGACACTGGCTACATTTCTGGTCTACTAGCTGCCAGCCCTTTTGTAAGCCCTTTTCATCGATTGACTCTTTCATCTCCCACTAGCTAAGTTGAGTCCTATTATTACTCTACTTTGTAGCTCAAGAAACCCAGTCACCTAGCTCCAGAGCCCTAGCTCTCTTTACTACGAACCTGATAGTGCCTTTATGTTAATGCTCAAATTAAATAGAGCAATTTCAAAGATCTAAAGCCAAGACTTTAGAGTCTCTGGTGGGGTCTGGGGGGTGGCGGTTGGAGGGTGCTGGAGAGTTCAGAACCTGAGACAATAAGCCCAAAAGACTAAATGAATGGGACTGAACTTGGAGTTAGAAAATTCAGTGGAAAGCCCTGACACTGCCACCTCAGAGTTACTGCAAAGACCAACTGAGAAATGGCTAGAATCGCCATGTTCGCTGATGGCCTCGTGATGGTAGTCCAAGATAAATCCATTGGGATTGTAAATAAGGATGCCAGGATGGCTCTCTACATCTCAATGCGGCAATATCCTGGCAGAAGGAAAATAATGTTAGAAATTGTGAAGTTATTGCCCCACGTGTCAGAGAATCAGATTACTCACAAATGGCACAGCCATACCGAATGTACATTACGAGAATGTAATTGGGAGAGGAGGTTTGCTTGATACCTACGTCTCATTGAAGCACGTTTCCTCTCAATTACAAGGGCAAATTTAGGTTTCGCCCAGCGAGCAGCTGGCACAGTAAACCAAGCGCCACCTCTTGTCCCCCTCACACTTGTACCGTTGCCAGCTGTGGCATCTGGTTCTTCTTCTGGGACGCTCGTGGTTTGCTGATTGTGTAGCTGGGAGAATCTCATGCAATGGGTGCTTTGCTTTCCTTGATTTCTTTGGCCTCTACTGTTCTGTTCGGTTCTTTTTTAATTTTTTTAAAATATTATTTATTTTTGAGAGAGAGAAACAAAGTGGGAGCAGGGGAGGGGCAGAAAGAGAGGAAGACACAGAATCCCAAGCAGGCTCTGGGCTCTGAGCTGTCAGCACAGAGCCCAAGGTAAGGCTTGAACCCACAAACTGTGAGAGCATGACCTGAGCCGAAGTCGGTCGCTTACCCGGACTGAGCCACCCAGGCGCTCCATGTTTGGTTCTTTTTTTAATTAAGTCTTTAATTATAAAGACATAGTGTATCATATGTTCGCAATTTTCGTAAGCTTTGTCTGAGCATCCCACATGCTGCATACCACTTATTACATAAGTCAACTATGCACGAGCTGGATGAGCAAGCCTAGAAGATATTATTATATATAGAATATTATATTTATTATATTATATTATAGATATTATAGAATCATCACAAAGTCCACTGCCTGCTATACCACAATCACTAATGCTAACTAGTCATATAGCCAAGTCCCTTTAATACATTTCAGGGTTGTGTTAGTATAAATGGATACTAATCTAGGGGCCTGAGGATGCTTTAAAAGTTTTTCCATTTAAATTAATGGTGATTATAAATTTGACTTGAACATTTACTTTAGAGGGGTTTTTCAGGAACAAACTAACCCTTGAAAAGTAAGAGAAAGGGTACAAATAAATAGAAGCAATTACTATTACAGCCACTATTCTTGAAACCCACAACAACCCAAACCGAGTTCTAAGAAACAATACTGGGCCATTGCTTGGATGGAAAACGCGGGTTGAAAGTAGGTCAGATAGTCCTGTATTATAGGATTTCTCATAAGATACAATATCCAGGAAGAGAACACGGTATCCAGCATTGCCCAAAAAGATTCATCTTATACTAATGTTTCCTGGCTAGGAGTGGCCAGGTGTTTTGAAATTTATTTGGTTGATACTGAGAGACATTGAAGAGTATAATCAGTATGCGGTAATGAAAAAAAGTCTTTCAAATCTGAAGACCCAAGTTCAAACGCTGACTCAAAAACTTACTAGGCAGGTGACTTAACCTCTCTAATCCTTAGTATCTCCATCTATAAATCAGAACAGTAAAAACATCCGTCCCACTGGTGTGTGTATGCCCACACAGAGGCTATGTAAATTAGAGCGAGTTCGCTCATGGAAGTGTTTGGATTTTTCTAGCTCTCCTGCCTCTGCCTTCAACAATCAATTCAAGGTCAGTAATCACTTCACTAAACTCTGCAATCTATTTTAGATTTCTAAGTCCTTGGATGAATTTCAAAGGTATTTACCATAGCTAAAGTAAGTAGTAAGAAGGAAAAATGTCCTCACGTTAGGAGGTTTCTGCTCAACGTTGAGTTCACTTAGGCAAAAGCTTAAGTGAAGAACCCAAGGCAGATTTGGTCATGGGAGAAGTTGAGAATAAGATAAAGGTGATCCCTACTTCCCATCTCTCCATAAATCACCCTTCCTTTTAACTTCTGTTCTCTTAGAAATCTTCCCCTTCTTTAAGGAATTTTATACTTCCTTTTAATTCATACTAAAGTGTTAGTGGCAAATAGAGGCATATTTGATTGTTAAGTTAGACTAAGGAGAGAGATATGGAGAAAGCTGGAAATATTGTTTATTCTCCCAATATTTCTTCTTTTTAAAGACTGAGTAGTATTTTATTTCATTTTATATATATATATATATATATATATATATATATATATATCCACATTTTAGTGTCCATCCACCTGGAAATGGACATTTAAGTTGTTTGCGCATCTTAGCTATTGTGAACAATGAGATTTGATTTTAGGGCCTTAGGATATATACCCAGAAGTGGAATGATATGAGTTCTATTTCCTCAATCATATGGTATCCATTTCCTCTAGGTTATTCAGTTGGTTGGCGAATAATTGTTTATAGAAGTCTACTTTGACCCTTTCCATTTTGGTGTCATTAGTTATAATGCTTCCTCTCTTATTTCTATTTATTTGAGTCTTCTCTCTCTTCCTAGTGAGGCCAAGTGTTCGTCAACCTTTTCCTCATTTAAAAAAAAAAAAAACAACTCACCTTCACTGATTTTTTTTCTATTGTTTTTCTATTTTCTATTTTATTTATTCTTGATCTAATCTTTGTTATTTCCTTACTTCTGCTAACTTTGGTGTTGGTCCATTTTTCTTGTTTTAACTCCTTCCTTATGCTGTAAAGTTAGACTGTTTCTTTGAAGTCTTTTTTTCTTTTTTAGTTTATGCATTTATTGCTATGAATATGCCTTTTAGAACCAATTCTGCTGCATCCCATAGTTTTAGTTTGTTGTGTTTGGGGGAGAGGGTAGTTTCTCTTCTGGTAATTTCCCCTTTTATTTCTTCTCTGACCTATTGGTGAATCAAGAATGTGTTAACTTCACATTTTTGTAAAGTTTCCAGTTTTCCTTCAGCTCTTAATTTCTAGTTTCATCCACTGTGACCAGAAAAGATAGTTGGTATAATTTCAGTCTTCTGAAATTTATTGAGGTTTGTTTTGTGACCCAACCTGCAATCCATCCTTGAGAAACATTTATGTGTTCTTGAGAAGAATACGTATTCTGTTGTTGCAAGGTAGAATCCACTATATGGCTGTTAGTTCCAAGTGGTCTGCAGTTTTGGTCAGGTTCTGTGTTTTCTTCCTAGCCTTCTGTCTGAACATTCTATCCATTGTTGAAAGTGAAGAGTTGAAATCTACTCTTATTGTAGTATGGCCTGCTTCTCCCTTTAGTTCTGTCAACACTTTACATATTACACATTTAGCTACTCTGACGTTGGGTGCATATGGATTTATGTTTGTTAGGTCTTCCTGGCAAACTGGAATTTTTTGTCATTATGGAATTTTTTTTTGTCTCTTCGATAGTTTCTGGAAAGTCTATTTTTTCTGATATAAGTGTAGCCACCCTTTCAGTTATCGTTTGCATGGCATATCTTTTTCTATCCCTTCACTTTTATCCTATATATGTCCTTAAATCTAAAGTGAGTGCCTTGTAGGAAGTATATAGATGGGTGATTTTTTAATCCACTCAGCCATTTTATTTCTTTTGAGTGGAGAATTTAACCCAGTTATATTTAAAATATTTATTTATAGAGAAGGATTTACTGATGCTTATTTGTTAGTTGTTTTCTGTTAGTCTTGTAGCTCTTTTGTCTGTCTTTTCTTCTCTTGTTATCTTCCTTTATGTTTTGTTGATTTTTGTATTGATATGCTTTGATTCCTTCGTGTGCATGTGTGTGTGTGTGTACACTCTGTAGGTACTTTGATTTATCTATTGTTGAACCCCTCTAGCAATTTTTTCAGTTCAGTTATTGCATTATTTAGCTTCTTCGTTTCTGTTTGAATTTTTCGTTTTATATTCTCTTTTTTTTAATTTTTTTAAACATTTTTATTTATTTTAGAGAGACACAGACACAGAGTGTGAGCAGGGGAAGGTCAGAGAGAGAGGGATACACAGAATCCGAAGCAGGCTCCAGGCTCTGAGCCATCAGCACAGAGCCCGACGCGGGGCTCAAACTCACAGACTGTGAGATCATGACCTGAGCCGAAGTCGGCCACTTAACCAACTGAGCCACCCAGGCGCCCCTGTTTTATATTTTCTATCTCTGTTGGAAGGAAGAGACTTCACCCAGGTTTTTAACACAAGGTGGGATGAAATTGTAGCAGAAGATAGAAGGAAAAAAGAAGGTCTCTCAGTTTCTAGCCTCATTTTAAATGTAACTATTAATAGTAAAATTAATAGTAATAATTAAGAAGCTTATCAATGCAACTATTAATAAGAAAATAAATTCAGAGAATTTCAAAGAATTTGGACAAAATCTGGGTGGCCCCCGGGCAACTGCTATAATCCAGGATTGATTGTCCCAAGCCAGTTAGGATGTACGGCCAACCTGCTAGATAAGGTATTTAATGAACCAGCGAAATTGTTAAAAATGGAGAAAGAGGAGGAGATGGAGGAGGAGGAGGTGGAGAAGGGGGAAGGGAAGAGGAGGAAAAGGTGACAATGAGTCTATGAGGAAGAAATTATATATCCGAGGCAACTTGGAAAAGTTGTTGGACACAAAAGGTGCTGTTTCTGTTTTGGTTTGGTCCATAAGTGTGTCTTTGTTTCTTCCTTTCTCTTTCCAAAAATGGTTTGTGCTTGCTCAGTGCCAAAAGGGACGAACTAGATATTATATAAAATCCCTTCTAGTTCCAACATACTGTGATCTCTGTCCTGCTCTTTTTAAGCCTAAACATGAAAAATCTGAAAAGTTTCCGTGCTTTACAACAGGTTCAAAGCTAATTGGACACTTTTTAATATCACTCTATTTTTATGTTAATAGTTCATCACCACACAATGTGTGAAAATCTTGCCCAGTTCAGCAATCTTCATAAGTGACTTAGGTTTTAGTTTCAACTGTGAGGTTTAAACATACTTACTCTATGTGTGAAAAGAACGGATAGTCCTTTTTTCTTTACATAACACTTGTCATTCCCAAAGCTATTTCTAATGAAAGCAACGCTCCTGTTTCTAAAAAAAAATAGAAGTCGCCTTCTTCACCCCTTTATTCCCAGCTAACTCAGCATTTACAGTTTACGCTAATTAATTTGTGTGCCCTTCATTAAATGTGTGCTGATCGGAGCCGCAGTTAAGCACTGAAAAGCTCTTCAAGCAATTTCACCTATTTTAGTATACTGAATCCACCAGGAGTATCAGCCACTTCCTGATCCGTGGACTTCTGAGATGACGACTACCACCCTTGGCTCCATATTTTGAGGACCAGTCACCGAACTTGACCTTGTGGGTAACTCTGTCTGGCTCTTATCCCAAGAGCTGTGCTTACATCCTTGAGGTTGGACATATGGTAATGATGCCCACAAGGAAGGGGGGGCGGGTATTAGTTCTTAAACCGTGGGCTCTGGAACTGTAATTACCACTTCAGAGCACAAGTTCAGCTGCTACTTCAAGCTCTCACTCTGTTTCTGGGCAGCATCTGTTTGGCCCAACCCCACTCTGGAAAGGCATATGCTTTCATACAGACCCTAACTTGCAAAGGCCTAGAAGACATCAATAAAAGATAAAGCAATTGATCTCCCTTCAGCAAGGTTAAATGCGTCGTGAAGGCAGATGATGGATTTTGCCTTCAAAGTCAGAAAGTCTTAGGCTACAGTCATGTCCTGGCCGGAATAAAGGAAGAACGTGGAGAGCAGTCCCTCCCTAAACAAGTGCTGTGAGTCGTCGGTGGGTTGTGGGCAATCTAATGGGTCTTATTTTTTAATGAAATGGAACGGAATTGAAAATATAAGGGGCATCGGAGTGGCTCAATCAGTTGAGCGTCTCACTCTTGATTTCAGCTCAGGTCACGGTCCCTGGGGATTGAGTCCTGCATCGGATTCTATGCTGAATATGGAGCCTGCTTAAGATTCTCTCTCTCTCTCTCTCTCTCTCTCTCTCCCCTTCCATACCTCTCCCCAATTCATTCTCTCTCTCTCTCTCAAATTTCAAAATATATATATTCTTTTAAAAAAAAGAAAATATCAGATAAATATGTTTATATTAAGTGTATTATCTCCTGAAATATTTATTTAGGCTGTGTGTGTGTGTGTGTGTGTGTGTGTGTGTCATGGGTTGTAATGTAAAATATATATATATATTTTTCCCCTCCACGTCTGAATCAAAACAAATTAGAAGTCCACTGCCTTGAGTAACCCAGGATGTTGACTGAAGAGAAAGGAAACTTACTGGAAGGCCTGGGTGGGAGAAAGGGAGACTTACGCTAAAACAAGAAATGCAACTAAGGGCAGAAAATGTAAATTGTAAAGGGAAAATTTGGGCTCAAGTAGTTAAAGAACAATTCCTTTCCAGCCTTGTGAGGAAATAGGTTTCTATTTGAGAAGTACCTCAGTGGTCACCTACATGAGCTACGGAAGCCATGATGCCTGGCTTTCGTGAGCCATAGCTCTAGATGATTCTCATCTGATTTTGGGAGGTTCTTTTTCCACAATGATCACAACCCTCCACGTCGCTGACTTCTGGCATTGAACTTCAAGTTTTTAAACTACTAAGCATGAGCATGTTTTTAAAAGATTTTTTTTATAACTTGGCCCCTTTTCTGCACTTTCATATAATGTCCTTATTTTAAAATAGCACTTTTAGAGTTTGGAAATGAGAAATTTCAAAATGGTAAAAAGCAATCGCTTTGGCTGGAAAGTAGTGCAGGTTATGTTCCATTTTATTTCCCTTTCCTTTATGCTCAAAAATCAAAAAAATAAAAAAAAACACATCATGTATTACAAACTAGGCAAGAACGAATAAAATAATACCAGTTTCAGTGGGAACACTTTGAAATCAGTAGTTATAAAAATAGCCGTATTTTCCACTGAAGGGCACAGCATATTTTCAAATGTGAAACTCTATAAAAATGGCCAGTGTTAGTACACTTGTGTTTCTCAATCAGGAAGGCATATAAATTCATGACAGGATGTTATGTTGAATAAAGATGCCATCAAATAAAATAAGATGAGTATTTGCTTGGATTTTTATTTCTAATCTCAAAATTCAACACGCTGCCTTTATAGGTTCTCAGATACAGGTAGGCCTGGATCCTAGTATCTTGCTCTGAAGGTCTGAGCATTTCAGACAGAGAAAATACTCAATAAATAGGATGAAACGCTACCCTGGGTTTTACAAAGATCATTTGGTAAAGACAATTTATGAGCAGAGTTTCCTTGAACTTCACCACATGGTTCCACAGTTGAGGATGGTTATGGAAGGGGGTATGGTTTGCCCGAGAGAATATTGACTTGGAACCCCAATCTTCTGTCTTCCATTCTCTTCGTTCCATTCTATTTACTTAAGCGAATGGCCCCTAATTGCCAAGAGGAATCAAATAATTAATAATCCACAGAAAACCATACACTACGTTGCCCCTCAGGGACCCCCCTCCCATGGGTGAATGTAAAGCAGGTAGAAGAAACAAGAAGTTACTGAAGCAAACTGGCAATTCATACAGCAATACGACAAACTGTGGAAGACCTTGTATGATCACAGCTTTAAAATGCCCAAATTTATTTCACATGAGATCAATTCAAAAATGTAAGTGCAGGGGCGCCTGGGTGGCTCAATCGGTTAAGCATCCAACTCTTGGTTTTGGCTCAGGTCGTGATCTCAGGTCATGATCTCATGAGCTCCGCATCGGGCTCTGTGCCGACAGTGCAGAGCCTGGTTGAGATTCTGTCTCCCTCTCTCTCTCTGCCCCTCCCCTGCTTGTTCTCTACCTCTCTCTCAAAAATAAATAAAAAAGCAAGTACATAAACTATGCTGATTAATTTGATTTCATACAGCACGCAAAACAGACATTCTTCTATGTGCTTTATCACAGGGTTGCAGTATCCGCTAAATTATTTCACAAACATGGAAACCATACGTATTCCTGGTATAGAAGTTCAACTTTCTCAGCCAGTCCAACTTTCCATTAACAGTAGAATTTATGTTATAGCTTTAAAAAATTAGGTGGCATAATGGGTTATATATATAAGATCTAGAACTTTCTCAATTTCTTGTTACTTTTTCAGTAATGTAGTTGCCTATGCCCTTATTACACAGAAGGAAGAGTCAGAGTTGGTACAGGGGCCAGTGTTTAGGATGACTAGCCTTTCAACAGCCCTAGTAATTGGGACACCTGGGTGGCTCAGTCGGTTAAGCATCTGGTTTTGGCTCAGGTCATGATCTTGCGGCCCATGAGTTTGAGCTCCGAGTCCGGCTTTGTGCTGTCTTGACAACTCAGGGCCTAGAGCCTCTTCAGGTTCTGTGTCTCCCTCTCTCTACCCTTCCCCCACTCGCGCTCTGTCTCTGTCTCCCTCTCAATCTGAAAAAAATCAAACATTAAAACATTTTTTTTAAAGACCTGGCAATTGATTTAGACTATTTATGGCCAGGAATATGGTGTCAATGATTTGTCTTTGGCTAACAGGGTTCAAGGGCTTTCACAAACTTGGACACAACTTTGCTCCTTCTCATCAGCATCTCATTATATGAATGATTTCATAAAATATGCTCCCATCTAGGCCCCTGGTCTTTGCCATTGGTAGAAAGGTATTGTTAGGTTAGCAGGACTTTCCACATTTTCCTCACCCATTGAAGTCTCTGCTAAGTAGAAGTGTCTTTTTCTCTGATGTCTGTCTCTCTGCATCATTCCCCTGACAGTGCTTCTCATTTGTAGCTTCTTTTTCATATTCCCTAAACGTCCTAGTATCATTTCCTAAAAATTCCTTTTTATTTCCTTTAAAATCGCACAGCTGCTCCCGGGCTAATGAACCTTCTTAATCGGACTATTCCCTAATCTCTCAGGCCTCAACAGGATTTTTGAAAGTTCAGACTGAAGCAACATAGGCCATTCCACTTAACTTTCCTGTCTAAAGAAAGGAAGTCTGCTGTGTTTAAAGATGTTGTCTACTGGGACGTTTCCAAACTCGTGTCGCACTCGGGAATTTTAGCTCTCCTTTCTGGTGCACCAAACTGACTCAGTTTCCAAATTCACTTCCAAAAGAATTTGTACTAAGTATAACAGCCTTATTCTGCCATCACCTGTATAAAAATGTCTACGGAACAACGTATGCGCTCTTGGGATTTTAGGGTTGTTTTTTTTTTTCCGTCTATTTCCTATAGTCTTAATTAGGCTTATTAAAATTTTATATCTTAAATCTATTCTTCTTGACCTGAGATGACAAGTTGCCATTCTATGACTGACCTAAATAATCCTAACTGGTTCCTTTCCTCTTAGGACAGGATTCCGTGCCAGCAGGAGGGGACCGGAAGTGGAGACCAAATCCGAGGACAGGTGCGCCTGCAACTTGCTACTAGAAAGAAACAACCACACCCGGGGCCCCTTCGCACCCGATGAGATTTCTGAGGATGGACACCGACTCCAGGGCTTTCCAGACACTTCATGAGGCAGGTGGAACACAGGTTCTGGATTGAGAGCTGGCAGATCCGCACCCCAGCTCTACCCTTACTAAATGGCACGGTCTTAGGCAAACTATTTAACTCTTCAGTTCCTAGACTGCCTCTCAGGGGTGCGAAGAGGGAGCACGGACACTGTGCATCTAACACAGGAAGTATTAGCTATTAGGAGCTTTATCAATGGGACTTCAGTAAAGTGTTTACTGTTTCTCACTCCTTTATTTAGAGATCTTGGTGTTCTACAGCATGTTGGGGTTAGAATGACTTCCACTGGTTCGAGTCACTTCTTTGAATTTTCCTACATATCAATGCTGCTTAGGACCTTCATGTTCAGATACATATTGTGAAATAGACCACGCGGAAGAAAGGACAACAACCCAAGACTAACACGTGAAAAAATAATCACGTATCACCCAGACAGGATGTTTCTCCAGAATGGAGATTTCCTTTCCTTTTCCTTTGATTCAATCAGTAGTTTTGGCATGCCGTGGCATGCTACATTCTTTTGGAAAATCAAGAGAAGAGATGATCAGGTCTCTGACTCACAGAAGTTACGAAACTAGACTTACACACCTGAGTGGTGTCGGTATGGTTTATAAATTCCAGCAAATGTGAGTTGGAAATCAGGAGGGCCCAAGTTTGGTGCTCTGAACACAGCTTTAACGAATGCCAGTAATAATTTATAACAAATAACTTCAGGAAGTATATGCCTGGGCGCCCCAGGAGAATAATTTTCAGAACGTAAAAACTGATCGTGCTAGCTAGTAATACCAATAAGGTCTACGAGAGTTGGTTTTGTGTTTTAATTTTAATTATCAAGTAAAACAAAATAAAGGAAACAAACTTTTTTAAAAATACACCGGAATTGTAGGAGAGTTGCACAGAGAGCTTGAGCAAGATGAATGGAACGAGGGCCATTTCCCCTCTGGGTGTTAGCGATTGCAGTAATTCACGGATATTTGAGATCCTGTGATACTCTGACTTTATGTTCCCGTGAAACAATCTTATCAGCAAGCTTCCCTCCGAGCCTTTCTCTAGTGCTCACCTCTACAAAGGCACTTTCTTCCCCTAGATTCTTGTCGTTGTTCCTGTCAACTGCTGAAGAAAGCCCAAGCATAACCTGCAGCCTATCTACCTAGAGCAGAGGACCAACTGGAAAGCTAAGTGAACACAATTTTTTTCTTCTCGGATAAGAACCTCTCCTTTGTTACTTTGTCCTCATGTCTAAGAACTCCTATGGCCTGAAAAAAAAGAAAAAAACTCTCTTAAGAACCTTTGTATGAAAAGAGGCCAAGAAAATATTACCATTCGCCCACCCGAAGCTATATTTAGTTATTATAGTACAAAGACAGAGAAAATCTGTGTTGAGTAGAAATTTCATTATTCTACCGGATATTAAAATCTTGATATCAAGGTTGTCAACATCGCGATAACAAATACAGCCCTAAAAGCGATTGCTTCTTGGAATGTATCTTAAAGATCATTTATAATTTAGTAATATCTCTACTACCCTGGCTGCTAATACTGATTAGCAGTCGACTACATTAATCAACTACATACAATGAAAAACTCAGAGGGAGAGAAACAAAAAATGAAGAGAAACCAGAAGGAACATTTGCAGGACAGTTTGTACCAAGGGAAAAATCACGTTGCTTTTCTTCAGCTTCTGGATTCTCTGTAATAATAATAACCCAAAGGAAGGTGCAATTTCAATAGAGTAGAAAAGTAGAGAACATATAGGGAACACACTGGGAACTTACTGTAACACTGAACTTGATCTCTGTGGTCTGCTTAAAAATAAAATAAATTCAAAGGTTACGGTGAGATCTCTGACACCTTTTGTATTTTTTTAAATATTTATTTATTTTTGGGAGTGTGCAAGCTGGTGAGGAGTAGAGAGAGGAGGACAGAGGATCAAAGTAGGCTCTACACTGACAGGTTGACAGCAGCAAGCGTGATGTGGGGCTTGAAATCACGAACTGTAAGATCATGACCTGAGCCAAAGTTGGACGCTCAACCGACTGAGCCACACAGTCGCCCCTCTGGCACCTGTACGGTAAGAAGCCCTTTAGGATAAGACTCAAACTGTAAGGTAGAATTTTGTTTAAAGATTCCCATATGCATTTCCCATGCTACAAGCAATGATGCCAATATTATCAAAGCCCATGGGCCAGGATTTATAATGGTACAGGATACTCCCAAACTCCCTCGTCTGGGACATGAACTTGTGAATGTTAACACTCAAGCAAATGACCAAAAAGAAAGATATAAAAACACTCTGTTCTATCGATGAGAAAGGACTAGGTGTGTCCCCTGGAATGTCTGTTTCTAGAACGGCTTCTACCCACACAGTGGCTGCCAGATAGTAGCTTAGCAAACCCCAGGATATGGATGCATGGATAATTTGGGATTATTAATTATCTAATAATCTAAGAGAATATTGGTTATTATTATTAATTTGGCCCAGTTTTGATTCCACATTGCAACCTCAGACCCAGAATGAACCTTTTTAAGTCACCAAATCAATGAAAAGTGATTGAATTCAAGAATGGTTAATGTGTGAGCACCACTTGTGTAAGTATTCCTGCATCAGGTCGTAGTTTATGTTTCTGTCTAAAAACAATTCCTAGAATTTCTAGAGGACCACTTGTGCCTACCTGGGTCATGGTAATGTTACTGAAAAGAGCAGCAAAAGACATTTCCCATTCAAAAAATGAACAGTACTAGGGCCTAGGTGAGAAGGACTCATGCAACACTATAAGAAAGCACACAATTAACTTTTGTAGTCTAAGGATAGCTATCTGGGCCCATGCAATCAACCCAACCTGCAGGGTGAAGAAGGCAGGGGTTACAACATTTGCCGTTTCTCCTCTTGCTTGGAATTTTCTCCTCTTTTAGTCCAATTACCTTTCAAGCCCCTACGCTCAGCAATTTGGACAGGCCGTTTCTCTTTTCTCTGTGTTTTGAAAGTGCAGTTAATAACTTCCGTGAAAAAGGTTAAAAGGAAGACTGCTCCCTTAGCAACAACAGGTGACTTAGTTACACTCTTGTCTTTTTTAAAAACAACACTTCCATGCCTTCTCCCTCCCACATACATACAATGAGGAGGCAAGGAAAAATGAACATTCATAAAATAAAAAGATAAAGACCCTAGCAAAGTGTTGAGTGAGAAGCTCTGTCTTCTCAGCACAGAATTTTGACTGAAGCCTTGGAGCTGAGAACACAAAGATAGGAGTTCACATATTATAAATAAAGGGGACGATCAATGCCAAGCATGCTAAGAGGTTTGTTTGTTTGTTTGTTTGCTCATTTGTTTTGTTTTTAAGTCTAGTGATCTTAGCTCTCTTTTCCCACCTCAAGCCAAGTAAGGAAGGTGTCCAGAAAACCACTTATAGACCACAGGGATGCTTTCTAGGACAAGAACATCTTTTAACTAGATGTTTGCCAAGCCTCGCAAATACAAGTGTCCCTTTCTATGAAGGAGTCTAGAACAGTGGGAAGACAGATCTCTTAGAAGAACCTGATACACGTTTCCTTGAGTTTAGAAACACAGAACTGCGACCTGATGCTTCCTTGGAGAAATTCTGCAGATAAGAAACTTACTGGAGTTTCCTGCTAGCGCAGTAAGTAGAGAGGATATGGTGAAAGCAAAAAAGTGATAAATTTAGTTGTGGAAAAGAGTGGATCCCACGGAAGTCAGCTTGATTTGTCTTGAAAGGAACACTGTCCAAGAGATCTGCCAAGGAATGAGGTGATCCCAATAGAAGGAGGCTAAGAGGGGTGAGCCTCAGGAGAGTAAGTTATAAGATTAGTCAGCATACATCAGGAAATTTCAGGTCACAAGTCCCCAGTGAGAGGATTTCTGAAAAAAAAATCTGTATTAATGATTAGTCATCTATTGCTGTGAAACAATAGGACCACAAACTTTTAAAACAACACAGTTTCTGTCAGTCAGGAGTCCAGGTACAGCTTAGCCAGATCCTCTGCAAGGCGGCAATTGAGGTATTAGATGGGATTGTTGTCTCATCTGGGGCTCGACTGGGGAAGGAACCATTTCTAATCTCACGTGGTTGTAAGCAGCATCTGATTTCTTTTGAGTGTCATATTGAGGGCTTTGGTTTCTTTCTTGTTAGCTGTAGGAGGTGGTGCGCCTCAGTTCTTTGCCACGTGGCCTTCTCCATAGGCAGCTCATAACATAGCAACTGGTTTTGAAGTCAGCAGGGGAGACAGAGTCCTCTCACAAGAAAAAGAAAAGCTTGCCATGAAAGGAAAAGCCTGACCTAGGATATTGCCATGACTGAAAGCATTTGAGAACCAACGAAGAGATGCCAACACCAGCCATCCCAGATTTTAGCATTCTTTATCTCCCCCATCTTTCATCCTTCTTATCCAATCCTGGAGGAGCTGGGACCAGCAGAGTAGAGATCAAGAAATGAAGGACCCAGGAGTAAGAGCTTAAATGTCTAACCACAGTCCTTTCCTTACTGTAGGCTTCTAATCCTACAGCTGACTAGAAGCTGAGAAGGAAGGGAAAAGATACAAGATACATGGGAGGTTAATTTTTTTTTCTTTTATAGCTGAGTAATCTAAAAAATCTGGACACAAACCTCTACATGAACACATGAAACTGTTAAAAAAGCTACAAGATCATCAAAGATAACACATCAAAGACTATCATTAAAAAAATTAATTTATTCTATGGCTTCTCTTTTATTAAGTCCGTTTGTTCATTAAACTATATTTCATGAACTTATTCAGGAGGTGTCAAGAGTCAAAGAGAATTACAGATGTGCATAGCACTCATTTAACAAAGAAAAAGAAAAATGAAGAGGTAGCAGAAAGAGAATGAGGAGGAAAAATAAGTAGAGGAATAGGCTAAGAAGGAACAAAGGAAGAAAGGAGAGAGGAAGGAAGGGAAGGAAAAAATGGAAAGAAAAGAGATTTACTCCAAGGAGACTGGTTTTTATGACACATCTAACTCAGATATCAAAAGGGTAAATGAAAGACCAGTGAAAAATAAGTTGTTTACCAACTTGTCCCAACAAGTCTAATCTGTTCATAAAATGGATTACAACTGCCTTCGGAGTTGACATTTCAGTAGCAAGTGAAATTAATTACTGGTAATTCATTGAATCACTCCCTGCTCTCTCTTTTGGATTATATTTGCTCCTAATTTAATATGCTATTCAGCCAATCAGGTAATGACTTTGAGTTACACTGTTGGTCTGAAAGATCCACTATCATTCTTTTTCAATTTACATGATTAAATTTATTCAAAATTTTTATTTACCTAATTTAGTGTCACGAAAAAGAGAAAAAGAGAAAAAGAACCAAAAGTTCTGAAGTCTTACAATAACTTCTGCCCATCTTTCAATATCCCTATGCCTAGTTCTCAGACGTGATTTTCTTTATACTTCCTAAACTATTTCTTCTGTGGTAAGCTCTATTTTTCTACATATCATGCTTTATTTTGGCCTCTTAATTTTTAAAATTAAGACATTAATTTGCCACCGTGATAAAGATTTCTCTTTTTTCCACTACTAATACCATCTCTGACCCATCTTTCTATTGTAATTATATCACTATTTTAACTTAAATAAATCATTATTTGCTATTCATTTATGTTAATACATATGTATGTCCTTTTTTTCCTACAACACTAAGTATAAATTCATAATTACATTTTCCTTATTTTTTTTAATTTTTCCTAGAGTTTATAGCTGCTTTTCCTTTTTTTTCTTAGTCTAGTTACTCTTCATATGTTTTTTTCCAAATAATTTGTTGGGTGCTTTTATAAACAATACTCCCCTTACTCAACATCAGCCTTTGTTTTGGAGAAGGAACTGTCCATTCTCCTGCTTAAATTGGACTAGTTCTTTCCTAGACTTGCTGCACTCTTGTTATTTTGGGACTTCTCTTTGGTAATCCTCTAGTTGGATTTATGATTTCCAGAAACCCTATGCTTCCTCCATTTTGGTTTACTCTCGCATATCCTGAAGCATGTCTTTAGCTTCCATTAAAAGATGCATGGCAGGAAGCAATTTCTAACTTCCTGCTCCATCATTTGCAGATGAAAATTAATTTTATGGAACAGGGTAACAAAGGATTAAATTACTCTTAAAGGACCCAAAGAACTCTATAAAGTTTCTTGATGATGACTGACCTATTAAACCTTGGAAGCACCTTGCCAATGGAGTTATTTTTAATATGATAATAAATGCCCTCATTCGTTGAGCCAGGTTTTTATTCCCTATAACCGCAAAGCTTCCTAACTTCTATATATCTCAGAAAGTGTCAGATGATTCAGGTAAACA
Source organism: Paguma larvata (assembly GCA_030068075.1). NCBI lineage: Eukaryota > Metazoa > Chordata > Mammalia > Carnivora > Viverridae > Paguma > Paguma larvata. Next base: position 118,848,157 of record CM057828.1, on the reverse strand, counting down.
AGGCTAGAGAGGAACAAATCTGCATGCCAGTGGTTATTCATCTTGCTCTAAGTAATAATTTGTGTCATAGAGACCACATTGTCGTAAAATAAAATTAATTTAGAAATAAAAGTAAAACAGCTATTCAACACAGAAAGTAGGTATTTAAGAGTATATTTATAAAGAAGTCATTCTTAAAGAGGAACTCAGAGTGGAAACCGCCATTAATTTAGGAGTAAATGCCAATTTACTCAGCAATAAAATTCAGCAATAAAAATTAAGGAAGTCTTGACTTCAAGAAGCTAGAAAAATAACAAACATGTGTAAGTGAAGAAAGTAGAAGGGGTGCCCGGGTGGCTGAGTTGGTTGTCATGTGACTTCGGCTCAGGTCATGATCTCGCAGTTCAGGAGTTTGAGCCCCACGTCAGGCTCTGTGTGTGCCTCCCTCTCTCTCCATACCCCCGTTCATGCTCTGTCTCTCTCTCTCTCTCTCTCTCTCTCTTGAAAATAAATAAACATTAAAAAAAGTTTTAAGAAAGTAGAAAAACAAATATTAAAGACAAGAACAGATTTTAATGAAATAAAATAGCATCAAAATAATTAAAATCTGATTCTTAAAAAAACTAATTAAAAATGCACCTCCTGCAAGACTGGTGGGAAAAAAGGGGACAGAAACAAACATTATTAACAACAAAAATGGGTATGAAGTATATCGAATAAGAGCTAACAGTCAAAAGGGGGCACTTTAAAAATTTTACGTGGATTAATTATAAAATTTTAATCAGAACAACTTCTTAGAATCTATATTCTTAGAATCCAATTCTCAAGAAAAAATTAAAAAAACCTATAAATCCAACAATAAACATTAAAGAAATTTAAGGTTAAATTTAATGTTAAAAAACACGACTAAAAAATAATCGTAAACCAGTTTTACAGTTAAACTCCACTGCGTATAAGGAATAAATAATTCCTATTTTATACAAACCATGTCAGAGAGTAAAGCTTCTACCTGGTGTTAATCTTTACTAATAATTTGAAAGAGATAAGCAATTAAGCAAAGAAAGGTCTTAGACCTCCTGAGAGGTCCTGAGACCCACCTCTCTGGCCCAGAGGAATAAGAAGCCCTCTCGAGGGTCAAACATACACTATCACATGACCCAGCAGGGAGCATTTAGGTCATGAAACATCTCCGTTTACACCCCGGAACTATTGAGTTCCACAGTTTATGTACATTCCTTATGTCTCGCAAATCCATCGATGCCAGCTTTGTTTACCATAAACCAGGGATATTTTGTTAAGAACACTTGAAAAATAAGGACACTCTTGGTAAATATCATTAGTCCATCTACCAGGATATCCAGTTATTAGCATGTTTGCAAAGATTTTTAAGGATCCAGACACCCATCTTCTTTCCCTCGGAGAAAGAATAACAGCGTGGCTGAACTTCTTTCTCGTCACGGGCCACACTGACTTCATGAGGCCGAAGGTCTAAACACCCCGATGGTCTAAACAGACAAAGACCAGACAAGAAAAGCAAAACTTGAGATCCAACTCATTTGTACAAAAATCCTAAAGAAAATGTTAGGAATATTTCTCCTAAAAAGTAGCAAAATGAATGTGGATTCATCCCAGGAATTCAAGGAAATTCTATGTTACCCAACCCCACTTTAAAATTAAAGAGAAAAATGTTATTTCAGATTTACAAAAGGCATTTAACAAAAGTCAACACACATTAAGCACGGATCCAATAAAATAGTGACAATATTTTGTTAGAAAACCTAACATACTGTGTTATAAATATTTTAATTCAATATTATTTAAAGTAATTTTTTCAGGTCACCTAGGTGACTCAGTCTGTTAAGCATCCAACTCTTGATTTTGGCTCAGGTCATGATCTCACAGTTGTGAGATCGAGCCCTGCTTCAGGCTCTGTGCTGACAGTGCAGAGCCTGCTTGGGATTCTCTCTCTCTTCCTCTCTCTCTGCACCTTTTCCACTCACATGCACATGCAAATATTTCTCTCAAAATAAATAAACATTTTTTTAAAAAGTAATTTTTTAAATCCCTAAAACCTATAAGAAAAGAAAACCAAACTGATAATTCTGCAAAAGACATGAACGATTCACAGAAGAAATTTAAATGACAAAAAAACATTGAAAGTTGTTCAATCTCACTAATAATAAAGGAAACTCAAATTAAAATTTAGGATTGTTAAATATAAAAACGTAATCTGATCATCTTGGCCATATTTAGTAGAAACGAATATGTGAACACGTTCACACCAGTAATTCTCCCTTCTTGAAGCAACTCTGAGCAAAGGCTTTTACACTTGCACAAAGAGACCTGCACAGAATATTCATTGCAGCGTTGGTGGTAATATTTAAAATTTGGGAAGAGTAGTAGAAAATAAATAATTCGTGCCATATCCGGAATGAACCAATTACATCTATTTTGTCGAAATAGATTTTTTAAATGCAAAGTGAGAAAAGTAAGTAGCAAAAGGCTGGGGGCTGAATAACACTTTATATAAAATGTGAAAACATGCAAAACAGCATTTTTATTGTTTATCAGTAGATGCATATTTATGACTGGCATAAAAAGATGCATGGGAATGATCAACACAGCACTCAGGAGAGTTACCTCCAGGACAGAGATGGTGGGGCGGGGCGTGGGGTAGGGGAGGGGGGGATGAGATCAGAAGTATCTCTGCATCTCCGTATTCCTAATATGTACTCCTTAAAAACACCTTTAACAAATATGACAGAAGAATTATAACTGATAAAGCTGTTCTGTGGTTATACCAGTGGTCCTTCGATGACTCGTTATTCTTTCTACTGATTTTAATGAAACAGTAAAAGACTAATTGGCAGATCTGTGTCTGACCCCAGAGTGTGCTGATTGCTGGATTTATCGAAGGGCAGGGGGACCAGGAGCCAGGAGCCTGAGGTGCTCCAGGACTTCCAGATACCAAAATATGGCGGTCAGGCCACTCCTCCAGCCTAAGAGTAGATGCCTGGTCGCCAAGGAGCTGCAGACAGATGGGGAAAGAGAACTGGGGATCTCTGCTCCCTGGCGCCATAGCTGGTGTTTCTGGACCTGCTGTCTCCGGGGTGCTCTGGAACACGGTGGGACCTTGGGGTCTCCTTACCGCATCCACTGTCTACTGTGAGGACTCTGACTTTGCTCTGCCGGTTTCTCTCCCCCACCTGCTTTCCGTCCAAATTGCTCTGACTCAGGCCCTCTCCAGTCAGTTCACTTTGTCCCTGTAGGTTTATCCCCTTCTGTCTCTGTAGGATCATTTTAATGGGGCCTTTGGAGAGAGAAAATACCACTTATACGATTAATCCGACATTCTTAAACTGAGGACATAATGAATGTGCGTGCGTGAAGAGAAAAAGCTAAAGAGAGAAAGCTTCCTATTGACTGAGTGTATCCTCCCCAAAATTTACATGTCAAAACTCCAGTCCCCAGGGTGGTGATATTTGGAGATGGGGGCCTATGGGAGGTAACTAGGCCATAAGGATGCCCTTATCAGAGGAGACACAAGAGAGTCTGCTGCCTCTGTCTGCTCTCTGTCACGTGAGGCTATGAGGAGCAGACAGCCACGGACAAACCAGAAATTGGGACCTCACCAGACACCAGATCTGCCAGCATCTTGGTCTTGGGCTTCCTGCTTCCAGAACTTTGAGAAATCAATGCCTGGTATTTAAGCTACCCAGCAAATGGTATATCGTTATACCATTATACCGTTATACCGTTAGCAAACTAAGACAGGCACAATAGAACATCCATGTGCATCTCCTCTGAGACTTGGACACATTTTCATGATTTAGCATGCAAAACTTTGCACATAACAGCCAATGACATCATCAATATGGAAGAATGCAATGAGAAATTTTCTTTGGAAATGTATGCAGATAATTTCCTGAACAATTCCAGGGTTGTTGCTTTTGTGTTTCATAGACAAATATCCTGCTGAAGGATCAAAGTGCCCCATATTGCAACCGCTCCAGTTAGTCAAATTTCCAGTCGACCAACTAGTCTTCATATATTACCGTGCACCACCGACAGAAACCTAATGATTGGTATATATTTTATACCTAAATTCCTGTAATGCCAGAAAAGATATTTTGGCAGCAAAAAATATATGAAACTCAGAGTTTCTAATTATAAAGATCGCTATAGAAATTTTTTAATAAATTCTGGGGTGCCTGGGTGGCTCAGTCGGTTAAGTGTCCGACTTCTGCTCAGGTCATGATCTCACGGTCCATGAGTTCGAGCCCCACATCGGGCTCTGTGCTGACAGTTCAGAGCCTGGAGCCTGCTTCAGATTCTGTGTGTGTCTCTCTCTCTGCCCTTCCCCTGCTCATGCTCTGTGTGTCTCTCTCTCAAAAATAAAATAAACATTAAAAAAAATTAAAAAGAAAAAAAAGGAATTTTTTAATGAATTCAAAAGTAATCCACTAGAACTTTTGAAAATGAACTCATTTACCCTTGATTTTCCATCTGACATATAAATATACCTGCCTGGGAAAAAAATATTCAAGAGAAAATATATAAAAGGGTCAAAGGATCACAAGAAGTAAGAATCATCTTAGGCAGTAGCACAGGCATGATAAATATTTTTTTTAATTTTGTGAAATATTGAGAGCTGGAGAAAGAATCTTCCATGGACTGCTCTAAGCATAGAAAGCCAAGTCCTCTCAGCCCCATGTGAACCTCAGACAGCTTCTTCACACTCTTTGGATGGCTGATCCCTGGTCTGGAAAACTGACTTCATCGAGTATCGGCTGTCACATTGCTCACTGAGAAAACATTTTGGTTTCTTAGCAGGTTTGGCATCCAAAATATCAAATAGTTGGTTTTCAGTTATGTCCTTCTCCCCACCGACCTCTCCCATACACACAAATAAGTTGTAAATTATCACAGAAAGAGCTTGTGGGGAGGGGGGAGGGTTCAGTGCAGGAGGCAGAATGAGGCAAACCTTTCAAATACTGCATTTGTTCAATCATCTGGGAAAAAAACAACAAAAAAGTCATTTACATGTTCAGTTTAAATAATGCAAACGCTCTCATCGGAAGATGACAAATGGTTTATGAACATCATCTCTGACAAACTCTACAAAAGCACTCCCTGTTTGAGAATAAATATATACGCTGCACACAGGTCAATAGCCTTTGCGGCATCAGCAAAGAGCGGGCCGAGCTCATTCGAATGCCACATGCTGTGTCTCTCCCAATGGTCACTGGGTAACAGCCATGGGCTGCTTGTGTGGAGTTTGCTGCTGGTTCTTCCCCCGCAAATTGCAAAGCATCACACTGCCAGAGACAGATCTGATTTCACTTACTTATGCTCAGCATGGTTTCCCCTTCACTCTTTGCTTCGACACCTTCATTTTAATCTCCAGGATTCTTTATGATCTTTCAGCATACATCTATCCATCACTACGGCCGCTCAGATATCACAGGACCTCTGCCCAAGGGTATGCTTTTGAAGAATTAACTCGCTCAATCTTTCAACATTTTCCAAGCCAGTTCTCTCTCCTCCTAATGCCAATGAGCATATGCCAGACTGATGTGCTGTACCCTTTTATTATCAGGTATGTTCGTGGCCCCCAAATACCTCCTGCACCAGCAATTCTGTCATTCATCGTAACAGTGACAGAGGTTGAGCTGACTCTTTCTCACTGTCTATTATCCCCACTTTTCCCATCCCACATTCTTCCATACCATTCTCCACATTCAGGACCAAGGCCAAGAACTCAGAAGCCACAAGAATAACACCTTGAAATCTACCCTGACTGGTACATCGTGTTGGATCTGGCAAGAAGCTAGACCCTAAATCCTGTGTATTAGAGTTCTTCATAGAAACAGAAGCAAACATAAATTTTATATATTATATTATTTTATCTATATTCCATATAAATATATAAGAAAGAGAGAGGGATTTATTATCAGGAATTGGATCAAAGGATTATGAAGGCTGAGATGTTCCAAGATCTGCAGTCAGCAAGCTGGAGACCCAAGAGAAACAATGGTTTATGTTCTAGTCCAAAAACCAGCAGGCTCGAGACCCAGGAAGAGCTGATGCTTCAGTTCAAGTTTGAAGGCCGACAAAATGCTGATGTCCCAGTTAATACATGCAGGCAGGAGGCACTGCCTCTGGCTGGAGGAAGGGTCAGGTCTTTTGTTCTATTCAGGCCTTCAACTGAATGGGTGAGGGCCACTTACATTAAGGAACGCAATCTGCTTTACTTAGTCTCCCAACTCAAATGTTACTCTAATCTAAAAACCGCTCACAGACAAGCCCGGAACAACATTTGACCCAATATCTAGACACCCTGCGGCACAGTGAACTTGACACATAAACTTAACCATCACACCTCAGTTTACAGTCTCAGCTGTGAGCCAGGATCAGTTGAGAGCTTTTAAAGATGGTGATGTCAAATCTGCACCCTAAACCGATTAAATCGGAATCTCTGGAACGCGCACCAGGCCTAAGAATTTTTAATGAACGTCCAGGCAATTGCAATGTAAGCCCAAAGTTGACAAGTACTGCCCAAGAGACCACCCTACATGGAATCTTTTTCACTATGCAATATATTGTTTGCACCTAAGCAATTCATTTGGGAATTGGTTGTGTAATATGTCATTTGCACGCCATCCAGGTGTAAGCCATGTGAGGAAACAGGCTGTGTGGAGCTTCTGCGTTTGCTATAAATTGCAGGTGACAGCAGAGATACCTTGCTTGCAGAACTAGGAGTTCCTGAAACGTGGAGTTTCCAAAGACAAGCGTGCATTCCTGGCCCCTGCGGCGGTCACAGTGGATTTGCGTTGTTGGCATTTATATCTTGTGGTGAGGTTGCGTAGTTGAAAGTTACCTCAATAGACCAAAATTCTTGTGGGTTGCTGCTCGGGAAACTTTGTCTTAATCTGCTTCTCCGGCCCTCCCAATGATCGGGGGAACTGATATCTTGAAATAAAGCCCCTTTCTATTTGCAGCCCAGGGCCCTCGCCAATCCACCTCTATGAATTCCATCTTGGGATAAGTGTCCCTCCTTTGTGCCCCTAATAACGCTTCCATTTCCATGTCCCTAAGATATCAATCATCAAATGCATCACATAAGGATACATCTACAAATCTGTTCTTCTCACTAAGCCAGAAGCTGATCTGTCCATGGCAGGGCCCGTGTCGTATCCATTTTGGCATCTCCACTGCCCAGCCAGGAGACTGGTGTACATAATGACCCCTCATCAACTATTTTTCTGAATAGACTGGATATTCGTCTCTTACGGTGCTTACCACAGTCACCTCCTACGTGGAGGAGGCACACACTGTGAGCTCCTGGAGGATCAAGGCAATTTCTGTTTCATCGTTTTACCCCCACCGTGACTCCTACAATTTGTAGAGTTAAAGACAACCATTGTTTAAGTGATGACACAGTTGGGGCACAATTTTAAAGTTCCTACACAGAGAAGACAATAATAAATTAAGAAGAGAAAACTCTCTTATGACAAAGTTTTCCAAAACAAGTGAGCAGTGTGCTTCAGCTTCACACAGACTACATTCTTTAGCATTTTTCCGAGTAACTAAATAAATCGGTAAATCAGCGAGCAGCTGTGACAAGTGTAAAGCTCACTAATTTAGAGAGAGAGAAGCTGAGCTTGAATCCTACTTATGGACACAATTCAGTCCACAGCCCGTGCTCACAGATTGTTAAAATGGCAATATTCCCCAAATGAACCTGCAGACTTAACCTAACCCTTGTAAAACTACCACATTTTTTCCCCCAGAAATCAGACCGACTGATCCTAAAATGCACATGGAAGTTCAAGAAAACCAGAATAGGATCTTGAAAAGAAGAACAAGGTCGGAGGACTCATATTTTCCTCTTTCAAAACTGACTACAATCTCCAGTACTCACAGTTGTGTGGTACCGGCATAAGGACAGACTAAAGGAATAAAGCCAAAAGTTCAGAAACAGATCCTTACATGTATGGCCAATTGGTTTTTGAGAAGGGTGCCAAGGCAATACAGCTGGAAAGAGAGGAGTGTTTTCAGCGAATGTCTGAGACAACTGAATATCCTTCTGCAAAGGAATGACCTTGGACCCTTACTCTAACACGATATCTGCAGGTCAGAGACCTAAATGTTAAATCTAAACCCACAAAACCATTAGAAGGAAACAGGTGCAAACCTCTCACCTACACAATCTTTGGATGTGTAAAGGCTATGACTTCTTAGACACAACACGAAAAGCACAAACGACAAAAGAAAAATCTAGATGAATTGGGCTTCGTCAAAATTAAACCATTGAGTGCTTCAAAGCACATGATCAAGAAAGTGAAAGGGCAACACACAGTATGCAAGAAAATATGGGAAAATCATATGTCTGAGAAGGAACTTGTATCCTGAGTACATAAACAACTCTTCAATTCAAAACTTAAAAAGACAAAGAGTTTTTTAATTGGCAAGAGATTTGAATAGATCTTCCTCCAAAGATCTACAAAACCACCAGTAAGGAGGGAGGGAGGACATGTAGAAATTTGGGGGAACGGGGGTGGTAATATTTTCCTTATCTTGGTTGAGGTAATGGTTTCATGCGTGTATATATTTGTTAAAAAAGAACAAATCGTACACTTTCAATATGTGCAGGCTAGTGTATTTCAATTACACTTTAGTAAAACTGCAAAAATATTTTGGCCCTGACAAGTTTTGTGTACGAATCTTGGGTCTATAAGATCTGAATTTTCTACCTTTATTTCTCCTGGAAACGCACCTTTGCTAACTTCTTTATTTCCATCTTTTCTTTTCAAGGCAAAGTAGGCTCTGTAAAGCATACAAATTTCTCATGCAATCCTCACAAGGGGATTAGGAAAAAAGAAACTCAGGGTTTCCTTTCAGTATGTGAGGTGTGGGGCACTTAGCTAATCGCACACTCCGTAAACTATGAAGAAGTGGCCAGGCCAGGCCACAAGGCCATGGGGAAAGCATGGAGCACAGAGACATGACACAGCATGTCTCCTTCCTCCTAAAGAAAGGCGAGGAAGATTGCACCTTCTTAAGATGGCCTCTTTCATTCTGATTTTGATGCCCTTCACGTTGAGAGGTGGGGTCTATATGGTCACTCCTTGAATTTGGGAAAGCGTATTACGAAGGCTGAAGTAACGGTGTGACCTCGGAGGCCAGATTTAAATGATACAACTTCTGCCTGGTTCTCTTGGGGCGCTCACTGCTGGAACGAGGCACTGTGCTGTGAGGCAGCTCAAACAGCCACGTGGAGAATCAATGTTCCATCCAAGAGCCCCAGCGGAGATCCCGGCTGACAGCAACATTAACTGTCAGTCAAATAAGCAAATGAGCCTTCAGATAATTCCAGTTCCCCAGCCATACAATCTTCCCAGCTGAAGTCCCAGATACTATGGAGCAGAGACAACCTGTTCCCGTAAGCTCCTTCCAGCTACTAAACCAACAGAATATATTAACATAATAAAATGATTGCTTTCTGTCTCTAAGCTTCTGGGTAATTTGTTACCCAACCTAGTAACTGCAATGGGAAGAGAGACAATCATTTTCTTCATTAATTTCTATCCGTAGGAATTGGTCGTTATTGTTGTGATTCTCAAAATGTTCAGATACTTTCATTGAGAGGAAAAATCAAAACAACATCCTCCATAGCATGGTCCTGAAAAGGCTGTGATCGTGAAATCCATTGACAAGAGGGTGACTTCAATATATTGATGCTACAGCAAAGACTACACGAGGAAACCAAACTGGATGCTTTAGATTACCAGTTCAAAACCACACACTCTTTTAGTGAGGAATCCCTAAAATTAATTGATGAGTAAAGCTAATGTCCGTTGACATTAGAGTATTTTTCATCAACATCACTATTTTATGAATTATCATAGCAATGGAAATGGAGAGAGTAGAGCCCCCAAAAATAATAATAAAATCAACATCCTTAGTTTCTGGGAAGTAAACACTGTAAAGCAAACTTAACTTTATTTGTTGTAAAATGTTTTCTCTTTTGTGTTTCATCTCGACCTCAAAATAAATCCAACCACTGCCTACCACTCTAGGCAGACTTGGCCGAGAGCTGATCGACATCACTTGGGTTTTCCAGGTCAGCACAAAATCACACATTCAGAAAGTGAAGTCACCATTCTCCATCTTGGTTCAATGTAAATTTATTGAGCACCAGCTAAGTAAGAAGACAGCAGCCAGATGGCTCCATTTCCTCTGGCTGTGTCCACTTCTCCAGACATCTTAATACAGTCAATTATCTGATGGGGACAGGAGTTGAAAGAGAAGTCCACTGAACCGAATGGAATGAAGTGGTTTCTGGCAAATCCTAAGGCACATTCTCCTAGCTGGATGCAATCCACCCAGGATGAATGATGCCGCTTTTTAGAATAAACTGGCTCACTCCGTTAAATGAACCTTTGGGCTAATGGCTTCCCTAAGGCTCCCAATTGCTTCCCCGAACTAATGGAACCGACTGGCTATTTTGGTATTCTACAAATCCATTACTCTCCATACCTGTCAAGCCATAAGATAAATGGTTTCATTTTAATACATCCAGCTTTCCCAAGCTAACAGAAAGAAGGGCATCACGGCTCTTAAAACCGTCTGTGCCAAGAATTGTAAGTGAATTTTTCAATATCATTCTTCCCTGGCAAAAAAAAAAAAAAAAAAAAAAAACATAAATAAATAACAATGTGCTAAAAACAGCACTAGATAAGAGAGTGGAGATGTGTTTCAAGTCATGTCTTTGCCACCAACTAGCTCTACGACCAGACAGAAGCCTCCTCTTCCTCACTTCTGTGATGACTCTATGATTCTAAGACACTTAACTATGCCCCTTTGGTTAAATAAAAGTGCTATTGCCTACGCTGTAACAAATATTAGAAATATCAAGTTGCATTTGAAATTCTTTGTTATGAGAATGTGAATCACAGAATGCCTAGGCTCAGCAAATGTGTTTTTAGACTTTCCAGCTCTTGGAGAAGCTGCTTCCCTTCGGTAAATCACAGGAAGCCACATTGGAGAGCTAATTAAAAACCTAGAACTGGTTTTGACTTTCCTGCTGTGACTACTGATCCCTAAGGCTTTTTAGCTGCTGTGGTGCTTCAGTGCTTGGGTTATGTTTCTTGGCCTTTGTGATTTATTTGGTCTGAAGGCACAGAAGAGAAAATAAACTAATATTTACCAAATGAATAATATTGGTTGAGTTCCTAATCTGCTTCTGGAGAGGGGAAAAAATGATATTGCAAGTTTTCGAAAATAATTCCTTGGGAAAGAGATCATTTTCCAAGGTCATCCAGGTCATACTGGGACCTAAACCCAGGTGCCTCTGGTCGCAAAGCTCATTTTCCACTTTGCGAAGCAAAATGACATTGACAAAACATTGGAACAAATGTTGACATCAATGTGGTTGCCTTTCTTCAAAATGTCTCACCAACAGACTTACGTCTGTGGCCCCAAATTCTATATTACTGACACGGTTGATATATCAACTCATGGATATGCTACGCAAATCCCCATTAAAATAATCCTATTGGAAAACCTAGCAAGCAATCCATTATTCCCATTTTGCTATTTCATCTTTGTGTGCATTTTATCGAATGTATATTGGGCAATATTAGAAAAGATTGGACATGTATGTCGGATACTAGAAAAAGTCTGTATATTAAAAAGGCTCTTTACCAAGTGATGAGGGCACACAGATATTTCTGGACTGGAAGAACTTGTGGTCTATGGGGTGCTAATAGAAATACAAATCTTTGATCTGCAACTGTTCCCAGTCAAAAGTCTGTAATAGAAGATTATAGAAAGTGACATAGGGACACCGAAAGAAGTTAGAGAAGGTTTTAACTAAATGACCACAGAAGTCATTGGAGGATTGGGATGGATGTTGTTAGTTTCTTCATGAGGAGATGTTAAAAAGAAAATGTATTAGAGTCCCAGTAGAAAGAAAAGATAGCCCTCTCAAACTGGGTATTTTGAGGAGAGTATAACCAAGGGATGACTTACGAGGTAAGGACAGAGCCAGGAACCCACAAGGGACAACGCCCTGAGCCAGGATAGCAGTGTATCACCATCCCCAGACTTGAAAGGGTGGAAGGAAAGAGCAGTGTTGAACAGGCAGACATAAAGGGTCACTGGAGAGCCCCTGTGCCCTCAGTCTGCAGATGGGATGTGGGTCACTCTTGGTGACCGCTCTTGGTGGGAGGCAGGAGAGTAAATACTTCAGCCTCACTCTCCTTTTCCCTTCAGTCTCCTGCTGGTACTCCCCACTGTGCTGACCCAATGAGAAGCCAGAGATCAAAGGGACCAGTCTATAGAATTTGAACAATCTAGCCTTCTAGGACAGAAAGGGAGTATAGAAAATGAATCTGGATGGGCCACCAGAAACTACTCAGACAAGGAAGTAGGAATGTAATTTGTAAACATCCAGCACAGTGAGGAAGTAGCACAGGGCCTTGGGTAGCAAAGCTTGGCCCTGAACCCTAGCTTTACAACTGGTTAGAGCCACGAGTTGATTTTTAAAACAATGGGAAAGGATACGGCACTGCTGATTGCACTCAAAGCCGATAGTCCTATCTGCCTAGCTCATGGAAAAGACTTCATCTTTTTAAGGGAACAATGTAGGGAAAATAACGACCCACTTCTATTTGGAGAAAGAATGATAATATATTTTAAAGCCCTTTATCAAATGGAGAAGAGAATAATTCATCAGAAAGCTATGTTCCCACCATCTACGTAAACACAGATAGAAAGGCCGCCAACCAAATTACCAGGGGTGAAAAGAATTTGTGCAATCATTGCATTTTTTTGAAAGCTAAAAATACACTTTCCCCAAAACTAAAAATAATAGAGTAAAAACTTAAAGCAGAGAATCAGACTGTAGAGATTGTACCAGTGTCAGATGGTGCCAGATTTAACGGTTTTACTGTTTCATGGAATTAACTAGAATCAACCTATTTTATACGCAGTCTTAGAGCTCTAACATAATGTTTCACTTCACGAAGGGTCTTCTTGTTTGTTATCTTTTCTTTACCACATAAGCCTATTGTAGAAATTTTGATGACTTAAGCAACTACTAGAAACCTAGGCTTACAAAAATTGAGAAGTGCAATTCCAAACAGATAAGCGGGCTCCTTCCCATCTGGGGCCACCTGCATTGGAAACCACACCTCTTAATCAATGGCCAAGACTTTTCTGGAAGCTGAATTGCCTAACATATTGAACTCAACACATTCCAGAACACAGAGTCAGAAATTCATTTTCTTTCATAGCAGCCTCATTAGTCACAGTGCAATGAATGTAGCCCCGTGCAGTCTCTAAGAAGATAGGTGAGACCATCCTTCCACAACCTCTAAACTCCCCCTGAATCAGGAAACCACCCCCAGTCAAGTGTGAATCCGCTGAGTTCTGCATAAACGCTTCAAGAGTGTATAAACACCCATAAGAGTTTAACCAATGTCTTGGACCAGCTGGGCTCATTTATGTACCAGCAGGAAGCAACTTTTTCTCCTCTACTCTCTTTAAGCTGCTTAGGTGGCTTTCTCTCTCTCTCTCATGGATACTGGAAACACCTATAATTTTTTCCTAGGTATTCTGGATAGTAAAAACTCAATCAATAAATGACCCATAACCAGGTATTAAAATGTTTCATTTTCCATCTCATCAGTAGCTTCCCCCCTTCCCCACAGCTTGTACCTTACCCACGTTCAAGAACCTGGAGTAGAATTTTTTTTCTCCTCCCTCAATGTCCTCCCCTACTTAGGATGTGCTTGTGTTCCTCTAGGGCTGGGGCCAGAGAAGTTTTAAAAAAGGTAAAGGGACAAAAGTCCTTAGGGGAGTGGTGCTGTGGTGGCCAGGTGTCGGTGTACTCTGTGTGGAAGGTACTCAAATGGCGGATCTTCTCCCACGTGGCTGGAGGTGACTGTGGGGCTGCGACCACCTCTTAGCCACCTCGTTACCAAGTCCTGCAAATGAAAGTGCCAACACCAGTCTTCAGTATGTGTTATTCTCGGCTAAAAATCCAAGACCAGAAAAGACCCATCTAACACATTCTTTTATGTCATTAAAGCTGCCTGTGTCCTGGGGAGAGAAAATGGAAGTTGTTCAGGTGACAGCGTATAATGACGGTGGCTTTGCCCCTGGCGTCGGGACACCTGGGCTCCTTCCGTGGAATTGTTACCCGCCTGCGTGATCAAGTCAATGAACTCGCCTAAGCTTTATTACTTCATCTATATTCTGCACTTGGTTCCATAACGAGATCTCAAAGTTCTTTCCCATATCTAAGGTACAATTTTCCTATGAAATTGTAACTGCAAATGTTACGTAGCCCCAAAGTATCAGAAGTGCTACCACCCACACAGAAGGAGAAGTCTACAAAGTATCTCTCTGGCATGCCGGAACCCACCTCTGGGCAGATGGAGGGCATGAACACAGCAAGCCCAAGAATCTGGAATTTTTGTTGTTTTCTAAAACCCATCGGCCTATCCCACCCTGCCTACCTTTACAAATCTGTTGTCAGCAGTATTTTCCCCATGCTTGGTCGTATTTACATGGGTTTATACCTTATCCTTTTTTAAAAGTATTTTTAAAAACTATCCAAACCAGATTCAGGAAATAAAAATCTCCCATCTCATGGACTCAAGCTGTCAGAAAATATAAAACTTGGCAATGTGCAGACACCAGGGTTTTCTGACCTGAAACCATCAGTCAGTTCTTTCCCATCCTGCTTCAATACTCAATTGTACCTTAATCCAATTATGATCATTAACTATCAAAATAAGAGAAACTGAGTTTGTTGAAGGATATTCTTCTTAATTGCTAATTTAAGGAGCGTCATGAAAAACACAAATCACTCAAAAAAGAAAATGAAAAAAGGTACGTATTAATAGCATTAAGAGAGTGCTAGGGAAAGACAAGATCCCACTGTTAGGACTTTTGATTAAATCACACTGTAGCTCCTGTGGCCATCGAGGTGTGTATCATTCTGGGAGTACACCTGTTGCTAAATCTCAGTACTCCCTTGTAATGAAACAGATACCAGAAACCTACTGGAAAAATTACCCAGCCACATAAATTCAGGCTACATTATATACAAACTAAAGACAAATATACCAAACTATTGTTGTCAAAAGAAGTATTGTGGGCAATAGAAACCACTCCAAACAGGGACACCTGGGTGGCTCAGTCAGTTAATTGTACGACTCTCGATTTCGGCTCAGGTCATGATCTCATGGTTCATGGGTTCAAGCCCCATGTCAAGCTCTGTGCTGACAGCAAGGAGCCTGTGGGAGTCTCTGTCTCCTTCTCTCAGCCTCTCCCCTGCTCACACTCTCTCTCTCTCTCAAAATAAATAAATAAACATAAAAGAAAAGAGAAGAAAAGAAAAGAAAAGAGAAGAAAAGAAAAGAAAAGAAAAGAAAAACTCCAAACCACTAAATTAGGAGTCATGGCCCATCTGTGTGACTTTGAGTCATTTAACTTGTCTGGGCCACAGATGTCACCTCTTTTAAATTCTCCCATCCATTTATCCAGTTTATCTAGTTATTCAGTACATTTCCCCTTTGAAGGGCAGTGGCACCTTTGTCAAAATCAATTGGCCACATAAGAGCAGGACAATTTCTAGACTCTATTCCGATGCCATTGGCATAATGTTTTTGTTGCCATAATTTTAAAGTCTTGAAACCGAGACTTTAAATCAAGTCCCCCAACTTTGTTATTTTGCAAGATCGTTTGACTAGGTTCTTTGCATTTCCAAATAAATTTTAGAATTGGCTTGTCAATTTTGACCCCAAAATGCTGTATTTTGAAAGTGTTGCCTCTATTGATGAAATTAGGGAGAATGGATGCATTCACAAATACTATTTCCCAACCTGCAAACAGCAATATTTCATAGTTTTCAGTAAGACAATCTCACACACTTTTGTTAAATTTATCTTTAAGATTTTTAAGATTTATTAATTATCTATCTTCTTGCAACTAATTTTTAAAATCTCATTTTCCAAGTGCTTGTTACTATTTAGAGAAATATTTTTGACTTCTGCATATTGACCTTGTTAGCTGAGAATTTGTTCATTCTAGTTGTTATTTTGCATTTTCCCAAGGGTTGTTTTTTTTTTTTTACCAGATATAAACATGTCATCTGCAAATGCAAATAAGACAGTTTCATTTCTTCTTCATTTCTAATATTACATCTTTTTCTTGTTTTATTGCACTATGACCTTCAAAATAATATAAAAAAGAAGTGGTGAGAGCAGGCGTCCTTGTCCTGTTCCAAAAAGTATTCAAGTTTACCTATCAAATGTTTTTTTTTTAATGTTTATTTATTTTTGAGACAGAGAGAGACAGAGCATGAGCAGGGGGAGGGGTAGAGAGAGAGGGAGACATAGAATCCGAAGCAGGCTCCAGGTTCTGAGCTGTCAGCACAGAGCCCGACGCGAGGCTCGAACTCACAGACTGCGAGATCATGACCTGAACCGAAGTCGGACGCTCAACCGACTGAGCCACCCAGGCGCCCCCCTATCAAATGTTTTGTGGGTTCCCTTTTCCAGATTGAGAACATTTCCTTCTATTTCTAGTTTGCTGAAAGTTTGTAATTATAAATAGGCTTGGAACTTTTCAAATGCCTTTTTAAAATCTATTTGAAATAATCATATAATTTTTGTCTCTCTTCCGTTACTTCTTGGTTAAGATGCATATTGGTGTTTTAGGGCTGCAGACTAGGTGGCTTAAGCCACAGAAGTTTATTTCCTCACAGTTCTGGAGACCCAGATCTGGTCCATATTAAGATCAAGGTGTCAGGAGGTGTGATTTCTTCTGCGGACCATGAGGGAAGGATCTGTTCCCAGCCTCTCTTCTTGGCTTTCACAGGCCCAACTTCTTCTTGAGTCATCATGTTGCCTCCCTCTGTGGATGTCAGTGTCCAAATCTCATTTTATCAGGACACAAATAACACTGGATTAGGGTTCCCCTAATGATCTTATTGTAACCAAATTAGTTCTTTAAAGATCTTATCTCCAGATACAGTCACATTCTAAGGTACTAGGTGTTACGACTTCAACATATGAATTTGGTAAAGGGACACAACTCAGCCCGTAAACATGATGCCTTATCTTTTTATATGTTGCTGCATTCTATTTGCTAACATTTGGTGAAAGGTTTTTACATTTATATTCATGAGGAATAGCAGTCTATAATTTTAATTTTTTAATCTCCTCATTAAGTGATCAGTCTTCTTTCAACTCTAACATTCGATAACAATACAACCCCGAGGACGGTGCTGTGAAATGTTCGCCTCAGCTAACTGTCAGGAGAGAAGTTTAACAGGCAAAATGGTGGCACCAGTTCAGCCCCACTGTTACATACGGAACTATCGTGTTTTTCTCAGCAAACCGTCATTAATAACTACCTTGTGCTAGGATCTGAAATTCAAAAGCAAATAAGACAGATTATTTGTCCTCAAAGTGCTCACAACCTAAGAGAGAAAAATACAGACTTCAGATGACATCCGAGCCAAATAGTGAAGTGGAAGACACAACCGAGAACCAGTTCAGTCTCCAGAAATAGGAGGACAAAGCTATTCATAGGATTATGAATAAGAAAATAGAAATCAAGGAGAAATCTTGAGGCTCCCAAAGTAAGACCCAAATGTGTAGAACAGACATAACAATGAAAGAAATGTAGGAACTTTGCAGCCTTGCTCATTGCGATTGCACCCCTCCGTGCCCATGTGTTTCACTCACCCAACGTCCTCCGCCACCTACCTTTCATTATGTGCCTATGGTGTCACTGCTACTAGAAATAAATTCTTTGAGGAAAACATCTCCATCTCCAGTTATCTGTATATGCCTCTCAGAATCTACTAAACATAGTATGTTTCGTAAAAGCAAAATTTTTACCTCCTTACCTGCAATGTATGTACACATCTGTCCTACATTTCGGCATGATATATCCGCTCCTACATCGTATCAATCGATGGTTCTCATTTGCCCCAAGCCCCCTCGTCTCGTATGGGACAACCTAACCTTGACAGCAAAAATGTAACTGCTCTTACTGGACAATATGGATCTCTTCTAAATCTCCTCTAGTCCAGGCTATGGAGCTACATCAAAGACATTTCGCTAAGTTGTGAAGTGTTGTAGCAACAACACATTTGCAAAACTGTGGTTTTCATCATTTTTAATATATCCAGTGCTTCCTTGTGATATCTATATGGATGCAAGTCCATGTTTTATTATGGTTAGAAGCACCTAGTCTCTGTTTACTACCTGCATGTACTATTTAATCAAATCGGCTAGAGTTGACAGTGTTTCAAAGCATGGTACAGTCCTGACATTTAGTAAGGGAGCGAGATGTCTGGGTAATGCAAGCCACGCTCCAGGAAATAGCCGCTTAATGCACAGCATCTGTCTGCCGAGTGTGAGATGGCAGGAATGGGTTCGAGGGAAGGGAAATAGATTTTCCCATCTCAACGTACCATCCTATGAGATGGGTGTCTGGTTCATCGTGTCTTCTTTTAACTGTGAATACTTTGAGAACACAGCTGAGGACAACTCCAAGCAATTCTATTTTGCAACAGAGTCTTAGCCAGGGGACTTGATTTGATATCAAGAATCATTATCCAGAGCCTGGCTCCCAGGTGATCTTTCTCTGTTCGCCAGACCATCAGGTTTGAAGTGACTGGCTTAATCTGCCACAGTGTCTCCAAGACCCCTGTGGTCTGGAAGGGTGACTGTATCTCCCAAATGTCTATAATCTATAGCCTGGAAGATTCAGGGGCTAGGGCGGCCTAATCTGGATAAATGGCTGCAGATAGTCATAGAACATCTGGTTCTCTAGCAGCTTCCTCACTAACCAGCTGCCTCATCTTGAGACAAACACTTAAAAATCTTTATTGAGCTGGTTTCCATTCTAGAGGAATTCCCATGTCATAAACACTTCCTAGAGGAGTGTAGAGGTGGTTACAGGATAGCATTCTAGCCAGATATATTTGACCAGAGATGTTCTCTTTATGAAAAATTGCTCGAGATGATAACAATTCCTTAGGATACGGACTTGGGAAACTAACCTATCCATGACACTAACGTAGCCATAAACAATGGGCCCGACTCATTGGTTACCTGTATGTCATAGTATGTACATTCATAAAACAGGATTGGATCAGAAAGGGCTCCGGAATCTCAACTTCAAGGGCCTGGCTACTGATTTTTTGGCTTGAAGAGTCAGTAGGGAAAATCTGGGAATGTCGATCTTTCTAGATATGTTAGAATGGGGGTTATCATAACTAAGAGCAAGCAGAAGAAAGAACAGAGGGATTCTGTTAAATCCTATTTGAATGGAAGATAGTATGACCATTGACATAGAAGATAGTAAACCGGAAGAAGGCTCTTCCAGGATTAGGCAAGCAAAATTGTTTCTGTCCTCCCTGGCAAGCTCCACAGAGAAAAAAGACCAGCCATTCTGGGTGGCAGAATGACACAGCAGATGAAACAACGACTTTAGGCTCAGACGCATGTGAGCAAAAAGCTTGCTCTGCCACTGGGCTGGCTGTATGTTGGAGGAGGCACGTTTGTGTGTAAGGGCACACCTCAAGGCAGGGATATTACCCAATGCGAGGCCTTGTGGATCTGTACAGGTTAGCCAAGAGAAGAAAGAGGGGATGTTCAAGACAAAAAGAACAATACACTTAAAGGCCTGTGGGTCTCCTGTCTGAGACCCTATGAGCATCTTGGTGCAGCAGGAGGGTAGAGCTGGGCGGGGGAGCGGGGGAGGACACATGAGGCTGGAGAGGTGCACAGATGTTGACAGGCTGTAAGATGACTGGGCTTCTTCCCAAGGGCAATAGTCATGGGAGGGAAACGACGTAAGTGAGACGTGGTCAGGGAAAGAAATAACTAGGTTCTCTACGTTCGATCCTCAGACCCCAGGAAAAGAGAGAGCCAAGGCAAGAATGGCGCCCAGTTTTCTGGGTTAGGCAGTCGGGTGAATGGAAGCAAAAGCTGGAATGTAGACCACGAGGCCAAGGAGCAAAGTTGAAATCAAAGTCTAGTGTCTCTATCAGATTCCGAAGCGACAGCTGCTCGTGGCAATGGTAGCGGGAGGAATCGCAAATAAACAAACCGGTCTTTTCAGCTGTGTGAAAACATCAGCAGCTCATCAATAACTAAATAAGAAGACAAATGATCACCCCACTGCCATATTGAGTGTCACTCAAATTAAACAATTTAGATAATGGAGTGAGGATGGAATCCTTCTACAAGATTCCAACCCGGGCCGGCCATCTAGAAAATATTTGTGGCATGACGGAATATTTTAGAAGCCAACTGTCTGCTTTGCTTTCTTAGCCCAAGCAATTTGACAAGCCTGGAAAAGTTCGGCTTCACCAGCCAGAGTGTTGCAATACCGGCAGGGTGGAAGTCACTGAAGGCAAAAGAAAAATTCCAGACACTGATTGTCAGGTTAGGAATAAACAGTCCAAGGAAGGACTCCGAGACCTCCAAAACAGAACTAGTGGTGACTACGGTTTCTAAAGGGGTTGGGCTTAATGAGAAATCAGGTTTCTTAAAGGCTTTGTTTATTTTTTAAAAGTAGCTGTTGAAACAGTTGTGAGGCTATGAGCTTAGATGGCCCTCCGCCTTCCTGTGCAGAAATCCCGGCTTGTGTGTTGCAGGGAGGCAGCGCCACGGGAAGTTAGAACATAAAGCTGGCGCACCGCCCCACTTTGCATGACTGTTTTGTGACAAGATAGGATTGGGCTGGATCGGCGTGTTGCGGCCTCCTTCGGAATCCCTACACGGTTGCTGAAATGCATGGTTTCTCTCTTTTCCTTCGCCCCTAACTCTACCATAGGCTTTGGGTTTTGATGGCCTCGAGGTTCAGTTATATTTCTTATTTCTCTCACTTAGAGATCTAAGATGCCACCAGGATTTTTAAACTGTGGGCTCCTAGCATCATCGCCCACTACCATCAAGCCACATTCGGGATCAGTCTTGTGGTGGCTCTGTGCAGCCTTCCTTCTCCCGGCACGGCCAACGGAGCCGCCTCCACTCACAGTCACATCAAAGCTGAAAAGAATGAAGATGAGTTTTTCCAGAGTCGGAACGTCTTCAGGGAAGATCCCAGCTGTATTTGGGAGGCGTTTATTAGGCATCGAGTCATACCGAAGGAAATAGTCCTTATGAATCGCATTTAGCAAGTTACTAGAAAATGTACTTACATATTTTATTGCTTTTTGGAAAAATTAAACGTGACAGCCTAATTGAAATGCAATATTCAATAACAATAATATTTAGAGCTCCACAGAGTAACTCTTATCCAGGGAATTTAGAGATTTCTTTCCCTCACCAACCCCTCCCCCACGAGACGTGTCTGCTACATCTAATAATCAGACTCGCACACAAGATTTTAATCGTAAGATACGAGGACATGGCGTTATTTCTAATGCCTCAGCAGTAAAGCTCAGTGAAACCATCAGCCCTTCAGTAATTCTTACTCCCTGAAAACATGAAGCTGGCAATAAATCTATAGGCAAAGGCCAGACCTCCATTAGCAAACTGAAGCAGAGAATTAGAGCGATTATCTAAATAATTTATCATGAGCCTGGGGTAGGTAGCTGAATTGCTTAAATGAATATTTCAGGGGGAAATGCATTTTTGGTAAGAGGCCTTTGAAGACTCTCTTGGCCCATTGCACACAGAACAGGAAGATCATTATAATGATGAAGTCTATGTGTATATGGAAGGTACCCCCTGCTGGTGCTTTGCTTTGAAACGGCACAACTGTTCAAATATGTGATTTTGAATTTTTGGCATTTGGCTCAACAAGACAAAAGGAAACCCAAAAAACAAAACTCTGGAGGTCCAAACAATGATTTGGTTACTTGCGATTCAGTCCTATCCATCATTCTTTCCTGGGTTCCACAATGCAATGGCTCAAAGAAACTTCTGGTGATAATTTCCTTCCCTGCACTTATCTCTAGGTGAGTCCAAGGTCAACACTTATCCCGACTGTATGAGAGAGAGGGAATTTTGAAGGTTACCTAAGATGGGATGTTCTTCTGCTTTCTTTGGGGCTAACGAATCTCAGAAGGGAAGGTTTGCATTGATCTAGCTTTGTCTGTCTCCGTTCCTATATTCCTGTCACACAAGAGCCTCGGTCTCATGCCCTCTGGATTGGCCAGGAGGATACAGGGCAGGGAAACACCCTCTCTATCCAAGCAAGAGGTGCTACAGAGCCTCGCAACAAAAAAATACGGCTCAAGGACTGTCAGCATCAGCAGCACCGGGGACTTTGCTAGAAATACTGAGTCTTAGGCCCCGTGCAGACCCGCTGATTCAGAATCTGAACCAGCTCCCCCGAGGATTAACATTTGAAGGCACTGATCTTGGGTTTAGGGGAGCAAGGGGGACAGTTTGAGTAAACCGGCAAAGGTAGAAGAAAAGGGAGACAAGGATAACAGAGGGCCGCAGGTTGTGGAGACCCGAGGCCTGAGAAGAAGCAAAAGCAATGCAAACAAATGAGGCTATTGAATTATGAACCTGGGCCTCGGACTTGCTGGCTGAGGTTTCCCGCTGAGCGTCAGGTCACAGGCGTTAATCACGGCCAGGAAGTGCTCTGAGGCCGCTGGCCTTCATCACCTGAAGAGAGAGCCCTGTGGCCCCGTTGATGGCCTCCGTCCCCAAAAGCAGGGCCTGAACAGCCAGGACAACAGTCTCTTGGAATTCACCAGGATCTGGGGGAACAAGTCGGGGCGTAGATGAGAATGCCTCCACTTTACAAATGTCCTCACCTGAGCTGCCCGTGGCGGAAACATGCTGTTTCCACAGAACGTACTGCGTCAGCTTTTACTTGAACATGTCATGGCTGCCATTGATTTAATGATTTTATTGAGGCTCCTTTTTTTTTTTTTCTTATAAAGAGGACACTCACTTCAGAACGAACGCACAGATTCTGCGTGTGGCTGAGACCAATTTCCTCTCGGTTTGTCCTCAGAAAAGAGAGAAAGCAGCTGGCCGGCTTCTTCCACATGGCCTTAAAGAGCATGACTGAGTCACAGGAAGGCCCTCATTTCCAGGCAGAAGAACTCCAAGCCCACCCCGCTTTCTCATCTAAATCCACAACAGCCATGTCTTGAGGGCCAACTCCTAGGAAGCACCATGCCCTAGTCTCTGAGCCCCATAATAGACCCACGCTCCCACGGGGTTCTAGTCTCACCTCCAAATAATCCTTCATTCAACCTCTTTTTTCCTCAGTTTCCCCACCCTAAAAAAGGTGACAAGATGACCCGCCCTGGCTGCAAGAAATAGTTGTTTCAAGGGTCAAATGAGAGCACCCACATGGGCCAGGTACTAGGGTATATTGTTCCTAGGGAGCTTTTGTTTTCATCGGGAACTTCTTCCGGCCCTCACAAATATTCCCGAACAGGCACCAGAAGCAGGGCCATTACCTGTGCCGAAAAGCAGGGGGTCTGACTCGGGAGCCCTTCCGGCGGCTGCTCTTAACCGCAGGAGCCGCGACAGCCCCCGCTGAGGTACTGCTACCAAACACTCCTCCCGGCTTGTCTCCACAGAGCCAGCCCTCCCACGTGGCCTTCCCTCCCTAAATGAATTACACCCTTTTGCTCATTATTAAACTTGTCAAACTTTATAGTTAATTCCGATCCTGTCCTTCACACTGTTAGCCACACACACCCCAATTGGAGCTGTCAGCAAGTTGTCCCCAGAGCCGACCCGGGTCACATTGCTCAAACTCTGTCAGTTACTTCTGTTAGCTACCAAGAACAAGAGTTTAATTCATTTGAACATCAAATGTCTTGGTGGAGTCTGACTACACTTTAATATACCTAATCAATAATTCAGATGTTCGAGGATAAAATTCTAGATCCCAGGCAAGCAAGCTGGTGACACAGACTCAGGCTCAATATGATGTTTTTTATATAGCACCTTCCTCTCCACTGGGCTCTTCGCCAGGTGTTTCCTCTGTAATATTATTTAGTTCTGACAGCAGCTTCATAAGATAAACATTAATATCCCAATTCCGTATTTAAGGAAACAGAGGATCACAAGTCAACTGACTTGTCCGGAGTCGTGGAGGTACTCGGAAAAACTGAAGTTCAAATCCACGCCTCCCACTTCCAAGTCCAGACATCTGCCCACGATGCCACAATTACCATCGGTAGCGATGTGGAAGAAATATTTTCGGCCCCGTCCATGGAGAGCCTTGCCTTTACTACATCCAGCGGCTTTGTAAAAGCTTCTTGAGATGCTTTGAGAGGGATGTCACTTGCTTGATTTCGCCGAATATCTATTTTCCCGTCACTACTTACTTCATAAGGGTGCAAAACACAGGAAGTCCTGACTGCAGCAAAGCTTCATAGCGCTCACTTAAAATGACTAAGTGTTATTTCATGTTTGGCAGAGGCCAGTGCATTTTGTCAGCCTGCAAGAATTTTTGGCCAACAGGTTTTGTGCGGATCCACAGTTGTTAACTATTAGGGATGTCTGAAAAAAACATTTAGGTTGGGCTGGTCGAAATGTGTAACGGATGGCTGGGGTCAACCGAAACCGAGACTGTCCAGTTCTACAATGCCACTAGTGTCCAAAAGCAAAGGAGCACTGAATTTTCTCTGACCTCTCAGGACACGGATTAATTAATTAAACCTTTCTCTTCTAAAGACGAGCTATGTGGACCATAGCATTCTGTGTAGCCGCTCCATCCCGTTGAAGGATTTATCATTTACAAGAGAGAGCCAAATAGAAACTTCATTCAACTCTTGGCAACAAAGACCAGAAATAACAGCAACCTTCATTTCTTTTCCGCATAAAGAAGGCGATTTAGCCAGTTTAAGTGGCAGTGCTCCCATGTCACTGACAACCCAGGAGGCTTCTTTCTTTTCTTTCCTTTTTTAATTTTTTCTAAAGCTTATTTATTTATTTATTATTTATTTATTTATTTTAATTTAGAGAGGGAGACAGCCCACGAGGGGGAGGGTCATAGATAGAGTGAGAGAGAGAACCCCTAGCAGGCTCTGTGCTGCCAGCGCAAGGCTCAAACTTGTGAAACCACGAGATCATGACGGGAGCGGTAACCAAGAGCCAGATGCTTCACCGGCTGAGCCACCCAGGTGCCCCGTTCTATCTTTCTGCCAACCTGTGCAAATGGCTTCCATTGTTAATGCGGTTTCTTGCTCATTCCCGGTTGCTGAGACTCCAGCCAGTACTTCCACATTCCGAAGAAGCAGGAGGAAGGAAGAAGGGCAAAAGACGACCTAACAGCTGTCTGTAGCCTCCTTAAGAAGCCTTCTCAGATGTTCTATACAAAGTTTCCTAGCTTTAAGAGAAGCAAATGGTGTATCTTCTGGTTCCCAGCATGTAAAGATGGGAGTCTCTTATTAAAGAAGAAAGAATGAATGGATATTGAATAGTGAACTAAGAGTCTCTGCCAATTACCAAGAGATAAAGGGCTCCCTGTTCATTTGGAAGCTTCTTGGTGTGATTACAATCGTGGGATCATAAGCTTTGAGAAAGATCAACTTGTCAAACATCTTGCCTTTTGCTGTTGAAGAAATAGAGCCGGAAAAGCCGGACTTGGCCGGACTTGGCCAAGACAGCAGAGGCAGTGGGGTTTAGAGCCTAGACTAGAAATTCTGGAAACCCTGGCTCAGGAATTCAAACCCAAGTGACTTTGACCATACCACGTTTGCTTACAAAGTTGGGCCTAACAACTCCCTGTGCTGTTTAGGGTGTCTGCACATAATATTCTTTTCTTCCTTTCTTATTGAGAAACAAGACAGAGAAGTCAAGCAGATTGAGATCAAATACTGGCTTTATTATTGATAATAGTGGTTGGGCATATAGTTATAGGGCTGGAACTAAAAGAGTTTCCTTTTTGCCCTTCCATCTGCCATGCTCACCCGCCATTTTCATCAGCTTGGGGAGCTCTCACACAACACCGCACAATTTCTCACTGTTCTCCAAGCTGGTAGTCCAAGATCAGGGTGCCGCCACAGTCGGGTCCTTGGTGAGGACTCTCTTCCTGGTTACATATTTTAGGGCCTTTCACTGGTGTGAACACACAGACAGATATCTCTTGTGTGTCTTCCTCATCTTATAAGGGCATTCCCATCATGGAGGCAACACTCCCGTGACCTAATTTAACACTAATCATCTCCTAATGGCCCCACCTCCAAATTCCATCACAATAGGGACTAAAGCTTCAACATATGAATTTGGGGTATACCCAAACTTTCAGTCCATAGCACCCACCTCATCATGAGCAGCACTGGCTGTCCCAGGCTTCCAACGCAAGGCAGCATCTCGGATGAGGACAGAGTGAGAGTATGGAGGGCACACCAGAATTCATGCCTCCTGAAAAAAGACTGAGTCCAACAAGAAAGGCCTAAGCCAAGCATGCTGTTTTTTCTCCCTGTGAGAGAAATCTCTCCTCTGTCCCTGTAGGGTATAAGCGGGGCCAAGGAAAGACTGGAAGTGGTCTTCCAGTGAGTTCCTCCAAATGGGACTTCCTCCACATGAAGACAGAGGAAAAACAACATCACCCTCAACACCTGCATTATTCTCTAAGATTCTACACAGCTACCTGAGTGTGGCCTTGCCGACTTCTTAGGACACTGACTATGAGGTTGCGTATAAAAGAGCCTAGAAAAAAAGGCACAGGGGCACCTGGGTGGCTCAGTCAGTTAAGTGTCCAACTTTGGTTCAGGTCATGATCTAAAGGTTCATAAGTTCAAGCCCTGTGTTGGGCTCTGTACTAACAGCTCAGAGCCTGAAGCCTCTCTCTCTCTCTCTCTCTCTCTTTCTCTGCCTATCCCCTGCTTTCTCTCTCTCTCTCTCTCTTTCTCTTTCTCTCTCCCGCTCAAAAATAGACATTAAAAATTTTTTAGAAAGAAAGGCACAAAAAGGTTAAGGGATTTGCCTCAAGTCACAAAGCAAGTTGAGGACAAATCTCTAGCCTGGATCCACATATCCAGCCCCACTTTTTGGAAACTTTCTCTTTAGTTGACTACCTGTCCATAGAAACTCCTCATCTGTGAAAACAACTGTATGCTCACCAGACCATCCGAAGCATTCAGAATAGCTCCTGAGGTTTTTTCTGCATGTAGATCAATGAGCCAAAGTCTCTGAGGGTGAAGGATATTCAAGCTTTATGACACTAGCCATGGGCTGGAGAATTAACTCAACCATTCGAGAAACATTTCTAATCATCTCGCCAGGCTATTACCGGAATAACGTGGTAGAAAACATAGTAGCTAAAAGTCTAGTGGGGAAGGCTGATAAGAAGACAGACAAAAGTCTCTAGTGTTGACAAGTGCAATGACAGATGTGTGCAAGGGGAGGGGTGGGCTTTCAGAGCAGAAAGCAAGCAAGGCTGGATGATCACCTCTCTTCCGATAACTGCAAGTCACTTAGGATGAATCACAAGATATAAGTGAGTGTGGTGGACAGGATGGAAGGAAAAGAACTTTCCTAGGGATGCAGAGCAGGTGGATGTTGCATCTATATAAGCAAACCGTGAAGGGCCCCTCAAGGTGATGAAGTCATCATAGGTGTCCCCAGGGTCATTGGTCACTTGAATATGAATAAACCTAGAAGCCATTCATTTGAAAATAATCTTTGTGAATCTCGTTTCAGCGGTTCCAATTCCTGTAGTAAAAGATTACTGCCAACATCAACGTACACCTACTGCTACAACTGATTCCCCACCAAATAGTTTCCTTTTCTGTGACATAGAGACACACTTAAGAATGTAGCCTACAGGCTTCCTTCAGACGGACTCCTGTTTGTGCGTTCGGTGTCTCCACTTAGGCCTTGTAATTCCAACTTCTTTCTGAGGTCCACCAGTTTTACGTTGGAAGTGAGTTCAATACACGTGGCACCCTCAGGAGCAGACGACTGAGCAGATTGAATTGGAAAGAGTGTTGTTTCATTCTTAGTCTCCGCTTCAGGTTAAAGACCTCAAAATGACTTTCTAACATTTCAAAAACTTGAAGCCACAAATCCTGTTGCTCTCAAAGCTGTATTTCCCAGGACCTCATGAAAGAAGCCCATGTCGGTCCTGGGGCACCTCATCCTCCCTCGACCTCTCCTGAGACAAGACCCCACAACTGTCTGGAAGCCAAAGGAAACCACCACCTCTGTGCTGAGTGGCAGGCATTTGGAGTTCTGGGGAGAGCACGGGGGCCCTATATGCAATGAGCCTCCTGTGCCTTGCCCCCCACAAGGTCTGTGAGGGTGCCCGACCAGGGTCTATCCTCCAAAGCCACCCCCCTAAGCCTCTTGAGTTCCTGGTTGAGTGCACCAGCTCTGGCCTCCCACAGTGTCTTGGGTAATCCGGTTATAATCCCAGCAGAATAGATGGAACCGCAGGATCCCGCTGGCCAGAGATCCCCAAACCCTAGTCATATGCACACTTTGTTTAAAAATAGCAAATGCACACCATGAACCATTCCTCTGTAATGTGGTTTCAGCTCTCACTTCCTTGAGCATTTTCTCCTGGGTATTTTCCAGTTTGCCAGAGTCTAAGAAAAAGTAAAATTTAAGAATACAATTTAATTCTCTATTACTGAAGGACAGAATTGTAAGCGTTTTTCTTTTCTCTTCTTTTTCTTTCTTTTTTTGTGTTATTTTTTGTTGTTGTTGTTTTTAAGATTTTTTCGTACTAGAGGCATGGAAGACAAAACATGTAGGGATGGCTTACAATGTCCTGGGCATTCCATGTATATAACATCTTCTAATCTTTATGTAGCAAGTAAGACAGGGGTAGAGGGCCAGTAAGAGAGAAAGTCTTTCTCTGTTGATTTCTCTCTCTTGCAGAAAAACCAACAAACAACGAAAGAGAAATGCAATATTCAGGCCTGGGGATCTTGTTGGGTTCCTTAGGGATCAAGCAGCTTCCAGCTCACAATTCTGCCATCCCTAGCAGATTGCCCTTGCTCTGTGGTCAGAGGAAACATTCCTTCCAGGTGACAATATCGAAGAAGAGAAGAAAAAGGAGAAAGGGAAAAGAGAAGGTGTCAGATGTCTCTTAAGGAAGCTTCTTAGACAATGTCACACAATTCTTCTCTTATATCCCATTGGTCAGAACTTTGTCAAATAACCACATCTAACCACAAAGCTCCTGGGAAGTTTCTTCTTGTGTTTGATGGCCAACATTTATTTTATTCTTTAGGGAAAGGATCACAGGTATTTAGGGGCAACCAGCAATGTCTATCACACCTTACAACAACTCCATGAAGTAGGTACGACTAAACGAATTTAATAAATGGGGAAACAGACTCAATATGTTTAAGTAACTTACGTGAGGTTACACATCTAGAATGTGCTGTTACCACTACCAAAGTTGGAAAATTCTATACCAAAGACTGTTTTATTTCCTCTATATGTTCTCATAATAAGAGTAGAATGACTTTTATATCAAAAGTTGACCGATTTTCCAATAGTTGTATCGTATCTTTGGTTTTCAGTATGCTGGTGAACTAAAGTATGTCATCTTTCTCTCTTATTTCTCTTTCCACTGACACCAGTCTAGTCTAAGCCACACCACCCTGATTATTGCCATTGTCTGCTAACTAGATCCTCTAGTCTTGTCCCTTTCTAATTTGTTCCCTACACAGCAGGAAGAGTGGGATTTAAAAACCCAAGTCTAATAACCTTATTTCATGGCTTAAAAACTTTTAAAACTTTCCCCTTCTCTTTGGATAAAGATCAACACCATTAATGAGGAGGCTCCCAGGCCATGCACGGTCTGGTCCCATCAACCTTCCCAGCTTCCTGTCTCATGAGTCTCCCTCCTTCTCTGTACTACTTGGACTTTGGTGGACACTCGTGGTTCCTCCTACCTTGAGGCCTTAACCATACTCTTCCCTCTGTCCCAAGTCTCTTCCCCTATATCTTCATCTCCTTAACATTTTAGATCTCAGCTCAGGAAAGCCCTTCTTGACACCCCATTGTAGATCTACTCCTTCTAGTGTATGCTCTCAAATCATTCTGTGTTTATCTTCCTGGACTCTGAACCCAGTTTGTAACTACATATATTTTTATATAATCTATGTATGTATATGTATACATATAGTTTATGTTATTTTTTATGATTCTTCTGCTAATCTGTAAGATCTCTGAAGAAAGGTTCATTTTCCCCACAGTGGCATCTCTAGCATCTAGGGAAAAAATGTTTATTGAAGGAAAAAAAATAGTTCAATTTATAATTTCCAATTTTCATAGTTAATTAATTTTAACTGAAATGGGAATATTACATTACCCATTCATTTGCTCAAAATATTTACTGAGCACCTACTATGCTTTAAGCATTGTTCCAAGCTTTAGAAATAATTCCGTGAACAAGACAAAGTATGCTCTGCCTTCACAAAGACTACATTTGTATGGAAAGATAAAGAAGGATGGATGGATGGATAGATGGATGGATGGATGGATGGATGGATGGATGGATGCATAGAGATAGATAAGTGGATAGATGAGTGAATGGATGAATGGGTGGGTGGGTGGATGGGTGAATTGATGAACAGATAGGAGGATGGATGGATGGAAGGATGGATGGATGGATGGATGGATGGATGGATGGATGAATGGATGGAGAGGAGAGAGGGATAAAGAGAAGTAAAGGAAGGAGAAAAGAAGAGAAAGAAAAAATACAGGACTTTGTTAACTGCTATAAAGAAAAATAAAGCAGAATAAGACAGGAGTGTGGGAGTGTGGGGATTGGATTACATACAAAGGATGGCCAAGAAAGGCTTCCCTAGAGAGACGATATTTGAACAGAACTGAATGATAATAAAAGGAAACCATGTAAAGATCTGGAATAAGAGCATTCCAGGGAGACGGAAGAGCAAGGAGAAAGGAGATGGGATGGGAACAGCAAGACCACTGTGGCTGGAACATACAGAATTCAACACCAAGGTGGAACATTTCAATTCAGTGAGAGAAACATGAAATCTTCACTCTCCCAACAGCAGAATTCCTTTTCCGCTCTAAGTCCTCTATAATTGGTAAATACAGCAAGTACAATATAGAGTGCGGTGACCCATTATTTTAATCTACCTCCACGGTCACTCTTGAATAAAATCTATGTTCAAGTTAATCAATTTTTCCTACTAATTATTTAGCAAAGAATTAACACCAATTTTATGTCGTATCATTAAGAAGAAAAAAAAAAGAAGATGCAACACTTCCCAATTCATTTTATGAAACTAGAATGATCCTGTTGCCACAACTGGAAAAGGACAGCATGAGAAGGGAAAACTGTAGAATACATGCATGAATATAAACGCAAAATTAGAAAAATATATTAGGTAATAAAATTCAGCAATACGTAAAAAAATTTATATTTGCCGACTACTCGGGATTTATGCAAATCTGCTCAATATGCAAGAATCAGTATACTCCATAATATTAACAGGCTAAAAAAGAAAACCATAGGTGCAGAAAAAGCATAACAAAATTCAACACCCTTTAATAATTTCAAACACTCAGAAAAATAGGAATAAATGGGAATGTGCTCAACCTGACAAAAAATATCTGAAAAAACCCTACAGCTAACATTATACTTAATGGGGAAAGACCAAATTCTTCCCTGTAAGATCAGATTTGTACTCAACATAATAACAGAAACTCCAGCCAATGCAAGAAGGCAAGAAAAGGAAACAGGCCAAATGAATTGGAAAAAATGATATAAAACTGTCTCTATTTATAGCTGGCATTTAGAAAAAACAAATAGAAAATCTTTAAGATCTAAGAACTAACTAATTTAAACTTGACGTCCAAAGCATGACCCCTCAAATAAAAAATTGATAAACTGAATTCCATCAAAATTAAAAACTTTTTGTTCTATAAAAGATCTTTCAAGAAAATGAAAAGATAAGCTACTGACGTGTATGAAATATATAAAACTCACAAAAAAATAGAGTTTGGGTTTTCCTTTTAACTCTCAAAACACAACAGGAAAACAACAATCTAGAAAATGGGGAAAATCATACACAGATGGATTTCACAAAAGAAAAGGAACAATGACAAATAATCACATGAAACCATTTTCAACATCATTACTCCTTAGGAAAATGCAAATTTAAACTACAATGAGATAAGGGCTCAGTCGGTTGAGTGACCCACCCCTGATTTCAGCTCAGGTCATGATCCCAGGGTCATGGGATCAAGCCCCATATTGGGATCTGCACTGAGCATGGAGCCTGCCTCAGATTCTCTCTCTTTCTCTCTCTCTCTCTCTCTTCCTCTGCCCCTCTACCCCGCTAATCCTCTCTCTAAAATAAAACTAAAAAAAAAAAAAATTAAACCACATTAAGATATCATTACACATCTATCAGAATGTCTAAGTTTAAAAAAAATAGCGACAACACCAAATGGTGGTAAGGATGCACAGAAACTAGATACTGGTGGGAATGTAAAATGGTACTGCCATTCTGGAAAACAGTTTTGGCAGTGGCTGAAAACCGAGGCCTGCAACTATCCTATGACTCAGCAGTTGCATTCTTGGACATTTATCCCAGAGAGATGAAATCTTACATTTGCACAAAAACCTATATATAATTTTCATAGTAGCTTTATTTATGATAGCCAAAACTTGAAAACAACCCGCAAGTCCTTCAAGTGTGTGAATGGTCAAACTGGTGTACACCCATGCTCCCGATGAGTGGTTGTCAAGGCTAACAGATGGAGACAAGAGGGTGTGGCTATGAAAGGGCAGCATGAGGAAACCTTGTGGTGCCGGAATGTTCCATATCCTGACTTCATCAATGTCAGTATCATAGCCGGGATCTTTTACTATAGTTTTGCAAACTTGGGGAAAACTGAGTAAGGTGAACATAGAAAATCTCTTTGTACTATTCTTACAAATAAACGTGTCTCTCCTATTATCTCCAAATTAAGCACCTAACAAAAAATAATTTTTAAAAAGTTTACATCCGGGGCACCTGGGTGGCTCAGTCAGTTAAGTGTCTGACTCATGATCTCAGCTTAGGTCATGATCTCATGGTTCATGAGTTCATGAGATCTCAGGGAGCATCGGGCTCCATGTTGACAGTACAGAGCCTGCTTGGGATTCTGCCTCTCCCTCTTTCTCTCTCTGCCCCTCCCCTGCTTGCACTCTCTCACTCCCTCAAAATAAATAAACATTAAAAAATGTTTACATCCAAGTAATAGCCTTTCTTCTGTGTTTCATGTTTTCACGTACGTCTCCCCATTCTAATACACTTAGCCATCCTTCCTTATTCCAACATTATCAAATGTTCATCATATTTTCTTCCTTTCAGTAGTTAAAATTTTTACATTTTATTCTGTATCCGAGACAGAAAAAAGACTTCCATGCTGTTCTGACATCTTGGCTCTTCCCCCTTTTTACATTTTATT
Organism: Paguma larvata; assembly: GCA_030068075.1. Lineage (NCBI taxonomy): Eukaryota > Metazoa > Chordata > Mammalia > Carnivora > Viverridae > Paguma > Paguma larvata. Next base: position 118,814,762 of record CM057828.1, on the reverse strand, counting down.
CTGATATTTACTTGGTAGGTGATACTTAAAAAAATAGTTCAAGGGGCACCTGGGTGGCTCAGCCGGTTGAGCGTCCGACTTAGGCTCAGGTCGTGATCTCACAGTTCACGTGTTCGAGCCCCACTCAGGCAATGTGCTGACAGCTCAGAGCCTGGAATCTGCTTCGAATTCTGTGTCTCCCTCTCTCTCTGCCCTTCCGCACTTATATACACCTCTCTCTCAAAATAAATAAATATTTTTTTTAAAAAAATCTCAAACTTTATTTTTTCAAAACAATTTTTTTGTTAATCTACCCATCATTGGCCCACCGGTTGTAACATTTCCTTTATCATGCGCTAACTTCCAGAATACTCTAGGAACAGTTTTCTTAACCATTCTTGTGGTTTACTTTCCCTGGATGCACACAGAATTGTTTTGTCGAGTCCCCAAATAGAAACTCTTCATGATTTTGTTATGATCTATTAAACTTACAATTAATTATGAAGGAATTAACCTATATGCAATGTTTAATTTTCCCAGTCAGGAATGGGCTTCTCCATTTATTCATACTGTTTTACATTGCTCAGCCAGGTTCTATATTTTCTTCTTATAAGTCCACTTATTTCATGCTAGAATTATTCCTAGGTTATTATTATTCCTAAGCATCTATTCCCATGCAGAGGAAGGAGATGTTTGCTTTCCTAGTTTTCTAGAATCCATGTTTCTAAGGCAGAGACTAAACAGAAGAGGAAAAATCTGGGTCTTTCTACCTACATTTAGGCAATTAGTTACTAATTGTCATTTTCATCAGTGTTGAATTTAGTACAAATTCTTCCTGATATCATCACTAATGTGGTAGGCAGTCCTCATTTCTGTTTTCTTTTTTTCTTGTGTCTACATGGATACTCTTCCAACATGGATGCTTTTCCGACAGGTCCCAGGCATCCAAAGTCCTTTCCTACTAGGTATATTTTGCCATATTACCTGTAGTGATATCTTAACAGATTTTGCCAAATGTTGTCTTAAAACGAAGGAACCTGAGAGCTATGTTATTCCCTGATCTCATAGCTCAGTAAAATGCTTTCACGAAAGGAGATGAGATTTGTTTGGCATGATTTGTCCCTGGTGACTCCGTGTCTTCTAGCCATCAACACATTCCTTTCAAAGTGCTCATAGTAAGACAGCTGCTTATTTGACCAAACACTGACCAAAGCTATCAGTCTGTAGTTTCTGGAGTCCACCCCTTTCCAACACTCGTGACATCTACTTGTCATCCGCTTTCTGACTCCTCTCTTGTTGTCCATGATTTTCTAAAGATTACCAGGGGTGACTCCCGATGACATATTTGAATTCCTCCAGCACCCCGGGAGGAGGGTTGGCTGTACCTGAAGCCATGAGCTGATGGCATGAATTACGGCTTGCTCTCCACATCTAGTCGTTTCCAGCTGCACTTCCTTTATATATAGATTGTTCTACCCTGTTAGAATTCCGTAACTCAACAGAACCAGCAGCTGTGGGGATGTCTCCATCCTTAGTGGGAATAATGGCTTAAACCAGCACAGAAAGCAAAGTGCCTCCCGACTTGGGGTCAGCAACAACATCCAGACTCGTGGTGACGTGGTTTGCTCTCTGATCGGGTGCTTTTCCTGGTTTCTCCATTTCAGAGCCACATCACCTGCCCAATTTCTCAATGCGCCACACTCATTCTGAAGACCCAACTTGAGCTTCTAGACTTCAATCTTGTCCCTCATGCTTGAGTCGGAACTGGCGTTGAGACTTCAGGACGCACACCCTGCCATGTTGTTTCTGGGTGTACAGCCCTACAGCAGGGCTTGAGTCTTCATGCCAGTCCGCCTTCTGGCCTGCCCTGCTCTTACTTATTCGTTCCATTGTGCTTTCTCATCACGAAACACACACACCTTGCCCGTGTCTCAGCCATCTTTTCCCAGACTCCATTGGGATCATCATGAATTGTCAAAACAGCATGCCCCGGGGCACAAACTACTGACCTCATGGCCAAAGCTCTCTTCCCGTGACTGACAGGCTTAAACCATATCCCAGCCTACCCCACCTCCTCCCTGAGTAATTCAGTTCTTGTCAGAAGACCCTGAATAGCTTCATTGAACCCACCATGAATGGGATCTTGCCATATGTCGACAATTTATAAATGTTCATTGAAATGATTTAAGTAATATATCTACATTCACTTTAGGGATGGCTCCATAAGTTTGTAGCTACCCATCTTCACAAAGCAGATGTGTCCTCCCCAAACTAGAGTCATCTTCACCGAAGCCATTACAGCTCCATTCCTCATCTGTGCTAAGACACAGCTCTCTCTGTCCTCATGAAATGCCCAAGACCCTTAAGTTGGATGTAATTCAGACCTGGAACATTCAGGCATCCTTAGGACCCCTTGGCTCTAGGTCCCTTATTCTAGTGCCCAGGATCTGCTTGACTCCCAGGATGGAACCCACTCATAGAAGTCACACCACTTCTCTGGCAGGAGACCTTAAATATCATGCAGAATATTTACTGCTATGAGTCCAAAGGATAACAACCCAAGGTGCCAGAAGTAGACCATCTTCCAGGATCTATGTGAAAACGTAGCAGCTGAGACATTTCTGTCCAAATCCACAGGATTGCTCAGCTCTGATGCACGGGACACAGGTTTCATTCCAACATATATGCTTCCGTGCAGACCAGAATATCCCTAATAATTGAGCACCTTCACCCATTCTTTCACCTTACCCTAAGATCACCAGAAAGTTCTGCGAAAATGTGGGAACTATGGTTAATCAATAGCATGTTAATTAAATTATCACTTGTCAACTTTTATTTGCCTTACTGGCATTTAAGTGGTATAAAAAATTAACTTGTGTCTAAATAATTTTATTATATCTATATAACAAGGAGCTTATGAAAGACAATTTCCTATCACACCGATTATTCATATATTCAATTTTAACCTAATCTATTGTAGCAAAAGCTATTCAGAAACGGTGCACAGCTGCCCTCTTGTGTCACTTTCACATAATTAAATCTATTAGCGTTTAACTACCAGTGATTCAATCAGTTATGGATTTTTTTTAAAGGTCACCATGTACCACTACTCTTCTTCTGAAATTACCTTCGGAAATGGTCATTTACGAAGCACGGTATGTAAAAATATGCCAGAACTATCAGTTTCCTTAGAACATATTTGTGTAAATATCTAAATATTTTGAAAGTAATATAATTTACTCTGTCCAGGCCTTCTCTTACCCTACATACCCAGAAGTCTTTTTTTTTTTAAGTTTATATAGTTATTTTGAGACAGAGGAGAGAGGGTGAGTGGGGGAGGGACAGAGAGAGAGGGAGAGAGAGAATCCCACAACATGGGGATCGAACTCACAGACCGTGAGATAGTGATCTGAGCCGAAATCGAAAGTCAGACACTTAACCGACTGAGCCACCCAGGTGCTCCGTACCCAGAAGTCTTAACATGCTTTTGGATCATCCCCTTATACTCAATTAGTGCTCAAGTAATATTTAACCCGTTCTTACCGAGTATGTGGATTTGCACTAATCCTTCACTACCAGCTGCTCAATGGCCCCATAGTGAGTTCTCTTTTATAACAATTGATCAGGGCGTCTCTCACAGAAGCCCATTTGAGGTCTCTGTTGCCATTTATTAAGCACCTACCATGAGAACATGCTTAAAAGGGAAAACTTATCTCCAATGAACAAAGAAACTCAGGCAGGCTTAGGAAACGCTTTCCTAGAGGCCAAAGGTGGGTCCATTCCATAGACTATAACTCTGCCCACCAAGCCGGATACTCTTTTCTTTGGTATCCCTCCACCAGAAAAAGCCATCTCCACTAGTTCACGGTCAGCCGGCTGCTCAGCATCCTGGAAACGCTCTGATTGAGGTGAGAGGAAAGCTCAGACAATGAAAACGAGTTTAGCATCAGTGCTGACACAAATGGATGCTCTGTATCCTTATCATGTTGTTGTGTTTTTCTTCTTATGTACTAAAGGGTTCATGGTTCTCATGAAAGACTGGGTTAAAAAAAAATTGAAAGCAGGACATATTGTTTGGGGGAAATTAGGGACTGGGCTTCTGCCCTGGTCAACACTGATTTGATGACTAACATAATACTCAGGTAGAGAGAGGATCCAGGAATGAATGATGCAAGGGGACCATCCAGTTGTGCCATCTCAGTCCCCCACCTCCTGGTAGGTGGAGCTTCTAGAAGAACTTACAACAAAGAGTTAGGACTAAAATATGTGGGGGAGAAAATATAAGCTGTAGTGCAACATCCTGTGACCATAACCAGCGATGTACGGAGGTGACCGGGGTGGGCCTTGGGAAACGTGAAGGTGGGGAAAGGGTGAGGAACGTAGGGCAAGATTGCACCTCCATACTGCTTTAATATATGAGTAGGACTCCTCCAGTACAGCAAGGGGTGGGCTCCAGAGTGGGTGTAAAAGGAAACTGATCTGCTACATGGATGCCAACCTGATAGAGGAGAGATGTCTACAAATGGGCTGTCTAGAAAACCATCCCTCTGTAGAGTGTAATCAAACAGCAGCGATTCAGGGTGTGGAGTCATAGATTGCTGGTCTTAAGATCACTGCCAAGGGTTGGAGTCAGAGGAGAGACCCAGGGCACAGCTTTGCTGCAGAGCCCAGCTTCCTGAGGCAGCGTAGCACAACAGGAGAACCACGAGAGCGGAATAGGTCCTGGGCCCCTGTCATCTCTCTGCAACTAACTCGCTGTGGGACTTTTGGCCAATTGCCTCACCTTCATGGTTCCTAGTTTCTTCATCTTTCAGATGTCTTCTGTGGGCACTCAGACAGTCCCTCCTTTATGAAAGCTCTCTAAACTCAACTCGCAGGGCACCTGGGGGCCTCAGTCAGTTAAGTGTCCAACTCTTAGTATCGGCTCAGATCGTGATCTCACGGTTTGTGAGTTTGAGCCCCGTGTCGAGCTCCTCACTAACGGCATGGAGCCTGCTTAAGATTCCCTCTCTCCCTCCCTCTCTCTCTCTAATAATTAAGCTTTAAAAAATAAAGATAAAAAAAATAAACTCAACTCCTTCCAAGTTATACCCGATTGTGTCTGACTGCCCACAAGTAAATATTTTTTCATTCCTGTTGGGCTACCCTGTGCCACCCCCAAATTCATATGTTGTAGTCCTAATTCCCAGGACCTCAGAAAGTGACTGTGTCTGGAGATAGGAAAGAAGGAATTAGGTTCAAATGAGGTGATAAGGATGGGCCTCAATCCAGTAAAGGGTGGTATCCTTACAAGTAGAGGAAATTTGGACACAGATCAGATAGAGAGAGGAGACCAGGCGAATACACAGGGGGAAGATGGTCATTTGTAAACTAAGGAGAGAAGACTCAGAAGAAACTAAGCCTACCCACTTCTGGATCTCGAACTTCTAGGCTCAAGAACTATAAGAAGATTAATTTCTATCATGTAAGCCGCCAGACTCTGTTAAGGCCACCTAGCAAAGTGAGAGCGTTTTGCACTCTGTAATGACCCACCCACCCCCCCTATACAAGGACCTATCTCTGCATTTTCCTTTCTATTTATACTTCCCCTGACTTAGCAGTCTTAAATACTTATGGACACAGCCTTCCCTCCACCCTTCTCCTTCTCTCCTAGAAAACTCCCTCTCTCCCTCTCTCTTTCTCTTCTCTCAGCCTCTCTCTCTGGTCTGTGTACTGTCTGTGAGGCTTTAACACACACAACTGTATACGTAAAAATGATGGCATTAACATGCACCAGACGTAAAGCATTCTCTGTAAGTAAAAGGGTGCTCGCAAAAATTAACACAAACTATGGCGTCCTGTGTCGGAAAGGGCTCGATGAAGCAGACCAGCTGTTGCTAGGAATATAAATTATGAGCAACTTTCTGGAGAGTAACATCAAAAGTTAAAAAACAAAACAACATATACCCAAATGCTGAATATCCCAGGTGATGAAAGAGAAGACCAGGAGTCAGAGGAGACATGAACCGCGAATGGCGATAGGCACGGGAAGAAAATGATCGATCTCGCTCACAATCTACGAACGGCAGGAATCTAAACTGGTAAATTCTTACTGAGTGGCAAATGGAGAGTATTTATTCAAAGCCTTAAAATGATAGGTTCCTTTTGTCCCCACCACTCCATTTGGAGCGACTTAACTGAAGAAAATAATAACGGAAATAACAACACAAAAATAGGGAAACAATCGAAACGTCCTGTAAGGCTAAACAAATCACAATTCACCAAAATGATCGTTTCAAAAACTTATTTAAGGATAAAAATTTTTCATCATACAATATTACATAAAATTATCTGTAAGACAATTATTGTCGAAAATAGATGCATCTGTATAAACAAGTATTCTGCAAAGATACACATGAACACCAATAATTTTGGACGATGAGTTTGTTAAGTCACTTTCTTCTCTGTACTCTCCTGAATGCTTTCCAGTTGAGATGGCTCACGTTTTTAGGTAGAGAACCAACACATTGTTTTAGAAACAGGAGACAGAGGGATGGGGCACAAAAGGAAAAGAAAAGAAAGGGGAAAACAGGAACACCCACAACTGGGAAGGGAGTGTTTTGTCACAGTGAGCCCCAAGTTCATTTTACTGGGGCAAGTCGGAACCCTGGGGTCATTGCAAGGTTGGGGGTGGGAGGGGCACACATTAGGTATTAAAAAAATGTTTGTTGGGGCACCTGGGTGGCTCAGTAGGTTAAGCATCAGATCTCATGGTTCGTCAGTTCAAGCCCCACATCGGGTTCTCAGCACTTGAGTTCAAGCCTCACATCAGGCTTTCAGCTCCCAGCAAAGTTCCCCTGCCTCCCTCCCTCTCTCTCAGCCCCTCCCCTGCTTGCTCACGCTGTCTTTATCTCTCTCCCTCACTCCCTCCCTCCCAAAAATAAACAAAAAAATATATATATATTTGTTGCAGGCTGTCTGGGTGGTTAAGCATCCAGCTTCAACCCAGGTTACAATCATATGGTTTGTGGGTTTGCCCTCCAGTCAGGCTTTGTGCTGCCAGCTCAGAGCCTGGAGCCTGCTTTGGACTCTGTGTCTCCCTCTCTCTCTGCCCCTCCCCCTATCTCTCTCTCAAAAATAAATATTTAAAAAAAAGTTTTTTAACTGTCTGTCGAAATGGCATTTAATAACCATATGAGTGGAAATCCTCAGACGGTCTAACTACCCAAAGCACAAAAGGCTTGCGTGTGGACCAGATGGCAGCTGCGCAGACCCTACTTCTCCGGAGAAGGAAAGGCGGGACGTGGAACAGGAGCACGGATCAGTACTCTGAGGACCCTGCTCTCCTTTCATCTTACTTTGCAGCTGCGGAGCTTCAAGGAAATGAGCTACTGACTTGCCAGCCCGTGACATGAGAGTCTGCATGCCACCACCACTTCCGCCCCTCCAAGTGTCCTCGCCCCGGCCGGGGTGATCAAAGCCGGCCCTCGCCTGGGATGGCGCTCCTCAGGGCTCACAGCTGGGCCGCAGAGCCCTTCCTGGGACATTAAAGGACCAAGAGGGGCAAGTGAAGATATGTGCTCATTTTCCTGCTCCCCGTTTTAAAGGGATGGAGAGTACCTCAAGAAAAGCAGCGTGAGGGAGGGACCCCGGGGCTGGGTTTTTATCCAGCCTTCAAACCACGTGCCATTCGATTTCGACAGTCACCAATTTCCTCAGGCCCTGCTCTTCTGGTCTTTAAAATGAGACAATAATGTCATGTCTTTCTGAAGGTGGGTCGGGGGCTCAGACTAAACACCTCTGCTCCCCTGAAAATCCACGAGTCTCAGGGGAACATGCGTGGAAGGTCAGACACGTCCGCTTCAGGAATGCGAGACAACCTAAATTCAACAGAACACAGAACCTAGTCGCTCCCCTCAGGCGAACATAACTTTCTCAGATTAAAAAAAAAAAAAATTCCATAAAAAAGTTGGGGTGCATCACACAACCCTAAATTCCAAGAATGTAACCCAACTCATTGGTACTCACATGAGGTCAATTTTCAGCATTTTCCAGATGCGTTCTGAATCGCTTTCCAAAATAGAGAAAGAGCCACACAGCTGAGTGCCACACAGTTGAGTATAGCATTATTTTGTGGACATGACACGCAAAGGCAAGGATAAAGAGGGACATTCAGTGACTTCCTGTCACTGAAATAATTTTAAAAGATCCAACTCCATTGGAAGCTGAAACTTTGAGTTTTTCATTCAAGTCAGACCACTGGGGGGGCTTCTGGGGCATTCATGCCTCGACTCTTTCCCTCCTTCCCTGTCTGCCAGCAATACTACTAATTGCTCCACACGGTTTCACCCGACACGATCATCTTTGTCCCTCGGACTTTGTTCTGCTGAGAACTCCATCCACCCCAATCCATCACAACCTCGATCTGTGCATAAATATAATTAAATCGAATCTGTCAAATCCTTAAGAGTATATATTATGAAACTGTCATCTTAGGGCCTCAGTCGTGATCAAGTAATGTATATCAAGACCAGAAGCTCTATTCCAAGTTCTAAAAATATTTCGATGTCTTCCAAACATGAAACGTTTTGGTGAAACTAAGAGGCTGGTACAACCTGACGATTGCTTTCATGCCATGAATATTTTTTTTAATTTGCCTGCTTTGAAGACAAAATCATCATTGGAGTCATTGTCTCCCCCAAGACATAAATCACAGAAAATGGAAACATCTCTGCGTGCCTGCCCCTTGTTCTTCCAGTGGGAGCGTGGCCGCAGGCACACAGGGGCCACATCACCTGGACCCCTGGGGCTGGTGCTCAGACACAGCCTGGAGGAGACTTCATGGGTGGGTCACCCAAAACGAGTTAATCCCATTGGGTTTTCAGGCACCTCTTCTTCCAACTCCACTAAAATGAATGTAACCCAGTGGGCATACGGTTGGTAAACAAAAGAAACCCTACAAATACAGCACTGTAGTTGGCTTAACAGAACACCCCTTTTTGAAAAATAAAAACAAAGAAGAAAAAGCAATAGAGCAAAAAGACACAGAGGTCCAGAAACCATTTGGTGGCCCTGTCTTGAAAGTCAGAACATTTCTTAGGGCACCTGGGTGGCTCAGTCAGTTAAGCGCCCAAGTCTTGATTTCTGAGTAGGTCACAATCTTGCAGTTCATGAGATCGAGCCCCACGTCTGGCTCTGTGCTAAGGGTGCAGAGTCCACCTGGGATTCTGTTTCTCTCCCTCTCTTTCTCTGCAACTCCCCCCCCTCGCGTTCTCTCACTCTCTCTCAAAATAAATAAATAAACCTAAAAAACAACCTCGAAACGTTTCTTTCTAAAAGAAAGATGTACATGAAGCCAGGGGATACTTGTGTATATCCAGGAGCGTTCCCACAACAAGCTTTTTATTAGGCATGGATTAAGGGAACCAAATGCATCCAAAATATTATCAATCGTTCACTTAAATGCGGCAAAGTTACCCAAGATAAAGTGTGCATACTGTCAGACTTTGAAAGGAGGCGAATGTTCAATATTCTTGTTAGAATTCCATATGCGCAGCTATGATCTGCCTCAGAGCAAGGACTTATTATAAATAATTACCAACAACTTTCTTGCATTGCGAATAATTTTTCCCTGAGTTGCCTGGTTAATGCAGCAAATCTAACTCACATCACATATTAGACAGCAATGACAACTCCCAAATCTGTGAAATCTAAAACGGGAGAGAATAAACAGCAGAACACTTGGATCAATGGTCCTGCCGCAGACCGTATGAACATAAACTCCAGTAAACATACGCTTTTCAAAAACATTCAGAGAGGAAGTGGAGACACAGGGAAGCCTACGTAATAATCAGTTGTCCAAAAAGGAAGTGAAGTATTCCACATCTGTACAACCTTCCATATATATTAACTCTTTGCAACCTGTTGACTTTAATTGTAAAAAATATCTTAATTTTTTTTTACATTTATTTATTTTGAGAGAAACAGAGACAGCATGAGTAGGGGAGAGGCAGAGAGAGAGAGAGAATCCCAAGCAGGCTCTGCGCTGTCAGTGCAGATGCGGGGCTTGAACCCACGAAGCCATGAGATGCCAAAACTAAGAGTCGAACTCTTAACCTACTGAGCCATCCAGGTGCCCCTAAAAAAATCTTAATCAGAATAATAGAAGGGCAGTACCTACCCATATATTCGTGCGCAGTGCATACCCTGACTTTTGTCCACAAAGAATTTCACTTTATTAAAATCACAAAAACCTTCCATTTGCTACTTAAAATTTGGCCAAAGACTGTAGCACTTCTTTGGAAGCTGCCCGCGATAAAATATCCCCACACGTCTAATGCTTGCATGGACAGGGACCTTTGCCAGGGTAGCTTCTAGCACTCAGTTCCCACAGCGGCTGCTCAGGAAAGTCCCTCCCCCACTCCCTGCGGGTCCACAGCTCACCCCTGCCCAGCTGCAAAAACTCAGGGCACACCAGGCTTCCCTTCCACAGCGTCTCTGACAGTGCAATCAGGCAATTATCTAAGTATACACAAGTATATACAAGTGTATAAATGTATATCCTTGGCCGTCCAATGCCGGTCTCCCCTACCAGTATGTAAGCTATAGGGGCGGAAGTTCTGTGTCTTGTTCCTTGGAGCACATAAACACTAAATAAGTAGCTGCTAAATGCATAACTGTTACCACTTCATCAACTTTAAACAGAGCTATCACCGAGGAAAACCAGAAGTAGGTATTTCTGTTAGGCAAACACGATAATCTCTACGCTACAAAAATCCACCGTGAATTCGGTATTTATGAAAGCTCTGCAAAAATAACTCCGCTCTCAGCCCTGGTACACCAGGGACAATGTCACTCTCTAAGGTGGCCCCAGTCACTCCCTTCTTCTTTGCCAAACACAGAAACCAATGAGAACATTCCTCTTAAACCTCCAAGCCCTTCTTTGTACATATTCACTGGCTGCAGTTAAATGCATTTGATATCAATTATGGATACCCTGCCTAGGACCCCGGGAAACAACTTCTAACTAAAGTGATTTTCAATAGGATACACAGGGTATAACAGATCATGAAAGAAAACAAAAGAAAATTACTTAAGACAACCCGGGAACGTTTGAACTGTGATAATGTAATTGGCATTGCAATCACTCCTGCCCTTTGGTGTTTTGTTGTGGGGATGTCATGCCAGTCTTTCCATCGTTCATGAAATTTGTTCCTTGTCAAGATAAGAGGAGGTGGCCTCACAGAGAGACAGCAGGACCAAGCCTCGAGCACGTGACACGGAGTGTGGCCACGCCCTCTGTAGCAAGGGTTGGGGCTCCCAAATGGTGGGCACCACCCGTTAAGAATCAAGTTCCTTCCCGTCTCTTTAGGGCTCTACCATGTGCAATATGCCACTACTGACCATCCATTTGACTTTTTCCTCTGTCTACTCTACATCTATTTCCCCCAGTTGGTGGGTTTACTTACTCATGACTCCTGCTTACTCAAAGCTTAGGCTCCTCTTGACTTCCTTGTGTCTCTTAACTTTTCATAATACAACCAGTTAATCAACTTGCTCTATCTCGTGAACTCAGTCTCAGCAGAGAGATTTGGACAAGATCAGTCACAACCATCCCTGTCAGACCAAGTTCTTGTGCAGTCCCCATCCAGGGCTCCCAGGCAGCCTACCCATCGGTCACCTAGACCCAATCAGCTGTGCCCAGAGTGGTGAGATCACACGAGATCACAAAAATTAATTTGGGCCACCATGGTCTTGGAGAGCAATCTTCTGGAAAAAGGCAGTAAGGGTGTCTATCTTGGGTTAAGACCCAGAAACTAACTCATTTAAAGAACAATCTAATACTAAATTTGGGATGCAGGAAAATTCCTTCTTCTCTCCAGTGCATTTCTCTGTTTCAGTCTACTATTCTCTTTCATGTTTGCTACTTAAAAAAAAAAAAAAAAAGTTGAAGAGTGTTGAAGATCAAATGTCATGGTATAAATACAAAATCAGTAACTGGGTCCTTTGTTCTCATATTGACTTTGTACCCTTTAACTCTACTTTCCCATTCTGTTTTTCATAATTGTGCTGCTCCAAATACAAATATAATAGACAAAGCCCTGAGAATTCTGCTGAGAACTGCAGAAGGTAGTTGACACTTGGCCCGTATCCAGTGTTCTGCCACCACAAAACTCTTATTCAATCCCCCCGTGTAGGAGAGGCAGATTACACAAAGAAAAGAACAAAACTCTTCCTTCTGTCTACTTTTTAATTTATTATGTCCGAGTATTTTTGTAAAAAAATTATCTTGGTCGCCTCCTTGCAGTCACGTAGGCCTCAATTACCTATAAAACTGATGTCACGATTTTGAAGTTAATAAAATTATAAGCATGATGTCTTCTAAATCCAAATTAGTTTAGTTCGGGAAAAAAAAATCCTGCTAAGCGATTCATTACCCTGTGGCTTGGGTTATGAGGAGTAAACTGATTATCATGGAGGGGAAAAGAAATCTTGAGGGAGAAAAAAATAAGTTCTTCAAATGAATAAATAAATACCTGTTCTGTAATCTGAAATAGCATCAGCATCCTGGATGATTAATATCGTACAAGTATTCATTTTATACTTCTGGAACATGAAAAAGAAAAATTCGAGATTAGGAAGACGTGTTTATTCCGCGAGCCAGTGTCATCCGTACTGCTTATCAGATTACAATTAGGAGGGTGTATGCACCATGAAAGAGGAACTTTTACAGAATAATATGGTAAAGCTAAGATCCTAGTCTCACTAGATTCCTAGGAGGGTAAAAACAGGGACTAACCCATTTTTTCCAACGAGGGGGAAATGCAAGGGAAGAAAAAGCAATTATGTCCTATGATAAATGAGCCGTTCTCAGCTGAGGAAACAGAGCATCCCTCCCTGTTTCATGGACGCAATTGGTGCATTTTCTATTCTTTGCTCCGAGCTGTTCCTTTCATCTTGCTAATACAAGAAAATTAAAATTCTACTATTGAGAACATATGAGGAATTTAATCTTGAAAGAAGCAAACTACAATGCTGTCCTCCTGTAGTGCTTTGATATGAACTCGGATACTGTGCTTGAAAAAGCCTAAGATTGTTATCACTTAAAACTGCGTCTGTTTGGGGGAGGAAGACAGAGTCTGAATGACTCCCTAAGGGGAGTCGCTGAAGCCAGCAGATACCTACGATGTGACTGAACATAGGTTGTCACGGTAAACCTCCTTCCCGGGGTAGTATCAACGACCCACGCGCCAAGAGACCAAGGTGAGAACGAAGAAGTAGAACCATTTTGTTGTATCCTGCATTTATTTAAGCAAACCGAACGTGTAGAGATAGGAAATTAAAGCGTTATCATGTTTTACAAATACAGAAAGAAGACACAGAATAATAATACCCTGAAGAGAGTGCATCCGAACACAGTTGTATCACAGAACACTTGCAGTGACCACACTGAAGCCATGGCCGACACGTCCATCTGGCATTCTTGTTCTGACATCATTCAAGTAGATTGAATAGATAAATCAGCGATTTGCTTTTAAACAAAGAATAGTACTAATGATTATAGTAGCCTTGAAGGGTTCGTGAGTGACTGCACTATACATACACGATGCTAGGCTTAATGTGTTATTTCAGTGCTGTTGTACATTATGCAAGGGGAAATAATGTCTTATTACACAATTACTGTGACATCCACTAAAATGTGAACTAGTTTGCATAGGTTAGTCCTTTGGGCAGCACGATGTTGCTCTAGTCCACCAAGGCTTAAAGATTCACAGTGTAGAGGAAAAAAACATGAATTAAAGCATTTCTACTAAAATATATTTTAATAGCTGGTGTTAATTTGCATAACAAAAGCCAAATTATATTCATAACATTGTATCATTCTATAAGCCCCTTCATTTCCAAAACATTGTCTCCGTCAAAACCGTCTCCTCTCAAAGTTAGCACAACTTTACAAATCAATCGTCGACCACGAGGCCACATTTTTGAAGCGAACAGAAGCCAAACTGCACATCGGTTTAATTTTATATTCTTATCACAGGTCACAGGCCAACATGTCCACACCACGCCCGCAACAGGTCTGGTGCTGCTTCTAAGTGCTCACTCATTGTATGGACACTGAAGAAACGGGCCTGTGATGAGGTTTTCTCTTTACCTTCAAAGCAAATCAGTCTTAAGAGCAACTGGATTACAAAGAAGTGTGTACTATGCAAACCGGATACCATGTAGCAAACACAAAAAGCATATGGAATTCCATGAGTGTACTGAAGAAATATGGACAGCCGGGGAGAAATCTGCCCCCGGGATCCTTCCAGGCTGGCGGACTCCAGCAGTCTAAGCATCATGAAGTGATGGCCACACAAGCATCGTATACAATGTCCTGATTTGTTTGTTTTATTTATTTTTTTTATTAACGGTGGACAGTCAGTGCCTGGAAAGGATCCTAAGGGGCATGGAATACTTCAGAAAGAGACTTTCCTTTAAGAATTCTTAGCTGAGTTTACAATTGCTTCTCATTTAACTGAAGCTTTCTCGCCTCCGAGTCTCGTTCCCCAGACCACGCACGTTCTACCCACTTGTAGATTCTCAGAAGCAAACAGCTACGGTATAATGACATTTATGAAGTGAATCTCATCTTGGGCAATGAATTCAGCCTCATAGTATAATTCTTCTAGCTTACAATAGGTATTTTAAGTCTCAGGCCTGAAGTTAACATTGATGAATCCTGACTATATATATAAATCCACAAAGAACCTCTCAGAAATAGATGGGAAAAGTCAGTAAAGTTCTAAAGTTCTAAACTTTTAAAGGTACAATACAATCAGCTACCACCTTCCATAGTCTGTCAGGGGCATCTCACTTCCCCACCACAAAAATACCAGTTGTGTATAATAAAATATTACTATAGAATAGACAGAAGTTTGCTTGCTTGCTTGGTTTTCTTTCCAAGACCATCATGGATAAACAAGGGTAATCGAAAAGGCACCTTTTAAAAATATATCTATATTATAATTTTGGTATAAACTACATCCACTTTACACAGGGGATGTGTTATTAAAGGATTACACACATTTTCTTTATCTTTTCATTAAAAACATTTCACTGGACGTGGACACACCTGGAAAAAAGAGATGCGTGCACCTCTTGAACTTCACTGTTTGAGAAAAGTCTGTTTCCCACCCTCCCGGAGCGTCGTCAAGCCCGGCAGGGAGAGGACAAGGGAAGAAAGACCACGGTTTGTAAACCTCCCAACACCGCACCTCCATCGTCTTCGAGCAAGGAGTTAAGTGACAAGAGAGGGGCCGGTCCGACCTCAACCACGTTCACACAAGGTGCCCGGAGAAATTGTGCTTGCAAATTCCTGCGTGGTCTCTGGAGGCGGGGGAAGCCTGAGGGTGGGCAGGGGCCACGCGATCGCGCGGGGATCTGACAACCAGATACATATTTCAAACTGGGCTACGCTGCAGATGTGTAAACAAGGACAAGAAGGCGTGAAGAACCCGTTTTGCCACAGGTGAGAATAGAAAGCCTCCCTAGAGAACGAGAATTAGTAAAAACGCTTGCTACAAAATCTTAACAACAGAGGTCCTCTATCCCGTTGGCCCTGCTTTTCTCAAGAAAAATATGACCCACAGAGAGCTGTGTTTTGGGAACTTTACACACGCGAATCAACCTGCTCCTTTGTGCTTTTATCAGGCCTGAGGACGCATCCGAATCAGAAAGTCAAGTGCGTTTCCCTGTGCTGGGGTATTTCCTAGTCTCCTTTAACTTGAGTTTTAAAAGATGGATTTCTTTTCTTAAACCCTGCGCTCGCCGCCAGCGTCACGTATGAGATGCGCGCTGCCGAATCGAAGGGGGGAGGCGCGTGCAAAGTGGACCGCTCGTTCGAGAATGCAGTTTTGGAAAACGATGCTGTAAAACTAGCACTTGGGTATCACACATACATGTTTCCTCTGTTTCTGCTGAGCTGCTCGAGATCCTGACAAGCTTTAGCAACAGTGACAACATTACTGAGTGATAGGGTCGGGAGCACGTGACATCTGGGTCTCCCTCGGTCTTTATTGGTAAGTAACTGGTCTCTAGTTAAATTCTGGGCAGGCCTTGATTCCTAGTGGCTGGAGGCAGAAACATCCCGCTATGCCGACAATATGGGAAGCTTCCGACTTTAGGAGACTGCTTACCCTAATAACTATTGACTTCTGCATTCCACGAATCTGATTTGGAAATTAGCGGAGGAGAAAGACAGCGGGACACCAAGCTGCTGCTTTATGGTATTTTCCCCAATTATCAGCATCACTTCAAGTCTGTGGCCGTTGAGTTTCCTGTAAACGTGCTATTTCTCAAAAACAGTACCCGTCCCGCATTTAGTCTGCGGGCGTAATCAACGACTACTCTTTCTCACAATCACAACAAGTGGTCTCTCTGGGTGAAACATAAGCAAATCGAGCAAGTTCCTTGCCCTCGGTTTTAATGCACAAAAATGTTTACAAGAATGTTGCAATTTCGGCTTGTCTGTGCCGGTTTCTGTACCAGACATCAAAACGGGAATGGGGTCATAATCATGAGCGGCCATTTCGACAATAGGAAAAATCAGTCCCGTTGGTCATGTAGGGATCTGTCAAACCCCCTCAAAAAGACTCTCCGGTTTCTTACCCAAAATTTCTCTCTTTTCTTTTTCTGCGAATGTCTTACAGGTACAGTCTGAGTGGAACAAAGCTTTCTTTGCTCTTTTAGCCGGATCGAACTATATAGATTTTCGAAAGTACGCGCTAACCTTTCTGAAAGTGTCAATGAATTAGCATTTGTTTCTGGACTTCTAAACACTTCAAAATAAAAGGGGGGGACATTACGGGATGTTTCATTAATTTCTTTGCCTATGTTATAGAAGGGAGATCTCCCCAAGATCCATGCATTTTATCACATTTTTGTAACTTGGCTCTTTTAGCCACATCACAGCTACAGAGTCGGGCCCTCCAAAACGCTACCCTGCTGAACGTCTGAACCTGTCAGAACACAGAGTCACTGACGGACGTCCACTTCTCCAGCGATCCCGACTGTGGCCCACAGGCGAACCTTCATAAGCCACCAGCCAGGGCTGTACCGTGGCCGTGAATCCAGGAAGAGCCTGCAAGGTCTCCCATTGGAAATTCAAGATAGGACCACAGCTGCTTTTTTCCGTGAACAACCTGTTGGGCCTCTACCTAACACCCCTGCTGCCATTTTCATCTCCCTCCCTGAAAGTGGTTTAGAAAAGAAAACCCAGAAGAAAGTAGAGAGGAAGTCTTTTCATTAAGCGCTTTCAGCGGCTAGATTCCCATTCCCAGGTCTGAATACGGTTTTCCAAAATGGGAAACCGGATCACGTCTGCGTGTGAAATGGGGGGCTTTTTGCTCACTCGTCTCTAGTACACTCGGTCGTCATCATACTAGTCACTCCTATTCCGTTTTCTTTACTTTTCCATCGACAGCGGCATTAAGTTAATGAAAGTTGCTCAGTAAACACCTAAGTCACTTATTTGCTAGAGTAGACATCTATTTCCTAAAGGTGTAAATCCTTCGAAACTAGAGTGCAGGGCAGCAGGCGGGTCTCAAGCAACTTTTCAAAAGATGTTTTTCTGATGAGCTGGCGGCCAGAGGGAGGGGCTGTGAGGTTATCAGCCACAGTTTTTTTGCTTTCATAACAGGGAAGGGCAGTGCGACTGCCGATGTTACAGAAGCTTGAACCTACGTGACATGCAGCAGGGTAAAAGCTACTAGGGAAATTATCGAGATGACCTTAAACTTTGCCCTTTGCGGAGTAGCCGTGATGTCATTTGGTCCTGCCATTCTGTGCAGTCAAGCATAGACTTGGGCCCACACAATGTAAATGGAGAGAAGGCTATCCCTTGGTAGAAATGAGAAACAAATAGACCCAAGTCAGCCTAGGGAACAAGGAAACATCTCTGTGCGGTGGAAGTTTCTAAGTCCCGAAGGCCACCAGTCAGTATAATTTTAACCGAACTGTCATTCTGCCACCGCTTACGTTTATGACATTAGGCAATTGTCGCTCGAATTGGAAATTCCCTAATGACTCAAAAGCTAACTGGTTTTTAAATTATTGGCTGTGTTACTGAATTAAGAGAATTGGCTTCTGGTGATTCCAAAGCAACAGCTGAGAAGTTTCAGAGACTCGTGACATTTAAGGGACACTCAACATCTCTATTAAAGTCTACAAAAATACATTTCCCAGAAGTGTTCGCAAGCCAATCGAAGGAAACCATGAACACAACGAGCAGCACCAGGGTCTCCAGCCCTAACGACTTCGTTTACAGGAATTCCTGACA
This sequence comes from Paguma larvata, assembly GCA_030068075.1. Lineage (NCBI taxonomy): Eukaryota > Metazoa > Chordata > Mammalia > Carnivora > Viverridae > Paguma > Paguma larvata. Next base: position 118,796,482 of record CM057828.1, on the reverse strand, counting down.
ATGCTGCTGTTCTCAGCCCAGAAGTCATGCCCTCCTCCTGGTACCTGCGTGTCTAATCGTCAAAGTAGAGAGAGATTATTGTAAAATAACTGCCGAGTTGTCTTAAAAGTATCTTCTATCCTTTAAAAAGATTAGGTCTAGTATACATTAGAATAAAGCTCAAAGACAAGGGGGGATAATTAGTTAACAAACTCGATGTAGTTCGCCGGGAGCATCCCCGTTTTCCCCGTTCTCTGCACCGTCCCGTACATCCAGCCGTCGTCGATGGGCTGCACGTTGACGATGTAGTCGCCGTCCCTGAAGGAGACTTCATCTTCATCCTGGGCGCTGTAATCGTACATGGCTCGGTAGGTCCTCTGAGAAAGGGAAGAGCGGGTCATGCGATGGATACAAAATAGTTACGGCAGCGAATGCCAAGCACACCAAGCCAGCCCACACGCGGTAAAGTAACTACGAGGAACGTTCCCAAGGGTATTTTTTTCTGGAGCTCTGCAAATCCGAGCCTAGAGTCTGCCCCAGCTTGCGTGTCCATCTCCAGTTTCCCAGTCTAGCAGAAAGGGTAATGTATGGGGGCCCAGCATGGGTATAGAGAAAGCCACTAGCTACAATGACCAGTCCATTGAAAATGTAAGCTTCGAAGCAGTAAAACCAACTTCCACCAGCTTGAGATACCCCCAGAGACCTCAGGTCATGGAGATTCTTCCGTATCCCACATTCTTCAGAGAAAAGCTGTCCTAATGGCTGACAGAGCCCCGTCACTGCCGCCGCCTCCCACACGCCCCCCACCCCACACACCAGGCAGAGGAAATGAATTTTTCGTAAACAGATACAAAGAATTTTCATTTCCTCTGAAAAACATATAAAACAAATAAAAGAAAAACACACATTTTGGAGGTTTTTGAATCAGAGATAAAAATTTAGTATGCAAATGTTCTGAATGTTGAGGTATATATAACTGAATCGCTGAAAGAATGAGGAAATTTTTCACTTCCTAACTTCAAACTATATCACAGGGCTATAGTAAAACACTGTGGTGTGGACATAAACACATAGATGGATGGAACACAATAGATCATACATGCAATAAACCCACGCATATATGGTCAACTAATTTATGATGAAGGGGCCAAGAATACACAATGAGAAAAGACAGCCTCTTCAGTAAATGGTGCTGGGAAAAGTGGACACCAACACGTAAAAGAGTGAAGTTGGACCACTTTCTTACACCATACACAAAAATTCACCCAAAACATGCTGAAGACTTGAATGTTAGACCTAAAAGCAAAAAACTATGGGTTTTTTCCTTAGAAAAAAAAAAAAAACCATAGGCAATAAGCTTCTTGACATTGGTCTTGGAAATGATTATTTGGATTGGATACCAAAAGCAAAAATAACCATGTGAGACCACAGCAAACTAAAAAGCTCCTGCACAGCAAAGGAAACCATCAACAAAACAAAACGGAACCTACCAAACGGGACAAGATCTTTGTACATCACATGTCTGACAGGTGATTCGTATCCAGAATATAAACTGCATTTTACCATTTTTGTCTTCATTAAAGACCAAGAATTTAGTTGACATGAACATGAGAAAATCTCAAAATTCAGTGACTTCATGGACTGCGGAAACTGGCGGAGACACGAAGAACGTCAGAGCTGTCAAAGCTAACTTCCAACTGCGTACACGGACCGTCTGTTTCTGAGTGCTAAGGCTAAGGCTACTGGGTCCGAAGCTTGGAGAAACGATATCAGCACAAGATGCCCATCTGACTAGATGACCTTGAGCCCTGCTTCCAAACTTTACATTTAATGAAGGAATCGGTAAGTACTTCAAGGGTTCTAATAGGAGGTTTCGAAGACTTACGTTGGCCGTGTCATTTGGGTTTTAGTGGCCATTTGGATTACTGTCAAAACTGGTTAGTGCGACCTGGTATTTGTGCTTTCTAGACCTGAATGAAGATCACAGGTGGCTAATGCCAATCATCAGGCCCAATCAGGATATCGTTCTGGTAGAGTCTTTCGGTGTTTTACTGGTTACATATTTTCACATCATGCCTTCCTTTCTCCGTGGTTTACCTCAGTAAGTCTTCTGCTTTCTTCGAAAGGGTACATACAGCAAGGTTGGTTGGCATTTATCCTTTATGTGAAAATGGACAACATTCAATGCACCTCTATTCTACATGTTGTTATATTCTGGAGACAAAACGGGAAGAGCAGGGAAGAACAAACACTTCAAACTGATACTTACTAGATTTGGTGAGTGCTGCATTGACCTCATGGATGACAGGCTGGTCTGGTGCATGTACCCATAGCCTTGAGAATGGCTTTGCTGATAGGCTCCGGGAAGAACAGGAGCTGCACATTAAACACACACACACAGATGCCTCAAAGCGAGCTTCAAAATACCCCTCCCAAGCCCTCAAGTGACTTCACACTCTGCTAGAATCTTCTGAAACAAAATGCCATGTCCAGTGTCATGTGAAATTTGAGCAGTAATGTTATAAGTGATCTCTAGATTAGTATACATTTCAGCAATTAAGAACATACAGACAGAATCAGTTTAACACGCAGTGAAAATATGTTAGAAATATTTGTATTACTCGACTGCAGATGCTCTGTTCAAACAACGTGAGTACAAAACAAAAATTTCCCATAACCTTTTAACAAAATCTCATTTTTACTGAGCTAGGTAATCCCCATAGTTTCCAAAATAAAAAAGAAGAAATGTCGGGGGCGCCTGGGTGGCTCAGTTGGTTAAGCATGCGACTTCAGCTCAGGTCATGATCTTGAGGTCCGTGAGGTCAAGCCCTGCATCAGGCTCACTGCTGTCAGCACAGAGCCTGCTCGGATCTTGTGTCTCCATCTCTCTGTCCCCTCTCCTGCTCTCTGTCTCTCACAAAATAAACAAACAAACAAACAAACAAACAAACTCAGAAAAAAATTTAAATAAGAAATTTTTAAAAATGTAATCACATTGGCAAACCAATGATAGAGCATAAATGTTTTCACAGAAACTTCTCTAACAGATGCCCTTGCTATTTCAAGACATACAGATGAATATAACTTTACAAAGATGGTAAATGTAGTATATAGTTAGCCACATGGATTTGTTTAGCATCTAATAATAAGTCTATATCCCTTAAAGCAAACTTTATTTAGAATACACAAATTCTCCATTTTGTTTTGCCTGTAAGTCATGACTAAATAAGTCAGCCGAATACATTACAAAAGCCTAAGAAATCAAACCACATAAAGAATTTCATAAACATCCTTCTACATTAAAAAAAAAAAAAGCAAAAGAAAAGAAAATAGTAACATAAGATTCACTCACTGTGTGCTGCTCTCACCACTAATTAGGACATTCAAAAGACATTGTACCTGTTTTGAAGAACACTGAATTCTAGAGAAGCCAACAGAGAAACTAGATAAAAACCCCACAAACTCAGTAGGTGTATGCTTGAGTGCGTGTTTCTAAGTATATTTAATTATTTGTAACCAGAAGCACGGGGCTGGGTACGAATCAGACTATTTTAGTAGCATGTCCTTCATTGTATCTTGAATAATCATACGATACATTAGTAAAACTTATATATGTGCTATAAAATTCCATAATAGGTCACCGTTTTTGTTCAGTCGGGTTGAGTACGTAAAGTAATTATCCTAGGTTGATTGATTTAGGACAGTTTTTATAAGAAAAGAATAAAGCAGATATAATTTTTGGGTACTATGAATAATTAATATTTTATAAGTGGCATCTTCAATCTAATGATATATGAGAACATCAAACTTTAAACAAGTTTAATCATCAGAAAATTACAAATCATTTAATGTGGCCTCCAGATTATAATGATGTTAGGCTGAATGGGAAGTTTTTAAAAGTTCTTGAATTAATTCATATTACGATATTGCTAACAGATCATGTTTATTTAGTGTCTGGATGTGGCATCAAAGAGAAACCGCCAAGGCCTTTACTTGGATTGTAGTACATTCTAAAGTTATTAAAGCATTAAATATCAAATACTTGAGAACATAGCACTTTTTAACATTACCAGCTCAATTTAAATATTTAATGTCAAGAGGAAGTCAGGAATATTGTCAAAATTCACTCATGAAGAAAAAAATAATGAAATCCCTAAAAATATCTGAGTCTACTTCATAGGCTAAGAGCCTTTGCTGTGGGCTGGAAGTACTGACCGTTCATTTCTTCACTCCCTCAATCCTCAGCAAATATTGACTGAGTGAGTTCATGTGTGCATAGGGCTTACGACACTGCCTGTCACTTAGTAAGCCTCCGTAAATTTTAACAGCTATCACTGTCCACTATGCTGAAGGCATGCCAGGCATAAAAGGAGAGGGGTGACAAAAACAATCGCTCTCCTCAAGCAACAGTGACCCTGGACATCTGCCCTTTGCCCAGCTGAAGACATGGCTTGGAATTCTTAGGGCATTGCTAGTTACATATGTAAGTCAAGGACACCAGCTGCACACCCAGACTGGTAGTCCTGAACCGGTTTTTAGCCATTTAAATAAATCGGTAATTATAAATGATTATTTTAATCTACCAGTAAATTCTAAAGGTTAAGTTAAAAATCCTATAAATTTGCTTAAAATTTAAAAAAAATAAACTTTTAATCCTTTGTTACACTATCAAACTGACCTTTGCTTTCCGATGTACAGAGTTAAGCAAAGCTATCTTAAAATACATCAGGGGAAAACCATTAGGAAAAGACAATGATGAAAAATATTTTTAAACATGCTATCTCGTACGCTGTAATGTGGTTACATGTATAAAATTTGTACGTCATAATCCCCAAACCGACGGTTCGAGAAGGTTGCTGATCAGCGTTCTCTAACTTTGGCTTTTAAAGATCAAGTATATTCATGCCTGTTCGACTGCTCAAATCTGACCTTCAAAGAGAACCTGTAGCTCCTGTCAAAGACAGCGGGAGAAGAAAGTGATGTATTTGCCCTAAATCTGTGTGGGTTGGAGGGAACAGGGGAGAGTTTAGAAGGAGGAACCTTGGGGCAAACATCATCTATCTTGTTCTTAACAGTTTTTCCTCGTGCCTTTATTGATTATTTCCATTTCCCTCTCCAGCTGCATTACTTAATGCAAGTTCCTTCGGGGCTATCAAACCTTGTTATCTATCTTATACCTGATACAATAAAAGAGTTTTTTAGGAAGCTCCTATTAGAGGTATGAAAAACATAACTGAGAGCCCAGAGGAATCAACTTACTAAAAGCAAATGCCAATTTAAAAAGAAGCACAGACATTGCTTTTTTTTATTGTTTGGCTACGTGACTTTTTTATGTAGCGTAGGTGAATAAGCGATAGGAAATTTAAAACAATGGCTTTGGAAATTGGGTTTATTAAGAATTTGGGTGAAAGATAACTTGCCTGTGTGTGTATGACACTTCTTCCATGAAAGTATGGAACTCAAAAGGTTTTGAAAAAGCAAGATATTAGGCTAATTTTTGACAAACATGGACTTCTTATCAGAGAAAAACATATAGTGCCCTCTCCCTTCAACCAGTGGTCAGATTCCACCAGCACTGATATAGATGTTGAATGGAGAAGGTATCATGATGGCCTTCCAATGCAAGAGTCTTGAAGTTGAAGAGTTTTTTATCACAATGGCATAAGAGTCATAAAACAATAAGTTTCATTATCCTAAGGCAACAACAAAACACACAAGAGTGACTCAATTTTCATTTCACACCGGTAAGATTTATTGACCAGAGGTCTGGAGGCTGACTCAAACTCTAAGGAATTCAGGCTCTATTTGGAATGTCTCATCGTATTTATAAAACTAAAATCTCTCCTCTCGTGCACAATAAAGTTCTTCCACGGAAAGCCAATACGAATATTTTCCAGTCGATGTTTCTCCTTACAACGGAAGGAGATAAAACCAAGATATAGAAGTGAGTAGACATGGAGATCATAAAACAGAAGGTGAAAATGGAAGAAGAAACATTTTTAGGAAGCTTTGCAAATCTGAGAGGCTGGAAAAATAAGAAAATATGTGTAAACAGGCACAGTAGAGTAAATGAACCAAAGATACGCACCCACAATAAAAGGAGAGAAATACTCAAAAAGAGGGCCAGCCCACGGGGGGGTGGGCAGGGGAAAGCCCACGGAGTAGGTAAAAGAAGAGAAGGAGGATTATGGAAGTTCCCTTGGCATGCATGGTGCCGTGGAGTTGGAGAAGAACTCTCAAACACAGGTGTCATTCCCACTTTACAGAATAAAATACAGAGCTTGGGAGATTAAGCAGGAAGGCAGCAGAGCAACGGTTTCTGCACCGTAATACCACTGCGAAGGTCTGATGCCATTAAAGATGCAGTAGAGATTGAGAAAGCCTCCCGAAGACACTAGCGTAATAGTAGATGGCCAAACTCCAGAAGCAAAAATAAGAACAGTGCTTTACCGATGTCTTAGCCCATCAAGGTTGGTATCTAAAAAAAAACCCATAGACTGGATGGCTGAAACAACAAATATTATTTCTCACTGTTCTGCACACTAGGAAGTCCAAGATCAAGACACTGGCAGATTCAGCTTCTGATGAAAATCCATTTCCTGGTTCATAGATAGACTGCTTCCTTTGGCTGAGTCCTCAAATGGCAGAGGGGCCGAGGGAGCTCTCTGGGGCACTAAATCCACCCTCATGACCAGTCACCTCCCAAAGGCCATACCTCCTACTACCATCATATTGAGGGTTAGGATTTGACATGCAAATCGGGGAGGGACACAAGTTTTCAGTCGGTAACAACTGGCTAACGGTAGATACAACACAAACAAAAAACATAATTTCTCATAGGCTTACTTTTTAAAAACAAATTCAGAATAAAGAGAAAATTGCCCTTTGAAGTTTTGCAATAAAGAATATAGGATACGATGACATTACTGTCATATTTTCTTAACAGTTGACTACAGTTTTATCGCTTACTGTGTGTCAAAGAACTTAAAGAATTGCGGGGTGTTTTTGTTTTTATAACAAAGAATCTTGATTTGGACACTCACATGGGAGTTGCTAAAATGAATGATGACTGCAAATGAGAAACTATGAAGAGACTGCTGGCTTTGAAGTAAATATTAAAAACTGAACCAGACCCTCATCAGAACTCAGCTAGGCCATGAGCAAGGTGGTTGAGCTAATGGGTAATAAAACAGGTCCCTAGCATTTACGGGTGCCATCAAGGGTTCCAATTCAGAGCCTCCATTCTTCCTGGCTCCTGTTCTCTCCACAAGCCCCAAGTGACGGCTAAATCCACAACATTTATGCTGAATCCAGCAGCAAGATGCTTTTTTTTTTAATCTGATAGAATTCTGAGCACTATAGAAAATTCTTTTCCTTCCCTGCAGAAGACAGAAACAAGCCAGAGTGCCTCCAGGTTTCAGTTTGTTGGTTTTTAATTATAAGCTGCGAAGAGACAAGTACCTAAGAAACCGCTTGCTGCCCGATAAACTATGAGTGAACAGACTTTAACATAAAAATGAGGTAATCTACAATTGAGCTAAAATCACCAACTTTTAAAGACATGCATAATCATCCCTGGGATACAAAACAAGGGCTCAAACTTTGGAAAAATCATACGTAAGAATAAAAGCAACCATTACTATTTCATATGTCAAATTTCCAGCTCTGGCCGGGCCAGAACCTGGTGGGAAGGAAAACAGGGAACCGAGACGGAGTCGGGGCGGGAATCCGTTACTTGATGGACTTCCACTCTGGCTGCATATTGAAGTCGCCTGGGATCTTTTAAAATCATGTCAGGGCGCCTGGGTGGCTCAGTCGGTTAAGCGTCCAACTTCAGCTCAGGTCATGATCTCACGGTCTGTGAGTTCGAGGCCTGCGTCGGGCTCTGTGCTGATGGCTCAGAGCCTGGAGCCTGCTTCGGATTCTGTCTCTCCCTCTCTCTCTGCCCCTCCCCTGCTCACGCTCTGCCTCTATATCTCTCAAAAATAAATAAACGTTAAAATCATGTTATGTCCAGGTCCCCCAGACCAAATCAAATCAATCTCTGGGGTGGGAGTGAAGGGACTAAATGATGGTATCTTTATTTTTTAAGGATTCCAAGTGATTTAAATGGGCAGCCGCAGTGAAGAGCCACTGAGCTATCAGCTTTCTCCCCAGCCCGACACAAATTTACAGGCTCATATGACCCTATTTAGGCTATTCCTAAATTCCCCCCTCCCCCTGAAACAGACTGAATATTTGTGTTGCCTGCTTCCAAAATTCATATGCTGAAATCCAAACCCCCAAGGTGATGGTCTTGGGATGTGGGGACCTTGGGGGGTGATCCAGGACATGAGAGTGGAGCCTCGTGAATGGGATTTGTGCCCTCAAGAGAGGTCGGAGAGCCAGCTAGCTCTCTTTCCATCAGGTGCAGGGTACAAGAAGACACCAGTCTGCAACCTGGGAAAAGGGCCCTCACCAGACTCAACTGTGCTAGCTCCCTGATCTCAGAGGCCCAGTCTCTGGAACTGGGAGAAAACTGATTTCTGTTATTTCTAAGCTGTCTGGTCTGTGGTATTCTGTGACAGGAACAGGCTAAGACACATCTCCCCCTCCATGATTTGTCTTTGTGGAGGCAAATGTTTAACCCCAGACTCAAGAAGGAACCAGAGACCATCAGAAGAAATTTTAGTAATCTTAGAAATCTGTAGAAGAATCCAGCCGCTCCGGTAAGGCAAGCACCAGGAGGCACCGCCTAGGGAGGGCAAACCAATGGAAGCCAACCCCCACTTCCACGAGGCTGCCCAGAACAGGACCTGCTACCGCCTCAAAGACAAAGAGGGCTGTGCAGCCAAAAAATGTCTTCACAAACTCAAAAATTATCCCTCGAGCCAGTGCTAGGCTCCTAACAGTTTTCTCCTTCTAGACTCCAATATCATCTTTGTTTTCATTTTCTATTCTCAGACAAATGTTATTATTATAAGGTATCACGGACCCCCTTTAAGACAATTTGAAACATGTGAACCTATTTCATCACCTAGGTATGTGTCCCTGTGACACTTCATGGGGGAAAGATGTGACACAGGACTCTGCTTTCCAAGGAATATACAATATGAATAAAATCTGAGTACATGAAATGCTTATAAGTTAGAGGACTAATTCGCCTTGCTCAGGACTCTCCCAGTAGTAGCTGAGGAAGTCCCGCTCCCCAGGAACCCCTTTGGTCCCAGTCCAGTTGGGGCCCCCCCTACTCACAACATGCCAAGCCCTGGGCTTTGTGTGTCACACATGTCAGCTGGTGAAATTATCACCCCCATAAACACAGCAGAATGTCCATTTTCCAGATGAAGAATCTGAAGGTTAGAGAGGTTCAGTAACTTGGTAAAAAAAAAAAATATCAGGGCCACGTGGATCTGGTATTTAAATGCCAAGAGTCTGACCCTAGAACCCTGTAGTCTATACTCTATAGTCTGACTATACCACACCAAAATGATACGGACGAAATGACAAGACAGTGTAAGATCAATGTGAAAATAAGCATCGTGAAATCAGAAACAGGAAAGAGGGCGCTGTGGTCTGGAAAGCACAGGAGCTTCCAGAACTGACGGCTTTGTGTGAAGTTGGAAGAGTCCCCAGTAGACCACTCACTCCTGCGGTGAGGCAGACTACAGGGAGAGGGAGGGAAAGGAGAAAGAAAGAGAGGTTTCGTGTGTGGGGAGATGTGTGGGTCAGCTTTGTGAGGCTCACGGAGGCCACTAGCACTAGCGCTGACTTCTCTGTGGTAAATTCAGGGGTATAAGCTCCACAGGAAGTTTAGGTGAATGTGGTTGATGAGGGGATGCTAGGACATCTCTGGAAGAAATTATAGTGGGAATAATTCATTCGCTTTTGGAAAAGCCAGCTCCAATCACAGAGAATAGCATCACTTCTGAAGTAATGGCTTTCAGATTTCTTTTAAGGGTCATTTTGGCATCTGATAAGTCTCTGAAGTGTGTATGTGTATGTGTGTGTGTGTGTGTGCGCGCGCGTGTGTGTGCACGCGCACACACGCGTGAGAGAGAGAGAGGGAGGGAGTCTGGGTTCAAGCCACATCTCCTAACAGGATTTCAGCCACTTTCCCACTGAGCAAGGAAGACCCCCGTCAGGATGCCACCTGACAATTTTCAAAATCCTTCTGGGGGACGCTGCCTGCAAAATGTTATTTCCCCAAGTCAGCACTGGAATGGCCACAAACGCGACAGTCATGCTAAGAATTTAGTTGCAAATATAATAAAGTCCAGTAGACTGCTTAACCATTTCTTCTCTAAATTTAAATAATAGATTTATAATGTTGCTCTAGTCAAATATAAGTCGGATATTTAAAGATTCCTACTTACCTATTAACCTCAAAAGGAAACATCCAGGTTACGTACTTTTTAGCACTAAGCATACATGCATTACATCTGACCATTTCATTTCTGTATTTGGCTTAATCGCCCCAAATAAGAATTTCTAATATATTGTTTTGAGGCTCTGCAGTTCTTAAATATTGAAAACAAAGGGCACTTGAGTGGCTCGGTGGGTTAAGCATCCAACTTTGGCTCAGGTCATGGTCTCATGGCTCCTGAGTTTGGGCCCCACAAAATTTACTATTTCTGTGCTGATGGCTCAGAGCCTGGAGCCTGCTTCGGATCCTAGGTCTCTCTCTCTCTCTCTGCCCCTCCCCCATTCACACTCTCCCTCTCAAAATAAATAAACGTTTAAAAAATTACTAAATATTGAAAAAAGAATCACAAAATATTTTTTCAATTATCAGCCAGGTAAACTTAGTTCTCACAAGCCAGGAAAAGCAGTATGTTTTGATTTCAAAGCTAACTGGTTTTCCTCTTGAAAAAATAAGTTTGTGAATCTTCTCTGGCAGGACAGAACCAAGACATAATGAGTTTTGAACAGAACTGGAGAGATTTAGAGTTATGAATATCTGCTATTTTGCTTCAGAATAATCTAACCAGTTTACTCTTATATTTAGATTTGAATATCAGCTTGGGTGTTTTCTCTCAGATTTGTTTCTCATTTTTAGCTTTCGAATCCAGGATGTACTCCCCAACTTGTAACTGTAACACAAACCACACATATAAGCAGGATTGTCTCTGAGGGAAAAGGAAATAATTTCTGCCCCAAATTACAAAGTCTTTAAAAATGTTCTCATGGCACAAAATCAATGAGGTGTGTATCTGTGTCTACGCACATGCACGCACACACGCTATCTCTCAAAGCAAAACAACAAAGAAAATAAAGGAATTCACAGTATGGGTGTATATAGGTAGATAGATAGACGTGTATATATAATTTTCTGACAAGAAATACATAATTTGGGGCAGTTCTTTGATAAGATGAAGGCAATGAAGAATTTGAGGACACCGGGATGCTGTTTCCATGTAGGTAAACCATGGCACTGAGTCTAGCTTTCGACACAAGTTATGCCACGACTGAAAAGTCAGTCCATAGCAAATCCCAATTTTCCTCAATGAATACTACCATCAGTATGGTGTAAGTCGATCTCATCCAGAAAGATTCAGTATTCAAGTACAAGGAAAGAAATTCTCATGGTGCCACTGTAGAGGATATTCTACAAATACTTACTGCGTAAGTACACATACATATTTTTAAAGACTTAAAAACAGACTATGCATTTGATTTATTCTTGCACTAATCAATTCAAGTCCTGACCCTTAGGAAATATCATCAATCCACAAGTAGCTCCCAAATACAGTTTTCTATTAGACACCCTTAGTGACAAGTCACACTAAATATCATATATAGACACATCTCATGATAACACTTCTGAAAGAGCAAGTATATTTTTTCCAACCAATAGACACATATGACACTGAATCGATGTGTCCCTGACATGCTCTGAAGATAGGGAAATGCGGAAAAATGAACATAATGGATTGTCTGGGCCTCCCGGAGCCCAAGCTTCGGTTTAAGGTAAGTGGCTGGGGCTGAAGAAAGGGGCAGGTACCAAGAGTCACAGTCACATAGGGAGATGGGGACAGGCCGCTGGAATCAAAGGCATGCAATTTTAAAGATATTTATACGGGATCTAAGTAAGAGTCCGACGGATGAGTCAAGAAGTTCAGCACACAGATGTCAGGTACACGGTACGGTAAAGATCCGCACCCAGAATGTCTGAAGAAATGTAGGCTGGGCAGATCAGGAACATTTTCGGAATCAGATTAGGCAAGAAGGAGCAGGAAGTCTGGCCACGAGAAAGGAAGCACACAACAGTGAGCTTGGGCACCAGGAGATAATGACCAAACAAAAGACAGAGACTCAATACATGACATCGCCCAGCTGCATCAGCCCGTGGAAATTTTAAGCAGTTCCTGTAAAAAGTCAGGATCCAATCCCCACGACCTGCTAGCCTGGGGCGGGAGGGTGTGGGGCACCTGGATGAAACAGGAAGTCGGGGCAGGAAAGGAACCTCGGGACTACAAAGGTAGCATTGTGACTGTTTTATCTCTAAGATGGATCTGTAAATAGGCATATCTACTCAGTCTGTTATCCAACTTGGATGTCAAAGGTGATCCATAAAAGCCAAAAACTACTCTTTGCATTTTCATTGCTAATGTTTGACAACATGAAAAACCTATTCTGTCCTTTTCACGTACATCACTTCGCAATTTACAAAGCTCTTCCGGGTTTTCTCATTTGACACATATGCGATGGCCACATTTATCTCCCCTTCCCGATGATCAAACCTTCTCTTTTTCCTCCACTCAACTCGGCTTCGCAGGAAATTTATTTCTAATGTTTTATTGTTTGCTACTTTCAGCGTCAGCTGTTTCTCCTTCATACACATATGGAACCCTTTGATTTAATTTTGGCAAATCAATGAAAGACACATGGGCATCTCGGACCAAGTGCTATTCATTAGCATTTGATCCTTTTCCCAACTTCACACTCAGAAGCGGAAACTTATGACGTTGCTTTCATTCCCCATCTATTGATATCAGGAATATGAGTTTCTCTAAGGACTTCAAATTCAATCAGAACTTTCTGATTGAACCTTTTTTCTGAACCTTTTTCTTGGGGGTGCAACCAAACAAACGAAAAGTTTCTCACAGTTGACAATGTGTGCTTTTTTGTAGGCTAGAGGCACCGGCTAGATGGCTACATGTGATCACGTAATAGCTGATGGGAGGATTTTACATTATAAAGGACTCGTTTACTTGCCTATAGATTAGCTTCATCAGAGGAATTTATCTCAGAAATGGACCGAAGAAGTATCTCGGCCATCAACGCTTTTAAATCTTCCTGCACTTAAAACGAAGATGCGAAAACGTCATTGTTTTAAGATACTGCACACTTCTCAAATTCAGATTGGAAACAACTCTCAAATATAGTTGGGGAAATAATACAACTGAAATTGTCTTGTTGAAGGTATTTTCTTTACAGAAGTCAGGCTAAGTAGGAGTCGGATTTTTTCAGGAGGCTAGAGTGGCCCATCAGTAATCAGAAATTGGAAGTAGTGGCTTCAATAGACACACTGGCACATTTATTTTAAACGAAGACAGAGTTCAAAATCAAGAGTGCACTTCCTTAGTAAGTTGTTCTGGTTTTCTAACTTTACGACTAGGCTCACCATTTAAAGCCAGTAATGTTGTATTTGGGACAGAATGCCACCTATAACTCATAAAACATAAACGTTCAATGGGCAAAGAGAATCAACAGAAAAATTAATGCAGAGACTGAGCAAAGGATTGTGACATTATGGACACCACTCCTATTCCTATTAAAGGAGATTTTGAAACACTGCTGGTTGGATGCATAGCCATCGCTTTCAAAATATACTAATAGTTTAGTATTGTGCCTGCATTTACTATTTCTGTTCTCAATTTAATGGTAAATTTAACTTTTAATGGTGGCTATTGTGCTTCGGAACTAAGGGTGCATTCTGTGGTCTCCGCTGTGTCTAGGACAGCGACGACTCGTCCTTACACTTTGTCTTCTTTCGTTCACCATTTATTCATCGAGCATTTGCGGTCCTGCATGACGTACAGGAAGCAAAGCTACATGGCACCTTCATTCTCTGCCACCATGGAGTTCATGATCAAACAATAAACTAGAACACACTGAGACAGAAGCGATACAAGGTATGAATTTCAGAATTCCACTTTAGTAAGCCCTTACTAAGGACGGTTGTCACAAGTGAAATAAAACATTGAAATGAGAAGTCTGTATATGAGAACAGAAGTGTTCATGTAGGAATAATTTACTGATTTCTTGACTATGAAAGGTCACTAGCTGACTCAGGCTTTGGAATAAACATAGGTTACAATGTTATGGTCCAGCGATACGCCTTCCATTACTGCTTAAAAAAAACACAGTATTACCTTCGGCCAAATTAGCTCTAATTAGATTTAATAAATTAAAGACTAACACCAAGTTTTAGTGACTTAACACACATATCAAAGCTGTTTCTTTGTATTTCAGATCAAACTTTAATTTGAATGTATTATGTATCAACAATATTAACTGTCTGTTTGGTTGGTACTTTTCTAGATACTACTTATAAAATAGAGAACAAAGCAGGCAGAACGATAATAGAGTTTATATTCTGGGGGAGACATAATTACTTAATACATAACAAAATACAGTATCAGATAGTAAAAAGAGTGACAGATGTATGCCCAGAAATGGAATTGCTGGTCACATAGTAATTCTTTTTTTTGTTGTTGTTTGAACAATAGCCATTATAACAGATCCGACATACTATCTCGTTGGGATTTTGATCTTCATTTCCCTGATCTGGAAGAGGTATCTGTGGCTCCTGGCTCCCCGCAGCACCATTCACAATAGCCAAGAGATGAATATAGCCCAAATGACCATTGCCAGATGAATGAATAAGGAAAATGATATATACATACAACGGAATATTATTCAGTCTTAAAAAAAGAAAGAACTCCTACTATTCGTGACACCGTGGATGAACCTAGAGAACATCATACTAAGTGAAATAAGCCAATGATAGGACGAATACTGCACGATTCGACTTATATGAGGTATCTAAGATAGTCAAATTCATAAAGCAGAGAATAGAATGGCGGTTGCCAAGGGCGGAGGGAAGGGAAAATGGGAAATTGTTGCCCATGGAGTACAAAGCTTCTGAGATCTGCTGTACAACATTGTACCTCTAGTTAACGATACCGTACTGTGCGCTATAAAAGATGTTAAGAGGATAGTTCTCATGTTAAGTGTTCTTATCGCTCAGACACACACACACACACACACACACACACACACACACACCCCAAACCAAACATACACGCATCCACAAGAACACAAGGAAATTTTTAGAGATGGTGGCTCTGTGTAGTATCTTGACAGTAGTGACGGTATCATGGGTATATGCATGTGTCCAAACTCATCAAAATTTTGATATTAAATATGTGCAAATTTTGTGTATCGATAAACCTTAAAAAAAGAGTTACAGAGAAAAATAAAGCAAGGTAAAGGGGTAAGAGCTATGGGTGGACATGGATTGAGAGTGTTCCAGGTAGAGTGGTCAAGGAAAGCATTTCTGATGAGTTGACACTTAATCAGAGACCTGAACCAAAGGAGGCAAGCCACAGAGCACCTGGGAGTGTTCCAATGATTGCAAAGAGCCCACAGTGAGAGGATGCCTAACGCCAGGATGTCTGTGTGGCTGAAGCAGACAGTCTGGTAGAAAAGGAAACTGGAGACTTGACCAAGTACCAGACCGTGCAACACCTTGTTGTCTACGGATCTTGGTCTTTAGTTGAAGTGTGATTGGAGCTACTGAATAATTTCGAGCAAGCATGTATGTGGTCTGATGTGGGTTTTTACAGGATCACTGGCCACTGGGCAGAGCTCAGCTCAACGGGAGGCAAAAGTGGAATTACCAAGACCAGGAGCCTATTTTGGAGATCTCGAGGAGCTGGGATGGGATTTGCTCAGGGTGCACTGGAACTGGCGAGGGGATAGATTTGGGACCGATCTGCAGTGAACGGAGCCAAAAGGTTTACAGATGGACTGAATGTGAAGCATGAGAGGAAGAAAGGTAATAACGATGTCACAGGTTTTTATTGGCAGATTGTTGTGAATGATTGTGTCATCAGCGGAGATGGTGAACAAAGACAAAAACAGATGTTTGTTTGTTTGTTTGAGAAGACAGGAAATAAGACACTGGTTCTAGACATAAGATTTGAAATGCCTATTAAGCATCCAGCAGTGGGCTACTTTGTCTGGAGTCTGGAAGTCTTGAGAGTAGGAAGATGCTATGATTTTGGAGTTTCTGATCTTCTACACCAGTGATGAATGTCAACAATAAGAGACACTGCGACGTCTGAAATAAAAATCCACGATGCGGTCTCTACACCATGAGGCCCTCTGCAAGACTGTGCAAAAGGCCTTCTGGTCATGGGATGCCCGAGAAGTCAGTTCTCTCGGCAGGATGTAAACCATCCGATGCAGATTAGATCCTTAGACAAGCTTCTAGAGTGGATTGAACTTCCGAGTCAGAGACTCAATGGCCTGCCAGACGAGGGAACGGGTCCTCCACACCACCTCCAGGTCTCCTGCTGGACAGAGCCCAAGGAGAGCGCCCAGGAACGATATTCGGGTGCACCCTTTCTCTGAAGAGGCTGTGGCTTGGCACTCCCCACACTCTGGTCTGCTCTTCAACCCATTTCCTAGACACGCAGCCCCTGGGCTTCAGATGTGCCGGAGCACCCCAAGTTTCCAATATGCTCATATGCTACTTGTCGGCCGAAAACACTCCTTTCCTGTGTCCCCACCTGGCGAATTCCAGCTCTCTGCGTCACTCCGTCACAATGCCTTCCTGGGCACAACGGCTTCATGCAGCAGGCTCTCCCATCCAAATGTGAGTTATTCGAGGATAACAAGTAGGCCTTTAGTTTTTCTGTTTCTAGCGTCTCACACATATGGGAGATAAATGTTTGGTGGATGAACGGATGGAGTTATGGCCGCCTCGAAAACACCCATAGGTTTAGGACAACTGGCTCCCTAACTGGTGCACCGCCCTCTTCGTGCACCTATAGACAATCTACTGAGAGTTCCAGAATGTACCAATATCTCTTGCAAGAGGGCAAAGGACACGGGCTGGAATGCTGTAATAAGCACAGCCCAGCTAGGGCTGTCACAGAATTCAGACGCTTGTTTTCCAACCATTAAGGCAGGACCAGGTCATCCCAATAAGATTCTTTCACAACAAAATTGAAAAAGGTCACAAAGTTGGAAAGCCAAAAAGGTCCATTTTAAAAAGCGCATCTGTCTTGCCTTCCCCGTCGCACCCCCTTACGCTTGTACGCTCCAGAGGGAGACAGAAACACATAAAATACCTGAAGCCAAATGAAACACAAGTTCAAACTGAGAAGGGTAAACACATAAAAATACGAACGCGGAGCACTGTGAGTTAGGGGAAACCAAAGAAATACAAAGTAGTACCAGAAGGCAAATACATGTCGCAGACAAGTGTACTGAAGACAAACACAAAAGATCAAAGAAAACCTCCCAGGGAAAAGAGCCGAAAACATCGGGAGTATTTCCAGCTCAAAGAACCGCGTGTCAAATGAAAAGAAGTTAACCTAATCTGATACCAAAAGGCAATAAAGATAATTTCGAATAATACTATTTAAGAATCAAAACAAAATTAGATCGAGTTTAAATAAAAGCCTCCCTTATTGAATCAAAGTAACACAGTAGAGATGTAAAATGAAAATCCTTTGGTAACTCAATGCCTTGGAAAGTAGACTGGAAAGTAAGAAAGCTCAACATAATCACATAAGAAAATGAAAATATTCAGCAATCAAAGCAAGATGGGAAAATATCATGAGAAACGCATAACGAAAACAATGATAAAAACTTAAAGAAGGCTTCTAGGCTAACGCTTATGGAAACCAAATGTGAAGGATGAAAACACGGTACTTTTGCCTCAAGGAAATGAGCCGATTGTTTAATCCTTTGGCCTACCAATCAGGATCTCCTCTGACTCACAAGGAGAACCCTATAACGATGGCACTCATAACCGTCCAGCTACTTAATTCACAAAGTAGAACGGGTCACTTTTAGAACAGGAACATATTTTCATACACAGAGAAGAAAGGGGCGGAGGGGGAGTGTATTTAAATATATGGCACGTAGCTTAGGAAATGTAAAATATCTTTGAGAGCCTCTCGGTCTACATCCTTCTCATGACGGAGGTGGACTCTGTGCCTACTAATGTCAGATGACCTCTGGAGCCCTCAGTTCAAGCAGGGGAGAGCCAGGGTGAAGTCCAAAGTCTCGCCCTGTAGCACAGGGCTGTGGCCACTGTAGCGCAGCACCCCCTCGACAGCAGGGAGATAACCCAGTATCAAAGGGCATCTCTCTGGGACCTAGCACACTTTCTCATATAAAATCCTTATGCATATCTAAAAAAACCCAACAAAATATGAAGAAAAGTTGGCATTTCCAAATACTTACATTGTCTTTTTTTTCTTCATCTTACCAGTAACAAGTATGGTTTCACAATTCCTTTCCAGTTCTAGAATGGTACTTAAACCAGCACATATGATTAACTAAAGACACTGACGGTTTTCATCAAATAGCCGTCAAGACCATAAAAGTTTCTTCCTTCTACGGAGTCAGTCAACACCTCCTTCCCAGGGCCCCACATAGTATGCATTTCAAAGGGGACCCTGAATTTCAAAGAAACTGAGCAGTCATGGGTACTACTTCTTCCCCTCCCCACCAAGAAAAAAAAAATACACTGGGAATGTTTCTATTTTAGGTTATTTTCAGCTATGCTTTAATGTCCTTGAAACATATCAAAACATCATCAAAACAAAAATGGAAGAATTTCCTTGAAAGCCTCCCACAACCGCCTTTTATTTAAAAAAAATTTTTAATAATTATACCGTACATATTTATGCCTGCAGTTCTAGTTTTTAAGATCTTAGTTTCTTGTATACCTGAAACTACTACCATATTATAGGTCAATCATATGTCAATTAAAAAAAAAAATAAGGGATAGAAAAAAAATATTAATTTGGCCATTTCATTCATTCACCCAGTATTTACTGAGTGTTGATTCTAAGGGCTGGCGATAGCGTAGTGAACTAAAGAGCCAGTATCTCTCTTGCAGGGCTTCTATTCTAGCCAGGGAGAGACAGACAAGCAAATAAACAGATATATAATATCTCAGGTAGTGTCAAGTGCTAGTGAAGAAAAAAAAAAGGTAGGGGACAGACAGGAAAGGGTGCTATTTTATCTCTGGGAGTCAGAGAGGGTTTCTCTGATACAGTGACTTCTAAGCAGAATCATGGAGAAAGATGGGACTCGGCAAAAGCAAGTATGGGGTGAGAGGGAATGTTCCAGGCAGGTAAGCAGTAAGTACAAGTGGGAGTACAGGGGGGAGCAGGGGGGACTTGCTTGGATGGTTTGAGGAAAGCAGGGAGGCAGGACAACAGGAGTGTTCCGAGAATGGAAGGACACGAGCTTAGGGAAGCAGCCAGGGCCCTGAGTGGGCAACGGTGAGGATTTGGGTTACATCCAGGATGAAACGAAAGCAGAAGAATGACATGAATGGACCTGCAGAAGGAGGCCTTCTGGCTGCCAGGTGGAGGAAGGAACAGGGCAGAGGGCTGGTGGCGTGGAGCGGCAAGAGCGGGAACAGGAAAGCGGTCAGGAGGCTACCGGGATGATCCGAGGCAGAGGGGGCCGCACCTGAAACGCGGCGCGGGGGCAGAGGGGGGCCCAGGCAGTCAGGTTCTGCGCCTGTTTTCCCCGATGGAGCGGAGAAGATCTGCTAACGGGTTGGAGGTAGGTGTGAGTAAGAACAAGAATCAAGGATGACTCCAAGGCTCTGACCTCACTCAGTACCTGGACAGATACAGCTGCCACTTGGCAAACTGAAAACCTGTGAAAGAGCAGACTGTTGGGGTGGGAAGGTGGGGAGCGGGGCTATTGTCCTCAACATGCTGTGTTTGGTAGGTCACTCATCACCTGAATACAGACGCAAGGTGCCAGCAAGCTCGAAGGCGGCTTGCCTCCCTTAAAATAAATGGGAGTTAGGAGGATACTCCCGTGTGTTCTAAAATCCCTTCAAACTAACACAGACATCTTGGGTTACATATACTCGTAGGTACGTTATAACACTTATTGGCACATCATTACTTTTGCTTCAGACCTCACTATCCATTTTTAAAACAGAGCATCTTGACCCCATAACAGGGGGCTGAGAACGACAAGGCATTTTCAAAGGCATTTTACAAGACATAATTTAAGCTACTGAGACACCGTTTCTGGTCAGAAATCCCCACCCCCACCGACCCCACGAACCCCATGGCATCTGAAACTCCTCTGTTTTAAAAAATGTAATTATTCCCTCCTGGTCATGTGTTACTCTTACATTCTGGAATAAACGTAAGAATATGTATGTATACTGTCCTTCAAAAGAGACATTTTCTCATTCAGTTTGGCATAGAATAGGGTCCTTTTGGCAGAAGTAATTAGAAAAGAGAAGGTATGGCTTGGGAAGAGAAAGAAGAGAGAAAGCAACAGTGCAGGGGCCAGAGGGAGTCAGCAGGTGCAGAGGCACTGGAGACATCTGGGGGAGGGGGTCTGAATTCTCCTCCACGCGGGTTCATCCCGGTCCTCATCATGGACACCTTCCACGTCTACCCCCAGGGTCGCCTTCCTTCTGAACCCGGACTGCCCACTCGACACCTCTGTCTGAACGTCTCACCGACACACCACCTCAGTGCTCTGCCTCCCTCGCAGACATTTTTCTCCCAAAGCCTCCTTGGCCCAGTTAACATCATTTAGCATTTGCGTTTCGGTTCAAATCCTCCTTCCCTCGAAGCCTTCCCTGACGTCGAGGCCAGATTGAACTCCCCAGTTGGACATCTTGGGGTCCCCATGCTCTCCCCCTCACAGTCCTTTACTCTGTTCTTAATTATACATTACGTGGGTCAGTATCTGTCTCATGTCAGAGTCCCCCAGCAGGCTCCGAGTCCTTAGAGCAAATGCACATCTCTTGGACCAGATCTGAGCTCTTGGCTGATGTACAAAGAGCACTCGGTAAACGTTTGGTGAAAAAAATGAACGAATGCTCTATTGGGAACACAGACATGAAGTCTAAGGGTCACTGTGGCAGCAAAGTCGCTAAAGTACATCGCATCGACTCCACAACACTGGACGGAGTAAAGTCGACTAAGATGGGTCCAGACTTATTCTTGTGTTTGCTTTGTGTTTTGTTCCTCTCACCGAACATCGACATTATTCTGTACCTCCAGAACCACAGAGGACACTGAAGGGAGAAATCAACAACCCAAGTCCGACATCAAAAACCTGAAGAAGTTACTGAACCCTTTGTTAGAGAACCAGCCGCAGAAAAGGGAGCTCTCCCATGTACTTGACAAACATTTCATTAGAATAATAGAGAAAGGAGATCTTTGGAAACATCCTAGGAAGGTGGGATCTTAAAAATAAAAACAAAATAAACAAACAAAAAAAGGCAAACTCATAGAAACAGCACAAAGTGGTCGCCGGGGTCAGGAGTGTGGGGATTTTAGGGAAAGGTTGGAAAGGGGGTACAGACTGTGAGCTATAAGGTGAATTAGCTCTGAGGACCTAACGTGTAACACGGTGACAACAGTCGACAACACCGTATTGTATCGTTGAAATCTGCTGGAAAAGCAGAACTTTAACGTTCTCACCCACACAAATAAACGAGAAGTAAGCGACGTGAATGTGCTAATTACCTAGCTGGGGGGGAGTCCATTTCACAGATGTACTCACATATCAGATCATTCCAATGGACACTTCAGATGCCTTACAACCGCACATGCCGATTGTACCTCAGTAAAACTGAAACGTAAAAGCAAACAAAACTTTCTACCCAGCCAAGACCAGTCTAAAGACGCGATTCAACATGCATAGAATTTAATTGGCTCAAACCTCCTAAGCGCTTTATTTGGATGGATGAGAGAAAACAAACAATCGTACAATTGCAAGGGCTTTCATGGTTTTATCAGGTCTTCGGTCACTTTACTGTCTCTCCGACCGTCCCCTCACCGCCACGTTAAGTCGCTGAACATCAAAGTTTCCTGCCATTGGGGTTTCAGCGATGGGACCTCTGTGGTTGAAGAGGAAATTCAGGGCTCTTTTTGTTCTTACGTGCTTCCTGCCCCTCACCTCCCTCCCCACGGAGGTGCACCGTCGTCTTAACCTTTAATAAGACCTGTATCAGCAGGATTAGTTGAACATCCAAAACACTTTCAACTAAAAGGTCTAGACTTAATCCGCTAGCTTGGATACAGAAACAGGAGAAAGGATGACTACATAAAACACAGGGAAGATTATTAACAATGAACAGTATTTTCCAGTTTTTTTTTTTTACTCGTATCTCAAGTATCACAGCCAATTTCTTTTAGGCAAGATCTATTTCTGTCTGCAAATGTGTATCAATGTTCAAATGCACATAAGGGGTGCCTAGGTGGCTCAGTCAGTTAAGCATCTGACTATGACTCAGGTGTCGTGGTTTCTGAGTTCGAGCACATCGGGCTCCATGCTTTCAGCTTCTATCTCTCTGCCACTCCCCTACATGCACACGCTCGCTCTGTCTTAACATAAATAAAATTTAAAAAATAATAATAAAATAATAATAAATGCACACAAATTCATAGCAACCCCTTCTAGCTGTTCCAACCAATATAACCATAAGGTTGATTTCCCTTAATGGAAATCAGATACAAACTCCACAGAACTCAAGTGTCCACGCCGGCTGTGTACGCCCATCACCCAACCAGGCAACACTCTCACACAGCAGGTCCCAAGACCCTTTTGTCATTAAAAACCCACTAGCAGTGAAAATAGTGAAGACAGGAAAAACAAACATGCAGGGATGCAAATTAGTAGTATAAAAGAAAAGGACTCGACTTTCTGAGCAGAACTTAAAATTTTCAAATACACCCCGGCAAAGGTGAAGAAGGTTAGACACACTCGCGACATGTTTACAAAACTGAGTTATCGTTCTCTGAGACGGATTAAAGTGTGCTACCTCCTTCATCCGACGGTCTGGTTACCTCACTGCAGCATGAAAAGCTGGGGTAAGTCTCGGATATTTCTGACTTGTCATCTCCCAGACCTGTCCCAAAAGTACTGCTCGAATGAGATCGAGAACGGTGTCTCCTATAGTGACTCGCCTTTTCTACAGTGGAGGGAAAATATTCACGTTTGTGATTAAGTGACTTGAAGAACAGCAACAAAAAAATCACTTAAAAGTGTCACGAGGAAGCCAAGCAGGTCTCTTATAAATAAAAGTCCCGAAGCTCAGCTATTATAAGTTCTAGCCACCTATCACCAAACTTCAATGCCGTGTCAACTGTATCAGTGTTGAACGAACACTTATGTTCATTTTCAGTGTAGATTTTAGAGGAGAAATGGGGACAGGGAGGAGGAATGGACAAGAACTAAGAAGACACTCGCAAACTAAAACGTTTCTATCAAACGTAGCATCTGGTTATACATAATTGTTTGCAAGAATCCCCACGCATACAGTATTCGTTGCCTTTTCTTTATCTTCAGAAAATTTAATGAGAGCTTGGCTGATTGTGTGGATCGAACTGACGATAAAAGTATTAGAGTCCCTACTTTGCCTTGGGCGCTCCGTTTTATTAATGTCAGTAATTAAATGTAGACTATAAATCAGGGGGTAGAGACAGACCCAAAGGACCTAATACATCTATTTATATTGTTTAAAATCACTACATAACTATCAAAGTTTCCTTGTGTTAAACACTGTCTGAAATGTCAAATCATGCCGTCCCTGTACGCAAATATCCAAACCATTCAGCTTTTGCTTTTAGTTAGAAACATGCGGTCTAAATGAAAAGTGAATGAACTTGCTATGTAAGCTATAAAGTTTGCATTGTACAAAAACTCAGAGATAAATTTTAAGGGTACCGAAAAGTCTATTTTATTTTAACACATTCATGATGCTATATAGAACACCTCCCCACCGTTTTATATATAATTCTTAACATCTACCTTTCAAATGCCGTAACAATATTTTCCATGAAACAAATCTCCTTTTTATCTTAGCAGTTTAGTGCAATCCAAATAACTGCCTTTGAAAAGCCCAGAAAACCTGTAAATTTACATTCACTAATGAAAAGATAGAAGGACGCCCTGGACACCTTTCTCAGTGAATCTAGAACAAACTAATCTAGGTGCGATATATTAAAAAGCCCTTTTTCGAGGTTTGTTTTCATAAATGATTAACGGCATTTTAAAGCAGCATGGCAGTTTCTTGTTTTGCTTTGGTTTTTCAAACCCTCAGCTTTAAAAGTCACATTACACAGTTGGCACCGCGTGCCTCGACCACTCAGATTAGCTTCACTTTCGGGACAAAACCACATAAATGGGGAGGAACTCAAAACGTAAGCAGTACCAGAGAGCATATGGAGACTTCTAGACTGAATATTGTCTTCCAGGGGGTCAACGTCGAAGATGGAGCCGGGGTCTGTGCGCCAAACTTTGAGGTCTTTTACCAAAAGGAAGAAATCAACAGATCAAGAATGAATTTTAAGAAGCCAGCACCAGAGTCAAGTGCGCGTCTAGAAAAAAGATGCACGTAAGAAGCAAACACGTAAGCGGCAAACCCACTGGCCTGCAGACGTCAGAGAACGAAGGGACAGCCGCACCCACCAGGATTTGGTAAGGATACCTCGTGAGCAAACTCAAGTTGCCTGGGTTATTTCATTGACCTTCTGTCTGCAGCCTGTGACTCCCCACCCAACACACGTGCGTACCAGACACTTCCCCGCATCCCTGAACCCCCAATGCACGTGTTCAGAGGTAAAATGTGTGGTTTAAACTCCTGATTAAGAACGTATGAGTAATTCACAGGAAGTGACCGAGAGGTTTTCGTCTGAGAAAATGAAACAGAGAACAAAAACTTCTCTCCTAAGGGCGCCCCGGGTGGCTCAGTCGAAGCGTCCTACTCTCGATTCCAGCTCAGGTCATCGTCTCGTGGTTCATGAGTTCAAGCTCCGAGTTGTCAGTGTGGAGCCTGCTTGGGATTCTCTCTCTCTTTCTCTCTCTCTGTGCCTCCCCTGCTCTCTCTCTCACAAAATAAATAAGTAAACTTTACAAAATATTGAAAAAAAATCTTCTCTCCTGGAAACAAGTGTTTGATGAATGGCAAGCCCAACTTTCATTGGGAGCCGGTGAGCACCACCCATGCAGGACACGTGTATTGGAAAAGTGCAGTAGAGCACGGAACTGAGTAAGGAATGGCGAGGGATGGAAAGACGAGTAAGGAGAGGCTTCCTGCTCGTAAGGGCCCAGAGACGGGTTCACTGCCACACTCGGCAACCAGACTGTGCAGGCCTATCGACTCTCCTATTCTAGTTGGGGGCAAAATCCAAATATAATAACGTCCAGCTGTATCGATGTCTCCAGCTAATGGTGATCGGGTCCTAAAATGATCTGCACAGGGCTGTATTAAAAACAGGAGAAGTATAAATCTAGCTAGGGACCAGAAACGGAGCTTGAGTAAACAAGAGGTAATGAACTAGAGGCAGAGCTCTGCTCGTGTTTAAGGAGCGAAGTTCTGCAGACCCCACCGTGTGCCGGGCACTCCTGTGGGCCACAACATAACTCGCTTCGGTCATGAAGTGGCATAGAGAGATCAAGTTAGCCCGGCCAAGGTCACACAACTAGTAAACAGCAGAGCTTCCAATGAAAAAAAAGAAGTAGCACAAGTTCGCAGAGTTGGAATTGCTCAGAAAATCTCCAAACCTGCCTTTCCCTGCCTGGCTCACAAGTTCATTTGTGGAACGGACTTCATTTTGTGGCTTCAGAGGGCAGCGCTCAGTGGAAAACAGTTTCCCCCAAAAAGAAGAAATACACTGACTCCAGGGTTGAAAGTGGGCAAAGCAGTCAAATAGACATTTCTGTAAAGAAGCTATACAAATGGGGCGCCTGGGTGGCTCAGTCGGTTAAGCGTCCGACTTCGGCTCAGGTCATGATCTCACAGATTGTGAGTTCGAGCCCCGCGTTGGGCTCTGTGCTGACAGCTCAGAGCCCGGAGCCTGTGTCAGATTCTGTGTCTCCCTCTCTCTTCGCCCCTCCCCTGCTTGCAATCTGTCTCTCTCTCTCTCATTCTCTCTGTCTCTCTTGAAAATAAATGAACATTTAAAAAAATTAAAAAGAAAAGAAACTAATTCCATGTTACTTTCAATAAGAACACCTCAACCCATCCATCCAACTTAACTTGATCCTTTTAAACAATCGACTTTGGAAGGTGTGCAGAGTTTTCTGGAAGGTGTGCCAATATGCCTGGAATCCCTCTTTGGAAAAGACTTTTGGATGCACTTAATAATCACTCAAGTAACCTACGCCCTGACTTCAGTGCCGTTGTTTTATATTAAGACATTACCATGTCAAATACACACTTTCCTTATCCAGCTCACTTCTAAATGGCCTTTCACTAGTTCCAAAAAGGAAGCTCTTACTTGTGAAGATGAGGCTAACCTAACACGGAGATTGCCAGTGAACATACTGCATGGTTCCCAAAAATATCATCTGAGCTTTAGAACTGGACTAGCTACAAAAATCCAGACGCTAACTGCTCTGAGGAAGAACCGTCATTTGGAACTCTGGGTCGTTTATATGTATTGAAAAATCAGCAACTGTCCTTTCTAGCCCTGCTTTAGATTCTAGTGCGATCACTGCCATCCCAGCCGCCATTCAAAACTTTGTCCCGAAAAGATACCCCCAGACAGAGTTTCCTTCCTCTCAGATTTACAGCACTTGCGGACAGCTCTCAATTATCCCCCTTCAGAGATAATATTCAAAAAAATATATAAGCTATTCATATTGTGGAGTCCCATCAGAATCTCTCTGGCACGTCTCTGTGGTAAAGGACCTGAGTGGGATCACTTCTGTCATTTCTGTCTCCCATGTAGACAGCATCTGCGGTACAAGGCATTGCTCAAGTACATAAGCGAAAAGAAAACAAAATAATTGTTCCGTCTTGTTATCACTCCTGTCTGATATCTGAGCTGCTTCTTGGCTTAACAAGTAAGAACGCTCTTAAGACCAGAAAGTTACTGAAGACAGAGAAGGTCCCATACTACAACAGATTTGCAAGGTAACATGAATCCCATTCAACACGGGGCCAACAGTCAACACTTAGCCGGTCATCCGTTTTCGGTTGGGCAGCACACCCAACATTTGAGGACGAGTCCAATGAATAAGAAGGCTGATTCTAAAGCGAGGCAAGGACGATCTTTTTGACTGTGCACACCCGCCGAGAAGGACCACCGGCTTACCGACAATGATTCCGGGTCTCCTGTCCATCTCCACGATGTGAGGATGGACACCCTTGTAGGCCGCGTCACTGACAACTTGGGTGTTCTTCCTCACTCTCTCTGTCACGGGGTCATCCACCACAGGAGTGAAGCCTCTGCCCTTGGTCTTTTCAAAATCTTCATGATATTTTACCTGAAAAAAAAGGAAAAAAAAAACAAAAACATTAACTTCAAACTGAAGTTTCCTGATGGTTACATAGCTCACACAATTTTGATATAATGGCAACTGTTACAGAATCAACGACATCTAGATTGTTTTCCACATATATGCGTCTTTTCCAATTACTCCAAAAATAGTGTCTGAAATGTCAGCTTCCTAGCATCAGAAATCACGCGCCGATATTTTCACAATGGTTTTCCTCATTATGGTTCAGAGCTCTTTTAAATTATATATAAACCTGGGGCGCCTGGGTGGCTCAGTCAGTTAAACGTCTGACTTCGGCTCAGGTCATGATCTCACAGTTTGTAAGTTCAAGCCCCACATCAGGCTCTGCGCTGACAGCTCTAAGCCTGGAGCCTGCTTCAGATTCTGTGTCTCCCTCTTTCTCTGCCCCTCCTTGGCTCTCACTGTCTCTCTCTCAAAAATAAAAACATTAAAAAAGTTTTTTTAATAAATTATATACAAATCAGTATATCAGTGAGAAGGCTTAAAAGATAATATGTTTCTTTAATCCTGGTGATTTCCTAAAATGTACTAACTTGGGCACAAAGTCATTTGCTATCTTTTAACCTTTAAAACGATACGTTATTTCCACACAATTATTTCTATGATTTTTTGTATACAACTACGAGTATATATACATATAATTACAAGTATATATATATATGTATACTTCAAAACATCTGTTTTTTTCATGTTCTGATATTGGATTAGGGTGATACTTATTCAACCCTGTCAATCTTACTACACACCACTGAACTGCACGCTTTAAAAGAAGAAACTTATGGCCTATTAAATTATATCTCATGCACCTCCTTTAAAACACACACACACAACTTTTACATTCTTTGCACCATGTAAACATACCACACTCTGTCTTCCAATTCATTGAAAAGAAGTCCAAGCAAATGTCTTTCACAAAATGCATTTACAGTAGTCAGGTTAGAAATAAAAACACACCCCAAATATCACTGAGGAAAATTACTTTATTAGACTAAATATTTCCATTACATTTCAGTGTGATTAGAAAGTCCCTTCCCCCTCCCAAAGGAGCCCATCTGCATTCCGCTTTGCACTCATGCTTGTTAGTTATCCAGATTAACGGTGAACAGCGCCGTCTGCACACCGGGCGGTGCGGCCCCCTAGTAGGTTTTAGTCATGAGGAGAAGGAGCTGGTTGGACCCTACCATTGAAATGTGATTTTGTGCTTCTTTGACATATCTCAGACCGGGCGTATCTAAAATCAGACTGGGTCTACCTTTCATCTGCTTCCGGTCCTGGGAATATTTTACCTGCAAAGGAAACAGTAGAACGTACTTAACCAATAAGACGATACTATAAGAAAAAACATCATGCGGCTTTTTCAAACTTTCCAAACGAGCGTCACATAGGCAACGTATCCGAAATGATTCCCCAGGCAAGCTGTTCCGTGAATTCCGTGTCATTCTAGGGGAACAATCTAAAATTTTGCTCTCGAAGTTCACTTTTAAAAGCTAAGGCAAAACCAACCTAAATCTCTCTATTAACCCAAATGGGCGAATGACAGGTATCCACTAAGAGCGTAGTCAGGAAAAGTGCTTACCACACTTCTATTAAACAGGAAAAATCCAAACTAAACGGAACCTAAAGTTATTTTCCTGTTTCTAATATTTCCCCACTTTCCACCGCAACACTGCTGAAGAATATATATCGAGCCCAAGCACCCCTCTATTTCCTTTTATTTTTTTTCCCACCGCGGAGGATAAGAAACACTGAGCATCAAATCTAATTTCCTTCGAAGCAGCCACAGCTTAAAGGCAATTTATGTCAAACACAGTGAGCATCTCTGGACAGAAACTCCGCTGGAGAACTGTAAACCGGAAGCCCTAAATGCTGATTCCCGGGCAGAGGCTCTCCTTGAAGGCTGGCCCGCGGAACGCTGCTATCTGTGAAGCTGGTTGTGCATGACATGAGGACAGCATTGACTGAGGACCCGAGGACATACATGCAGTTCGGAACCGAAGTCCTGATATTTACTAAAAGAAAGCAAACTGTCCAAATAAGACACGAATGCACACCACGGGCCTTTAAAAATAACTGAAATCTGTATTCAACGCATTTAAAGATTTTTTTTCCTCTAAGTCCTCGCTCGGGAGTAATGAGTCCTTTCTGACTTTGTTTTGCGGAGAACATCTAACAATCCACATTATTTAACTTACGCATCAAAGACTTCACCACTTTCAAAGACGCTGGCTAAATTAACATGAATCGTTGTTTAAATACGCATAATATAGTTTAAAACTAAACTCTGAACGTAAACATTGGTCACATCTGGAAGCCCCGATGGAGGGGTGTAATGATGATGTCAGGTTATGCAACATCAGCTCTGGGGAATCATCTGACATTACGCGTGGGCTCACTGCATGTATCACAAATGTTTCTTGAGAATACGTTTCATTTTCATGAGAAAAACAAAACGAAGCAACAAAAGGACCGTGGGTAAATAACACAGGACGCATCCTTTGCAACAGACCAAAATGAAGAAAGCGACTTGCCGAACTAATATTTTCTTGATTCTTCTTCACTCTTTCCATTTCAGGAGTTACACTTAAAGCTGTGGCTCTTCCCAGCTGACCTTTATAATACACCTATCATTTTGCAGAATAAAAAATACAGAGCACGGTGAATCAACTCACCTAAACAAGAGTCTCACAGTAGCTACTTTAAAGAGCTAGCCGAGAAAAGGGCACGAGGGAAAAAGAGGATGGTATCGGAGGGCTGCCCATATCTAAGACACTTGCATCTTAAATCAAGTTCAATTCATCCCATTGGGTCTCGCACTGGGAATGACGTCACTGAGAATAAACTCAAATCTATGCGCATAACATCAGGAAAGCTGTCATAGGCACTGGGTCACAAAGGAATATGATAAGAAATGTCTTCATGGATATTACTTAAAGGCACGCCTACTCAGATACTGTGGTAGTTTAGTAGTGATTAACTGTAGCAGGATTTTCAAAAAGATGCCTAAACGGGTGACCAGAGTCATCCATAAACAGGTCGCTGTGCTTCCCACTACCCCATTCTTCCTTCTCAACAGTCATGTTCCTTTTTAAGAGTAATGGAGTTATATCAACCTTGCCTCTAAATATATCGGGAAAAGACGGGTACCTTCTTCTCCAAAATATAGTTGTTAGGAAAAGCATCATACAACGGCCTTTGTTTTATGATCTGCTCCAAAGACTTTAGAGGTTTGAAGAATAAAATATTTCTTTGAGCCTGATAGATTTCCAGATTTCCTCCTCCAGAGAACCCAACCTAAAAATTTTTTTTAATGTTTATTTATTTTTGAGAGAGAGAGACTGAGTGTGAGCAGGGGAAGGGAAGAGAGAGAGGGAGACACCGAATCTGAAGCAGGCTCCCGGTTCTGAGCTCTCAGCACAGAGCCCAATGCGGCACTTGAACTCACAAACTGTGAGATCACGACCTGAGCCTAAGTCAGATGCTTAACGCCCCCAGAGAACCCAACCTATATGTTAATGACTTCAAAAAAGGATTCTCTCCATGAACTACATCCATGGATTACAAAAACAGAAGGGGGTTAAGAGGAGGCCAGGAGTTGGTGCCTGAGTAAAAACTAACAGCCCCTTTACCAGTGCCTTGAAAATGGGCCTGTCCCACGTGACCTATGCACGCTTGCACGCACGCTTGCACACTTTATAATTCACCCCCCACCCCACGCCCCTCAACAAGACATCGTCCAAAACTAAAGCGACGATAGCTGGGAGTGGGCGACGGGGCTGGCCAGGCTAACGAACGAGAACACATTCAGGTAGGAAAGGCAGTGGGAAAGCTTATCTGAAGGGCCAAGATGCTAGGAGCTACTGCTGTGTCCCTTTGGGGAACTATGAGAGGCACCCACGGTAATCAGCCGACAAAAATCATAACTGGTGGTCGCCGGGAACTCTGGAGCACAGAAGGCCCGGCTGTCCCCACAACACCTAACACTCTGCAACATTCCAAGTGGACTGGCAGTGGGCTGAGAGCGGAAGAGCAGCCCAAGGACTCGAGACACACAACCCCTGCACTGTCACGCTGAGGACACGCTTGCTATCGTAAGGAAAAAGTTACTAAGGTCACACATTGCTGATGTTCTTCTGGTTTTCTTTTGCTCTCTTCAGCTCCGGGGGATCGGAAATTGAAGTTGCCTGTTTAACCTCTCCTTTGTATTTTACCTGCGGAGGGTGAATGAGAATTTTAGTAAGTAGCAGAACGGTCAACACACACACACACACACACACACACACACACACACACACACACACCCCCCACAGAGGATGAGCCTCCAAATTAAGCCCATCTTTCCACATTTGCCCCCACGGCAGACACGCATGAACCCGTCAGTTCATATCCACACCTGGATCCTGATTCTTATGATGTGGCAAGTACAAAATGTCAGTTGTGCTTCTTGAAAATGATGTTTCGAGGGGCGCCTGGGTGGCTCAGTCGGTTCAGCATCCGACCTCGGCTAAGGTCATGATCTCGCGATTCTGGAGTTTGAGCCTCACATCAGGCCTGCTGCTGTCAGCCTGTCAGCGCAGAGCCCTCTTAGGATCCTCTGTCCCCTCTCTTTGCCTCTCCCCTGCTTGTGCTCTCCCCAAAATAAATATTTTAAATAAATAAATAAATAAATAAATAAATAAATAAAATGATGTTTCAATAAATACTTTGCTGTTCAATACCAAAGCTAACTGCAAATGCCACAACTAAAAGCAATGGAAATAGAACCGAGAAACACAGGAATGAAATTGCAGGAGAACCAGCGTGAAGTTGCCGGCCCAGCCTGGGGAAGACCATTTACTCTCATTCTGACCTAGGGTATCCACCTTCTAAAGAAGCTAAAGATCGCTCTGTCCTGGGGCGCCTGGGTGGCTCAGTCGGTTGAGCATCCAACTTCCACTCAGGTCATGATCTCATGGTTTGTGAGTTCGAGTCCCGCATCAGGCTCTTTGCCGACAGCTCAGAGCCCAGAGCCTGCTTCGATTCTGTGTCTCCCTCTCTCTCTGCCCCTCCCCCACTCACACCTGTCTCTCTCTCTCTCTCTCTCAAAAATAAAATAAACATTAAAAAAATTAAAAAAAAGATCCCTCCCTCCTACTACCTTCCAGGGATATTATAAGGATCAGTGGTGTTCAGCCTGTTTTTCTCCTCCACCTGGAAGAACTCACACTCAAATTGTAAAGCCTTTCAAAACTACCTGTTTGGGAAGAAGAAGGCTACTGTTTGTAACAGTAAAAGTTCCATAAAAGGGTCAAAAAATGGGAAAAGTAACTAGTAGGGGGCCCCTGGAGTTCCCAGGGACACCAGGGGAGGCCTAGGGTCAAATCCCAGCTCTGCCCTTCACACTGTGGGTCCCTGGCATGTCCTGTGACCTCTCCCAGACTCGGCTTTCTGCACCTACAAACCAGAGAAATCAACTGGGCCGACCTCATGGGTTCACATAAAGCATTTAGCCCAGAGGCCATGTTAGAAGTAACTCACGATTGTTAACTCTCATTGCTTTATCAGCGATAGATTACTGATGACTAATGTTTTTCATCTTATTTATGAGGTTCCCTGCCTTGAACGTTATGTCTCAGAACCCCAGTCAAGTCAGGTGTTCTCCTGCTCTATTCCAACAGATAAATTCTCCTTCTCAGATTGACAACACACCACTTCTCTCCAAGTCCTTCCCTGAAAGTAGAGATTTACCCACGAAACTATGGGGGCCACGATCACAGGAAGTGGCTCTCACCCATCTTTGTGCGCCAGTAACCAGGACCATGCCTGGCGCACTGGGGTGCTTAGTGAGGGTTTCTGGACTAAACACACGTGGCGAAAGGATAGCCTGACAATCTGAAACTTCCCGGATCGCACGAGAGAACCAGAGTTCTGCCCTTGACCGCGTGACGGTGGAAACGAGCATCCGATACGGAGAGGGCCCCAGCGTTTCAGAGAGCACGGCGAAGAAGAAAAATGCGTGACGTTTGATAACACAGGAGAAACACTTGCCGTACTCAGCTGCTCCTGGTTTCTCCTCACCCTCTCCATCTCTGGCGTGACGCTCACGGGCGTGGCTTTGTGGCACTGCTCTTTGTACCGGAGCTGAGAGACAAGGTGCGAGACAGCGTGGGGTTATGTGAAGGAAATGCGTAACCACGCTTGGCAACAGGTTAAAAGAAGCGTCCTGAGGAGTTCACGGTGAAACGCGTATTGCTAACAGACTTCACCCTCGCAATGATCCTAGACGGCCAGCTTTCTCTCATCCAAATGTTCTGACCTCCACCTTTGGCTGTCACCCTTTGTGTTGTCTTACTTATCGGTGGCCTCTCTGAGCAAGATCATTATCAGGAACACAAAAATTATCCCTTCCACGAGTTTGTTTCTTCAGAGCCCAAAGGCAACACTATCAGATTACCATTTTGTATTTAAAAATAAAGGGGCGCCTGGGTGGCTCAGTCGGTTAAGCGGCCGACTTCGGCTCAGGTCATGATCTCACGGTCTGTGAGTTCAAGCCCCGCATCGGGCTCTGTGCTGATGGCTCAGAGCCTGGAGCCTGCGTCAGATTCTGTGTCTCCCTCTCTCGGTGCCCTTCCCCTGCTCATACTCTGTCTCTATGTCTCTCAAAATAAATAAACGTTAAAAAAAAAAAATCTACTTATAAAAATAAAAAGCCTACATTCCTCTCATTAGCAAGGAGGGTGGCACCACGCCTGCCCCTTAGTGACAGGCTGTCACTACGGAAACACACCCCGGAACCTCAAAGTTTCCTTAGCCACAAAGGTCCCGCATTGGAAGGCCTGCTCTCTGACTCGCATTATGGAAATTTTCCTGACCTACCGCGTTGAGGTGCTCTTTCTTAGCTGGAAGGCTCAGACCCCAACATTCGTGGTCAGTTTTCCGGCAATTCCGGGAACTAAATGAGCCCCCAGCACAAAGAAACAGAACGGCAGGTCCGTCAAATGAATTTTTGACAGGCAAAAGTAAAACTGGAGCTTAAAATCCTATTACAAGGAACTCCACAGGGACGGTCTTAATGATTTTCCGGAGTTTAAGTTTAGTGTATGGGAAATTTTTTTCTTTTTGTAAGACATCACAAGACCTTCAGGGCCTGCAGACAAAATGGACTTGAGACGCGCACCCTCAGCAGTGAGCGTGTCAGTGAAGAGAAGCTTGACAGGCCTGGAAAATGAGTGACAAAGGTCAGGCCCCTTCCGTGTGGCGGCTTTCCTCGCTGGGCGGCTTTCTTTGTGCCGTGATATGTGGTTGAGAGTTTAGGCAGATTCTGCGGCTGGGATGATTAATTGTCTGTGTTCCGGTGAGAAAGGATCCAGTATGATCCCTTCGGATGGCAGGATGTAAGGAACGATTACTCTGAGAAAAGCTCAGAGGGGAAAAGTCTGCTGAATAGCACTATTGATGGGGAGAGACTACTGTCACCAATTCCTGGTAGATGTAAGTTTGGGGACATAGAACTGATAATGGCGACCGTTCGAGTCTTGTTTTCATCCATTTGCAAATACGCTACGTGCTCTCCAGGTAATACATCACCTAATGGTCTGGTCCCTGTTTCACAGATAAGGAAACTGAGGCTGGGAGAGGTTGGTGGCTTTTAAAGGTTATACAGCGAGTATGGTCTGGAGCTGGGATCAAGCCAGCGGACCAGGGTCCACCTTCCTCCCGTTGTTCCGTTTTGTCCAAATTTCCACCATGGGCGTACCACTCGCCTTATGTTGGGCCAGCTATCAACTGTGCTACGTTTTGCAGTATTCGTCTTTCATTAAGTTCGGTCACTATTATTTTCAAATAAAGTTATTGTACAGGGGTGTTATGTTTCTCTGATAAATTGAATAGTAGTAAGCTTTCCTTTAGGAAAAGAGATATATTAAAGCAATATAATCCCTAATCAGGGCCTGATCATGGGCCGGGCACCCATCAGTCATCCGTGAACCACACTTCAGGAAACACTGGGGCTCCCGACTTGACTCCATAGGGCCCGAAGTACAGTTTCTCTCTAAGACAATTTCTCATCCCCTGCCGTCTTTCACCGCACACACCCATCACACTAAACCCTCCCCTCCTCGGTCAGGACTTGGACTCTGAGCAGACTGAATCTGCTCTGCCGGGAAGGTGCTTCCTCACGAAATCCACCCACCCCCCCACTTTTATTAATCTTCAAGATCCAACTCAAACGTTACTCTTCCTCTGAGGGTTTTCCTCTCTCTCGAGGACATAACCTTCCATCTCGGCATTTCCACCACGCTTTGCAAAGGGAATACTTATTTATTGTTAAATGGCACGAGCCATTTAAAGCACTCTGAAAGCATAGTAAACAGTCAATAACTATTAATTATTATTACAGCACTTAATGTGTAATAGGTATTTATTCCTCTGTCTGTTTCCCCAGAGGCCTTGAGAATTCTCACTCATCTTTGAATTTCCCAAGAACAAGAACAGAGCAGGCATTCAGTAACATGTTCTTTGATAAATAAATGCACGCACGAGGTGTCGTGCTAGCCCAACAGAAAGATGGGCGGAATCCTATCTCCACCTTCCGGGAACGGGCCCTCCGGCAACGGAATGCATCACCATGGGACTTCACCTGCATCAGTGCCGGCCCCCCACTGTCTACTGCAACCGATAGAATAGAAAAAAGTACTTAAAGAAACATGATCACACATTGCTGATGTTCTTCTGGTTCTCTTTGGCTCTCTTTAGCTCTGGAGGATCGGAAATGGCTGTTGCCTGCTTCACCTCTTCTTTGTATTTCACCTGAATAATGTATTGAGAGAACAATGCACGTTTCATTCAACACGAGGCTTCTGCCTTTGTCACCATTACATAGTTGAATTTTTTTACCGCCGACGTTAATTCTCCTTCAATGGGAACACAAATCTTTATTTTAACTGATGATGCTTTTAGGATTCCTTTCTCCTAAAGTGCAAATAACTCATATTTATTCACCTAGGAGTTGTTTAATTATAATAAGCCAATGTTGCTTATGAGAATACGCTTTATTGTTGGGCAGATATACACGCACACACACACACACACACACAAAAAGGCCTTGGGAATTATCTTAGGTAATATAATAACTTGTCATTTTTCTATCCAAAAAGCAGTTTCTACTCATTAACGTGTGAATTACAATTTATCATGTATTTAAGGGCCAAAGTCAAACAGAGTCTTGGGGAAGACTGCTTATCTGAGTGACAGCACACAAATAATTCAGAATAAGGAAAAACACTGGGTAGCCCTGATAAAAGAAGAGAAAGAGGAAGGTAGAAGGAAATGTACAAAAAGCAGAGGCCATGACCTCTGCTCACTACGGAAAGGACGGTGGTAGAAAGTCAGGAAGGGTCTTCCACCCACATAATCACGTTACGCAAAGCCAGCCTGTAGCCTGGCACCCACTCTATTCAAAAGCTCTTCCTTCAAATCCATTTAGAAGAAGATCAACCAGACAAAAATGGCAAAGCCAGCACACGGTTATGCATGGGACAGGAAGCAGCTCTTTAAACTCATGAAATGATTAGTAATGCCGACCTATCAAGTGGTATTTTAATATATCTAAGATCCATGGAAGATTAGATTCAAGAAAAAGGACACACATAAATATTTATTTGTATGCAAACTCAGGCTGGACTTAAGAGGCACATGCCGAAATTTCGTGAAGACTTAAATCTACACAAAACAGGTTTTGGAAATCACTTGGTAATGTTTAATTGATGAAGGCTGAAATCCACGCTGACAGGGGCAAAGAAACAGTGACCCAGATACCTTAGATCTCATATATGTCCTAGAAGCGCAGATGTAACATGAGTAACAATGACAATGTTAGTTCCGATTCGAAACAGTTAAATTGAGAATACACCAAGAAAGACTACCTCTAAATAAGATTCAAAAACAGTCCTTAACAGAGAAAGCTAATAGCTAAAAGGCTTGTACGGTGGGGGTGGAAAATGTCGAGATCTTTAAATGTTAGAGAATCATATCTTGGCTTGACAGACCTAGCTAATCTCGAAAGGGCAACTCTCCATTTGAATACTAAGCAGGAGTTTATGGCCCAACCTCACAGAGATACAGAACTATGCGTTTATTGTTTGCTGGAAGAGGCAGTGGAACGCTGGAAAAAGAAATGATAAACCGTACTACTCCGTGTGATTTTCCTCGGGTGAGAAGCTAAACATGATTAAAGATGAACATTTTTGTTTTTCATGTGACTCTAAACTAATCAAAAAGGCAGTCATTTTACTGTAGGCAACGGAACCGCATACCGCCAAACATTTATAACATTGTACCTCACTACCCTGATGGGGGTGTTTCAAATATTATCATTCGAAAGTGAAGGAAACAGACATTTCATCCTTCTCTGCCAAACTAACTTCTCCAACCGGACCCCGGGGTTGCCCGACACAGTGGCTCTCGCCATGGTGGATCAGAACACCCTCGTCGTAAGGTCTTCTCCTCATGCGTCCTTCAGGAGATAGCTTCATTCAGGCTACAGAAATTTTACTGCACTAGTGTTCCGCAGATTTTTGTGAAGTATCATTTACTACAGCATTAGCTTGCTTTTTCTAGTTTTTTCTCTGCAAAAGCCAGTGCACACTCATATTCCAGAATGCCACATACTATCCTGACTGACGAGTAAGTCTAACCAGACCAGTTCTACTTGGATTACTTAAAGAAAGGCTCTGTGTTTAAGAGTGAAGGTGAAGAGAAAGGTCAAGAAAGGGGCTTCAGGGGTGCCTGGGCAGCTTGGTCGGTTGAGCATCTGAGTCTTTATTTATTTATTTATTTATTTTTTTTTGAGAGAGAGAGAGAGAGAGAGTGCAAGCAGGAAAGAGGGGCAGAGGGGAGGAGAGAGAGAGAGTGAGAGAGAGAGAGAGAGAGAGAGAGAGAGAGAATCTCAAGCAGTCTCCATGCCAAGCACACACCCCAACACGGGGCTTGATCCCAAGATCCTGGGATCACGACCCGAGCCGAAATCAAGAGTCACACGCCCAAAGGACTGAGCCACCCAGGCACCCTGAGTATTTGACTCTGAGACACTCTGAAAGTGTGCACTCTTGCTCTCTGAAAAAAGAAAAGAAAAAAAGGAAAAGAAAAGAAAAGAAGGGGATTTCAGGAAATAACCTCATGACTTCCTCAACAAGAAACCAACTATACTAAATATCTATGGAAGAATTGTTGTTGGTAAAGATAGCAATCCTTCATTGTCAATGTCAACACTGAATGGAGAAGTTTTTTCCCCATCGCAGGCCTTGCTCCTCGCCTCCTCTACCCTTCCCCCCAAGCCCAGAAGGAATTGGAGGGTAAGTTATTTTACGAATCATAGCGAAGGTGCATGTTCCTGCTTTGCTGGAAGCTGGAAAAAGTAAAAGGCAAACGGGGCCTTTGAAATCTTCTCTTAAGCTACCAAATAAATGTACTAAGGGCCTTTAATCATTCTACAGGGTAAAATTTCTTTCCTCCAAGTTGTGGAGAGGTACTGAAATTTATCTTTTCTCTGAAAAATTTAATACAGTTAAAATTCTGTTCAAAAGATGAAATCTAATCCCAGATTTCATTACTGGACTATTAAAGTGATCTATCTCGTGTGCACTCTGATATGTCAAGATGAAACACTGCTCTAGGTGCCAGGGGAACAAGGCTCCGGTTTTCCTTCTGAAAGTGAGACCTTTGATATTTGATGAAACAGCATTTTAACAAAGTGAAGACTAAAAGGAAAAGCAGCCAGTTTAGCAAAGAACTAAAAACATTTATCCAGCTTATGTTTGCTTTTGGAAAGGATAATTAATGCTGGAGAGAACTTACTGAACTAATATTCTGCTGATTTTTCTTCACTCGTTCAGTCTCCGGAGTGTCTTTTACTGCTGTGCCGGCTCCTACTTCTTTCTTATAAAATACCTTAATTATAAGCGAAGGAGAGAATAACTGTAAGCCTATTGGAATTCAAGTCCTAGATCAGATCCTTATAAAAGAAAGTCAATGTCTCAGGTTCTCAAGTAATGTGAACACAGCCTTTATTTGCTAGTATCAAGGTTATATCAATCAATTAAATAATCCATTATGACAATAAATGTCCAATTTTGGTTTCATATTGTGTAATGTTCCACGAGTAACCCTCTAATACTTGTTCTAGGGTATGCGCGGTACCCTGCCTGGCTGCGGATTATTCGGTCTAAGGATATGAGCTGGCAAACTAGAGTTCCCTTCTTCAAATATGAATATATGTCACATGTGTGTTTAAGAAAAATCAAAGCGCATATTATAAAAGCTTACTAAGCACTATCATTTAATTCAAAAACAACATGAAATTTTAAGCGAGTGCTATTCTCCAAACACAAAGATGCCCTCAATTCTCTTCAAAGAAAATACCGGTTTGATTACCAACATCAAAGTTTATTAAGTCTATTTCTCTTATCATCCACTTATTCATTAACCTTCCAACATGTCTCTCTACTCCTGCCAACATCCTCTCTTTTCTAAGATGAAGCAAATTGGGGCGCCTGGGTGGCTCAGTCGGTTAAGCGTCTGCCTTTGGCTCAGGTCATGATCTTGCAGTTCGTGAGTTTGAGTCCCACATCGGGCTCATGTGCTGACAGCTCAGAGTCTGAAGCCCGCTTTGGATTCTGGTCTCCCTCTCTTTCTCTGCCCCTCCCCCATTTGTATTCTGTCTCCCTCTGTCTCATAAATAAGTAAAAATTAAAAAGATTTTGAAGACAAAGCAAAACAAAAACACAAAAAACCCAAAATGTTCTACAGAATAACAGAATAATTGTAAGAAAGGCATATGAGGACAGAACCACTCCCTCTGTTGAGACAAGGTAATTCAGGGGGCACTGGTGGGGGCAGGAAAGTATGGCCCCAGAGATGATTTCCTCCACAAGATAAAAATCTAGAATACCATGGAATCACAGGAGATAAGCATGGAAACAGCTTTTTTCCCTGATCTTTCCTTCCAGCCAGACTTTTCCATTTCTTAGCACACCTGCTTTGAAAGTCCCAAAGGCATCTGACTAGCTTGAGGTTTGGAGCTTGCCTATTTATTTTAAAGTAGACAAGAGTCCAAAAGTCCTCAGACTTAATAGAATGTATAGTTTGACATTTGCTTACCTCCTAAAGGACTAATGAGCTAGTTCTACTTAAAAATATTGGCTGTTTTGTCCATTTTTATAATTTTAGAATTCAAATTGATCTATCCATTAAACGTAGACCCAGTCCCTTAATTCCTATCCCTCGAAATAAAAAATATGAAACTTTAAGAATTGGCTACAAACTCAGTAAATCCCTAAATACATTATCATTGCAAATCAGTGACCAGGAAGAAAATCACTTCATGTGATTATTCTCCTCTTCAGAGTAAAATCTGTGTAGAAGATTAAGACTTCTTTCCTAAGTAAAACTTTAAATTTCAGTTAAAAAGAACTCTTGCTTGTACCGCAGAAGAAAATTTGAATTTGTAATTCCAAAACAATCATGATAAATTATACCTTGTAAGAACATTTGGTACTATTAAAGAACAAACAAGAGGCCCAAAATGGAGTCACTTATGTTAAACCCCATCAAGACTTAATACCTAACCTAATTGCAGTTTCGGCCTCTCCCCAGAGTGGAATTTTAAAGCAATCAGTCTGGAATTTCCTGATCAGCACTAGAGAGGTGATCACCATGACACACCCCCGCCTTTTTCCCTAAGGGAAGGTGACCTTGTCTGAAGCAATCTTGTCTTTTCTCTCGCTAATAACTTCCTTGTCCTGCAGCTTCTGCCCATAAAAGCCTTGCCTTTTGTACCTCTCTACTGATCATCCTCTATTTATTTGTTCGATGGGATGTCGCCTGATTCATGAGTCACTGAATAAAACCAATTAGATCTTTAAATTTACTTGATCGAAATTTGGTTCTTTAAAAGTACTCTTCTTATGTGAAAGAAGTAAAGACAACGTGTTTGACAGAAAATTCAAACAATGCCACAAACAATCAGGCAACGAGGAATAGAGGCCCTAACAGAACCGAAATTTTAAGGTGGCAACTGTCAAAGAAGGAATTACTACTCACGGCACTAATGTTTTGTTGAGTGGTCTTGATTCTCTGCATTTCGGGATTATCTGCCACTGAAGAATAGTTAGAAAGCAACTTCTCTGCTTCGTCTTTATACTTTTTCTAAAAACAGAAACGGTTAATATGAATCTGAAACTCTGTGTGTGTGTGTGTGTGTGTGTGTGTGTGTGTGTATGAGAGATAGAAAGAAAACAATGCCTCTCCCTTATCTGACGAAAAGCAGTTATTGATGTGACAGCAAAATTCAAGACAGTATATATATATATGTGTGTATATATATGTATATATAATGTATATACATATATATGTGTATATATGTGTGTGTACATATATATACACACATATATACACATACATACGTATATATAATATATTACATGTTAGTATATATGTTATACATGTGTATAATATATGTATGTAGACCATATATTATATATATTATGGTATATTATATATATATGGTCTTTGTCCCTATTTCCAGCACAGAACTGCTAAAACCCTGTGATGAGAGTGATAAAGACATCTTTCACTATGTTAATGAAATATTTGGACACACTTAAGTATGGGACTGGTTGCCAAGGAAACTTGTGATTAGAGGGTTGGAACTTTCAGTCCCAACCCCCAACCTCTGGGGAGGGGAGAGGGGCTGGAGGCTGAATCATCAGCAATTGCCAACGAGTTCATCAGTCCCGTCTACGTAACGGAGCCTGCATAAAAACCTAGAAGGAGAGGGTTCAGAGAGCTTCCGGGTGCTGAACATACAGAGATTTGGGGAAATGGCGAATGAACCTGGAGGGGGCTTGGAAGTTCTGCGACCCTTCCCCATGCTCTGCCCTATACAGCTCTTCTGTCTGGCTGTTCCTGAGTTATATCTCTTTATATAACTACTGATCTAGTCAGTAAAATGTTTCTGAGTTCTGGGAGCTGCTCTAGCAAATGAATCAGACCCAAGGAGGGGGTCCTCAGAACCTCTGATCTATAGTCTGTTGGCTGAAAGCACAGGTGACAGACAGCTTGCAACTGGCATCTGAAGAAGGAAGGGGGACAGTCCCATAGGACTGAACCCTCAAGCTGTGGAACTTGGTGCTGTCTTCCAGTAGATGGTGCCAGAAATGAGTTGAATTCTCCAATAGCCAGTTGGCGTCTGAGGACTGCCCATTGGTGTGGGGAAGCCTCCATGTGCATGCGTTGGAACTGGTGACCAGAACACAGAAGAAACCTACTCTTTTAGGAGTGGCCTCAGGCCCTGTTCAAAGGAGGAATCCCTATAGCTCCTGCAAGTAACCTGGCTCTCTCCTCCCATTGTTTTTCACGCTTCTGGATTTAGGCTTTGCTTCCTACTTCAGAAAAAGAAACATATGTATAACGGAAAGGTACTAGTGTTTCTGTAGTTGAGTTAAAATCTCAATTTTTCTGTCTAGTAAACGTATTACTTTGAGCTCCAAAACCTTCCATGAACACCTGCATTTGTACATTGTAGGTCTGGTTCAAGACACACATTAACACCCTGAATCAACCCCACAAGCAGATCCTGTCACTGTCTCCTCTTACAGATGGGGAAACTGAGACACTAGCTAAGAAGCGTCAGAGCGAGGATTTAAACCCGGGCCCTCTGGGCCCAGAGTCAGCAAAGTTAACCATTATGGCATACTGCTGCCTGTTAAGATCGGTGATTATTATTGAGACTCGCCACAGCATCGCTACATGCTCGTAAGTACTCCACTGAATCCTAAATATTTAAAACTCTTTGAAGTTATATGTATCCTTGTCACATACACAGACACACACACACATAAAAGCAATGCTGTCAAGTTAAAGCAGGAATTCTGAGAGCGCGGTGTCACTTCCTATGGAAGCCTTTATGCCTGATGCCTTATTTCCTGCTGTATACATGTATGTATACATGTATACATCATTATAATACTGTATTTGCAAGATTATTGATTATGAGGTTAGTCTGTAGCTCCCCAAGGGCAAAACCAGGCCAAGTTTTGCATGTAAATGGGTGCTCGGAATTTGCTGAATGAATGAATGAGACTGGCATTCTTGAGATAGTAAATTTTCTCCACTGATTCAAATGACCTATTTTATGTATTTATTTATAAGTTTAATCAGCTGATACGGTTAAAGCCAATTTCTACAAGTTCATGTGCCAGCATGAGGCACTGAGGGCAGGTGAACTACAGTGTACTTTGGGACCATCCAACAGCTGTATCATCTGAGGAGGCTGAGAAGCACACAAGTCCTCTGACGTTTGGCTGTTGTCTGGATCCGCCCTTTTGAACCAGTAGGTGTTCGGACTCACGGCTTATGTTTTAACTGGAATTTTAACAAATTTGGTCAGATTTTGTTGAAAATTATCTTCACCATAAATCCCATGAATCAAATGCAATTCCTTGGTCAGTTTTCTGTAACCATTTTAATTTTTCATTCCCCTTTATTATTTTTTTCCATTGGGATTCACTCTTTTCCTTGTGCATTTTATAACAAAGACAATATTCGCTAATGAGTTTTTTGCCCGGATCAGATTTTATCAAGAACTTCTTCCATTATATACATTCTTATATTCATACCCAACTTTTCTAGAGGGTTTTTTTTTTTCCCTCTAAAGGGCTTTCTAGAGGCCCTGTGACAGGTACACTGGCAAATTAAACTTTGCCAAGAAAAGAGTTCTTCTCTTAATTTTTAGTTGATATTCAATTTCACCTTCCGCCTTGCGTAGTTTTATTCATTCTTAGTCGGAGTTGATTGTTTTAAGGATAATATGCATTATGAAATGGTGAAAAGACTAACTCATTTGTAATCTCTTCTTGGTAATGTGCGCACTGGATTCAAGTGTGCAGTAGAGTAAAAAATAAAAATAAAAAGATCGAAATGTCATCGGACTCAAACAGGGGAGCTTGGACACTCACTA
Source organism: Paguma larvata (assembly GCA_030068075.1). Taxonomy (NCBI): domain Eukaryota; kingdom Metazoa; phylum Chordata; class Mammalia; order Carnivora; family Viverridae; genus Paguma; species Paguma larvata. Next base: position 118,751,982 of record CM057828.1, on the reverse strand, counting down.
GCATCCATTGGATGGAATTTATGGCAACCGTCCCTTTCATTAGTGAGATTAATCCAATTTGGCCAATAGCTCCTTTATAATAGAGTGCACTGACTTTGAACACAACGCCCTCAAAAAGATATCAATCTTAGAGACACACGAAGCACATGGTGATTGAGTATCAGAAGAACATATTCCGACCAACCTGGCTATAGATCTCCGACGCCCTCTTGGCTCGAAGCATGTCCGGGATGTCCATGCTCATCTGCATCCCTTTCCCCTTAATTTCATTTTCCAAGTCTTTTTTATATTCTTTCTAAAAGAACAGAAAATAATCTTCAGAGCTTTGCTTACCCTTCCGTAGTAATGCAGATATTTGTGGGTTTCAATGCCAAAGCCACACGCGTGAAAATGCCGTCTCTAAGTTTTCTAGACACAATTCACTGTGTCTGTTGCAAACTTTGTAGCCCATCTGTTTCTTACCTGGCTGGCCATTTCGGATGCTTTCTTCGCTCTCTGGATATCAGGAGTGTCTGTGCCCACCTGCATGCCCTTCCCTTTTATTTCAGTCTCCAGATCTCTCTTATAGTCTTTCTGGAGAAAATAAAACATGCAGTGAGGGCTCCACAGGAATTTGAAAAACTGTTGAAAACTGTGACGTCATTTTGGCATCAGGATCATGGCTTTTGACTCTTATTTCTTTTATTTCTACAAAACTAGGAAGAGTTTTAACTCGTGGGAGGAACATGGCTTGGAGTGACTTACTCACAAGTAATCACAAGGCTTTTTTCTACTAACCTGAATTAGGAAAGAAAACACAGTTAGCCAAGGGGAAAGTTTTTATATTTCAACATAATAAAAGTGATCAATTATTGGTTAATAGATAATTCGTTTGATGAATATCAATAAGATATGATTGTAAAACTATCACTTTTTGCTCTGTAGAGAATAATTAATTGTTGGTTGCTTCTCTGGAATCCAATCCCTCTTGCCCCCACCACCCCGCCCCTCCGCTCCGACCGGCCATTAGCTCCCTGATTGGCCACAAGGCAACTCACTCACTGCTCCCTGATGCTAAGACTGTTCAGTTGGGTGAGACTGGCCCAAGTCTGACAGTCCCCTTGGGCTGATACAAATCATTATACCCCATCCCAGGTCCTTCCTGACTGCTCCAGGGATAAGGGTGATTCTTTTACTACACAAGAAATCAAGAAGCTTGCCTTCTTCTTCTAGACATGCATGGGGAAGAAGGCAGCCCTGCGAGCCGCTAAAAGCCTCTTTGCAAACAGAAGAAAGCCTGCCCGAGAACTGAAAATAGAACTGAAAATAGACTAAAACCGAATCACATTGTCTGAGCCCCAGATCAAGCCATGCCTAAGGCTTCCTATACTATTTGGTTCTAAGAACAATAAATTGTCTGCTTGTTCTGAGAAGCTTAAACTGAATTATGTGTTATGAAATAGTCATAATTACACAGACACAATATGGCTCAGAGACTTGTCACATTTTAAAACTCATCATAAAAAACCGAGCAAGCTGTACACAAGTTGTACACTTTTCTGTATGTATTCTTCAATGAAAAATTTTATTAAAAGAAAACTACTGACTGTATCTAATTAAACTCCTTCTAAAACAGTTATTTCCTATTATGTCGACACTCTCTAGACATGCCATAATCTAGACTTATACATTCCCTGCATAGAGTAAATGCTGGCTGGCTTATTTGTGATATCCTAAATTTTAAAAGGTATAAACAAAGATCTCAATCTTGGAGAAATATTATATTTTTCCCTATCTTCTATTCATAACTTTTCCTGTTTTCACTGACTCTGAGCCTCAACTTCACTTTTCTGAATACAGTTTAAGTAATAGTATTTAACTTCCAAGATGATAATATTCACTATTACTGTCTATAAAAAGTGCCCCCCGCTCCCGTTTTCAGTCAGCCTCTTTAGGGCCCTGAAACAAATTACTTCATTTGAAGGATGATGTATGTAGAAAGTGAGGCACTGGGGTGCCTGGGGGCGCTCATTCGGTTGAGCTTCTGACTCTTGGTTTCAGCTCAGGTCATGATCTGACGATATCATGAGTTCAAGCCCCACATTAGGCTCTGCATGGAGCTTGGATGGGATTCTCTCTCTCTCTCTCTCTCTCTCTGCCTCTCTCCACTCACTATCTCAATCCCTCCCTCTCTATCTCTTTCTCTCTCTCTCTCAAAATAAATGAACATTTAAAAATTTTAAAGATAGAAACTGAGGCACTGATCATAGATAGCCACCAAGGTCCCAAGATAAAAGCATGTCACTTAATTTTGCAATATGAATGTTTAAGTCTAAAAGCATTCTAAAGCACATAAAGAGACTACATAGGACACTAGTTACATCATTTATGTATTAGCGCGTAATAAAACACTCTAAAACTCAGAAGGCTTAAAACAACATGATGGCACCTATATTCCAAGAAGGCAAGCCCCAGTGTACAAGAGCTTTTAGGCGTTCTCCCTGAGTCATGTTTGCTAATGTCCTCTTGACTAAAGGAAGTCCCGTAGTCAATTCCATAGGTATTGGAGGGATTAACTATTGGGAGTCATTCATGTAACAATACACACTTCATGAATTTCTTTGAAAAGTTAAACCTTGAACTACAGAAAAATCCCAAAGTTTGGTTGAAATGAACGTGAAAGCCTGTCAATTGGGCAAAATGGGACACGGAGGTGATTACATGCAAATGAGATCTCTGCAGAGATAATAGCATCACCACAATCGTCATGTACATGCAACCACAATACAGCTGACCACGCACCCCCCAGGCCTCTTCCCCCTAGCTTCTCAATAACTAGCATCCATCTCTCCAGGTACACAGAGAACTAGAAAGCTGCATATGGTTGAATAAAACAAACCTATAGCATTATAAGGAAAGACCTGACAGCCTAACATTTCATAAAAGGTGTGTATCTTAGAAGACTTTCTTAGGTAAAAGTGTGAAATATAAAATTTATGTGCTTTCTTTTGGCTTCAACTCTCAGGCTGGTGAGGATGACTTTGAATCTTCCTCTCCGGCCTCGAATCCCTAACTCCCAACCCCCTCACTCCAGTCCAGTACCTTGAACTGGATATTGCCCCCTCCTAACAATAAGACAAATTTCAGAGAACTGTAAGTAGTGATTTGGTAGTTTCCTGGTAGTTAATTATGTGGAAGCCAAAGGAGGCCACCACTACAAAGGACGATTAAATCTAAGAAATGAGTGACAAGACAGAGCACAGGAAAGAACGAACTGTGCAAAGACCATAAAACCCATGGGAGGCAGACTGGAGACCTGAGGCTGGAGCGTAATGAGCAAGGGATGAGGAGAACAAGATGAGGAAGGTTCTAAGTAGTGAGAGTAACATAATTTAACTGAATTCTTCAAGAATGGTTCTGGCCACTGGGGAGATCACAGATATGAAGAAAGCACTAATGGAAGCAGAATTCTGGCGAGCAGCCATTGAAGTGATCCAGGGTACAGACATGGTAGCTTGGACCAGGGTGAAGAGGAGTGGCTGGACTTAGAAACCATGTTGGGGGCGGAGTCTATAAAGTTGCTGACGAGAGGAATCCAAGGGGCTTCTGAGATCTCACTGATGCCATCTGCTGAGAAGGGACTGGAAAAGGAAAGCAGATCTGGGGGGAACCTAGGGGTTCTAGTTTGGGCGTGTAATACTGAGATCCTATTAATACATTTTCCATGTCATTTACACGTGGCAATGCCTGTGAGACATCAAATGGTTTGCAGAGTCACATCCATGTTATGAAACACTTAATTCTTCTGTAAGAATGAGGTAGAACTACATGAAGTAACCTGGAAAATTGTCCATAATATGGAGCAAGAAAAACAAGCACGGATCAAAACGCATGGTATTTACGGATTTTTAAGGCCACGCGTGCCTAGTGTATGTTTATCTTATTACACCTAAAAACAGATCTGAAAGGTTCTGCAGCAAACTTGCAACAACGGCGATCTCTCAGGGGAAGCACGGAAGGAGAGGTCTCGTGAAAGGAGGTTTGCAAGCACCGGTTTGGCATGCAGCCCCCCAACTCTGCCATTTCTAAATGAAACCCGTTAGTCAAGCATCTTATTCCAGCCCCAGATGCTTTGTCTAAACCAGTTATGACCGGGTTGACCCAGTTGCCTGGGTGGCTCGGCGTCTGACTTTGGTTCAGGTCATGATCTCAGGGTTCCTGAGTTCGAGCCCCGCGTCGGGCTCTGTGCTGACAGCTCGGAGCCTGGAGCCTGCTTTGGATTCTGTGTCTCCCTCTCTCTCTGCCCCTCCCCTCTTCACGCTCTGTCTCTATGTCTCTCGAAAATAAATAAATGTTAAAAAAATAAATAAATAAAAATAAACCAGTTATGACCATCCCGTTCCCCTGGCCAGCCCCTAACCCCGGGGGTGCAGGCAGATCCCAACACAGCAGCAACTCACCTGGCTGCCTCTCACCTCCAAATTTCCTGAGGGGAGTCAATCCTGAGCCAGCTCGTCCTAATTGCAAGGGTCACATGACAGCTCTCAGGGTACCCCCATTGAAAATCCCGCCCCTCACCGGTCGGCCTTGAGGTAAGTGAGCAGCATGCCTTAACCCGCACCCCAATATTCTCTTACGAATGTTTCTCACAAAATCACCTCTTTCCAAATACTCTCTGCTCCAGCGACTTATTTATTGAGAGAGAGAGAGAGAGAGAGAACATGTGAGAGTCGGGGGGAGTGGCAGAGAGAGAAAAAGAGAAAAAGAGAGAGAGAGAGAGAGAGAAAAAATCACATGGAGCCCAACGCAGGGATCTCACGACCCTGGGATCATGACCTATGCCAAAACCAAGAGCTGAACACTCAGTCGACTGAGCCACCCAGCCACCCCTCCAGTGACACCCTTATAGTCTCAAAATTGCTGGAGGAGTTCCAGAGATTCGGAACTGGTTCTGAGGTATTTCCTTCCGAAAAAATACACATGCGATCTGACTCCTGCAGCTCTGTTATCGGTTACCTACCATACTGTAGCACCTAAGCATAAATTAAAATCCTGTCATTACATGTATTACATGAAGAGGAAAACATTAAACGAATGAACATGGTCATTCAGGATATCGAATACTTTAATTCCTGCTAACGCTGCAGGAATTTCAGGCACAGTGATGAGGTCAACAGGGGTTATTTCCAGAATCTGCAACCAAATCATGCAGAAATGGTTATCGCTGTCATGTTAGACTCTCAAAATGTGATTGTTCAAGTTCTGTTCGGGAAGCTGGAAACACAGATACACCCAGCAGCGGGTGACCTATCCGTAAAGAAAAACATAGTATGAAAACATTTATTGTAGCCTAGATGAATGTGAAATTTGTTGTGTCAGAAGGAGAAGGTAAGAAGGGAGGTGTGTGTATGTGTGAGTGCGTGCATGTGAGTGTGTGCACGTGTGTGTGTGTGCGTGTTCTATTAATAATATGCCTTTGCCCAAGTTTTCTTTGATCTCTTTAAAGGAAATGAGTAAAACAGAAACTGGTAAATTTTCAAACAAGCCTAATGATTCAGAATGGCGTCCATTCCACACTTTTAAACTAGTTACAGAGCTTTGGGGGAAATTCCATGTATGAATCAGGTTGTTAATATGATTTGTTAAATTCCAAAATCCAGGTTTTAAGGTGTCTGCACCATTCACTCCACTAACCTGACTAGCTATCTCTGAAGCTTTTTTGGCATGTTGTATTTCAAGGGTGTCGGTGCCAACTTGCATTCCCTTCCCTTTAATTTTTGACTCCAGGTCTTTCTTGTATTCTTTCTGTAAAAAAAAAGAAAGGAAGGAAGGAAGGAAGCAAGCAAGCAAGCAAGCAACATTTGATAATATTCAGACACCCTGGGGATAAACATACTATCTGGAATCAATGATACCAAAAAATGGCTGAACGTATAAGAAGAAAATACAGCTGACTTTGTACTATGAATGATGACCTAGAACTAAATTTTCCGAGCTGCCTAGAACTGTATTATTATTCTCACTGAAGAGGAATATAGGGAGTCCTGAAGATTTTTATGAGACATGGTGAGGATTTCCGCTGACAACTGTCTTAGGGGCTGGAGGACACAGAGACAGCTTTAAATGCGCTGATGTTAGAGAAGGAAGGCTGATGTTGAGGCCAGAGCGCTCAATTGCCGTGTGACACCAGGAGTGTTTAACATTTCTGGTTTACTCATCTGCAAAATGGGGGTAATAATTCCCCCATACAGGATCCCTGTGGGGATCAAGGAGACAGCATACAGCCTCGTGCCCAGGGCAGGATAGGTGTTCAGTCACTGACAGCTTCTTCGGGTCTTTTACTCCTGTTTTCTATGCTAAGGCTGAGTTATCGCTGTTCCCACTGCCATGATACCATTCAACTCTATGTGGACGGACTCTGCCATGGAGAGTCTCAGACGACTTTTCCAAGTATTACTGACAAGTGATTATAAGATCTACATCTGAATGTGGACCGCACATGGCACCGTAACAGAAAAATCTGTACAGAATTACGAATTTAAGAATGTGTGATGACAGTATTAGCCCAAGACATCATAGTGGCTTTTCATGCTTTTTTAAATGTAATTAAAGAACATAAATATGGCCAACAATGAGTATACATTTTTTTTTAAAATACATAACAAGGTTGAATCCTTTATACTTAATATACAGTTAAACTACCAAAGAAGTTAACTAAATAAATGAGTGACCACGAAAACCATTCTGCAAATTACACTCCTCTGGCCGCAGGCACAATGATTAGGACAGGTGGGTGTGAGCACGGGATAGAAGTGGATCCAATGAGATTCAGTCGTAGGGCCTTCGCCGTAACCACGGGAAACAGAGGCTCACTTCCCGCCGGGATTACTGGCACAGAGGTGAGCTATCCTACTGTTAGGAGGGGCCATCGCTTGGAGACAGCCTCCCGAGGTTGAAGCAATAGAGACGATAACAGAACTGAGAGATGAGGGAGGAGAGACATCATTTGAATTCCAACCTGAAGGAGACTTGACTTTGGACTTCGCTATTCATGAGCTGAAACATTCCCTTTGTGGCTTAAGCCAGTGTGAGCTGGGTTCCTATCCTTTGCAGCCTGACTCCTGGGGTCACCATCATCACTACTACCACAGGTTACGAACATATGGGGACACAGCTTTAAATGTGTCGCTGCTCAATTCAGCTAGACTCTCCGTGCACAGTGCCCTGACCTGACACGAGAGTAACAAAACACGGATGAGAGAAGCGCTGACAGTGCTTCGGGGGCATTTCATTCCTTCCTACAAATTCCATGTCAAGGGAGCAACGTCCCCTTTCATTTCCTAATGAAGTCGCTGAGGTAAGGGCTGGAGGGTAAGGGCGGAGGGCTCTGCTGGGCTGTGAGAAGGAGAGTTCAAGAACCGTACTGCAATGACTGACGGAACACAACGTCTGTTCTCAACCTCTGCCTTTCACTTACTTAAAAGATCAAGTTAAATCTCATAAAAGTAGTCTGGTTTCTTATATTCGTCTGCTTTATGTATATTTCTCTACAGTGGGAAAATGGTCGTGTTTCTCATGCCACAAGGAAAGGAGAGGGTGAACATATTTTTTTTTAATTCATCGACTGGGAAATGACTACTAGAACATAGCTACTCATATCCATCTCACACACAGAAGTTGTGGCCTGTATATAATCTTAGAGAAAGATTTACAGGCCAGGAAATCAGCTGAGAAAGGCATACCTTCTCCGTTGGTGAATAAATACACTCACCTCACTCGCCATTTCAGACGCACGTTTGGCTCTCTGAATATCGAGAACATCTGAGTTCAGTTCCATTCCTTTCCCTCTTATTTCATTTTCCAAATCTTTTTTATATTCCTTCTATGAGACAAGAGCATTACAGTTGAACACTTCCTGGGACCCTCTTTAACTGATAAACTGTTTCTCATGTGTTCTAGAGATCACAGAAAGGAGAAAATATTTCTAGAGAGGAATGACTCAGACTCCTGAGTATTGACACTCCTTATTTCCTACAGAGACTTCATTTTCGCTTTTAGTCATGTTTAGAGTGGCTTCCAGCACTATCAGTGTTTTCCTTTTCATCCCTTCTGCCAGTATATTTTGGTACCATATTGGTGCCATATTTTAAAAAGATGTCCTCCTTTTAAGTGGTGAAGAAGATCTTATTAATTATTTCAAGTATTTCTTTGAAAGCTGTCTATAAAATATGAATCACCAACAGATCACAGTTGAAAAAGAATTGAGAATTACAAAATCAAAAGGATTAATGTAGCCAAAGTTTAAAAAAAAAGACCCACTTTATTCAGATTCATAAAACCAAATAATTTCCTACAGATTGATAATACATAGTTTGAATGTCATTGATGTTAATATTATAGTTTAAGTACATCCAAATGTCTTTACTAATATTTATATATAACTTGGGGTTCTTTTTCTGCTAATGAACTTCTTTTTTTTTCCTACTGAACGCACTATGAAAACAATATATATTTTGATCTAATTCAACAAAGTCGCACTTATGACTAACTTGGCAGATAAAAGATGAGGTTTCCTTTAATAATAAGAAGTCATGTTCCAGTTAATCCTAGGGTTTATTTGATGTTATTTTCTCCTTGTCCAGTATAATTAAATTAGCCAGTCCTCTGCTTAACTAATAGCCTACGAGACATAATGACCTGAATGTAATTTTGCAAAGAGCTCTTGGAGTCCAACAATCCAGATGAAAGTCAGAGTTCTTCGCATATTTGGTCACGTGACCTTCAAAAGACTCGAAGTAACTGAGCCTTGATTCCACACACGCAGGTGAAATGAAAATAAAAATACGTTTCCTACCAATGTCTCAGGGCAATTGGGAGAACGAAATGAAGTAGAAAATATCTGAGCACTCTGAATGGCAGTATAAATGTAAAAACCATAATAAAGTAAAAACTGCAGAGACAATTTAAAGCTAAGTGCTTAGAAAGAAAAGTTATGATTTCATTAAGCTACTGAGAGTCCCTTTTAAAATAACTGAATTAGAAGATTTTTAATCATCGTCTACTGGGCCTTTTCCCATCTTGATGCACACGCTCTGAATCAATAAATCTAAAATAAGATTCATTCAAAAAGAGAAATTAAAGAGGAAGTCAATGGCATGTACATTTACATGAGTACATTACAAACTCATTTACAGTCCTTAAAATAGACCTTACACTATCATTTGTATATAAAGGCTAAAAAGATTTCCCTTTAAAAATTTCATATAAATAGTGCATATTTTTTAAGCAGAAGACAATCATACCGGGAAGTTGCCATCTGATTAGCCTTCAACTTCAAAAAATTTTATAGAACTTGCAGTGAGAAAAAGTGGGATAGCAAAAGCACTCTTCCATAAATAATACGCCTATTTCAGCCCCACATACGTTACAACAGTGACGCACATTAAGTTTCCAAAAGCAGTTCAACGGTAACAGCCAGTCGGCTTTTGGTTATTAAGGAAGTTCGTGTAGGTAATTGTACTCAAATTTATTTCACTGGTTTAAGATATTTCTTTCAGGAATAGTTTCTTCAGTTCAAAATTCAGGGTGAAATGGAGTTTTCTAATACTTCCCCTTAAAGAGAATCTATTTAAAAAAGTGTTTTGAAAGAGAAGGAGAGAGCAAGCGGAGTAGCAGCAAAGAAAGAGGGAGACACAGAATCAGAAGTAGGCTCCATCCAGGCTCTGAGCTGTCAGCACAGAGCCCAACGGGGTCTTGAACCCATGAACCATGAGATCATGACCCGAGTGAGCCGAAGTCAGACACTCAAACAACCAAGCCACCCAGGCGCCCCTAAAGAGAATTTACTTAAACAGGGAGTTGGAAGAGCTCCAAGTGACTTTTCAGGGATTAATAGACAAAAACAAAACTAAACTTTTAAAGGGATGCACTAGGAGCGTGATATTTTCAATTGTTAGGTTGGAAGACCTTCATGTTTCTACCAATGTCTAAGGGCAATTGGAGAAAGAAAAAAGAACAAAAATGTTTAATGTTCAACAAATGTAATCCATTAATTGTGAGCCAAAATGCACCAAGTTAGGGGAGGGGGAGAATCCTGCTGGGTAAAATGAAACACCAACATGAGTTTCTAAGGTCCATATGCTAAATATTTGCCCCCCTTAGAACACAATCCACTCATAAATACGGTGCCATTTATTCAAATCTTGCTTTGGAGCATCTCATTCCTGATATCAGATGTCATGAGAACGCTACAGGGGTGTTGCAGAAAAAGCTGCTTCTAATGTACATTTTTAAATAACTAAATTTGAAGGAATGAAGCTTGCCTCGCCCATATTCGAAATTAAAAAAAAAAAAGGGCCATAAAACCAACTATTTATAGATCTTCCGAGATATAACCAAACACGAAATCAGAATATTTTTCAAGTTTTTCCAGGAAATCTGGGTGAGTTCTTCCCCCAACCTGAAGCGGAAATATTAACACACACCTTCCTGTTTTTAATGAAAATGAAAAACTCTATTAGAAGGTTACACAGAGAGTAGGAGAATGGATTAACATCTTAAACAGTAGAGAATTGTTGGATAAATGTTTCCTGGGTTCTTTAGTTTTCTTTCACAATATTTGACAGTAAATTGCAAGATCATACCTCTTTCAGAAGGTTGGTGATGTACTTTACATGTAAAAATTCTGGAGTCTTGTCTAAATCCAGTGATGACCTTCCCTTAATCTCCTTCTCAAAATCCTCTCTGTAAACTTTCTGTTAAATAAAACCACATAATTTTAAGTTTAGAAAACACTACTGACTGTTGAGAAGGTATTAGAACAAGAGTCGCTAGAACAAAATTAATGATTTCCTTCTATAACTCTACCACCGAAGAGTCTTCATAGCCATGAGACAATGACTCCAACTTTACTGTAAATTTTAGAATTCTACTAAACAAAAGCAGAACCATCAAGTACCAACTGGCTCTGGGAAGGCACTCTGAATGAGGCTACTTAACATCTTAGTAGTCGTTCTTGGCCGTCAGCCAGATTGCAGAGGAAAACGAGTAAAGGTGGCGATTGGAGAATCACGTGACTGGTTCGCTCTAAGGGGAGTGGATTACCCACGGGAAGAAATCTGGCTGCAAGGAAGGCCCCTGACAGCACAGTAGCACTAACAGAGAGGTCCTTCCCGCCCCTTTCAGCGCTATCCTCTTGTGAATTCAGCAAAGAGCATCTCGAAAACGTAATAGAGGCTGCCGCATTTTCCTTTCATGATTGTGGCATTGAGAATATCTCTCTACCACTTCCGGCGTTTGATATGAATTCAATCACACTGTGAGGAGTCTTCTCTTCAACCCGATAAATTATTCTCCAGGTTCACCACAAGGAGTGAAAAGGGGAGCGACCACAGCGCTGTGGAGGGCAGGCACCCACACCCCCACCTGCCCCTTTGACATGCTCTGCCATCCTCTGGCTCAGATTCCCTCAGTTCCAATGTTTGAGCGATGCATTTGAAAACCAGCGGCAACTCACGCTTTAGGACTACAAGAACGATCTCTCTCGATCACAAAAATGTCCATCCATGTAAACTACTTACCAGACAAAATCTGGTGTTTTACCAGCTATGTATTTTATTCAAATTGCATCACAAAGATGATACAAGTAAATTCTGCCCGTGACTGTTACTAATGCAAAATGAAGAGCCATTTCCAAGGTCATAATATACTTATTGCAGAGATAGGTAAAGAAATTCTCCCACACCCTGAGGGAGGACAAGAGAGGCACGCTGTTGCCTCGCCTGTATTCGTGTCACACACAGCTGGTCAACAAGTGATCTATGCAGAACCACACCCACACACACCAGAGGCCACAATAGATGTCCTGGAAACACTAAACGTTAACAAAGTGAAGTTATATGAGAAGTTGCACTGAGAACATTCTGAATTAAAGGAACTATAGATATTACCAAAGAACAATAAGAAATTATCCCCTGCTTTATGAGGGAACTAACTGAAATTATACGGTTATACAGCTGAATCCAGGACACTTCCAGGATAAAAACGTCTCTTAAAAAAAAAAGTAAAAATATAAATACGGGTACATTTATTTACTTCAGATAATTGACTTCAAGAATCCCTTCTTCTAGGAAAAAATATTTTGCTGAATTAAGTCCTTGAGGATGGTTGGTTAGGACCAGAACTGGCCAACACATGAGTAGCGGGGAAAAAAAGAAACCTTTAGTATGTTTTTATCAGGAGAGCTAGATTTATGAAACAGAAGACAAAGAACTTTTCAAAGCCAGACTTAGAGATTTCTTCTAGAAAGCAGACTGATTAAACCTATACCTGGCAATAGAAGAAAGTGAGAGAAGCCTAATTATAGGCTGTAACAGAAACGTTAGTGACTATCACTGAGATCCTAAACACTTAGCTTTCCCCATAGGAAGCTGAGGAGACGAGCTTACCTCTTAGGGATAAAAACCATCCCAAAGCTGGATGGTTCTCTCTGTGCCCACTTCGTTGGTCCTATATTTAAAGATATCTTTCATGTCAACCGATCTAAGATTTTTAGATATTTTACGTTGCTAGCCTTTAGAGTATAAATTTGGTCCCAAGATATTTTCTATTGGAAGATTTCTCTCTCTCTCTCTCCTCAAGAATCATAGAGCAGATGAGCAGAATCATAATTGTTGAGCCTAAAAATCCAATAGCCAATGGCTATAATTAAAGGGAAAACATGTCTCAGCCTCTGCAAGAGGGAATTCCCCCCTTGTGACAATACCAGAAATCAGAATAGTGAAAATTGAAAGCCAATATTAACAAAAGGCCCATACAGCCCCCATGTACGCAGACTCCATAGCCTATAATAAATGTATCACTACAGTTAAAGCTTAAAGCTGTTTGCGCCTGATGTCAAAACAGCCAACCAGAAGGAATCGATTAGTTCATTTGACAGATTTTTTTGGTTTTTGGTTTTTTTTAGTTGTTAACATTTTAGCTTCCTTTTGTACTACGTAGCCATGGCAATGGTAAAGGCAAAGTTAGAAGGCTTCCAAGATCCGCACAAGGAAACATGCCGACATAGAAACAGTAGCACTCTTTCAGTGCAGAAGGTACCTTTAAAGTTCCTGTCCATAGTGAAATTTGTTCTCGGGGAATCTTTCTCTCTTGAGGGTCCATCCCCAACAGAAAAAAACCAACTGAGCATTTCATGTAAAGAAAAACAAATTGGCCTACTGTGCCCATTGAATCTCTGAGAAGCAGATTATCTTTATATTTTGGGTTGTTGTTTATTTGTTTAATCCATCTGGTTTTTATGACTTTAAGTTAGGGGACTATTTGTTTGCTTCAATGAGTCTGTGTTTCTCAAAGTGTGGTCGCTGGACCACCTACATCAGAAGCTCCCAGGATATTGTTAAAATCCAATTCCCAGGCTCCACCGCATGACCTGCAGAAGCACGTCCTGAGGCAGCAGCACGGGACGTGCCTTCCCAGCATGCTTCCCTGAGATGCAGGGTTCCGAGCACCGCGGCCATGGGGAGGAAGAAGGGCCGGGAAAATGGGGTCTTCAGAAGAAAAAGCACGGAGAGGATCAAGGAGAAGGAAAACAGGAACATGTCCCTTTGCGAATAAGATAAGACGAAGCACTAACGGCTGAACGACAGTAGCCCAGGGCTGATGGGAAGAACACAGAAAGCCCAGTTTGAAGGTGCTGGTCGTCTCCTTAAAGGAGGAGGCAGGAGTATGAGTGAGAGATGGGGGAGAAGCAGCCGGAGAGAACTACACACGCTGCAGGCCCCGGAGGCTCCACCTGGAGGTTGCCTTCCAGCTCCCCACTTGGCAACAACCCAGTACTTTCCATACGATTCTCCAAATGCAGACAATGTGATAGGATTGAACATAAAAGCATACGGAGAAACCCCACCTCCCCAATGTGATGGATGCATTTTAGGAACTGGGGCCTTTGGAAAGTGGTGAGGAGAGATGAGGTCAGGAGGAGGAGGCCCTCGAGATGGGGTTAGCGCCCTCCTACAAGTCGTGAGAGAGCTGGCTTCCCCTCTCTGCTCTCCGCTACGTGAGGACACAGAAAGAAGGCAGCAGCCTGCCACCCACAAAAGGAGCTCACTAGAACCATGACCTCCTGGTGCCCTGACCTCCGACCTCCAGCCTCCAGAACCACAACAAATACATTATGCTATCCCATTAAACATAAGTTGTCATAGGGCTTCGGAACTATGACCAAATTTACCTGCCCTGTTGGTTCAGTTAAAACCAACAGCTAATTGAGTCAAAAGATTCACCTGACTATTCTTGAACTCCTCTCTACTGGCTTAAGAAGTTACGAGATATGAGCAACGCAAGTGATTATCTTCTCCTTTCTTGCTTGAAGAAGAGATTAAACAACTTGGACAATTCAACAAGCCACAGTAATGTCTGAGAGCCCTTTCCTTGAGAAGGTGAATGATAACATTTCAACTGATAGCACATAAATTGTTTTCAAAATTCTCGTGAGAGTTCTATTGTCCAGAAGCTATCATTTCTCCCTGTTTTGATGGTGTTGTTGGAGAATAGAAAAGGTGGTGCCCACAGAGCACATGTGGCTGGAACACTCCAGAACACTGGGCTGTAGTCAGCTGATACTGTCCACTGTTTCTGTCTGTCTGAAGTAATAACTTGGTGTACCCACAGAATCTGGAGGTTGGCTGCAGAGAAAACCTTCTGTGTCTGGTGCCTGGTCCCCAAAAATATAGGGACAAAAAAAAAGAACGACAAAATCTCACTGAGAAAAAGCGAAACCATTTTGGGAATATCTGGGCGTGATTCAACGTCATTTTTAAGTAGAGAACAAAGTATGTACATACGTACAAAAAAAGTCTTAACTGGCTCACTTCTCTTGATATTTTAAAACTTCCATGTCACTGTTTATGGCGGGGGGGAATCAACTAAATAAGCTAATAGAGAGAAGACAATCATTCATGACTTGACCAGGACCTAAAACATTGGCATTTACTGGATATGTCATTTCAGATAAGACAATTAACTACAGTGGCTGATTATCAACCTAGGGGATTCAATAAGCTGACATATATAAAGGTTTTATCATATGGCTTAGCACAGAGTAAGTAGCTAATAAATGTTAGTTCTATTGTCACTAAAAAATAAAAGGCAAATAAAGCAACCGGCTCTTCATTTTCTTTTCATTTTTTTTTCTCTACTCATCTTACTTTTACCTGGACACAACCTGAAAGTGTCAAGTTTATAATCATTGAAGGTGTAAGCTGAGAGGGCGGTTAAGAGTTCACCTGGCCTGATGTCGTATTTGCCAAAGGAGAAAAACTAAGGGCCGCAGAATCCCAACGACCCAGACAGGATGCCGGTTCTAGAATGGGGACTCCCTGGTCTTCCTGGGCAGGGTGCTTTCCTCCAGACCCGCGCAACATTCTGAATTCCTTTACCAGTTCCTTTCAAACGATGAAACATCAACGATGTTCAACAGTAGATAACAGGGCCGCCTGGCTGGTTCAGTTGGGAGAGCACGTGACTACTGATCTCAGGGTCATGAGTTCGAGCCCCATACTGGGTGCCGAGATTACGTAAAAACAAATAAACTTAAAAAAAAAAATAGTGATAGCAAATCAAAGGGACTCACCTCACTCTGCATTTTCTGAGCCTCCTTTGACGCCTGATACAATGGTGTCTCAACAAATTCCAGCATCGATTTCCCCTTATTTTTCTCATACTCTTCTCGGTACTTAACCTTCATTGAAAAAAAGCAGGAAAAGCACATAAAGCTCATGGGCCTTCTACAAATAGAGCAAAGTAAAATAAATATGTCCAAAATTAACCCTCCTAGTTCTGAAACCACATTATTCTGGCCACTTGGGTTGGTCGGTGGGTTCCCTGTGGTGACCGACATACAAAGAAAGTTAACAGGTAATATATACAAATATTTAAGAAATAAAAGTAACTTAGAACTACTAAATATTGCTGTTCTGGGACTTGGATGGAGTATTTAAGTCACTGGGGTATATAGGTATATCTCACATATTTGGGGTTAATATGGATAGGCTCATGGTATACACACATACACAGAGACAGAGACAGGGAGATCCCTGTGATGGCTCTGAAAGTCTATGAGTAGATCATGAACGAGGAGGAAAACAAAGATGTGATTTTGTCTTTCTGTCAAAGGGAAGACGGTGTCCTCTGAGATCCCTGAATTTTTCCATAGACCTTGAGTAAAACACACACAAGGAGCTTTTATGAGATTGCTTTCAGTTTCGCCCTGCATTATTTAATAATACCATGTCATGAATTATTTATTTCAATTACAACCAATCTCCGTCTCATTTTAGTTTATAAAATGATCAATATGTTCTAGCTCCCAACAACAGAAACCAGAAGTGTACGTAGCCGTCAGAACGAGTGGCTTTTTCTTAGCAATGTCCCTTTTTAAATTAACTTCACAGGAAAGTTCTAATCGTGATTCGTTTCCTTCAGAGACGCATTTTCACTACAACCCTTGCGTGTAAGTAATGTTTTTATGAAATCGCTTCTTAAGTTATATCATAAGAGCAGTTTTAATGACTTTCATATACAAAAGCAGCTTTTCAATACTTAGAACTTTGTGGGAGCCGGAAATGTAACAGATTTTTTAAATTCCTATTTGTAGGACTATTTTTGTTTCTGAGAACGAGACAGAGTGATCGATAAAAGTGTTAAAAGTGTGGTAACATACTATGCTAGGATAAAACTTTGTGGGAAAAATTAGATGAAGATAAGAATACAAAGAGAGTAAAAAAAAAGTATGTTTCCAAGCCTTGAAAGAGAGTTGATTTGTATATTTTGTATTTATCTTTATTTTTTTAATTTGTATATTTTTTAAATAAATGAAGGTGGGTATCAAATCATTAAGGAATTGATGTTCCGCAGGATATGTTTAATAGACTGATGCAAAATTATATCTTAATAGATGCTAGCATGACATCTTTTGTAATTATTGAAACTCAGAATAAAATAAATATATAGATACCAACTTTAAAGTGTGGATGGAAGAATAGTTTTTTTTAATTTCTTTCAGGGAAAACATAGAATTTTATAGTTGAAAGAAACATTAGGGGCACCTGGGTGGCTCAATCGGTTAAGTGTCTGACTTCTGCTTGAGTCATGATCTCATGATTTGTGAGTTTGAGCCCCACGTTGGGCTCTGTGCTGACAGCCTGGAGCCTACTTCGGATTCTGTCTCCCTCTCTCTCTGCCCCTCCCCCGCTCACGCTGTCTCTCTCTGTATCTCAAAAATAAATAAATGTTAAAAAAATTTTTTAAAGACGCATTAATGTAAAATAATTTTTAATCACACTTGTAATTGATCTGAGAAATTATAATAAACTTTGCACCTGGAAAATTAATTTTACAGCTCAAAATGACAAATTCGTACACTATAAAAACGGATATCATCGTGAGATTTAACCATCATTTAAATAATTGATATAGAAGTTTAAAATTGTGCGAAGTAACTTTCTTTACGGAATGCTT
Organism: Paguma larvata; assembly: GCA_030068075.1. NCBI lineage: Eukaryota > Metazoa > Chordata > Mammalia > Carnivora > Viverridae > Paguma > Paguma larvata. Next base: position 118,734,486 of record CM057828.1, on the reverse strand, counting down.
TTCCACTGAAACATGGTTCTAGCTTCCCCGACCCAGGAAGACAGAATAGCGTTTGAGATTTTCCCAAAGCAACATTCACTTCCTCAAGATGCACGTCATTTTCAGTAGCGGCCCTATCTCAGGGGAGGCACGTGGTGGTGAGTAGTTAAAGGGTCCAGACGGTGGGAGGGCAGGGGGGTGGGGGGAGGGGTGCATACCTGACTCTGGAGCGTGGCATTGCCTTTATGGTGCAAGTGTTCAGCAGCGTCGGCGTCAAAATGATACATTCCTTTGTTTTCCTCAAAAAGCTTTCTATACTCCCGCTAAAAGGGAGAACATGAAAATAAATTCAGAATAAAAGAGACTGGTTAGAGCGAGTAATACTCAGGAATGCAAAGTGAAAACGACAAGGCAACAAGAGTTGCATAACTATCTGGTCCCACGGCGCCGGCTGCTCTTGTAGATTTCTGACACTATGGGAAACCCACGAGACCAGAAAGAATAGCTCCAGGTGGTTGAGGCGAGACACCCACGAGAAGCAGGGGACGATTAGCTGTCAACATAGTGTAACAGACACGGGGGCGTGGCAACGGAAAAGCCAGTGGCGGGGGACTCCTGTGAACGAGCAAGGTTGGCAAAATAAAGGCGATTTGGCCAGCCCTTATCCTCAAACAGAAATGTGCTGGATAGCACCTACAAGAAGAGAAGGAAAGAAGAAATAACAGAGGAAAGGAAAGCTGGGGACAGGAAAGGAAAACAGTTGTATTAGAGGACCCAGCCACGAGGAAGACTCTCATGAGAGAGTGAGAACTAATGCAACTAATTTTCCTAAAAGGAGATGGGTGGGAGGTGCCCGCAGGAGAAACAGAGGAGTCTGGGTAGAGTCGGTTGAATTTTTAAGGTAAAGAAATTGGACTAAGACTCCTCTTTCGATACATAGACAAAAAGGTGAATTTGGAAGAGATGCCAAGTTTGGCCACCGTGGGACCCCAACAACAACATGCTGCCAAGACAAAAACTGCTTCCTGATTTCTCTCAATAACGATCAGACACTGAGTTATTTCACTCTATTTGGAAAAGACTTCTAGAGATAAAGAGTAACTCTCAAAGGCTCAAGGCTACAGAGACGTAAGCTAAAGCTGGTTGCTCCTGAGGCAATGAGGATTTCATGGAAAATGGCAATTTGGTGTAGGATGTAGGGACTGGGAAGCTGCATTCGATCTAGAGGGGCAAAGAGCTGGCCAGAACAGAAGTGACTTTCAGGTCTTAGCAGACACTCCAGGGATCAGAGAGTGAAGCAAGAAGAGGCCCAGAGCCAGGGATGGGAAGGACGGAAGGGTGTACAGGAGAAGGGATGTTCCCTGGGGTGGGGACACAGCGACAGTCCCCAACACTCTAGCCAGAATAAAGTGAGGCAGTAAACTCCCCACAGGAAGCTCATGAAGATAGTCCCGTCCTACGTCTTGACCGAAGAGCACAAACTCTAAATTTCGGCTCCTTTGCTCACTTAAAAAAAATAAATAAATCATTTCGAAGGATAATAGCATATTCAGAGACTTTATACTTTCCTTACAAGTTATTTTATAATACGTAATTAAAATAATCATCAGTTGGATGTCGCACACTAGAACGTACCCCATACCGGGCTTAAAATCCAGAACTAGCAAAATACTCTGTCTGCAATCTTGGATAGAGACTGAGGAAAGGTCACTAAATCGCTGTCCCCAGCAATCTGTTTTACTGACAGGGAATTTCAGAAGTTCCTATTTAAAATGCAGAAAAAACAAACAAACAAAACCTTTACAAACTAAGGTCTGCAAAACAATTTTCAAGACTTGCTGTTCCTTATACAATAGTCTCTGTTGCCTCCTAGTGGGAATGACACAGAGTAACACGCAGTCAATATTTTCATTTATGCGAAGTCATGAAAGAGCCGGAGCTCAGTTTTCCAGGAGGAAACATTCCTTCAAGGACTTAATTAGAATGGCTGTTCAAACACATAAGGACAAATTTTACTCGACTCACTATGTGTTTTAAAAAAAATGTGATCCAGGGGCGCCTGGGTGGCTCAGTCGGTTGAGCGTCCAACTTTGGCTCGGGTCATGATCTCGCGGTCTGTGAGTTCGAGCCCCGTGTCCGGCTCTGTGCTGACAGCTCGGAGCCTGGAGCCTGTTTTGGATTCTGTGTCTCCCTCTCTCTCTCTCTCTCTCTCTCTCTGCCCTTCCCCCACTCATGCTCTGTCTCTCTCTGTCTCAAAAATAAATAAACATTGAAAAAAAAAATTGTGATCCATACCAAAGACAGAGGTCTTTGAAAAACAGCGATTTATAACAAACTGACACCTAATTTTGGCAGAATTTCTGTTTATTAAGCGCTTTCTTATTCACTCTTTTGCTAAAATTAAGTCGCCTTTATAAATCAGCAAAATCCCCATTCTCTTTACATTAAAATTTAAAAGAGGGCAATTCGAACGTACAATAAATTTTAGCCAATGCATTATCATATAACTTTAATAAACAGACACCTCAGAGTAACACATTTGAGTCTTACGCCCTTTTTCTCCCAGGAAGTAATTATTCAGCCGCAATTTTTCTATGGGGGGAATAAAGTCTACAATCTAGGCAGAGGCACCACCCGAATGAAGATTTAGACTTTAAAAACGGTATATACAATACACATAATATATGACTTTGCCGGGCTTCTCTGCTGAGGAGGTGATAGAAACAATTTATATTAAGCTATGATTTCTTAATTTCACCACTCTTATAAAATATAAAGGTCAATATTCTTGCAAAGAAATATTGCCTAGGAGTGGCGTGTATTCTTCCAGCTACCGAATTTTTAAATTAGCACCAGGATATTTTTATCATCTTATCTATACGCGAATCCTCACGTCTTCGGGAAATTTAACCCGAGCGTGGGTGGGGCACGGTCAAGGGCAAATGACACGGCAATGATCAAAACAGGATAGCAAAGGCGGACTGCGAAGAAAGCAGCCGGCCCGGAGAATGGAAACGTATCGACTTCCAGAAATATCCCTATGAGTCGCGGAGGAAAATGCCAATCTGAAACGGCCGGTCATGGAGCCCAGGAATGGATGCAGACGGGGCCGAACGAGCGCTGAAATGACAGGAAGCACGAACACAATGTCCCGAACCGGAGTCTAATTCTGCACCTGACGGTCCTCTAGTCTACAGTCCCTGCCCAAGAGACAGGAAGAAGGACAGACTGCTTTTCTTCTGAGGACCGGTCATAAAGCCAATTAATTAATTTAAAAACCTCTGCAAGTATGAATTCTTACATGCGTAATACATTTCAAGAAGGAGGTCAGGGATAGTGGTGGAGAAAAGATAATTACAAAATAAACAGGACTTTCAATATATCAAAGCCAAGCATAGACATTTCTAAACCTGATCTGAAGCCGTACCTCATTCGCTAAATTTTTTTTATGCTTATTTATTTAGTTTTTGAGAGAGAGAGAGAGAGAGAGCGCAAGCCAGGGAGGAGCAGAGAGAGAGAGGGAGAGAGAGAATCCCAAGCAGGCTCCGCACTGTCCGTGCAAAGCCCGATGTGGGGCTCAAACTCATGAACCATGAGATCATTGAACTGAGCCGAAACCAAGAGTCAGACGCTCAACCGACCGAGCCACCCAGGCGCCCCTTTATCTCATTCTTTAATAGTTTGGGAACCAGGTCTGGACGATAGATTTTTTTTTTTTTTCAGTCCAGAACTGTGAGCACATCTCCTGAAGACTCTTTTCACGTTTCTTGCCCAACATACTTTTCCGTCTGCTCTTACCTGGCCCAAAGCAGACCCTCAAAACGCCTGGATAATTTTGAGTGACTGAGTAAGCACGTAATGATTAAAACCGGCATAGAAATGACTCGAGGTCAGATTACAGCTCAGCATCACCATGGGCCGCTCTGAGATGGAGGCAAAGGGGCACAGGTGAGCCAGGGTCCTCAGCTGTGAGAACCGGTGAAGACGGGGTTCACATGCTAAGTGTTTGAAACAGCATCCGGGAGGCGAGTTCTGATGGGATGACTACTTGGCGGCGTGCACAAATATTTTCATTAGGACATGAAAAAAAAACCCACTCTCTCCCCCTAATTGCTTCGAAGAAAATGTGGAAGCCTTCACAAGACTAAAAGTAGAGTGTCAACGTAAGGTAGGATTCACTTCCAGAGAAAATCCAAATTCGACTAAGACAGTTTTGTATGTTACTGAGGCCCATTTAAAATTCAAAAAAAATTTTTTTAATGTTTTATTTATTTTTGAGAGCAGGAGAGACAAAGCATGAGCGGGGGAGGGGCAAAGAGAGAGGGAGACAGAGAATCCGAAGCAGGCTCCAGGCTCTGAGCCGTCAGCACCGAGCCTGACACGGGGGCTCGAACCCACAGACCTTGAGATCATGACCCAAGCCGAAGTCAGATGCTTAACCGACTGAGCCACTCGGGCGCCCCTGAGGCCCATTTAAATACCAGACGCTCTGCTCCATCAGATCCCTGATTTAAACCTGACCTTCGAGCGGCTTCAATCTAATTCGGAAGAAGAAAGAGGAAGAAGCAAGCACTCTGAAGTGTAGCTGTTCAAGAAAGTTTGCATTCAAGCGACATTAAAGAGCTAGCAAGAACCCCCTGCGTGCAGCGACAGCTTTGGTGGGCTTCAAGCAGAGAGACCACTACTTTTCAGCGCGTGAGTGATCCCGGGCCGAGCGGAGCCCAGGCACGCCTGACGAAGCAGGCGGGCTCCCGAACACTGCAGGCATCCCGGCTCCGTGGGGCCACCATCACACAAACCCACTTACTCGGCTGAGCATTTTGCTGGCTTTCAAAGCATGGTCTAAAACCAAGTTTGGGAGACCTGAGACCGGATCGTGCATATTTTGAATGTCTTTCTTGTACTTCACCTAAGAAAATAACACGGAACAAAATACGTCTAGGAGAAGAAAAGAGTATGCTTTTGCGTTATCGCCATTATTATTTTTAATACGTCGGAAACCGCCACGCAGGGGGAAATTAACGGGCAGATTTACAGGAAGCCACTAGATGGCGCTCGTTTACTACCGAATGAGTTAAAAAAGTTACTGCCAGGGTCTTGAAAACATTTTGGGAATTGCTCTTATTGTTTACATATTTAGAAAGGGCGACGTTCACAGAATCTAGTAATATAAATAGACATTCTGTTACCAAAACAAAAAGAACAGTAACTTTATTTTTTAGAAATTATCACATTTTAATTATGCTTTGGAGAATTTAAGGGTTTTTGGTGGTTTTCATCCTAATGCATTACAGACCTTTTTTTTACCAACTGTTCTAAAAATACAATATTAGTCATAGTAATACTAAAATATTAATAGCAGAAAATATTTGAGCATTTACTGTGTGCCAAATACTTTATACATCGTATTTTATTTCCACAATAACCTTTGTGAGTAGATACTTTAAGTATCTCCATTTTACAGATGAGTAAACCGAGGCACAGAAAGATGAAGGTATAGAATCAAGAGGCAGAACAGGATTCAAATTCAAGCAATCCGATTCTAAACCTTGTGCTTTCAAGCACCATGCTCTCGCTTCCTTTATGTATATTCCAACTCTATTTGCTTTCCATTTTTACACGCACACAAGATAAAAACAAGTAAGAAAAGAAACCATTCTGATATTCCCAGTGATCTTAAAAGATCCGTTTCAAGTGTTGGTAAAAAACACAAGGAAATTAAGAGGCACAGATAACAACGCCTACTAAACATTAAGGAAAATAGCTATGCTGAGTCCCAAGGATACGGCAAGAGTTGGAAGGTTCCAGTGACCTAACAAAGCAACAGTTCAACAATTCTTCATCTTAATACTTGTAAAGGTATTATACATCCCTCAACCACAGCAAAGTGACCCATTCTTTTCCATGTTTCTGTTTTTACACTCTGCCTAGTTCTAATAAAAATTTAAGGCATCTTTTCTTGTAAATCGAAACTTGGTTACTTTTAAAAACATAAAATGAAACCAAATCTGTGAAGAGGTTATTTTACCACAGGGGCATAAGGGATAGGAAAGACACGTAAGCTGTGACGAGTGCAATGTCTGAAAATTTCTTTCTTATAAACTACCACATACCAGGTTATACTTTATAGGAGCCCCACCTCCTGGGCACAATTACGTGAGCTAACTGGTGTCATCGCCACTAATTTAAGATACTACACACTACTTATTTTGCAAAACTCTGTAATCTATTTCCACTCTTGTTTAGATATAATAGTTTTATTAGCAATACTATGCCTGACTTTTTAACTAATCTGTAACCAGTAACCGTTATGGTAACTTACAATAATGCATTTTTCTCCAGAAAGCTTCAGGAAAGGATGCTCCAGTGTTTGCAACTAAAATCACTTGGGAACTACATGATCTTGATTAGATGTTAGTAATTAGTAATTACAATACACTCGATTCAAAAGATACCGAAAATAACTGTCTATGAATCACGCGTCGTGAGGCACAAAGTAACTTACATCGCTCACCAGCCCAGTGACCAGCTGACTCTGCCTAAAAGAAGTATTTTCGAGAGGATTGTAACGATGTTTCTTATCCTTCATTTCATTATCAAATTTTTCTTTGTATTTAATCTGCCACGAAAGAAGAAAGCAGGATAAATTAAATAGCACATTCATCTTTAAGCTTTCCAAATGAAACATTTGATTTTTAATTAGAGCAGACATAAGCTACCTTAAAAACAAATGGTAGCAAAGTTTAAATTCCTGGTATTTTTCCTCCTCTAAAGCTTAATTAGGCATAAATTTTTTTTTATGGAAAAACAACCTCTACTTGAACATTGATCATAAATGCAATTAGGCATGAACTCAAATCCTATTAACAAGAATTATACACTAAAATCTCAGGATTTTTAAATGTCAGTTTCCACTTCTGCATTCTTATTACCTATGATCCATTAGAAATTGAGACCACAAATGAATGCAAGTCTACAACATTTAGAAAATGGATCCTGAGCCCCAGAATTTGAATACGAATTTCCCGAGGGAATTATTCCAAATATAGGACATGGTTTGGACTATGGTTTTCTCATCGGTTCCCGGTTGCTCAAAAATTCATCGTTCGGGATTACATTTCCTGAAATGTCCTGGGTCTCTTTAATGTCAATTTTTTTATTCCTCTGCTCTAGCTCCACAGTTATATTCAGCAGCAAACTGTCTCTAATACTTACTCTGTAATATTTTTCTCCTTTTTAAAGTAGGCTATCAATTTCTATATGGGTAGAGAAATACGTGAAGGTAGGTTATGATAACTGTCTGAAATATAGATACAAGTCCTCTACCAAAAACAAAAACTAAAAACTAGTTATTAGAATCTCACGCCTGCTTTGATTCCTGTATCTAGGAAAAGGAGGCGCAGACCTCAAAAGCAGAAGTAAGCTGTTTTGTTCCCTTATAATTTTACAATACTACAATTCTCACAATATTATGTGTTCTTATGACATTCTCCTAATGCATCTTTATTCAGACATCTTAAAGCCCGACCTCGAAGAAATTTTTTTAAGTTTATTGATTTTAAGAGAGAGAGTGAGAGAGAGCACACAAGCAGGGGAGGGAGCAGAGAGAGAGGGGGAGAGAGAATCCTAAACTGACTCTGCACTGTCAGTGCCGAGCCCCATGCGGGGCTCGATATCAGGAACTGGGAGGTCATGACCTGAGCTGAAATCAAAAGTCAGATGCTCAACCCACTGAGCACCCAGGGGCCCCTCGAAGGAATTTTTATTAAGTAGCATTTGGGGTCTGGCTCACATTATCTATTTAAATTGAGTGTACATTGGGTGATGTCTTCCTGAAGGACACGCATCTGGGACCTACGGGAGACAGCTAGTGAAAATCCTGGTGAGAATACATTAGAAAAAGATTCCAGGATGGTTTTTCGGGAAATATTTTCTCTTGTGCCTCCATTTGCTAATAGTAACTTTCCAACAGTCACACTGCCTTACGAATTCAGGCGAAACCTCATTTATTCTAATGAATTAGACTAATTAATAAACTCTATAAAACAAGAAAAACTCTGATTTTATAAAAAATATATGTGCATATATATTTTTTTTATGTCTTGAAATCAGGGACAATATCACCACTGAAGTAAACTGGGATCTCATTTGCTCTTTTCCACGGTCACGGTCACCACAGCAAAGGTTTTCCCTACCCGGTCCCCCCCTAAATTCCACTCCCTTTGCAACCTCTTCCAGGGTTTTTCACCCCATTTTCAGCTGTGCTTTTGTCTCTCTAGGTTTATCGAGAGGAGACTCTCCTAACTGTCTTCCACTTGAATGACACTCCTGACTCCGCCAGACTCAGGACACTCTCCCCAGAGGGAGCAAAACAGTCCAGCTGATGGCCTCGGTGCCCTGAACGTTCTCAGCTGGTAGCTATTTAACCCTTCAAGCAACCCGCCTACGCAATCCTGGCTGGCATCGAGTTTTCCTTCAACGACTCAAACTCTCCAACACCGGGCACCATAAGCATCTTAGTTATAGTATTAGCTACATGGCAAAAATCGGTTAAATCCTCTCTAAGAACGGAGACACTGTCCTACTGTCTGCGTGAAATGTGGAGGGGGTGAAACCTGGAGCTTAACCTGACGCGTTCTCACCTGCCATTTTGTTCTTCCCGCGTGAAGGTGTATTCCTGAAAAGCAATAAGCGATCCACGTCGTGATGACTCCTCTTTTCTCTACTCATTACACTGAGCCTGCGTTGAGTTCCCACCATGGGGTTGGACGGGTTCCCACCCGGAGGTTGGGAGTGTGACCAAGACACACTCTGTCAAGACGGGAGTCGGTAATCTTTCCAGCAGCAGATCTGACTGAATCACAGTCGCTTGAAAGGGGTTTAAAAGTAAACCCCAGCACTTCTGCTCCCATTAGCTATGTTATAAACTTGCCAAGAGTCAAACTGAGTTTGTCCCCAACCCCATTTATGCTAGCTGTACTTAATCATCATCATGTAATTTAATACTGCAAACATTGATAGGCTATATGTTACTATATTAACATATATATGGATGTACGTATGCATATGTGTGTTTATACACCTGTGCTCACTAAGTCCCTGTCCCTGAGTGAGGCCCTGGGAACACACAGTAAAAAATGAACTTGATCACATCCAGGTGTCCCTGCTGAAGGTTAAGAGCAAAGACAAATTCTAGAATGGTGAGCTGGCTCTAACGACAGAGGGCAGTGAGGCCATGCGGCCACCTTTTGTGACAGACCCTCTTCAAGTCTGAGGAACTGAGGGTATTTAAGTTAAGGCTCGAAGAGAGTGCTTAGTGAGGGAAAGGGGGGAAAGGGGAGAGGGGGGGCATGCGGACAGAGCACGCCCCAGAGGGAACAGCATGGGGAAGGCCAGAGAGGGGCGCGCACGGCACCATCAAGGGACGTAAGAACACAAGGGTGGCCGGAGGATGGAGATTACAGGAGAGACTGGAGAGCTGGAATGACCAGGTGCCACAGAGCCCTGTAGCTGTCATGGATCTTGGTCTTCATCCTAAAGCCACTACTCATTCTAAGCATGTCTGTGACTCGAGCAGATTTGCTGTTGGAAGGATTTCGGACTCCAGTCTCGACAGAGTGTGTCTTGGTTCACACTTCCAACCCCAGGAAGGAGCTCGTCCTACCTCATGGGAGGAACCCCACACAGGTTCACTGTAATACGTACAAGAAAAAGGAGTCATCACACTGTGGATCAATTATTGCTTTTTAGAAATATACCGTCGCTTGAGAAGAACAAATGCCAGGCTTAATGGCAGGTGAGGATGTGTCACGTTAATTTCCAAGTTTCATTCCCTCCACGTGGCCTCCGTCCCTCATGTAACTGTGTCGGCGTGCAGAGGGTAGGATGGCTTCTCTGTGCTCAGAGATGATATAACCGATTTTTGCCACTTAGCTAATACTAGATTAGACTATTTTCTAATTTTGGACATATTTAAGCTCTCTATGTACGTCTGCTCTCCCATTAGACAGTGAGCAAGGAACAAACGTTTATTCATTTTTCATCCCTAGGGCCTGGCATAATGGATTGGAATGGGTTTGGTACTTACTATATGTCTATTAAAGAAATACATAAATTAATGATGAAAATGATAAACAAAAACTCTCTTTTATGACTCATACAACGAGTCAAACCGTGAGACATGGGTTGGAAATTACAGGATCTCTAATACTTCTCTAACTCTCCAAGTACACACATGTGCACACACACACATAAGTAACACACACACATGTGCACACACACCACAGTCACTGTTACATTGATTGGAACTATACCGCATTAAGAAGATAAAGAAGGTAAAAGGAATGTAAAACAATAGATATAAAAATATTATACTGAATCTGTATTTTATTATATACTTCCTGCTGGACTTGTGTTCATTCATTCATTCCTTCATTCGAGAAATATTTATGTAATGGCTACTCTGTGTCAGTTACTGGGCTCAAGAGGGCCATACTGAAGAGACTGAGAGATCAGTTGGTAACCGTGTTCAAATATCTGAAAAAATTAAAAAATAGGATTTTGGTCTACCACAGAAGGTAAAGTTAGTATCGATGGGTAGAAAATTTAGTCAATGAGGTTTCTGCGGATTATAACAAAAAGAAGTTACACTTGGGCTAATACCTGTAGGATGTACAGAAATTATTCAGATGAACCTTAGGAACTGTTTTCTGAAAGCCCTCTCTGCTCTGACCCTCATGGGTCTTCCCCATTAGACTGTAAGCTCGGGGAAGGTTATATCTGTCCTGTTCACCTCTGACAATCCGCCCCCGAGCACAGAGTCTAGCATATAATAGCTATTCCATTTGAACAAATACCTGAATGGATAATATGGAGGAGGGATTCTTCCACTGAAAGGCAAGACCGGGTGCCTTCCACGGTGTCCTCAAACTTCGATATAGTCTTGTGATAGATTTTGATGAGAACTTCATTTTTTTTTTCATTCACTCATCACACTTTACTTATCACCATCATTTTTAAGTTTCAATATCCGCCTCAATACCTTAAGACCGTTCTTTTGAAAATGGGAAAATGCCAATTCCCGTCTAAGTAAAGGATTCTACTTTCAGAAATTGGTAGCATTCTATCTACTCGTTTAGTAGTTCTTGAGGCATTATCTGTATTCACCTCTATACGAGACACTGCTTTTACTTGTTCCTGAGGATAACAAACTCACATTCAGGTGACAGAGTCAGAAATGATCATCAGGTAGTCATTACTGAATACCAGAGATCACAGAATCGATGCTCTGGGGAAGAATAGGAAGAAATCCCAAACTCACTTTCTTTCGAAATATGCATGAGAAATTGTACACCTCGCATGCAGTGAGCATTAGTCACCGCTTAGTTCCTAATGAGGGCGGACTAGGGGCATAAATTACACATCTTAGGAATAATTGGGTACATAAAATAAGCTATTCAGAACGAAATGCCATTCTAATGTGATATTCTCCTGGAAGTATTTAACAGAAGTCTAATATCTTAAAAACATAACAAAGTATAATAAAGTACTCTCTTGACATTCCTAATTAAGCACAGAGTAATGCAAATGATCCCAAAATCTGTGATTATACTTCATGCAAAATCATGGTTATGTTTGCGGGGAGGTTTGAAATCCATTCACCCTCTTAATTCACGATCCAAATATAGAAATATATTACAAATTGTCTCAATACCAAATTGTTTCCCTTCGACCTACTCGTCTAACCTGCACACAACTCCTTTCTGGAGAACTTTCTTTTTAAATTTTTTTTTTTAACGTTTACTTATTTTTGACAGAGACAGAGACAGAGCATGAGCAGGGGAGGGGCAGAGAGAGGGAGACACAGAAATCCGAAGCAGGCTCCAGGCTCTGAGCAGTCAGCACAGACCCTGATGCGGGGCTCAAACCCACCAACTTGTGAGATCATGACCTGAGCCGAAGTCAGACGCTCAACCAACTGAGCCGCCCAGGCGCCCCTGGAGAACTTTCTTTTTAAAGATCTCTACCCCTGTTCTGCATTGGGCTCTCCACCCTACTACTTGAATTTTAAAATTCTGTCTAACCTTTCCAGGTTATTTTTGTAGTGTGAGGTTAGTTATGTAAAACATAGCTGTTGCTCCTATCCGCGTAATAAATGTAGTAGGAAGCAACGTGTTGTGAAATTTATTTCTCTCTAAGCTTCAGTACTCCACGTGACCCAAAGATGCCTAAGGAACAAAAACACAAGAGCTTCCCTCATTAATTACCCACAAAGCAAAACAACTTCCTTACATAAAAAACATGCTTACCAGACACTGACCCCCAACCATTTTTTACCTCTTGCTATAAGGTTTGCATGTAAACGAAGTCAGAAAATAGCCAAATGGTTTCAATGGGTCCCTTGGTCACCTTCTGACGGGTTCGCTCACTCACTACACGAACACATTCAACATCCTATCCTCTTTTCAACCCGCACTTCACACGTCTGAGTGTCTGTCTCTTCACGGACACTCCCATCGCCTGAGGTACCGCCTTCCCTTGACTAACTGGTGACTCAACCAAGGAACAAAATATCTCCCTCTGGTTTCAAGACCACTTGAGAAAGGGAGAAATACGTGTTGGGCTGAGTGAGTTTGCTCCTTAGGTCTGTCATCCTTTATACCTAAGGCAATTACTTTGGAAACAAATGAAAAGCTACTTATGTCCATGACTGATTTTATTTACGTTATAAATACCAGTGTATCTAATGATCCTGAGGTTTACCAACTTTTCCTTTTAATATAGGAAAGGTACATAGGATTCTACTCCTCAAAGCTAATGAGGAATTTTAAGACTTAGCAGGATTTTCAGAGACCCACACTTGGAGAAAATACTGGAACTGTTAAATGATAATAATATAGCTTAAAATCGTTCCTCATAACTGCATCTGGACAAAGTGGTGTCTCGGTGGTCGGAAGCCCGGCTTCGAAAGTCAGTAGTTCAAAGCTTCCCCACGGGGGGTGCTGGACTTCAGCCCCACCAATGGCTCAGATTCAGAGTCAGAGAAAAGAAGAAGAAAGCAGACCCCAAATGAAAGCTTTTCATCATTGCCATGGAAACAAATGTTAGGGAAAAAATGGAAAATTTTGTAAGTATACCTTAATGATCAGTGAAAATGAAGAGTAAACAAAAAACACAATGCCATATACCTATAGGCACCAATTCCCTCCAATTTTGGGTGAAATTAAACTAAAAGCTGTCGAGGAAGATAGTATATTCAGATTCTGAATCTGAATATGTCTTCAGATATTATATGTAAAACTTGCCATAAAATCAACAGTATTTTAAAGTATAAATTCTATACAAAATCATCTATCTGTCCTTATTTTCACAACAAAATAACATCTTACTGAGTTTGTACCAACTGTGAATGACCTAGAGAAATGTGTTTATCAGTGTATATATTTTTATTGAAGCCCAGTCTTTGCTATTCTGTAATGATGAACTAAACACATGTCAGTCCCGTCCCCACGAAGCCTTCCATGGGGTAGTAAAGGAGATATTTAACACGCACACACATATGACTAATAAAAGTGTGTTAAGAACTATAAAGAACAGGGGCGCCTGGGTGGCTCAGTCGGTTAAGCGGCCGACTTCAGCTCAGGTCATGATCTCGCAGTCTGTGAGTTCAAGCCCTGCATCGGGCTCTGTGCTGATGGCTCGGTGCCTGGAGCCTGCTTTGGATTCTGTGTCTGCCTCTCTCTCCCTCTCTGCCCTTCCCCTGCTCATGCTCTGTCTCTCAAAAATAAATAAACATTAAAAAAATATTAAAAAAAAAAAAACTATAAAGAACAAGAACTGAGAATAAAGGGGAGAGGGCAATGCAATTTAAATTGGCAAGTCCAGGACAGGACATGAAAGCCAAAACTTGGGGGTAAAGAAGTTGGTTGGGAGAGCGTTTGCCAGGAAGAGAGAACGGGAGATTCTCCAAACCAATTAACATCCCCATACAATTTGAGGACAATATTTATAATTAAATTTTAAAGGCAATCTAAAATGTACTCTTTATGTTTCAAACCCATTCTTATCAATACACCCCATGCAATTTTAGACCAAACACTGGTTATTATAAATACAAAAGTTTTCCTTGATGTTATAAAACTAAAAGAATTCCATTCACCACGTAGATAAATTTCCAGTAATAAATTAAGACAATATATGAATATATTAACAAATCAGCTTCTCTTAGAAGAATTTTGTCGCTCTCTTTCTCTCATTCACCACATAAATTTCCAGTAATAAATTAAGACAATATATGAATATATTAACAAATCAGCTTCTCTTAGAAGAATTTTGTCTCTCTCTCTCTCTCCCTCTCTCTCTCCAAATAAATAAATAAACTTAAAAAATCTTTTAAAAAAGGGGGGCGCCTGGGTGGCTCAGTCGGTCAAGCGTCCAACTTCAGCTCAGTTCATGATCTCACAGTTTGTGAGTTCGAGCCCCCCATTGGGCTCTCTGCTGGCGCCCACTTCGGGTCCTCTCTTCCCCTCTCTTTTCCTCCTCCACTCCTCCCCCTGCCCTCCGAAAATAAATAAATAAACTTAAAGAAATATCAAAAAAGGAAAGAATTTTGTAAGATGATGGCTTCAGCAGTTACTCCGCTAACATCTGAGATACCCGGAAATACACCAATCTCATCCTGGCACGGGACGTGTCACTTTAATTTTTTTTTTTTTTTTACTGATTTAATTACTTGACCTTCATTTTATGTGCCTTCTAAGTTTAAAAAAAGGAAACTTTCACAACTGTGAGAGCAAGGCTGTTGTACAAGTTAACACGGAGGGTTTGGGGTTTCCATCACCTTTCCCGGGCTCAACGCCACAGAGCTCAGCCCCTAGCTCTCCGTTTCTCACCCCTTCATCAGGCAGGTCTTCCCACCACACTCTGCGTGAGCGTCGCCTCCCCTCTGCCTTCTCTCTCAGAGCTCCTGGTGCCATCTGCTGTCTCCTCCCTGCACCTGTCTGTCCCCAGGTCCTCCGCTTGTTGCATTCCCAAGTCACTTCCCCTCTAGGCATTTCTTTGCGTTTGAGTGCTCCTGCATCCACAATCTGTCATTAGGTTAGGAGCGAGACAACGTGTGATCTTCGAATTGTCAGTGAAAATAAGAAACCACACTTCCTGCCCCCGACTCTAGTTAATACACCTGAAAGTACAGATGGAACATGTCGAGTTCATTCCAGAAGTCCTGTACATTCATCTGCCCAGTCTTCCTCTTTTTCTGATGAGCCTTACGCACTATGAGAGCAGCATGAATGTCATGGAGAAAATAAAGATGTAACTTGCAAATTACAGTCTGCTTAGGTATCTGTGCAGTTGCTAAAAGATCTGATTTTTTTTTAACCTGCTTAAAAACCCAGGTAGGATCAAATGATAGGATTTCTGGTGACTGAATTTGAAATATCAAAATAGGAGTGCATGGGTGGCTCAGTCGGGTGAGTGTCTGACTCTCGATTTTGGCTCAGGTCATGATCCTGGAGTCATGGGATCAAGCCCTTTATTGGGCTCTGTGCTGGGCATGGAGCCTACTTAATATTCTCTCTCCCTCTCTCTCTGCCCCTCTCACCCGTTAGCACTCTCCCTCTCTCTCTAAAATAAAATAAAAAAATTTTTTTGAATAAATTTTTAAAAATTAAAATTAAAATTAAAAAAAAGTCTTTCTCGGACACTTCCTTCTCTATAGACAAACTTAATTTTTTAAGTTTATTTGTTTATTTTGAGAGAGAGAGAGTGCAAGAGGGGCAGAGAGAGAGTGACAGAGAGAGAATCCCAAGAAGGCTCTGCACTGACAGCTCCAGCTCAGGGCTTGAACCCACTAATCATGACATCATGACCTGAGCCGAAATCAAGAGTGGGATGCTTAACCGACTGAGTCACTCAGGTGCCCTTAAGTTATTTAATTTATCCAAATATTTAATTTTATTCAAAATGTTTTTTAAAAATCTGTTTGAATTCTAGCTGGAATTGCACGGAATTTTTTTTGTTCAGAAAATTTTTTTTTAATTTAACTTTTTTAAAAAATAAACTCTGCCCACAACATATGGCTCGAACTCATGACCCTGAGATCACTCCACCGAGTGAGTCAGCAAGGCACCCCTTGCATGGAGTTTTTAAAATTAATCGTAGAAGAATTAACATTTTTACAATATTGAGTCTTGAGACACCCAAGAGAGAGCACACACAAGTGATCTCCTCATTGGTGCAAATGTCATTTCATGTTCTTCTGTCTGATTTCACAGTTTTCCTCATTTACACCTCTCCATTTTGAAACGTAATCCAACTCTGCAACTTGAGGAATGGGTATTTTCAAAATTGAAAATGCTGTAAACATATAAAAATTGCTTTTGATATTATTATTGTTGACCTGGCAAATATTATTGTTTTCCATCGAAAGATTTTTAATTCTATGGTCAAATACGCCTCCCTCTCCTTTTATAACTTCTGGATCTCTGGTCTCATCTGAGAACAACTCCGTTATCCCTATGTGTGATGTATATTCCCCTGGGTTTTCTTTTAAGATTTGAAAAATTATTTTATTGTGTACATTCACATCTCTAATGCATCTGGAATTCATTTTGTACGTAGTTTAAGTTCAGGTCCAATTTTATTGTTACTCTGATGGACGGAGAGTTATGTCAGCACCATTTATGAGCTAATACAACCTCTTCCCACTGTCTTGAACCAACACTTTCATCGTATATTAAATTCTTGTACATATTGGAATCTATTTCAGGATTCCCTATGCTATCCTGATCGCTTTATCTCTTACTTTACTAATCCCATATTGATTTAATTTCAGAGGTTTTATATTACATTATGGTAACTCATGACCTGAGTTCTTTCCTGGTCTTCATTTTCATACTTTTAAAGGCTACTCTTAGGCATTTCCTTTCCATTCAAACTCTAAGATCATTCATCCATACTTAAAAAAATTCTATTGTCTTGTAATTGACGTTGAAGGACATTTATACATTAATTTGGGGAGAATCGTAGTTTTTATCGTGTAAGTACCGCCCGCTAGCCAATTGCGCCACTGGAGCTCCTAGAATTGCAATTTTTATCTACCGGGGCTTTCAGCTGAAAACATGACCTGTCTTTATACTTTTGCAGATCTTGTTCGATTTCTTCAGTAAGATTTCAAAGTTTCCTTAATTTGTATCACCTCTTTCTTACCTTGGGATTAAATGAAAGTATTTGAAAACTGATATTTTATCACTAAGTTAAAAGTGTGTGTATGTGTGTGGAGATAGCCATCTAATTATTGATCTCATCTAATCTAATTGATATCAGGATTGTTGAAATCTTGAAATCCTAGGAAATGTGATGACACGGCCAACCTCATTAAAAAGGGTTACAATTTGAGCCAGGAGAAAAGAAACCTTTGTCTTATGCTTAAAATTGGACTTACTTTTATCCCTTCGTGAAATTTATAATTATTGCAATCCTATCTGACATAGTGTCAGATACATTATCTTTGCATATTCTTGCAGTTAAAGATATTATCTAAGATGAAGTATTTTCCTGGGCCGCTAGAAACTAAATCTCTGAATAAAATCATTGTGGAATCGTCTCTAGAGTCTTACTTGGCTAGAAAGTTTAGAAGCTTCCACAGCATGTTCGAAATCTGGTCTTCCAATTACAGCAGGCTCTTTGTCCATTACTCCTTGCCCTTTCTTGTATTCTGCCTAAAATGGATAAATATGAGAATGTTAAATATTTCTACTTTCCAATGAAGAATTCCATTAACGTTAGCCGAAATAAAATATAATAGGCGCTCGGTCCACAAAAGAAAACATTCCTTACAATCCACCAAATGCTAAAATGCTGACTGCTCCGGCAAAAACTGACTTACTTAGTGTGGTTATTTAAATAAACTCAACCCTTTTGGTAGTAAAATAATTACCAAGTTTGAATCTTTTTGTACCCTGTCATTACTGTGTTTCTGTATAAACACTGAAAAAAAATTAGAAGAAATTTCTGGATAACTGAGACCCCAAATTCTGCATGCTGATAGCTTATACGGCTCACTCGATCTTAGGAACTAAACTAACCCTGTTTGGTGAATGTGAAGTTAAATTTAGTAAATAGTTAATGGTTTTTAAGGTAAGGATAAGTCTACATTACTCAAATATTTGGTTTGTGTTAGATCATTTTTAACCAAGGTGCAAAGGTATGTTCAAGTTAAATGGTAGTAACCAAGAAGGATATCTTGGAGAAGATAAAAAGACGAGTCACTATGTGTAGAAAATGTACAACGGTAAATGGTGGCAAAAAAGAATCTGCACAATTAACAGGACCACGATGGAAATAAGGCCAAGTGATATTCTTTGGGACAAGGTAAGGCGAGAGATAATATCAGACCAGCTGACTGACAAAGTTGACCTTCAGGCCGAGACATCTGAAAGGCACCTTATGCTCACATAGCACGTACTTTGCTAAAAGTATGGCAGCATTAGCAATAGTCCAGGCAACTCTGAGCAGTTTCTGCATATATCTGAATAACCTACGTAGTCAGATGGATAATTCGAATTTTAAAAAATTGAGAGGTCATTAATTCAGATTGAATAACTTCACTAATTAAATTAACCATTCAACTACCAAAGCCACAGGTCGTCTCCTGCAAAAATAAGAAATCGTTTCTGCTCAAGTAAGAAAGAGAGATTACGTTGCTTATGATCTTGGAGATCTGTGTTGCCATCTTGATGTCTGGTCTGTTGAGGTCCACGCTGTACATGTGGGCGTCCCGCACATCTTTTCTATAAGAAATCTGATCCAAGAGACAGTTTTGATTGAAAGAAAGAAAAAGAAATTAGTAAATTCACATAACTACCAGACTTAATGTCCAAAAATCATTTATCTGCGCTGCATCATCTTAAAGAACCCACCGCCCATACATGGTTTTTTAAAGTTTTTTTTTTTTAAGCACATTTATTTGAACAGATATATTCCCTTTTCTACCATACCTAAGTTTTGCTAGCATTACTGCGTATGAACTGGATTCATACAACGTAAAAAATGTGAGCCCAACACCTTGGCACAAAACCAGTCTTACAGGATTTTACATAGACCACCCTGATAAGTAGGTCGTCGTGTGTAAGTGTGTAAGTGTGTATGTGCATATCCATATACAGAATATCTTCATCAAGGGCTTTAACTTGCCCATCAACACAGTCTTGACCCCCGGTGGATGCAGGATAAGCCCAGCACATGAAAGTAGCAAATCATTTCCTGGGGTAAGGGTGTGTGAAGCTGTTCCTCTCCAGCTTTCTCTTCCTTTTCCGACTGGACTCTTAAAATGCCCATGTGTGGGAAGACTAGTCAGGTGTACTGATAGTTTTATTATCTAACAGCTAGCATCACAAGGACTCCAAGAGATGAAAGCAATTACATTAAGGAACATTCGTTCTCTGAAAACACATGAGATACAATCAAAGCCAAGTGTGGAAAATAGACATTTAAAGAGAAAAAGGTATGTACATTTTACCAAACCTACTTTAGGTGATGGTTGTTATTCAGATTTTAATGCGGCCGACAAACGGGAAGAGACCAGACCAAAACCGGTAGAATGTCGCCCCAGTCAACACCTCACCAATCTGTCCACTTCTCTGTTTCTCGAGGTCGGTCATAAGCTAAAGGAATATTTCTCTATTTTCTGGATGTAACTCTCTTTGGCAATATCACCAGGGGCTGATTGACTTGTCCTTTACATTAGTTCTATTAAAGTTCTAATGCAAACAGTGCAGCAATGGTCATTTTTAAGACCCACCTTCCAACCTTTTCAAGGCATAGAAAGGTAGGACACAGAAACTCACAACTGACCGTCTATACAAAATGCACAATTAATTATATCTGTACAATACAAATATTTCTAATGTTGCCTGCAAACTTTCTACAATAGCACCACCTAAGGTACTTCTTCAAAAACTAGATTCCCGAGGTCCATCCCCAACCCTACCTCACAGATCCAGACTCAAGAATCTGCATGGTAATGACTTCCCCTGTTGATTGATACAAGCCAGTGTTCTAGGTAATATCCATGTATCTTGTTATTTTCCCTTCCGTCTTGTAGAGTTAAAAGCCATCTGTACTTTCTTACTTCTTTCAAAAGTAATGGTCAGGTATAAGAAATGAAAATGCGTTAATACTTTGATAGGCTCCCTACGCATGCTATTGTTTTATTTCGGTGAAATGTTTACATACATTTCTATTTATTCATTTAAGGGCTTGCTTTTGCCTCACCACCAAGACTGTTTTTTAAACTGTGTTTATAATCATAAATCTGTCTAACGAGTAAACACGACTTCAATAGAATCAGCATAATTTCGGCAAGAACATCTGTTTTCTTCAGTATTTCTGTTTTCATAGGCTTTACCTTAGCAAGTAATTCGGGTAGGTTTTGTGCACACGGGCAGCAAAAGAAACATGAAAATGGGCTGAACACTGAGTTATATTGTTGGGTGAATTTTAAATCTTTAGGGATTTAAAATGAAGCCAGTTTCATTGGCTTCCAATAGCACCACGCTCCTGCACCAAGGATGGCCAATCAACCTCACTCAGCCTGCACTCAGTTAAACACAAGCTGTGTAAACAAAAACTGACTCTCAGGTGAAAACAAACCGAAATTACTACCCACCTCCGAGACTAACTGTTTCTAAGTTGCTGCATTCATATAAAAACCACAGGGGGGGAATGCCTTTTTGTTTAGAGAAGAATGAGGATAAAAATGGAAACCCTTACTTTTTGCAAAGAGCTGCAACCTTCCAGAAACCTAAGCTTTGCATGGGTTATGTAATTATATGCTGCTCAGCCTAATGACTGCGTGAAGAGAGGTGAGGGGCACAAAGGCAGCAGGAGCAGGACTCTGAATAGGGCCCCATCATCCATGTAAATTGCAAATTAGAGGCCGGCATCTGTGACTCAAAACAAATATTAAGATTGACAAGAGCCGCAAATTCAAACAAGCGGACGCCACAGAGCCACACAGGAGGGCAGCACGGGAGCCTGGTCACTAGTCAGATCTTCCAGAATATCACCGCATGGGGATATCCCACGGGAAGGGGCTTTATGTGGGGAGGCCCAGGGCGGCCAGCTCCCGGTGTGCACTATGGGCAGCGATGACTGAACCTGGTGGTGTGGCAACATGGCTTCCTGAGCGGGCTGCTCAGCTTCCTCCTCCCAAACCACTGCCTGGCTCTGAGGAGAGCACGCCCGACATTTCTCAAACGTCTGCAATATGTCTTTGCTCCGTTCTGCAGTCTGTCAGAACCCAGAAAGAACAAAAACGGTATGAGGCAGGAGAGCGGTTTGGCAATGGAAAGTCAAAGAATATATATGGTTTTTTCCCCATTTCCGGAATAAATTCAAACCCTAAGCGCTAACTGTATTGGAACAGTGGACTGACTGGTGTCCGTTCTTCAGGCTGTCTTCTCATGGCAAGATGGTGTTCTATGGAATAACTGTTGAAGAACAAGAAGGTAAGAGGCTCCTGAAACTCATCAGCCCAGGATGCGGGCAAGCTTGAGGGCCAGCGATTGATTTTACCTTTTTTTTTAATGTTTTTTTTTAATATTTATTTATTGTTGAGAGAGAGAGAGAGACAGATCATGAGCAGGGGAGGGGCAGAGAGAGAGGGAGACACAGAATCTGAAGCAGGCTCCAGGCTCTGAGCTGTGAGCAAAGAGCCCAACACGGGGCTTGAACCCACCAACTGCGAGACCATGACCTGAGCCAAAGTCGGATGCTTAACCGACTGAGCCACCCAGGCGCCCCTCCCTGATTTTACCTTGTTTTATTAATGTTTTTTTTTTCCCTACTGCATCCTCAAAGCAGAGGAGAAGAGGAAAAAGCAGGAGGAGAGAGGAAAAAAGGAGAAGAGTGAAGAGAGAAGAGGAGAAGGAGAAGAAGAGGAGAAATAATAACACTAATAATAATCTCCATTTTAGACCATTTTTCATGGACCAGGGAGCATATTAAAGACTTAACAGTCACTCATACATTTCTTGAATGCACGACTAGAAGGATTTCCATCCATCACCCGGTTCCGTCGACTACCCTTCTATCTCAGAAGTTTTAACTTTTAACTATTTATTCTGATCAATGAACATGAGAAGAATTCTAGTAAACTCCATAAAGGAATAAATGAAACTTTAGTGGATGTTGCACTCAACCTGCAAAATGATTTAGGGAAAAATATCTCAACAGTATTTCAGTCTATTCCCAGCAGAAGGTGTATTTCCCCACTTCTTTAAATCTTTTATTATACCTTTCGGTGAAGTTTGATCATTTCTTTCTACGGGTCCAAACAAGGCAATAAAGTAATTCTCACATGGTGACCATTTTCTTATACACTGATCCTGTATCCAAGATAAACTGTTTACCTTTTTAACAGTATCTCTAAAGAATGATTGTGGGTTCTTCCCCAGGAACACCTAGAATTGTGACTACACCTGCCTGATCTCTTCCTCCTATCTTTATTTTTTTTTCCACTAAATTTATTTCCTTGCCCTTTTCCACGTATCTGGGTCATTTTCCTTTGTAATGGACATTTATAATTTTTTTTATCCACCTGGGATTTTTCATTTGGGAACTGCCTCTTGCTCACTGCATGTGATTTGGTGGGGCTGTCCAATGCAGCCTACCTTCTTGACGAAACAGCCACGTGACAGTCTGTCCAAGCAGGTACCCCATCCCCTTGGAAACCATGATCAATAAGAGAGCAGACACATAACCTAGGGAGGGCCAGAGTCACTGATGGATCTAAAGGCTGAGGGAGAAAGAGCTGTTCTCTTTCTCTCTGGGATCGGCTGCTGGGGGGAGGGGGGGGATGATTTGATTTTGGAAACAGCAGCTGTCATCTTGAGACCACCTAGACAGAGTCTGTCCCAAAGCAAAGCCATGAGAGGGCTGGAGAAGAAGAGTCCCAGTGACACTGTGTGCCTCTGGATCCAGTTACACTTCAAGATAGCTCGAATTTCTAATTACAGAAATCGATAAATACTCATGTTTTACTTAGCTAACTTGAGATGGAGTTCTGGTGCTAAATCTAGAAACTCCCGACTAAAGCAATCTCCACTTCATGTTCTTCTGCAGTGTCAAGTCTGTTCTTCGTTGCCTTCAATAAAGAGATTACTTCCAGCAACATTTCTTTTTGAATTTCTTCTCTCACCATATTCACTTTACCCCTCAGCTTGAACTTTCATCATTTTATTGTCTCTTAAGGTCAGCTTTTTCCTTATAATCTACATCTTTTACATGTTTGTTTGTTTGTTTGTTTTTAAACACTTGTGCAGAGGGTCCGACATGCCAGGCATTGTTCTGAACACTTTACATGCATTGAGGCATTAAATCATCAACCCACCCTTATTGGGCTGGATTGGCTGTACCCAACTGGGCATCGTCAATACTCCCTCCCAAGACTGAAACTAGCTATCCAGAACCCCCCTCCTTGTACTGTTCTGAGTCAGGCTTGGCCAAGAAGAGACTCCGATTTAGGTAGCTGGAGATGCCAAAATCGAGAGGTGAAGGCCGGTGAGCAGACTGAAAGAAATCAAATCCAACTGGCCCAGAACCATTCATTCCCTTTGACGGGTATGACACTCTGGTGAAGGGTAACATGATTCTTGGTGAGAAAAGACTAGACAGGACGTACATCTTTTAAGTTTGTGGAACAGAAGGGAGTCATGTGGCCTGTATTTAGTCAGAACCTTAAAGCACTGGTGAAGTCACTCTCAAGAAATACTCTTATTGTCGTCAGAAACTCCCACATGAGACCAGCCCCCAGGTATCATCAGAGAGACACAAGAACTGGAGATCCCATCTTAGGCTTATTTCGGTCTGGGCATGTGGTATGTAAAAAACTAGTAAAATATTACACTATAAGTATGATTTTTTGAGAGAATATAAACCTTTTATAGACAAGTTCGTACAGGACAAAAGTTTTCAATCTCCTAAAAAATGGAGTAAAAGGTAGAGCTTTATCTTTGTTGTTTTTATTATTGTCTTGTGTATAAAAATCATTTTAGAGTCGACAGACATTTTCTTACTCATGAGTTCATTTTGCCACCACCGTAATCGTGTCAAGAAGGCAGAATGGGTATCACTAACTACTCTTAGGGATGAACAAAATACTAATGTGCCTGTTTTAATACTAAGCCCTCAAGTGCTGTTATTCTAAGTCACATCGGGAAATCACAAGGAACCACGAATGTTTTTCCAGTATCATTTTACCGATGTATCTCTAAGCTTTTTCACTTTCTGATGGAAAAGAAATTGTATCTCCTGATAAGTTTTTACTGCCATCAAGGAAGTATGTACATCATGCTTGAAAAGAACGTTTTCTCTCTTGTTTCCCCTGCGGAATACTTCCTTCCAATACACAGTGAATTGATTACCGATACGATGTTTTGGAAGAGTTTATCACTCTAACGTCATCCCAAGTCTATACAGGCCACATGACTCGCAAAAACCAAAGATGGCAGTTCAAAATTTGTTTGACTTCCTTCAGAACTATTGGGTTTCACATCTCTGGTAAGATTGACGAGAACTAATAATGTTACTGGGGTTTTCATTTCGAGCCCATCTTTAGGGGAAAGTAACAGGATAGATGATCCCCAGTTCCTCTAATTACATTAGAAGAATTTGGCAGGGGTACCTCCCTTAAGACACGAAAGGATTTAGATTGGCTGTTTTTAATAATTTCTTGATTTTAGTATCAACAAGATAGGTAGGTCTATGGGTTCGGAAACATTTTGAACATGCCCTTCTGACCTAAATGCTTCTTAATATAAATTTCATATTGCGTTGGCTCTTTTCTAAATCCAAGCTCTTTTAATTATTTCAAATGGACTCTGAAATCATCCTAACCTCTGAAATCACCCTTTAAACTTGGAGGAGGACCACAGAGGACTCCTGTTTTATGGGACAGCTCTTCTGCAAAGCCTTTACATATACCATCTCACTTAACACTCATGAGAGCCCAGTGAGGTAGATCATTGCTGCCCCATTTTATAGATGGGAATGCTGAGTTTTGGAGATATTAAGCAACCTGTCCAAGGTCATCCAGCCAACATGTGGTCTGACTCCGAATTCCTTTTCTGTTATGTGCTATACAGTGGGGGGGTATTCACATAAATGGTTCCTCCCCACCCCGTTCCATGCTCACTGAATTTGGGGGTGACAGAAGAGACTAGTGCCCATTAGAATAGTCTTTCTCTCGAAACTCTCAGTTACGCAGAGGTGAGAATTCAGATGGCCCTCACCGGAGTCCTCACCCGTCAAGGCCTGAGAGAGAGAGTGGTTCTAAAAGAAAAAATCACGCCCTTAAGCCCACTGATGGATGTTCTAATAAAAGTCTGAGCTGAAAGAAGGCAGAAATTACAAGGTTTAAAGTGCAGCTGTCCCGGTTTCCTGGTTCTCTAACAGAGAGTGGAAAGCTCACTTGTTTGGGAGAGAAACATAAAAAGGCAAGCAAAGCGGCCTCCTTGCATTATTCCTAGGTAGATCAGATGTACATGTGACAGTTTATTTTAAATTAACTCACGTCATTTACGGGCACACTGCAAAAGCGGCACCCCACATCACGAAGGGGTAACTCTGTTCATTAGCTCTCTGCAAACAGGGTTCACCGGACTGAAGTTCCCAGGAGAGGCGGTCGCCTCGCCTACGAGCCAAGAGAGATACCTGCTTTCCCGGGGCTTTCAAGACCTATGTTTAAATTTCATATTGTAGGGACAACAAATGTATTATTCTGAGGGCCTTGACTCTGGGGGAATACCAACTACTTCCCAGGTAGAATACAAATATCATTCTCACTTTAAATCTGAGTAAATAGTCTTAAACACTTTCTAAATCCTATTATATGTACAAACTTTGCATGTAAAGGTTGAGCCGAGCAGGCAGAGGAGTGTAAGTCAATACACCCTTCTCCCATAAGTACACAGTATTGAATGGGAGAGAAAAGGCCTTTATACGCTATTCCCGCAATCCCTCAATCAAAGACCTTTTAAAAGAAAAGGCACAGTTAAAATAATAACCCCAGTTCTATGATAAGGAACTTCCGTATTTGAATTTCATTGAATTATAGAGTTGGAAGAGGCTTCCCAAGGGTCCGAGGAACGCGGTCCGGCCCCTCCCGGACCGATACCACTGCTGCCGCCGCCTTTCCTGCCGCGCCTTGAATCTGTTCACCTAAATCCTGACGATAACCTATTTTGTCCCACATGTAAAAAAACTGCATGTAAAATCTTGACCAGTAACCAGCGACTTTTAAGAGGAAGGTAGCAGGGCGTCACAGAATGCGTGGCCTTGGGAGTTTGACTCTTGGGTTTCGTTTTCTTCGCCTACAAAATGGGATTCGGGGCAGGGACTTAGCACTGGAAGCGACCGGGGTCTTGGCACAGTTCCTGGTATGCGGTAGTGCTCGCGAAGTGGTAGTTATTATGATTATGGTCCTCGGTCTGTAAGCAAACCGTTCTCACGGAGCGTCCCCTTAAAATGGCCTTGCCGGTAATTACAGACACGTAGCTTCCTCATCTCTTATCAAGGTTAAACCATCTTAGGAAATTGTCTTGTTATTGGCATATGTTTACACATTTGAATTAAAATGTAAAGCCTCACTCGGTTTTTACTTAAGCACTGACCTATTACCATTTAATATCAGATAAGCGTTGCCAACCTGCCAAGAGACACTCGACGGCTGGGGCTCTGGGGACACAGAGCCAGCAAAGCACCATTCCATAAGGGAATGAAGCGGGGGGACAGAGCCCGTGAGAGACAACCAAGATGTATCAAGTTCTTTCCAAAGAAAGGGAGTTTCTCGACCCAACCAAGGCAGACGCCTTTATCCTAATGGACTCTAACCCATAAAGGACCAAACACGCAGCTCCCACATTCCTTCTAGAGAGCAAAGAACTGATAATGGCGGGGGGTGGGGGGGGGGGGAGGCAAATAGGCTTCCACTGAAATTTCAGGAAGAAATTATTCTTCTACGCCACCAGGATAGTGGTGGTCGTTGAACAAACACATGAAAGCTCTGATCTACCTGCTTACTTACAACTTTATAATCTGCTAACTTACAAAAGAATTCGTTTTCAGGGTGCCTGGGTGGCAATCAGTTGATTGTCCAACTTGACCTCCCGGTTCACAGGTTACAGACCTGCCCAGGGCTCACTGCTGTTCGTGCAGGGCCTGCTTTGGATCTTCTGTCCCCACGTCTCTCTGCCCCTCCCCCACTCATTCTCTCTCTCTCAAAAATAAACAAACATTTAAAAACAATTCATTTTCATTTCCTATGGGCTTGTTCAACTGGGTTCTCCATGGGTCTTGAGTTCGACGATTTGCTCTTCATATACATTCCAAGAGAAACAGTAGTGGGGTACAATCTCACAATTTGTGACTCTTCCCTGGACCAGTGATTCCTGGGGCCCTTTCTCCAAGTTCCTCTGTAATTCTAGACTGGAAACTATCGGAGCCTCATCATCAAGTCAAGGGCCCTCTAGGAAATGCTAGCAACCCAACAGGTCCAAAGCACAATTTCTAATATCTGTGAGTACCCGACATCTTAAAGGCATTCCACAAGGTTTTAATACTTTGGATAGAATAATTCGGATGGACTTCTGACTGAACACTGAGACTTAAAAAAAAAAAAAAAAGAAATTTTAAGGTCCTTTTTGAATTGGAGAGTTGTAATAACTAAATTTCAACCACATAACCACGAGCCTCACGTGGTGAACTACGATTCCCAGAAAATCACGAGGATGGCTTGCTTACATTACTCTGGTGTTTGTTGACCTCCATGGCATGCTTGATCTCGGGTGGCTCCTTCATCTGGGCATAACTGGAGAATCCTTTGGCGGCATCATGCTTCTGCCTATAAGCAACCTTAAAAAACACAAATCACTGTTAGTTTCATTCAGGGGTATACTACATTCTTCCCTGTTAAATTTCAGAGTTTCGCTAGGATTTTGTGTTTTTGAATACCACCATGATGGATATGTTTGCCTCAGCCTCCATATTGAGAGGCTATACATAGTGATTTACCGTTAGTGCTTCGGTTAGACTCGTCATTCTAACTCTTCACCGTTTATTTCAAAAGTCCATACACTAAAATTCCCACACATATTCAGCGAGCTTAAATCTCAGCTATGGTTTCGGGAAACCTTCCAAATCTGTGAGCCTTTTGGGGTCATAAATGCCCAAGGTTTAACTCTTGGGAAAACAACTGACAAAGTGGAGGGAAGTGATCGGACACTTAAAGGTGAATTTTTCATTTTTTCATTAGTTGTTATGACTTTCCGGAGTCACAGCTATATTGTAACGTAACCCTCATGAAACGCCCTAACCTTTGGGAGAAAATCTAACATGTGGGCAGATTTCTGAGGTAATGTCAAGGCCTGTCCTCTGTGAGAGAAATGAGCCACACACCAACACCACCCATCGCCACCACTTCAATTTGTTCCCTCCAGAGATGGAGAGAAGGCGTGAGAAGCATTACTTCAAAAATGAAAGTAACCAAACTCAACAACAGAGTTAGAAAAAAGAAGATCCAGAAGACAACAAACAAATTACCCCTTCCCCCCAGCCCATTCCATAATCCTATGTTTTTCCCTCACAATATTCGATTACTTTTATTTTTGTAGAATTACGCATTTTCTGTCTTCCCTCACTGGAACATAACTGCCTAGCTCACTGAATGCTCAGAACCCAAAATAGTGCCAGGCACAAACTAAGGATGAATGACTATTTGCTCAATGAATGAATGAATGAATGAAAATAAAACAGGAATGGATGATTTTTAAATTAATTTTAAATATATATTACAAGTTCTAAAATAAAGAAATATTAAATAGACTTAGAGTAACTTGACATGAGAGAATAAGGGCAATTTAAAGAGAAAAACTAGAAGAGTATTCACCAAGAACAAAACAAGATCTAAGTTTTAATGAAAAGGAATACAGCTAAACGTACGGAAAACATTTTACTAATACACACTCCTTGACAGCTATGTCTATATCTTCTTATACATCTTTTAATATCCTGTGTCTATCACAGTGAATGATGGAGTGTCGAAAGGCAATAAATGCTTGGTAAATGAATGAATACATGAGGTTATTAAATATTCTCAACTTCAAAAGAATGGGGCGCCTGGTTGACTCAGTCAGTTCCATGTCTAAATCTCGATTTCGACTCAGGTCACAATCTCACAGTTCGTGGGATCAAGCCCCACGTCAGGCTCTGTGGGGCTCCCTCCCTCCCTCTCTCTCTGCCCCTCCCTCCCTTGCTCCTGAGCCTGCTCACTCTCTCTCTCTCTCTCTCTCTCAAAATAAACTTTAAAAAGTAAATAAATAAAAATTGGGGTGCTTAGGTGGCTCAGTCAGTTGACCGTACAACTTCAGCTCAGGTCACGATCTCACGGTTCATGGGTTTGAGCCCCGCATTGGCTCTGTGTTGACAGCTCAGAACCTGGAGCCTGCTTCAGACTCTGTGTCTCCCTCTCTCTGCCCCTCCTCCACTCACACTGTCTCTCTGTCTCTCTGTCTCTCTCTCCCTCTTAAAAAAATAAACATCAGGGGCGCCTGGGTGGCTCAGTTGGTTGGGCGGCCGACTTCGGCTCAGGTCACAATCTCACGGTCTGTGAGTTCGAGCCCCGCGTCGGGCTCTGTGCTGACGGCTCAGAGCCTGGAGCCTGCTTCGGATTCTGTGTCTCCCTCTCTCTCCGCCCTTCCCCTGTTCACGCTGTGCCTCTATGTCTCTCAAAAATAAATAAACATTTAAAAAAATAAATAAATAAATAAAGTAAACATCAAAAAACAATTTGTAAATAAATAAAAATAAATATTCTCATGAACTCCAACTTCTCAGGGGTCTTAATAAAAACAGTATTAACCACTCATTTAACTTAGATATAATATACTTGTCTAGAGGATTAAAGCGATAATTGCAAAACTAATTTTTAAAAATAAAATCATTGAAATTTACCATAAAAAAACAAAGTCATCTGTCGCAGCTATCGATATTTAAACCTCCTCTCTGGATCCCCTACCAAGTTCTTCCTGAAAAGTTCTACATGAAAGAGAACTCACCCCAGGACATCGCAGTCTCTACATTGTACAAGCAGGGACACAAAGTTCCTCCTTTAATGAAACCGCAATCTGTCTTCCCCTAGCAGCCATGCAGGAGTCAAGTTCAGGACAGAACTTCAAATGTGGGCGCACAGCTATCGGTGACTTCCATTTCTCCAGACCATCTGCACAAAGGAAGGCCCTGAGCCCCGGTACCCCTAAATGCCCTCCTCCGCACAATTTATAATTAGGCCATCTCTTTCTGAGCATGCCCAGAATGTTCCAGATACGGTCTGACCCCTCCTAATTAGAACTGTCCGATTTAAGCCAGGTTATGACCTCTGGTGCACTATATCCTATTATTCACGCACCCATAGGTCACAATGTTTTCCTTCTGACAGCTGTGTTGAGATTTCTGTCAACTAACGCCTAAGTCTTGTTCAGTCCTGCCCCGTCTGGTTCTCACATCCAACCCTGCCTGCCTCGTTGATTGTCAGGACTCACACACAGCAGCCCACGTCATTCCAGGGATAATTCATCTTGTTAATATCCAGCCATTGATTTAATCCATCAGGGTATCTAACTCTCATGGACATATCTTTACATTTCCACCAACTAGTTCTGTTAAACAGGAAACCCATTAAGAACCACCGTGTAAGTTGATAAAGACCATTGTGTCAGTTTCATTACACTCTATATTATAACTTTGGGGGAAAGGAGGAAGAGTTTCATGGGTGGCCGGGTCTATTAAGCCACGAAGAAATTTTTATCAGATTTTTTCCTTCTTCTTAAAAGGAGAGAGCATGTACTATCTCCTTTTTGCTAGGAGCCTGGTGTAGTTTGTATTACTCGTGACTTTATAAACATAACCGATGCAGCTAATCCTTTAGCGAGTTATCACAGAAATGGCGAGTCACCAAGCACAATTTTAAAAAGCACTCTTTCTTTAAAAGGTGATGTAATGGTCTACTTGCAGCATTAGAAGTCGTTTCATTCAGAGCTGCTACTAAGCACCACTTTAGAATTAAGATTACATCAAATTGGAGGCAGCGGGACTTTAATTTATCATATTAATTTTCATACTTAAAATAGCTAATGGAAAATTATGTCAAGCTAATAGATTTTCTGGCAAATTTGATTTCTTAGGATTTGTCATTATCGTGTGCATTTCCCTAAATTAGCGCTGTTTTCTTCGTACCTTGAGAATTAAAGTCACTTTGGTACCGGACCCCTAACCAGCAGAGGACAACTTGCAGTTGTCTTTTTTTAATTTAATTGTTATTTATTTCGAGAGAGAGAGCCAGGGAGGGGCAGAGAGAGAGGAAGAGAGAAAAAATTCCAAGGAGGCTCTGCGCTGTTAGCAAGGAGCCCCATGCGGGGCTCGATCCCACAAATCGTGAGCTCATGACCTGAGCCGAAATCGAGGGTTGGATGCTTAGCTGACTGAGCCGCTCAGATGCCCCAACTTGCAATAGTCTTATACACTTACATATAAATATGTTTATAAAAGTAGTGTATACATTTGTCCTGTGTACTTGATAACATACGTATATGTATACATACGTATATCTATGACATCTATATACATGAGATCTGTATACATTTCTAACTTCAGTATACTTTATAACTACTGTCTAGGTAAACGGCACTTCTAATCCCATAGCATAGATATGTCTGAAGTTCCTGAAGTGGGACCCTGTAGCCACTACAGATAAAAATGTAGGCTGTCCAACACCTCACGAGTTCAGATACCTGAGGAGCCTGTCTTACTTCTGTGACAAGAGATTATTGAGTCTGCCTGAAAAAGCCCTAGTGTGAAGGATCTCACCATTTCACAGCACGGTCCATGCATGTCCAGAAACTTTCTTTGTGGTCTTTGATTATAAAATTTTTAAGGAGGGGGATATCTAATAAAATGATATCCAAAAACCTCTACATCTCTCTTTTTTTTTTTAATTTTTTTTAACATTTTATTTATTTTTGAGACACATCAAGACAGAGTGCGAGCAGGAGAGGGGCAGAGAGAGAGAGGAGACACAGAATCGGAAGCAGGCTCCAGGCTCTGAGCCGTCAGCACAGAGACCGAGGCGGGGCTCGAACTCACAGACTGCGAGATCATGACCTGAGCCGAAGTTGGACGCCCAACGAACTAGGCCACCCAGGTGCCCCTCTCCTTTTTAAAAAAAGCATTTCTTCCTCTTAGTCATTTTCTATAAGCAGCATTAATCTAGCTAACTTCATCTTATCATTCTGGTTTGAATGAAAGCATCTGACAACATCTGCAAATTGATTTTAACATAATATTTTGATCCAGTGTCCTAAGTTTAAGGAGACTTTTCACTAGAACCCAAAACGCCAGGAAATTCCAGGATCTGTCTAACACTCTAATTTAGTTTACCACAGATCTGATACTATCTGACACAGTACAAGGTTGGTTTTTTGGACACTGTCAAATAGTTTTACTTTCTTGCCATCTTATTACCTGGGAAGCTGTGAGAACTGCAATTTTAACAATAAAACTGATTTACACAAACCTCAAGAAATGTTATTACATTACACTGAAAGGTTATTACATTATATTATTCCATGGAAATCGATGTTTTATTCAGAATCCAGGTTCTTCCTTCCCAACAAGGTCAGTGATTAATTATAATAGTGGGCAGTGTTGGGAGCACGTACATGTCTTTCCCAGGGGCACAGTCTCCTATAACACGTGCTATGTATGTAACACATGTTAACACTGAAAGTGACAACAACTCATTCCGGAGGGAGAAAAAAGATCCTACAATATATAGTATGGATTATCTTTCACATTAAGTTGTACGTTGCATGTGTTTGGGAACTATCGTTCCGTTTCTGCCAAAACAAGGTAAGAAAAGTTGCACATTTTCACAGCAGTGAGGAGGTAAACAGCTGATAGTGTTACCTTCTCAAGTAGAAAAATAAAAATAGAATATTCTTGGGGCACCTGGATGGCTCAGTCGGTTAAGCATCCGACTTCGGCTCAGGTCATGATCTCATGGTTCGTGGGCTTGAGCCCTGCATCAGGCTCTGTGCTGACGGCTCGGAGCCTGGAGCCTGCTTCGGATTCTGTGTCTCCCCCTCTCTCTGCCCCTCCCCCACTTGCACTCTCTCTTTCTCTCTCAAAAATAAACAAACATTTAAAAAATTTTTTTGAATAATAGAATATTCTTTCTCTCTTGTATAACTGTTGTTTGTCACATATCAAGTGTCGTTGTACTTAATTTGCTTTCTAGAGTAGCCCGTATTATCAGCAAGTGGGTAGGTGACCAGATGTTGGCAAGGAAAAAAAGGGGGGCACATTAGTCACGGCCAGCCATGCAAAGCCCTGATATCATATATTTTTAGCCTGGTGTTGCGCAGCTGAGGTTAGCTTACTGCCAAGCTGAGTACACAGCGGACGTTTAAATCTGTAATAACCAAGTACTTAAAAATGTCCTGCAAAAGATAACGATGTTCAGTCGTTTTCGAGAGCACTTTATTTTCAGACTACTTTTAAATTATCCCCTCTTTAAAAGTAAAAAAGATTCCAAAGGAAGAAGGAACTTGTTTAATAAGAAAAAGCAGTGGTACAAAGAAGCGATACAGCATGTGGTTAAGAACCCAGACCCTGAAAATTAAAAAAAAAAAAAGGGGGGGGGGTGAGAGCCTGGATGGCTCAGTCGGTTAAGCGGCCGACTTCAGTTCAAGTCATGATCTCATGGTCTGTGAGTTCGAGCCCCGTGTTGGGCTCTGTGCTGATGGCTCATCAGAGCCTGGAGCCTGCTTCGGATTCTGTATCTCCCTCTCTCTCTGCCCTTCCCCTGCTCACGTTCTGTCTCTATGTCTCTCAAAAATAAATAAACGTTAAAAAAAAAAAAAAAGAAAAAAAAAGAACCCAGATCCTGGAGCCAGACTGTCCGTATCCACGTGCTTGTGCTGGCTTTCCCGTTTATTGGCTGTGTGATCACGGGCAAGTTACTTAGCTCCCCTGTGCTTCAGCTGCCACGTCTCCGAAATGGGGCTGTCTCACAGGGTAGTTATGGGCCTCATGTGATATAAATATATGTAAACTGCTTGGAACAGCACCTGACACATAGTTAACACATCTATGTGTTCACTATTATTTTTAACCTAAAATGTAGCATGAAGAACATAAACTATGTAAAAGGAAACATTTCCTTATAAAAGGAATCAACAAATTCAACAAAATCCATTTTACAGGTATTTACTGGATACCCTGTCCACCAAGGAATGTTCTAAGCTTGGGGATAGAGCAGAGAACAAGACACGTGAGGTCCCTGCTCTCACGCCACTTGGGGAACCAAGTAACAGATTAATGAAGTTAAAAAAAAAGGGGCGCCTGGGTGGCTCAGTTGGTTAAGCAGCTGACTTCAGCTCAGGTCATGATCTCATGGTTTGTGGGTTCGAGCCCCACATTGGGCTCTGGGCTGAGGGCTCAGAGCCTGGAGCCTGCTTTGGATTCTGTGTCTCCCTCTCTCTCTCTGCCCCTTCCCCACTCATGCTCTGTCTCCCTCTCTCTCAAAAGTAAACATTAAAAACATTTTAAAAACAAATTTTTAAATTTGCTGTGCCGTGAAGAAAACGAAACAAGATAAGTGAGACAGAGCTGAAATACTCTGTTCTGAAATTCTATTTTAATAACTACAACAAATGAAACCCACTACTTATTCCTTATGTCTTGATGTAAAAAAGGGAAAGATTACTCTTCTGGCTTCCAAATGAGTTTCTAGGACGACAGTCCTTAATTTCACCTGCAACTTGCAATCACCAGAACGGCCCCTTCCCCCGGAGACGTTCCACACGGAAACCGTGTTCCACGGAAAAGGAAATTCAGGAACCACTTGCCTCCCTGAGGAAGCCCAGCCCCATGGATACTGCATTTAACCATTAACCCTTTAATATCTGCTGTAAGACTTCAATCTAAGTAAGCCGTCCTAATAAGATTAAACTTTGTTCTATTAACGGTTGTAAATGGGATTAGGAAAAACAGCATCATGTGATGACAAATTTGCATGTCCCTTCATTTTCCGTGACTCCATCAGTGACTACTGACAGTACATCAATTAGCAGCTTCTAATTTTCATTCAATATGCGATACCCAAGATAAACAATCTTTTTGCTAAATATCCTTAAATATGCATTTTAAATATTTTAAATATTAATCTATTTTAAGATATTAATTATATTAGGTTAAATTCATATATATATAATTATAAGAATTTATATATATATAATTATAAGAATTTAGGAAAACCATACCTCGCTCTGAAGCTGGGTGACTTCTCTTGCAAAGACACTATCAATTGTGGCTGGCATCTGCTTATAAAGAGAATTGGAAAGATTCGCCTTAATGGCGCCTTTGTATTTTGCCTAGAGAGAGGAAAAAAGGGAAAAAAAAATAAGCATTACTGGTTTTTTAGCATGAATATTGAAAGAGAATAAAAGGAAACTTTCTTCAGAACCAGAATTAATTTAAAAACCCGAAGACCATTTTAACCTTAGATACTAGACCGAAGAACATATTCTGAAGACAGATAAATCCAATTTATCGTGGAAAAAGCTTTCAACAAGACGCTCAAGGAAATAATGACGATTTTTCTATTTAAGCCCATGCACGTTTGTAAAAGTAAATCTGTTTGTATATATTGAGAGTTTCCGTAGGTTTGAGCAGCAAAGAAAAACATGAGCAAAATGAGACAATTGAGCTGTTCCAGAAAATACAAGTTGTTAGAATGTACTGTCTAGAACCTGAATGCACCGTGCTCCTTTATTCAAATCTTTTTAACCTCTTTCTACCATGATTGCAGTGGGGGGGGGGGGGAGGAGGGAGGGGAAGGAGGGGGAAGGGTGCTGTTTCTGGGCCTTCCCACCTCCAGTCTGCACTTCTGCACTGTCTCTAAGCAATCCCAAACATTCATTACTCATAAAGAGAAAGGCTCATTCACCATTTCCCTCAGGAAGATTAGGTTCAAAGTAACATAACACATTGTCCACTTCCCTTTTTTCTTTCCTTTTTTTTTTTCCTTGCTCTGCAGTTAACTCCTTCAGGAAAAAGAATCCTTTAGGAATTAAAGACATCAAGAGAGTCTCTGCACGGGAGAAATAACAGCTAACGCAGACCGACAAAACCAGGTCCCTCCACGCTCTGACATTACTCCCACTCAGAGCTAGAGTTGAGCGGGGGGGTTATCAAGCGTAGACGAGGTGTAAACCTCGTGTCCTCACGACTCTTTGGAGTCGGGTACTTAAGAAAAGAAACTTTGCCGGCTCTCCTCAGCGTGTTTTCACATCCGGGAAATCATCCTGAGTCCATCGTGTTGATCTTTTCCAGCGTAACTGAGGAAACACTAGAGGTCAGTCATTTCCAATGCTATTTCACTCGCCCTCTGGCGCATTTATCTTTTCCATGCGGTCTAGTCACAGACTACAGAAATGCCGCCTCACAGACATGGCCGTTAACGTTGGCTTTACAATGCAGCACAGGCTGGGGCTTGAAACCCTCTCAGAAAGAGACTATATGATTTCTCAGCTGGAAAATGAATGGCGTGCATTTCTCACTCTGTGACTTCCTAAGTGTCTCCGTTGAACGGATCCTGCTCAAAAATAGTTAAAATTGATTTAAAATTACTTACCAAAGATACTACCTTGTATGGAATCGGCTGGTAAATGTTACTCATTTTCAAAATGATATTCAACAATTTATATCTAATAACACCTCTTGGGAAATAAAATAATGGACCTTCTAAAACAATTTTTCCAGTACTTTCTACTCATTGAATAAAATCTCTCTTTTCAAGAGTAATCCTACATAAATATGAAAGGGCTGGAGTCAAAATATAGACATATATAATAAAATATGTCAACCTTAGAGTTAACGGGCACTGTGTGTAGAATTACATAATTATATAGATATTACTAACATTCAGTGGTGCTCTCAAAAATATTATTCTCTAATTTTAATGCAGAGACTTTCATCTACATAAACAGAAAATGCGAAGGCAAGCCGTTTTGAAAGTTTGGGGGCCTTACCTCAGAAATGAAAGCACCAATATTTTTTACATGGTTTAGCATGGGCGTGTCAGGCACGAACGTACACTTGTTCTTAGACTTTTTATGCTCTTCTTTATAATGAATCTAAAAGAGAGAATAATTGTCATAAGGCAAGAAAGAGGAAAAACCATTTTAATGCTCCTTTTTTGAACCGAAGAATTGGAATGCCTTGAGAAAGACTGTTTCCTGAAGTAAGTACTCGAATGAGGACTAATGCTCGAAACCAGTCAAATCACATAAATGGATATCTAACCCAGACCTGCAAGGGCGATGAGACACAGGCAAGAAAGACTGCTTTAGGTAAGTAAGGGTCCCGTTGGCATCGAGGATCACGTGAGGTGGACTCCCGTTGACTGTGCGTCCTGTCTGCCCGGCTCGCTCAGCCCAAGCACTACCCACTCTCACTTCATCCGCCAAGTGTCCTAGTTCATCGTTACTTTCAAGCCGCTGACTAAACAGCTAAGCCTACAATCAAACAGAAACCTAGCTGCCTACCTCTAGGTTTAGGACAAGGAGTCACCAAGAAGGATGTAACCAATGAAGAAGCAGAGGCAGAAATCAAACACGTGGAGGTTCCTGTTAGCATCATTCCATGCTGGATTAGAGGAAGGGGCTCAAACCGTCCCACAGTGAGCTTCCTTGACTCATTAATTCTGCTCGAATCAAACTTACCTAATTGATGAGCACCTAGAGGCCTCCCCATCTGCCTCCCCTCCCCCTACGAGAGCAGAACGTGCCCTGAAAGCTTGTCCCATGGTGGAGGAGACCATTCCAGGTAGGCAGGTGCTCGAGACAAAGTCCAGAGAGGCCGAGCTGAGCACGCATATTTCTTCTCTCAAACTCGGTAGTAAAACGAATCCGTCCTTTCCCCTCGTTACTCTGGGGGAAGACCCTGCATGAACACACGAGCTGCAAAGAAGGAAGCGTCTGTGGACACGGCCCTGTCCACACTGTCACACTAATTGCTGCCCGACCCGAAAACTGGCGAGGCAAAATTTATGACTGGTCGAGAGGATGCGGGTAATTTGCTAAAAGCTCTATCACCCTGTAATAAAGTCATGCTTGTCTACCCAACACTGTAAATACTTCTGCTGCAAAAAGTGTCCCAGTTCAGACGATAAATTACATGGTCTCCCTGATTATAGCCTAAAAGTGAAGTTCAGTTGAATACATACCTGGTTCCTAAAGGATGCGACTAACACTGATCATACACACTAGCATTTCACAGAGATTTTACCACATGGAAGCCTGATTTGAGGGACCTAATTTGACCTGGGGTATGACCGGATATGAACACACTAAGCTATTTCAAAATGCCGTCTCTCACCACTGTGACTCAGGTATCAGACGCCTACCACATTAAACATTTGCTTTATTCATGAAATCAACATTGGAACATATTTATCTTATCTGAGCACTAAATTACTTTTTTTCTTCTCAGAGATTAGCCATAATTTTAGGTCTCTGCAAATCACCCTCCTCAGCCACTAGTAATTAAACCGTTAATGGCAGTATGATAAATAGTAGGCTATTTTGATCATAAGGAGGGGAAAAAAAAAAGTAGCCCCGTTATATAATTAAGTGTGAGAGAAAAGAACCTATCATTAGGCTTAAGTTTGGCTCATTATTTTTATCTTTTGCCACCATCTTTTCCCTCTCACGTTCTTCACTGCGGTGGTATGCGCTATGGCTATGGGCCTCCTGATAAGCTCAGACCTGAGCAGAATGTTCAAGACAGGATAAAGGGTGAAGTACTTACTTCCTTTGCTGTGCAGCCAAACAGTTCTGTCTTACGTGGGATCCCTGTTTCTTTCTTTGGTCTTTATTGAAAAGATACACACACACACACGTATTATTTGCTTATTGACACTGATATTGTACTTCGAATGAATTTTACAACATGAGTGACAAGAAGCAAATGACTTGATGTTTTATATAAAGAATGCAACGTATTGTTAGCCTTTCTATACCGGGATCATAGGAAGAGCTAGGTGAAACGGACCTCTAAGGGACACAAAATCCTAGGCAAAATAAAATCACCGAGTCGACAGCTACTTCCTAATATGGCCATGGCCCCATTTATTGGATAGATTGCCTACACGACCTCTTTCTTTCCCAATAACAGAACACAAACGTATTTATGAGAGTAGCCAGGCCCCTGTCTGAGCCTCAGAGGACGAACTGACCTAAACCAGCCACAGTTTAATCCTTCCCCTTGGCCAGTGAGCCCCTGGTGCCCAGCTCTGGCCAGGGGACATTTGTAGAAGTCTTCCTGGCAGTGTCCCTGGTGTCTCTGGAATAAAGAAAAGAGACTTGCTGGCATGGCCCGGTGACATTTTGCTCATCTACCTTTTTCCTCTTCCAGTCACAGGGATTTGGCACCAGTGATGTCATCAGAAGGTCACCAAACTAATGATGACAAAGTAGAGGGAAGGGAACCTAGGAGACTGACAACATCCACTGTACCAAGACGGGACCCCTGACCTCCAGGTTTCATTATGTGAACATACAAAACCCCACCTGTTTGTTAAGCTTCTGTGCTAGGGTTTGCCTCTTACTTGTGGCCACCTGCACTCATAACCAACACTATGCAAGTTACTTTCTGGGTTTTTTAAATTGATTTTAGAAAGAGAGAATGAGCAGGGGGCAAAGGCAGAAGGAGAGAGAGAATCCTGAGGAGGCACCAGGCTCGGTGTGGAGCCTGATGCAGGGCTCGATCCCACAACCTTGGGATCATGACCTGAGCCACAGTCAAGAGTCGGACGCTCAACCGACTGAAGCACCCCAGCGCCCTCATCCAAGTTACTTTCTAGTTGAGGGGAAAAGAAGTGGGCAAAGTTGATGACTTAAACCTTCCGAGGGTGTTCACTTGCGTGCAGCAGAAAGAATTTAACCCCAAGTTTAACTTCTGCTCTGACCATGCCCATTAATCCTGCCATGTCTCAACTACAATTAGACTTAAATCAGTTCAGGGGTGCTCCCTCTTCTTAGCCCAGTCTCTTTCACTTGGTATGAGATTAGCTAATGGCCGAACGTGGATGACAAATAACAGAAATGTGTAAGGGTATTTCTTTTTTCAGGCCCTGAACCAAAACGACAGAGAAAGTCTTTTCTCAAATGGAGCCATTATTGGCTGAAGGCAGCAAACCCTGGAAGAGAGAACTGTGGCCCCATCACTAGGTGATAGTAGCGTAGGGGGATTTAGGAAGGATTTACCCACAACAAACAATGTTCAGTTGCCTGGAAAATATTCTTTCTGCTGCACGCAAGTGAACACCCTCAGAAGGTTTGAACCAAAACAGTGAGTCACAGGCTTCGTGCAGATGTGGCCCAACTCACTCTGCAGAAACTCTGGGTGCCTAAGTTACAAGGAACATACAAAAACATCCCCTTTAACCTAATATTTTTTAATGTTTTTTTTATTATTATTATATTTCTGAGAGAGAGACTGAGAATGAATGGAGGGCAGAGAGAAAGGGAGACACAGAATCCGAAACAGGCTCCAGGCTCCGAGCTGTCAGCACAGAGCCCGATGCGGGGCTTGAACTCATGAACTGTGAGATCATGACCTGATCTGAAGTTGGACGCTTAAGCGACTGAGCCACCCAGGCGCCCCCCTTTAACCTAATATTTTTTATGATTACCTGACAAAAGACCACAAGATCAATGCTTCTGATGGCTCAACAGAGTTGACAGGTTTGACTTATTCAAGGAATTCATTAGGTAGTTGACTAACAGGCCCAGAGAGAGAGAGAATGAGAAGAGAAATAGAAAGTATTACATAGTTAACAGAAAAATAAAAGAGATGGTCTCGGAAGCCAAGGTGTCTTTAAGATTGGGAAGTGAGTTCCATAGAAGCTGCACAATACTGGCAGGGCGAGTGAAAGGCAGACATTAGGTGGAGTCAAGAAAAATTGAAAAAAAACGCCTCACACTGATGCCCCAAGTGAAGCCACCTGACATGAAAAACACACACTTCTTTCTATGGAGAACTGTAAACATTGCAGACTTCCCTAGACTTTTCCCTAGATCATCGCTATGTAACATTTTAATAAACCATCTGGAGGGGCACCTGGGTGGGTCCGTCAGTTATGCGTCCGACTTGGGCTCAGGTCATGATCTCACGGTTTGTGAGTTCGAGCCCCACTTCAGGCTCTGTGCTGACAGCTCAAAGCCTGGAGCCTGCTTCGGATTCTGTGTCTCCTTCTCTCTCTGCCTCTCCCTCACTTGTGCTCTCTCTCTCTCTTTCAAATAAATTATCTGGCAAGGGTTTGATACAGTAAAGTCGGCAGGTCTGCTGATAACCCAAGCTCAGAAAAACCACAGAGGAGTTTCATCGCTAGCAAGGTGAAAACCATCCAAACTACTATTAGGAGATAATGGAGGAAGTGCCTGGGTAGCTCAGTCGGTTAAGGGTCCAACTCATGATTTCAGCTCAGGTCATGATCTCATGGTTCATGGGATTGAGCCCCACATCGGGCTCTGCGCTGAGTGTGGAGCCTGCTTGGGATTCTCTCTCTCTCTCCTTCTCTCTTGCTCATGCATTTCCTCTCTCTTTCTCTCTCTCCCAAAATAAATAAATAAACCTTTTTATAAAATGAGTTTTTAAAAAGACGATCAGCAACAACTCATAAGTCAGGACTGAAAATGGCTGAGGATGATATTCTACAGAGGCCGATCCAACAGCTTCCCGCAGCCCCCAAGACCAGGAAACTTTAAATGTCATCACAAAGGGGGCAGGTCGCAACACAGAACTTCATTCCATAATCGCGGGCCATCTACATCCAAACTGCTGTGCACAGATCTGGTTGCCCCACACTCAGGAAAGACATGAGAAAGCTAGGAATGCACAGAGGGACAATGAGAATGACGAAGGAGGTGGAGAAAGACTGCCCCACCAAGAGAAACCCAGAAAGCCAGACTTCTCATGTCAAAAATGGCGCAGGAGGATGGGCAGCCACCAGCCAGGCTCTGGATGGAGCCAGACCTAAGCCTGAGTCTTGTCCCCTGTCCTGACTAGCCAGGTGGCCTCAGGCAAGCTACTCAACCTTGAGTTCCCCCCTCTGAACTGATCCTCACAAAACGCATGGCACCAGCTTGTAACTCAGAATACAATATATTTGTGGGGTGCCTGGCACACATGGAAAGGAATGACAGCATGGTGGCCAAGGTTTGGAATCAGGCAGACCTTGTTTCAAATCCCAGCTGTGT
The DNA here is from genome assembly GCA_030068075.1 of Paguma larvata. Classification (NCBI taxonomy): domain Eukaryota; kingdom Metazoa; phylum Chordata; class Mammalia; order Carnivora; family Viverridae; genus Paguma; species Paguma larvata. Next base: position 118,692,130 of record CM057828.1, on the reverse strand, counting down.
GGCTCACTAGCTGTATGATTCGATTGATTTCTCAAAGGCTGCTTCTCAAAGCTTCAAGATGAAGAACTGTGCACACCAGGCAAACAAGACACCGGATTCACTTGGTGACACAGACAACAAACAAATTACCTTCAAACAGACAAAAAGGCTCAAGTAAGCACATGGATGTCCCTCTGGAATACAATGAGTTGGAAAAAAAAAAAAAAAAAACTAACAGACTTGAAGGTTTGTCTTTAAGTTTGAGACTAGGGAGAAGGTCTGTGTACTAAACGGAAAGTGGGCACCCATCGAGGGGCACCATCAGGAGCATGAGACAGCCTCGCCTGGAACCCCCACCTAACACGCTGAGGTCATTTGTCCATTTTTACATCTGTTTCAGCTCCGTGATTGATGCAACTCAAACATACCTTTAGACGACCATCTAGCCATACAGACAATATAAGAGAGATAGGAGCTTCAACTGTAAGTTCATCTGCTCCATATGAAAACACTGGTGATGCTGACCATGAATAAATTAGCTATTTCTTAATAAATACCTTACTTTTTAACCAAACTTCTAAAACTAGAACTTTTATTTGGTCCAGAAAGTGTACAATAAAATTTGTTTTTAAAAATGATTGCCTGAACTCCTCTTTTCATTTTTGTTTTAGAAACAAAAGAAGTAGGGGCGCCTGGGTGGCTCAGTCAGTTAAGTGTCAGACTTTGGCTCAGGTCATGACCTCGCAGTTCATGAGTTCAAGCCCCGCATCGGGTTCTGTGCTGACAGCTTGAAGCCTGGAGCTTGTTTCAGATTCTGTGTCTCCCTCTCTCTCCCACCCCCCCGGCCCCTGCTCATGCTCTGTCTCTCTCTCCTTCAAAAATAAATAAACATTAAAAAATTAAAAGACAAAAATAAATAAATAAATAAAATAAAGTCACTGGAAAATTAACAACTTGTAGTTACACTGCAACTGTTCAAAACAACTGCAATAAAACCACTACTAACTGAGGTTGCCACTTCGGTGCTATCATTTAGCTCATCCACAATTTCGTTTTATAAAAAACATAACAATGCTAGAAGAGGTACTGTTTCCAGAGTTATGGAACTTAAGGTTTTCAATGGTAGCATTACTATTACCAATACTAGTGTAATAAATAAGACTAAAACTAAGATCAACTTTGCACAGAAATCCACAGTGAGAGAAAGCACAGAAGAGTGGCTAAGGCTGAAAGGGCTTTGAAGGGCTATGAACCTCTCTGAGCCTTCATTTCTTCACCTCGAAAATGAGAAAAACGATGGAACTTACGTCAGACGCGTCAACCCCTGTCACTTGGTACTCAGTAAATCTTAACTAGGCTGATGCATTTGTTGTTGTTGTCGTCATTTTATCATTATTCTAGTTTACAAAGAATTTTCAGATGCAGTAGCTTAGGACTATTAAGTAAATAGCACAAAGAAATACTGAATAAAATTCAGTTACATTACCCGGCAAATATATATATGGAAGCGGTATGATTCGCACCACCCTCTGGCTCTTTATGACAAACCACAAGGAGACAGAGAGTTATATATAAAATGGGACGGAATGGATTCAGACATAATTTACAGACTCAGTAGTTAATAGCAGCTAACATCTCTTGAGTGCTCACAATGTTCCCCGCTAAACATTTCAGATGTGTTACCGTTACCTAACCATACTGTAATAGACGTTGCCCTTGAACTGAGCCCAGTCAGCTTACATAACCTGCTCCAATGTTCCTGTTAAATTGATGCAGGCGGGTTGACCTCAGAGAGCATGCCAGCACACTACCCCACTTCCCCGGATTGACTGCCTTTGAAAACAAACATTTGCGAAATATTCTGACAGCTTTGCTCATCTGCTACGACAGAAATGGCCAGTACTGTGCTCGCTTCTGTACAAACCCAGGCCCCTATTCCCTTTTCACGAGCCATCTCACCTCTGCACTAGCAATTCGCTTACAATTGTTTTAATGAGGATCTAAATGCTCTTCCCTGGTGAGCAATACTTCTTCCTTGGGCTTCTAGAATTCTAGCTTCCATATTTACTGGTTTACTAATAATAATTATGTGTGTGTATGTGTGTGTGTATTATATGTATATAAATTATTTAACATACACATATATATTACTAATATATATTACTAATATATTAGTAATTACTAATAATTATACTTAGTAATTAATAATTACTAATAATTAATAGTATATTACTAATACACTAATACACATTACTAATACCATCATCATCTAGCTCAGGGTTCTTACCCTGCTGCTCGGTAATCCATGAATCCAAAATTGTACATTCATGTTATATATATATACAAGTATATATATTTTCCTGGTTTGGAAATAGTTTAGAAAACTACTGCATTTATCGAAGTCCTCAAAAAATCCCCAAAATGTTTTCTAAAACTCCATTCATTTAGACAAAGATCCTCCCGAATGAAATCACACCGCCCTACAAATTAAGAAGGCTTTGGGGTTCACACATGGAATGTGCCCTGAAATGCAATGCTTTACGATTTCAGGCCAGAGTGACAATGAATTTCCTAAGGGACAGCATTCTGGATTAGGAACATGGAGACCTGCTCCCTACAGAAATCCTCTGAAGAGGTGACCTTGAAGAAATCAGTGAAAATTCCTGCACTTAGTCCCATGACCTGGAACACAACTGTGTTTTAACCGAGGATTTCAGTGTTTTCTCCCCAGCTCGTCGATTCTATGACACAATCACGCCACACACACAATGCAAAATAAGACAAAAAGGACTTAAGCCACTTACATCACTAATGAGTTTGGTGCATTTTCTGGCCAATTCCATGCTGAGGTCTTCAATAACGGGCTTAAAGAAGACCTGCAGAAAAACAAAGAGAGGAAACATTTTTTCCAGTGATCAGCTTAGAGGAACGAACATCCTTCTCGGCAGATGCTTTCTCTCTCACCATCTCTTCATCATTTTCTTCTTCCCCTGTTTTCTCCGCCTCGGCTTCATCTTTTACACCCTCAAATACAGGGACCCTCATTTTTACTATTTACACCTAGAGGTGTTTTTGTTGTTTTGTTTTTTTAATTCACTAGGACAGCACCCTTTCCTGTACTTCGGCACCCTTGAGAGCTCGGAGTCTCTGGGCTTCTGGAAGAAATGTCCTTGCCCAGGCCTCGTCCCAATTTAGCTTCCACTTCACCCTCCTTATCACAACCGCGTGTGGGTGGATGGAACAGGATCGGGGAGGTCGGCCAGGGCCAGCCTCCAAGTGGAAATACCACTTTCACAGGCAAAATTCGACTTCGTAACCTTTTAAAGTCAACGTTCTTTCAACTTGGAAAGGAATCCAAAAGAGACCGTTTATTTCTATTCCACTAATTTAATTCATTCATATAATAGTTTGGAAGAGACTTAAAGATCTTTTTCTGGGGAAACGACTCAGCTGTAACACTCCAGATAGCACAGTCAAAGCCTGTTATCTCAAAGATTTCTCAGCTCCATCTAAATAAAGCTTTCGCTGGAACACCAGACATAGCTCTCATTTGGGAGAGCGAATCTGGCTCATTCAAACTCATTTCGTTAACCCAAGTTAAATTTTGTATGAGCCTAACACAAACTTCTCACATTCTGAAAAGTACTAACTTTAAATTAGCTGATTAAAGGCTAGTAATCTATGATGAAAAGCCCTTTGAACCCCTTCAAAGAATCTATTCTGAGTTAATTATGACCGCTAATCTTATATTGCTATTGTATTCTTTTAATTGTAAACATCATTAAACATGAGAAGTTGCAGTTAACGTGGGTTGATATATCATTTAAGAATTCTAGAAACATCATTGTTTCAAAAACATAATAATCACGTTCCTCCAATTCGGCCCATTGTGTCAATTTTTACCAATTCACTAGTTTTCATATTATAAAATATTCATTTTTCATATATTCCTCAATGTGTACTACATGCTTGGAAAAGTCTGGAAGAATAAATTGTAACAGTATCTATAATGTGTCATCAGGTATATTGTTAAAAATATATTTCTCAAAAAAATTCTTTATGGTCAATTTAGGCAATGCTAAGGCTCTATACCACTCATAATTTATCATTTTGATATTCAAGTTTAGGGTAAATTAAGTTTCATAAAACCATAACATAACAGTGTTGGACATAAAAAAAAATCTCATGGTGAATAATGAAACCAATTATAAAATACACTTCATTCAACATACATTATTCTAAGTAGCCAAGTATAATGCTATTTTCTCTTGACATCATATCTAGTTTTAAATTTTCTTCAAGAAATTGCTTTGGTTTTACCTAAACTAAAAATTCTGACAAGAAAAATATTTGAAGCAGTCATCACGTATAGATTATTCCTCGTATTGTCTTCCACGAGACTAAAGGTCCACAGAATACTCTGGCAAAGAAAGGGGTGTTTTTAAGTGAATGTGCTTGGAAAAACCTGTATACTAATCTCTACCCTTATCAACTGGAGATCTACGAGGCATAACTACAAATCAGGAGCTCCCGAGAAGACCCACAATGAAGAAAATTATTTAGGTTTCCTTAATCCAGCATTTCTGAAACATGAAATCCTATTCATCTAATCTAGTCTACCTACTATTCTTTAATGATGCCCAATGCTCTAGAAAACTTAACATTCTTCTATGAAGTATTATCTAGGGAAACATTATGCCACTCTGAAAAAAAAAGTTGTATTCTAGAATAGTTGTTGGTCTTTTCATAAAATGATTTTTTAAATTTTATTTTTATTTATTTTTGAGAAAGATACAGCAAGCAGGGAGGTGGAGGGAGGTGCAGAGAGAGAAGGAGCAGAACCCCAAGGAGGCTCCAAGCTGTCAGCACAGAGCCCAACACGGGGCTCAAACTCACGAACTGTGAGATCATGACCTGAGCCAAAATCAAAAGTCGGATGCTGAACCAACTGAGCCACCCAGTCGCCTCTGAAATGAGTTTTGATACAGGCTAACTTTAATGGCATCATATATCCTGCTTACTAGCAAAAATACCAAAAAGAAATCCCCCAGGAGCGGTGAATTTGGAAACTTCACTTTTAAAATAACAACTATGTTATTTTAAACATGGCTGTGTAGAGAATTCTACAAGGAAATTCTCTGTGTGTTATACTTGTTCCGTAAAGGAGCAGAATGTGTGAACTCTGTTTCTCTCAAGTCTTCTGCCAAAAGACTGTTCTAATATTCCATAGAAGATCTATTACATTAGCTTTATTTGGAAAAAGGGAAGAGCAATTTCTATGAGCTTTTCTAACAAACTTCTAGAAGTGTAGGGAGAAAGTCCTGCCAAAGCTACTTAAGATGATTCATGTTGTTCACGGTGACATCTATTCCCCATGGAGAATTACCTTCGGTGGACTTCAGAGGTTGCTATTTTCTCATTTCCCGTCATGTAACAAGTTCTTATTGACTCTCTGCTGTGCTGGAAGAAAATAATTTGTTGAGATTATGCACAGAAGTTTTGAAAGCAAAACCAAACACCATATGCAACGTAAACACAAATTTTCCATTTGAGATTTAGAATCAGAATTTTAAAGCCACAGGGATCCCGAAGAAATCAATCTTACTCAAAGCTCTCTCTTTTACAGAGAACAGAATGAAGATCAAGAGCAATTAATTATGTGTCTCCTTCGCAGAGTTATTCAATGGAACACCAGGACCGGAACTGAACCGGAGTTTCTGTTCATTCATTCAAATAAGTGTTGCTCTATCAGACACTGTGCTTGGCGTTAGGGATGCGATGGTGAGTAAAACAGACCCTGTGCTAAGATAAGGCAGGAAATAAAAAAACTATTATTTAAGACACGCTGGACGAACTCCTTAATGGATTATTTGGCATGCAACACACATTATTCCTTTTGACTGCATGTATCTTTTTTTTTTCCTTTCGCCTGTAAATAGAATATGAAATGCATGTAAAGTTTTCTTTAAAACATTTTAAGCCTTGGGGCACTTGGGTGGCTCAATAGGTTAAGCGACCAACTGCGGCTCAGGTCATGATCTTGCAGTTCCTGAGATGAAGCCCCGCGTGGGGCTCTGTGCTGACAGCTCAGAGCCTGGAGCCTGCTTCAGATTCTATGTCTCCTTCTCTCTGCCCCCCCCCCCCACCCGCTCATGCTCTGTCTCTCATTCTGTCAAAGGATGAACATTAAACATTTTTAATAAAACAAAACAAAACATTTTAAGCCTTGTGCTTTACCACAGCAAAGCTCTGTTGTCAACAGCCCCCAGATGGGACTTGGGGAATGAAGAGAAAGTTCTTCATCGATAGCTATCATGTTTCAAAGTTCCCTACGGTCCTCTTTTTTTTTTTTTTAACCAAGTTAAATGTCGTATTTTAATACATATTTTCACCTTGGGACACCCCGATAAGGGACTATCTGAAAAGCTGTTAATCCCTTTTCCTGATCGTGTACTTCATTTACCTGTGTTAGTCCTCTATCCACGCCCTGACACAGAATGAGAGCACCGTGGGGGGCACGCCATGTCTGGCAAGACCCTCTACTTCCCGGTCTGGCCCTCCCACGCCCTCTAGAGCAAATTTTTTAATTCCTCTCCACCCTAATTCTCCACAGTTAAAGAGAAAAAAACAAAGGCCGGAAGTTACTGAAAGCAATAGCAAAGCCCCTCAGGAACACAAGATCGGTCAGCTTTCCAGCAAAGGCACCCGGCTGCAGGAGGAGCACTTGGTATGAAAGAGTCTTCCCCTCTGAAAGGGTAGGACAATCGAGATGTTATGGGGGGGGGGGGGTACCGTCCCTCCTAACGGCCTACGGATAGGAGCTAACTTGCAGGGTACAACCCAGACGTCTTTAATCTGGTTAGAGTTTGATGCCTTGGGACGAGCAAATGTGTTTTCACAGCAACTGCCAAGTCCCATCCCACGGGGGATTCGGGTCTCTGGGGACATCGCCGCCGGCCAAGGAAACTCTCGGGCGTCATCACCGGCCTTCGGCGTCTTGGTCCCATGCAGTCAGCGTCCCCTAGAATGTGACAAACGTTTCATACGGAGTTCCCTTTTTCCTCTTTTCTTTACAGGGAGAAGACACGTGCTTTTCCCCGGCACAGCGGTGAGTGGGCCTCACAGACGAAAATCCGTGAGAGTTAAAAATGGAGGTTCCGTTCTGAGGGGAGGAACACTTACAGAGATCAACTAGATTCTTCCACTTTCAAAATTCACTCCACATTGCTTCTTATGAAACATTCCCCCGGAATGGGGAGGTCAGAGAGGAAGTGGTTCACTTGACTCGTCTGCCTGTGTTCGCAGTCCTTTAGAGGCGAGGTTTTCAGTTGCCTGGGGTTTTTCGTTTGTTTGTTTCATTTTGTTTTGTTTTTAGGACTATCCCCCAGAAGGTTCCTGCTTCTCGGTTGACTCTCTGGTCGTTTCGCCTTTGCCTCACATATTTCCTCATTGCTTGGCATCTGTCCAAAAGAGAACTTTACTAAGAGATGAGGGGAGAAAATCGTCTCTTCGTACAAGAAATGTAACCTCTCTCTCGGGCACCTTGTCTTCTTCATAAAAGGAGAAAAACTCTGCTTAATATTAGCCCTATCTATTTTTACAATTTACATTCATTAAGACCACCTTCTCCTTTTTCATGGCCATTTCATTACTGTTTGTTAATTAGAAATCAAAAGAACACAAAGCAACCTGAATAATTGTCACCATTACTAATTATGCCATTAAAATAAGATTTAATACAGTGGGTTTTTTTTTTTTTTTGTATTCATATTCCTGCTTTCACAAACAGAGAGCCTACTCACAAACGAGAGCTATATATCCAAACTGTTCTTGGAAGAGGAGAAAAACAAGAAACTGCAAACCATTTTGGAGCCGTGTCCAGGTTGGGTGTGGTTGGAATGCCAAAAATCAGAAGTATCTATTCTTCTAAATGTCTTGGCTGGGAACGGGGTGGGGGTGGGGGAGTCTTCTCATTCAGAGTCTCCATTGACACAGGCATCCAGGGAACTGAAGAACTTTGGTTTAATTCACTGCTTACTTGAGACATTACTTCAGTGGGAACCACAGCGAAGCTACTTAATCCTGCCTTCACGTCCGCAAGACTTCCCTCTGAGAGAAGCCCAAGGTCTGAGTGGCCCCTGAGCGGCCTGTGACCAGAATCAAAGAGTCATGCGCAAACAGCTTGCCTGTCCCCACAAGTATCTCTTCCCTAGAATTTTGTGTGAGATGTGTCAGGAAAAATTGCCAAGGCTTTGAAGCTAGCCCGCAGGCACAAAAAGTACCTCCTGTGTTATCTAATGTTACCTTCTGGCTAATTTGTCCTTTCTCTGGCTTCAAACTGCTTTGCAGCACCATAAAATGTTAAAAACTGATAACAATGCTAATGATGCTTTATCCATGCAAATGCAAAGTAATCGTGTCCTGGGGAAAAGCAATTGATTATCGCCCTGTCAATAGAGCCTTTTTTGCATTTATTTGTAAATTCATTTCAGCAGCCCCGGATTACTCATATTTTGTCCATTCTTCAAATTCACCTTTGACCCAGTCTTAACCTCTTACCGGTACCCTCGTTAATCAAAGAGCTAAAATCTCTTAAATGTGTTCAGTCTATGTTTCAGGAGAATCATGATTTCACCATTTTTTTAAAAAACTATATCCTTTAACAGCTGCAAATGACTTAATTATCTGCATTGCTTTCTTTTAACATTTGCAAAACGAGAAAGAGAGAAGGTACTACTGATTGGATAAAGCCCTCGTCTCTCAATTGTGAAACATAGCGGTAACCATTTTTGGTGTTTGTTGAAAGTAGCTTTTTGTTTTGTTTTGTTTTCAGGTCTGATCTCGCTCGACTATTGGCAAATGCCACATGTGTGCTTGTGTATATGTACATTCACACACCACACACACACACACACACGCACGCATGCACAACATACATATGCACTAGAGCAGAGTTAATTCACCACAGCTGCCAGTTTCCTCTTGAAAAGCATACAAGGCTTCAATAAATGCAAAGTCTTAATTATTTCTCACATCTGGAAAAACTTGAATATGAGAGTGGATTTATTGAAGAAGCTCTTTGCTTGGCTGTCAACACCATATCAAGGGCCAGAGAGAGAGTGTGAGCTGGATCACTGTTGGCAGTTCCTTAACTCTTCAGAGATAGATGTTCTACCAATTAATTCATAACATGTCCTAAGCGGGGACACGATTTATGAAAACACCGTAAAGTAAATGATTTCCTAGTCATTTAGGGAGAAAAGCTGGTTTTGTCATGTTTTGGGGGGAGGGGGGATCGTATATCACAACGTGGAAACAATGAGGAAATCCCTAAATCCTAGGAATAAAGGGGAAGGCTTTGGGGTTGTAGAGCGCATTAAAAAAAAACAGCCAATAGAACAATAATTTACATAAACACATGCAAAACTAGACAATTTGGTGCTTTTTGGAGACAGTGTACTAACGTTCCTAAAAGGGAAGTAGGGGGGTTGTATGAGCTCATAAGGAGAAGATTTAGTAGAAACCAAGGAATGGGCAGATCCCTCCTTAGGGAGGACATTTAAGCCAGAATTAGGCAAAGTGATGGGGTTTAGGGAATGTATCCAAAGAGCATTTGGAAAGACCCAGAGACAAGAGTTGAACGAACCAAAAGTTCAATGTCACTGGCGAATACAGTGGGAAGAGTTGAGGGTAGCAGAGCAGGAGACCTCAGGGGAGAGACTGATGGAGTACATGGGTGGAAATCGCTGATCTTAACACAAGAAACTTAAACCAGTTTGAACCAAGAACCCTTTACAAATAACAGAGTTCCTGGTCAATTAACTGCAGAAACAGCACCTGTACACCTACTCTGTTCCCTTCATATGCCTCACATTTAATTCTTGCCCCTTCGTTTTGCCATGAGCCAACTGAAATACTCTGTGTATCTGGAATTTATGAAAATTCATAGTGAAAAAATATCTCCCAGGTTTATTAGTTTCATGAAGAAAAATATTAAGGGAAATACATTTGTGTTATATACACCCCCCAATTAAATGGAATTTATGTTAAATGTGTTTATAATACAAATTTCATACTCCTACAGTTCTTTTTTTTTCTTAATGTTTATTTTTTTGAGAGAGAGAGAGAGGAGCATGACCAGGGGAGGCACAGAGAGAGAGAAAGGGTGAGAGAGAACCCCAAGTAGGCTCCATGCTCAGCACAGAGCCTGACGTGGGACTCAGTCTCAGAAACCATGAGATCATGACCTAAGCCAAAATCAAGAGTCAGACATTTAACCGACTCAGCCACAGTTGTAGAAACTTCCACATTTCTACAATTTCAAGTTTATTATTGGAATGCACCTCTTTTTTTTCCAACTCTTGCCTAAGTAAGTGATATCCATGTTTCGGCTTAAACCTTACGTTTCCAATTACTACACCTACATTCACTAAGGATTTGTTTTACCCTGAAATCACCATTTCATCATAGTTTTAAAGCCAGGGAAAACAATGCAAGTGACCCTCACAAGTTCAGAACTTGTGAAGCATTAATTCCTGCATCTTATTCGAATTGCTTCCATGGAGTTTCTTCATGTATAACGCAAAAAAAGGAACATGATATCGAAGTAGCACGGTAATTACAGTAAATGTATAATTAAAACAGCTACATAGTGATGTTCTAAAACAGTAGGTACCCTTTGAATAGTGAGAACTAGCTGAACATACCATTCGGGGTAATTTCTGAGTACTTTCTCTTCTTCATTATTTACTATGTGTGTGTGTGTCTCTTCATTCACTTATTTCACAAATATTCTGGTGTGCATTCTACAGCCCGGGCACTATTTTAATCTCTTTAGATAATCAATGAACAAAACCAATAAAAATCCCTACCCATCTTTCCTATTTAATCATATATTCCTTTATCTAATATTTGAATGTATACTTTGTGCCATGCTCTGTACTAAGCACTGTGTCCCGGGTTATTTCGAATACTGAATATACACATGACAGTCAATATTCACTAGTATATTCAGTTAAAAATAGGAATTTCTTAGACTATGATAAAATTCGTTGTACTTATAAAACCTACATTTTCGAGAAAGCAGCAGGTTTTAAAGAATTTTTATCAATGTGCAAATAATTGTATAGATATCAATTTTCTATCCTATTTTTTAATTTTTTTAGTGTTTATTTTTGAGAGAGAGACAGACAGAGCATGAAAGGGGGAAAGACAGAGAAAGAGGGAGACACAGAATCTGAAGCAGGCTCCAGGCTCAAAGCTCAGCACAGAGCCAAACGTGGGGCTCGAACTCACAAACTGTGAAATCATGACCTGAACCAAAGTCAGCTGCTTAACCAGCTGAGCCACCCAGGAGCCCCAACTTTCTATCCTATTTCATACACTACATCTGTAGATGATTTTCGCCGTCCTTTTTGTCCCCAGTATGCTTGGCATACTTTGGGTTGGCTCATAAAGTGGCATCCCTCGGTCGAGGTCTATCTATGATGTTTAAACTATTTCAGAAAATTTTCGCCGGGGCAGCTCTGTCTAAGAGACATATCATATGAGCTGCATGTGCGATTTTAAGTATTTTAGTTGCCGCATTTAAAAAAAGAAACATACTAAGTAAATTTTAACGGTATATTTGATTTAGGTCAATATATCCAGATTATATTCATTTCAACATGTCATGAATATAAAAAGTACTGGGATATTTCACATTTTTTATATGAAGTCCTTGAAATCCCCTCTGTTTTAACCTTACATTTGCAGAACATCTCAATTCGGATAACCCTTACTGGAGAGTGACTACCATTGCACGGTAAGCATACAGTAATGTTATAAAACTGGAAACCGTTAGCTATTTTTTCATTTTAATTGTATATGCCTTAAATGTGACAAAAATACATTTAATATTACATTTCTTAAGAGGAGAGTTTCAGAATCCTAATAAGTAAGCAGTAAAAATTGCAATCTAATTTCGTTGCCAGACCTATTTAAATCAGAGTCCTCAGTATGGGAATGTATTGTATTAAAGGTTTAAATTGTTCTTCTAAATAATGAATTAACTCTTTAAATGATGTTTTAATTAACTTCACCAAAGGTGTATTTTCAAAATGCTATCTTGTTTCATTAATGAGAATGACATATTTAAAGTCCCAGGAGTTTTCAGGATAAATAGTCGCTCTTTAATTATCTCTCTAATAAATAGATAATTATATGAGTGAATAACAGATATTGACTCTTTATTTCTCTACCTAAATACAAAAAAGAAGAAAAAAAGTCCAAATAGTGAAATACCTTCCACCGGGCCTCCCATTTTTAACTCCTAGAACCCAATTTAAAATACACCAGAAAGAGCTTATCATTTTGGCTTAGTTATCTAAGCCATTGTTATAAAGCAATGTTACAATGATACTTGACTAAAGAGGCTGATGGATCAGTTAAAGAACCGAAGTGTCTCACTGAAATGAGATTTTTTTTTTCTATTAAAAACTTTAAATTTTCAAATTCTCAACAGAAAAGCACTTCAGCAATGAGGGGAAACGCAGTATTATTTCTGTTCTACAAGGGACCCATGAAACCAGCAAAATGGATATTTTGTAACTTCTAGGATCTTCCATAATATCCAAATGCAATGAAGCAGTTTGAATCAAAAATGCTGTTACATAAAGTGATATCCAAGGACTTAAATTTTCCTTGTGTTATCCCTCAATCCAAGGCAGTCAAGAACTCTTAGAAGCCCTACCTGCTGGGTACTAGGAGAGGGCACAAAGGCACTGTGTGTGTCACAGTATGCCAAGCACTGTGACCGTAGGCTTTACATATAAAATCCCACTTAATCCTCACACCATCCATTTCACAGATGAGCCACCGGTACCTGGAGAGATAATTTGCCTGAGTTCTCACACTAAGCCATCTCAACCCAAGTCGTATTGCTTTGCTCTGCGTAAAATCTACAGAAACACAGAACAGTAGAACATTCAATGACTTATTTCTTTCTGGTAGTGATATTATTATTATTTTCTACCCTCTTTTTCAATTTGCGACTTCAAAGTAACGGTCATTACTGACAGTGATGTCGAGGAACGGGACTTGTGGTGTGGGGACAATCGGGTTCCTATGACTGGCAAAAACAAGACTTCCCAGGAGTCAGAAGCAATGGTAAACCGGATAATAATGAAAGCCATAGGAGCATTGTTGACCCGGCAGGAACCTAATTTGAGAAGCTTTCCTGATTTTTATTCAATGATGGGACATTTATAAGCAGTAGTAAGCTGGAAAAATTTTTAACAACCATCTCTCCCAGGGGAGGGAAGGAAGGAAGGAAGGAAGGAAGGAAGGAAGGAAGGAAGGAAGGAAGGAAGGGAGGGAGGGAGGGAGGGAGGGAGGGAGGACACAGAAGGAACACAATTGACTCGGATGAGCTGACATGAGCCAGCAACATGAAGCACTGTGAGAAACAACAATAAAAGCCTGTATCTCATAGCGAGTGGACCAAAGGTTGCCAGCAGACCTGAGAGACGGATCTTCCAAATTTTAAAACGGGCGTTTGAAGATATACAGTTATGCCCCTAGTGCTATTCTGTTCCACATCTGTATGCTGATGAAATCAGCACGTGCTAACGAATAAAATTTCAAATTTATCAGAGCAGCGCTTTTTCTCTACTCCTCACCATATACTAAGACCATAAAGTCTGTGTTTGTGGGCCTCTTAAAGATAATTCAAATGCACATTAGATACCGCACACACAAACGGAGGAAACGGAATGGAAAATAACGTAAGAGGCAGATTTTACTGTATTTAAATAGAGCCTCCTCTTTCCACATAGCTGCCTGGATACCCAAAAAGATTTGACGAGTTTTCTTTTAAAGGGATTGAATGCGTAACAGTTTAAACAGTATGGAGTTTCCTCAAACAAATAAAAATAGAAATACCGTATGATCCAGCAATTTCACTTCTGGGTATTTATCTGAAAAAACAAACAAACAAACAAACAAACAAAAAAAAACGCTAACTCAGAAAGGAATCTGCACCCTTACGCTCACTGCAGTGTTAATATCAGTAGTCAAGATATGGGAACAGGTTACCTAAGTGCCTATTGACAGGCGAGTAGATAAAGAACATATGGAATCTACACACTATGGAATATTGTTCGGCCATAAAAAGAAAGGAACTCTTGCCATCTGTGACAACGCGGATAGATCTTGAGGGCGCTATGCTAAATGAAGTAAGTACCAGAGAAAGGCAAATACCATATGATCTCATTTTTATGCGGAATCTAACAAAAACAAAAAACAAAACAAAACAAAAAAACCCCACACACACACCGAGCTGCTAGACACGGAGAACAGATCCTTGGTGATTGCCAGAGAATAGGTGGGGGGCGGAGGAGGTGAAATGGGTGAAAGGGATCAAAAGGTATAAGTTTCCAGCTACAAAATAATAAGTCACAGGGATAGAATATACGGCATGGTAACTATAGTTGAGAATACTGCATTCCGCATTTGAAAGTTGCTAAAAGAGTAATTCTTAAAAGTTTTCATCACAAGAAAAACATTTTTTATAACTCTGGATAGGGATGGATATTAACTAGATTGGTTGTGGTGGTCATTTCAACGTATACAAATATTGAATCATCATGTTCTACACCTGAACTAATTGACGTTATTTGTCAATTATACCTCAATAAGAATTTTAAGAAACTACTAAAAATTCAGAATATTTTAAGTATTCGGTGAAAACAGTGTGATAGTAGTGACATTTTTGTAGTACGCATTCTCTGATTTATCCAAAACTTATAAAGATAACTTGCAAAAAAAATGAATTCTCTAGGTTTATACTAGAATCTTAGGAAAAGTTCATCCCAAAATATAAGGACAATAATAACTGTACTAAAGAAACACTGGCCTTATATGTACTCTGAGCTGAAAATTAAAATTTCCCTTAACAATACTGTTTATTTTTCATATGTATGTGTTCTAGCCATTTCTTGTAATCTAACCATTTTTAAAACACAGAATAGCTACTTTCAAGGTTTTCTAGAACAAACTGTCCAATAAAACTGACCTCTTTAAAGAGCAACCCCACTATGAGGTCTTTCTTGTGTCAAAATTTTTACTTAAGTATAAAGCTTGCTGTAAAGGAGGTATTTTTGCTGACATACATTAACGAAGTAGCAGAGACACCTTTT
Source organism: Paguma larvata (assembly GCA_030068075.1). NCBI lineage: Eukaryota > Metazoa > Chordata > Mammalia > Carnivora > Viverridae > Paguma > Paguma larvata. The sequence goes on along the minus strand of CM057828.1, from coordinate 118,676,975 downwards.
TTCAGGATTTTAAGCTTGATACCAGACCACTATTAAAACCTGCAATAATTTTTCTACAGAAATATCACTACATGTGCATCTGATCAAAGCTGTACTTAGTTCCTTACTTTAAGATTTAAAATCACTATATGGGGGCACCTGGGTGGCTGAGTCAGTTAGGCATCTGACTCTTGGTTCCGGCTCAGGTCACGATCTCCCGGTTTGTGAGTCTGAGCCCTGCAGCAGGCTCTACACTGACAGTGTGGAGCCCCCTTGGGATTCTCTCTCTCTCCTTCTGTCTCTGCCCCTCCCCCGATTGTTCTGTCTCTCACTCTCTCGCTCTCAAAAAATAAACTAAAAAAAAAAAATTTTTTAATCACTATACATGTATTCCTTTGATAATTCTTTTCTTTTTTTAATGTTTATTTATTTTTGAGAGAGACAGAGTGTGAGTGGGGGAGGGGCAAAGAGAGAGAGAATCTGAAACAGACTCCAGGCTCTGAGCTGTCAGCACACATAGCCTGATGTGGAGCTCGAACTCACGAGTTATAAGATCATGACCTGAGCTGAAGTTGGACGCCTAACTGACTGACCCGCCCAGGAACCCCTCCCTTTGGTAATTCTTTATATTTACTTTCTCTTGTGCAAATAGTTATGAATTAGGGAAGTCTCAGATTTAAACTTAATCAGAATAAATAGCTAAATTGTATTATCCTATATTAAAATATCATATGTATGGGTTTAAAAAACCTTTTTATAATAGCTTTAGATTTGCTTAACAAACTTGACAAGATTTTTTTAAAGAGATCATCTGATTATCAATTAAGCGTGGCCCAATTCAAAACACAAAGTTTCCTCTAACGGGTAAATTATCTATATGATAAAATCTAATCTTCTGGGATAGTTTCAGAAGATTTTATTACAAAGAAAACTATGCACAATTTTATGCTTTAACTGGTGCTTTATTTAATTTGCTTTTTTTATTATACTCTAAGTTCAGTATTATAGCCATTTGTTTTTACTTTTCTAAAACAGCAATAGTGAACGTCCTTTTAAAACAAACTATCTTTGTGGAAATATTCAAAGGTTTAAATGTCTATGATATAAGGACTAACTAGTTTTCAAAACATCATCGAAAAGGTATCTTTTAAAGTACCTTACAGGCTTTTATGCTGTTTGTATTTCAAGGACAGGATCAGTGATTGTATTTGGAGCCGTGACTTGACAAAGATTATAACTGACTCTTGACTTGTGTTACAGGGAGGCTTCTGCTCAAATCCTTTATATTCGACTAAAAAAGAACACATGCCTGAGATTATATTCCACACTGAATTGATAGCAGAATTATGCCGTTTTCTATTCTGGCAAAAACAGTATGACTGACCAGGCAAGAATGACTACGCACAGAAGAGAGGTGAAGCCCACTAGTTCCTCGCAGAACGACCTTCATCACTGAGCCATCGTTGGCAGAACGCATCTGGTGTGCAGAGGGTGAAAAGAGCATCAGAGGGTGAAGAGCGTCAGCCCCGCCAGGAGGAGTCTACCATCTGAGTTCGAAACCCTGTGGTGATATAAGTGTCATTTGAAGTTTTGGGTCCTTTATTTTCCCATCTGTTAAAAAAATGAGGTCAGCCTTTCTAGGTTCTGAGACTGATTATCAACTTTATTGACTAATCGCTGGGGTACAGAGTTCAAAGATAAAAACATCGTCTTATCAACAAATTCTTTTATCAAATCACTCTTAGGGGCGCCTGGGTGGCTCAGTCGGTTGAGCATCTGACTTCGGCTCAGGTCATGATCTCACAGTCTGTGAGTTCGAGCCCCGCGTTGGGCTCTGTGCTGGCAGCTCGGAGCCTGGAGCCTGCTTCACATTCTGTGTCTCCCTCTCTCTCTGCCCTTCCCCCATTCATGCTCTGTATCTCTCTGTCTCAAAAATAAATAAACATTAAAAAAACTTTTTTAAAAAATCACTCTTGGCTTTGGGAAAAGTGGAACAGTATTGAGTAGTAGACACTGTGGTAAGTCCTTTACCGTGGCATATTCCTAAACTCTCTAGAAAGCAAATGCTATCAGGATCCCCACATGGAAGCTCGAAAAGGTAGAGTAATTGGCTTAAAAGTAACATCACCAGGACTAGAGTCAAGATCTTCCGTATGTTTACGTATCTTCTCCTCACACAAACCCATTGCGAGTATTCAACACTGTGATGCTATACAGCCGGACTCTACTTTTACAAAGTCCCCTCGTGTTGTGACTACAGGTCAGAAACCAACCAGGTATGACTGAATGGCTAACAAAGCATGAGATATTTATAAAACCTATTCCCATACACATCAATATGTTGTTAGCTGTTACAAAGACACAGCCTTTACACAACTCCAAGGACATTTTCATAGCCTAGTCTAAAAACTAGAGTATTAACTTAAGGTACCTACATATATGAATCTATAAGTGGGTTCCACACGCACATAAAATAGGGATGTAGTCCTATGGGCTAGGAATCATCGGGGACGTAGCTCTGCTGAGTATATTCGTGGGTAGGTGTTCCAAAATCGATATAAACATAATCGGTGGGAAATTAAATTCTGGTAGAGCCAAGAGCATGGCTTTGAAAAGCTTTTAAGCATTTATCTCCGCAATGATCTCATGGGGAGTTCAAGCTTGCTTTTCAAGCAACAACACTGTCCAAAGCTCTAAAAAGCAGATATTTTCCATACCTTTCAATCTGTTGCAAGAGTTTCTTGGCAGTTGGACTCAATATGGGAAAATGAAGTTTTCGTGTCATCACGAAGGGGAAAAAATTGGTATCTGAAGCATGCGGCCTAAGTTCCTTGTCCTCCAACTCAACTGCACATTCTCCCTCAAGGTTATAATAATAACTTTTACTATTCTTCACCTTAATAGTATTTTAGTTCTGTAAATATGAACGGGAACATGAAAAAATAAAAATCACTATTTAAAAATAAACGACATGGCCAACACAACTTTATTTTATATCAGTTCTGTTTTCTATTTTCAGTTGTATTACCATCTCCTAAAGGAATGTGTGCAGACCGCGGCTTATAAGAAGAGTAAATCAATGGCATTGACATGTTTGAAGTACAAATGTATATTGGCCATGTACATATTATTTTCAAATAATTCAATATTTGGATCGAAACATCAATTTCTGAACTACTATATATATAACATTACGTTAGGCATTGCAAGAAATATAAAACTGATTAAAATCTAGCCTTTCACAGCCATGAAGCAATTAAAGAGTTTACCAAAGCCATCAGAGAACTACAGAGGACTGTAAGCATTCAGAAGATGGCAAGAAATCAGAAATATTAAAGAGATTCTAATCAAGCAACAGTGCCTTTGATCTGCACATTAGGAAGATAAGTCCATTTTTCACAAGTGAAAAAAGGAAAGAGGGAGGACAGAGCATAAGCGAAGATGGCAGAAGAGCCGGACGAGAGTCCCCCCGAGAAGTAAGTTGAGCGCACGTAGACCAAGTGTAGGAGTAAGGAACACATGAAACGCAGAACAGGGCGGCTGCAAATGTCAAGCCAACAATTTTATATATAAGTCAATCATAAACGTTGCATCTTGAAGTGTTAAGCAGAGGAGTGATATATAAATCCAATATAAAAAGATTAATCTAGTTCCAACGGACTGACACGAAAGGAAAGAGAATATCAGAAGATTTCTGCAAAAGAGCCAGTGCAAAAAATAAAGACTGATACCAGGGTCATGAAGTTGCCAAAGGTAAAGATTTGAGAGACGCTATAAAGCTGGAGGCAGAAGGCACCTGAGTGGCTCATGGTTTGAGCAGCCAACTCTTGGTTTCGGCTCAGGTCATGATCTCGGGGTCATTGGATCGAGCTGTGCCTGGGACTCTGCACTGAGCATGGAGCCTGCTTAAGATTCTCTCTCTCTCTCTCTCTCTCTCTCTCCCCCCACCTCTGCCCCTTCTCCCCTCACTCTCTTTCTCTATCTCAAAAAAAAAAAAAAATGTAGGCAGAGCAACAGACAAGAATGAAGAATGAAAGGCTTCTTAAAGGTGTTTTGAGTTGTTTGACTAGAAAGGGAAGTGCGCTCAGGCACGTGTGTTGAGTCTAAGGTGGAGTTGTTCAGGTGAAGTAGAGCCATCAGTTAGGAATGCACGGTGGTCACATTAGGGCACTGGCTCAGCTCCAGGAAAGCAGTCCGAGTTCAGAGAGCCACGTGCAAATAGTGGAGAAAGTAGAGAAGACAATGTTCAAAGGTGTCTCCTAAAGAACACCAAATCGTCCTCCAAAGACACTGCTGATTGCTGATGCCGTAACCTAGGAAAAGGTCCCCTCCCCAAACAAGGTCTCCTGTGGGACAAAGAAAAATCCTCTCTATTCTGTTTTCTTAACAATTCTCAAAAACTAGACTAGTTTGTTTTAAGGGAATGCTCATTAAAAATATTTATAGGTGTTAGGAACTTGGAATACAAACAAATTTATTATCTTCCCAAAGGTGCTTTTAAAACCATTTGCATATTCTTGCCTGGTTATAAAAAATGATAAATGTTCATGGTTTACTGGAAATAGCAAAAAGCATAGAAACCAAATGTTTGAAATACTGCATTAGGAACTGCTGTCGAATTTTTTCAAATCCTTTGCAGCATTAGATGGTTTTTCTTACTTGACTTTTTGATTAATATCAACAGTATATTAATTTTATAATATTAATAGATTTCCTAATATCTAACCATCCTTGCACTCTCGAGTAAAATACTACTTGCTCTTGGTAGATTCTTTAAATGAGTATGATTTCACAGCATTTGCTTATATAACAATATGTATGTAATAATGCACATTTATGCTCAAGACTAAAGCCATTTATGTCATGAGCTTGAGTTTTCTATCAAGACTATTACTTTTTTGGGGGTCAATGCCAATTCATGTACATTTGGAATGGCTCTTCCCTGAAAATGGGACAGATTCAACAATAAAGCTATCAGACATGTCGGTAAGGTTACCTGTGTGAACCATGCTTAGGTCCCTGACTCTTGTAAGCAGACTGTGAATCACATGACCTGACTATTCGGCCATGCTCGTTAGATCAGGAGCAGACACTGCACTTGGGGAAAGGAAGTGCACTGGCCATCCAGTGACTAATAAGAATGTGTTTTACGAGTCTGAACGAGAAGACATTTAGCTGTAGATAATCAGATGGTGGTGAGTGCTGGGGCTATAAGGCCAGGTAGACCCAGGCAGTTGGCTGTTTTTCAATCAGATGCTGAGAAGCAGGCTAAGAAACCCCATATTGAGAAGCAGATACAAAGAACTACACAGACCCTAACAGAGATGGTTAAAGAGATTTGCTTTCTAATGGCTTCCAAGTCCCATGATGTCCAACACTCCTGTGGGAACTGTTTGCTATGATGTTATCCCATATCCTGCCTATCTATCCTTTTTTCCTTAAGCCATTCCTTTGAATCAAACATCCCTAAGACAATATTTGGGACAGGAGCCTTTTAGAAAACAAATTATCTCATAATATTTTTCAAAGTTTTCCTTGGTTATTGCTTTGCTCAACTTTTCTAATTCCTCTGGCATCGATTTTGAGGACTACATATTTCTTTTAAAAATCCACTTCATTTATATTTTCAAGATTTATTAACATAATGTGCTCTTGTGGCAGGTGAACTTAAATGACAATCTAATCAGATTCTGAGCCAGAAGAGAGAACTACACATCCAGAAAGATGTTCGAAACTTGAAAGAAATGTATGAGAGGGTAAAAACAATGGAAATGTTATCAAGTTATCAAGACAACTTCAATAACAAACTTAATATGCACTGATGATCCTGGCTCTCAAGATTTACTTTTGATATATTTGCTTAATAAAAGAACTGTACTCTTTAGAGTACACAACAGACATCTAATAAATGAACCAACCATTAAAATAATATTTCACCAAAAAAGTACTTTTTAGACAGTTACATATATAAAGCACTAGGCTCTGAAAATTTTAAACTTGATGTTTTGAATCGGATCTGCAAGCTCATAGGACATATTTAGATCTAGATAGTAAATGAGCATTCTATTAAAAACATAATAACGAAAACTCGATTCCAAATGTTATCATAACCTTATCACTTAGTTACGCAGCAGAGTAAGACATAAAAGACAGTCTTTCTATGATAAATCCTAATTAACTAAGTCATCCCTATTTCAGAAATAGCTAGCCTTTTATTTCTTAAGTGAGAAGTGAAACATAATGAATCATAAGGTAATCGACCAGTCATCTAGTTTGACAAGATATTTGATGAGTACGGATTACTAAATGTCAGAATTCTAAAACTACAGGCGAGAACCGTTGCTTACAGAGTTCCCAATTTCTTAGTCCACACAACCCTGAAATATAACTACCCTGGAACAGCTACGAAGGAGGGGTAGAAATAGAAGGAAAATTCATTTTAAATATAAAACGTTTAAAATGTAGGACTATCTAGGGTCTGATTATGAAATCTTTCCCAGGCAGCTCTAAAGAAAACAATTTAACTTTCAAATACTCCCTAAAAGCTTCTAACCTTGTTTAGGGACGAAATGGGTCCCCAGCCGAAATTCTGGAAGACAACAGACCGTGTTCTACTCCACCCCTAGAGTGATAGATCCAAGATATTTGAAATGAGATATATGCATCTTGCACTGCATTGACCTGCCGAGAAACTTATTTTTACTACTATTTTTTTTAGTCTTAACATTCAGGAGAGAAAACTTCACTTATCTATGGATCTACAGTGGCCCCTAGATGTGATTTATAAGTAAATACAAAGCGTACTGGGGAATGGCATGGTGAAAAAGACGAACTCAGTGCACTAAATTATAACCCTCCTGATGATGGGAACAACCCTGGTTTGGCTTAATGATCCAGCGTGTGCCTAGTACAGAGCTGATAAGAGCGTTAATTTTTACGAAGTTAAAAATAAGTTTGTGAATCAAAAGTCCACCATTTTGTCGTCTCCCAGCACAGAGACAACATGCACAATTGCACTTAAAATACTGCCGGCAAAAGGGGCGCTCGGCGGGCTCAGTCGGTTAATCGTCTGACTCTTGACTTCAGCTCGGGTCATGATCTCACATTTCGGGGGATCGAGCCCTGCATTGGGCTCTGTGTTGACAGCGCAGAGCCTGCTTGCGATTCTCTCTCACCCTCTCTCTCTCTCTCTCTCTGTCCCGTCCCTCCACCAGCCTCCAAAATAAATCAATAAACTTTAAAAAAATGCCACCAGCAGAACACTGTCCTCTATAATGGTCCCTAATGTGATTTCGGGCTGGCCTGACACATTTAATTCATTTGTCTCTTCAAAATGTCCTCCCCACCACTTCTCCAAGGGAACAACTGTAACACGGCATTAAGTTTCCATCTTTCTTACTGATACGTCTATTGAGGTCACGGCCAAAGTAAATGGCGGGATGTGCACCACGGAGCTGGTCTGCAGTTTGAGGCGACTCAGGAAACGGCTATTTTATTTACTTCTGCATGCACACCAAGCTCCACGCTATTGACAACTTTGGCCACACATCACTGTGTATCACATATCTCTGACTCGTAATCCGGAACAATTTGGATCTGGGAGAGACTGGAAAAAATCAACGTAGTTATGACAGTTTTGATATAAACCAAGTTACAAGGAGCATGTTAAGCCAACACAGGAAAGTCAGCTCCCCCTGAACATGGTGTAAAATGCCTGAGCAGCAAACACGTCCACAAAAGGAATGTGGTTTTCTGTCTCACGCTACCCTTCTCTATAATTATTCTATTTTATTTTGGGGCACCTGAGTGGCTCAGTCAGTTAAACGTCTGACATCAGCTCAGGTCATGATCTTGCGGTTCACGAGTTCAAGCCCCGTGTCGGGCTCGGTGCTGACAGCTCAGAGCCTGGAGCCTGCTTTGGATTCTGTGTCTCCCTCTCTCTTTGCCTCTCCCTCGCTCATGCCCAGTCTCTCTCTGTCTCAAAATAAAAAATAAAAAATATAATTATCCTATTTTATTTTTCAAGATACTTCTTTGTGTAGATGCCAAGATCTTATGATCACTATCTGAAGGAAAAAGAAAAAAAAAAAAAAACAAGAAAAATATTTTTAACTCCCTCCTGTTACAACCTGGTAAAAATGATTTAGGTTAAAAGAAAGGTGATACTATAAATGGAAGTTAATGATCACTGAGGAAACAAAGACAAACATTTCTGCTAACGTATCAGTAAAATAATAGAATCCAGAATGATCTCCACAGGACACGATGAGCATAGTGGTTAAGCCCTAAGTACCCGAGTTAAATACTGAGTCAGAACCTAAGCTCCGTCATTTAGCAGCTCTGTGAGGTGGGTCAAATTACTTCACGTCTCAGAGCCAAGCGTTCCTCATCAGTAATATTGAAATAACCAAGATCGCAGCCCTAGTTGGGTTTTGTGACAATTAAATAAGGTTATGTATTTGGAGCGCTTTGATCAGTGCCCTTAGGTAAGTGCCTAATAAATCCTTAATATTGTTTTCATTCTTTCAAAATTGTTTCCACTTAACATGATCATAATAAAGCACGAGAGTATGCATTAAAAAATTCTGGAACAATCTGAACAAAATATTAAAGTTTTTCTGGGGATCATTAGGAGGGTTCCTCTAATGTTTGAAAATGCATATATTATCACTAAAAGTAAACTAAATCGTGAATTATTTTAAATATTCAGAACTAAGAAAATATTTTATGGCAAGAGAAGTCATCCAACTGGGATCTAGTTTCTTGCTAAGAGATGAGTCACCCGTATTTTCCAAGAAATCATATTTTTATGAGAAAACATGTAATATGTTGGTGGAGAATAAGGATTCCAGTCCCACTGCTGACTCTCGGGGCGATGCTGGGGGAGGCTGTACTGCCTCCGGAAGCCCTGCCTCCCTTCTATGAAAGCTAAAATAATAAATGGAGTCCATGCCTGGGTCATTTTAAAATCGCTTCCATTTCACACTTTGTGTTTTTATAAACACAGAAATCATGTCACCGTGACTTTTGTTTTAAAAGGATTTTTTAACACCTATTAGAAAGCCTCTATTATTAGAACTGTGTGCTCCTGGAATGTTCACACATAGAATGGGACTCATTGTCCAGAGACAGACCCAAATGCATAGGATAAAGGGCATTCCAGTAGTGGGGGAAAAGGAAGATGCCTTAACAAATAATGTTAGAATTACATGAGAAACAATTATCATTGGATCCACTCCTCAAAACTCACACCCAGATGAATTCTGAATGAGACCTAAATGTAAACTATGAAGCCATGGAAGGTCACGGGGGAGGGACTACTCTATAACTGGGGACTGGGAAACCATTCCTGACTCAAAATCCAGAACCAATGGGGAAAAGAAGGGCTACATGAAAAAACAAACAAACAAACAAAAAACAAAAAACTTGCCTACCTAAAAATAAAAATAAATAATAATCTAAAATTCACACATAAAAATGAAAAACTATAAGCAAAATAAAGATAGTTAGCGGAGGTGGGGGCGGGTAGTAATTGCAAACAGATCATGAGGGAATAACAGCTCCAATAAGAGGAACTTTTAAAAATTCAGAAGGAGGGGCGCCTGGGTGGCTGAGTTGGTTAAGCAGCCGACTTCAGTTCAGGTCATGATCTCAGAGTCTGTGAGTTCGAGCCCCACATCGGGCTCTGTGCTGACGGCTCAGAGCCTGGAACCTGCTTCAGATTCTGTACCTCCCTCCTTCTCTGCCCTTCCCCTGCTCAAGCTCTGTCTCTATGTCTCTCAAAAATAAATAAACATTAAAAAAAAAATTCAGAAGGAAAGATCACCAACCCAATACGGACCAAACCTGAACATACATTTCACAGAAAAAGAAACGCGACTGGTCCTCGGCATTAGAAAAGATGCTCAACTCTCCTAAACAAAAAGAGAAATACAAATTAAAACACGAGATCCCATTTTTTAACCTTTCAAATTAGCAAAAATTCCAAAAGTTTACAACATACTCTGATGATAAGACTGTGGAAAGCCTGGCCCTCTTGTATATTACCATTGGGAGCATAAAATTATTCAACTCCAATGGCGGTAAACTTAGCAATATCTAGCAAAATTACAGATGTGTTTTACTCTTGCACCCATCAGTCCCTCTTATACAAATCAACTCCCAAAAGTACTCGTAAAAAAAAAAAATGAGATGATGCATTTATAAGACTATTCATTACAGGACCAATAACAGCAAAAGACTGGAAATAACCCAAACATCCATCAACTAGGGGCTGGTTAAATAAACTATAGCACAATCACAAAAAGGAGCTTTCTAATCCATAAGGCAGATCGCCACAGACTGCTATGGAGTGCTCCCCAGGATACACCAATACAGGAAAAAAGGACAGTACAGAAAAGTATGTACTGAATGTTAGCATTTGGGTGAGAAAGAGGATATATATGCTATATAAACAGCTACTTACAAATTTTTTTAAAAAAATAAGGAATAAACCAAAACTAATAAAAAGGCGGGGCACCTCATAGCTCAGTCTGTTAAGCATCTGACTCTTGATTTTGGCTCAGGTCATGATCTCAAGGCTCATGACTTTAAGCCCCACATCAGGCTCTGTGCCAAGCACAGAGCCGGCTTGGGATTCTCTGTCTCTCTCTTTCTCTCTTTGCCTCTCTCTCTCTTTCTCTCTCTCTCTCAAATAAATAAACTAATAAAAAGAGAAAATGAAACAATTTTTATGAAAGAAAGAGACTGAACAAGAAGGAAGAAATGGAGCTAAAAGAGAGATTTCTTCCAATATACTTCATTTCATATTTTGATTCTGGAAAATCATGTAAACACTTTATACATGTATAAAATAACTTAATATGTATAAATAATTCAAAGAGACAAAAATAAATCAATCTCTAATATCCAAAATCAGATTGAAATAAATGGACCTAATGATACATTGGTTTAAGCAGCACGGGCACACAGAAAAGAATTCTTTTTAGTATTTTGCCATGCTGCATTCACTATATTTGGAACCAACAAGGCTGTTATTTTGTAAATAGCATATTTTTCTCTTTCTATAAACAAATGTGTTTTACTAACTCTGTCCACCGAAGACGTCTAGAAGTAATGCCAACCCAGTAAAAACTGGTAATCAAAATATTTTAAAAAATTATTTTCAATCTATCTTCACAATCTGAGATAATCGCTGAGAAAGTGAATTTGTGCCTTTTTTTTTTTTAACTTAGGAAACAAAGGTCAAGATTTTATCTAAACTGTTAAGAGAATACACAGTAGTGCTGATCCAGGGCAAAGTTTCCAGGTCAAGATGAAATCAGAAAAATATACCAATCTTGAGAAAGAACAAAGCAGGATTTTAAACTATACTACAAAACTGTTGTAATAAGAACAGTATGGTACTGGCACAATAAACAGACACAAAGATCAATAAAACAGAACAGAGAGCCCCGAAATAACTGTGCTTATTCAGTCAATTAATCTCTGACAAAGGAAGCAAGAATATGCAACTAGAAAAAGACAGTCTCTTTTCCAGTCTCTTTTCTGGAAAAACCAAACACCTACATGCAAAAGAATGAAACTAGACCACTTTCTTACCCCATACACAGAAAGAAACTCAAAATGGATTGCAAATCTAAACGTGACACCTGAAACAATAAAACTCCTAAAAGTCAAGAGGCAGTAATCTCGCGGACATCAGCCTTAGCAACATTTTTCTAGATGTCTCCTCAGGCAAGGAAAACAAAAGTAAAACTAAACTATTGGGAATATACCAAAATAAAAAGCTTTTGCACACTGAAGGAAACCATCAACAAAACAAAAAAGCAACCTAGTGAACGGGAGAAGATCGTTACAAATGACATATCCAATAAGGAGTTAATATACAAAACATACAAAGAACTAATACAACTTAACACTAAAAAAGCAAATAATCCACTTAAAAAGGGGGCAGAGGAACCCTTGTGCTCTACCGGTAAGAACGTAAATTTGTGCGACCACTGTAGAAAACAGAATGGAAGGTCTTCAAAAAATTAGAAATAGGGGCACTTGGTGGCTCAGTTGGTTGAGCATCCAACTCTTGATTTTACCTCAGGTCATGATACCAGGGTGGTAGAATCAAGCCCCACATCAGAATCCATGCTGAGTGTGGACCCTGCTTGAGATTCTTTCTCTCTCTGCTCATGTTTTTTCTCTCTCTCTCAAAATTTAAAAAAAATAAAACAAATTTAAAAAAATAAAAAAATAACAAAATTAAAAATAGAAGTACCATACAAGCCAGTAATTCCACTACTGGGTATTTACCCAAAGAAAATGAAAACACTTGCTCAAAAAGATACATGCACTCCTATGTTCACTGCACTATTATTTACAATAGCCAAGCTATGGAAGCAACCTAAGTGCCTACTGATAGATGAAGGGATAAGGAAGACGTGATATTCTTATAATTATATATTTTAAATATAATTTATTCATAATTATAATATAATCTATAGATATAATGGAATATTACTCAGCCATGAAACAGGATGAGATCTTGCCATCTGCAACAACATGGATTGACCTCAACAGTATTATGCCAAGTGAAATAAGCCAGTCAGAGAAAGACAAATACCATATGGTTTCATTTATGTGGAATCTAAAAAACAAAGCAAACAGACTCTTAAATATAGAGAACAAACTGGTGGTTGCCAGAGGGGAAGGTGTGAGAAAGATGGGGGAAATGGGGAAAATGAGTGAAATGGGTGAAGGGGAGTGGGAGGTACAAGCTTCCAATTATGGAATGAGTAAGTCATGGGGATGAAAGGTACAGTGCAGGGAATATAATCGATGGTATTTTAATATCGTTGGGTGGTGACAGATGGTAGCTACGCTTGTGGGGAGCAGAGTATAACACGTAGAATTGTTGAATCGCTATGCTGTGCAGCTGAAATTAATGGAATATTGTGCCTCAACCATACTTCAATTTTACAGGACAAAAGACAAATTCTCTCTCTCACTCTCTCTCTCTCTCACACACACACACACACACACACATACTTGGTTAGTGTCCAACTCAGCTCCTCCCTCCCTCCTCTGCCCCACTCTGTCCCAGAGGCGGAACCCTGAGCACGGCGGCTCCATGGCTTCCTTGCCGGCTCTCTTCTAACAGAGTTTGGCCAGGGACAGGAGGGCAGAAGGTAGAAAAGAGAAGGAGCCGTAGTTCCTCCCCTCACCCATCCTCCTGAGGTGCCCTCCTCTGGCAGGAGCTTCGTCCTCACAAGGACCAAACCATGATCCCAAGTTCTCCCTGGGCTTCGCTCCAGAGCTGGGTTGCCCCCCTGACTCTCTGGGCGCCTCACTATCTCTTGCCTTTCCCCTTAACTGTCCCCAAACCTCAGTGAAGTCTCTTCATTTGCTGTCACATGGCTTTACTCTGTTTTCTGTTGAACCCTGACCAAGCATGAGGGTCAAGAGAAGAGAGCATGAATCTGGAGAGCTGACAGGTTAAGAGCATCCCCGCCCGCCCGGACTTGGAGCCAATAACTGGACATCCGTGGGTCTTGCTCACTCCTCTGTACCCCAGGGTCCCAAAGGAGGGCCCCACCTACCTCACAGGTTTCTTGCGAGCCTCCAAACGCACCAAGTGCTCCAGAAACATTACGAGCATAAGAAACACATAACTTACTCTGTTTCACCGGACTACATACAGTGCTCCCTCAACAAATTCACAGAGTGTTGCTTTACATCCCTCCCTCCCCACCGAAAAGCAAACTTAGCCATTTAAGAGCGTTCAGGATCAAAACAGACCTTGACAGAAGTATCCAGCCTATTCCTTCTAATCAGCAGGACTGCATCGAAACCATTCTAGACAGATGGGTATTTCGTTCTATTTTTAAAGACCTCCGGGGAAGGAGATTCTACAAACTGCTTTGGCAGCTGACGTGCCAATGCATTGGAGGGTAACTTATAAATACAAGGACAGTGAAAGAGGGTCTCCGGAACGCAGCCCGGCATGTGTGTGCTCCCGGAGCACTGAGACGCAGCTAAGAATCTTGAGCATTCCGGCCATCTCTTTGACTGCTTGCTCTTCTCACTTTTATTATAATTGGTCCTTTGGAAAGTGAGTAAATTAAGTGGAAGGGGGAAAGAGGAGACTCTGTACTAGTAAGAAAGACGCTGAATAATACAAAATAAAATGATCGTACCAAGCGCGCAGAAATAAAAGGCTTCATTCAGAAATAAGGGGTGGGGGGGGCGCCTGGGTGGCTCAGTCGGTTAGGCGGTCAACTTCAGCTCAGGTCATGATCTCACCGTCTGTGAGTTCAAGCCCCGCGTCGGGCTCTGTGCTGATGGCTCAGAGCTGGAGCCTGCTTTGGATTCTGTGTATGCCTCTTTCTCTGCCCTTCACCTGCTCATGCTGTGTCTTTCTGTCTCTCAAAAATAAATAAACGTTAGGGGCGCCTGGGTGGCTCAGTCAGTTGAGTGTCCGACTTCAACTCAGGTCATGATCTCACGGTTCGTGAGTTCGAGCCCTGCATCGGGCTCTGTGCTGACAGCTCAGAGCCTGGAGCCTGCTTCAGAGTCTGTGTGTGTCTCTCTCTCTGCCCCTTCTCTGTTCGCACTCTGTCTCTCTCTCTGTCTCTCAAAAATAAATAAAAACATTTAAAAATAAATAAATAAACGTTAAAAATTTTTTTAAAAAAGATATTAAACTTAAAAAAAAAAAAAAAGAAATAAGGGTTGGGGGAGGAGAGCATGTTTCTTCCTGCCACATCCGAGATGCTCAATAAACATTTGTTGGGTGAGAGCATCTGAGAGGTATAATCAGCCCTGTATGTATTTAATGAAGAAGAGTTTTCTTGATGCGCCCTTTGGAAGTCAGCTGACGTCACGTGGAAACCAGTCCAGTCTGCCATACCCGCCTTTCACACAGGTACTGGCTCCAAGAACCCATTATTTACCCAATTCAGGAAGACTTGTGAACTTAGGCACAGGAACTCCTCCGAACCGAAAGTCCAGCAGGGATTACGGAAGGGGCCAACCGGAAGATGAAATCCAACCTACACTGCCTTCCCCGGCCCTTTTCTGATCAGGAGTGCGGGGAGCCATCTTTTCTTATTCTGCACAAAAGCACGGCGTAAGCCTTCAGAAAGCTTTGCTTGGACTCCGCCAAGGTTAAGAGCATCCCCGCTGCTTCTCCAAGCAACCGGGTCTCCAAGATTTGAAGACTTTTCTCTAAATATAGAACAATTCTTGGAAACTGAAGAGCAAATTCAAAATCACTCCGTATCAGTGATTGCCAGCTGAGGTGATTTTTGGCCCCAGGAGACATTTGGCAACATCTATGGATATTTTTGAACGTTCCCACTGCGGGGTTCATAAGGGTATTTAGTGGGGAGGGGCCTGGGATGCCCGTAAGCCTCTAATAAGGCACGAGACAGTCCCCAACGACAAAGAATGCTCAGGACCATGATGTCAACAGTGCCCATGTGGAGAATCCCTGTACTCCACTGAAGGCCCTTCTACAAGTCTCTGGGGCCAAGAAAGGTTTACCTGTAACAGTTTTATGGTGGGCGTAAGCCAGTCTGCTCAGACACCCACACCTTAACTTGTGATCCAACAAACATTTATTGCACGCCTAGAGCTCTCTGCTAGGCAGGCAGACAAATAAAAGGCACTACCCTTCCTCAGAAAAATGATAAGCTAGCTGGAAAAGAAAAGTGCAAAACAGATAGTATGTTGGAACGAACAAAAGCCCGGAAGTATGCAAGCACACAACTGCATATAGTGTTTCTGTCGTTTCTGAGGAGATCAGTGAGAACGGACAAGCAGAACCTCCTAGAATAAATCTGAAGTCCTTTTTTATTATTTTTTAATTAGGAAGATACCAGACATCAAATTGAGAGAGGATGGGTGGAGATAATTTAGTTTAGTAGTCTAGTATGCTCTCTGGAACACTGGAGAGTTTTCCCTACAGAAAGAGATTATAAATAGTGGTTCAGTTCCAGGTCAGCCCAGAGAAGCTTATTTAACCATAATCCAGCTGAGGTAATAAAACTAGGAGAGTCCTGGCATACAAGAGCCCTGAGCTTTGTGACTCAGAGGAAAGAAGGACAAAGAGATTACTGCCTCCTCCTAGCTTCCCCTTCTCCCCTCCTCCCTTCCTTCTCGGAACCACACACCAATTTTCCTCAGGGTAAGAAAATTCTAGAAATTAGTTCTTTTTCTTTTTTTAACTTAAAAGTGACGTACATTAAAAAAAAAATCACACTGTACCCCCCAAATTGCAAATAAACAAATCCTACCTCAGGCCCGGGTCCCCGGGATCTTTTCCCAGAGGCAGTCAAGTTACTGTTCATTATATTTTATCCAGAAATACTCACCGCGTGTACTCATGCACACAAATGCATGGATATATGCACACTAACCTTTCAAAATTTCATGCAGAAATGGGAGCATACTATACAGTCTGTTTTGTACTTTCTTTTTAACCATAAATCTACCTTGTTTCTTTAACGGAGGCAGAAAATTCCATTACACGGATGCACCATTTGTTTCGAGAGAAGATGACTCCTAGGAACACTCTGAAAAAGCAGAAGTTTCTCTCTCCCCTCTTACAATTCAGTGCCGGCAAACCCCAGTGTTTCCCTGTCATCAGGGCAGAGCTGGCCCAAGGCCTTCGCTTTCTCCTATGGACCCTCTTCCCCTTTCCCGAAGCATCCACTCTCCAAAAGGGCTTCTCATCTCCACCAAACTCGGTGAGCCACCCTCCCAGCGGCTGTCCTCGCTGACCTTACTTTGAAGAAAGCAAGCTGATTCACGCTGATTGTTATACGAATTACTGACAAGCCCTTCACCTTCGCTCTTAGCAAAGGAGATGTCTGTAAACTAAGTCAAACCTCATTACTGGAATTCTACGGAGAACAACAAAATTGAAAAAACAAAATCACGGGCACACCATTTTGAGGTGGGGGTTACCACAGGGACTACTGATTCATGTCAGAGAATCTCGGCAGAGAGCATCCCCTAACTGATGATACTTTGGGTAGTTTCTACTTTTCCACCAGCTAAAAACCCACTGGTTCTTGGGGCGCCTGGGTAGCTCGGTCAGTTAAGCGTCCGACTTCGGCTCAGCTCATGATCTCGTGGTTCATGAATTCGAGTCCTGAGTCGGGCTCTGCGCTGACAGCTCAGAGCCTAGCGCCTGCTTCGGATTCTGTGTCTCCCTCTTTCTCTCTCCCCCACTCCTGCTTCCGTTCCTCTCTCTCTCTCTCTCTCTCTCTCTCTCTCTCTCTCAAAAATAAACATTAAACTAAAAAAAATCCACTCATTCTTCAAAAGTTCTGAGATTTTTCACAATACTCTGATTCAAGAGGGGGCCTGAGGGGGCAGGGTGCAGCTGTCTGCAGATACGAGTCATTCGTACATGTGGACTGGTAACACAGAGACCCACCATTCTGACACTGGCCACCAGTAAATTGAGAAAGAACAGAAAAGAACGTTTTAACTAAACTCTCCATTACACCTCTTATGAAATCCTATATGCTCTATTAAAAACACCAATATCTCTTCATCAGGTCCACAAAAAGCTTGCCTGAGTAGCTACTGGTATCTCGTTGCTATACTGTCGGCAGAAATAACTATTCCCTTTCCACCAGGGGCAGGATGGTGCAGAGACCCGAGTAAATGCTGAAGCAATGTGACACGGGGCTGCGGGCATGATTTAGAGTAACGCGATTCTTCTGCTACCCTTACGAAAGTCGACTAATTTTTCAAAGACGACTTAAACAAACTTGGGGTTTGATGATATGAAATTCTGCTTCTTTTACAATCCCTTTTTCCTTTTTCTCTTCTTTTCTTTTTAATTTCCTATCCGAAGCTTTGGCTCATAAACCATGAGCCACGCGCCCTGCCCAGGCATACACCTATATGGAAATTATCCGGCGTTCGTCCCAAGGTTATTGAGTATTAGATGTCATATTCCAGGGATTTCCAGCCAATTCTATTCCCCAAGGACATATCACTGAAGGACTTGGACTCCAAGGAAGAAATCTGGTCCTCGTTAGCTGGGGCGGCCGGGAGAGGATTCCGTTGGGATCTACGTGAGCCAAGCGGGCACGTGGGTGTAGCGTGCAATCTTACGTTCGGCAAGGGCCCACGGCACCGCCACTGATCGCCCCTGCACCTGACGAGTTGTGCTGAGTAAGGCCTGCTAACAGTATTCAGGAGCGCACGAGAGAGGATGCACCCAAAGAGAAAACCACAACCTACAACTAGCCCTGTCAATAGTGCGAGCTCTCCACTAAGACCTCAGGACTCAAAGAGGAGAGGCAACAGCTCCTCTCCCGGAAGACATCACAGATGAGTTAGAAAAGCTAGAGATGCCGAAGGTCTGAACAAGCGGTAGCAGTGGGTGGGAAGAAGGGATGTGAGGCTGGGCGGGGGGGGGGGGACATTTCAAGTCGCGGGGACTTGAAATGTCACTCGAACACAACAGATGGCTGCGTGCAAGGGCCAATGGAAGAGCAGAAGACGCAGATGAGGGCACCTGGGCCGCTGAGTTGGTTGAGCGCTGACTTCGGCTCAGGTCATGATCTCATGGTTCATGGGTTCAAGTCCCGAGTCGGGCTCTGTGCTGACAGCTCAGAGCCTGGAGCCTGCTTCGGATTCTGTGTCTCCCTCTCTCTCTGCCCCTCCCCTGCCTGTGCTCTGTCTCTCTCCCTCTCTCTCTAAAATAAATAAGTATTAAAAAATACTTTTTAAAAAAGAAGACAGAGATAAGGGAGGCTCCTGACCAGCAACTAGATATGCGGCAAACACACCAGAAAAGACAGGGAATAGGGGCGCCTGGGTGCCTCAGTCGGTTAAGCCTCTGACTTCGGCTCAGGTCATGATCTCGCGGTTTGTGAGTTCAAGCCCCGCGTCAGGCTCCGTGCTGACAGCTCAGAGCCTAGAGCCTGCTTTGGATTCTGTGTCTCCTCCTCTCTCTGCCCCTCCCACGCTTATGCTCTGTCTCTCTCTGTCAATTATAAATAAACGTTAAAAAAATTTTTTTTAATTAAAAAAAAAAGACAGGGAATAAAGAAAAAATAAAAGGAATGGATAACAAGGCCTGTTTGGGATGCACTGACCATCAGCTGTCCACAGAACACTGTGCTAGATCACAAACTTTGGCTTCAGGTATTAGATTATTCCTATAAAAAAATAAATAAATCTTTTCTTCACAAGGGTTCTCCGTGAAAGCTGACCAGGTGCAAGACAAAAGGAGTGTATCATCAAATAGGGAATAACGGACTAAGTGCACGCCAGCACTTGGTGACGGGCGGGGACCCGGCACACGGAGCAAACGGTGGTCGTCAGGAGTAGGAGATAAGAAACACGAAGGAGCTGACGGTTAGCCTCTGAAATCAAGGAGAGAGAGGCTCAACGATAAACTGTATCTCCTCAGTTAAATCAAAGCCGAGTCAGTCACAGTCCATTAAAACCATATCCCGAGAGTCATCATTTCAATTGCTCGAGTTCAAAACCAAATTCTGCCCTTTAAGGGTCTATGTAAATATCTTCTGCTAGTGTAAACACAGAATGGCTCGAGAGAAAGAAGGCACAGAATGGCTTCCATGTGGCGAAGGGTCCAGGGCACAGTCTGTAAACGGCCAGGGAGCTGGGGTTCAAATCCCCGGTCTGCAGCGCTGAAGCAAGTAGCGGCAACCCCAACAGGTCACGTTTCCTAAACCGCCTCTGCTCCTCACGGTGGGATATGTATGACTCCTACAAAGGCATGACCAACTGTACACCTAAAATATGAGCTTTCTTAAAGGCACAGCCCATAAAACAGTGCCACCCAACAGAAACATGATATAAATTACCTATTTTTAAAATTTTTTAATGTTTATTTTTGAGAGAGAGACAGAGACGGAGCAGGAGTCGGGGAGGGGCAGAGAGAGAGGGAGACACAGAATTTGAAGCAGGCTCCAGACTCCGAGCTGTCAGCACAGAGCCCGATGTAGGGCTTGAACCCACAAACTATGAGATCACGATCTGAGCCGAAGTTGGGTGCTCAACTGACTGAGCCACTCAAGCTCCCCTGATGTAAGCTACTTATTAACTAACTTTTCTAGGGGCTACTTTTTAAAGAGAAAAATTTTTTAATCCAGTGAAATTAATTTAACAATATAGTTCAACTCAACATATCCAAATTAGTGTCATGTCAACACACAGTCAATATAAAACTATCCATGAGAAAGTTTACATACTTTTCAGCTCAGTCTTTGAAATGTACACTCACAGCACATTTCAACCCAGACGCTAAATTGTATAGAAGATACTGGGTGTGGATTCGGACAGCTATATTGACCCAGACATAGTACAAGTTTTCTAATACCTGATTCAACTATTGGTTTTTAAGTGAAATCAAATAAAACTAAATGTCCAATTCTTCGGTTGCACTAATCACATTTCAAGCACTCAGGAGCCACACATGGCTCAGCATGTAGGTAAAAGAGTATCTCAGACCCGTTCCGAGCCTGGCTACACCACGGCTTGCGAACACCCATGAGAGGCCTCGGACACGCACGAGATGGGTGGCCGAGCGGAGACAGGGGTGTACAGAGCCAGCTCGGAAGCAGTCAGAGGAACGCAGTGGAAGGTGGAGTGAGCAGAGCCCAAAAGCACAGATCCAGGAAGTGTGGAAACAACCCACCGTGAGCTCCTTGCCCGCCACCGCTAACCACAAGCCTGCCGGCATCTCAACACACACCTTCTGCTCCCCGCCCCCCACACCTGTGGAGAGCATTCTTGAATCCTATCCAAAGCCAACTTCTCCATTTGTGCCTTGAATTCCATCTCGCCTTCTCTCTCTCTGTCTCCCTCCCTCCCTCCCTCCCTCTCTCTCCCTCATGCATCACCTGTTTCTCCTCCTCCACTGGGTCAATTCCATCAATAATACTAATTCAAATATGCTTTACTAACTCTCATACCAAAAACCAAACAACGACAAAAAGATAACCATAACAAAACCATTTTGACCTTAAATTTACCTCCACTTGGAGTCTCTTCTCTGCTGCCCGTCACAGCAACACATGTTGAACAAGTCTTCTCTGTTCCCTGTTTCCAATCCATCACCTCCCAACTCCAGCCTGGCCCTCCTCCCCACCGTGCCCCCGAAACTGCCCTCGCCAAGGACAGCGACTCCCTTGACGGCGCCAGGTTTAATGGGCATGTCGGGGTCCCCCCTTTATTTGACCCTCGGCAGCATTTGCCAGGGGACCGCTGTCCTTTTTAAAAAATGCTTTGCTCCCTTGGTTTCTGTTTCCCAATTTGCCTTTCCTCTCTGTCATCTCACTAGAACCATCTTATCTCCTTCCTCCCCTTCTACCAGGCCTCCAAAAGGTGGAGAGTTTAGGCTGTGGTCCTAGCACCCCTCGTCATCTCTACACTTACTCTCTAGGTGACCTCAGCTAATTCCAGGGGTTGAAATATTATTTAGGTGCTGATGACCTGGTCCAGTTTAGACCTCCTTCCCTGCTCTCTCCCCTGAGCTCCACATTGTGGAGAGAAGACTTTGCTGGTCACCTCCATGTGGGTGTCCAAATCCAACCAAGAGAAATTCCTGCCTTCCACCTGTCCCTTCCCTGATCTTCCTCATCTAAGTTAAATGGCCATGCCATTCACCCATTTGCTAGAACCAAAATTCTAGGAGACGCCTCTGTCTTCTCGGTTCCCGATTCTCCATGTTTCGCTCTTTAGCATGAAGCTGAAGGAGCCCCACGTCCGAAATAAAACCTGAAATTGTTCTTTTTGCTCCGTTTCTATCACCACTAGCTTAACCCACACCACCGAGCCTCACCTGGTCCCCAGCCATTCCCCGTGTTCATTCTTGGCCCCGTGCAATTCATTCTTTTTTCCCACAAATCAGCAAAATAATTTTTTTGAAAACGTACATCAAAGTGTGTCACACCCCTGCTTTGAAACCTTCAATGGCTTCTATGATACTTACACTAAAATCCCAGCTCTTATCAGGGCCCTGCCTTCTCTGTCTTCCTACATCCTCTACCACATTCTCCCTTGCTCACTTCATCCGCATGCCCAGAACATACAAAACTCCTTCCCACTGGAAAATTTCTACACTTGATGCCCCTTCTGCGTTGAGCCTAAATGGACGGCCTCTGCTTAGAGGTGGATCAAGTAAATACCAACGAGAAAGACAAAAATCCTCCTTGCAAGTGGTTCTGAGCCTTCACCAATTCACAGAAGCATATGCGATTCAGGCCCCAGTCTCTATGGCATAGGGCTTGCCTAGAATGATATAGCTGGAACAGATCCAAAGCAAACAATACCCTACACCCATTAGAAATCGAGAACATTCTAACCAGCCACCTCTGTCACATGGATGGAGATAACCCTGCCCTCCACATATGACACACAGAAACAAAATCCTGCATTTTCACTTCAGTTAATCACGGAAAACAAGTACTATTGGGGTTTTGAGAAAGGACAGTATGATTGAGCGACCAGTTCTTTCCAAATCCACACCTAAGCCATTCATAATTTTCTCAACCTTTCCTTTTCCATAAGGAAAAAAAAAAAAACTCCTAAACTCATTCCTGCCATTTCAGCTTAAAACCAGCCAACCAAAATTTTCACTAGGAAGAAGTTACTGGAGCATGACAAAGGTACACCACAATTCTCAATCCCTTCCAAGCAGCTGGTTGTAAATTCCTCAGCAAAGGGATGCAAAGAGAAAGAGAGAGAAAGAGAGAGAGAGGAGAGAGAGAGATGGAGGGAGGAAGGGAAGGTGAGGGGAGAGGAAGGGAGAGGAGGGGAAGGGAGGGGAGGGAAGGAAGGAAGGAAGGAAGGAAGGAAGGAAGGAAGGAAGGAAGGAAGGAGGGAGGGAGGGAGGGAGGGAGGGAGGAAGGGAAGAAGGGAGGAGAAAGCTTCAACACACCTTTAAACTGCAAAACTGATATTTCAGAATCCACTGTGTCCACTTCCGGCTACCATAAACTGATTAACATAGGCGCCTTGAAATTTACCAACAAATAAGTTTATGAATGAAGAGAAACACTTTGCCAGTTGAACCTAATAATAGACCAAGCAGAACCAGAAGCATGACAAGATCAAGGAGAGATTTTCCTCTCGACTAACAAAGATACGGAGTGGAGGCCAGCGGATCACAGAGCAGAGAGGACTGCCGGCCCCCGTGCTCCAAAGCAGTGCCCTGGGAATGTCCCGACCTCCTAGCGGAGGTTCTCTAGCTTGCCTAGGGAGGCTGGACCCAGAGACTGGTGTTTCCAGCCTGAGGAAGATTCCAGAAGCCAGAATCCCCTGAGGATGTCACAGGCAAGCATATCAACAGTGACCATGAAGGACTCGAAATGAGAACTTTCCCTCCCCCCACAACTATCATCTTTTACCTTCTTACAAGCATCCTAAGATCTGCTGAGGAAGTCCCACACTGACTGAGCTCATTATTTCTAGGGGTCAAATTCAAGCCAAAATAAGTAAAGAAACAATAAAGAAATAAAACATCTCTGACAAAAATTATTTCCTTACTAATGACACGTTCTTTGTATCAGCAACGTATTGGAATAGATGCTCTTCGTGACAACTGCCGCATATTCTAAAACACTATATTCTAAAATCTGCATTGCCGATTAAAGACGATTCACTAGTTGTCACTTACATCTATTAAACACAGTTAAATAAAACGATTTTATTTGTCAATATCAGTGCCTGTGTTATTTCTCTGCATGCCTTTTCTAGTCAAGGAAATTTTGTCAAAAGGACAAAAGTTGAAAACTGTACCCTCAGCAATCACTAACTTTGGGGACTTACCGCTGGCACAAATGTTCATGCATATGCATAATTTTATCACATACTCAGACAGATGCCCTTGCATTGATTTGAATACTTGCATAAATATTAATGTGTACAAATGCTTGCATGCAGAAAGCCCATTTATGAAATATCCAATTGCATAAATTAGGAACATTAGATACTAACTGCATTAACACTTCATAAAATACATGCACAACTCTGCGTGACCAAAAAAAAAAAAAAAGAAAGAAAGAAAAAGGCACAATCCATTGGAAGAGGCCAGATTCCCTCAGTCGTGTTTGCCGTTCCTGTAGTCGCAAAGTGGGAATTTCCACAAACTATTTGAAGCCTTTAGATGCTTCGTAATTTTTATTTACATTTAGATGCATCTCTCCCAGGCTGGAACAAATGAAGTTCTTTTCTAGAGTAAATTTATGAATTGTCACATATGACTCTGAAAGGAAATGTCAATTTTTTAAGTCACTCAGTGGCCTCAGAAACTAGCGTCTTCATAAAGACTAAGACTCAAAAACAGTTTTCACAATACAGCAGCCTCTAAACTCTATACCATTATATTTGTCTGATTCTCTTGTAGTCATGGCAGGTAAATGCAAAATCTTGGGGTTTTTTAATTTTATTTTTATTTTTCTAATGTATTTTTTGAGAGTGAGGGGAGGGGAAGAGAGAGAGGGAGACACAGAATCCAAAGTAGGCTCCCGGCTCCGAGCTGTCGGCACAGAGTCCGACGCGGGGCTTGAACTCACAAACCGTGAGATCATGACCTGAGCCGAAGTCAGACGCTTAACCGACTGAGCCACCCAGGCACCCCTCACTGCTCATTTTAGATTGGACATCGGTCTCCTCGGTGGCTAGGCCAGACTTGATAGGTCTACAGTCACAACAAAGAAGAGAGAAAAAGAGTTCTCAGCCCAAAGTATCACTTCTACGATACAGAGTGCCTACTTCTCGCTGAAACTCAAATTCTGCTCTCCTGAGGACTCGCAAGCATGTTGAAGGCTGAGCGGACACACAAAGCATTTGGCACTACACTAGCCTCCCCCACTCGCCCACGGTTCTGCTTTCAACAGTGTCAGTTACTCGCGGTCACCGATGGTCTGGAAGCAGATGCTGTTCCTATCATCAGAAGGTCAGTGGTCACGTAACACTGTGTCACGGTGCCTACGTCATCCACCTCACTTTACCTCCTCACACCATCACTTGTCATCTCCACACCATCCCGAGAAAAAGGGTGAGAACAGTACAGTAAGGTATCTTGAGAGAGAGAGAGAGAGAGACCACGCTCACATACTTTTCTCACAGTATATTGTTATAACTATTCTCTTTTGTTAATACTTGCTGTTGTCCAGCTCTTACTGTGCCTAATTTATAAATTAAACTTCATCGTGGGTATGTGTGCATATGAAAAATCATAGTAGATACAGGGTTCAGTGTTATCTGTGGGTTCAGGCATCTACTGGGGGTCTTGAAATATATCCGCTCATAGATAAGGGGGTACTACTATATTTCTGCCTAGGCTAGAAGGACCAGCTACTGATAAAAGGTATGTGATGGGGCCTGACTGTGGCCACCAATACCCACTTTTTGTCTTCCTCCTTGGTCCCCTGAAGTCAAGCAAGTCATAGGGCTGAATTCCGGCCTGCAGAATACGGACAGCTGTGCTGCGCACGACTTCCAGACACAGCCCCTGATCTCCGTGACCCGCCATGGTTACTGTGTCAGGTGCGGCTCGCCCAGGGGAGAATGGCCAGGCCCGGGGCACAGCACAGACACTACGCAGAAGAGGCCTAGATCGCCGAATGACTGCGTGGAGCAGGGCCCCGACAACACCCCCTCTGCCGCCAGCCCGCATTGGCCTGTGACGAGAGAGAGAGAGCGAGAGAGAGAGACATGCCTGTTGTGCTTGGATCTGAGGACTGTTTCTTTCAGCAATTCACCTGTTCTGACTCCTGTAAGTCAGACCACACCACAGACAGAGCATTTTCTTAGCAGACAGGTCTTGGAGACACTGCAACGCATCTCTGCCCAGGGGGGCAAAGAGTGTGGCAAAATAAGTCGGGGCCTCATGACGAGTTTTGAGTGGAAACATATCTGGGACTAAACTCGCATGCCATTCAACGGTGAGGCAAAAGGCCGCCCAATTTTATTTATTGACTAAAACATTTACTGGATGCTAATACACACCAGGCACTATGTCTGGTGCTGAGGGTAAAAATATAACTGGCCACATTCCCTGAGCTCAAGGAACCACAGTCTACCTGGCTGGGGAGAAAGGAAATAATTGAATCAGCCCTTTGACAGAGTGTGGTAAGTGCCCTAAAAGTCGCCCCGAGGAAGCATTTGTAACCTTCTCTCAGATGCGGATTGTGGGTAATACAACTTGGTTCTCCATGACGAGGGTTGCAGCATAAATTTATTTCTGGATGAAAAATAACAGGAATTCTGGCTCTGCCAAGACTGGGCTAAACGTGATTGGTGGCGACGGTGAGCGTACAAGTAATACTAATATTAACTGATGCTGTAGATGACTATCGGCTTCTCTTTTATCAAAGTCACCAAGCACCGCACGGAAGAACGCAGATAACAGAACCGGGGACACCCCCAGCGAGCAGGCCTACCGCAGTGATGTGCCTTAAAATATCTGTACCGCCTGGAAATGGCCCCGGACACAGACAGACCTCCTCTTGCAGATCAAAAACCGAATTTGGAATCTGTGCCCTTTAATGAAGCAGCAACAGAATTTAAATGTTAGTTTCTACCCTTTTAAGTGAAAATACAGAATTCCAGCAGCCATATTAGGTTCTCTTCCATCTTCCATCCGTCTCCCCCATCCTATTTAACCTTGATGTTTATCATAACGCTTGTGAGGAGGCAAAGCGTCATTAAGGATTTGTCTGAAGATCACAGGGTCCCGAGCCCAAACTGGGAAACAATCCATTTGCGAACTTATAATAATACGTGTTGTGCCAAGATGCATTAATGAGAATTTTTTTTTCACCTTGAATATAGGAGAATCACTAAGTCCTTGTGCTTATTCTCATTAAAACGATCGACTTCTGCGCTCGTCGGTGAAAATTCTGTAATGGACACGAGCTCCCAGGAAAATTTTGCAACCTGTTTAATGATGATGTCTTATTTCCTTTTTAATTCTTTAAAGTTTACTTATTTATTTTGAGAGAGAGAGGCAGAGAGAGAGGGGAGAGACGGAATCCCAACAAGGCTCTGCACTGTCAGTGTGGAGCCTGACGCGGGGCCGGAACTCATGAACCGTGAGATCATGACCTGAGCCGAAATCAGGAGTCAGACACTTAACCGCTGGAGCCACCCAGGTGCCCCAATCATGTTTTATACAAAACTGTGACTGACGGTAATCAGTTACTGTGAGGAATTCCAAATAAAATGAAGTAAAATAAATTGTTATAAATGGCAATCAGTTTGAAGACTGGAAATACTCTTCCTATCTCTACAGATACAAAACAATATGACTCTTTAAACATTTTCGTGCCAAGGTTTTGTGTCAATTTTCAATCTATTTCATGACAATAACAAAACTATTGTTATCGAGCACTATGCCAAGTGTTTTATTTACAAATAAGAGCTAATATTTAATTCTTACAATAATCCTACAAATCATGATTTCTTAAAAAAAATTTCACATTTATTCATTTTTGAGAGCGAGAGAGACAGAATGTGAGCAGGGGGCCGGTGGGGCACAGACGAAGATGCAGAATCCGAAGCAGGCTCCAGGCTCCGAGCTGTCAGCACAGAGCCCGACGCGGGGCTCGAACCCACGAACTATGGGATCATGACCTGAGCCGAAGTCAGACGCTTAACCAACTGAGCCATCCAGGCGACCCTGGATTTTTATTTCCATTTTACAGATGTGGAAATTTAGACACAGGGAAATGAATAAGGCAGAAATCCCTTAGTATTCTGTGTCCTAGAGTAATAGAGGTAATAAAAGGAGAGGGTGTCCTTCGAACCCAGGCCTTGTCTCCCTCTAAAATCGGCATCTAAGACCCGAAGGTCAGCCGAGGACAGAGCCTAGGAAGGGGCAGGTAGTGATGATGAAACTGGTGCAGGCAGAGTCCACGCTCAGGTCTGCTTGCCACGACGGTCCGTGTCTTTCTGTCCTGAGTCACGTGGTTAACCGCGTCTATTCCCCACTTCACTGTGCAGTTAGATCTGGCCTAAGAGCAAGAATTAAGCGAGGGCTTAAATCTGATTGACAGCTTCTCCTCGAGTCTACAAACACTGCAAAGAGCAGAAAGCCAGCTGCCTCTCCCTTGGCAAGTTCCCACTGAACCCAAATAAATAATGCAGTGTTTTCCGTGTTTTAATTTTCTTTAGGATTACTGTTCATCGCGGTTTAATTTCTGCCCCTTCTAATTATTGCGCACCCTGTCCTTCAAAATGACCTTGTAATCCGACATTTGTTCAGACTTCAACATTCTCCCGCCTTATGAATCAGGTTAGGGGGACTCTCTTTTGGAGCCGTAAATCTCGGTTCATCTCAAAGGATTCTTGTTAGAAACACAACACCAGAAGGTAGACGAAAAGTGGATCTTCCATAAAACATGGCACTTTTTGCCTGGTATTAATCCCACTTCGAAATATAACATTCTGGGAGCCTCCGGAATAATTACCACCACTTGGCTTCCAACGTGCGATCTAGAGGGATTTAAGAGGACCTGCCAAGTATGGAGCAGTCGGCGAGGCCGCCCACTCTCCCCTCCCCTGCATCGGGGCGCACACGGTTCCCAGACTCCCCGAAGCCGGGCCACACTGCTTTCCCCGTGTTTCTAAATCGCATTTTCCCAAAATTATAAAAGGCCAAAAAGGAAAGCCAATCGCCCCTCTGGGGACTTATCTCCATAAGCAGAGCTCGACTTCATATTTTTCCTTATTTGTGACGCTTCCTTCTGTGTCTGTGATGCTTTTCCATCAGGCTTTCCTTGAGCCTCTCAACTTAAAATAAGCATCAAATATTATCATTCCCCTTGGAGACACAGGGGAAGAGAGGCGTAATGATTGAGATAAAATACTCTGCTAAACTCGGTCATTTTAGGGGCCCCTGGGTGGCTCAGTCGTTTAAGCGTCTGACTTCGGCTCAGGTCATGATCTCACAGTTTGTGGGTTCAAGCTCCGTGTCGGGCTCTATGCTGACGGCTCAGAGCCTGGAGCCTGCTTCGGATTCTGTGTCTCCCTCTCTCTCTGCCCCTCCCCTACTTGCACTCTGTCTCTCAAAAATGAATAAACATTTTTAAAAAATGTTTAAATAGGTCATTTTAAAAGTTGAAAGAGCCTTAGGACTGTATTGTATAGTCGTCATATTGGAGGAAGCTATTTCTCATTTCTTACTCGTGTATCTTGCTACAATTCAAAACTAATTTCCTTTGCTTGTAACTAGGATCCGGTCCTCAACTCCCCGTAGACATAAAACTGAGCCATTCGAAACGATTCAACTACTAGATTTGGTGCCTGTGCATCCTGCCTTTAGGACTCAAAGGGAGTCACAGGCGATCAGTCTCAGGCATCCTCAAAAACTTCCAAAAATACTACGTCCAGACAGTATCCTGAGGAGAACAGGGACTCTGGAGGTCACCTCTTCAGCCATCTGTGCCCTACATAACGATCTATGTGGATCGGTGTCTGTCAGCTCTGGCCTGTCCAACGAGCAAAAAAAAGGCAGTTACAGTTTCGAGTTCAGGTCAGCTGCTCCCTGGTTTGTCATCTAACTTTTGGAGATAACATCAACAAAGCATGCTTTAGGCTTAACCGTTCTTGAAGTATAATCGTAAGGTGACCGGAACACCCCCGCCGTCCCCACTGTAGACAGTGTAGTTAACTGGGATTTTTCTCTCCACATTTGTACGGAGCTAACGTGGCGTCTGCACGCGATGCGGAAGGCATACATATTTATACGGGTTTACGCTTTCAGACCTGCCAACCTGACACCGTGTCTGAGGCTAGCCATCCCGGGCTTGCATCACAGTTGGGGCGTGAACACACCACTGCCCCATTTCCATACCACACGGACACGTGTGCTTAATGTGTGTCGTTCAATTCTAAATCCAGGCGCTAAAACTGCTCAAATTCTTGTTTTTATTGGCTTTGCTTAAAAATAGAGATATTAGAACCCATTGTTTTCTTCTTCTTCTGTTCTCCAAGAGCAGGACCAGTACTACGAGTACTACTACTATAATCATCCCAATTACAATGAAATCGCGCTCAGAGAAAGGCCAAGTTGACAACAAGCCTGCAACAGTCACTCCCAACTTTCACACATTGACCTGAAAATCCGGTGTCATTCCCTTACTAAAAAATTCTTTTCGGGGCGCCTGGATGGCTCAGTCAATTGAACATCCAAGTCTTGGGCTCAGGTCATGATCCCAGAGTCGTGGTTCCATGCTCAGCGTGGATTCTCTCTGCTTAAGATTCTCCCTCGCTCCCTCTCTCCCTTTCTCTTTATCTTTTTCTCTCTCCCTCCCTCCGTCCCTCTGCCTCTCTGCCCCACTTGCATGATTTCTCTCTCCCTGTCTCTAAAATTAAAAAAAAATATTTTAGGTATTCCCCCAAATCTCCAGGTTACCATTAGTATTTGCGGTTCTTCAAAGGCACCACGTACTTCCATCCTCAACTTAAACATGCGGGTTCCCCCACGCGGGGTGTTTTTTGCCACCCGCCATTCACCATCACTTCTTTCTCACTTGCCTCTATCCTTATTCTTTCTTAGAAACTGATCTCATGCTGCCTTCCTCTGTAAGCCATTCGAGGCCATCACCGAACCCCAGCGAGGGCTGGGTGCCCGGCTGTGCCGCACAAGTCCCAGAAGCTCACCTGTTTCCTAACGTGCTTGTGAGAGTTGTGTTCATGTGTTCTGGGCTGAGGGAGACCTACGCTTCAATCCTGTATCCCCGGCAGAGAGCAGGCCCCTTCAGAGGTGGGCAGGACGAGAAAGGTAAGTATATCCTAAAGGGGAACAGCATTAAACCTTAACATCAAGTACCACGGGAATAACTCACTTGCTCACACTGCCTGGGGCAATGCAGCGCTGTTCCCTACGCAGGGGAGTAGAAAACATTTCAATGGGAGGCTCTACTCAAGGGGGAGAAAGCTTTGCTCCCGGTGTTAAGAAATCTGAAATGTCTAAATTTGGTCCTAATACCAGGATGTGACCTCCAAAATGCCACTTAAGGATAAACCAACTTCTGCCTTCCCAATGGCAAAGGAATTCCTATCTCTGACATTCGCTCTACGGCATAAGGGCTCAAGATAGCACGTAGAAGTGACAATCCCAAAATTCTGGTGTAGAGGGAGAATCCTGTATCAGCGAGTCAGAAAAAATCTGCACTCAAATCCCAGCTCTGTTCTTTTCTTTTTTTCTTCTTTCTTTCTTTTAAATTTTGTTTAACGCTAATTTTTGAGAGAGAGACAGAGACAGAGTGTGAGCAGGGGAGGGGCAGAGAGAGAGAGGGAGACACAGAATCCAAAGCAGGCTCCATGTCAGCCAAAGCCCAACTCAGGACTCGATCCCACGAACCATGAGATCATGGCCTGAGCCGAAGTCGGATATTTAACCTGCCAAGCCACCCAGGTGCCGCCCCAACTATGTGTGCTTTTAATGGTACAAGAATCCAATCAGATTTTCTCCAAAACCCATATGTTGCTTCTATATCTGGGAACTGGATTTTCATATCATCTTTCATCATTTCACTATGAAAATCTGTGCTTTTATGATATTGTGGCCCTTGTGCTGTTGCTAGCTATTCAGAGGAGATGAGGTATAAACCCAAGGAAAACACAGGGACATTCAAAATGTTCTAAAATTGTGTATTTCTTTTTTTTTTTAATTTTCTTTTAATCTTTATTTTTGAGACGGAGAGAGAGAGAGACAGAGTGTGAGCAGGGGAGGGGCAGAGAGAGGGAGACACAGAATCTGAAGCAGGCTCCAGACTCTGAGCTATCAACACAGAGCCTGATGTGGGGCTCGAACTCATGGACTGTGAGATCATGACCTGAGCCGAAGTCGGACGCTTAACCAACTGAACCACCCAGGCGCCCCTAAAACTGTCTATTTCTTAAGTCAAGTGGTGGGTACAGGGGTCCCCACTTTATTACTATCCTTTCATTCTACATAAGTTTCTGCGGACTGTTTTGTACGTGTGATATATTCCACAGTTTAAAAGATATAGTCTTAATACCAAAAAATCCCAGGCATAGAAATCCCACCGGCATTTACTAAGCATAATACGTTACTATTTTGTTGACTTGAACTGATGATTTTTTTTTGAGCCACTAATAACATTTTACAGGATTTACAGTTTAATACTTCAAAGCTACTTTTTAAAATGCACCTTGAAAGTCTATTTCTGAAAGACTCCAAATTTCTACAACGCCACCAACATGACTCAAAGAGTCGATCATCCAAAAAACAAAGGCAAACCAGATTAGCGGACGGAAGACCTCGGTTCTGACAGACCCTGATTTTTTCCAAGATAACTTCCGAAGTATTCAGAAATTAAGGTCTGGTAGTACTTTGCCTAACATCCTCATATAGGATGAGTACGGAATAGTGGCTCTTTTCTGAAGATGCACTAAAAGATGCCAAACCAGAGACTGTTCCCTTCTTCTCATGTCCTCTCGCAAGACACTCTCTACCCCCAGTGTTTGGTTCCTTTATGCCAACCAAAAAAATAATTTAACTGGGGAGCCTGGGTGGCTCAGTTGGCTAAATATCCGACTCTTGACTTCAGTTCAGTCACGATCTCGTGGTTCGCAAGTTCAAGCTCTGCATCGGGCTCTGTGCTGTCAGCGTGGAGCCTGCTTGGGATTCTCTGTCTCCCTCTCTCTCTCTGCCCCTCCCTGACTCATGCCTGTGCAGGCGTGCGTGCTCTCTCTCTCAAAAATAAATAAGCATTTAAAAAATCATCATTTAACTAATCATTTCACATTTAGAATACTGATAGTGATAATCACGGTAATAACCTATGGAGTGTCCGCAAAGGCCAGTGCAGCGCTGATAAGGCAAACGGTATTCCAACCGTGTCACGCTCTGCCCTTGACAGATCGGTCCAGACATGTGTACTCAGAAATCACACACGTGTGCACATGTGTCAGGAGACACACGGGCGATGGTGGAGGCAGCAGACAGAAGGGCTGCCTCATAAGCAGGTGAGCCCATGAGAGGTAAGAGTCCCCCAAAATAGAAGGGACTTCCACGACTTATCCAGAAGCCTGTAATCAGAAAATCTGACAACTATTGATTTTCAGGTTACCTGTGTGTACTATGCCCCAGAGTTTAGCAGTATTGGTGTTGATTATGTTTCTTTTTTACTTATTATTTCCTTGGAGGGGACGCCCCATAATCTCTATGCAATTCAGAACCATCAAACGTTATCATCTAGCCCTAGAAGCAGAAATAGCAATGGAATGGAGTTTGGAAGTGACGGAAATAAATTTGGCCATTCCGTCCTTCCTACCTCTTAAATATGTCACAATTTTCCGACCAATCGCGTAAACCCTGTGATCCGAACGCAGCGTGCTAATCGGCTGACTCCAAATAACCCAGCGGCGTGGTTCGTTTCATTACAGAAGTAACGTGAAATTCACTGCATAATTTCTGAGAAAACAGCTTCCCTCCTTAAATAAATAATGACTTACCCTTCGCAGCACGTAACCATTGTAATGTGCCAAATGTCTTATCTGGCAGAACAGAAATGTGCAATAAAGTTATGAAAATGTTTACAGTACGAGGAAGTCTGAGGGGGGAAACGAGGGAAATAAATGGTTAACCGTCGGCACACGCACTCTCACGCTAGAGGACACGGAAAGGTTCCCAGCAGTTGTTAAATTCATTTAGGGGAAACTCACTCTATTTTTCCAACAGAGCTCTCGCCAGCTAAGCTGGATGACAACCTGCAGGAGTCTTAATATTCTCAGCAGGATCAAGATTCAGGCCACACTGATTCAGCTGTTTAATCTCGCAAGAGAACAATATTTGGCAGGAAAAGACCCCGCGGCACTGAGGGGACGTCCCCGAGGCTCGTCGTCAGCACAGATTTGGCCGGGAACACGGAAGGAGGAAACTGAACAGTGCTGAGCAGTGTCGATCACCGGCTTTCCCGAGCCCCCTGCTCAGACAACAAACCCGCACACGCGATGTACGCAGGCGAAACAGACGCGTCACGTGCGTGGGGGACTCTTCTCAGGTACGTGTATGTTTTTAAGCCACAAAATGTTTTCTCAATATTTTGGACCGAGTCCTGCAAAGCTTTTAGTTCAAAACTATCCCCACAGAGAGTGGGGGTACAAAACCAATGAAGAAAAATGGTCAGGCTTTACTTTCAAAACTTAAGTACTGAAAACCAAGATGGGGAGAACCTGCATCTGAATCTTTAAGTGTACGCAAATATTTACATACTGATCATCGCAGCCACTCTGACATTAACACGCTGGTCAAGGGGCGTCTGGGTGGCTCAGCGGGTTAAGCGTCCGACTTCAGCTCTGGTCATGATCTCGCAGTTCGCAGGTTTGAGCCCCGCATCAGGCTCTGTGCTGACAGCTCAGAGCCTGGAGCCTGCTTCAGATTCTGTGTCTCCCTCTCTCTCTGCCCCTGCTCTGCTCACACTTTGTCTCTCTCTCTCAAAAATAAACATTTTTTTTCAAAATTGAGAAAAAAATAAGCAGATCGATATCCTATAAGTGCTCTTTTTTTAACACTTTGTCTGTAATCTATGGCTTGATTAATTTTGAGTGATAGTTTCTGGACACCCCTCCTGACAAGCAAACCGAAAATACAGAAAACAGAGGGAGACAGGCAAACTTTAAAGCAAAAATGAGAGCACCTACTGTACAAACAATATGAATCACAATTCAAGAAAAATTCTTCAAAGACTATTTTCAAGTTTCATTGGCAAGCTTTCCTTTACCTCCCAAACCTGGCGGGTTGCACCCCGCCCCCCCGCCCTATAACAGCACAGGGTTTCGCTCCAGCATTTATCATCCTGGGCAGCCATTGTCTGCTTGCCCGTGAGGGGCTAAACACCCAGCTCTCTGAGGTCAGGGGTCAAATCTATTTTACTTCTCATTCTATCCCCTGCCTCGTGGCAGAGTGCCTGGCATATAGTAAACACTCACTGTTAAATCAGGAATAGTTTTTAAAAAGTGATTTCTTTTGGAGATATTTTTTTGGCCTCGTAGATACCAAAAACACGCATATTTGAAAATATGATACCAGTCTTTTGCCAGTCTTGCCTTAGTCTGCTTTTCAGTAATGGTGTCTCTCCCTCCACACTCTGACGAGTTGACGCTAGGTGCCCCTAACCTTATCGTATGCCTTCCTGCCTGCCTTCCTTCGTGCATCTCAACACCATCTCCTCCCTGGTCCTTGCCTTACGGCTATTAAGACTCCCCCGTGGTGTTGAAAACCTTGGCCAGCCACTGCAGGCACCCTCGCAAGAGTATAAACGCATGCATAACGTGGTTTCTCATTTTCTCCGCCATCTACGGGGCCTGAACGTGAGGTCCACAGCAAATGTTTAAAGAACAAACAACACATATGAGACGTAACTGTGAAGGCAACTTCCCCTTGTCTTATTCACCATAGTTAAAGCACTGTGTTCTAGAAGATTCCAACAAAAGCAAGAAATGCTGCTTGCCCTTGACGTCCTCATCACGATCACACAACAAAAGCAAATATTTAAATCACTCTGTTCGGGAAAACTCAATTCTCGCTATTGAAAATAACAAGCGTTGGGGCGCCTGGGAGGCTCAGTCCGGTTAAGTGTCCAATTTAGCTCAGGTCGTGATCTCGCGGTTTATGATTTCCAGCCCCGCGTCGGGCTCTGTGCTGACAGCTCAGAGCCTGGAGCCTGCTTTGGATTCTGTGTCTCTCTCTCTGCCCCTCCCCTGCTCACACTCTGTCCCTCTCGCTCTCAAAAATGAATAAACATTAAAAAAGAAAGAAAGAACGAATGAACGAACTTCATCTGGGGTGAAGAAGACCAGAATGATTTTTTAAAGGTTTTTTTTTCCTTTAATTCTTCTTTCTACATCCCTACTCTATTTCATACTTTCCGAAACAGACTAACTCTGCCATTTTCATCGTTCGCAGAAGGTCATGACATGAAAGCTTAATCCACACGAATTAAAAGTTGACTTTCTTCGAGTTAATACAGCCACGAGAGGAAAAATCAATCGTAAATGTGAGCAAACGAAAAACCAAGTGATCAGTGCTTCTTGCTTCTTGTCCTAGGAACCGAGCCGAAGGGGACTGCACGAGAGTCACAGGCCCTTCGAGCAGAAATGTAGACATCCTTTTCAGCACTGCATGCGACTCTGTACAAAAGACAGGCTACAGAGCCAGCCTGGCAACGGTGAAAGAAAAGGAAGCCGTGGCAGAAAGTACGAGCAAAAAAATAAAGAGAAGCAATTTCCATGACATAATTCCTCTAGGAAAATGAAATGCAACTTAGAGAACATTTCTGCATATGCTTACAACAAGGAAGACATTCTTGCCTCTAGCTTCCGATGGTGCAATTTCCCTTAATTGTGTAAACTTGGCTTGGGTTACCAATGGCTTTTAATTAAATCTCTTTCTAATGTCTCCTTTGATTCATGACCTCTTAATAAGTTAAGGTGACATGAGACTATTACACACTTATTAACTGGAAAAACAACAGGGTTCACACCTACCTGCCAAACTCCACTGAAGTTACAGTGAGGTGGCACAGTTATCAGTGATGGTCGCATCGGAGGACTCCACGAATATGTAGGGGAGACTGTCAGATCTTCTTTAACGTTCAGCATGTGCTCACAGTAGGTATGTCCCAGAGGGTATGATAAAATCTGGGGAAAAATTCAGATACTTTGTAAATTGTTAATCTGTAGCTTGTACTGGAAATTGCAACATTTTTTAAAAAACTAATCTTTATTGGGCTTTCCCTGTGGCATAGAAATATTTCTTTTCTAGTGTCACACCTCAGCCCGCCTTTCCCTCACGTCCGTCCAGGCCAGACTGCCAGCACGGGACGTGTGAAATCTATATTCTGAGCTCCATCATTCCTGGAAAACTTAAAAACGTAATTACTACCGTATGCTATCTCTGTTTCTATAAATGACTCTGGCTCAAAAACACAAATAAAGAGCTTGCAAGGGCCAATTAAGGATCGGAAATAAGACCCGGAAGGAAATTCTTTTTTCTTGTTGTTGTTAAAATTCTTCAGTTTGAAAACAGGAAAAAAATTTGAAAACCGATGTAGAAGTTTTCCTGGGATGGCAACAGGTGGTATAATCCACCTCTACTAGCAAAACTGGCTAATGGGAGTAGCTTATGGTTACAAAATGTACGTTACTTACTTATCTTGAAAGTCTCTATGATGTATGCAGATCACTTCCCACTTAGCCCTGTTATAGGCTGAATGGTGTCCCCTCCCCCAAAACTCTTATCTTGAAACCCTAAGCCCCAGTGTGACCGTCTTTGGAGATGGGAATTTTAAGAAAGTAATTCAGGGTAAGTGCGGTCAAAGGCTGGGGCCCTGATCCAATTCAACTGGTGCCCTTCCGAGAAGAGGAAGACACACCAGAGACCTCTCTCTCTTATGCGCGTCCACGGAGGAGAAGGCCACACGAGGACACAGTAAGAAAGTGTGCTCTCCCAGCCGAGACGAGAGCCGTCACCAGAAACCGATCCTGCTGGACCTTGATCTCTCGGACTTCCCGCCTCTGGAACTGTGAGGAAATCAATTTCTGGGGTTTAAGCCATGCGGCCTGTGGTATTTTGTTACGGCAGCCTGGGCAGTGTAAATGCGAGCCCCACTGTTTCAGGTATTTGGACACCAAAAAAAAAAAAAAAAAATTGCCTGGCATCTTAAAACAAGGGCAGTCTTTGGATTTCTAATACAGTGAAATTCCTTTTTGTTTTTTAATTTTTAAAATTTTTTTAAAGTTTATTTTTTTAAAGAGAGAGAGAGAGTGTGTGTGTGTGTGTGTAAGCAGGGGAGGGGCAGAGAGAGAGGGAGACACAGAATCTGAAGCAGGCTCCAGGCTCTGAGCTGTCAGCACAGAGCCTGACGTGGGACTCAAACCCGCGAACTGCGAGATCATGACCTGAGCCGAAGTCCGACGCTTAACTGACTGAGCCACCCAGGCGCCCCTAATACAATGAAATTCTTAAGTGCCACATTA
Organism: Paguma larvata; assembly: GCA_030068075.1. NCBI lineage: Eukaryota > Metazoa > Chordata > Mammalia > Carnivora > Viverridae > Paguma > Paguma larvata. The sequence goes on along the minus strand of CM057828.1, from coordinate 118,638,992 downwards.
GAAAGCAAATGTTCCTGCTTTACTGAAAGAATACTGCTATAAACTTTTGATGAAAACTATAGAAATCACTGAGTTCTTAAGTAAAAATAGGAGAAAGTGAAAAAAAAAATAGGTGTTTTGAAGCAGCACCAAACAAGTGACAAATTCGAAGCAACTTTAAAAGCTAAGAACTCTCTGAGAGGCACCTGGGGGGTGCAGTGGGTTAGGCATCCCACTCTTGATTTCAGCCCCGTTTATCATCTCACGGTTCACAAGTTCGAGCCCCTTGTCAGGCTCCGTGTGACAGCTCGGAGCCTGCTTGGGATTCTCTCTCTCCCTCTCTCTGTGCTCCTCCCCTACTTGCACACGCATAGATAAAGATAAAAATATAGAAAAAGAAAGTAATTCAGGGTAATTTCTTTATCTTTTCCTTTAAAGATAAAGAAATAAACTTAAAAAAATTGTGTAAAAATCTATGAATTCTCTTGCAAAAAGAGGTTTTAAGAGAAAGAATGTGCAAATTTGTCAATATTTTAAATACCCACCGCTTCATTCGTGTACTCCTCATACATTCACTGGGCACCTGCTGTGTGGTCAAGCACTACTCTAGGCATCAGCAATTTTGTGTTGAAAGGGTGTACGAGTTCCCTACTCTATTGTGGTGCATATCCTAGGACAGATTTTATCTGCTCAGACTGGGAGGTGGATGGGAAGGCAGACTCTTCTGAAAAAAGAAAAAACACGTGAGAAAATAATACCCTCAAAAGAATTCAGTCATGAGGCACTTGGGTGGCTCTTGGATAAGTGTTCGACTTTGGCTCAGGCAATGGTCTCACAGTTTGTGAGATCGAGCCCCGTGTCGGGCTCCGCGCTGACAGTATGGAGCCTGCTTCAGATTCTCTGTCTCCCTCTTTCTCTGCCCCTCCCTCATGCACGCTCGCTCTCTCTCTCAAAAATAAATAAACATTAAAAAAAGAAAGAATTCAGTCATTTCCTAACTAAGTACTTTTTAGGCAACTTCATTGTGCTACAGAGCGGCAGAATGAAGGAAAGATCTGGGAGTTTTCAGGAAGAAAACTGATCTGTATCTATACAGATCTTAAAAGAGATGCTTTGATTAAGAGAGATCTAGAAATATTAGAACTCCTTGTAATGACCTCCACTGCATGACAAAATTCACACAAGACTTGGGGGGGATTCGCTGGTCAAAGCATCAGAATGGGTGTGCTGACAGAAGCAGTCCTGGGTAGGCCGTCCGGGAGCCGACAGCCGTGGGCACAGTGAGAAGCCTTGAGAAGAAGGTATGTTGGATAAAGAAGTTAATTCATGCACTGATCAAATGTTGCTCCGTGTTAGGCCCTGAGGTGACAGAGAAAAAGACAGCCTGGATCTTCACAGAGTCCAGTTCAGAAAGAAGAGAACTCGTCATGTGGTTATCGAACGAGACTGCCAGGGTGCCCAGAGAAAAAGAGGAAGGCCAGGGAAGAGGAGGCAGGCTCTGGGCATAGGGCGGATATGGAAAGGGTGCAAAGAACCTTCCAGATGGAAGCGTGAAGTGCACAGGGCTGAGCGTTCAAGAGGACTCCCCGGGCTGGAGATCTCGTCCAGATCTGTCTCTGGTTTGGGAGGGAGAAGTGGCGGTACCGTGGCAGGCGAGAGCGGTTCAGAGACTTCTTCCCACGACCCAAGCAAGGGACAGGGAAGGCCTAGGACGTGACCAGGAAGGTAAGGTACAAAGCACCACGATATGCATGCTTAGAGATGCAAAAAGATCAATCGAAAAAGACGTGGATGGTCTTCATCTTCATGAAGCTGGAGAAGTAAAACACGTAACCAGTGAAAACGCTCCTTCACGCCACCCCGCGGAATGCGACATGCAAAGTGAACGGTACAGCTAGCGGTGCCATCGAACGGAGCACTGTGGTGACTGGGAGAGGAGAAAGGTCGCTGTGGCTGGGGTCTGAGTGTGGGTCCGGGATCATTTACAGACCCTGTGAAACTGGGCCTCACGAGAGGAGTGACTCACGCGAAAGCCCAGGACAGAAGAAGTTAGGCCGAAAAGAAACGGAAGAACGGTGCTGACAGGGAGTGACAGGTAAGGGGGAAAGTAATTTAGGAGCAGATCGTGGAGGGTCCTGAAAGTCAGAATGAGAGCGCTTTGGAAATTAGACTTTGTCCTACACAGAGTGGAGCTCCCAGGGAAGTTTCTAGCGAATCGTAATTAGGGTCTTGATGAAAGAGATGTTTTGGAAAGACTCGTCGGGTGACAGTGTTGAGGACACAATGGAAAGGCTGCAGAAGGAGCCTGGAATGAGAGGAGGCCAATTAGGAGGTCCTGCAATCACTCAGGCAGGAGAGGGCCCTGAACACAGGGGACGAGAACAGAAAAGAATGGGGGAGAGGAATTTCGCTAAAAGAAGGATCTTCAGAAATTGTTTGTGGGATCGTTAATCTCTATTTCCAAAAAAAAAAAAAAAAAAAGTCATATGTGTTAATTCTTTTACTCTGGGGGCCCTCCCCCACCTCTCGTTTAGACAATGCCATTTTATAGCCACAACCCTTGTATTCGCCATGCACAAGTAATTACCGGTCTGGGATGTATTTGTTTCTCTAAGTGGCTGTGGCTAAAACCCGGGGGATAAAAAGGAGGGATCACCCTTTGAAGTTCTGCCCTAGGTGGAAAAATAAAGCAAAACCAGGTGTAAGGGAAACCACGAGCTTGGACCCGAGAAAGGAGCGAGAGGTGATTTTTCCGTACGTTTTTCTCATGAACGTCTAAGGGTTCCTTATAGACACGCTCTCCCTGAGGAGAGGCTGCGCGGAGGATCTAATTAGACTGGGTATGTCAAAGTGTTTCGAAACAAATAGAGCATGCGTCCATGTGTTCGGTATTGCAAGGAAAATACGTGCTAATGCCCTATCACCTTCTTTGACGTATCTGATCTTTGCTTTAAAGATAATGCTACTGGCCCACTCTTCCTCGGGAACACACGGGAGTTTCTAGTTGAGAGAAGCTGGAGGTAACGTACAGTCCATTACAGTGAGATGCGAATTCGCTCTGTGAAAACACTAGCCCCTGAGGGCTTGACGCTAAGCCACTGACCTAATAATAATCTCTTGTTATTTCACCTACGTTCGTCAACCCGGTTACGAGTTATATCAAAACTGCCGTACGATTCTCCTCTCTAACTACTTCGCCGATTACCCTTTCCCACTCAAAATCAGAAGCCTTCATACGAACGTTTCACGGCATATAAAACGCCCATGCTTCCGGTGTAAGGAACAAAATTAACACACACTCTCTGTCAACCCCGAGTGTCTTTCTAAGTTTTACCTTCCTCACCTTTAAAAAAAATCATTTTTTGATGTTTGCTGAACGTCAAAAGACAGAGAAAGCCTTCCGTATCCGTTGTTCGGGTTCATAGAAGACCTAATTGCCTCTTACGCTGTAATTTTGCCACCCGTTTACAATTAGCATGCATTTCTCATGCATGAGTTGACCCAATTACATAACAAATTTTGCCTTTGGGGATTTCTCTTGCCTGCTTGTCCTCCGTCCACCGTACAACTCAATTTCACACCGTCAGCGGCCCGAACGTGGCCACCGTCAGTTTCTGTCAAGATGATTTATTTAAATTACAAACAGAGACCAGGTCCCCAGATAATCGTCCCTACCCTCGTGCTCACCCTGACACTCAACCTAACTTTGAATCAAATATTATAATAGGCCATAGACACTGCTATTCAATTATTAGGTCATGTTTGCCTCTGATAATCTAATATTTTTGAAGCTAACTCACAAAATCTCAGGGAACTAAATCATCAGTATCCACGTGAGCTTATTAATGGGCACATAATTTATTTTGCATTTCAAGAAGTCAATGAAAAATTATGTAGCTGTATCCAAAAAGCTAAAGATAATTACATTTCAGGAGCAAATTACAGAGAGACTCTTTTCTCTATAATGCTTTTTAAAAAGGCTACCATCTTAGCTCATCTTGTGAAGGCAGGTGAATGTTTTATGAATGGGTATGCTGAGTTGAAAATGGTAGTAAAAAAAAGGTATATTTGGGAAACAGGAGAGATAACCAAAATGATACAGGGGACATTGTATGGACAGGGGAAGGGAAAGAATATAGAGCAGGTGAAAATATTATTTATTGTCTGTGTTGTCTGTGGGCCAGTGATCTAAGGAAAGGGTGTTCCAAAGATTCCGCTGAAGCCAACACACACAGGTGCACACGCGCACACACACACACACACACACACACACACACATTATTTCCTCTGTGGGTTAAGGACAGACACAAATCTTGACAAATCACATAATGGTATACTTACCAGTCAGTCTGTAAAATACAGGATCCTGTCATCTGGTTTTGTGGGATTTCTTTCTCTTTCCCTCCATATATTTCTCCATTACCTAAAATAAATTAGGAAATAAACATCTAGATTTTATCTACAGCACAAAGACGGTGAAAGTCTCTTGAGGTTGGACTTGACCATTTTATTTCACAATTTATCTATAGACTGTCTCAGCTAATTAAAAGCACAGCTTCAAGGAGTGTGTAAACAGGCAGAATGAAACACATCAATCATCTTCCCAAAGCCGGACCTGGTCCCTTAGATGTCGTCAGTGAGTCTCCACCCTGCTACCCCGCTGCAGGTACCCCAAATGCACTGTTTCTGAACCTGAAGGGGGTAACCACCTGAATTAGAAACCACCTTTCCAGTTACCCACACGAGCTAGAGCTCTGAGGACAACAGGAAAGAAGGTTTTTGAAAATGTCCGAAGGCACAGTCTCCTTCAGTACAAGTCCGTACACTGTCTTCTAAGAACATTTCCTTCAAACATCAAGAAGTAAAGAAAATGTGGAGCTATACTGAGTCATGTCTGCCCTTTCTGAGTTTCTGCCCTAGACTTTGGCAGGGTGTGGGAGGACACAATTAGGCATTTTCTAGAATCTTCTGAAATTGAGTTGTTGTTGTTTCAGAAACCATTCTGTTTCTTTCCAACCATTCAGTAAATTCTGAAACCCGGCCTCTTTTCTTATTCTTTCTGCAGCTATACTAAGTGAGTAATAGAAGAGAGGAATTTTAAATTGCAGCATTTAATACATCTCCCAGATTCAACACGTTGTCATTAGAGACCCCCCCAAAAAAAGAAGTCAGGGCTAAATCCACGCTCACTCCTTTCATTACACACAATTTCAGATTTATGGGTTGTGTTCTAGCCCACGTCTCAGTAACAGATGCAGACTGACTGGGTATTTCCGAATGATTTCAAATCCTTCACAAATGAATGAGAGTGGCTGAGGAAATTTCCTAACACCAATACGGACACAAGCGGTCAAAAATGCCCATTCATCCACAACACGTTACCCAAAACACCTAGGAGGTGTCATGAAATTCAGTTTTATGCCTTTCTACTTTCTTTAGTTTGAAAGGCAGCTTAGAAAGATCCATACAATATTCAAAGATAAAAATATGTAAAACAAGTAAGGAAAAGTAAACACAAATAAGGAAAGGAAGCAAATGGAAAAAGAAAGATTGCGAAGACCCTGACTCAATAACCCACCTCATCAGCCTGTATTAAACTTGCAGCTTGAGTGTCATATGCCTTATAAATTTCAGAATGAGGCTGCTCATCCCAGTACCCCCAGCAAGAAAATTCTGGGGGAGAGCAATCTGGACATTTTCTCACCCCCTTGCCCTCCCCACACAGACACAGTCCAGGGCCACTCTCAAAAATATCTGTCTAGATTTGGCCCATATGTTTCGGGATTTGGGTTTATCTGAAAGTAATGTGGAAAATTGGGCTAACCAAAGTACCACCTTTCAGATTAGCCTAAGTTTCTTAGGGAAAAAAAATAAAAAGATCTTTGAGTAATATGGAAAACCCTGTGAGGTCACGGAAAAAGTTCATGAAGTTGCAGCCTTGTTAATGAATAAAAAATTCACTAGACCTCAGAATATTTACCAGTTTCCTTTCTTCAGGAGTAAATCCCTAATAGTAATATTATGAATATCTATCTACTTTACTGCTACCCAAACATTAATAAGCCTCCTCACACCTAAAAGAACTATAACTCCTTGGAAGATTGCTAGGGGAGTTAACATAAAACGATTGCAAAAATAATAATAATAATAATAATAATAATAATAATAATAATGTGTTGTCTAAATTATATGGTTTTAAAAACCAGTGTTGTCTAAATATAGGCTTAATCCAAATGGTATTTGTATATACTGCTATGACTAGGATACATACAGATTCATACGTACCTGTGTTATAAAGGGTTTTTGTGTAATTAATGCATCTGCAAACAGCTTCGGGTATTGAATAAAACGTATATTCCTGCTAATGATAAAAGTTGGTGAAAGGATCAGTTCTTTTCTTATTAAATACGAATCTTGACTTAATTTGAATATAAATTAAAGGGCTTACCTTTGAATGGACTGCCATCCTTATGTTAGCTGTCCCGGGGATGTCTTAAAGTCGAAATGTTTAGTTCTTTTTGAAATAAATTTCTGTGATAGTTTGTGACTTATATTTTGTTTTGTGCAGTACTATTTTGGGTTTGTGTTTTGTTTTTTTCTCAAGGTCCCCAAAAATAATCCAAAGAAAGAAACGTCACTCTGTGTAACTGCCGGTGGTGTATCTCTAACTCATGGTTTGAAAAACAAAACTCACTTTTTAATTTAAAGAAAGAATGAAGAGGAAGAAAGATGAGGGCAGTAACGCATGACTGGTGGGTTGTCGGCACGGGGGGGAGGAAAAGAAGGGGACAGAAGATGTGAATGCAACCCTTTCTCTTTAAAGGAAAAAAAAAAGTCCTTACAAAACTAAAATGTCCATTGAAAGAGCGCACAATGGATAAACCTCAGGGAATGTTGCAAAACAGAGTGTTTCCTCCACCTCCTCCAACTCCCTCAAGAAGTTTTTTGAAACATCACATCGTTCTGTGTTCTAACTTTTCGCAAATAAAATTCTTTCTCAAACTCTATACTACAATCCTGTCTCCAGATTGTTATATATAATGACGACGGCCACATATCGGGGAGCTTAAACCATCTGCTCACTAAACATTTCCTGGAAATTAAGTCTCCATCATTTATAACATTCGTTACACAAATTTCGGTGGAAGTAATACACAAGACACAGGTCTCATGGAACACGGTGTAAATCTTGCAGATTTGCGCAGACTTTGGTCTCGTGTACACGGTTGTCGATTTTCACGCGTATGTCCTCTTGGATACCTAACACTGAATGGATTTATTTTTTTTCCTGAAAAAAATACATTTTGACAAACTTCGTATAAAACTTTGGAAGAAACGTAATTACAGGTGTGAATTAGGAAACAGAAGACGAGTTATTTATCCACACTGATGTTGTACGGGATTGACACTTTTTGGTCCCTGCTGTGCTGGGCGCTGATGCTGTCCTCAATTGTGTCAGAAAAAATATATTACCTAACGAGACACAGCTTTCAAATCCACGGCAACATCATACGTACGTGTTTGTTTCAGAAATGAGATGGAATACATTACTCTAACAAAATCTAGTTTAAAGTGTGAAAGTTTACATTCGCTCAATTAGCAAAATAAGATTGCTCGAGATACTTAGCCTTGTATGTATATTTTTTGTACGATGATCCACCAGCAAAAACAAAAACTTCGGGTTTTTAAATTTACCTATAAAAGCCCTACTTTGGAAAAACGCAAAAGCTGAGAACCATTAAAAATGGAATAAGATGCTAAACTGTAACAACTCTTTCAATAGCAGAGACGACATTTCTAAATACACATTTAATTTATTTCATTAAATCGATTTATTTAGTAAATGTGTTTCACAAGTCACTTTAATGAAATAAGCTAAGTATGTACTCAGAAATCTAGTCATCGCTATGAAAGGATTGGGCTCTAGGCAACCTGATGAAATCAAACGGGAGGAGTTCGCGGTTGAACCTGGCGTATTTTATGAGCGCGTTGAGAACTGCTTGCACGCCGTAGCCACAAGGACACTTCCAAGTCCCAACCTCATTTTCTCATCCAGACACACGAGTTAGGGCAATCGAGTCACTGAACAGTCACCTACGTTACTGATTTGCTCCTGAGTCCTCTTCAGCCTCTGCAGCTCAGGAGTGTCCGTAACAATGCTGAAGCCCCTCCCTTTGCTCTCTTCGAAATCTCTTTTGTACTTGACCTAACAGAAGGGAGGAGAATGAAAGAAAGGGAGAAAACAAAAAGTCAACAGAGGAACCACACATCCCACTCGGGAAAGGCCAGGTCCCAAGCAGCCGCCAATATTGGAAGCAAAGCCTCCAGACTGCAGATGGCGGAGGGAGAGGCCGCAAAGCAGAGCCCAGCAGCCTCCTCTGTATCCCAGCGATTCCACCGACTGCGTGACCTTCCGCAAGTCACTTAACCACTCTGAGCTTCGGTGGGCTCGCCTGTCAGATGGCGGTAACGGCAACAATATTTAAATAATGCCATTCAATAAGTCATAAAGGCGCTCCTGGGTGGCTCGGTCGGTTGAGCATCCAACTTCGGCTCAGGTCATGATCTCACAGTTCGTGGTCCAAGCCCCACGTCGGGCTCTGTGCTGAGAGCTCAGAGCCTGGAGCCTGCTTTGAATTCTATGTCTCCCTCTCTCTGCCTCTCCCCCATTCGTGCACGCGCGCGCGCTCTCTCTCTCAAACATAAACATTAAAAAAAATTAATGTATTTTCAAAAATAAACAGAAACATTTAGTAAGTTCATAAGGATGGGATCGAATGAAGACCCACACCTCACCATGAGCAAGTAAGCGAGTGTTCCACAATAGTTATTATCATCACCATTAATAGTTGTACCACTGCTCAAAAAAAAAAACAAACTCTGGGAAAAGACAGCTAAACGTCCTCCCGTGCCCATCTCGTCCGTAACGAGGCATCATTTTAAGCTTGCACTGCATGATGGAGGAAGAAGACATACAAAATTATCAACCCCTAGCCCTGTCTTTACAAAAAATTTTCATTCTATTTTGTAAGGCAGGGCATATGGACATGATTATCCAACACTGTATTGCCAAATGTCAAGTATATAAATGCTTATGGAAATATTTATAAAACAGGCCACACCTAGAGATTAAAAGGCTTCAAGCACATGCTCCTGGCATACTCTGTGCTGAGGTACCTATGATTTTTTTCGGGATTTAAATACACTTCTTTTCTAATTACAACCCAGCGAAGCTGAATTTTACAGTTTCCTCGAGGGACCGGAATAGCTAATGCTTAATCTTACTAGAGCTCCATCTCCTATTATTAGCATAATGACAACAACTGTCACACCAGTTATATATTCTGCTTGTTAATGACCGAAATGGTTCTATCACTTTATTCTTATTTCTCTAAACTCTAAATATCGAGTGATATGGAAACACATTTTTGATGACCCTATAATCCCCGTTTCACATTCATAATCATTGGGCTCAAATTAACAGTTAAATTAATAGCTAACGTTGAGGGTGGCTAATAAAAACATGATTCTGTAAGTGCAACTCTCTGTACATATTCGAAAAACTCACTTGGTTGAGTATGGAATGACCATTTTTGTGGAGTCATGTCTGTGTTTAAACACTCGGTTCTCTCAGGCATTACTGTCCCTGAGGTGACTAAAAAATTTCCTTTTCCCAGAAAAACTTGAAAAGAAAAAAAAAAAATTTCCCAGATGGCAACAAATGGAAAGATCTAGACACTCCCATCACTTGTAGCTAAAGAATATCTAATTTTCTCTCTGTATTTTCATCTAAATTTATAAAAGTACTAAAACCCATACTCTTACTATTTCCATAAATAAAAGGTCGAATAAACCGCACTGTTTTTCTTTAAAGGAAAACGCTGAGCAGGATTAGCCTTCTAACCCTCAAACCCCCAGCACGTGAGAACATACATACTCCTGTACATTCTCGGTCTTGTATGTCTAACTACGCAGGGAAGCCATCTAGCTTTGCTTGAAGGAAGCACAGGGCACAGAGTCACAAAAGAATAAAAGTAGGAAAGATTACAAGGTTTTAACAGCGAAATGAAGAAGTGAGAAGAAAAATCCATAAGCCAAGTTCTGACACCCCTAGCACTAGTATTCTTTTGGGGATTCATTTAAGGGTTTTTTTAATGGCGATTTCCAAAGAAAGAACTGAAAAGAAAACTCATTAAATTCCAGATTCACAGGCTTTGAGTTGATCGAAACTTAATGGTCCCTCCCACATCCACAAGACACACAAGAATCGCCTGATACGGGCTTGTCTCCTTAAGGGACGAGCTTTGAAAAGCAAACCATCATCTCCATAACTGGTCTGCAGAGTTCTCGAAGATATCTAATCCTTTATAACAATATGATCCACAACCAAGCCTCATATACTCTCAGTCCCAACTCAAGGGCCACCTGCCCAGGACACCGTCACCGCATACAGGGAGCCCTGGAGCCACGGCCACGGTCACCTGTTCTCTGGTCTCCCACCCACTTACATCCTCTCTCTCTCCACGGAGGTCTAATTTTAAATGTTATATCTGACGATCTGCCAGTCATGCATCGTCTGATTCTGAAAGACGAGTGGGTATAAAAAGAGATCGGAGGACAGAGGGAAGAGGATTCTTCTCTCCCGTCTCACGTGTCCCCTTCGCCCTCACAATGTGGCCCCATCCTGCCAATGAGAAGGCTGCGTCCTTGAGCCCAGAGCTTGACCCGTTCTGGACCTGTAATCCAGCGCAGGCCCGTGAGCCTCGGGTCTGGGAAAGGGGTGCTCTCTCTCCATGGCGGGGCTAGTTCAGTAGGTCGTACAACTGAAGCTGCCGATGACCCCCCGGCCACCCTCCAGTAATGACAAAGCCAACGCAGAGGTGAGCGGAGCAAGGGGTCTCGAGGGAGTCTTGATCAGCCACAGGTTTATCAGTTAAGTGAGCTGCTCCGTCTTTCCCTTTATAACCACACGAATTCTGATTAACGTGACCCACTCTCACCATGCCTAAAATGGACACGCACGTACGACAAGGTTCCCAGTAAATCTGAACATGTGAATTTCTCCTCTTTGACCTCTCTGCTCTGGTTCTTCCTGTTTGTGATACCAGATTTCATCGTTTACAAAAACAGTGTGTTCTATGTTGGAAAAGCGTTGCTTTAGCGGACAAGAGCCTGGAACTCTCCTCCCAGCCCTGCCCCGGCCAGCCGCCTCACCCGTCTTCCAGCTTCTCAGAGCTCAGTCTCCCCATCTGTACTTAGAGATTCTAGTAATTTCCTAACTAACAGATCTGCAGAGATTGAATGAGATAGAAAGCGGGGAAGACCTTCAGGAAGAATAAAGTGCTGTGCAAATTCCCAGCGCTGCCATCATTACCCTGGTTTTGCTCGACGTGAAAGGATGATCCAATATTTGTCACGAAACGTTAAAAAGAACAGTTGGGCAAGAATAAGCGAACGAGCAAAATATATTAAGAATTGGCTCTTAGTCTACATTGACAAATTTTACTCGTCATTCTAGAACAGAAACGGATTTTTTTGTTGAATCTACGCCAAGGATCAGACCCCCCCCCCCCCCGGCACCTTAGCTATGTTATCTGGTGATCACACAGGTGGAGATGAATTCTGAACCCCGTCTGTGCAGGTGCCGGGCGACAATCTGTCTTTGCCAAGAGTCAACACGACACGCTGTGCAAATCTTGTAAGAACTGTATGGAAGAGTATTCTCGTAAGACTGCTGGGGGTTCCCTGTCACTGACGAAATGTTCCCTCTTCTTCCCTACGCTGAGCCCCTGGGACAAAGCTCAGTGCCAGTGAAGCTCCTCTGTGAGCTGGCCCGGCCTCCTCCCAGGCTGGGGCCCAGAGCTTTACACCTGCCTATCAGTGCAGGTCTCACCCCAAACCACACTTAAGATGGGGTCATAGTGCCCCGCTCTAGAACACAGGAACACAGCGACCAGGGCAAAGTCTTCTAGATCTTTCTAATCCCAGAAACTAGCACAGCACCTGGCCCATGAGAGCGGATTAAGATTAAGAAGGAGAAGGAAGGGAGAAGGGAAAGAAGAACAAGACGATGAGATGAAGAGGGTCGGGAACGCTGCCCTGGTGGTCAGAGACGGCCCCCAGTGAGAAGGTGGCATCTCAATGGGACCTGAAGAGGGTGAGGGCTGTGAGGGCAGGGACACGCTGCACTTCCGGTTCAACAGGCACTTTCTGGCCTCTGTGCTGACCCACTGGAGGTGAGCGGGAGAGAAGCAGGAGACCAGTTAGGCAGCAGGCAGCTTTGTTCCTCCTACTCCTGCCGTCCACTATTCGAGAACCTTCCTAGGAGCACAGAAGACAGAAAGAATCCCTGGGCCCAGCCTCAGACTCTGGCCTCCCCAGAGCCTGTAGTCCTGTCAGCACAGGGCAGGAAGGACGCAGGAGGAGGGAGAGCAGAATGAAGATGCACCGTGAGTTCAGAAAAATAGCGGGTTACAGCTGGAAAGGAATGCAGTCTGAGTTTCCTCTTATTCAAGACTCAACAAAAGGCACTTTGAAGACGCATTCTTTTTTTTTTAATGTTTATTTATTTTGAGAGAGAGAGAAACACACACATTGGGGGTGTGGGTAGGGGGCAGAGAGAGAGGGAGACACAATCTGAAGCAGGGTCCAGGGTCCAAGGCTAACATGGGGCTCAAACCCACAAACCGCGAGATCACAACCTGAGGCAAAGTCAGACGCTGAACCGACGGAGTCGCCCAGGCGCCCCTGGAGATGCATTCTTAAAGTCAAAGGTAAGAAATATACACAATAGGCAATTTGATTTGACATATTTTTCTTCAGAAGAAACTTAAAAATGTATTTCAAGGGGTGTCTGGGTAGCTCAGTTTGTTAAGCATCTGACCAAGATCTCAAGGTTCGTGGGATCGAGCCCCGCGTCAGGCTCTGGGCTGACTGGAGGGACCCTGCTCGCTCGCTCTCTCTCTCTCTGCCCCTCCTCCCTCTCAAAAATAAATAAACTTTAAAAAATGTATTTCAAATACCGAATGCTACATGATATTGACATGCTATGTTTACGTGTATGTGCACATATATACACACAAACACACGTGTTAATCTTCCTGTACTACAGATGAGAACCCTAAAGTAAGAATCAAAAGACCTGAACTTAAACCTTAATTCTGTCCTGTGATCTGAGTTTGTTCAATTTCTCTAACACTCCTGATCCTCAGCTATAAAACAGAAAAAGAAAAGAAAAACAGAGCAATATGCTACACAACGTTAACATACGAAAGCATCAAGCAAGGACGGGCCGTCGGTAGGTCACCAGGAAAGACTACTTTTGTCCTTCCCACTATATTTCAAAATTGACCTTTGTTGCCTAAGTATGATTATTTTTACCAGCATGTGCGTGCTCGGTGATACTCTGTTTGGAGACCTCAGCAAGTACCACTCACAAGGTCACACAGAGGAAAAGCGTGGAAACCAGGGCGGTTCTGGCTCAGCTTAAGAAAAAGGCTCAGAATGACTGAAAAGGAAGACTTTTAAAAAGCAAAATGGTGGGGTGCCTGGGTGGCTCAGTCAGTCAGGTGTCCGACTTTAGCTCAGGTCACGATCTTGGGGTTCGTGGGTTCGAGCCTCGCATCAGGCTCTGTGCTGACAGCTCAGAGCCTGGAGCCTGCTTTGGATTCTGTGTCTCCCTCTCTCTCTGCCCCTCCCCTGCTCATACTCTGTCTCTCTCAAAAATAAATAAAACATTTAAAAAAAAAAAAAAAAAGCAAAACGGTGAACCAAGCTGTAAGTTGAATTATTTGCTAATTCTGAGATATAAATTCTCTCCCCCGAATGCTGCAAGGGCCATAATGATAACCGTGTAAGTAACTTTTTAAAAAAAATCTAAACCACACCAACTGAAAAGCCAGAGGGTCATCTCAGATGAAAGAAGCCAAGTGCAGCCAGAGTCTGGCAAATTGTAGGACGACGAACTCAGAGGAAAGTCCGTCAGAGGCGGTGGTGAAGTCAAGGCGAGGCTGAGCCCATCCTGCATCCCAGCGGCCCCACCCCCAGCTCTTCTCATCTCCATAGAAACCCTTGTCCGGGAGCATTTAGGGACCCAGACCAGCATGCTCACAATAACACTGTATTCTCAAAAAAATTGGAAATGACCTAAATATCTATGCACAGGCGAATGAATAAATTGTATTCAGATAATATAGTTAAAATTATAATCTATATAATCTCAATTATATTCATATAATATAATATTATCCAGGAGTAAAAATAAATGAACTACGGCTACATGGATCTATACGTGCGAACCTCAGAAACATTCTGTTGAAGGGAAAAGAGGCGAAGAACACATACATATGTGGTCAATAAAGGGGGGAAGGGGACTTGATAAGGGCTCCCCCCAGAGCTGTCGCTAGATCTGCTCGCGGAAGGATGCGCGGGAGCTTCTCCGGCCCCGGCGGTCCGCGCTCAAGTTGGAAGGTAGCTCTGCACTGCCATCCTTTGGTTTTCGTGCCAGAAAACCTACCCAGCTACTCCGTGCATTCTTTTGTGTTGGTCAAATATTTTATTATAAAACATCGTCAAAGAAAGCCGGGACAGAGTTTTGAAACCCCAGATGGCTAGCCGAGGTGTCCAAACTTGGGTTTTCCATAAATGGCGAGCAACATGGCCAGTGGCCACGAGAGTGAAGCTTGCCGCTCATTTCTTCATCTTAATGAAGCTGCTCTGCTATATCGAAAAAGGGAGAGTTGAAGCAAAAAGGCAGGAAAAACAGAAATCAAGAGAGGGAGAAAGGATGCTGCGAAAGGGATTGCAAACATGGATTAATGAGGAACAGGAGCCGGATAAGGGTGTACTGAGCCTATCACAGCAGAGCAGACGGCTACAAAGAATCCAGGGGCGAAGGGTAAGCAAAAAGAGAGTATTATTCAGCCTTACAGCAGCTTACCTTGTCCAAATATGTTGAACGGAAGCCTAAAATCTAAAGGCCTATTTATTATTTATTCGTGTTCTCCTGCTTTGTTTCACACATTTAAAAGTGTCCAACCGATACGGTGAAATCAATGACCAACTTTATTGCTTTTTATGACGTGATGGATACTTTTTATATCTTCGAGGGGGAGTTGTGAGAGTGGCAAGATTTTTAAATTACATGCAAAACTCCTAGTTCTATCTGCGGAATTTAGCACTCGATTATGTGCCGCGGCGCCGAGGTCCACGGACTGTGAAGTACGAGCGCACGTGAGACAGATGCGGCTTTCTCACACGGCGCATCTCGCTTGGTGCCGGGCATATATTCAAAACTCAGTAACTATTTCGTGATTGATTGCTATCTAGCTCTGTATTTTTAACATCTGAAATCCAGACAATTGGCTCATCTCACAATGCTAGACGGAATGAACGACAAAGGAAAGTCTGATTAAGGGCTTCCTTGAAGAAGAAGTTCATTTTAACCTATGTGAAGTCAAACGAGCTCAGAAAAGAATTTTTTAAATAAATTAGTCCCGTAATTTGTACATTTATGGTTAATTAAATAAAATTAAAATTTTAATTACCTTTTCAAACATGATTAAAAAGCATTAAAATAATTTTAAGAGATCTCTAAGCCTTAAATTAGCCTTCGACTGTATTCACAGAGGTCCTCACCGATATTCACAGATCTGTCTGTCATGTATATTCACAGTCCGGCTTCATCAGATTTGGAGTTCCTTCACTTAAGGTACCTTGAAATCTAAATTTTATTCTAAAAAAATACTCAGAATACATAAAGAACATCTTAATTAATTTCTTGATAAGCCTACATAGTTAAAAATATAGGGCACTTGGGTGGCTCAGTGGATTAAGCATCCGACTTCGGCTCAGGTTCAGGAGTTCAAGCCCCGTGTCGGGCTCTGTGCTGACAGTTCAGCACTGTGCTTTGGATACTGTGTCTCCCTCTCTCTCTGCCTCTCCCCCTCTCATACTCTCTCTCTCTCTCTCAAGAAAAAAAATTTTTTTAATTAAAAATATAATCACCCCTTCCACCCTAAAGCGTAGCCTATGGATTAACAGCTCAGGCTCTGGATTTTGACAAACTCATCTTAAACCCTGGTTCCACCTCTTTAACAGCTGTGTGACCTTAAGCTAGTTACTTAACCTCTCTGAGCCTCGGTTTCCTCATGTACAAATTAAGCAGACCAGTAATACGATATCAACAGCACCTGTGTGAGAATTAACGCGATGACGATAATATAACCTGACATCTCAGGGTCCCGGGCATTGTCCTGAGCGCCTTCCATACCATGTGAGCAGAGTCGGGATGGGAAGGCCAAGCCACGTTGTGTGCGGAGCACTCAGCACGTGAGTCCACAGGCGTATGCTGATGTACTAAGTGTAGCCAAACAGCTCAGCACGGGGGCCAGGCTCTGGGCCCCCTGCATTTGGGACCCGCTTCGGTCTTTTGGGGATCAAAAGAGAATACAAATAAGCAAACAATTAAAATGTGCCTTGCCTATATCACCGTCAGATAAATGCTAGCAGGTACCCATTTTCATGCCCGTTTTCATCGATGAAGAAAGGGAACGTGAAATGACAGAGCCAACGGGGGACCGAAGTCTCTCCCCGGCACCTCCCCAGACATTAGCCTTCGATTCAACGGACAATGAGAAAACGCCACACAACAAACATCAAGCTGAGCACACATAGACATTAAAATGTCCTGTAAGTAAGCAGAGCAGAGAGGAAAGTAGAACCAACCGGGTATTTCTTAGCAGAAGAAATACCAGATTTGTATTAAAAAATCTGAGCGAATTCCCTATCTGCGGTGGAACTGACAGTGTCATAAAAGGGACAAAAGTCATCACGCTTTTCATTCAAAATGTGTCTTGGGGTATCTCCTCTGAAAGAGACAATTGTGTAAATTTCTTCTTAGTAAGGATCAGGCGGGGGTGCGGGGGGGGGGGGGGGGAGAGAATGCCATCGCCCAAACTGTAGTATTGGTAGAAATGTGGAAATACTGATTCCAATCAGAAAATCATATCCACATTAATGAAGAAAATTGGAGCCTGAAATATATACACATAATGCATATTTTCACCAGGAATTTTACGGGAGGAAAAATGTAACTAATCCACCAAATTCTGCCTATGAGTTATAACGTTACTCTGGGGAATAAAGTAAGTATTTGGTGATGATTTACTTTTTCAGGAAATTAAAGCATCATCCAATTAACTAGTCAGGTACTAAAGGAGAAAAAACAATTAATATTCTAATACCTGATGCACTACTGAAGAATGATTGACTCATGGAGCCTGACTACTGCTGATTTATGTTGCCGTGTTACTTTTTAAATAACATTTAATAAGTCAGATGATTGATGACTGTTGATTTCTGGACACGTGTTCTCTGAACACTTCATCCTTTGGACACAGCCAGCCTCATCCCATTACATGATTATGATTTTTAAATACAAACAGCCTAGGGGCGCCTGGGTGGCTCAGTCAGGTTGGGTAGCCGACTTCAGCTCAGGTCACGATCTTGCGGTCTGTGAGTTCGAGCCCCGCGTCGGACTCTGTGCTGATGGCTCAGAGCCTGGAGCCTGCTTCTGATTCTGTGTCTCCCTCTCTCTCTGCCCTTCCCCTGTTCACGCTGTGCCTCAAAAATAAATAAACATTAAATACAAACAGCCTAATTCACACACAGATCAGAACACTATTGAAATTATTTTGAACCAGAAGAGATCGCGCAAGGTTAAATTAAGGAAAGGACAGTAAGCGACAAGAAGGAACAGTCCTGCGTGCATACTTTGAATTCTAAAGTATTGGGGAATGGCTAATTCCCAGTTAGGAAAAAACCCAATTAGGAAATTAGTAATTCAGAAAAGAAAGCTACCTCCAAACTATAGTGAAGAAAGAAATAAGGATAAAATCGAGACTCAGGCAAATGCGAACAGCTGAACTAACACAGAACAGTCCTGAAAGTGAAAATAGCCTGTCCTTAATCTCAAAGAGTCACAGCTGATGGAAGTGACAGATGACTCCTCCCTTTTCTTACATATGCCTGCTCCCTAACAGATTGATAATGTCATTAAAATTGGTCCTAACGACCCTCCTACACCTGCAATGGCATTATCCTTCGGGCAACGCCGACTGCTATCCTATAAGAAAACACGCTTCCTTCCACTCCTACGAACACTGGAAGACAGGAAAATAAAAACTGTAACACAGCGGACACAAACAAATGAAAAGAATGCAGAGGAAGAATAAATCTAAATGCATTACACTTACTGTGCACACAAATGACATCGAGAAGAGCTTCCACGACAGACACCTTTCCCAGCTCGAAAAACCCGTGGATCTCAGCAAGATATTTTAATTAAAAAAAATTACAAGATTAAGTTCTTAGTATAGAATTTTATTTCTATACAAGTTATTAACATATCGATGCTACGACCAGAAACTTAGCAGTAATTCAGGTCTTTCATAGAGAAGAAAAGATTAGAAATAAATACATGTGCAGTGTTGAATGAAGTGAAGAATTGTGGCTTCTTAGGATTCTTAGTTAAGAGGGAGGGTTTCACATGGATTATAAGTGTCGGTTTTGAGAAACGCTATTTTCTTGCCTCTCTGCTTTGTAATAGCAGCTATGACGGATTAAAGAACTACAGTTGGGGCGCCTGGGTGGCTCAGCCCGTTGAGCATCCGACTTCGGCTCAGGTCATGGGTTCACGGTTCACGGGTTCAAGCCCCTCATCGGGCTGTGTGCTGACAGCTCGGAGCCTGGATCCTGCTTTGGATTCTCCCTCGCTCTTTGCCCCTCCCCCCTCCCGATAAGTAAATAAACATTAAAAAAAAACAAATAAAAAGCTACAAGGTATGAGACATCAGACGATCCATTTGACAGACTCTCTCGCTTAACCTTCAATATCGCTCTGCAAAAGGGAGATCTATTTTTCCAGTTTTCACATATAAGAAATGTAGTGGAAACCCATCGGGTGGTCCGTGGACCCAAAACCTCCTTCCTTCCTTCAGGTAAGGCGCTTGCCTCACTCCGTCCATTTATGTCTTCTCAAGAGGCGCTTCCTTAACCACCGTGGATGGGCCCAAAGGTCGTCAATCGTCTGACCTAAACCTCTCCAAGTCAGG
Organism: Paguma larvata; assembly: GCA_030068075.1. NCBI lineage: Eukaryota > Metazoa > Chordata > Mammalia > Carnivora > Viverridae > Paguma > Paguma larvata. The sequence continues at coordinate 118,619,901 of CM057828.1, read as the reverse complement.
ATGTTTGGGGGATTGGGGAACTGGGACCCACGCCACAGAGGGACTCTCAGCCTCTAGCAACTACAACTCCAAGATACAAAACTTCGGAACCATCTACAGCCATGTTTGCCACCACCAGAGTCCAGAGGAACAGGTGCAGCTTACCTACCACACAAAGAGACTCCCGACCTGGTGGCGTCTGACTTCTGATTCCCACCATTCCTGAAGCCCGTACAGGCACATTCCTGCCCTTGAACTTTTGTAGCCTAATATCCTCAAAAGAAACTATCACCTTGTTCAAAGAAGTTTGGGTTTTCTATCCCTCGCAGCCAAGAATCCTAACTAACGTAGGAAGCTGTGACATAGTGATTAAGGCACAAGCCTAGCACCAGCATCTGGTGAGCAGGAGAGTCTGGATTCAGACCTAGATCAGCTGTCCCGGAAAGCCCTTGCTCCTTCTACCGTATCATGTTACAAGATGGTAATTCACACATTTTGTAAACTTCAGTCTTTCACGAAGACTGAATGTAAAATTAATGAAAATACACCAATATTTCTTACAAAAGACTAGATTTTAAACAATAGAGTAAACAAGATCTTAAAATACTTTTTTTAAGTTCATTTATTTATTTTGAGGGCAGGGAGGGGCAGAGAGAGGGAGAGAGAGAATCCCAAGCAGGCTCCACACTGTCGGCAGGGAGCGCAAGGCGGGGCTTGATCCCAAGAACCGTGAGATCGCGACCTGAGCCAAAACCAAGGGCTGGATAATTAACTGACTGCACCACCCAAGGGGCCCCGAAACAATTTTCAAATTGTCTTCCATGTTACATACATTAGCCAGTATTGGATCTATAAAGGTTGGACACACTACCAATCAGCTGCTGAGTTGGTGTTCCTCAAGTCAGTGAGTAAATAACTAAGGCAACTGTGATACTTCAGAATGAAACCTTAAAATGATCGCTGTCTTAGGGCGCCTGGTGGCTCAGTCAGTTAGCCGTATGACTTCAGTTCAAGTCATGATCTCGCAGGTTCGTGAGTTCGAGTTCGCTGACAGCTCAGAGCCTGACCCTGGAGCCTGCTTCGGATTCTGTGTCTCCCTCTCTCTGCCCCTTGCCCACTAGCTCTCTCTCTCTCTCTCTCTCTCAAAAATAAATAAACATTAAAAATTTTTTAAATGATTGTAGTCTTAAAGCCCTAACTTAGAAAATTTTGCAGATTATTCAATATTTTTACTTTTAAATTAACTCTGATTTCCACCACGAAAAATCAGACATGAAAGTAACTCAAGAAAATTCAAATGTAAGTTTGACATTATAATTAGAAAATCTAATGCATAAGTCCACACATCAATTAATATCTTGGTTGTATTTTCATGAAGTTTCAAGTTTCACGTTTCAGTGCCATCTCACGGAGCTACGGGTGTTGCACGGGTCTGAAACACTACCAGGGTCCGAGTGAGTCCATTTCCCAAAAGAACAAAAGGGTTTTCTTCTCCCTCTAGAATAAACATCTCAAGAAGCAAGATTATATTTTTTTCTTTGCAACATGGAAATAAATACCTGGGTTTTATAGTTACAAAGAGTAAGAAGAAGAAAATGGGACTCTGAACGTAATAGAAGTGCCAGAGTTGACAGGGATAAGTGTTTTAATGTCTCTTAATAATTCGGATTCTGGAATGCCAGTCTGCCTGAGCCTATGAACGTCTCACTTAAACACTTCGCAGTCCACGAGAGTACAGCTATTTGAGAAACAGGGATAAGCTGGCATTGCCAAAGAGCCAGGTGGTTCCACTGTTTGGAAACCATCTGGTCTGAGTTTTCTCTTTGTCAGCACCATCAATACTCCAGTAGCAAGAGCGATTATAGTGATTGTGTGTGGCTCATTTCTTTAAATAAACTCAAACAAAACTACCCTGAATATAAATTCATTATTTCTTTGAATTGTGCTTGCAGAGTAGAATGAAACCCCTGTCAAGATGAGTTATTCTGAATACCTACATTGATGCCACAGTTTCACAAAACCAAGTGGCAAGATACTAGAAGTATGCCCACAACTCCAGCGGGGGCCCCTTGGTCATGTTAACCTTTATGGGGGTATCTACGGCCCAGCTTCCCACCAGCAAACTGGGAAATTTTCTGTTGAGGTATATGTGACAGCCAAGCCATCTCCCTCTATATATGGAGAGAGAGAGATAGATATAGACATAGATCTATCTCTCTCCATACATATAATGTATATGACTAGAAAGAGACTTAGATACCGGGAAAGCTCAGAGGTACCTATTATTTAATCGATCAAGAAAAAAAAACTGAAGGGGTCTAAGAAATTTAAATCTATAAATCATTGTCCCACCTGCTACCTCATCCAACAGACAATATGACAAGCCAATGAGCAATACTCACAGAATCACTGCCTGGGCTGCAGCACACAGGACAATAACATGGCTCCAAGGCACTGGGCCTTTACCTCCACTTAGGAGAAAGCTGCTTGAGGCTTACTAAAAATTCTAGGCTCTCTCCAGAATAAACAACTGGGTCTGTGTCAAAATAAAAAGCTTTTGCGAAACATAGGAAACCGTCAACGAAACAGGCGACCCACGGAATGGGAGAAGGTACGTGCAAATGGTAGATCCGATAAGGGGCTCGTATCCAAAATATATAAAGAACTTTGACAACTCAGCACCCCAAAAATTTTTTTTGATTAAAATATAGGCAGAGGACCTGAAGAGATATTTTTCTAAAGAAGACATACAGATGGCCAACAGACCCATGGAAAGATACTCAACATCACTCATCATCAGAGAAATGTAAGTCAAAAACCACAATGTGATAGCGCCTCGCACTCGTCAGAATGGCCAAACGCAACAAGACAAGAAATAACAAGGGTTGGCAAGAATGTAGAGTAAGAAAAAAACCCTTGGGTGCTATTGTTGGGAAGGTCAACTGGTACAACCACTGTGGACACCAGTACAGGTGTTCCTCAAAAACTTAAAATAGAAACAGCCTATGATCTAGTCCTTCCACTACTAAGTTTTACCCAAAGAAAATGAAAACACTAATTCAAAAAGACGTGTGCACCCCTATGCTTTAGTGCAGCATAATTTGCAATAAGCAAAATGTGGAAGAAACCTGAGCGTTCATCAGTACATGAATGGGTCAAGAAGAGGAGACGTATATTACATAATGGAATGCTCGAGATCTTGCCATTTGCGACAACGTGGGCGGACCCAGAGGGCATTAGGCTGAGTGAAGTTAACTCGGACCGGGAAATCAAATACCAAGATTTCACTCACACATGGAATCTAAAAGACAAAACAGATGAATAAACAAACCAAAAGCAGAAGCGGGGCTGTAAATACAGAGAACAAACTGGTGGTTGCCAGAGGGAAGGGGACAGGCTGGGGGCAAGTTGGATGAAGGGGAGTAGGAGGTACAGGCTTCCAGCTGTGGGGTGAACTGGTCACGGGGATGAAAGACACAGCACAGGGAATATATCAATGATACCGTGATAGCGTTATCTGCCGACAGATGGTAGCTACGCTTACGGTGAGCATAACCAAACGTATAGAGAAGCTGAATCACTATGTTGTACACCCGAAACTAATGTAACGTTGGGTGTCAACTGTACTCACAAAAAAACAGTTTTTTAAATACTGGGCTGTCTATGATACACATATGTGACAGACGCTGGCATTAATAAATCTTGTCTTCTAAGACCTTAATCTCGGCTTCAGTCACAGATAAAGTTTCCGGACCCAGACGTTTTTATCAGAACATCCAGAGTCAAAGATCCCTAAATGCCAGCATCTGCCCTCCAAAGGCAGGCCTCCGTTTCCCTGCCCTTTAGAGAGAAGCCGGAAGTCACCATGTCACATTCACTTAAGAAGGGACAAATTAAAGAGGTTCAAGTATTGACCTAAAGTTAAAAGAGAAAGAAAAGTGAGGCCATTAAGAGATTTTACTTTCTTCTGTCGGCGGGTCATCCTTGTCCCCACTCTTTGGGCCGATATGTGACTTGTCAAAATTGCTTTCCTACATCTGCACCTGACATCTAAATCATCCGACAGGCACATAACCTTATCAAATTTCTAGTTAGAGTACAAATAGAAGTAACAAACCATAGCAACTGAAATTGATGAGGGCTCACATAAAGAACCAGCAGGCTGATTGAAGGAGAGGATAGAGACACTGCGGGCACGTTCCCCCTTCCCCTCTCCCCTCCCCCCTCCCCTCTCCCCTCCCCCCGCCCCCCCCACAAGAAGAGGAGGAGGAGGAACCTGAGCCAGATAAAGGCTAATTCCACCAAACCCAATCCCTGTGCAACTCGTCTGCCTGAAAATCAAGCAGCCCAAAGGCCTCTCGCCAGAGGTGGATGACATTGTGGTAGCAGTGGTGTCCGTCTGCTCCAACTAGCGTTTAAGCCTAAAAGCAAATGGGCCAAAAGCATCAGAATGCTACCTTTCAAGGTCTCTGCCAACCACCGTTTGCTGTAATACATCGAGTGTGTGAAGCACCAGGTTATGAAGGACGATTTCGTAATTCAGCAGTGCAACGCAAGGAATCATCCTTACATCTCTAGTTTTCTCTGGAACTCAAGCCAAATCTCCCTGCTTATCCCTAGTATTTGTTCAAGAGCAATAGGAAAAGTAGTATTTGCCCCAAAAGAATGAAACAATATATTACATTTAAAAATTAATCTTAGATCACGGGGTGAAACCTAAAACCCTAAGCATCTGGCAATAGTAAGTGCTCAACAAATAATTCCTATATCACTAGGATTAAACATAGCTTTTCAAATTTATTCGTAAGTATTTAATCCTTTGTTGTTATTATTATGAAAGGAATCTTTCGTCCTTTTTATTTTCTAGCGGATTGCTACGTGTATCATGAAAATTGTTATCGTAGTACAATTTTTCCATCTTTATTAGGTATTTTATTTTTTCTATAGCTTTTCAATTGGCTCTCTTCAAATACCCGGGTATATAATTTTATCATCTGAAACAATTATAAATTGTCCTTCTCCTATGCAGTTTTGCTAACTCATTTCTCCCTGTTGTTTACTTGTCTTGGCTAAGACTTCTAGAACCATAATAAATAATAACAGAAAGAAAAATAAACAAGAAATAAATAAACAAAAAAATAAAAAGACATTTCCTAAATTTAAATAATCCAGCACTTCTGGAAACATTGCAAAAGAAATTAAGGAACTAAATACGCTAAATATCTGCAGTCAGTTAGGCAGTCTCCCAGTTAAAGGACAGACCCCAAGTTAGATTTCAATTGGCCCAACCATAAATGTCTCAGCTTTCTAAACACTCTCCCAGTCTGAGACCTTTTTAATCTCAGGCCCAGGAAAGCCTCGTCTCTGATTAAATACTCTAATCAGAACACCAACCCCTTTCTAAGTGAAAACTACACAGTTTATTTAGTACCCGATTACTTCTCTGTAAGTCCGCCCTGCTCATGACATTGTTAGGCAAAATTAACGAGCTCAATTCTAGGTTTCCAGTTTCCTCTCCCTCCTTTTCCTTCACCAAACCCAACTCCTGGCCACAAGGGCTAATGAGTTTCTTCCCTCGATATCTCGAATCCAACCCGCCCTTGCCCAGACCCCCTGCAGCCACCATGCTCCAGCCACACTCTGACAACTGAAGCACCTTCCCACTAACCCTCTGTCTTGCCCGTGCAAGATTTATCCTCAGGGAGCTTTCAAACCTCCAAACCTGGGGTCTTCATTCCTTAGTTGAAAACTCGCCAATGTGTCCACACTGCCCTTGGGTAAAATCCAGACACCGTGGCTTTGGTGAGGAGGGGCCCCTGCATTTCTCTCCAATTACATCCTTCCTGGGTCTCCATCCTATACTCATGCTCCCCAGAGCCTCGGCTGCCCTCAACCCAAGGACACTCGGAGGAGTGGCGGTGACCACCATTAACCAGCGTCCTTCCTGGTAAGTCGGCCAACTGTCATCAGGGGTCACTGAAACAGAGAGAGCCTCTCGTACCTCGAGGCCAGCGTGACAGCACAAACACCACCTTGAGTTCTAGAAAAGGCGCTGGTTAGAAGCTTAGTAAGGTGATCACTGGCCCAGCGCCTGGATCTTCTTGCCGCTTTGGTTAGCTAATAGTTCGAATTATTTTCTACATGAGCATCAGTATTCTTTTAAATCATCTTACAAACAAGGCATGTTTTAAATTTATTAGATCTCCCTCCTAACCAGACAGAACTTAACAGTGTCCAAGGTCTGATCAGAACTGTGCTCAAAACACCCCCACAGAAGCTTCGGAAGCCTCCTGTACTTCTTTATTCCCACCTCACTCGCTAAAACCCTGACGATCTCCCCGACTTGAGCACACAAGTGATTTCATCTCCCCTCTTACCGCGTGGGTACAAGCTCAAACCTCACGGGTCAGAGGAGCATAGGCTAGATAGAGAACACGGAAAGTTCTGAAACAGGCATGTGGTTCACTGCTGGAAGGAGAGCCTGCCCAACGCGCTTCAAGATACAACCCAGGCCAAAACGAAAGTTAATGTAAGCCTCGCTCCTTCCCATTATTACAGAATAAAGGATTCTACTGCATTTCACAATAAATGTGCGGAATTACAGAACGATTATTTTATAAGATGGAAAACACAAAATATGATCCATATCGTGGTCGGTACTGGCTATTCTTTGACCAACTGTTATCCATCACCCCTTCTCTTGGAACAACGCCCTTACTTTCTCGTGAAAAGTCAGCTCTTTCCGAAGGTGGCTACTGTGACATGCAATTGGCGGGAATGCTGCATTCCCGGATCTCAGTGATTCGTTCGGCCACGGACACATATCCAATCATGGCCGGAGAGAATCGGGGGCCTCTCTTCCCTAAATTCCTACAAGGATACAGGCTGAAGTTGTGGCAGCCATCTTGCGACCACACCAGGTAAGCCAACCTGAAACTGGAGTGGTCACAGAAGACAGAGAATTGAGAGACGGAGAGAAACTGGGCCCTGAGTGACATCCCCTGAACACCCACAGGCAGCCCTGCCCTAAAAAGCCACTTTCACCCCTGGACACCCCTGGCACCTGAACCAACGATCTTAATGCCAGATAGGGTTGAGTTTTCTGGCACGTGCAACAAAAGGGTCCTAACTGAAACGCTCACAAACATTTTGTTAGCATATAAAATATCTAAATGGGTTTTTGAGGCTTTCAGGGTACTTTCCTCTGGGTATCATACCTTTCATCTGTCGGGCTAAGACTTAACACAGCTGTGTGTGATCAAAGCTCAATTACACACACTAACAGAGAAGAGGTTCAGACCATTCTAAACGTGGATACTTGAAAATCATTTGCATATGGTTTGAGAATCTGTCATGAAATTAAGGAAACAAAAAAAAAAGTCACCAAAACATTGTCTAAATGTTTTTTAACAACTGTCCAGATGGGAATCTCCTTCCCTAAATGACTGTGAATTAAGTGTAGAAGAGCTAAACTTTGAGCAAGAATTCTGTTTTCCAGAATTTCCTGGGATGTCACTATTTGAGCTGCTGGTGATGACCACACTTTAGTGAGCAAAGTAAACAGTAACTGAACTAAAATGAACTAAAACAGTTCTCAGAAAAGGGGATAATTCCACAAAGGGATTGAAAGCAAGATAACTGTGATTTAGCTTTTATAACCCACTGTTTCTGTCAAAAGGTATTTTCTCCATTAGGCAAAACTCCTAAACACAAGAATAGGAATTGGCAACCATCCCATTTATATTCTTTTGAATGCTTTTTAACTTAGCACACAGCATGTAGTCAAAAGTTCTTACTGTCCCCTCCCCCACAAAAATCCTTCCTCACTAGTTTTTTTCTAGTCATTTTGATATTTTATTTTTCAATCCCACTTTTGTTTAGAAATTGCCTGAATAAAGAAATAAAGGTAAATTCTCATATCCAGACAGTCATGTCTTCAGGAAGAATGTCAGGTTTTGCATGGATTTGGGCATATATACTCTTAAATTTCAAATGGATCACAGTAATACCTCAGAAGATTTCACTAGAATGCTTTACCTGTAAACTAATTCCAATAAAGAATGAAGCAAAGGCTAAGGCTGGAAGCTGATATCCTGGGTGGGTGAAGGCATCACTCCCTGGGAACAAGGGGGGGGGCGGGTCAAGCTGGTAAAGGAACTTGGATTCTAAACTTGGAACTGAAATCTACTATACTGTGCCCTTCCCAGATTCCCTGAGAATCGTATTTCTTCATGTGTAAGGTGAGAAAATTAAACTAGGTTATCTTTACAGGTCTCCCAGAATGCTAAACATTTGTGGTTCAGTCTATGAAATCATCCAGAGAATTAACCATGAAAGACGGTGAGAACGATGATCTTAAGACAGCTTATAACAAGCACCAAATGAAAACACAACAAGTGTGCTTCTATTCTAGCGCAAAAGGGTGCACTAAGCTTCGACCATGACTTAGTTCCCGACTTAGATCCTGTGTATTTTGGAATTCTTTTCAAAAGCCATCAGGGAAGTAAAAGCAGCTTTCTGGTTAACCTTTGGCTAACCGTAACATTGAACTTGGGGGTAACTTCTCCATAATCATTACCATTCTCTACGGCAATAAACATACCAGTTGTTCTCAAATTGCAAAGTGTCGTACCCAAAATATCTGTTCCTACACGTTCACAGGCAGTCAGTGATAACTGGTCCAACCTGACACATAGAAGGCAGAAATTCCAGTAATTGGCTTGTCCGGGGACGGAACCCAAATCTTGGCATCATTGATAAACTGTCCGTGCCAACTGGGCAGCCCGGCCACGAACGAATGAGACATATGCACTTACCTCTGCTGTGAGACGTTCCAGAAAAACGCCATAAGTGATACACACAGCAAGGAAAATGCCTAAATGTATCAGATGCTAAAAAACACTGGTAAGTTACACTTTAGTTAATTAAGTCTATTTTAAATACCTCAGGGAGCTGGTGTTAAAAGCCTTTTAGAGTAATTACCTTCTTAAAGAGAAAGTAATTTACCCTAATTTATCTGTTTTGTAAATCCATATCATTTATCAAAAGGCAAAAATATTAAACAGCTTGCTCAATAATTAATCTTTAATTAAAATCTATAAAGAGGGGGAAAAATACTTTCTAATATTGAAGCACTCCAGGCAAACAATCAAAAATCCAACAAAAAGTTAACTTTATAGAAAGAATTCCACAAACTTAAAAAAGTAAAGATTATATGAAAAGCAGGCACGCAAAGAACACATAGTAAAAATCTAATATCACACTCGTGTAAGATACCCTGACTTCCACCATCATTTTAAATCGAACCATCATGATGATATTTCAACTTAATAACAAAATTATTTGTTTCCAAGCGATCTGAACGATGTGGTTGTCAGTTTATTTGACAAGGTCCAAGGGACAAAACTAAATAATCCAGTGGAATAGCAAGTTATTTATGTTTTTCATATAAAGCCAAAATAAAATATTGAACTAACACTATTACTTCTAGAAAGAACGCAAAGAGCTAAAAAATTTTCCACGCCACACAATAACATCTTGGTTTCATCAGGTTCAAAGCATAAGCAGTTTTTACCCTGCAAAACTTCAAATTCAACTTTCTTTAACCCAGAAACGAGAAGAAGAATTCGGGGCACTGTATATATCAGGGTCACTCTTTTCACTCAAGGTTTTACAAGGAGAGTGCTGGAAAATCCCTCCCGTGCATTCCTGAGCAATTTGTCCACTGCGGACCCCCCCACCCACACGCAGGTTTGGTTTTACGCTGTAAAGAAAACGTCCCTCACTTCTACAGTGCCCGAAACTCCATCCTCGTGGGCGAAGGAGTCAAGGAAAGAAGATACCTTCACCCACAGAAAACTGTGTTCAAAACTGTTTTTTCAAATCGAGCTCTGTGACATTCTAATAAGATTATCCTCACCTAAATACCAGAACAGGGATCAACTTTAGGACCATGAAATCTCAATCTAAACTGCTAATTAAGTATTAGGCGAACTTCAGCGAAGTTTCTCCTTGAATCCTGCTACTCACTTGCGTTAGTTAGAAATGTTAACGGGGCGCCTGGGTGACTCAGTCGGTTGAGCGTCCAACTTCGGCTCAAGTCACGATCTCACAGTTCGTGAGTTCGAGCTCCGCATCAGGCTCTGTACTGCCAGCTCAGAGCCTGGGGCCTGCTTCGGATTCTGTCTCCCTCTCTCTCTGCCCCTCCCCGCTCATGATCTGTCTCTCAAAAATAAACAAACACACACAAAAAACAGAAATATTCATGGCAGGAAACAAAACTCTTCTATTTGACCAAAAATAAATAAATAAACAAATAAATCTCCCAACAAATCTCTACAAACATTCATCTATGCTGAACATACGATATTCAGGATGGGGAACACTACTGAGTAAAAAGATACATGTTAGCTATGACTAAATTATGGTTTAAAAACAAAACATGCACTAGGGCACCCGGGTGGCTCAGTCAGTTAAGCATTCAATTCAACTCTTAATTTCGGCTCAGGTCATGATCTCATGGTTCGTGAGTTTGAGCCCCACATCAGGCTCTGTGCTGACAGCGCAGAACCTGCTTGGGATTCTCTGTCTCCCTCTCTCTGCCCCTCCCCTGCTTGCTCTCTCTTTCTCTCTCTCTCCAAATAAATAAAAAAAATTTTTTTTAGTTTTTAAAAACTTTTTAAATGCATTTATATATCAAAGGACTGAAAATAAATAAGTGAAATGTTGATCTATTAGATTCTTAGGAAATGGGCCTCTGGGTGATCTTAAGATTTTTATTTTCATTATTGCTGTAACAAAATTATTTGTGCAATAAATTAATTCTGGGGCACCTGGGTGGCTCAGTCAGCTGAGCAGCCAACTTCGACTCAGGTCATGATCTCACAGTTAGTGGGTTCGAACCCCACGTCAGGCTCTTGTGCTGACAGCTCAGAGCCTGGAGCCTGCTTCGGATTCTGTGTGTGTGTCTCTCTCTCTCTGCCCCTCCCTCCTCACATTCTCTCTCTTAAAAATAAATAAACATTAAAAAAATATTTTTTAATGTTAAATAGGGCTAACAGTTAATAGAAATATCACATATATCATCGACCTAAGCAAATTAGCTGAAAGCAATTCAATAACTATTTTCTTCTTTTCAAAATTTCCAAAGTACATTTGAGTTAGAGCCCATCAGAGGCAATTCAATATTAGTTTATAATCAGCGCAGCCAGCCATCATTCAGAAAGTGTGCTGGATTGCAGTGATAATTAACTTAAGTGACAGCTTAAGGCAGATTAAACTAAATGTTATCTAAAATCTTCTTCAAAAATAAATTCCGTGGTTCTTTATTTATCTTAATATATCAACGCACCGTACAGGTATACAAGATTTACAGGTTCTTGAGACAAAGTAGCATCAAATCATAAAGAACAAGTCAGTTTCACAATTTCACTTCCTATGTTTACGACAAATGACCTAGAACCTTTTTTTATCATAAGTATTACTTTTCAGGGTGCCTGAGTGGCCCAGTCGGTCAAACGTCCGACTCCTGATTTTGGGTCAGGTTGTGATCTCATGGTTCATGGGTTTGAGCTCCACATCAGGCTCCATGCTGACAGTGTGGAGCCTGCTTGGGATTCTCTCTCTCTCTCTCTCTCTCTCTCTCTCTCTCTACCACTCCCCCACTAGTGCACTCTCACGCATGGTCTCTCTCCCTCAAAAAAAAAAAAAAAAAAAAAAGGGGAAACTTAAAAAAGTTTTAAGTAAGTATTACTTTTCTGTAATATATCTTAGCCAAAACTTACTTAAAATTTTTAAAGTAATTAAATGAGAACAAGAACAAATGTATTCTTCCAATCCATAAGCATGGAAAATCTTTCCATTTGTATCATTTTCAATTTTTTTCATCAGTGCTTTATAGTTTTTAGGATACAGGTCTTTCACCTCCTTGGTTAAGTTTATTCTTGGGTATTTTATTATTTTGGGAGAAATTTTTTTTATATTTATTTATTTTTCAGAGACAGAGACTGATAGACCGTGAGTTGGGGAGGGGCAGGGAGAGAAGGAGACACAGAATCCGAAGCAGGCTCCAGGCTCCGAGCTGTTCAGCACGGAGTCTGACGCGGGGCTCGAACTCACGAACCGTGAGATCACGACCTGAGCTAAAGTCGGACGCCTAACCGACTGAGCCACCCAGGCACCCCTGGAGCAATTTTAAAAGGAATTGTTTTCTTAATTTCTCTTCCTGCTGCTTTATCATTAGTATATAGAAATGCAACATATTTTTGTACATTGATTTCGTATCCTGCAGCCTCAATGAATTCTTTGATCAGTTCTAGTAGTTTCTTGGTGGAGTTTTTAGGGTTTTCATAGTATCATGTCATTCGCGAATAGTGAAAGTTTTACTTTTTCACCGCTGTTGTTTTCATTTTCATTTGTCTGCATGTATTTTTTGATCTCCTCTTTGATTTCCTAGTGACCCATTCACTGTTTAGTAGCACGTTACTTAACCTCCATGCATTTGTGTTCTTTCCAGATTTTTTCTTATGGTTGATTTCTAGTTTCATAGTGCTGTGGTTGTGAAGGGTGCATGGTATGACTTCAACCTTTTTGAATTTGTTGAGATTTGTTTTGTGGCCTTACACGTGATCTATTGTGGAGAATGTTCCACGTGCACTTGCGAAGAATGTGTATTCTGCTATTCTAAGATGGAATGCTCTAGGGGCGCGTGGGTGGCTCAGTTGGTTCAACTCTTGATTTTGGCTCAGGTCATGATCTCACGGTTGTGAGATGGAGCCCACACCGGGCATGGAAACTGCTTACGATATTCTCTCTCTCCCTCTCCCTCTGCCCATACCCTGCTTGTGCTCACTCGCTCCCTCGCTCTCTCTTTTTCTCTCAAAAAAAAAAAAAAAAAAAAAGATGGAATGTTCTGAATATATCTGTTAGATCCATCTGGTCCAATGTGTCATTCAAAGCCACTGTTTCCTTAAAGATTTTCTATTTGGACGATCTATCTATTAATGTAATTGGGGTGTTTAAGTCCCCTACTATTATTGTAGTACTATCAATTATCTACATGTTTGTTATTAGCTGCCTTATGTACTTGGGTGCCTCCATGTTGGGTGTATAAATATTTACAATTGTTATATCTCCTTGCTGTACTTCCCTTTATGATTATATAGTGTCCTTCTTTGTCTCCTGTTACAGTCTTTGTTTTAAAATCTATTTTGTCAGATATAAGCATTGCTACCCTGGCTTTCTTGTCACTCTCATTTGCATGATAAATGCTTTTCGTCCCTTCGCTTTCCATCTGCATGTGTCTTTAGGTCTGAAATGAGTCTTCTGTAGGCACGTCTAGATGGGTTTTGCTTTTTTATCCATTCCCTCACCCTATGGCTTTCCATTGGAGCATTTCGTCTATTTGCATTCAGAGTAATTACGGATGGGTACGTATTTTTTGCCATTCTGTCACTTGTTTTGTGGTTGTTTGTACAGTTCTTCTCTGCTCCTTTCTTCTCTTGCTCTCTTCCCCCACAGCTTGTTGGCTTTCTTTAGTGATCTCCTTGGATTTCTCTTTAGTTTTTGCGGTTTATTACTGTTTTTTGCTCAGGATTAGGTTTGTATAAAACATCTTCTGAATACAGCAGTCTACATCAAGTTAATGATCGCTTAAGTTCGAGCCCATTCCTGACTCCTCTGCCCCCCCCCACCACGTTTTAGGTTTATTGTGTTATACTTGATATCCTTTTATTTTGTGAATACCTTGACTGATTTTTATAGATACACTTTCAATGTGGCCTCCTCTCTCCCTTCGGCCGTGGAGAGTCTGTTCTGCGCGTCTTTGGGACACGTTCTGGGTTATCTACACTGATGCGGGTGTTCCCTGGTTGTATCCATGAGACGAGGTGAGCTCAGGGTCCTCCTACTGTGCCGTCTTCCCCAGAAGTCCCCGAGCAGTGACTTTATACTTACTAGACCCTCTTTCTATCTGATCCTAGTATGGGGAATTTTTAGTGCCTCCCACCCTCAAAAAAAGATTTTGTTGACTATCTCTGAAGTCCTGTTTCAGCAGCCCAAAGCATTGTGACTTAACTTGAATTTTAAAAGCCATTCCCGATACTACATTTTTAAGGCACTGGTTAGACGAAAATGCTGGTCGTGGGGGCGCCTGGGTGGCTCAGTCGGTTAAGCTTCCAGCTGCTGACTTCGGCTCAGGCCATGATCTCATGGTTCATGAGTTCAAGCCCCACACGGGGCTCTTTGCTGACAGTGTGGGGCCTGCTTGGGATTCTGTCACCCTCTCTCTCTGCCCCTCCCCTGCTTGTTCTCTTTCTCTCTCTCAAAATAAATAAAACTAAAACTTAAAAAAATAAATAAAATAAAATGCTGTCCATGGATAAATATCAATCTACTGTTTCTGGGGTATTATACCATGTGCTGTGATTGTAGAGACGCAGATTACATACGGATTTGTTGTTGGTGTAGCTGTACTTCCAAAGGCGAGCTTCCAATCTTTCATAGAAACGTTCATACAAAGGATTCATTCTACTCAAACCATGACTATTTCTAAGGAAGGTTTCCCACGAAGCCCCTCAAGTGATGAGGATATTTTCTCCCAGGTCCCGAGAGGCTGGGGTGAGTGTCCTCATTACTGCCCACTGCTGTTTCCAGGCTGTTCCAGGACCCCCTCGAGGGCGAGGGGGAGGTACCTGCTGCCGGACAACCTGCCCACTGCGCCCTTCCTGCAGTTACTGCAGAAGTCACACCACCTCCTTTAGCCACTGGCTCTACTCCTTCTCCCTCTACTTCCACTCTGTCCATGCCCTTAGTGACCCCAACATCACTCATGCATGCAATGCACTCCCTACCCTGGGCCCCCAGTGCGTGACCAGCTCTCCTCTCCCCTCCGTCCATCTCAGCCTCCCACCACCTGAGCCAGAGCCTGGAGTTTGTTGCCAACAGCTGTGCTACCTCCAAAGTCTGTTCGAGCCTCCCAATCAATGACTGGCCCCATTTCTTTTTCAACTCCTAACTACATGGATTCTCTGACCTCAGTGAGACTCCCAATCCCCGACCCTACCTGCTGCTTGCTTCTTGTGTCTCACTGTTTCCGTTCCCCCTACATGGAACTTAGACTCGACATCAATCATTGCTTTCATTCCCCAGCAATCACCCTCAAGTACTGTTCCCCTCCTTCCCGCTTTTGGACTCGCCTAGCAAAATCGATCCCTGATAAAAAATCCAACTCTCTGTCTACTCTGCATTGCGTCCAAAAAGCCCAATCCAATAGAGAAAAACACACAGGTATGCTATCTGATCTCAGTTAAATTTCTGATCATTGCAACCGAGCCCGCAGCTCTGTCTAGCCACCTCACGACGTGCCCTAAACCCACCACTTCCTCATCAGTCAGGAAAATGATTTCCACGCTCTTCTGTCTCCCCAATATTTTACACCCACTCCCCACCTGGGAGCCTTCTGCTTTGTTCCACCGATCAATAGCTCGGGCTCTGTGCCAGGCATCTTCAGTTGATAACTTTAATTTTGATTTCCCTGGGGAAACAGTACTCCTAAGAAGAAAGCTTCACTATTTACCCCCCAAAACACTTACCAACCTTTCTGGGTCTGTGCCTCTGGGACCCTGCCTCCTCTCTGATTCAGTGGGACTACGTGTACTGGCTTAGTCCGCCCCTCCACTTGCACGCTAGGTCCTATCCCCTCTTGCCCAGGCAAGGACTTTGCTCCAAAAACTCAGCCCTCCTCTCCATCATCAAATTTCTGCTCTCCGGTGACCCCTGCCATTAGCATACAAACGTACTATATCATCTAGAACTCCATTTTTCTACTCCTTTTTACAGCAGCAACTCCTCAAATAGTTCTATAAACTCACAGCTCTTATTTCTCTCCTTTCACGCACTCTTCTGTCCCACGACACCATAGACACTACTCCTGACAAAGCCACCCTGTAAACTCCACGTTGCTAAGTCTCGTGGATAAATTTGTCGCCAACCTCTCGGACACATTTGACCACCTTGAATCACCTCCTTCGCTTGGCTATATCCCCAGCACCTGGAGAAGTGCCTGCCACATATTAGGTATTCAATTAATATGTGCTGTATGAATGAATGAATGAATCGTCCACTTAAACGTAGACTGCTCAGCTGTTTCAAGCTAAATATTTGCAATGTGATCAAGGACATAACTGCTTTGAGAATTTCAGCTGCCAGGGGTGCCGGGGTGGCTCAGTCTATTAGGCATCCAACTCTTGGTTTCTGCTCAGATCACGATCTCGTGGTTTGTGAGTTCAAGCCCCGTGTCAGGTTCTGTGCTGACAGCACAGGGCTTGCCTGGGATTCTCTCTCTCTGCCCCTCTCCCGCTCTCTAAATAAATAAATAAACAAATCTTTTAAAAAAAAAGAATTTCAGCTGCCAGAATTATTTTATCACATATTTAAATATATGGTCAACTAACATAGCATCTTGAATACAAATAAACAGATGATTTATGAGAGGTTTGCACATAAGTACAGTACCTATGTCTTGAGACAATCAAAATCTTCCCAAACAACTATTTCCCCCAATTTACCTAGTTTAAAAACATACTGAATCACCTTAACCTCCTTTTTCTCCCAGGAAATAATTTCCAAAGATGATTATTCAAAACATATCTTAGTGTTAATTAACTGTATGTGAAAATCCAAATAAATGACATGATGTACCCCCTTGATGGCCGAAGAAACTCAACAAATATGTCAGTCCTTCTTCGAAACGATATATGGATTCAATGCAATTGCAATCAAAATCCCAACAGATTATTTTTCAGACTTCGACGATTTAAGTGGAAGAACAAAGAACCAAAAGAAGCCAAACACTCTTAAGGATGCGAAGACGGGACGGAAGGGACAGCCTGCCTTCCCAGAGAGCAGGAGTAACATACAGCCGTGGGGCAACGCCAGCACAGGGACAGATCCGCTGCTCAACAGAACAAGACAGAAGGCCCAGTGACAGAACCCCGCTTATACAGACGCTTGATTTATGACCGCTATATGTCAGGGATTCTCCTTCTATGAACATTCGGTCAATCCTGGGGAGCAAGGGGTCTTTACCCTGAAGTGGGCAAGGGGTGGGTATGGGCTGGTGATAGAATTCCGGGAGCCAGGGAACTCAGGTGTGGGAGAAAGGTCTATTTCTTTTCATTCACTCCTAACTGAGATTTCACATTCACACTAAAGATTAATGACGTATTAACAAAACCTGTGTCTTTAACATGGAGGAAAATCAGAGATATTTTCATAAAAACATTAGAATTGCTACAGATATCCACAAGCATTATTTATAGTCATTACTACTTTGAAAGTATGCTCAGTAGCCTTAATAAAAGAAGGCATATTATTCTATTACAAATTCTTTTTTCTATATTTCGGTAACTATTTCAATGTAATTTATTTCTTTGTCATCCACTGTATCTTATGCAGCTAAAAACATTTTTTCTGGAAACCAATTTGACAATAAATTATATTTTTTAAGAAAAGGATTAGAACCGGGGCGCCTGGGTGGCTCAGTCGGTTAAGCGGCCGACTTCAGCTCAGGTCATGATCTCACAGTCTGTGAGTTCGAGCCCCGCGTCGGGTTCTGTGCTGACAGCTCGGAGCCTGGAGCCTGCTTCAGATTCTGTGTCTCCCCCTCTCTCTGCCCTTCCCCTGCTCATACTCTGTCTCTCTGTCTGTCAAAATAAATAAACGTTAAAAAAAAAATTAAAAAAAAAAAAAAAGAAAAGGATTAGAACCAAAACAAAAAAAATTTCTAAAGAGGCACCAATAAATAAAATAAAATATAATATAATATAAAACAATAAAATAAAATAAAACAAAACAAAACAAAATAAAATAAAATAATTAAATAAAATAAAATAAAATAAAATGGAACCAATAAGCTTCACCAAACTGCCAAAGGGGTCCATGATACACGAAAAGTTAAAAGCTCTTGTTCTGGAATGCAGAATACTTACTGCTCTGCACTGAATGACCGTGTCTCCCCCTCACCAAAATTCCTGTGTTGAATGATGGTCATTCATATGACGGGCTTCAGAGGCGGGCCCTTTTTGGAGCTCATGAGGGTAGAACCCTCATGAATGGGATCAGGGTTCTTTTAAGGAGAGACTCGAGTGCTAGTTCTCTCTCTTTGTGAGGACACATCAAGAGACAGCCCTTTTTAAACCAGGAAGTAGGTGCCAAGTAGACACCAGATCTGCCAGCACCTTGACCTTGGACTTTCCAGCCTCCAGAATTACGAGAAGTATTTCCGTCGTTTAAGCCCCCCAGTCTATGGTATCATTAGAGCGGCCCAAAGTAAGACACTGATCCTTAGGCCAAAGAAATCTTACAGTACTGACACTAGGTAGAGAGAGAATGTATGCGAGTTAAAATCCCTCACCAAATCCAGCTGAGGCAGCCTGACATAAAGACGCTTTCTTTCTCTCTCACCTCTAGCGAGACCGGCTTCCTCATCTCTGGCCAGAGACACCACTTGCCACTTCTTACTACATCAGTCCATCATCTTTCTGTTTCAGGTTACTCAGCCCCTCTCTGGTTTTCTGATTCCCAACCCACTGCCTCTTCCTCTCCAGATTCTGCTGCACCCAACAGCCCTCTCTTCTCCTCCACCTGCCCTGCTCCCTGCCACACATCCGGGCATTCCAGCAGGTACGCTCCAACTGCGCTGTCCACCAGCTATGCCCTGCGCCTTATGACATATCAGCATCTCCAGCACAGACTCTAACATCTGACGGCTTTTCTCTACGGGAATACAGGGGCTATAATTTAACATCCAAGACATATAGAGGGGTGTGGGATATTTCCTCGCGAGCTCATCCAACAATTTTCTCTGCAGCAAATGAAATGTTCTAGACATCATTTCTTTTACTAAATAGGGAATTGGGTCTCTGACTTAATAAAGAGTTTATACAGGGGATTTTTAAAGGTGCATTTGTGACTGTCAAGCCCTGAAGGAAATTGAACAATGCTACCAGCTTGTTGAGAAAGATGAATGTTGAATTAAGTAGAACGGTATATAAATAGATGGGGAGGTTTTTCCCTTAACTTAGTGTTATAAACACTACCTTACTGTGAAACTGAGAAACCAATTTAGTCAAATTCATCATCATAAATTTCAAGAAAATGAAATCTAAATCAATGAGATCTTGATGTAAAAGAAAAATTTTAGCTGATATTTGCCTTTAGGGGATATTGCGAGGAAAAGTACACATTTGGAAAATATTAGTCTATAAGGTCAGAGATGCTGTTGGGTTTTGTATTTGTTTTATACAATGTTCATTTTTCTTACAAAAGCAGTTGGATAAATTACCTTCATTTTCACTTTTTAAAAATTACTATACTAATTAATATGAATTAAAGGTTGGTTTTAAAATAGATAGTATGGGGGCGCCTGGGTGGCTCAGTCGGTTAAGCGGCCAACTTCGGCTCAGGTCATGAATTCACGGTCTGTGAGTTCGAGCCCTGCGTCGGGCTCTGTGCTGACGGCTCGGAGCCTGGAGCCTGCTTTGGATTCTGTGTCTCTCTCTCTCTCTGCTCCTGCCCCTGCTCATACTCTGTCTCTATGTCTCTCAAAAATAAATAAACCTTTAGAAAAAAAAAAAAATAGATAGTATGTAGGGCACCTGGGAGGCTCAGTCGGTTAAGCGTCTGACTCTTGATTTCAGTTCAGGTCGTGATCTCACAGTCATGAGATTGAGCCCCATGTTGGGATCTGTGCTGAGTGGAGCCTGCTTGGGATTCTTTCTCTCTCTCTGTCTCTCTGTCTCTCTCTCTCTCTCTTTCCTTCTGCCCCTCCTCACCTGCTCACATGCTCTCGCTCTCTCTAAAAAATTTTTGAAAAATAAGATAAGATAGTATGGATTTATATAGACATGTTTCATGCCTTATGACTACTGAGAATCTTTTAAACAACCCTAAGCTTGGGTGATTTTTCACATTTTAAGTCTAGCTTCCCCAAGGCAGGAACTGTAAACTCACTCTCTCAGTCTCACTCGTAGCTACAATACGGGCAATACAACCTCAGCACCACCAATTAGATGGATCCTTAAGAGCCTTTAATTCAGAAGAAAACATGAGACAGCAGAAGCTTCTTTCTGCTAAGGGTGATGATGGCGGCTCCTGGGCTTGGGGCAGCCAGGACATTGGTGTGGAGTGCCAGGTCCACTAGCCCATTAGGGCAGCAGGAGCGATGAACCCCCAGCAGCAGCCTTAAGCGGGTCCTTGTTGATACAGCCATGGTGCAGTCTCAGAGCTGCAGAGGTCCTGGGAGCGCAACCTCCTGCCCTCCCTCCCCCCTCCCTCTGAACTGCCTTCCTTGGCCTACCTAATATCCTACACTAAATGTATTCCCCCCCCAAACCACAATGAAGTTCACTATATACTCCCTTCCATGGTTTGCCAAAGTTATTTAAAGTCACTTAAATTTTCTTTATGAAACAATCAAAAAAGCCTACTAGAGTTTTAAACTATGTAAATCGCCCCAAATACATGATAAAGGAGGCATGTCTAATTATATCAATTTTTCAGAGAATATATTCATGAACCTCTGGCCACGACACCTTGCCAGCAAAGGACATCACTGCATTGCAGTCAAGGAACACCACCAACTTATGAGCGATGTTAACTGATTTCTTGATAGGGCAAAAAAGGACCCGAATGTAAATGGAGCCTATTAACCAAAATGAAATTCTTACAAAAGCAGGGATTTTTAGCATCCACCTCTATCAGCTCTTTCCACAATCAGACTGCATAATCACAGGCAGTTCGTTTTCCTGCTCACAGACCGGCAAGTCAGTTGGCCCCGTCTGCTTGGCTCCAAGTTGCAAGTGGAGCTCCCTTCTCCCTGTGTCTGAATATTCTCCTGAGACCAGCAGCTGCCCAAAAGATGTTACCCACTGGGAGCCCCAGAGGCCAAGCCAAAACCCAGAGCACACCTGGGATCTCCGTGGACATGTTTGCTGAAAGTCCGCTGACAGGCATGAATCACACGGTCACAGCCAACATCAATAGGGCAACGGTCCTTCCTCTAAAGGAAGGTCCTACGAAGTCACAAAGCAAAGGTGTGGACGTAAGATTCTAAAAGGGGGAGGGGAAGAATAGGAGGAAACACTGCAGTTAACCACAGAAGGTACCCACTCTAGGGCACTGCCGCCCTAATTAACTCTCTAGAGAGCAAAACACACTGGCTCATCGTGGTTGAACAGGGTTCACCCACATATCAACCTCCCTCACCTTAGCCAATGCCACCGTACATGATATGTAGAGATTGGACCCCGCGCGCGGTCATATTAAACAGCACCCACATAAACAACAGCCACCATCTCACAACACCATCATCTCACGGCAAACACAAGAAACATTACAGATCTCCAATTACCAAACCTCAGACCGCAAAGTGATTCTTTCCATCCAGTAATTTAAACTGTCTTCCGGTCCAGCCGGCTAAATCATGTTTTCTCACATCTTGAATCGCGCTGACCCAAATAGAATATACCTTGCCACCGAGTCATTCATTTGATGTCATACATAATTGCTCTCTTTAGTCCCTCCATGTGTAGTCAATTTATCAGACAGAATGTATTTGAACTTGAAACCGACTCCCTGGAAGAGAAGCTAGAGACAAAGTAGAGCGAATGTATCTCCAGACGGCTCTTTCAAAGGATTTAATCTGTGGGATCCAAAAAGAGTAACTGTATCTACCACAGACATTATTACGAGCCCCCTAGATCACTGCGGTAATTGACAGATACAAGGATGATCCACACGTAATTAATCCCATGTCATCTTTGCCTTCAAAATTCAGCCTGAACGAGAACTCTGAATTCCTTGGCCGTAATCTAAGAAGCCAACAGCTATACTGTTACACCAAGGTAGCTCATCAGAGGAATCAGAAGGGGCAATGCATTTACAGACACCTCTGTTGGTAGCCAACCACAGAGGCCCACCTTGGGCTGGAGAAAACAGTAAGGGAATGGGAACCCCTTACCTTTGAAGCGAAGGGAAATGCAAAAGGAAAGTGTTCTTGAAAAGAAATGCTTATTCCCGCCCCAGCCCCCCAGCCCCCCAAAAATGCACAGCACCTCCAGTAACTCAGAAGAGGAGCACAGGTCCGACAGGGCCCGCAGCTCAGACGTGGGGAAAAATGATGCTTACAGCCCCCAGGGGTAGAGACGGCAAGCACTGCCTTCTCGGGAAGGAAACATATTAGGAATCAGTCGGAGGTGAGGGTGGCCGCTTGACCGTCCAGCCAGCCAGGCGAAAGGAGCGGGGCAGTAGCTGTCGTGGTCGTGCAAAATTAAAGCTGCCACACAAAAGGAACAAGGGGGCCCTGCGCCTGAGCGAGGCCTAAAAAGTAAAAGCACTCGAGTTGGGTGCAATTACGAAGGGCTCCGTGGCCGCGCTGCTCGCTGAGGAATACCAATGAGCCGCGCTATGGTAACCGGGGAGACAAACACATCGGCAAGATAAATAGGTAGAAGCTGCAAGGAACGAAATGAACTCCCGACTCGACGGTGCTGTATTTTCGTCAACTGTTGCTAATAACCCCTACACATCAAAATATCCTGGCTTTTTTTTTTTTTTTTTAATTTCCAAACCCGACTTTACGGGTTATTCTTGAGCCGTTTGCACACGTTTTGAAGCTGACACAGCTGTTTGGGAGCTATCTCTGCAAATGCGGCTCAGTTTGAAAATAATTACTTCTGAGTGGATAAGGCTGGATGCTGGGAGCAGCAATTCTTACCGCTGTCTCAACCCACTTACTCCTCGCGGTACTAATTCTTCTTCCTTTACGGTCTATCAAAAAACAAAAAAAAAAACAAATCTGCATCTCCATTTTTGAAAAGGGAGCTCTCCTCTTTCCGTGGCCAGCTTCCTTTACGCAACTCGTCTCTGCCGGCGGGCCTGGAGGACGGCTCGCTCCGGCTCCTAACTCAGCCTGGCCACGGTACCTGGCCACTCACACTCGTCATAAGCCTGGAGAGGCCTGACAGACACTCTCAGAGGCCTCGTACGAGGAGCAGCGCAAAATCAGTCGAGGTACCAAGGCCACACGGGGCATCATCACAGCCCGGAGTTTTAGGATTCTTAAGAAATGCCTACGCTATCCGATGTACCTCCTTCCTGATGTAGTCTACTGGACGTGAGATAGACCCAAACCGTGAGGGCGTCCCACAAAACTGAGTTTTGCCATCCAGAATGCCTTTTAGCGTGAATCTATTATTTGGCTTGATTTGTATACCAAAATAGAGTGATTTTTAAGCCTTATCCTTGGCCCAAGCCATTGAAGACACAGGAGAAGCTCGGGTATCTTAACCATACTCATAATGCCTTATGATTTGTCAGAGGTTTCTCTAGATTTAAAGAATAGTTTTACTTGTCTTCATATTATTTTTCTTACTACCGCCTTAAAATTCCATTGATTCTACAACTCACCAAAAAAAGTAGGCAGTCATTGAAAGAAACCACGCAGGTCATGAGAAGTGGCTGATTGGTTTGCCGTTACTCTATTAATGTCTCCTGAGACGCCCTTCTGAGTCTCTGCACTCTCAAATTATCACCGTGCCTTGGGTATTCCCCCTAACAAGTTAATAGATTATTTAAGCAAGCACGATAAGTTAATTTAATAAGTAATTTCACTATTTTTATAAATCGGAATTTCATTAAGCTTTAAATTTTTTGTAATGTTTTATTTATTTTTGAAGGAGAGAGAGAGAGGGAGACAGAATCTACAAAGCAGGCTCCAGGCTCTGAAATGTCAGCACACAGCCCAACACTGGGCTCGAACCCATGAGATGATGACCTGAGCTGTAGTCGGACGCTTAACCGACTGAGTCACCCAGGTGCCCCTCATTAAGTTTTTAAAAGATAAACCAGTCATATCTTTTTTCCCCTTATTTTCTCTTTTAATTTTGGAAGTAACAGGCCCAGGAACACCTGAATATGTCCGCTAATGTCCCCAGAATCTGGCTTTTGCCTCCCACTTTCCCCTCAATCTAGCCTCCTAGGAATCTGGGCTCCTCAAAGACACGCATCATCCCGCGTGATCCTCACAACATCCGTGTGTGTCGGCATCGTAATCACGCTTTTGCAGAAATGGACTCAAAAGTTAAGCTACCTCCCAAAGCCACATAACCAGTAAGGGACCAGGAGTATTTCACCCAGCTCTCAATCCATGCTCTTCCGCTCAGTTTTACATGTTCTTTCTACCAAGTGCCAGCACCACACTTTCCTCTGGGAGCCGAGACTAGCGAACAAAGATCGGGGTGTGATTCCCACAATGCTTTCTTGGTCACAATCCCCAAACCACTTCCGAAAATAAGAACAACGGCCACCACTTACAAAACTCATCACTATCACTAAGCACAGTGAAGTGAAAACACACAGGACCCTGGAAAAAAGTGAGTGAATTAACATTTGCCGGGTGCCTGCTGTGTGGCAAGACCTGTGAGTCATCCTGCCGGCTCCATATATCATCACTGACCTCCCAACAACCGTGGAAGAGGGAGAGAAAAATCCCCATCTTAAATGAAGAACATGAGACTTTAAGAAACTTGTCCAAGGGGCGCCTGGGTGGCTCAGTCGGTTAAGCTCCGACTTCAGTTCAGGTCATGATCTCGCAGTACATGGGCTCAAGCCCCGCGTCGGGCTCTGCACTGACAGCTCAGAGCCTGGAGCCTGCTTTGGATCCAGTGTCTCTCTCTCTCTCTGCTCCTCCCCCACTCTCTGGGGGGAGAATTCATTTTTATTCAAAAATGAATCAACATTAAAAAAAAAAAAAAAAACACTTGTCCAAGACCACATAGTGTTAAGTGGTGGAGACAAATTGAAACTCACATCTACCCTTACTCTCCTCCACATTCCACGGGCTCTCACGGGGCTGCACTACACAAAGACCAGCTTGACCACCCAAGCCATTAAACCGCATAAGGTACCTTCTTAAAGTGTCATGCCGAGAGCCTAAAAACGGCAAGTTTTACAGGGGTATTTCTCACATCCCTCAACAGTAAGATGAATGGCAAAGCGAAACAAATCTAAAGGGCAGACCCACCCCCCCCCCCGTTCTAACTGTTTCTGTGCTGAGACTTTGCTCTGCTCTCTTCCTTTCTCTCCAAACCCCAGAACGAATTTTGAAATGTGTGTGCCATCAATCATTGCCTTGGCCATTTTGAAAACCAAATGTTCAAACAGGAGAACAAACAGGGATCATCTATAACATTCGTGCACGTTAACCACATGTTGTGAAGGCTTTCTTTTCGAAACTCAAGCTTTCTAGGTTGCAATGGAACATGGCTTTAAAAGCTTTAGTTGCTAAGAACTGGCCCCCTCTTGACCATCACTGTTTGTCCACCTGTAGGGAAGTTACCTCCCCTCAAATAATTGCCAAATTCCTCAAATCAATGCTAAACCTGAACTCACCCCTGACTCTCAATCCTTCATTCATTCAAACATCAGACTTGTGGGGTGACAAGAGATAATGGGCCCCTGAACAATCTGTCTCTGACCAGAGGAAAGACAACAGCGCCAGCTTCTCAGACCCAGAGCCTCGAAGGCCTCAGCCGCCTTGGACTCCGTATCTCCCACCGGCACTGCGAGAGGGTGTGGGATGCAGAGGGAAGTGACCGTAGTCTTCATCAGGCAAACCCCCACCACCACAACCCTCACCAAATCACAACCCGGTCTCGGTAAAAACAGCTTGTCACACACTCCCTAAGGACCTCTCCACTTCCAGCTGGCTTGCCCAACGGACGCTCCTTCAATAGAAATTCTAGAGCAGCCACTCCCTTTTCCCCTCACATACACTCATTCCTCACAACGTGCCTCTTCCACATTTCACATTCCTCCCTCTCTGCCTTTCCATCCCTCTGATTATCTGCTTGATTGCCATGCATTAACATTACAGCAAGCATTCCCTAAATCGACTCCCTACTTCAAATTTCTCCCCCTCCAACCCATTTTGCTGCCTGAGTATTCTTGCTATAATATCATCTCCAGCAGATCGCCGTCCTGCCCAAGTGCATACAGATCCCCATGCCTAGTGATAAAGCCCATGTGCCCTTCAGGTTTTCTGCTACCAGCGCTTCCTCTTCTGGACTTTCTGTGGGGTCATTGGTCCACTGAGGGTCAGTCAACACATCTACTCCATTTCCTGCACCGCCCGCAATACCCTGGGCCCTGCCATCTCTCCTCCCACTTGTCGAAGCCTCTGCTCTTCCCTTAAAGCATGTCCTCTTTCTCCTTAGACTCGTAAATATCCTCTCAGTGTTTTCCGCTGAGAGTGCTCTCAAATGCTCTTCGGCACCAGCGGAGCTCAGGAGGAAGATCGCATATGCGTGCAGTCTTGTACACACGCAGAAACCCCCGGTGAGCCCTGCCCCGCCCACGGCAGTGAGCTCGCCTTTCTCAGAGCACGGCCACAGCCCCCCTCAGGTGCCAGCTGAGCAAAGTCGGAAACCACACCTCGCGCCACTCTGACGCTTCGGAGCACCCAGAAGGAGCCCTATGACAGTCACGGAGTACACAAGTGCTCTGGGTCACCGAACTGTCTCAGAAGAGAAGGGCGAAATATGTGATGACATGGAAAACACCTCCAGCAATAAAAGTTAGCTCCCGAAGAATTTATGATGAGCAACCGATTCTCCAACACGTTATGTATTAAAGGGTTTAAACAGTTTCTCAACAAATAAAGTATCACTCCACTAAAAATCAAATTTTTAACATAACAGTATTTTCTATGATCGGACAAGCTTTAAAAATGTTTTTAAAATAGGAATAATTTATACGCCTTTCAGTGGATTTATAATAAGTTAAATGGCAATACTCTGATCGGCAGAAGAAATAAAAAGTTTAAACATTATATGCATGAGGGGCACCTGGGTGGCTCAGTCAGTTAAGCGTGCAACTTCGGCTCAGGTCATGATCTCGCAGTTTGTGAGTTCAAGCCCTGTATCAGGCTCTGTGCTGATGGCTCAGAGCCTGGAGCCTGCTTTGGATTCTGTGTCTCCCTATCTCCCTGCCGCTCCCCCAATCTCTCCCTCTCTCTCTCTCTCTCTCCCCCCCCTCATCTCTCTCTCAAAAATAAAACAGTAAAAAATTGAAAATGCCTTTTAAAAAATTAGATGCATGAGCTATAAGCCTCCAGAATTGGAAGTAAGAACTCAGTAAGCTCGGAAAGCATTTATTCAATACAAATTTAAATAGAGAAAACAAAATAGCAGAGCTGGTAAAATAATAACTGAACTAAAACAACTGACATGCAAACAAGTTATTGTGAAAATAGTTAAAAGTTAAAAACCTCCAGGAACGACAAAAATCACACTGAGGGCCAACACAATGCCACTAGTAAATAAATAAAATAAAATAATATGACATTATAGACATTACAATTTTTAAAAATGCAAATATAAGCATTTCACCTCCTGTAAAGAACCTGGAGGATTTTAAACAGGAAATGTGGTAGCAGCGCTACGACGCACTATTGAAATCACAAAAATGTCATCTGTAGTAACGGTCACGCTGAGACAGTCAGGCCTGCTGAGGAACGCCTCAGGCTCCGGACTCAGGAAGATGTGAGGTGAGGCCAAATACTGGGAAGGGCCTTGACCAGCTGTGTGACCCCAGGGAGTTTCCACAACCTCTCTGAGCTGCAGTTTCTTTACCTACGAAATGAAAACAATCATGCTCACCCAGAAAGTTACCGTGAGGATTTAAAGAGGTACCATACATACCAGACGCCCTCAGCACAATGACTGGCTCATGGTAACCTCACTATTAACTAAAGTCCACTACTGTTCACAATCATTCACGTATCCATTCCTCTAGAATCTGCGGGGATAACAAATCTATGGAGAAAGGCCTCCATCCTCGCTGGAGCTCTCACAACATAGGTATTTGGGCCCTGACTGCTACAAGAACTTGCAGGAAAAAAAGAGAGTAATAGAAATGATAGAACCGGGGCGCCTGGGTAGCTCGGTCAGTTGAGCAACCAACTTCGACTCAGGTCATGATCTCACAGTTTGGGAGTGCCAGCCCCGCCCTGGGGCTCACTGCTATCAGCACGGAGGCTGCTTCGGACCCTCTGTCCGCCACCCCTCCCCCCCCCCCCGCCCCGTCCTTCCCTCGCTCACACTCTCTCAACAATAAATATTTTAAAATTAAAAATATATATAAAAGAAATGATAGAATGACACAAATGCTGTATGTAGATCTCATCAGAATCAACAAATAAGGGCGCCTGGGTGGCTCAGTCAGTTAAGCATCCGACTTCGGCTCAGGTCATGATCTCGTGGTTCATGAGTTCAAGCCCCACACTGGGCTCTGTGCTGACAGCTCAGAGCCTGGAGCCTGCTTCGGATTCTGTGTCTCCCTCTCTCTCTGCCCCTCCCCTGCTCACGCATGCTCTCTCTCTCTCAAAAATAAAAAAATAAAAAAATAAAACATTTAAAAAGTTTAAAAAAAAGAATAACCCAGCAGATGGCTGTGAGGAAGAAGAGGAAGTATAATAAAGCCCACGGCAATCATACTATCCTATGCGCGTTGAGCACACTGAGAGATGTCGGCTTAGATACCTGTAAGAGCCACTATCTGGGGCACCTGGGTGGCTCAGCTGATTTAGCATCTGACTTCAGCTCAGGTCATGGTCTCGTGGTTCATGGGTTCGAGCCCTGCATCAGGCTCTGTGCTGACAGCTCACAGTCTGGAGCCTGCTTTGGCTTCTGTGTCTCCCTCTCTCTCTGCCCCTCCCCTGCTAGTGCTCTGTCTCTGTCTCTCAAAAATAAATAAAATGTTAAAAAAAAATTTTTTAAGCCACAATCTGAGTTCAGAGCCAGTCCCAATTAAGTCACTTCAGTTCCCATTGAGTGACCTGTATGTGTCCAGTTTATAGATCAGAAGGACGGTGGTGAGGGTGAGACTTCAGGACAGCCAGGACAGGTCCATCCCACTCACAACAGGGTCTGGAGCCAGCCAACACGCTGTATGTCCCAATCGGGCAAGAACCGCGGTCAAAGCCAAGTCAACAGGCTCAAGCCAGCACTCCTTCTCTTTCCCAGGCTTATGTTCACATCATTCGTGCCCATCAGCAGCACCCAGACGTCCCCTGCCCTATGACTGGCTTTTACCGTATGACAACTACAGGAAAGCCCAAGTGTTCAAACAAGTAAAAGCGGGGGTGGGGGTCCCTCTTTGTAAAGACTTTTCCAGTTTATGTCAACAATCATTCCTGGGTGGCCTCACGTGTGTTCCAGCCTCGAGACACCAATCGGAACTCTCGGCAACGCCAGACTTCCGAGAAGTACTCGCCAGACCGGGTGTGCATCAGGATTCGAAAAGTCCGAGTTTTACCTCCCGTATCCGGAGACACGCGTTGCAGGCATCGAGGGACGACGGGTCCTTGTTCCCTCACCAGCTCTCTTTTAACTGCCTCCGAGGCCGTTAAGCTTTTCACATCTATTCAAACATGAGCATGAACGTTTCCCCTTTAATGTCTTTTTTCTCCCATAATCATCTGTGCTCTAATTCCAAGAAACGCAGTCCAATCGTTGGCTCGCCAGGCTGACATTTGAGGAAAGACCACGTGACGCACACCATAATGACTGAGAAATATGAGGAAGACTCCACAGCCGACGGCTCCGAGCAACGCAGTCATTTAAAGCGCTTCCCTCCCTGATGAAAGGTTTGGAAACATTAAGCTCTAACTACAGCCATGAATTGTTATATGCCAGAGGCCCGCCTGGAACGTGTCACCATCCTCGCCATCGCTGGATCCCTGACTCAGAGAGGACTTTGGCCACGAGGCAGAGGGGACGGGAAAGGTCAGGCAGACGGGGCCGAAGGGGACCGTGGCCACCACAACGGACTGATCATCTTCCGCTGTGAAGTGTTGGTTTAGCCCTAGCATGACCCCCGTGGACGGCCACGCAGGGGGCCCGAGCCACAGCTGGAGCAGGTGGCTTAGCTCAGGACCCAATGCCGCACGACCGGAGGATTCTGGTTTTACCTAGGTTCTCTGTCAGGAATGACCTTTCCAGGCCAAAACAAAGCCTGTCACCTTCCCCGTCTACACAGGGTGGCAGGATGCTGGGCCTCCGCAAACAACAGAAGTCTCTGCAGAAAGAGAAGCCAGTCCTGGGGAAAGGAGTGAACAGAAACCAGCATTGACAAAGGAGGGAGTGAAATATCTGCATAAAAAATCAAGTGGGCTTAGAATCTGGTTAAATCTAAACTCCGAACACGGTTTGGAGATGGAAGGGTTAAATACTTGTTGGAAACAGAAAAGAAGCCTCCGAAACAAGAAAGTCCTATCTCCAAAATGGGTGAGAGTCAGCAAAAGCTTTGCATGGAGCAGGAGACGCCAGATAAAACATCTCTAGTCTCGGGGCGCCTGGGGGGCTCAGTTGGTTAAGTATCCAAATTTGGCTCAGGTCATGATCTCGTGGTTCGTGAGTTCAAGCCCCACATCGGGCTCTCTGCTGTCAGCAGGGAGCCGGCTTCGTATCCTCTATATCCCTCTCTCTCTGCCCCTCCCCTGATCTCTCGCTCTCTCTTAAAAATAAATGAACATTTGAAAAAAGCATCTCTGGTCTTTCTGGGTCCTCTACCATTTCAGAGACTGAGAACAATCTGGAATCAAGTTGATGTACTGAACGGAAACCAAGTACAGTGAAGCTAGAGAAGGAAGGCAGTGTTCAGATGGTCGTGAAATGGCCACGTTGAGAGCCAAGGGCAGAAGACAAGGACAGGAAGCACAGGGAAGAGGTGTTCAGCCAACGAAACACCCTCTTACTACAGAGGCTCCTACAAAGCCCACTTTCTCTCCAGAAAGTAGCAGGCAAGATGTCACAGATGGAAGGTTGTCAGGAAAAAGCTGGCACTGCCTGGCGGTCACATTCCATGGGGAGAAAGGGGACTTGTCCCAGGAGGAAGACTGGCATGTAAGACGTGGAGTGGGCACCCGTGTCACACAGTTACGGAACTCACCAGGCTCTTCCATGTTGTAAGTTGGACATAATCTCGCGGTCTACCAAAGTAAGTGATTTGCAGGATGACACACAACGTCAAAGATCCACTAGGGAAATAAAAGCCCAGAAAAATAATAAGACTATTGGTAAAGCCCAGGTGTCAGGATTTAGCAGATGAGAGACTTTCCGCACTCCACATATGAGCAGATGACTTCCTTGGCAAGTCATCGGCAAGTCGACGCTCTCCTTCAGAGCTAAGTCTTTCTGTTTCTTGTTCATAGTCATATGCTTTGTTTCCCGATAGAAAATACAAACTGGCTTCCTTGCTCTGTTAGATAGCAACATAATATACTCATTCTCTGCACCCACTCACCGAATACCCAACCGCGTTCTCTATTTTTTCTAACACAACCATAGCTCGTAGATGAATTGATCTAAAAGAACAGGCATAAGAGAAAAACAAAGCCTGCTCTTTTTCTCAGTAGGCAGTAACCAAGGTGATTTGTTTGGTTAGTGGGTTTTTCTAACCATGTACTAGCTGAGGATAAATGCCAACCTCTATAAAGAAGCAGGTACTTTTTAGATGAGAGGAAAATATCTCCAATGTGGGAAAGAGGGAGGTTTTTTTTTTATGTTGATGAAATACTGTTCTTTTAAAGGTTACTTGACAGGGGCACCTGGCTCGCTCAGTGGGTTAAGCATCTGACTTCAGCTCAGGTCGCGATCTCATGGTTCATGAGTTCGAGCCGCCGTGTCTGGCTGGGTAATGACAGCTCAGAGCCTGGAGCCTGTTTCGGATCTTGTGTCTCTGTCTCTCTCTGCCCCTCCCCCACTTGAGCTCTCGCGCTATCACTCTCTCTCTCTCTCTCAAAACTAAGTAACCATTAAAAATTTTCAAAACAAAATTAAATGTTACTTTACAATAGTCTTACTAACACAAGTCATAAAAAATTATTCACAAATAATTGTAGCAGAGTTTTGTGTCCCATGCAAGAAGAAAAAAAAAAAATCTCCTGGAACTGCAGATAAACATCAGAATTTAGTCACCTAGCACTTATTTGCCACCTACTGCGTGAAAGCCTACCATGTCATCCTAAACTGTAGAACATTGTTACCTTGTCAAAGATCTAATCAATGGCATTCAAACTTTATGATACACAGACGGATTTCTAAAATCATAAAGGCACAGAAAATTAGAGCTTTAAAAGTCAGTTAATCAGATCTGTTTCTCACCCAGCTCTGCTGACACCTTCCGGATGGAACTCGCTGGACGGATAAGGCTCATGCCTACCTCGTCTCTTGCTCCTGTTCAGTTGCCTCCCTGCCAACTCACGTCTCTGCTGCTCAGCACCTGCCCCGCCCCACGGTCACTCCTTTCATGTCGGTTTCCCTGGTATTTGTTGCAAAGGGCTTTTGTTACGGTACCATGTCGTAACAAGCACATTTGAACTACTTTCTGAACTAGATCATTCTTCAAAGACGGAAACTATGACTCTTCCTTCTGTATCCCTCGTGGTACCTAATACATAGCTCTGAAACTGACTCTACTCAATCGATGATTATTGATTGAGGGATGATGTCATGGGTTTCCTGCATCGACTTTGGGTGTATATCCCCTGCTGTGGAGATAAAAGGTTCACAGGGCCTTTCTAATCCGAATAGCACGAAGGTTGTTGTCTACACAGGTATAATCACATGAGCGATGTGGGAAAATGGTCACATGGTTCTTATCATGTGAACTAACCTTTGCTTCAATTATTTTGACATTTCAGATAAAAGGGTTGGGGAAGAAACGTGGGCAAGGGAATAAATCTTAGCTATCTTAAAAACACATTTTTCAGCTTTTGTCTCTATTAGGAATGCTTATAAACAAACCAAAAATAGTCCAAAGACTCAAGAATTCCCAAAAATGTCTTGCATTCTGATCTTACTCCCATAGTTACAAACAACGAAATACATTATAACCTGTAATTTTTTTATTCATATGTATATACTTACTCCGTTACATTAAAGACATTTGAATTTGACCATCAGATTGTGGATTCTTCAAACCATTCTAGCCCCTTTCTGACTGGCGTTGATCTATTCACATCCCAAATGAAATCGTGTATGTTTGGTAAGCGATGACGCTGTCTAAGAAAGTTTTCTCTTGATAAAGTCTCTTCTAAAAAAAAGGCATTGCTAACGAACAAAAAGATGAAATAAAAAGCTGTTTCAATATTATAAAATATTTTACAAGACCACCTGCTGAGTCAAATACCTAAATGTCTAAATACTTCATTCTAGCATCCCTCCTCGTATCTGCATTCCCTTGACCAGGAACTGAGCAATGGCCTAAGTTTTCAGAAGCCTTTCCAAGGATCCTGCCGTACACGCGGAGCTGAGTCCTGAGAAGCAGCAGGATGAGAAATCAGTGAATGTGAACCAACTTCCACACAGCAAAATAGCCAAGCTTCCACAGCCATGCAGAAAAGGAGCTCAAAGATATGGAAAAGTCTTGGTAAAATTCCAGGGTTGGGGGGATGGGGGTGGAATGCCAGAAGGGCTCATTATTTGAAACAAAAATTTGATGGAACTAGCTGTCAAAATTAACCTGTATAAGAATGACTTGGGAGGCGCCTGGGTGGCTCCGTCGGTTAAGCGTCTGACTTTGGCTTGGGTCATGTTCTCGTGGTTCATGAGTTCGAGCCCTGCATCAGGCTCTGTGCTGACAGCTCAGAGCCTGGAGCCTGCTTCAGATTCTGTGTCTCCCTCTCTCTCCGCCCCTCCCCCACTCACTCTGTCTCTCAAAAATAAGCAAACATTAAAAAACTTTTTTAAATAAAAAAAGAATGACTTGGGAACAGTGCAGATTCCTGGACTCCCTCTCAGTGGATCCGAGGCCAGGCGTGTAAGTGAGCGTCTTTGACATGCCCGCCAGGTAACATAGGAAACCACATTTTTGAAAATACTGATAGACAGGAGGCACCTCACGCTTCTTTTTACTCTAAAATCTTTTTGGTTCTACCCTCCCTCGAGGTCTTTGGACATTTCTGAAGAAAAGTTGGAGGATTAGGCAATAAGACATTTAACCAAGCAAAAGCAGGAAGATCAAGACCTTACCCCAAACAAATTCTTCGGTGCTTACCAACATGAGGGCAGCACCTCTGCTCTCCATGTCACACGCCCACGACCAAGCAACACAAACGTAGCACACAGAGGAGAGGAAGCTCGAATGCAGTGCAAACCGTCCCTGACGTGTACACACAAACACACACGCACACACAGCTTCACACATGTGCATACGCACACATGCATGCACGCATATACACACGTGCACCTACACGCATGCATATACACACATGTACACATATACATTCATATACACAGCCACACAAATATACACATACTCACATGTACATACACACACCTATAAACATATGCATGTGCACATACACACATACGTACACATCTATACACACACAACCACACACACTCACATATTCACACACCTACACACATACACTCCTACACATACCTACACACACACAAATACACACCTACGCAAACATAGGCATACATATACACACATATACACGGAGACAATACCTACACACATGCATACTCACACACATATACACACACCTATCCACGCATACACAAACATACACATATGCACGTGCACATACACACCTACACACCACAGACACGCATAGGCACAGGCACACATACATGCATGCACACACCTATGTAGACACATGCACACACACATATACACACCTACACAAGCATGCACATACACACATGCACACACATACACACCTACGCAAACATGCACACACATACACATATGCATACTTACATACACACCTATACACACACATGCACATATACACATGTGAGCACACCTACACGTGCGTACACAAACATGCACACACACATACAATACAGGCACACACAGAGATGGGTTAATACTCCCCAGCACAAAACCTAGCACATACATAAAATAGACATCTAACAAGCATTTGCTAAAAGACCAAATAACCTTAGAGTCACAAGCCACAGGAAATTCATCTAACAAGTCAGCAGGGAGATCCCAGGCTGGCCACATGGTCCAAGTAAGTCCCACCAAACTGAAAAACTTCAGTGTCACTAAGTGTGAAAGAAGTAAAAGAATGTAATGCCAAGTGCATATCAGCAAATACACTTCTAAGTCACTATTTTATTTCTTTTTACATCTACCCACATACGTATATATATATATATACAGTTTTATATATATACATACATACACACAGTTATATATATGTACAATAATATATATGCAGTTATACAGTTATATATGTAACTGTATATATATGTGCAACTACATATAAATGCCATCACATACTTTTTTAATTTTTGCAACCTCTTTTCCCCTCTGTTTGGCTCGCCATTGAGAAGTCTCAAGAAGCAGCGTATAGACAAGCTAGTATATTTCAGTCCCTATTTTTCTCCCTGCACGTATCATCTTATCAGACAAATGCAAATTCAGACACAGATATGCATACGCACGGACGCAGGGAAAGCTTTGGAATTTATACGCTCAGATCTGTATTTCTCAAGGAACAAAAACCACACAGCCATCCCTACAAGGCACCTGGTAGGTCTCTATTCCATTCTCTCTAGCGGCCGCATGATATCCTAGAGGGTGGATGATCACAATTTATTGTACTATTCCCCTGTGGATGGGCTTTCACTATGCCTCTGGGTTTTTGCTACCACCAGCGACGCCGTCCTAGAGACCCTTGTACATACGCCTTCTCTGCTGATGATTTTGTTTCTACGGTAGAGATTCCCAGGAGTAGCACTACTGGATTAACGAGTATATATATTTTCAAGTTCTAACAGGTGTTGACAGATACCTTTTTCTTTTTTTAAGGCAGTAACATTTCACATTTCCAAAACAACTACTCTTTCAACCAAGATGAAACAAAATTGTGCTTTGAAGGCAGGGAATCCACAATCTTTCTGGGACAATCCTCTAGTCTGTTGAACCTTTCTGAAGCTCGGCCAGTCCTCTTCCTCCTCTTGGCCGATCTGGCCACGCCCCCTAAAGCCTGGGACTCCAGCGGCCTTCACTCTCCCGTGAACTCCCTGCAATTATATTCTAAAGTTGGCATATTTTTGCTTTTGTACCTTTTTCAAAGGAAAAAGTTCAATGGCTTCCATCAAATTTCCAGAGGGGCCTCTGACCCAAAAAGGGTTAGGAGCCTCTCCTCTGCAGGGTAACAGGAGGGTTGGGTATTGCTGATGACAAGATTTAATTCTCTTGATGACAACCAAAAACAAAAAAAAGGGAGGAATTTTATTAGTGAAGGTTTCCGGTGTTCATGAAGCAATCAAAAACATTTTTCATCCACATTATTTTAAGAGAAGCAAGCTCTACAAATAGTTTACAAAAGGGTGTGGGTGCTAAAACACAAAAGGGGGTGGTGGGGGCGCCACGGGTGCTAGGAAACAAAAAACCGGGAGAGCTATTTGCAAATCCAGATAAAAGGTCACTTCTTCTCCAGTATATTGTTTCTCAGAGCAGTTGGTATTTTGATCCCACGGAAAGGGAGAGTCATACCGGGCTTCTATTCAAAGGAGTAAATATTTCAGTAGAAAATGAGAGGAGAAAGCTAAATGGCAAACAGAAAAAAGTAACAGTTTACAGAATTTGGGAGAAGGTCTTTTGAGGAGACCCAACAAGCCCTCTAAGCCCGGACTTGGGTCTTTACTCGCTTCTCTTCCCCCACGGCTGCTGGCTTTTCTCCACACCCCCTCACCCTGAGGGCCAGCAGGGTCTGACCAAAGGAGGTATTCAATAAGCCTCATTTGAACCAAGAAGTAATTGAAACAGCTTATACAAAATGAAATTACAGGGGCGCCTGAGTGACTCAGTTGGTTAAGTGTCTGACTCTTGATTTCGGCTCAGGTCATGATCTCACGGTTCATGAGACCAAGTCCCACGTCGGGCTCTGTCTGCACTGTCTGCTTGGGATTCTCTCTCTCCCCTCTCTCTCTCTTGCCCTCCTCTGCCTTCTCTCTCTCTCTCTCAAAATAAATAAACTTAAAAAAAAGTAATTACAAGAAATACAGTTAAGTCCTTAAATGAGACTTCTTTGCTACTGAAGGTTTGAAATCAAGAACAGCATGATTTTTTCTTGATTTGTGGTTAATGGCAAGAAAGAATTAGAAAGGCATCTGTCTATGTCTCAAGAAAGTGACTAATTCTTCATTCTTACGAACTCCTGATTTTCATAAAATTGGTTTCAGTTGTTCCTACTTCATTTCATGCATTACCACCCTTATCATCAAATGATGCAACACAATCCTGACGATTTGTTGGGTATGGTCATCAAATAATAACCACTAAATTAATAAATCTCTGGACTCTGGTTTAAAATCTAAAACAAGGGACAAAGGTGAAACAGGTATTTAAAAAAGGAAGTTAATTAATGAACTACAGATAGAGTAAGTAAAGGCCATCGAAACGGGTAAAAGCTTTCATGGTGTGTCTGCTTGCTATGTTGTAGAAGGAGTGGTCGGGCCTCTGGAATGGGCATATTTTGCAGAAGATCTCATGACCTCACTTCCAGAAATAATACTATCTCTGTTACGTTTTTCCACTATAGCTCTTTCTTAAAACATGTGGAATGACTGAGGGACACAGGAACCACAAAGCTAATTTACATGATGGGAACTTAAATTGTAAGGATATAAGCTCTTTCAGTGTTGGGCAGAGAATTAAATCATACTTAGTTAGCCACTGATAACAAAAGAAAAACAACATTCTCAGCCTTTCAGGTTTTCAAAGAGACTATTTTCTGAACATTGTCTTTCCAAGTTAGCTTTATTATATTATCATGTATGTTTATATATATGCATATATGTGTGTGTATGTATGAATACGTATGTCTATTATACTTGTATATACATGTGGGTGCCCTGGGTGGCTCAGTCTGTTAAGCGTCCGACTTCAGCTCAGGTCATAATCTCGCAGTTCATGGGTTTGAGCCCCGCATCAGGCTCTGTACTGACAGCTCAGAGCCTGGAGCCTGCTTCAGATTCTATGTCTCCCTCTTCTCTTGCCCTCCCTGCTAGTGCTCTCTCTCTCTCTCTCTCTCTCTCTCAAAAATGAATAAACATTTCTTTTAAAATTTAACAAAAAATAAGTATATACATGTATGTAACTACATGCATATTGTATATATGTGTGTTATAGGCACGTATTCATACACACATATACATATACATTTTATACATAATATATATAATAGTTTACATACATATTAAGTGGAACCCTGTACAAAGTAACATATTCCAGAGTGAAAAGTTTCGGAGCCTTGACAATTATCCAATCCCAGGGAAATCTTGTTAAGTATATGTTCTCCGAGCAATAGCAGACACAGTTAAGATTTATTTTGGTGTTAACTTTAATGATTTATAAGCATTACAGCTATTCTAGAGATAAAGAAAAACATGTATAATGACTCTAAGATTGGTTGTTTAAAAATAGGTTAGGATCCTTGGCTTCATTATCCTTTACTTCTTTGGTTTAAGTAAGAATGTGAAATTTGGTATATTTAGTTTTGTGGTGTCTAAAAGCACTATGTGTTTGCGGAAGTAAATCTGTAGCTGAAGAAGCTCGTCAGGTCTCCCTCAGCAGCTCTTTGCAGATTCTAGATTCCCCTGAAGGAAAAACAATTCCACATACACGGAAACACAGCACATCCGTCAAAAGGAGGCCAGACTTTCCTTACAAGTTAGGATCAAATTTGTGTTACTTTAATTTCTCATTTACCATCATCTTGACTCTTGACTTCGCCAAAAATCAAAAAAGAGGCAGGGAAGGGGTAAAGAAAGGGAGAGAAATTCTACTAATTGTTCTCTTTAGACACTGTAATGAGAAATACTCCATTATAAAAGTACAGTCAAGGGCATCCAGGTGGCCCAGTTGGTGAAGCGTCTGACTTCGGCCCAAGTCATGATCTCACGGTTCGTGGGTTTGAGGCCCACATCGGGCTCTCTACTGTCAGCTCAGAGTCTGCTTTGGAGCCTTTGTCTCCCTCTTTCTCTGCTCCTCTCCCGCTTACTCTCTATCTCTCTCTCAAAAATAAATAAAAGTAAACTTAAATTTTTTAAAATATATTACTAAGAAAAAAACAATATTAGTCAATTAATCAATCTCATGAACCCAGTAATTTAATGAAATGGGATGGCTTTAGGTTCGGCTTCTCTGTACTGAGAACACCGTCTTTCACCTTGGAGCAACTGCTTGAGTCCACTGAACCAACTCAAGGCTGCAGGCCTCAGCAAAGCAAACTGCTTCTAGAAAGGACAACAGGGCGGGGATCACCTGAGCGGCTCAGTCGATTGAGGGTCCACCTCTCGATTTCGGCTCAGGTCATGATCCCAGGGACATGGGATCAAGCCCCGTATTGGTCTCTGAGCAGAGCATGGAGCCTGCTTAAGATTCTCTCTCTCTCTCCCTCTGTCCCTCTCCCTCACTCATTCTCTCTCCCTCTCTCTCCCCACTCTTTCTCAAAAAAATAAAATAAGAAATAAAAATAAAATAAAAAATAAGGGGGTAATAAAAAGAAAATAACACTGTACTGGGAAAACACCAGCTTTTAACATCCAAAAGCTATGACATAATCAAAGCCATTCAAGAAAACAATTGAAAATAAAGCATAAGGGAAGTGAGCTAAAATAAGCAAGACACTTCCTGAAAGTACAGTAATATTTGCAGTTATTCTAGTTACTTCCACATAGAAAATTCCAGAAACAGAACTGAAGAGGACACTAGTCACTATCAATGCATGGATATTATGACGGCAGCTATTTTTGTCTTCTCTCGTCTTCTGTTATTTTTAAACACGTTTAGTGCAAAATTAGACATATCTTCCAACGCAAAACTGATTTGCCCATCAACTTTCTCAGACCTATGACTTTCACCCAATATCTGAGACTAGTCTGGGGAATGAGCTTTGAAAGGAATAGCTGAATGAAATGGAAGGTCTGACAATTATTATTTTGGCAGACAAAAAAGAATGGCGATTCCTTTTCTTTAAGTTCTTTTAATCTTTGCTACCCTGAGATGTTATTGCAGAACACTTTTGTACTACAGTCAAGATCATTACATTGGAGCGCCTGGGTGGCTCAGTCAGTTGAGCGTCTGACTTTGGCTCAGGTCATGATCTTGCGGTTCACGAGTTTGAGCCCCACATCGGGTTCCGTGCTGACAGTTCAGAGCCTGGAGCCTGCTTTGGATTCTGTGCCTCCCTCTCTCTCTGTCCGTCCCCTGCTCATGCCCTGTCTCTCTCTCTTGAAAAATAAACATTAAAAAATAAAATAAATAAATAAAGATTATAACTGGAGGGAATTTTTAAAAATCTAGTACAACCTATTATTTTATGTCCTGAAAAGGTCAAAGGTCAGTGGTACCCAAAGTCACACTTAGTGGCAGAGGCAGGACTTAAACCCAGATCTCTCTCTCTCTTTTTTTTAAGTTTATTTATTTTGAGAGAGAGAGACAGAGAGAGCAGGGGAGGGGCAGAGAAAGGGAGAGAGAGAATCCTAAGCAGGCTCCACACTGTCGGCACAGAGCCCGAGGTGGGGCTTGAATCCACAAACCATGAGATCATGACCTGAGCCAAGATCAAGAGTCAGACACTTAACTGACTGAGCCACCCAAGCACCCCCTTGAAACCAGATCTCTTGGTCTAGTACTGTATTTTACCAAAATAAGCCAACTTTACCAAACAAGTCAAAGGTTAGCAGTTTACGTACAGTGTATTCAGATACAAAATAAAGGTCTATTTCCTAGAGTTGCTCTGCTAGTCCTCACGAGTCCCTGTCACATTAAACCGGAGGAATTAACTTTAGTCCCAGCCATTAAACCAAATCCATTCAATGATTTAAACAACTTACTTCCTCTTGCTTCCTGTCTCTGCTCCAATACGGAGTTGAAGCGTGTGTGAGCAGGGAGGGAGGGGTTCAGTGACCTCTGAGTGAAGAAAGAGGGATGTCTTGAATCCATGTTCACATCCCCTCATTCTCTCCTCTAACTCCTTTGGCCACAGTGACATCTCCTTGTCTTCTTGGTCATTAGCACCCACTGAAAACGGTGGCTGGTGACATCATGGTGTACTCTTCCCTTGGCTGGGAAAAAGCTTGGTGGTATTGCCTGCCGAATCTGTCTCTCCTCGCTGGGGTCTTACTACTACTCCCTGCCTGCATAAGCCACCCTGGCTGCAGGGACACGTTGCTCCTACAGTGGCAGCTCCCTCCCCAGCAAGTACCCTCAGCATTCCCCTACAAGGTGCACCGGGACTTCCATCACCTTCCACGCCATGGGAGAGACTAAGATGCTGGGAAACAAAATCCAGGCTCTCCCCGTGCCCACCACACTATGGAGGCTCATTGTTCCGGCGGGAAGAAGTTGGGAGTATGTCTTGTAGGGTCGTCTCTCTGCTTCTTTCTCTCCTTCCACCTACTTACCATGCCTCCCCAATTTCCCTCTCGGAGACTTCAGCCAGGACAGAGACGGAGGTCCTGTTTCAGACTCTGACTTTTCTGCCTTCTTCTACAATCTACCATGGCCAAACACGGGATGGGTAGTCCTGTTGACATGAGACCACATTTTATCCTTCTCAAATGGGGCTCACTCTTCACCTTTCTCTGGACCCATAAATGTGAGGTGGTGTGGTGAAACACGATTTATACAAGACTAAGATGAAAAACACACTGATTTAATATTGCTAAAATATTTGCTTCATCGTAGCTGTTATAGTCATGACCCCAGAGCCACAAAATTGATAGGCTATGTATTCAAATGCCTAATTAAAGGACCAGTAATCTGATTCTGGCCGGCAGAATAGCAACAAATAGCCTGCAGCCTGGCCCCC
This sequence comes from Paguma larvata, assembly GCA_030068075.1. Taxonomy (NCBI): domain Eukaryota; kingdom Metazoa; phylum Chordata; class Mammalia; order Carnivora; family Viverridae; genus Paguma; species Paguma larvata. Next base: position 118,578,020 of record CM057828.1, on the reverse strand, counting down.
AAAGTGCAGGGCTCACGTCCTCCGCCGCAAGCTGCGGGAATGACCGGAAGGGAGACAGGATGAGCCAGGAAGCCAGCAAAGAACCACGAGGCCAGGGCTCCGAGACCAGATGGAAAGAATATGGGCCACTTCCGGAGGGTGAGGGGTTGACGACCAGGCCCCTGTGATGAAAAGCTCTGAAGCCCCGTCGTGACACGGCAAATCAAAACGTGTTGGGTTCTTCTGCTGTCTGTCACTACTGACGTTTTTGTCCCTTACATCATTTTATCCAGAAGCAAAATACAAAAACAATCGGACTTGAGGTAAATTACCAGGGTTAGAGTTAACATCTGCACGGCACGCTGGGTTCCCTGGGAGACATGTGCCACCTCAAGGGAATTCATATTGCTCCTTTGAAGTCCTTCCTCACACGCATCCCTTCCTACACGTGAAACACAATCTCTCGTCATCCTTGCTGCCTCGAAACCCTGCAAAGGAACGTTGCCGAAGCTTCTCCCTGTGACCTTTCGCCCTTGCATCGTAAGAATGTGCCTGTCTCGGGAAGGAGAAAGCATCACCATAGGATCCGAATACAGCAGCCACCGTGAAAAGTCAGAAGACGGGGAACTAGCAAGCTGCCAAAATTAGGTTCGAAGAAAATGGAAAATGAAAAGGCACGTATGAAAGGCTTCTCGTCCAAGATCAGCGGAATACAAGAATTACCCACAAAAACTATCTGGGGGCACAGTCTTGGCGTTCAGAAGTCTGAGGTTGTTGGACGAGAATAAGGGATGGGGAGAGGACCTGGCGAAGAGCAAAGGAGTGTCAGCTAAGTTCCGGAAATGGAAACAAGAAAGAAAAATTGATATGCATTCAGAAATGGGGTCCACGGCCAGGCAGACCAGACTGAGACCCCATTACTCATTTGTCTGCAGACAAGTACTGGGGCCTCTGACTCCCTGAAAATGTTTTAAAACATAACTAAAACACACACAGCCCTCCCTCTCAGTGGCCATTTTACCCACTTGTATTAATTTTTTATTACCAGCCTGTCCCCGACTAAATCACAGATCCCCTGAGGGTGAGGACTTTATCTGGGCTTTGCTCACTACAGTGTCCCCAGTGTGGCCTATGGTGGGGGCCCGGTGGTCAATGAAATTCAGGTCAGATCTACGACTGGGTGGGAGCCCTCGGGAGGGGACTGGAAGCCCACAGAAGATGCTCTGTGACTACCTCCCCAACCGTCTTTCAACAGCTACTGGAGTTCCCAAGTCCGATATTCATTGCTTTGAAGGAAGTCAGTCTTCAGTGACACTCAGTCTGCGTCACCTGGGAGGGGTGTGTTTTAGGTAGTTAGTTAACACCTGACTGGATGGTTGGACAGCAGATAACTGAGAGAAAAACCTTCAGAAATGCAACCATAGAGTGAAAAGATCCGGAAAGTTGCCAAGGGCAAGCTGGAGAAAGAGAAAGCCTCTTCGAGCTTCCAGAGGTTTGTATTAAACACGTGTCTTCACCTCCCCCACAAAGACGTGTAACTATTATGTTCCCTATTAAAAAAAAAAAAATGTGTTCCTTCTCACCCTTCCCGCTCTCATAGATTGTAGTCCCTCTGAGCCATGTGCTTTATGCCTCCACAGAGACATGGAAGATTAAAAAAGAATCAGCACAGATTACAAAATGAAGACTCAAAGGTTCCAGAATGATTTGTATTCTCTCCATAATCATTTTCAATCTTTCATCTTATCGGCGCTCATAAATTACACACACTCCATTTAGGAACACAGTGAGCCCCAAATCTCTATTATTTTCAGCATGATTGCAAACAGCTAAGCCAATCACATAAACAACGAAGTGGGAGTGCGGCTAACATTCTGCTTTGAGCGGTGCTTCTCAGATCGCTGCCCCACAGAGGGCCAGGGTCTCCTGAGACAGTCACCCCGCCCCTGCGAGTGGGAAGACAAGAAGCAGGCAGGAGGCCAGAGAACGGGGGTTGGGCCACCCTCACGTCGGCCATGACAGCCTCACTTCGTGCTCCTTCTACATGTTTCCCTCCACATGCCATCGAGCAACCCTTTCCACAGCTCTCAGAAGTCCGCAGACCCCTGAGCCGGGCACTCAGAGCATCTGCGCCCTTTCTTCCAGAAAGAGTATGCTACACAGCCTGAAAAAGGGACATGTTTGCTGCAACATACTGTTAAAATAATTCATCAAGAAAATTTTTCTCCTAAGGAACGTCTCATGCCACTTAATTTTTCTTAAGTTTATTTATTTATTTTGAGAGACAGAGACAGCGTGAGCAGGGGAGGGGCAGAGAGAGGAAGAGAGAGAATCCCAAGTAGGCTCCGCACTGTCAGCACAAGCCCGATGCGGGGCTTGAACTCATGAAATCGTGAGATCACGACCTGAGGTGAAACCAAGAGTCAGACACTTAATGGACTGAGCCACCCAGACACCCCTCACATCACTTATGTTTTTAAGCTTTAGGGATTCCGCAACTTACAAAGAGTTTGTGTTCCAGTTTAGTTTATAAGGTGGGGCTTTTCAACCCCGGGCTCACTTTTCTACAGGACAAGGATGTTGTGTCCATCCCAAGGTTTGCAGCAATGAAAGCCTGACGCCCACTGGTGAAGTGTAATGTTACTAATACCACAGCAAGTAGAGTTTGGCTTTCGCTCCTTGTAGAGCGGGCCAGTGGGGGCCCTTGGGGGGTGCCAAACCACCATGCACGCTATTCCTTTGAAGCCATCCATCCTGTGATCTGTGATGAGAAGGGAGTTAAGTGACAATGGAAGTCCTTCCCTCTCTCCCTCCCACCAACTCAACTGCCCGTTTCCAGGGCAGTCCCTGTCCCCCTGTCCATCACAGATGGTGGCTGTCCGATCAATGCACCAGTGATGTCCCAGCTGGAGAATGCCTGGAAACCACTGCCTACCACCAGCTCTGAAAAACCTAACTCATGGTTTGCTTGTTTATTCTCCAATATTCCTCGTCATTTTATTATGACAATCTGGCACCTAATATAAATCCCAAAAAAAGCTCGAGAGGGTTTAACACTCAGGGGGAAAAAAAGATGCTGGCAGTGTCTACAACCCTGTCAGACAGGAAGAACAAAAAAGATAAAGGAAGAAAAGGGGGACGATCACAATGTATCTCTATAAATAACTGTTTAGGTTGAACCAAAACTTCGTTTTTGTGTTTCCTCCATTTGGGCTCATTTGGTAAGCTAATGAGCTGAAATAAAAAAAAACTAGTTTTAACCCAACGATGCTAAAAGAGGATTTCAGTCTCCAAACTTGGAGTTAGGAGTAGACTTGACTCATCTAGTATCGCGAATTATCATAAACAAGTAAATAAAAGATTAATAGTGGTCAATTTTCCACCAAATCGCTTGAGCTGTTCGGAAATCTTGATGTCCAGACACTGAGACGACGCCCAGTGCCCTGCGCAGGAGCAAGCTATTCAAAACGCCAAGCATGAATGTTACCGTTTGGGTAGATCCCTTTCTAGGCCTTTGCAAAAGCAGAAAAGCTCCTAGAGAAGTATTTTCGTTCGTCGACCAGAAAAATACGGCTGCTAGTAATCAGGAGGGGGAGGACTTCTTCCTCTGCGTGACTTTGGCACTTTATGCAAAACGGTACCTTTGCATAAGCTGCACTAACCAGGCTGTACTGCAACTATTTGCTTGCCGAACTCCTTTTCCAAGTGCCCGCTGAGTCAAAGGACCAGAGAGAGCGCTGGCTGAGAGGGTAGATAATGGGGGTTCACAAAACGTAGGTTCCAATTCCAAGTTCAACTCTTTACTAAGTTTTCAAGGACAAGTCCTCTAAGTCTTTAAAGATTGAGCGCTTCATCTAAATAGGGATAATGATCACAAATACCTTTCCCATCGGGCTGTTTGAGATTAAAGGGAACAATACACATAAAATTCTGTGGCCAGAATATAGCAAGATCGATGTCAATGATGAGACTTTCATAACTCAACGCCCCACACAGTTCATTGCAATAGTGCATAGTCAGTACGTGTTTGTTGAATTGAATTGATTTCCTCATACGGTCTGTCTGGTGAAGTCCTACATTTCTCTCCAGAGATGATACCGGGACAATATCATAGAGAAAATCCGATACCTTCACCCAACCACTGCCTCAAGACCCACAGTGCTCTGTGCCTTCCTCTTGCCTTTGCAGAACCAGGTACATGGCGGGAAAACAGTAAATGCTTGTTCCTGGGCCCAGCTCAAGGCACCCATCACCACGAACTGAACCCACAGGGAGCACCTGCCTTCCAAGGGAGGAGACAAGCGTTTATATACAATCCTTTCTCAACCTTCAAGGCTCCACTCAAATGCCACCTCTGGAAGGAACCAGAGACTGGTCCATCCTGCACTCATCTCTCCCTTTTGGAATCCTTACTGTATATTAAAGATAGCCATTCTGGTGGGGTTGGGGGTGGGGGGGATGTTACTCCTGTTTCCTCACATACCCTAAGGGCTCTGTGAAGGGAAGATTAACTAATTATGAATTCTTTAGCGCAGAACAAGGACATGTAATAGGCAGGAAACAAATATTTGATTGCTTGATTTAGTTCTGTTTTCCAATGTGCTCGAAGTACTTCTCCAGAATTATCTAATTAATCCTAACTTGATGAGAAGAAAGGCATATTGGATCTGCACAGACCGGAGCCAAGTCCTGGCACCCTCCACAGTGTGAACGAGCAGGGGTGTTCTTGCCGGCTCTGCAACGCTGCCTCTCTTTGGCCAGCACTCAAGTTTTTGAACTAATGGCTTAGCACACAAGAATTAGCATTTTACAGAACCAAAAACTAACTGCCAACCAAGTCTTCGCAGTGTTGTTAACCGACAGCAAACTCTACTTTGAGTTCTCTCTCCCCCAACTACATGGACTGAGAAGTGGTCCCAAGACCTGCAGAGAGAGGGTGGAGGGAACCACCGTCTCCCCTGTGATCACATAAACCTTCACGGAGATACTAAGATCCGCTGCAGCCCAGAGCCGACTGCTCTCACTCAGAACGGCCACAACCAGCATTTTCAAAGCATGTCAGCCAGGTACCTCTTTCCTTTGCGAATTCTCCAAGTCTCCTTTTTCCCATATCGGGGATTTTGGGGGACCATGATAAAAACAATAAGCCTTCACGGTCATATAATCTGTTAACTTTCAAAATGCTTTTCACACCTCACGACGTGCCTGATACCTGCAGCCACCCAAGACAGGTAGACAAGATGGACAGACGGTCTCACTTTACAGAAGCACTAGGAATCAGAGTGGCTGGCCCAGCGTCCCAACCAACGACAGCAGCAGGGCGGGGCCAGACCCAGCCTTCCCACCCCCGCTCCTGGGTGCTGTCTTACTACCATGGTTGACCAAAGGGCTGCAGTGTGGTTGTTCGCCGTCTTCCCGCCGTGTGGCAGGCAAGATACCTTCTCTGAAAGAGAGCGCCCCGTGTTTCCTAAGAGATTGGGTGTCCCTGCAGAAAACGCCGCATTTAAATCCCCAGTCCTCACCAATGTGTTTCACCAGATTGAAGGCAAGTTTAGTTTGCATCCAAAATGGTTGAGTGGGAGCCAACTGTGGTGTTCTCATCTTTGTTCATGCTGTCAGTGTGACATATGAAAGAACTAGGAATAACGTGACAGGATGAAAACAAAGCTAGTGGCTGGTGTGAGATACACAGACAGGGTGTGAGCCCCACACGCACGGCAATTGGGTCAAGTTAACACCTCTTCTTTCCCCCACATATGCGGTGTGGAAAAGCTATTTATAAAATGTTTTTAAATATTTGGGACCAAATAAATCAATATTGTTGGGAAACACTTACTCTGACCAGAACTCATTTAGTTGCCCTAGTCCCATGTGAATAACAGAACCCGGAACGTCGGGAGGATCCAAGACCAGGAATAGAACAGCTGTTGGCAGCGCTTTCACCGGGAATGTCCCCCCAGGCCTGCCCTCGGGCTCCACGCCGGCCGGTGACCGGGCATGAACGGAACAATGATGAAATCTCAGGAGAGTGGCCTTGTGACTAATATTTAGTACCGACGCAACAGAAATCGGCTTTCGAGAAGTTACCTGACTCTGCAATTCACTTTGCTGTTTCAGGCGAAGATTTTCAGGTGTATCTGCCACCGTGGTGAAGGACTGCTTTGGGTAGTGCCTGTGGAGAAATGGTTTAGAAGAACGTAATTATAATAGTATGTTGAGAAGCAATGATTTAACACCAGTTGCTTTATCCTTCCCTCCCTTCACAGTGGAAAGAGGGGTCTCCCTCCCCTTGGCTAAGGCCGTCTCTGTATCGTTATTCTGGGCCCCTCCGTTCTCATGACCCTCTATCACCAGTTACCCACAATGCCCTGAAATCTCAACCTCGGCTTCTCTCCTCGGTCGGCTGCTTCCCATCAGCACCCAGGCATGCTGCAGGCTCTCCTGCCTTTTTTCACCTCTCCCTCCAACCACACGCTATTCTAGCCTGTGGAGCCAGACTCTCTCTCCTTCAGCCAAACTTCCTTACAAAGATGCCTCGACTCACTGGCCCTGCTCGTCTCCTCTCCAACTCTCTCCTCAGCACCATGCATCCTGGCTTCTACCTCCTGCTTCCAGAAGTTTCTCTGGTCAAAGTTATAAGGACTTCCTGGGGACACATGCAACAGCCGTCTTTCTGTCTTCCTCTTGCTTGACCACGGCTCCACCTAGAAACGTCCCCTCTCTTGGTATCTATGTCACCGCACACTCCCAGACGGGCTTCTCCCCCTCTGGTTGTTCCTTCTCTGTCTTCTGTGCGTTCCTCTCTGTTTGCCCTTACCCTTCGGGGTTCTAACACAGGCTTCTTCTCCTTCCAGGGTGACCTACATCTGGGCCATCACTGGGTGATTTCAGTGACTCTCGAAGCTGTGGGTACTCTCTGCATGTATGCTCATTACTCCCAAATCTAGCCCAGCGTTCTCTCCTGGATCTCAGATCCCCTGGTGTTTCCTCCTGAGTATGTTCCACACCCACCGTAAACTCAGCCAGTCTGCAACCCAGGTGTCCAATATCCCAGCCCACCCCCAACACAAGCACCTCCCTCTTATTCACTCTTTCATTTGTAAGTGCCCAGTTGGCCAAGCCAGAAACCAGGGGATAATCTTGCCTCTTCACACAGACAATCAATCAATCACCAACTCTATTGATTCTATCTAAATACGCCCCAGATCTATTTACATCTTTCCATCTCCACTGCATTTTTCATGACAGGCCAAATTTTCCTTCCAGGTAATTAGAATGCTTCCCAGTCTTGCCCTTGTGATCCAGGGTGCCAAAGCAAATTCTAATGTAATTCCCATCTGATTACATTACTGCTCTAAGTAAAGCTGTTCAATGTCTTTCCATTGACCTGAGAACACGGTCCAGTCTCCTGTCTTCCAAGGTCCCACGATCGCCCTCTGAAGTCTTCCTGCTCACTCGCCATGCTCCACTCACAGAGCCCACCCTTCCCTTTCCCACCTCTTCCCTGGTCCCGAACATTCATCCCTCCTCACATCCTGCTTCTCTGGCTGACTCTTCTTCATCGCCTAGGTCTTGCCTTAGATGTCACTTTCTCCAGGAAGTACTCCTGGCCTCCCAGGAGTCCTTCCTGTTCTAATTATCACGTTCACCTGCACGTTCCTACTGACATGTCTCTGCCTCATAGTACAAGTAAAGTTCTGCGGTAGCAAGAACAGGCTCTCTTGCCCCCTTGTCAGAGAACATTCGGCACCTACCAGTGTCTGGCTCATAACATGACTTCAACAATATGTGTAAATATTTGTGGAGAGAAGAGAAGGAAGAAGGGAAGAAAGGTAGGAGGGAGGGGGAGATAGCGGCCATATGACCAGAGGGCACAATCAAGCGATAGGAGAGCTTCACCGTGTTATGTCATAGACAGTCACATACACGCAAACACGCAGCCCTCCTAGTGGGGAAGTCGGGACATCCGCTCCCTCTGTGTGGATAAGGGTACAAACACTGATTCATGGCTGCCTCTTCCTCATGCTTGGCTGCATGGAGGGTCTCTCGCTAGCTGCTGTGACTCTACCACCACAAAAGCTACGGTGCTCAGAGCTGTTCTTCAAAAGCCCCTCCCTGGCGCCTCTCATTAGTGATGTCCACCCTGTGTCTCTCCCGGTGGTTTCTCAAAAGTCCTTGCTACCTATTTGGAACTCTACTCTCCTTGTAGAGGGTTCTTTCCAGCATCCTGTTCCTTAATGCCCGTGAGAAAGCTGATGGATGGAATCATCTCGTCAGTGCAAATAAACTCTGCGCATCCTACCAAAAGTACACCAGCACTTCCGAAATGAGGATTACAAATATTTTGTAGCCCTGTAGCGTCAAACTCATGGTAGGAAGGCATACAACATTGCCTCATCTATCCAGGATTCTTCAGGAATTAAATGTCCCATAGAAGTAAAGATTCGATTTAACTGAAGTTAAAACCCCGTGACTGCGGCATCCATTTGAACTCATTTAATTAACATCCTTCGAAAACCTTCGCATAATTCTCCTGGCTTCTTAGAACATCCGCAAATCTAATTTAAATTTTGTGATGATAACTTAGGGTCACCTAATATAGTAACAGAGCATGATATAAAGCAGCTGTGCTTTCAAAGTCTAAAATGTTGGTCAAAAGTAGAGTATTAGGGCACCTGGGTGGCTCATTTGGTTAAGCGTCTGACTCTTGACTTCAGCTCAGGCCATGATCCCAGGGTCATGAGATTGAGCCCTATAAGAGCTCTGTGCAAACAGCGTGGAGCCTACTTGGGATTCTCTCTCTCCCTCTCTCTCTCTCTGTCCCTCCCCCACTTGCTCTCTCTCTCCCTCTTTCTTTTTCTCTCTCTCTCGAAATAAATAAATAAACTTAAAAAGATAAAGGAGTGTTTTTTTTTTTCAAGGGAAGAGGCCATAGCCTAGAAGCTTTCTCCTCTCTGCACCCCAGAACCACAGCCTTTAGGTCATCCACACCCTTTGGGGGCTATTTCGGAACAGTGCTGCTCACAGGGGAAGCTGGATAGATGATTTTGGTATGTTCTGGAATATCTGTACGTCGGTCTTGGACAGCTGAACTTCACTGGACTTCCAAATGTAGCAGCTATGCCTTGCTATAATTAATTTAAAGCTAAAATAACAATTTAGCACATGGGCTTTTTATTTTTTTCCGAAACACATTCTGGGGGATAAAGTTTCACAGAGATTTTCAGGGATTCCACAATGTTTAATTCAAAATTTTTACACATCTATTTTAACTACTTTAAGAACTGTAATGAACATCTACCCTCAATGGTGTCACAGGCAGTTCAGCCACTGAGACCCTGCTGGTCTAACCGACCAGTTAACTCCACGTGGGGGCAGACATGGGGGCAAACCTGCTCCTGCCTACTTATGTTTAATTAAACATCAAACTGGGGCACCTGGGTGGCTCAGTGGGTTAAGCGTCCAACTCCTGGTGTTGGCTCCGGTCATGATCTCTAGGTTCGGGAGTTTGAGCCTTGCCTGTTTGGGATTCTCTGTCTCCTCTCTCTCTCTGCCCCTTCCCCCACTCGGTCTCTCAAAATAAATAAATAAACATTTTTTTAAAAATCAAACTGAATCTTTTAAGTAAACATAATTTTAAAACTAAGCGGAATTTTATATTAAACAGCATCCTGAGGGGGAAAAAGTGAACCGCTGGGGGCACAGGTGTGCAAACCTGTCGCTGCTTCTCCACGTGCGTGTATATTTCCTCCACAGCCGGCAAAAACAGCTTCTATTTGGATACTAATGAAACCTCGCTTGCCACACCTACCTCTCATTCTGAATATCATTTCCAAAAACAACCTAATTATTCTCTATCATCTGACTTGACAATGAGAAGAGGCGACAGATCTGAGCTTTAAAGCACATGCCTATAGGGACGCCTGGGTGGCTCAGTCGATTAAGCCTCTGACTTCAGCTCAGGTCATGGTCTCGCGGTTCCTGGGTTCAAGCCCTGTGTCAGGCTCTGTGCTGACAGCTCAGAGCCTGGAGCTGCTTTGGACTCTGTGTCTCCCTCTCTCTCTGCCCCTCCCCGGCTTGTGCGCTCTCTCTCTCTCTCAAAAAAAAAAAGAAAAAAAAAAAAGAATAAGCATTTTTTTTAAATGTTAAGTACACGCATATAAATAAAAAAACACTGTTATAAGTCTGACTCTGGCAATCCCATACTGAGTTACATCTGGTTAAGGGTTATACAGGAAAAAAAATTTGCAAAGTTTCTGCTGGGTTTTTTTTTCTTTTTTTTTAAGACACACTGTGCCCACTTGGTGGCCAAAGCAGTGACCCTAACGTGCCGTTTGACTGCAGTGAGGACTATAAACACATGGTAATCCCCTGCATTTTGTTCCAGTCCCCAGAGGTGATGATTCTGTAATGATGAGTTCATGTGTATATACCATAACTTTGCCTAAAGATGCGTAACAGAAAGAACTTTTCTAAAATTTGACCTGGGAGAAAAAATTCAATTTACAGTTAATAACCAAACTAATAAATGCTGGGAGAAAGAAGGAACTTCCGTCTGACACTACTAGGGCTCATGAGTAATATAATGGATTTCTCAACATCGCGTCTATACAGTAACATCCACCTGTACTAATCCAACACTGTTCTGCTCTGCTCTGAAGTCATAATCTCAACTCTTCCCTACCCACCACCACATCTACAAAACAAAAAAACAAAAAAAACAGATGCAGAAATAAATTGAGGGCCTGGTGGTCCCTCATGGGATCCTAGGAACAGTGAAGCAAAGCATTTGCACATTAACCGTACAGTTATTTCCAGCTCTTTCCAAATACTGTGTTTCAATGGTGGTAGAAAGTCTTCTGAAAATAAATGTCTTGAATGGAAATCTTAATGAAAGTAGATTTCTTCACCAGGGCCTCCAGGAGGAATATTTTCTCCTTGTCCCTGTGACGGGGCAGTGTATAAGATAGAAGGCACGAGAAATGGATGTTCAAAGAGAACCGGGAAAAAAGTAAAAAGCAAACAAACAAAACGAAACAAACAAAGAGACAAAAGAAGGGGTGGATGAATTGGTGCATTAATAAATTTCCTGGAAAATGACGTGTAATTGTGGAAATACGGCGCACAATACATTAGAGCCTAAGGAAAGATCTAGAGAATACTGTGGATGTGTAAGCATCATAGATAGAAGTCTCTTCGCTGAAGCACACAGGAATCGCATGAAGTATACGTATCGAGCGAGGCTGGCAGCTGCACCAAAGCCCGCAGCTCCATGAAATGCTATAATCAAAATAAAAAGAGAAAGAATCAAGATAATAACAGAAGACAACATCTGAAACGGCAAAGTTCGGTTACAGAAAGAAGACTCCCAGTTTTTTCTCTCGGAGAGATTTAGCTGATTCAAACAGAGGAAAAGTTGTACGCAAACCACTGAGCTGGTCAGAGCGAGAAAAGCAGTGTAAGCAAATCGCAACCTCCACGGACACAGTTAGAAGAAAGAACGCTCTGGAGAGCGTGAACATCCAGGGCCCCACTTTTCATCCAGAGCCCAGCGCCACGAGAGCACCGAGGCCAAATCTCCTGAGTTTGGACTTGGATCTGCCATCCACTGGCTGTGCGCCTTTGGGCAGCTTTCTCAACCTCCCCGGCCTCAATTTCCTCCTCTGTAAAACCAACATGATGATGGCAATTCTTGAGCTTATTCCAAAACTAACACCTGTAAAGCATTTCAAACAATGTTTAGCACTCAATAAAATCAATGTTTAGCACTCAAAACAATCGTAAGCACTCAATAAAATATCTATTATTAACAACAATAATATTATTATTACTATTACTGCTAGTGGTAGTACTTTCTCTTTGCTCTGCGCTGCAAAGTGACTTAACCTCAGGACCTCATCGCCGTCATCTATATAGTGAGGATACAATACTCCCAGCTCTCTCATGAGATTGCCGCGACAACTACATAAAAGATCTTTATATATGTAAAATATTGTAAACGTAAGATACCGGTAAGCCACTTCGACATGTAAAGTCAACATCTTTATGAGTTTATTTATTGTAAATAGTGCGTTAACACAGTGGTTCTCACACAGGACATTTGGTAACAGGCAAGGTTGGGAGACATTTTTGATTGCCTTTGGTTTAGGGCAGGTGGTGGGGTGGCGGGAACTCTTGGCGTCTAGTGAGTAGGGTGCTGGGAAGCACTCCACACGCACAGAACAGCACCCGCACCCCAACAAGTCAATACGGCTGAGTATAGATATAAATAATAGACATAAATCTCTAACATTATAGGAGGCCACTGATATTACAACTGCCGGCACTTTCTAACCAATCTCTTATCTTTGTTTTCATTCTCGTCTGCCTGGCAAAGTCAAACAACCCCCAAATCCCAGGCCATGCTCTGGGTCAGTTACAAGTCTAAGCCTTCTCCCTCATGAGCACTTTAATTCTTCCCTCTGTAGCTTTCTGCTTACTTGACCACGTTAAAGTGTCACTCAGACTAGAAAGCGTGAGAGCAGAACTCAGGTGTCCAAATAATCTGTTATTACATCATCGTTTCCTGACGGGCCCCGTGCAGAAAACAGTTACCCCAGCAGGCCTGAGCGCTGTATTTGAAAGGCTAGCTTACGAAGGTTGGTCCTGGGCCGGTTTCTAAGAACTTGGATTTGGGGAGGGTCCCCACCACCATGAACTGATAACACTGGGCCTAGGCTGTCTGTACAAACAACATGGCTTCTGCTAAAACCTGCTTTCCTTCTGGGAGTCTGGCATTTGAGGACCTACGAGGCAAAGCGTGCCTCCGTGAATGGCCCAGGAACTGAGTCTCTAAGGAGCTTTGTTGGTTGGCAACGTTGGGCACTTGCTGTCACAACTTGCCGGTGGGGAAATCAAGTGTCTGCTGTGTGACTCTTCTGGGAGAGGGCTCCGGCAGCTTGCTTCTGGTGCCCTCTGGCCTTGGCACCATACATCTTTTCCCTTCGTTAATTTTGCTTTGTATATCTTTTCACTGTAATAAGCCATAGCCACGAGTCTGACTCTCTGCTGCGTCCTAAGGGACCTGTTAAAGAATCATCAAACCTGGGGGTGTTCTCGGGGATCCCCAACATAAGACTCTTTGTTCCTAATAACATGTCACTCATGAAAGAAAAATATATTAGCGTTTTTAATATAGTATCTACTTTAAGAAAAAGCAATTTTAGCTCTTAACAACATTTAAAAGGCCAAAGTTAAGGGACTACTGGGGGGGTTCAATCAGTGGAGCATCTTGATTTTGGCTCAGGTCAGATCCCAGGGTCATGGGTTCAAGCCCCGCATCAGGCTCTGCACTGAGCATGGAGCCTGCTTAAGATTCTCTCTCTCTCTACCCCTCTCCTCTGCTCATGCTCTCTCTAAAAACATTTAAAAAATAAAAATAAAAGTCCAAAGTTCTGACCTCACATTATTAAACTGGCGCTTCAGCCCTGCCTTTCTGAATTAGGTCAGGACCCAATGACTTCGCTTTGGGCCATCTTTTCATGCTCTGATCTTAACCAAAGATCCAAGGACCAGGATCATAACCGTTTTGGATGGTGGGGAAATGACAGAAAGTTTAAGCATAATTTTGAGTATTTCTCCTAAATCTGAACAACTCCATTGTTTCATATCATTCAAAATTACCTTTAAAGAATAAAAAATAAAATATTTTAAAATAAATCCAAGAGAGATTATCCTCTGTGAATTTATTTATAAAGGATACACTTCAGCAAGAGAAGTATTTGCTCTCAAATACTTCTGAATAACTCCAGAAAAACAAGGAGAAATTCAAAAAGGAATAGTAAGCAAATAAAATGGTAAGTGCACACGTATGTGTACCCATGCACGCATGTGCACACATGTACACAAAGCATTGTGTAAAGAAAAAACTAAAATACTGGACAATCAGATTGAGAAGGTAGTTTGAGAATAAAAATATTCTAAGGTCCTTTCATTCTTCATGAGAAAGGTTAGGATCTTACTGAATTTTCAGCTGTCCTCAAGCAAATGTGATAATATTTTAAGGGCAGTCACAAAGAATGAAAAAGGGTACACAAAGTCAAGTCCTATAAAAAGGGGAAATCAAAATTTTAAAAAGTAGCAAATGTTAACTCAATAAAATAAAAAAGAAAGAGAACAGAAAGAAAAGAAGCCTAGAATAAACAAGACAAATACACATTTAATCATTGGGAGAAACAATTCAATAATCACAAAAATATAAGTGGGTTAAAGTCGCCAGCTAAGAGACCAATAGAGTCCTATTTTTAGCTCTACTATAGAAGAGCTATACCAGTTTGAGACCAAATGCACTTTAAAATTAAAGGCATTATTGGGGCTCCTGAGTGGCTCAGTCAGTTAAGTGTCTGACTCTTGATACCAGCTCAGGTTGTGATCTCACGGTCCTGAGATCCAGCCCTGAACTGGACTCCACACTGAGTGTGGAGCCTGCTTGGGATTCTCTCTCTCTCTCTCTCTCTCTCTCTCTCTCTCTCTCTCTTCCTGCCCCTCCTTCACTCACGCTCTCTCTCCCAAAATAAAGAAATAAACATTTTATAAATAAATAAGTAAATAAAGGCATTATTAAGATTGGAAACACAGTGGTGCACGAAAAAAAAAAGTATCATCCTAAATAGAAACGTGCCCAATATTAGTCTCAAACGTGTTGAAAATATGTGTGTACACATGTACATTTAGAGAGAAGGGCGAGGGGAGCGCACACGCACATGCACGCAGAACTGACAGGGAAAAACTGGCATAGCCACCAACATGGTGAGAGATTTCAACATCCCTCTCCCAACTATCTCTAGGTCAAGCAAGGAGACACGAAATCAGTAAATACATCAAATGTGTGGAATACAGAATTCATGACAATAGTATTGGTAATGTCTCCACATAGGGGTAAGTATTCAACCTACTTAACTAGTACCTCGTAAGCACTCATCAATCAAAAAAGTCTCAGAGATGACCACCTGCCTGCCTCCAAGTGCTCCCCAGTGCAGGAAAAAGCAGATGCCTATGTATGTCATAGAGAGTGAGCAGAATCAGAGAAGGAAAGGAAAACTCTCTCTGTTGGGATACTGACTCTTTACTGCATGGGCTCCTACTCCCTCGGACAGAGCTTCCGTGAGGATGCTGGCATTTGAGCCCAGAGGTAGTGAGCAAAGGTAACAGCATGAAACTGGGAGCAGAGAGGCAAACTGAAGAGGGGGGATGGGGGAGGAGGAGAGAAAGACTGTAACCCAGACCAGGATCAACCGTCACATGCTAAATCACAGAAGCAAGTGCTAACCACCTGCGGGAAGAAAAAGCGTTGAGCGCCAGGGGCCCAACAAGCTTCGGGTTCTGCCCAGAGAGCTTTCTAAGGGCAAAGAACCAACAGGAAGAAGCTCATGAGGACACAGAAGCCAGGCCCGGCTGGGAAGACCGGACCAGCGCATACCGACTCTTGAAGGGGCCGGGGACCCCGGGAATGGATATAAGGGAGCAGCTTCAGACTGAAATATGAACTGGTGCATTTACATCTGAGTTGCGCGGTGTTCTCCCCAAAGCTAAAATGTTAACAGATTTGTTTAAGGAAGACCTCCTCCAATGCCTAGAAAATCGGAACTGAAGCCAGCACCAGGCTGCCGCGGCAAGAATGGGAAACGGCAGCGCACTTTCCTTTGTAAATGCTTTTGCTGCCTGAGCACACTTTGCCAGACACATCAGAGAGTTTCCCGGGCCATCTTCTTTCCCCGCTGAAGCCCAAATCTCAGAAAGCCTGGACACCCGGAGGCCAAGGGCTGGGGCTCCTCCGCTCCGTTCTCCAAGGCCAAGCATGTGTGTGCTCACGCTCCTAGTCTTCAGGTAGATTTCATCCCCCAGGGAGTGTCTTCAAATTCACAATCATTGCATTGGAAAGATTCTATTTGGTAGTTTACGAGCCATAAGGGAAAATACTACACGAGAGGAGAAAACCTGGAAGTTTTTCCCTTGAAAAACATTCCTAGGAAATTCCATAACTATTAATAATTCTCAAAAATAACCCTACTGGGGTTATCTTTTCTGTTGGGTAAAATTATATAAATAAAAAAAAATTCTCATATCAAATGTTTTAAGACTCCGATGATAACATGAGTAAATCAACAATTTTGCATCATTTCTACTGATACTCCAGATTGAGTACTGCCCGGGGAATCTCCAGTTAAAGGGTAGAGGCACTTTAAGATATCTTTTTTACATGTTGGGGTCCATCCGGGCGTTTTCTACCTACTAGAAGCCCTTAGTTAAAACTTAGTCAGTGTACCGTTAGCGCTACTCAATATCAGCCAAAGACCGGTTATAATTCTACAATCCAGACATTCTTGAGGATCTTCGGGTTTAAATGCAGCACTTGCTGTCTTGCTGGGTCATTGACGCGATGTCTATACGTGAATTTCCTCCCACGGCCATCATCTCGTTCTTAATTCTACCGCTAATCTTCTTCCCTGTAGCACCTCCATAAACAACTCACATAATGCCGCTGGTTGCAAAACATCAATTTTATGATAATAAAAAAAAAAGGGCAGTGAATTAAAGCCAGTAAGTGGGGAGTGCTCTTCAGCAAGGAGGCTTATGAGAGCTGCTGGTAGATCACATAAAAGCGAAAAATGGATTATGATAATGCAGGCCTCTCGCACACGAGATACAAGCCCGAGCTGAAAGGAGGTCTGGAAGGGAAACCCCTGGCTCTCTGAAGGACAGTTGGTAACCTGTCTAACAATTTACCAAATTCTCTTTCCGGCTGGAAGGGTCAAAGAACTTGCCACCTTTTGATTTACTTCCTCGGCGGGACTCCATTGTAACTTCTGCTGCGTGTTTACAAAAGAAGGCATTATCAAAGGGATTACACGGCAACCTGACCTCCCGCACTGTGAAACGCTTATCAGCTGTCGGAACGCGTCGCCTAGATTTTGAAGAGCAGTATACAAGGTAAGAAATTAGTACGTGCACCCGCACGCACACACGCACACGCACGCACGCACACACACGCCCACGCACAGATGTTGTTTAATATGAGCAGGAGGACAGTCTACTCCCCAGGCTCTTGTTGATACTGACTGGGAGTTACTAACCGCTGATACTGACTGCGAGTGTGCAGACAGGGAAGTGTGTGTGGCTGACCAGCTCTGTGATTCGTGCCCAGGAACACCAAATGCCACAGGCGCTTATGGCCAAGAGGAACTCAAGCACATTTGGGACCCAAGGATCTAAGACCTTCTTAGAGCCTGAAAAATACTAAACACAGGGTTTATAAGAAAACAATAATAAATATAATATATTTATATAGTAATAAATACAGCACCTACTTAAATGCTCGGTATCAATAAAAATAATTATTTAAGGCCTGAAGAAGGGGAAAAAGAATAAAATAATGCTGTTTTTAAAAAAAGCCTACATACAACTAAAAATGTAATATCACACCCAGTTGCGTATTTTCCATAAAAACGTTACAGACTCACAGATAAATGTTTGGCTCAAATGCAAGTCAAATAGATTATGGGAAACTAATAATGAATAATTACAAGAAGAACCAACGCTATCGGCTTAATGGTCTATACTAAGCCCATACGCTACCTCCGTGCTCAAGGCAGACATCACTAATCACATCGCTCTGTCTGAAGGATCCAGAAAAGAACCAACATTCTTCTCAACACAGCACTCTAGGCAACCACTGCCCGACGTCCTCGGCCTCAGGCTCAATCTCCTTGCCACCAGGAGACTCTACTTCTTTGACAGCTGGCAGATCAGTTGCTTCCTAACTTTTCAGACTATGAAAGTAATATCAAGAAACGAAAATCTATTTAAGCATTGGCCTCCACCATGCAATTAGAGAAATATTCTTACAGAGCAGGGGAACTCTGCAACCCGTTTCGATGTGTTCAGTCCCAAACCGTGTGCACTAAATTCATTTAACGTGGTTTCAGAATAAGCAGACGGAGGGAGAAAAAGGGAAATTATACCAAAATGGGGATCTTTCACACCAGGATGTGTTAAAGAAAATGGACTCAACGTCATGGACAACATTGTCAACTACTGTGTTACTGCCTGTCCCGTCTGCCTCTTCCAAGCAACTCCCTGAGCAAGCCACATTCCTTTCCTAGGTACCTCAAGGCACAACCTACCCACAAAATAGATCAACTCTTCTTCCAATGTGCTTTTTTTCCTGGCTATATGACTGTATAATTGAACTAACACCCAACAGGCCATTCTTCTTCTACTGTGTTCAGTGCCAAGGATGAAGAGAACGATGCACACCTTTAAATGTTTTCATCCCGGGTTCGTGGCATGGGAAGAAAAGAAGGACTTTGTGAAAGGTCTGAAGTAAGTTTGGCGTCTTAAAAGAAACATAATTATTGCCTTCAAAGTTGTACATATTAGCTTCAGCACATTTGACTCACATTACTGCAATAGAGTTGATGCAAACGGCAAACCAAGAGCCTCCCACCCAAAACCCAAAGGAAGTATTTTTTTTTTTAAAGAGAGAGAGAGGGTGCACTCACGCAATCAGGGAAAGGCCAAAGGGAGAGAGGGGGAGAGAATCCCAAGCAGGCTCCACAATCACCACAGAGCCTGACGTAGGGCTCGATCCCCCAACCCTGGGATCATGACCTGAGCTGAAATCAAGAGTTGGACACTCAACCTACTGAGCCACCCAGGTGCACTGGGAATATTTTAAAATTACATACATACATATATTATACACACACACATACAGAATGTTAGTTGTTTAAAAGAATAAAAGCATTGGCAGAGTGAAGATTAAAGACACTTTAGTTGAAAGTCAAGGGACAGGGTCAGATGATAGGAAAAGGGGGCTCTGGAAATGTCCCTAGGGTCACCCCAGGCTATTGAGAACTGCAAATGGACCAGCTCCTCAGGCCCCTTCCCTTCTCCATTTACTCCCTGTACACAGCATATCCCACTGGCTCCACGAAGAGGTACTCACCCACGCAGATGCCTAGGCCTGTCTCTGAAGAAAACGAGAGGACAGCCTCTGGACAAACCCTGTCTGAAGGCCTGTGATGAGAAGGAGAGGCCATGAGGTGACCTGTGGACATCTACATGAGACACGGTCTCGGGGAGGAGGGATATTTTAAAACACCCAACCCACAGAGCTCAGCTCTCCCTGCTTATGTTTGTTTCTGTGCTGTTAGTCTGTTCCTGGACTTAGAGTCTCCCCCTTAACTGGTCGCATCTGTGCACCTTGGAAGCTGGCAGGGGTGACGACCCTGGTCACTCACAGCCTGCTGAAGGCCACAGGCGGTATTCCCACTCCAGGGTAAGCCCTGCTGTGGACTCAGACCCCCCCAGCCGCCATGGAGACCCAGGCCAGCTTCCTTCACTCTCAGCTCCTCTTCTATCACCAAAACGGACAGCCAACGACGCCCAACTGTGTGAGAAAACCCAACGGTAAGGAAGAAATGGACAAAAATGTAAATATGAGAGTGTGTCTGTGTGTGCATACAAGAGAACACAGATAACCCTGGAGGAAACATAATTCATGCATAAGAACTCTGAAAATCTTTCCAGAGATTATATTATATTACAGAGAATATTACTATAGAATCAAGTTATAGCAACATCAACATCAAATTGCTACAGAAAAACAGGGAAATCAAAAACACCAACGAGTTGCTAGAAGATTTAAAAATAAAAATACACTTGAAATTAAGGGCTCGCGTGGACGGGGACACCGGGGGGAGGGAAGCTGACTACAAAGAAAGGAGAGGAGGGAATTCTTTGGAGTACGGAAGTGTTCTGTATTTTGATCATGGTGGTAGGTCAGTCACCCACATGCATATGTCAAAACTCGTAGAAGCATACTCCAAAGAGAGCAAATTACACTCTACAATTTTTAAAGTGAATTTAAAACAATATGGATGTTGGGGCGTCTGGGTGGCTCAGTTGGTTGAGCATCCAACTCTTGATCTGGGCTTAGGTTGTGATCCCAGGGTCGTGGGATGGAGCCCTGTGTCGGGCTCTGTGCTGAGCATGGAGCCTGCTTGGGGTTCTCTCTCTCCTTCTCTCTCTCTCTCTCTGCCCCTCTTCCCCACTCATCTTCACTCTCTCTCTCTCTCAAATAAATAAATAAATAAATAAATAAATAAATTGGAGGATGAAATAAAATAGCCAAAGGAGAAATGCAGTAATGAGAGAAACAAGTGAACTAGTTATCTTCAAGATAAATTAGAGACAGAGAAAATCCACCAAAAAATAAAGAGATGGGCAATATGAGAGAAAAATTCAGAACTCTGTAAACAAATCCATTTAACAGGAGTTTCAGAAACAAAGAAGAGAGTAAATGAAGAACCACTCACACCTTCAGCTCTAAGGACCAACTAAGTGCCCAGCACAAAAGCAAAAATATCCCTACAAAATGTATCCTTAGTGAGACTTCAGATTTCTAAAAATAAAGAAAATCAGCAGAAAACTTCCAGAAAGAGGGGGGAAAAAATGAGGTGTTTTTTTTTTTAACGAAGTTATAACACCATCGGTCTTCTCTTTAGCAAAATTTTCAGGGAAAACAGTTTTATACCCCATCAAACTCTGGGGACAAAAACAAGACATTTTCAGTCAAGCAGAGACTCAAATTTGCAATCCGTCTTTTTAAAATATGACATGGGACACTTCCCATGACAACAAGAAGATTCGAGACACACCAAATCCAGCGGCAGCGGAGAATGACCTAACAAAGTGTTTTTAAAACTCTGACGAGGGCCCGCAGGAAGAAATGCGTCTTACCTCCCAGCCCAGTACGAGAAAAAGTAGAATATGGTGGAGGGCTTTTTTTTTTTTTTAACTGTTTATTTCTTTATCTGGAGACAGAAAGAGAGTGAGAACATGAGTGGGGGAGGGGCAGAGAGAGAGAATCCTAAGCAGGCTCCATGGTGTCAGCACACAGCCCGACGCGAGGCTCAACCCCACGCTGACCCGTTCAATGTCCTGACCCAGCAATGGTTCGACCCACAGCTTGGGGAGCTCAGAGCTAACAGAAGCCAAGCAAGAAGAAATAAACACACAACGATACGAAATCGGAGGAGCCTGTGAACCTCGCCAGGGGGACGCTCTACTGACCAGCGGGAGCTTAGCGACACAGGATTAGGTGCTGAAGAATGTTTCTCAAATACCAACTGACGTTTTTCCTCCCAGGATCTCCCTTCCCATCTCCCCCAACCTCTCACCTGCTCTCCCTCCTTTCAGAGCTGACCACGTCCGTCTCTGCCATGGGGGTTACGGGAAGAAAGCAGCAATGGCTGGCTGGTCTCTGCTTTTGTGCTTCCTGATGCCTTAAACCACTAAGGGGATTGTGCTGGGTGGCCCAGGAGGAGAAACATGGTAGAGAAAGTGCCCTGGAAGGAATACCCCTCAGATCAAGAGAAGAGGGGAATGAAGAGAAAGGAAAGAGGAGACGGCACACCCCGAGGCCAGGCTCAGAGTCCCGGGTCCGGGAAGAAACGCCACGGGCGGCCCAGAGAGGCAGCAGCCCGCGGGGCCTGGGCCAGCAGCCTCCACAGTGCCCGCGGTGTGTGCTCCCAGGCAGGCCGCAGAGCCACCGGAACCAAAAGGCCACGGACACAGGAATGAGAGCTCTCATAGGTGACCTGCGTGGGCCTGGGACCAAGCACCAGCAAGAAGGCCAGCATGGGGCCTCCACCAAGGTCCTGGCACCTCACAAACCTCCATAATTTACCCACAATCCCAAGGAAAAGGAGATGGCGCCCCGTATTTACTTCATTAAGTGTTCACTGCCCCCCTGGAATGCAGGCTTGAGTAGAAATTGTGTTATTATAGAGAAATAAAGGCACGCTTGCACATTTCGGAACACTGTAGTTCGAGACGGACACGACGGTCACATTTCCTTCTCATTGGGTCAAACCACATACACGATTCTCCAATGAAGACTATTCATAATCTATACTTTCTTTTATTTATTTTGAGAAAGATAGAGACAGCATGAGTTGGGGAGGAACAGAGAGAGAGGGGGAGAGAGGGTCGCAAGCAGGCTCCGCGCTTGCCAGCGCAGAGCCCCAAACAGGGCTCGAACTCACAAAACCACCAGGGCATGACCCGACCTGAAACCAAGAGTCGGACGCTCGACCAGTTGGTTAAGCCACCCAGGCGCCCCAATAATCTATGCTTCGGTGCCGCTTTTGTAAGATTTAATTTTGTAGGCTCGATCTGTAAACAAAGCACAGAAAACTTAACTCTAATTACTGTATAAATGTAAATATTATAAATATAAATATAAACCTTTTAATTTGCTTAAGTGGCAAATACCAATAGATGACATCAAAAGCTTTTCCTGAGTGACTTTTAAGAGTTGAAAGGAATCCTGGGACCAAAAATACTAAGAACCACGGGTCCAAACCACTGTGAGTAAAATTTTGTTACATTAAATCATAAAGATGCATAATCAACAGAATTGTGTACTGGACTGAAATAAAAGTACACATTAAAGAATTCTGGCTTTGGACTAGATTTTGCTTACTCATGAGATCCAGGAAATTCAGACAAGGAAAATAATTAGCATCTTTTGCCCAATTAAAAAAACAAAACTTGGGGCGCCTGGGGGGCTCAGTCAGTTAAGCGTCAGACTTCGGCTCAGGTCATGATCTCACGGCTTGTGAGTTCGAGCCCCGCACTGGGCTCTGTGCTGACAGCTCAGAGCCTGGAGCCTGCTTCGGATTCTGTGTCTCCTTCTTCTCTGCCTTTCTCCCACTCATGGGCTGACTCTCTCTCTCAAAAATAAATAAACATTAAAATTTTTTTTAACTTTAGGGGTGCCTAGGTGGCTGAGTCAGTTAAGCGCCCCTCTATTGATCTCATTTCAGGTCATATTCTCATGGTTCGTGGGATTGAACTCCATTTCAGGCCCTACACTGACAGCGCGGAGCCTGCTTGGGGTTCTCGGTCTACCTCTCTCTCTGATCCTCCTTCACTTTCTCTCTCTCTCTTTCAAAAATAAATGAATAAACATCTTAAAAAAAACTTTAATGACTTTTTGTATGAATTTTCAGATTCTAAATTAGTGAGGTTCAATTTAATGAGGTGCTACTTAGTAATTATTTGAAAAGATAATGGTTAATATTAAATATTAAAAGGTAATGGTTAATATTAAATAATTTAGATTCCAATCACCTTACTGATTATTTAACTTTTAAGTAACCGATGTTCCCCTCCTATCCCAAACCCCCAAATATCTATTGCAGCTTTTGTAGTCAGCTGTCTTTTCTGGACTCTGCATAACCTGCCAACTTCATTCTGGAGCTACAGATGCTCCCCGAATCAAAAGCTTACAAAGATTCAGTCCTATAAGAGTGAAGACTGAATAAAGATGATGCCGTCCTTACCAGTGAAACCGAGGGCAGATTCAGACAAGACAAAAAAGCCAGGGAAGGAAAAGAAAGGGGGGGGGGGATTTTTTATTTGACAGAAAAACTGCTTTTACTAAAAATAAAAAATAAAATGTTAAAGGATACACTAATTTAGTTTATGGCCCCTTATTGCCCACCTTCAGCTCATTCTTAAATCCATTTAATTTAAAATAACTAGAAGGATACTTACATACAGTGCCACAATGCATCCCCTTTCCTGTGAAAGATCCAACACTAACAATAACTTACATCTACCGAGCACTTACTATTGTGCTATGAGGCGCTACTCCAAGGATTTGTGTTCAATATCTCAATTAATTCTCCCACTTTATGAGGTAGGTGCTCTTACCACACAGCTGGAAAGTGTTGGATCCAGAACACTTGTAACACAAGTAACACAAGTCCGCCCGTGTTGTGCATACTAGAATTAGGTCAGGCTGGCTTCAGAGAACAGATTGTTCCCCGAAATTCTGCGGGCAGGTTGCTAAATACGCCATTGAAAAAAATTAAATGATGTGAGCTTAAGAGTCAAATGAGTTATAATACGAGCAAAGTTAAGGAGCTCCTGGGTGGCTCAGTCGGTTAAGCCTTCGACTCCTGATTTCAGCTCAGGTCATGATCTGGCGGTTTGTGAGTTCGAGCCCTGAGCTGGACTCTGACCATCACTGTGGAGCCTACTTGGGATTCTCTCTCTCTCCTGCTCTCTCTGCCCCTCTCTTGCTCTCTTTATCCCTCTCTTTCTCTCCCTCTCAAAATAAATAAACTTACCACAAGCAAAGTTAATAAACACTCAAATCTCATCACTTCATAATCACGTGACTACATCTTTCATTTCTGTGCCCTTGGCACTACCTACACCCACTGTATCGACAAAGAAAAACTACAGAATGTACGTTATTTGTGTATCTCTTTCCAACCCCGTGTTCTGTCATGTCGGGTTAGTGCCTTAAAATGAAGCATGGTGGTTGTATTTTCACCACAAAAAAATGGCAAACGTGGTCAATCAGGCCTTCTGTTCTCCCCCAGAGCCGGCTGTTAAACATTCCCCAGCACAGCTCCAGATTCCTCCTCTAGACCGCAAGCTCTTGACGCAACGATGTCCTCTGTCACCTGATAAACATTATACATTAATTTTGATTACCAAAAACAAGTGGCTTTCACAGGGAGGCTCTGCTTTCACTCAGAAAATTAAACCACATGAAACGTAAAAGTAGTTCACTCCATTGAACCATTTAATTAAGTTCTCAGAGGAAGACTTTGCTTCTGGTTCAAAAATAACATTTCCCAAGGAATAAAGTGGGGGTGAGGGGTGCGGGTGGAAAAAGACTGCTCTGGAAACAAACAAAAAAAAAGGAATACGTTTCTCTCAGTATCTTCCTGTAACCTACTGAACCGTGTCTTCTAAGGACTTAAATCTGACAGAAGTACCTAACTTCCCTAAAGGGAGTAAATTTTGTACATGTCTTCAAAAGGGTCTGAGATTACAGCTCGAATCTGCCCTTTCCTCCTGAGCTTGTAGCTCGGATTTTGCCTCTCCTCACGCCGCACAATCACCCTTCCATCCGATGCACCACATCCAACAGATGGTTAGCGCCATTTTTGATGCCTTTCTCTTTCAACAAAATGGAGCGACACCAACCACTTGTCAATCTACAAAGAGGCAGCACTCGACATCGACTAATTTAGAAGCAGCCTTGTCAGAATTTTGAAAGCCTGCAATCATAAAAATCCAAGATCTTCAAGTGTGCTTTCTATGCACAATGAATGAGATAATTAGCTCCTTTCCTTGAATACTTAACTTTCCCATAGAAGAGGGACAGCTGCGAGAGATCATTCTTCAAAATTTAATTTTCTCTAACAAAATACCATGCATGTGACTCCTATCTGTGCACACAGACCCACATATATGATTAAAAGAATTATCTTATTAATTTATTTATAAACTAGATTTTCGTTTTACTCAAAAAAAAATGGTGGATGGGACTATTGTCAATGGAAATATTTCCCTATCATCACCTTTCCCACTGAGAGGCTTGCAAATGTTGTGACTGTCACTCCTCGTAAAATATCTGCCACGTCGGAACACTGAGGTCTCTCAAACCTCCCCTTTTCCAACAGCTAATTGTTAGGTATCTAACGACAATATTGTTATATTTATTCGACACGGATGCATCGGGCTGTGTTATCATATGTGTATGATTCCCTACTTGTTTTCTATTATCACCTACCAAATGTCAGAAAGAAAAACAGTCGCCCACGTTCAGGTTGGGCGGAGAGAACCGTCAAGTGAGTTCGGTACACGCCCCGGCCCGCTGGTCTGTAACCACAAAGTGCATACCACCTTCGGAAGCAGCTGCCTCCAGAACTGTTTTGAAACAAGGTAGAACATTTCTTTAAACAGAAAACTGATGCGGATTAACACGATTCCAGGCTGGTGTTTCCCTGAACAATGCTCCATGGAACACATATTTCATGGAATGTTTAAAAAACAAAAACAAACAAAAAAAAAAAACCTGTTGTTTTAAAGGCGGGGGGTGGGGGGGCCGCATTGCTCTGTCATCAAGTATAATCGGGCAATAGGGGATGAACAAATTTAAACAGTATCTTTCCTGCAAGGCTTCTCAGATTTGTCTCTCTTCCTCCAGGAACACCTTACACGATTGCTGTCCCTCAGGACACGTCCTGAGAAATGCTCACTTATCTGCACGTTAGCCTAAGGAGGGAGACTGGAAAGGAACGTTTAGAACAGAAAATAAGTTCGCGTGACTGTTCACAGATTCTCTCCTCAGCACTGAGACTTGGCTTTCCCTGGAATGTGCTCTGCCTGGTGGCTGAACACCCAACACCCATCCACCCTCTGGGTCCCGTTCAAATGCCCTGGTTCCCAAACTCTTCGCTGCCGCCGCCCCCTCCCCCCAGCCACGTACTCAAGGCAGCACTCTTGCAACTTAACAGCCCACTGTATCAGCACTTGTGGCCGGAACTGCCCGTATGCTTCCTGCCGGGAGGAGGGGAGCTTGCAAAAACTACTGAATGACTAGATGCGTGAACAGCTCGCTACTGGAAGCTGGTGAAAATAAAAAGGTGTAACAGGCTCAAAACACAGACATCCCGATGATAGACTATTTTGCAGAAAGGAAAACAAAGCTTTTCTCTAGCAGTGCAACCAGATTATCGCCGGCTTCCATAAATTGTTAAAATTGAACCTGCATCCTTAAAATTCCTTAAAATTATTCCTTGGACTCTGAACCACGTGTTTAAAGTCAGTAATCTTTTTATGGTTTTTAAATTGCCGGAAACACTCTAGTAAATTAAGAGAATCCAAAAATTTACGCTCAGAGGTTAAATCCTATTAAACACCTATTAAACAAATGATAATTCGTTGGAATTTTTAATTTATGTGTTGAAAGAAGTATGTTCCTTCTCTTTAAGGGCGTCACGATCCTGGTCCCGCAGTACCAACTGCTAACAACTGCAAAGCCACCAAGAAATGCTACTGGCCTCAGTACTCATGAACTCACTAGACACCAGAAAACACTGTGACTGTCCAACTTCTTTAAAAAAAAATGAATCCTCTTGGGCCAAGAAAGAAAGGCAGACGTGTGACCTGTCATTTGCTTCCTACCTTTAAAATCTTTGCATTCTGTAGTGCCACATTACGAACCTAATTTTAGTATTTTTATATTTGCCACTTCTTTTTAATCATTAAAGGGGGAAATGTCCATTTTGGGTAGAGAAAGAAGAAGATGCATACACACAATTTTAGTCTAATCTCTTAGAGTTTTATGTTTTCCAGGAAGCATGATTTATGGCATAAAAACTTGATGAATATGTCCGCCAGCCTTTTCAGACGCACGAGGACTTGGTCTCTAATGACAGCCTGATAATAAAAAAGCTACAAATTGAACCCATGGGAAAAAGCAAATCATATACGTAGTAGCTTTTCCTCAGTACTTGTTTTAATGTCTTGCTGATTTACTCAGGAATAAATAAAAGATTGCTGCAAGTTGTATACGTTGATTATGGCCATGAACACTGTGCTGACCGAGACAGCCCTGGGCAAAATGTCTGTCAGTACCTGAACGCATTACATTCTCTCTGGGAGATTTATTCCCAAGGACAGTATCCAGGCAGGCACCTGAGAAGGGGATTGGGGCAGAAGGCAAAATCATATCTACAGGGCTCCACGATGCTTTAGTTATTCCCGAGAAGAATCTATCAAGAATACAATTTGCATTTTCCTAAGCTCATTGAATAACAGATCTCCGGGGCACCTGTGTGGTTCAGTCAGTTAAGCATCGACTCTTGGTAACAGCTCAGGTAGTGACCTCACTATCATGAGATCGAGCCCCAAGTGGGGCTCTATGCTACACACATGGAGCCTGCTTGGGATTCTCTCCCTCCCTGTCCCTCTGCCCCTCCCCCACTCGTGCATGTACACGCTCTCTTTCTGTTCAAATAAATTTAAAAAAAGAAACTTAAAAAAAATAACATATCTCTTTGTATTTAAGACCTTCCCCAATGAAGCCATAGAAAGAACAATTTTCTAATATACTTCGTTTTGTCCCACAAATAAGTTAGAGATGAAGTCAACATTGGCTAAGTTCAGAGCAGGAACCAAACAATATGCTGGTGTTTCACGGAAATCTAGAACCAAAGTAGCCTAAACAACTATTGTGTGAATGAGAAGACGTGATTCTGTGACCTTGACCAAATCGCTTCATCTCAAGAGGCTCCCTTTCCTCATATTGTAAAGAGAGATTGTAATACCTTTCCCACGTGCCTGAGTGATGTGGTCAAAGGCCGTCCACTGAAATAAATCGTGAAAGGATTTATTTATTAAATTTCATGCAGTACATACTTTGCCATTGTGGGCCACTCCAACCCACAATCATATTGCCATGCAGCTTTTAAGCCTCCCTCCTTGGTGGGGAGACACAAGCACCCTAGAATATTTATACAACAGATAAATCCAGAATCTCCTCCACAGAAGACTTCTGTGTGTCGCCATATCAACATATTTCAACGCAAAATGAGCAGCTGTCCAAGCCAGAAATTTCCACTGCGGCAGCTTCGCCAAGAGGAAGGTCCTGCACTGAATTCTTACGACAGCCCTTGTCATTTGCACGGGCACTTTCGAGGCTGGCGTCTTCCCTCACGCACTGTTCTGAAAGAGTTGGTATCCCATCAGTCACTGTGACAGCCCCACATTACAGATCAATGTAATTTGTTTATTGACTTCTGAATACCACATTCCTCCCAAAGAGAGTCACAGATCCACAAACATGCTGGGAAAACATGGCTGCAAAACACATAAAAACAGATGCGCCCTGACAGCTCTTGACGGCTGCCACTCAGAAAATCTCCCAGAATGCACTTCTTCCTTCAAGGGCCATTCTACTCTTAGACATGATACATTTCTTACAAGAACAAAAACAAAAACTAGGTAAGAGAACAACAGATTTCCTGCCACCTGTGTTTTAAAAGCACAAAAGTGGTAAAGATGTAAATTAGCCAGGGTTCTCCAGACAAACAAATCAATAAGAGATTGGTTATATATGAGGTTGATCTATACATAGAGAGACAGAGACAGAAAGATTTATTTTAAGGAGCTGGCCAAGTCCGAAATCTGCAGACCAGTCCGTCAGGCTGGAGACCCAGGGAAGAAATGAATATTGCATCTGAAGTCTCGAGGCAGAATTCCTCCTTCTCTGAGAGACCTCGGTCTGTCTTTTAAGGCCTTCAACTGATTGGAGGAGACCTATCCATATTACGGTGGGTAATCTGCTTTACCTGAAGTCCACTGATCTAAATGTTAATCTCGTCTTTAAAAAAAATGCCTTCATAGCGACATCTAGACTGCAGTTTGACCAAAAACTACGTTCTGTGGCCGGGCCAAGGTGACTCACAAAATTAAGCATCATGGTTGTTTTTCATATCGGAGGTATTTTTTTCACCATAGAGGGAGCCACTGTCTAGCAGGCTTGACCCGCTCAGGGTCCAGGACGCCCTGCCCTACACGCTCAGAAGAGACATGTTGCCAGTTTATTAGCTATTTGAATGAGAGCCTACTAAATTTCCTTATTCTAACCAAGCTCCTAAGACTGATTATAAACCAGAAACAAATCTAATGACATAGTATGAGATAGCACGCACACACTCACACACACACACACACACACACACACACACACACACACACACACACCCATGCCCAGGATGTCATCTGTGCAGCCCTTATACCTGTGCTTTGACCATCCCTCACTCCCATCTACCTACTGAATTCTTTCTACTCTTTTAAGACTTTACTCAAATACCACAATCTCCAAAAGCCCTTCCCAGTCCACACAGCCTGTCCACGCTGCCCTGTTACTCCCCCGCTTCCTTCTCCTCTGCCACTCGGTGGCTCTTCTCATGCTCTCCCCACTCTCCCTTCCCTACTGCAGTGACGGCATCTGGTCCTTTGCTGGCCAAGGCTGTGTTTCCACGTCTCTCTCTCTCTAAAGTGGAGAGAAGGAGGCCACTTCAAGGCAAAGTGAATTAGGCATTACAGAAATCTCTCCCTCCCCATATTTTTTTAAAATTTTTAAACATTAGCTGTTATCGGTATAAAACCTCAAGTGGCTAGAAAATACTGCCTTTCCAAAATGCTTCAGCCCTGGGGAGTCAGGGGGTCAGATCCCCAAGAAACCAAAGTAAAAATCGAAGATCACTGGGGTGCCTGGGGGGCTCAGTCAGTTAAGCGTCCACCTCCTGATTTCGGCTCAGGTCATGATCTCGCAGTTCATAAGTTCAAGCCCCGTGTGGAGCCCCCTGCACTAACAGTGGGGAGCCTGCTTGAGATTCTCTCTCTCTCTCCCACCCTTTCCCCCTCCCTCCATCTCAAAATAAATAAATAAACTTTTAGAGAAATCCAAGTTTACTAATGAACAAGCACAAGAATTGGATGACCTTGGGAGACAAAATGAAGCAGGAGGGGAACTAATTATTATCTAGGGTCCTTTCTATCTCTAAGCTCTAGATTATTCGATTTGATAAACCTCTGCTATCTGCCCGCTGTTCTTTTTCATTAATATTTAGGCTTGCCAGATAGCCTCTCTTCTCGCTGGACATGACTAGATAAATAGTGACAAATTCTCACTTTCCAATTTCACTTGCCCTACATTTCCACTGGGACTACCTGACTTTTGTTTGCCTTTTTTTTTTTAACCTTTTCTTAATTCAGTAATCTTTCAAAACATCATCATCATAACAACTGCATTTTAAATACATTAACATCAATCTTCATAACCAACAGGCAAGAGGTCCGTATCATTTCCCGTCTCTTACAGATGAGAGACCTCACGACATGAAATCCCCTGCCCAAGGTCAGAGAGCCGGCTGGCCTCAGGGCCGGCGCTCACTTCAGGACGTCACACTACACTCGGCGGTTAAACGTCTGACTCTTGATTTCGGCTCAGGTCATGCTCTCATAGTTTGTGAGATCAAGCCCCACATCAGGCTCTGTGCTGACAGCACGGAGCCTGCTTCAGATTCTCTCTCCCTCTTTCTCTCTCAAAATAAATAAATAAATACACACTGCTTCCCATGTTAAGGTTAATGCTTTAGAGTTCCCAAGTCTACACACCAGTTTTCACGGACTTCATCCGAGGCTGGCAGCTTCCTGAGGACGTGGCATCCTAATTCTGTCTCCTTTTTCTTACCTCAGATCATGTGAGGAAACCGGTGACTCAGAAAGAGTTTTGCTTCTAGGGTGACCAACTATCCTTCTTTGCCAGGGACTGAGGGGTTTCCTATGAAGGGATACTTTCGATGCTAAAACCCAATAGTCCCAGGTGAACGATTTCCTGCAGACATCCCAGTACAGCCCGTGGGTTCTTGTCAGCTTTGGTCATGTGGCGTTCCAGGTCCCTAGCTCTGATGACTTGTTCCTTTGCCTCCTGACTCTGCTCCTAGACTTGGCCTCCATCTACTGTGCAGACTCCAGCCAACCCCGTAGGAAATACAAGGAGATTCTTTCTTCTTTAAGATTATAAACTCCTAAAAAGAAAGATGACAGAAAGAAAAAGAAAGATGACAAAGCACCAGCTGTGGTGTCTGGAGACAGGAAAAGATCACGGGAACATCAGCCTCAACCGGACTGCAGTCCCTTTGCTCTCCTTATACACGCAAGCCCTTCAAAGCAAGATGTGTGCTGGATTTGTGAAAACGGTAAGACGGGGCGAAACAAAGAGCCCATAAAAAACTGAACTGCCCAGAGGGGTGCAAAAATCACACCCATATGACCTAAAAAGTAAGTCCGAACAAACTTGAATAAGTAAGATAAGAAAACCTAAAGTTCTAGAAAACTATGGCTAACAACTAAAGGCAGAAATATTAAGAGGCTATAGCCATGTAAGCAAAATTCGTCAGTCAGAGAAAGACAAATATCATATGACTTCACTCATATGTGGAATTTAAGATACAAAACAGATGAATATCAGGGAAGGGAAGCAAAATAATATAAAAACAGGGAGGGGGACAAAACATAAGAGACTCTTAAATATAGAGAACAAACTGAAGGTTCCTGGAGGGGGTGTGGGTGGGGGGGTGGGCTAAATGGGCAAGGGGCATTAGGGAGGGCACCTGTTGGGACAAGCACTGGGTGTTACATGTAGGGGATGAATCACTGGGTTCTACTCCTGAAATCATTATTGCACTATACGCTAACTAACTTGGATGTAAATTAAAAAGTAAATAAGAATTTTTTTAAAAAAAAAGAAGCTATAGCAACGAAGTGGGTTTCTTTTTTTAAGTTTAAAATAAAAGACGCTAGAGAAACATGGGTCTCGTTTACAGAAGAAGAAGAGGGGGAGGAGAAGGAAGTGAAGAAGGGAGGAGAAACGCGTTTAAAGATTTATTTAAAGAATGACTCTATAACCTTTAGGGATTTGTACATTGAGATAACATTTGTTTTTAAGTATTTAATTCAACAGCAAACTTCGCATATCAGGTAAAGGCAAAAATGGGACCACTCGTGCAATCGGAAAAGTGGTGTTTGTTTGCTCATTTGCTTGAAAAGGAAGTATCGAGCTTCAGCGAGCTGACATTGAGAGTGGTTCCGAAGATGTACCACTGCTAACAGGTGTCATCAGCCGACACTAAGAAGAAAGAGCAAATGAATGTAAAAGGCTCATAGAAAATGGTGAGACAGGTCAAGTCTGCATTTCACTGAGAGCAACCTGAAGCTTCCCACCTTAATTCGACTACTTCCCAACCTGTCCGTAGTAGGAATAATGGCAGCTAAAAATAAAGTAAGACCCAAGAAAACCTGGCAGCTAAAACACACCCAGAGTCCAATCTAGTCCTGCTCAGGAGGAAGTGAAGACGGGAATTCAGGCCTTCCCTACATGGGGAAACTCAGTCACCAAATGACTGTCTTGTCATCAGTTGGTCGTCCACATTGAAGCTCTTTGTACCCAAGGCGACCTCCACAGAGACGCCAGAACCAAGATTAAATGGCATTTTCTTGAAAGCATGTGGAAAGTCCCAGGACATCACCAGCCGTCAGGAATAGCACTTTCATTCCAGACCTCAGTTCAGGATTTTACGACTTGGGTCCCCCTCAGCCCGTTGTTGTGGAAATGCCACCTCCTTGAGTCCTGGGAGAGATGGAGCCATAGCAATATGGCAGCACCAGTGTTAAATGCACACAGGAAATGCCCAGGACATGTCTGTCCTGGCCTAGTCCTCCTGGTGACCCCTCTGAAGGATGTGGGGGTCAAGACAGAGAATTTGCAATGTTCTTCACCCCCAACCATCTCGACTATATGTGATACGAGATTTGTAATGTGGAGAATGCTGAGGCGAAAAGAAGAGGATGGGGTGTTAATAACCTTGGTCATAATCTCATTTCCCACTTCTTTTTAAATTTTTTTAATGTTTATTTCTGAGGTAAAGAGAGACACAGAGCATGAGCAGGGGATGGGCACAGAGAGAGGGAGACACAGAATCCAAAGCAGGCTCCAGACTCTGAGCTGTCAACACAGAGCCCAATGTGGGGCTCGAGCTCATGAGCCACGAGCCGAAGTTAGACACTTAACTGACTGAGCCACCCAGGCACCCCTCTTGCTTCTTTTTTAAAATCACGGCTATCTGAGGCACCTGGATGACTCAGTCGGTTGAGCATCCAACTCTCGGTTTCGGCTCAGGGCATGACTGTAGGATCAAGCCCCACATCAGGCTCTGTGCTGAGCATGGAGCCTGCTTAAGATTCTCTCCCCCTCAGCCCCCTGGGTGGCTCAGTTGGTTAAATGTCTGACTTTGGCTCAGGTCATGATCTCACAGTTTGTGGGTTTGAGCCCCACGTTGGGGTCTATGCTGACAGCCCAGAGCCTGGAGCCTGCTTTGGATTCTGTATCTCCCTCTCTCTCTGCCCCTCCCCTACTCATGCTCTGTCTCTATCAAAAATAAACATTAGAAAAAAAAAATTTTTAGGTCTCTCTCCCTCTCTCCCTTTGCTCCCTCCTCTGTTCATCCTCTCTCTCTCTCTCTAAAAGAAAATTAAAATTCAAAAAATTACAAAACCATGAATATCCTTCTGGGTGTTTTCTGTGCACCCAGCACTCGTACACACTCATCAATCAAAGCCTAGAAAGAAACCCAAAAATATTAACAAAGACTGTTTCTGGGTGACTGGAATCTCAAGCAGTTTTTTTCTTTATTCCTTTATATTGTTGAAAACATTTGCAATGGGCAGTAATAGAGGAAAGACGGGAGAGCTGTCTTCGTTTTCCAAATACAAAAACAGACTAATCCCTTGGATTCTTATAAACCTCACCCAACAGCCCCTCATTATCACAATTCCCAAGGAGGTGTGCAAATGAATGCTCGGCCTTTCATTTTTAAGACCGCCCCCCGACTTGGGCCGAACCAGTGTGAAGGGCTGGGTGTGTGCACGACAAAGTGGGACTTAACGGAGATGCCTGAACACTCAGGAGGTCGGGGCGAAATGGGCAGAAGAGGACAAGAAAGATGGAAAGTTTGGGGAAAATCGTGCTTCCAAAAGAACTTCTACTCAACTGGTACTAACACAGCGCTGGGACTCATTCAGCACAAAGGTGGTTTCGGGGTCTACTGATGACTTCTCTCTCTCATGCTGTTCTTCGTTTTCTGTCTGTTTTTATGGCCACTGTGACTCACAAGAAGAGCGAAAACTCCTGGTGACGCGGAGCCAGGTCAGATACACTTAACTACTTTCCAGGAGGGTTTCCTAACACGCGGGTGACTTGCTGGCGCTGTCCCAGAAACTCCGAGTCGACCACTTGCCTCCGGCGACGGCACGTCACCCCGAGGCCCCCGGGATGCGGTCGGGCAGCTGGGCTCCTTCTCTGACAGTGCTCGGTGGTCAGCGCATTGTTTTTTCCCTGGCTCAGGAACAAGCTTTTTCTGTTTTCTTTGAAATGTGAGAGAGTCAAAGAATGTCTGTTATCTTCTTTTTTGTTAAGTCCTTTTCAATTCGCATTTTACATTTAAATTCTCTTGGCCACAGATAAAGGGAAGGACCACGGCACAAATGTATTTTCCCCAAATGCTCTAAGAATTTCGAAAAACTATGAAAATGCCAGGCTCTGTCTGAGAGTCCTATTAATGTCATTCGAATTAATTGCATTTTATTGAAACTCGGGATTTAAAAGAAAAAAAAAAGTATGACTTGGCATTTACTACAAGGCATATAGGTACAATTACAGGACCCAAAACTGCCCAAATATTTCAATGTCGTGACACTTGAGAGTTAATTACCAGGCACTGCAAGATAAGTGCTATATAAACATGAAGACAGATTTAGATGTCTTAATGTTAACCTCATAAAACGAAGTTGCTTTTAAAGAGTCCTTACTTCTGGCTGTAAATACAAACTAATGAAGTTTCATTTCTTTGGAGAAGAACATGGCTTTCCACACTAAGGCAGAAAATGTCCCCGGTTAATTTTAAAATCGACCACAGCTCATTCTATCCGGAAGACTCAGAGGTACTGAGAATATTTTTTAAGCTTCTGCTATTAAAAAGTTTTATAACCATATGCTTTCTTAACTTTATCAGAAGCACTGGAACAAGTTATAATCTCAAACTAAGGACTAAGAAATTGGAAAAGAGCCCAAGCAGATCTTTTTAAATCCATAATTTTTGGGAAAATCATCACAATTCCGAGTCCTGGTTTCTCTTGGACCTCAAGAGACGTTATAAAGAGGGGGATCTTCAGCTAGCAATATTTTTTTTAAATCTGTTAATTTATGCACCGAAAAGAAGCAGAGCTTGGGTGGGGACCCTCTGGTGTCAACATCACAGCTCTTTCAACTTTGGTCTTGATGCTACATTGACACTCGAAGGTTAGGGTGCGAAAGGATCGTGGGAAATACATGAATATTCACTCACCTGCTTCCCTAGCTTAAGGTAACCGTGTAACTGCATCCCGGCTTCACCGGACCAGCTCTGTCACTTGGTTGGGCATGTTATTTAACCCCTCTGTGTCTGTCTCCTCATCTCTGAGTCAGCAGTCAAAACAATATGCACCTCACCGAGTCGTCAGGAGGATGACAGGAATTTACACCTGTGAAGTGCTCTGGAAACAGGTCTGGCCCACAGTGAGCAGTCTGTGTCAAATAAACTCCCATTTACGGAACCGCCCCTGCCGCCCAGCTCTGTGACAAGCCTGTAGTCCCAATGATCCGACCAAACTGGCATCAGAAGTAGCCACAATTCCCACGAGAGAGAAGGTTCAGGAAGCCCCAGTGTGAGAACAAAAAGAAACTGGCCAAAATGACCCGAGGGAAGCTGCACCGTAGTGACACGTTAAAACCAGACAGAGCGGCCTGGCTATGGGCTGCCCCACGGCTACAGAGACAAATGCTTTGTTTGTCCTGAGGCTTAGTTGTCTCCGGGTGATTCGTCACAATGCAGACCGATGAACCATGTTCAAAACGTCCTGCATTAACCCCGAGTGAGACGGAAAGCACAGAGCAGCCAGTATTAGCTGAACTCCGACATGGGCTGGACATCACGAAGGTAGCTCCAAATCAGGATGCGGGGAAGGCTCTCCATTTTGCACGGCAGAGAGCATTCTGTCATCATGACGCTGTAAGCTGTGCAGCCCCAGCTCATACTCTGATTCCTGATTCTGGTTTGGACTTTCTCCCACACGGTGCTCCCTTTTGTTTATAGAAACGAATCTAGAATATTTTCAGAGAGGAAGAAGACACCGACTCAACTCTTGAATCCATCCCTTCTCAAACGTGGGCAAAGTTTGGTGCTAAAAACCGGAAATGCAGAGAGAACAATGGCCTCCGGGGACTTCAAAAGCACTAGGGAGAGGTTCGGGGGCAACAGGGACAAGTGTATGCTTCCGGCGGTCGAGAAAGTCAGCACATCCACTGTGGAAAACAAACGGCGTCACCCCCGGAAATGTTAATAGGCACACGGACCCGGTAATCTCTCTCCTAGGCGCTTGTAGACTCGAAATTCCTCCTCATTTCCACTGGCATCGTCGTATCAAAAACCCGGATGTATTCCACAATGGAACACTACAAATCACTGAAAACCATGGCGGTGATGTGTAGCAACCTACGGCTTCGTGGATGAACCCCCAAAGGACAACGCTGAGTAAAAGCGAGTCACAGGAGAATACACACAATTTCATCCCACTAATACGAAGTTCGAGAAGATAGAAAGCCAAGAAATGTATTCTTTTTGGAATTATCCAAAGACAGAATGACGACAAAAGGAAACTATAAACACCAAATTCAGACAGGTGGTTATTCCTCCAGGAGGGAGAGGAATGTGGCCAGGGAGGGTGTGTTATGCTCTGAAAGTTTATGTCCTCCCAAAAGGCACATCCTGAAATCCCGTCAAGGCAATGGTATTAGGAGGTGACTAGGTCATGAGGGTACAGTCCTCATGAAGGGGAGGAGCACTCTTACAAAAGAGACCCCAGAGAACTCCCTCCCCCCTTCCACCAAGTGAGGACAGGGTAAGAGGACCACAGTCTCTAAATTTGGAAATGGCCCCTCATAAGACACCGAATCTGCCAGAATCCTGATCTTAGACTTCCCAGCCTCTGGAATTCTGAGAAAGAAATGTTTGTTGTTTGGGGAGAGCCTGGCTGGCTCAGTCAGATAAGCTTCTGACTCTTGGTTTCGGCTTAGGTCTTGATCTCACGATTCGTGAGTTCGAGCCCCGCCATCGGGCTCTGAGCTGACAGCTGCAGAGCCTGCTTGGGATTCTCTGTCTCCCTCTCTCTCTCACTGCCCTTCCCCAGCTCGTGCTGGTGCTCTCTCTCTCGAAATAAACATTTAAAAAAAAATGTTTGTTGTTTTAAACCACCCAGGCAAATATGTTATTTTTACAATAGCATCCCCAGGGGGCAGAGGCACAGAGAGGGCGCCGTGAGTACCGGCTGCCTCTCTTAAGCTCAGCGGCAGGTAAACAGGTGTTAATGTTCTGATTCTTTAAACTGTGTGTTTAATTTATAGTCATTTGCTTATACAATATATTTAACTAAAGAAAGTTTTTGAAAACAAGTAGAAAAGTTTAAATTTATTAATAAATTACAATTTATTAATTGTAAAAAAAAAAAAAAGTCGTATACACAAATAAGCCATAAAATAAGACAGAATAAAAGGAATGATGAAAGGCTGACATTCCCTGAGTGTCTGTGCGTCAGGTCAGCACTGGAGACTTTCACATAAGTAACTTCACAAAAAGAAGCACAGAGGTATTCTGTGGGGCCCCCGAGGACAGAGAGCAGAAATGCCGAGAGGATTTGCTGTGAGCTTGGGTGATGCATCTGATTGGCAGTAATGGGGAGACTGGGTGTTCAGGCCAAGAGGGCATATTTCATTCGTTGTTGTTGTTATTATTCTTTTTTAATGTGTATTTTTTAAGAGAGAGAGAGACAGAATGCGAGTGGGGGAGGGTCAGAGAGAGAGGGAGACACAGAATCTGAATCAGGCTCCAGGCTCTGTGCTGACAGCTCAGACGTGGGGCTCGAACTCACAGACCGGGAGATCATGACCTGAGCTGAAGTCAGACGCTTAACCGACTGAGCCACTCAGATGCCCCATTATTAATCTTTTTTTAATTTTTATTTATTTATTTGGGGGTGGGGTGGAGAGAGAGAGCGCACACACAAGCAGGGATTTGAGGGAGGGAGTGGAGAATGAGAATCCCAAGCATGCTGTCAGCACGGGGCCCGATGCGGGGCTCGATGCCAAGAACCGTTGAGATCATGACCTGAGCTGAAATCAAGAGTCAGACGCTTAACCAACTGACCCACTCGGGAGCCCCGAGAAAGCAACATTTCAAAAGATGGCATCAGAGGGACACTGGACCGGCCCAGGAAAGGTCAAACGGTCCAATTTGTATCTTTGCATTAACTCTGTGTAGCCAGAGATAAAGGTTACTGTGAACCAGTTCCCAAATCTGAGGTTTGTTAAGAGTCTGGATGATGCCTAATGGCCTGTGAAAACTCCCAAGACTCTCTCAGCAATGCCTCTCCTCTTAATTTATTCACAACCTCCCACGCCTAAAAAGAAGGTTTAAAATGAGGCTTATTTTGCTTCTCCAAATTTCTTCAGTCAATCAGACAGTCTTGATCATCACCACCGTAGGGGAAGGCTCCCACTGTAAGTCTATTTTTGGCGGAAGACACATCAATTAACTTCAAGCAGGGCAACCTTCGAGTCAGTTTTACAGGCAACTCCAATCAGTTCTGTGTGTTTTCTCAGAAATATTACGAAGAGCAGCTACTATCAAAATGAATCCCATTCGCTGTGGAGGTTATGGGACCTGCCGACCAGTTCTAAAGCCCCCTTAGCTCTTCCATTTCGGCCAAGACCTCGGCTTAGTTCCAGTACGTTAAGACTCGTCTCTTTCCGTTCTGCCTGTGATCTGGGCAGCAGCACACTCCCGCTGTCCCAGGAGAACGTGCATATGATCCCTTCTTGCCCTTCTAGACTTTTGGAAGGTGCTTTAAAAAAGCTAAACTTGGCCCTAAATTGTTCTCTTATTTAAAGTTTTGTTGCAAGTTTGAAAGCAATCGAGCAGAAATAAGGCTTAAAATATACGGGGAAAGGGAGGAAGAAAAAAATTAAATAAAAGCTATCTGCTATCATAAAATTTCACATTTGAAAAGTACAACCCCAGAGGTCTCTTGGAAACAATGACAGTGTGTATAAAGTTTTACAATGCATTTTAAAAATAACTTCTAAAAGAACCAACATTATCTTATAGCGTCCTTATCAATGCAACATTGAATGCGAAGTCATCTCAGACCTCAACCTCAAGCTAAAGTTTCTTAAAACTTTGCAAAGCTATTATTATTTCAGGAGTTGCATCTAAAGATGTGCAATTTCAAGGAAACTTAGAGAAAGTTCAAACTTCCTTTAAATGATTGTCAAACTGTCAGTTGTTCTAGAACATGAGCGGGTTCATTTCAGAACTAAAGATTTTTCCTAACGATGTGTATGAAACATTTGAACCAGGACTCACACCCTGGGTTTTAGGCGTGGTTCCCACACTTACCAACAGTGTGAAACTGGATAGGCCAAAGGTTCTAAGTCTTGACTTTCTCTCCCAGTCTGCCTCTATGTAGGATGTTCGTGAGGACAAAGTAGATGGATATAAAAGTAATTGAATATAAAATGTGAAATATTGTAATATAAGTTATTATAACATATTTCGAGATCATGTATTGGAAAAGCTCCAGTATTACTTTCCTCTCTTGGCCATGCGGACCACTGACCGCCATGCTGACCACTGACCGCCACGCCGGCCAGTCCGGGATAAACCCCCACCTGGACAACCAGGACACCAGGACCTGCGTCCATCACTGCTCTTATCACACTGGTGTGTCCCAAATGCTGTTTGCCGGACCGTCAGTCCCGTGGGACCCTGCACTCCTCATGCCCTATGTCACCAGTGCCAGGCAGAGACACCCTTCTGTGGGACGTTGGATGAGTAGAAAGCATGTCCCAGGATTAAAATGTTAATATTTGATTAGCACAAACAGAATTAGCAAATCCCAGAACACGAACACTAAAAGGCAAGGCTTGTTCTAAATTTCCTTAGACAGGATCAGAGAATGGAATGAAATAACTTTCTAGTACTGAACGGTGATTCAAATCCTTTCTGACTACTTCAAGGAGGGAGGAGGAAATGTCCTCTTGAGAAGCGTAAACCTCAGAGAGCGAGGGATACACAGCCTCCGCGATCACACCTCCTACCAGATAGCGTGCAGCCAATGTTCTCAAAGGAACATCAACAGTTAGGAAAGCGTGATCCTCTGTCCAAGCCGAACACCTGTCCACAGCAAGTGAGTGTGCCAACACTGAAGCCCATCGCTACCTTGATTAAAACTCTTTCCACTGTCTCGACTCTTTTCAGCATTCGAACATCAGGAGAATCAAAGTCAACTTTCACCGACTCAAGGAAGAAAATATGGAAACTGTACTTCTTATTGGAAACGGTATGGTTTAGGGTAAAAGTGACTCCAAAGAGCCAGCATGTTAAGGTGGCCACACTAGCCCACAGCTACAATTTATAATGAACAAAATAAAACCATACAATCATCGGATGATCAAAACTGGGGATTTTTCCTTTGGAACGGTTTTAATGGAAATACCAGGTCTTATTTTAAGTAAACGCGATACATGAAAACGTGTTATGATGGCATGAGGGTATTAGGACATTGATTTGTTACACGGTGTCGGAGCCCCGCCAAACACAGATATTTCAAGTCCCCAGGACACACTCTTCA
The DNA here is from genome assembly GCA_030068075.1 of Paguma larvata. Classification (NCBI taxonomy): domain Eukaryota; kingdom Metazoa; phylum Chordata; class Mammalia; order Carnivora; family Viverridae; genus Paguma; species Paguma larvata. Next base: position 118,536,836 of record CM057828.1, on the reverse strand, counting down.
CTCTGCTGGGGTCTGAGGCAGGGTCATCTAAAAATAGCGGCTAGAGACAGAGCCAGCTCTCCTCCCCTCCCGGGCAATGCTGAAGAGGCACGTCTGAGTGGCAGGACTTTCGGTTTAAAGAGACAGTGCAGCTTATTAAGCCCTCGGAGTAAAGCACCAAGGGAGAGAGCTGCTGTGCCTACGGCTCGACTCCCTGGGCAACGCTGTGGTTGAATTCGTCTGCACTCACTCTTTGTCACCGTGGGCGACGGACATCCTTCTAAACAAACAAAGGATTTCCGATTCAGTGATGGGGTAACATACATCACATGTCACGAGAATTTTAGAGGGTTCCAGAGATGGCATGGAACAGTGGTTCTCAATCTTGGGCGTGTTCCGGAAGCACCCGAACGGTTTACGCAGAGCTTCAGTGTGGCCGTTGGATCCCCAACGCTCGTGCTCACCCGGCGACATCACTCTAGAGATTGCCTCCTTCTTCCCGTCACATTTCCCCCTCCAGTGGTTCACTTGCGCTGGGAGATAAACATGCCATTGTGTTAAAAACAAACCCTTCGAACTCTGGTTTCTCCACTGCCTGATTCGGTTTCTCCTCCTTATTTTTCTGTAGCCCTGTAAGAAAAACTGTCTACACTTGCTTCTCTAACTCCTCCATTTCTGTCCTCTCTTGAACCTCAATCCGATTCTCATCACTGAACCACTAAACTGAAATCACTCGTCGCAAGGACACCAACGACCCCCACGCGGCTCGATGGAGCCCATCGTCAAGTCCTTGCCTGTCAACTTGTTTCCTCCGTCAGCAGCATCTGACTCACTTCATCTCTCCTGCCAACCTGATGCGTATTCTTCACTTAGCTTCCAGAACACCATGCTCTCTGGTTCTCTTACTGCCTCACTGGCCGTTGTGGGTTGAATCGTGTCCCTCAAGATACACTGAAGTCCTGACCGCCAGGACCTGAGAATATGACCTTACTTGGAAACAAGGTCTTTGCAGATGTAGCCAGGTTAAGATGAGGTCATGAGGGTGGACCTTGACCCACAAGCACGGGTGTCCTTGCGAAAAGGGGAACTCTAGACACGGACCCGCACAGAGTGAAAACACACAGGAGAAGAAGGCTGTGTGGGGAGTTAAGCATCTACAAGGAATGCCAGCGTCAAGGGAAAACACCAGAAGCCAGAGGAGGCAGGGAAGAATTGTCCACAAGAGCCATCGGAGGTTAGCGTGGCCCTGCTGACACTTTCGTTTCGGACTTCTAGCATCCAGAACTGTGAGACAGTGAATCTCTGTTGTTTTAAGTCACCCAGGTTTTGGTATCTTGTTACAGCAGCTGGAGGAAACTAATACACTGGCTCATCGTCCTTAAGATCCGTGGAGAGTTTCTCATCACCCTAACCTTGGGATGGCTCAGGGCTCAGTCACCATACCTTTTTATTTGCTGTCTGTACCCACACTTAGTTGATCTCGGCCAGGCTCATGGCTTTAAAAGCCTACCCTATGCTCATGACTCCAACCCAGGATTGTCCCCGATCTCTGGTCTCATGGATTTGCCTGCTGTCCTGACACCTCATCCTTCATGTTTTATAGACATCTCAAACCTAGCGAGTCCTGCACCAAACTCCTAATTCTCTCCAGATAACCTCTGCCTCCTCCAGTCCCTCCCATTTCAGTAAATTACTACTCACGCACCAACAGTTCGGGCAGGAAAAAAAAAAGAATCCTTGAATTTTTTATATTCTACATCCCGAAGGCAAATCCCGAGGGCTCCCCAGGAGCCCCACACGATATATTCAGAACATAGCACCTTCCAACCTCTTCCGCTCTTACGAGCATGGCGCGAACCCTATCATTCCTCCCCTGGATTCCTGGGACATTCCCTGCGTCCACGCTACAGCCTATCTCATCATACCATCCAGGCCGAACTTCTAAAACATAAATCGGACACCATCGCTCAGAGCGAAAGCCAAAAATCTTAAAATCGGCTGAGAGATCCTACACGGTTCCTGCTTCAATCCACCCTTCTCTCTCTCGGGCTCCGTCTCCCCCTCCTTTGCCCCGTATGCTCGCCATTCAGTGCTCTTCTTACTTTTTTGCCACCACACCATGGTGCTTCTACCCCCTCCCTTTATACTCGCTCTTCCCTCCAACATCCTCCCAGCTCCTGCTCCCCAGCCCTCACTTCCATCAGGTCTCTGCTCAAGTGTCACCGCAGTAGAGACCCTCCCTGACATCCTACAGCAGATAGTAATCCACCCTTCAACCTGGCCCTCTCTTTCCCTGCCGCCCTGCTTCCATCACTTCCATCGCCGTGCGACACAGGAGCTATTTACCTTCTTACTTCAATCTGTCCCCCTTTGCTAGAGTGAAATTCCACAAGAGCAAGGAGACTGCCATACCCTCAGCTCCTAAACTGGGCCTTGTACTTTGTGGGCGTGTGATACCCATTTTGGGAGTGAACACATAAATTAACAGGTAGAAATTCCTAACATGACGTGAAATCTGCTTTGTTATATAAACAGCGTTTTCTCAAGTTCGTCTACCTAAACTTCTCCAAAAGTGGGGCAAGCCCAGCTCAACCTCGGCATCGCGAACGTTGTGGCCATCAAAGCAAATTCAGAGATCTGGGAGGAAGCAGAACGCTTCAGATTAAATAAAGAAATGAAAGGGCGCCTGGGTGGCTCAGTCGGTTGAGCATCCGACTTCAGCTCAGGTCATGATCTCACAGTCTGTGAGTTCGAGCCCCGCATCGGGCTCTGTGCTGACAGCTCAGAGCCTGGAGCCTGCTTCAGATTCTGTCTCCCTTTCTCTCTGCCCCTCCCCCAGTCACACTATATCTGTTTCTCTCTCTCTCTCAAAAATAAACATCAAAAAAATGTAATTAATTAATTTAATTAAAGGAAGGAAGGAACGAACGAAAAAAATTTGCCAGTATCGTTCTTCCTTTAAACAATGTATTTTGCCCCTAAGGATGCCTGGGTTCTTCTCAATTTCAGTCACTAGGGACTGAGCCACCTGAACAAAGTGACCCTTTGGCATCGATTTCTCCCCTGCACGGGCTGTGCACCTGCGGCTGACTGCTCTGGAGACAGCGGTCTGTACATTCTCACACTTCCTGCTCACGTAAGCTCCAGAGGCAATCGCACGGCCGCAGGAGCCAAGCGTCTGCTTCTGCTGGATGAAATGACTACCGCGAAAGTCATTTCCCCGACACACAAAACACAAGCCCGATGAAAAGAGTACAGAGGTAAAACAAGAATATCGAAGCTGTCAGTGATGAAGATTCTGGTAGTATGCTATATGCACACAGCAGCTACCTAGTTGGGGAAGTTTAATTTTATCAGACTGACTTTTATTTCATGTGCCACGTTGGTTTTTGTTAGGATTTGAGCAGGTGCAACGTGGCAAAATCAATACAGCTAAATTCTCAGCCACTGAGCTAAGAAAAATCCCATATCACAACACATCGGGGTGAGAGACAGCAGAAGCTGTGGGAGAGGGAAAAAGGAAAAGGAACTAAAGGGGAAAAGATGAGATTTTCACCGGACTCTGTTGCGTACGCATTGGAACGCTGTTAGGAATGTTGCTGCTCTGTTTCCATACTGAGGAATGTACTTACTCGTCTTCCGTGGCCAACGCCTCAGTCCCCAGCAGTCTATCACCACAACGCGATAAAATCCGGACTTGAAATGGGGTCTTTAGGAGGCCACGGTGCTGTGGTGTCAACCTGCACGGCGTTCTGAGCATTTGAGGAGAGTGTGCACGTCAAGGGGAAGGAGAAGGATACGAATGACTCAGCTGTGGGCAAGGAGACGAATCTAGAACGGCGATTCTGCCGCACAGGAGAAGTGAAGTTGAAGATGCAAATTTGAAAGCAAGAGAAATAAAGGCCCCAGATACAGGAGGGCCAGAGTGCTGCGAGCCTGGGGACACCAGGGACACTGCCGTCTACGCCAGCTGTTCCGAGGACGGAGGGAGGACACAGCAAACCGCGCAGCGTTTAACAGGATGCTCGACCGCACACGCCCAGCTACACTCTAGCAACTTCGTACCCTTCAGCCTTATTTCTGACCTCCTTAGACGCCCACCCACACACGTGTCCGTGCACGGCCAAGCTCACAGACCATCCCATGTGCGCCGTCAAGGACTCAGGCTGCGACTTCGGCTCCGAATGAATGATACCTAATGCTCTAAGGTTGCGATTATTATTAAATCACTAACAGTCATTGGATACTTAGTATTTCAGACTGGCATTAGAATAACATACTTAATTAAATTCAATAAGTAAGTAGTAATGAGTAACATGGAGCTGAAATGCCTCTTTAATGAAATCCATGGAAACAGGACTGAGAGCATCACACTTTTCTATTGAAACCGAGAAAATTCGGCGTTCGTTGTATCTCCCTTCTGATTCTCGCCGCCACACAGAATTGCTTTTAAGTATCTCTGAGTTAAGGGTTTTGGGGCTTTTTTTTTTTTAACTTGGGATTTTTTTTTTATTTCATTTTGTTTTGTTTGTTGTTTAAAACTCACATCGCTGATCAAATGCTTAAAATAGAAAACTAGCACAGCTTTAAATACTTAGTCCAGGTCAAAAAACAATTTGAATTCAAATGAATTTTCTAAATATATATATATATTTCCTTGCTGATTTCTACTGATATGTTCGCTCATTAAAAACTTGTATGCTATTTTGGGATTTTACAGCAAAGCAAAGATAAGCTCTGATTTTCATCGGGTAAGGGCGTTTCCTTCTCAGAAAAACAATCCAGGCCAACCACCACAATAATAGTAAACACAATGGCCAAGGCTGTAGAAAATAAAAATTCATGATTTCATATTTAGTACAAAGGGCTCTGACCCAAACTTAAGGAAAAAAGTTAACAATAGACACAATTCTCTTGAGAGGCCGAGTTTTGTTAACCATTTAAAACAAACGAAAGTTTTTATTAACGTTTCCTAGTTAAATATATTCTACTTCCTTATTAAGTGTTACTGATGTTTTAAAAGTAATGATATTAGGAGATGCCTTTCAAATTTCTAAAAATATTGCAAATAGGGGCACCTGGGTGGCTCAGCCGGTTAAGTGTCCGACTTCGGCTCAGGTCATGATCTCACAGACTGTGAGTTCGAGCCCCACGTCGGGCTCTGTGCTGACAGCTCAGAGCCTGGAGCCTGCTTCGCATTCTGTGTCTCCCTCTTTCTCCCTGCCCCTCTCCAACTCACGCTCTCTCTCTCTCTCTCTCTCTCAAAAATAACCGTTAAAAATTTTTTTGATAAAATAAAAATATTGCAAACCATGTCTCCAGCATATCAAAATTAAGCAATTACCTGTAAAGGCCCACAACTGGAAACGCAATATGAATTCTGTTCTAACAAACCAACCCATTGTGTCTTAAAGATAGAATAATTGGCTCAGATACTATGAAACTGGATGCTATGGTGATAGATGCCATAGAGATGCAAAGACAGATTTAAAAATTAAAAGAAAAAAAAAAAAGTAGCCCAAAAAAGGAAATTAAGCAGTGAGTGCAAGCAGGAAATAAAATACCTTTGAGAATGAAATAGGCAAAAAAGAGGGAAAAGACGAGGGGGCGAGGGGTTTATAAGTGGTGACAGGGGTATGTTTTGGAATAAATATTTAACATAGGTAGTACTCCCTGTATATCTGAGACTACCCAGTAATGAGTCATTGTGACTTTTTACTGAATCGAAAGGCTTGGGTTTTTTTTTTGTTTGTTTGTTTGTTTTTTTCTCGATGGCATTGGAAAAAGGTCCCTCGCAAACATGGAAGGGGATTTAAGGAACCAGAAGAAAACCCCTTCCCTGTGAAGAGAAAAATCTGAATGCATGTGCTTTCCTTACAGAGAAGGAACTCTTGCAAGTTTCTTTTGTATTTAAATTGCCGAATCGACCCCAAATTTCTGTGTAACACAGGAGCAAATAAAAGTGTTGTTTTGCTTTCTTCCAATTCGACAATAATTTGGGAGGATCTGAGATGATAAAAAGAAAAAAACAGCAAGTGTTGGGGGCAAAAACTTAGGTACGCAGCCTCAACTTCATGAAAAATCAAGTATTACAGGACTGTTTTGCACACGCAGTGCTTAAAATGAACGGAGTGTGTAGCAGGTTATCAGAAAACACTTGTTTGTGAAGAAAGAACGGTGGGAAGGAAGGAAGCTGGTGACTTCTGAATTGTAGGTAGAAACCGTTCTAAAACATGTTAACGTCTTAACGCGGGTTTCTTACGGCAAAAGGTGCCCCATCCGCCACTAGTGTCTTCACTCAAATCCAACGGCATTTATTGAGCACCTACTATGTATGAAGGTTGCCCATTTGGTGTCTGTCATTTAGTATTAGTCTTTGATCCTGCAGCTGAAGAGCCCCAGGGGCCATGAGAAGATGGGCTTAGGAACAGCGTGTCACCCGACTCGGGCACACGATTCCTGGAACAGTCACTGGAAAAGAAATTGCACTGGCTAAGAACATTAACACGGGCAGGGGGATGGGTTTCGGCAGGGATTTCCTGGGACATGCAGCTCTTCCCGTCTCCCTGCCAGCAGCTGCACCCCTCTACTGCACCCGGTTACTCGCTAGCCCTCACACCTTCACCCTCAATTCGTCTTCCTCGTTAGACTAATGGTTCTGCCAACATGGGGTCCATCAATCTGCCCCCCTCGGCGTTACACTCTGTGGAAAGGGGAAGAGAGAGTGCAGGCCAATCTTCCCAACACGCGGGTCACTCCCTTCGGTCCTCACGGGCTCGGAAAACTCATTGGAAGTCCACCCGGTTTCTCTGCTTTGGAAGCGTCGCTGCCAAATTTCTTTTTCCACACACCTCCACAGACCTGACGTATTGTATGCGAAGAAGTTATTAGCGAACTTTTTGTGAAAACGGTAAAAATCACCTAAATAACATTTATTTCCTAAAAGACGATAGAAATTCATTGGTCAATTGCATTCGTGCTAGCACTTATAAATGAAAATAAAAGCTAAGAATTACAACAAAATTTAGTGATTAATGAGATCCGATTTAAAACAGAAAAGCCAGGAAATAGAACAATATACCCCTCTCAAACAAATAAGGTCTAAGATATTTAGCTGAAGGAAAATGACACTAGTTTAGAAAGGTAAGTGACCAATGTAAGCAGGGACTTATTAACTTGGGCCTCTGAATTTCCTTTAAAAAGCCAAGATTTTAATATTCTTTGCTTGGACTTACCGTGCTAAAAACACAGCAACACAGAGAGAACAAGGAGACATCCTTTCTTAGGAGTTCATTTAGTAGGTCAAGTGTGCAACAGAATCTTAATTCTGATCTACCAACTCATTGTTCTCTTACGGTTAGGCTGAATATTTATATTCTTGGGTTATTTCAGGACATTCCAGAATTATTTCCATCATGGCCCCCCTTGCCTCATCTTATAGAATCACTTAGAACATACACACACGTCAAGCTTAACAGCCTATGTTTCCGAGATCACTTGACTTTACTTTTAAAATTGGATACATAAATGTTTTGAGAGTGCTCTTTTTAAATTTCGCTTTCATGACAAACTCTTTATATTGAGCCCCAAACTAATTCATAAAGAAACTTGAGAAACTTCTAAAAATGAATTACATGTCTAACAACTGTCATGAAATTGGAGAGACAGAGTTCCCTCTGATAATGAGCACCTTTAAGCTTGCCCTATATTATGAAAAAGAAAGAGCAGAGAGGGGGTAGGGGGAAGAGAAAGGAACGACGAAGAGAAAGAGGTCTGCAGAGCCAAGTGGTGAAATGAAATCTGGAAGAGCTGAGAGACTATGACTCGGAAAGATTAAATTTTCTCCACGTAACTCCAGAGGGCAGACGAGGGACCGTCGGCACAGAGTCAAGGGGGACCGTTAGCACCAAGTCGTATTATAACGAAATACGCTGCCTTATGGAGCGATAAACACAGTAGCCCTAGAGGAAGTCGAGTACCAGCTGAAAGACTACTTGGCAGGGACCCGGAAATGGTGAACTTCGCTCCACCAGCTGGGAAATGGACCGGGAGGCCAGCTCCAAGACCCCACAGTCGGGTGTGTCCAGCCCTTTCACAGAATTGAAACAAGTGTAGATCAGTGCTGTTCAAGAAACGCAGGATAGTTTCTATTTCGGTGCTCAGCGTCCCTGTTCCCCCTCCCGGTAGCACCCGCTTGCTCTCTCCTTTTGGAACGCGCCCAGTCCCTCTGGCTTGAGCATGGCTCATCTGACCCCTACCCCTGCCCCTTCCGTCTGAGTCATCCTCCTGGCTGCAGAGAGGGGCATGGGACTGAAATCAGACCCGGCCAAATAACCTTGGAGCTTTCATTCAGACTATTGGGGAAGGGAAGCGCTTTCTGCTGAGCTGGCGAGGCTGTAAGCCTGACGCGGAAAGGAAGCCATCTCCCACCACAAGGCAAGAGGCCACCTGGAAAAGAGTCGAGTCGAGCGAGGGAGAGGGGCTGAAACGTGAGAACCCTGGGACCGTCAGCTCTGCAAGCCCGTTCGTCCTCGAGAGCGGTGAGAGTTTGTGTTCAGATGCGGTTTTGCAACCAGAAAGTCCTGGCTACCGTCAAGGAAGGAAAACAATGAGAAAGGGGGCTTGAAGGTCTAAACACGGGCTAGTGATCTAATTTGCTATGTAAGTTCTCAACTTTTAAAACCTGAAATATTGAGGTGATCCCCTTGGCACCCTACAAATTTACTCGTCTTTTTCGCCACGACTATTTCCCAGTTTGTATTAAACACTTTTCTCCCGGCCTTCTGCCTGGGTTTCCCTTAATCCCTCGAGAAGCTCTCTCCTGGTGTCCCCCAATCCTCCAAGAGAGAGGTGACCCAGAGCCCCTTCCAAGTGCCGTGAGCAGTCCCATTCATGAAAAGCAACTAAGTCCTCTCTGCTCATTGCATTTCTGCCCATCCGCTGGAAAACGCTCCTCTCTCTAAGTAAACAGAACAGTTTATCAAGCTGTCCAGGTTGACTGCTATGAAACCCCTGGTCACACCAAAGGAATAAATCCCTTTGCTCTCCGAATCGGGATTTTTTTCAATGAACCCAAGAGGACCATTAACCCATGGATCCTGAATCTCAACATTCCACACTTAAGTTTTCTGCATTTTGGAGCACTTAAAAATCTTTATTTACATATTCTTTTTTTTTTTCAGTTTATTTATTCTGAAAGAGAGAGAGAGCACAAGCATGAGAGGGGCAGAGAGAGAGGGAGAGAGAGAGAATCCCAAGCAGGCTCTGTGTTGTCAGTGTATAGCTAGATGTGGGACTCGAACTCACAAACCATTGGGATCACGACCTGAGCCAAAACCAAGAGTCGGATGCTTAACTGACTGAGCCGCCCAGGCGCCCCTATTTACATTTTCCTAACAAATTAAGAAATGGTTCCTGTTACAGATTTTAACACAACCTAGCGTGAGCGCTAGAACAGAAATCTCACCAGTCTCTGAAATTGGTTCTAACCTACACCACAAAATAAGGCGCCAAGAAATAAAAATGTGCACGCTTGTAGCCACAGCTGACGGTTATCTAATTTTATGTAACAATGTGCACACAGTATCATTTTTTACAAAAGATGGAAACAAGTTTTCCGAAGGAATAAACCTTCTGCACCTTCTCCCTTAGAACGGAAGTCATGTAAACATCCCCTACCATGCACTTAGAGCAGCTGAGCCAAAAGGCAGGCGCACAGAATAGAAACGAAACATCGGATTTGCTGCGCGCAGTGCCTACCTCCACACAAAGCCTCACGCTTTGGGACAGGAAGGGAAGAATAATACCGTATCCACGGGTAGCTGCGGGGGGACTTTCGGGAGGCAAAATGGCATTACTCGAGCTGGAATTTGGCCAGGACACTGGGGCTAAATACCCGGACTCTTATGAAAAGTGCCCGGGGATTGTTAATGCCCACGAGTTGTCAGGACCTCAGTTTTGTGTCTTCTATGAAAAGAAAAGCTGATTAGATCATTTAAGTAAATCTCTCGGTGGGCTTCTTTAGCTTCTGATTATCTAGATATGCTTTAATCACCGTCGGATTGCCCCGGTGAAAATTAATGACAGATTAATGTGAGACACTCCATGATATCAAAGCACCAAAATATATACCTCCATAATATAGCACATATATATTTTTCATTTATTCCCCAGGGGATTAATTTAGAGCCCCAGCAATTCCTACTTGGACTAAATCATGCTGTTTTAAAGAGTACATAATATCCCAATTATCCTATTGCCCTTATCTTTATGAGTCTCCAAAGGAGGGATAACCTAAGTGGGGTGATTAGATTTAATTCCACATCCCTGAAACCCACGTCCTGTTTCAACAGACACTCTTTTTTTTTTAAACAATTACTCTGAACATTAAATCTTCTGTGTTATTTACTAAAACACTTAGCATAATAAGAGTTCAAACACAATTATTCATCTCCTTTGCCACACAGAAATCTAGACTCTATTTAGATTTCTTAAGGGAACCAAAAGGGGGGGGAGATTGAGAATCTTCTTTTGTGGCAGTAATAAAATTCATAAATATTTTAAATTGGCAGACGTGTCCAAGAAGGAAAATATTTGTATGATGGGAACAAATACTCCTTAAACACAGGGTGGGGGGAGGTGGCCAAAAAATATTCGCAGAGGAGGTCTTCCTCGCACCTACGAAACCCATCATTTCTCTCCTTTGCTTCCCTAATTTTTTGTTTTACAAACACCCTCTTCTGTTCTCCTTGAGCGAGTGGTTTTTCTCCTTCTCAAGCTTTGCGGGAGGATTTTTTAAAGCCTTCTTCAGCCCACAAGGCAGGTTGGCTGAGTCTTGGCTCCCTCGTCTGTAAAATGGGGCACCTGGAAGAGGTCCATGGTTCCAAACCCGAGGTGTGCATTGAAATCACCTGGGACGCTTCACCCCCTACCCTCGCCCCCAGAGAGCCTCTCTGAAAAGGAGCTTGTCCTTCATGACAAGTTCTCCAGGTGATTCCAAATGGGCGAGGGCTGAAAATGGCTGAGCTGGAGGTCTCCAGGATTCTTCCTGCCCGAAAGCTTTACGTCCTTCTGTTCGCTTGATGGCCACTTGGCTCACACGTTCAGCAAACTGGATGGACTGGTTTCCTTCCATATTGGCAGCCATAACAAATGACCGCACAACAACAGAAACGCGTTCTCTCGTGGTTCTGTAGGCCCAAAGTCTGAAATCGAGATTCTGTCAGGGCCAGTTCTTTCAGGAGGTTCTGAGGGCGATTCGGTGCCTTGCCCCCTCCTCCCAGAATCTTGGTCTCTGAATGTCCCTCCCTCTTCTGCCTCTTCTAAGGACACTTATCATTGGGTTTAGGGCCTACCCAATCCAAGATGCTCCCATCCAAGAACTGCACTTTAACTGCATCTGCAATGACCATTGTCACAAAGAGGGTGACACTCTGAGGTTCTAAGTAGACACCTCTTTGGGGGATCACCTCTAGGCTAGAGACGCCACTTCTATCAGAAGCCAATGACAAATCCTCTGAAACAGGTGCAGGCCAAGTGAAAGGCACAGCGTACAGAGGCCACACAGGCTGTGGGACTTTGGCTGGCATGACAGGGAAGACAAGGGACAAAAGGGGGATGCCGCGGTGGCTCCAGGCCCGCTCAGGGCTCAGCTGTGAGGTTAACTCTACTCTGCCTTCAACTAAAACGAGTCGAGAGAGAGGCGACGACCATTCCACAATGCAGGCTCCCCCGGGCCTCCTCTGGGCCAGGATGGAGGCTGGGACGAAGAGGCACGGGTCGTGTGACCTCCACAAAGAGCAAACGGAGTCTGGAAAGGCCTACCATCACCTCTCAAGAAGTTACGAATTCCCTACTTGGTTCATTATGTCCAATAACTTTACTACTTTCTTTCCCCTGTTGTCCCCCTACCCAAAGTCAAACAAATCCTCACACCTACTGGATTTCTGGGATTCAGGTTACACCCAGCAATGAGGAAAAGAGGTGAGGGTACTATAAAAGGCCGACTACGACTAACTACAATTTTGTTTTTACGCCAATCCACATGGTTCCCTTCTTTGAAAACTATGCTCAAAATCCTTGCCTTTCTGTGGTGTCTCCCCACACCTAGGCTTCAGAACCATAGGATCCAAATCCCTCAGCACAAACATTTATGATTTTAACCGTGTCTGCTTGCACTTATAAACATGCCCACTCCACGCATCCCTGTGTCTTTAGATGCACGCCCGAGGCCAACGGCTCACTGCAAGAAGAAGCCCTATGGGCTTCCTCCTAGAAGCTGATACGGTTCTCTGCGTGGAGAACGTTGTTCATGGAGACACTGTTCTATGAGAGCTTCTCTAGTAAAGTGTTCTTTCTCGTTTACTCGTTTAGCTTCTTTTATGAACATGCCCCCCAAAAAAGACGGAAAAGAAAGAAGGAAATCGGATATGAAAGATACATTTCTCTATCCTGAACTAAGAGTGGCACGCCCATCGTCGAGATACACTGATGACATTTGAATGACAACTCCATGAAGGGACCTGGCGACAAACAGTCACGTCAACGCTAAGGTAAAAAACACCTCTCAGAGTGGTAGGAGACTGCCTGGGCTGTGTCACTAGCGGATTAACAGGAGAGCTGTCAACAGAGAGTCCGTTTGTCTTCTTCGACCCCCTGACGTAAAAAGACCTAGGCAGAGCTCCACCATTACTTGGCTACCTGGGCCTCACACGGTTACATTTGCGATCCGTGGTGTTACACCCCGTAGCAGTGATTTGACAGAAGCAACCGGTCACACTAAGACGAGGTAGCAGAAGTTGTTTTGCCGTGGCCGACCCCATCCTACTAGAAACGTGACGTCATTGCCCCTGCTCTGCAGCACCAACTGCCTGTCCCCAGGGTCCCCTTCATTCTCGTCAGAGCGACTGTGAAGTCACATTGCAGGATTACAGAACTTCTCAGCCTACGGCGTCATCCGTGCAAATAATCAGTTCCCTTTAATATAGCTACCCTTAGAAGATGCTTGCAAATCATTTCTCTGCTAAGGAATTAACATCCAGAATATACCAAGAACTCCTACAACTCAACAACGAACTAACAAACAACCCAATTTAAAAATAAGCAGAGGACGGGGGGCGCCTGGGTGGCTCAGTTGGTTAAGTGGCCAACTTCAGCTCAGGTCATGATTTTGCAGTTCGTGAGTTGGAGTCCCGTATCAGGTCCTGTGCTGACAGCTCAGAGTCTAGACACTCCATCTCTGTCTCTCTCAAAATTAAATAAACGTTAAAAAAAATTTTTTTATTAACGTTTATTTAATTTTGAGAGAGAGAGAGAGACACAGCACGAGTAGGGGAGGGGCAGAGAGAGGGAGACGCAGAATCCGAAGCAGGCTCCAGGCTCTGAGCTGTCTGCACAGAGCCCGACGCAGGGCTCGTACTCACAAAGTGTGAGATCATGACCTGAGCTGAAGTCGGACACTTAACCAACTGAGCCACTCAGGCGCCCCCAAAAAAATTTTTTTAAACAAGCAGAGGACTCGAATGGACATTTCTCTAAAAAATAAAAATCTACAAATGGCCGAATGGCACGTGAAAAGGTTCTCAGCGTCACCAATCATTACAAAAATGCAAACCACAACCACAGCGAGATAACACTTCACCCACATTAGGGTGAAGCTCTTACAAAAAGCAATGATAACAAGTGTCGGCAGGGAGGCCGACAACACGGAACCCTGTGTGCCGCCGGTGGGGATGTGAGTGAGGCAGCTACGGCGGGAAACAGTAGGGCAGCTTCTCAAAATACTAACCACACAATTACCACAATAACCTAGCATTTCCACTTTCGGACGCATCGCCGGAGGCACTGAAGGCAGGAACTCCAACAGACATTTGTCCATTCATGTTGTTGTTCACAGCAGCATCGTTCACAGTAGCCAAGAGGCGGAAGTAACTCAAGTGTCTATTGACAGGCGACGGTGACTACGGAAACAAAATGTGGTGTCCATGTACAATGGAATACTACTGAGCCTTCAAAAGGAGAGAGATTCTCACATGCTAAAACATAGATCAATCACATTGTGGCCAGTCAGATAAGGACAAATGTTGCAGAAGTCCACGTATATGAAATATCTTATAGTGTCTCATAGAAACAGACAGTGGGATGGTGGTTGCCAGTGGCCAGGAGGAAGGGAGGATGGGGAGTTAGTGTTTAAGAGGAAGAGAGTTTCACTTGAGAAGATGAAACGGTTTTCTAGAGATGGATGGTGGTGAAAACCGCATGACGACAGGAACTTAAAGCCACAGAACTGTACTTTTAAGAACGGTTAAAATGGTAGCTTTTATGTTATATACGTTTTACCACCAAAGAATGACATATTAAAATAATAGCCGCCCAAGTTCAAAAACGATCTACATTATAATGCTAATTTTATAATTAAGCTGTTAGTCTGTCTTGCTTCTTGTTCTGAACAGAACTAAAAAAAATCATGCATCTACCTTTCTTTTAAAAAGGTAGGGGAGAGAAATAAAAGCTTCTTCGCTCACTCATCCCCCTCATGGTTGCTGCATGGTAAGGGAAACTTTAAATTGCCTTTGAGTAAAAAAATCAAACCGCTGCCATTTTCGAGGTTAGAATCAGGCTGCTGATCTATTGGTTCTGTTTCACCTTTGTACCCCTCCCCCATTTTCTGCGCCTCACTGCCATCCCACTCATAAATCCCCCAGCACTGGTCCCTCCCACCCACAAACCCAGAAAGGAGGAGGAAATCTCTCTCCTCCGGGGTTAACACCTCTTAGGCACAATACGACTGATAGACCTCTTGGCAGTCCCGGCTGTGGGCTTCCCAGCACCATTAACGGCCCCAAGAAAGTGCTTTAGCTCTCAGAAAAGCTATCTTACGAACAGCCAAAATATCAAGTAAAATGGATCCTGCAGAGTCAGGATCTTAAAAAAGACATGGAGAGACTGGTTCTAGAACACTGGCTCCTGACACTGAAACTGTTCTGAAAACCAGGTTTTGTAGGGAGTGGAGAGTAAGGTAGGCAGAGGGAATGCATTCTATGGCAGAGAAAAACGAAAAGTAAGAGAGAAAGCAGCAATCAAAGCTGAAAGCTTATCTCACGTTTCGGATCTAAAATCAGATCTAAAAATGAACACCTCAGCAGAAGCGGAAATATACCCTCGTCTTAACGACAGAAGAATGGTCAAGAATGAAGTAGGTTTCTGTGTTTCTTCAGAATCTTAACATTTTGCGTTACTTACAAAGTACTTACTAGCAAGTAAAATGCGTTGTTTTTAAAACGATCTGCCAAATTACCGCAATGAACCCTTTTGCAGTAAGAAAAAGCAATCCTCTAAATAAAAAAATGGAAAGATCACAGACCGTAATGATATAAATATTTTCCTTCCCTACACACAGACATTTGTATTTTCTGCACTATTTAAACTTGCTACAGTATTTATCATCTTGGACATCCATTCCTGGCCAATGCACGCTGGAATACTTCTCAAATCCCAACACACACAGCCCTGTATTTCTGGTTTTATAAATGGCCTCTACCTGCCTAGGCAGAGGTATCACTTGCAGGCCATGCTCAGCTGGGCGAGCGCTCAGTGGTTTCGATGGCTTAATAAAGAAGAATCATCTATACAAACTTCGCAACAGGCCAGAGAAAGGTTCAATTCCCAGAACATTCTTTCTATATGCATCAAAGGAAAATATACTTGATCACACTTTTAGAGAGAGAGAAAGACAAAAAGACACTTGGGCAAAGCCCTGGGAGAAAGTTCTGTCGCGTTTCCACCTGCTGATTAGCCTGTTGCCACTTGGTGGCACTGTTGATTCCAGTTTGCTCCCCGATACCAGGGTGGGTACGTCATTTGATCCAACCATCAGAAGCACGTGCGGCTCGGGCTCCAGGAGGAACTTCATTAAGCCCTGACAGCCTTAATAGAAACATCAGACCGACTATATTCCTGTCACCTCCAAATCTAAATGGTAAGTTCAGAGTAAATGCCTTCCACTTAGAACCTCCCCTTGGTTTTTCTCCAAATACAGAAATCCAACCTCTCCTTCAAGATGCCTATCTTAGGCTGCCTCTGTGAAACCTTCCCTATTAACTCCAGCCAGTCTCCCGTTGGGCATGGCAATCCGGGAAAGCAGCCCGTGTGCCGCCCTGGCAGAGATAACTAGGCAGGGACTGGGAAAGAAAACGAATTGGTGAAAAGGAAGCAATACCACCATCTTGAGATTTCACAACAATATAAACCACAGGGTAAAAACCACAGCTCTGTAGACTTCCATTTAGGTCATTTATTCAGTGAGTGCTTTAGTTTAAACCTTTCAACATATCTGTGTGAGCTTCCTAGTTTGTAGCCAGGAAAGTAGGGTTCAAGCTCAAGGGCAGGCACAGAGAATTGGCAGGTTGAGGCCTGGCCCCCCGCCCTGTTCTCCGAGCCCCAACACCACACTGCGCTGGCGTGACAGGAGCTAGCAAAAGCCTCCGGATGTAAACACACACAGAGGCCCAACAACTCTAACTCGAGTCTCAGGACCGAGGTGGGGCAGCCTACCTCTCAAAGTCCACGGCTCTTAAATCACCCACTCCCCATCCACTCCACAAACACACGAACACATATCGGGCTGCATATTCCTTCCTCTGTTCAACTTTTATCTTCTCCCCCTTGAGATTTCTAAGGTTGCTAATTAAAAAAAAAATTAACGTTTATTTATTTTTAATAGAGAGAGCGCAAGCAGGGGAGGGGCAGAAAGAGAGGGAGACACAGAATCCGAAGCAGGCTCCAGGCTCTGAGCTGTCAGCACAGAGCCCAATGCGGGACTCGAACCCACGAACCATAAGATCATGGCCTGAGTCGAAGTCAGACGCTTAACGGGCTGAGCCATCCAGGCGCCCCAATGTTGCTAATTTTTAAAAGATTTCAGTTATACAAACATTTGGAGGAAGCAAAATACACTGACATACAAGACCGTTGTTCTGTACACCCTCGAGTAGAGCTGCCTCTGTTCCATGTTGAACTTTCTCTTTTTATATGACGAAGGAAATGACAGAGGCCTCGAACAATGACAACGCAGAATCCTCAGGGGAGGAGCAGAATACGGACATTTTAAATCAATAATTGTTATGTTACTGCTTTGAACAACACGTATTACATTCTTTAGTGGTGAGAATAGCATCTGTGATGTCTCCACTAGCTCAGATCATAAATCATCCTCAGGGAAGTATAAAACGAAGAGAGATTTCTGGTGGCTGTGATCTTATTATCAGCATTTAGTTTATGATGCATATAAAATATAACTGACTATAAAGTAATGACGTGGACCTTTTAACAAACACCACAACTCATATATACAATAAAAGAATGTCACCACCTTCTAAAAGAGACACTTTGGAATATTAGAGACATCTTCTTGAGACTGCTGAAGACTCTGAAAATTTCTCTTTCGACATTGCGTCCAATGCCTGAGACATATACTTTTGATTTTTTTCAGTTGTGGTAAATATTCATACTTTGAGGGTGGTTTTCATTTGGGGAAACAGCTGAGTCATTTGGAGCTAAATCTGGCACATAAGCTGGGGAAAATGGTTTGAATCAAAAATAAGATTCATTCATTGAATTATGCAACCAGATATTGCATTGGGCAATACGAAGTTAGCCTCAGCTCATCAGGGGCTCACCGTCTAAAAGGGAAGAAAAGCATCCAAGCTAGTAATAGCAATAAAAATAATATCCTTTTCCCAGATATTTAAGCAGTTCTGGTTGCTCTTATGGAGAACTATGACCTAAGAGTAACAAGGCTGAGTTTCTAGATGGGCTCAGAAAGCAGTCATAAAAGCAGTTTCCAGAAGGAGGTGTTCCACAGCTGTGTGAGCTGCAGCGACTTCTGTGCAACAGTGTATAACTTCCCGAATGCGCTGGTCCAACAAAGGACACTTGTCCCGAGAGTAACATCCGAGCATGTGTTACTGTTACAATTAAATCTAGGTATTACTTTATAGTCCCATCTACCAATCCCAACAAAGCTGCAGTCATGGGTTAGGATACCAAATGGTAAGAAATCTTTCCATTATGTTTCCTAAGCTGGCCAGAAACCAGCATGGCTACCATTAAAGGTGGCTTGGCCCAGGAGCCTCCCGGACTGGGGGAGGGGCAGCCAGCAGCAGTGGTGGCCGACTTGCTACATGCTGGGGTAGGGGGAGTTGCTGTCGGTCAAATAAATAAACACATAGAAAACGGCAGGAGGTGGGTTTCTCACCATCAGAGAAGGGAATTATGAGTATGGAAAAGGGAAAAAAAATTAGAACTGGAAATACCAGTATGAACTCACAGATACAGAAATTAATGACATTAACACACATATAACCACACATATTTCCTAGCTCTGACAACTGAGAGGGGGCTAGAAGCAGCAACACCCCAAGAGCGATAAGCATACCTGGTGCCCTAATGCTTTGCTTCCTTGTTGTTGTTATTATTATTATTTTAATGT
Organism: Paguma larvata; assembly: GCA_030068075.1. Classification (NCBI taxonomy): domain Eukaryota; kingdom Metazoa; phylum Chordata; class Mammalia; order Carnivora; family Viverridae; genus Paguma; species Paguma larvata. Next base: position 118,518,370 of record CM057828.1, on the reverse strand, counting down.
TTATTTACTTTTGAGAGAGAGACAGAGAGACAGAGCGCGAGCAGGGAAGGGCAGAGAGAGAGGGAGACACAGAATCGGAAGCAGGGCTCTAGGCTCTGAGCTGTCTGCACAGAGCCCCCCTCAGGGCTCGAACCCACAAGCTGTGAGGTCATGACCTAGGCCGAAGTCGAACGCTCAACCTACTGAGCCACCCACGCGCCCCCATAATGCTTCACTTCTAAATACCATTCTTCACTAAAAGAGGCATCCTTGGAGAAACAGTTGATTCCCGGGACGGACAGGGAAAATATCAGATCTGGATCACGTGACTGTGCCAGAAAGTAAGGAAGGGCCCAAAGAATGACAGAATCGTGTCAAAAGGACACAGAAACTTACTTATAAGAGTTCACACCAGCCACATGTGGGACAACTGAAGGATCAAAATAAATAACAATAGTCATGGATTATAACCCACTGAATGAGGCAGGAAATCCTGCGTCCGTACTGACGAAAACAAACAAATGAAAAAAGTAAAAGTCTGAGGAAGACCAAAATACAGAGCTAGGCTCAAAGGACTCCCCACAAAATCTGCATTAGTTACAAAGGGAAGAAAGCGACCTCACAGGGGAGACGCCTGACAGACACGATCTTAAGTGATCAAAGGGAATGTCTTCCAGAAGGGGGCAAAATAGGTGTCACCTGGGAGGGGTGCGGGGACAAGAACGCAGCACCGTGTCCACGGAATCCCTGCCGCTGATGCCTAACCTGACTATAATCATGCAGAAACATCAGCCAGACTCAGAGGGACGAACATTAACTGACCTCCAAAAGTGTCACAAAAGACGGGTGACTAAGGGCTTGTTCCCAATGGAAGGAAGCGAAAGAAGCATGATGAGTGTATGGAACACGTGACACTCGACTGGGTGCTTCTGCTATAAAGGGGGCTATCGGGACAACTGGCAAAGCTTGAAAGGGGTCTGGGGATTGGACGACGGTGATAAATCGATACTAGCTTCCAGATTTCGATGGCTGTCCCGGGACTCCAGGAGAACGCCCTTATTTTTACGCAATCCACACTAAAATATCTGGCAGCAATGAGGTGTCATGCTGGCAACGGACTCTCAAAAGGAATGTTCCTTATACTGTACCTTAAAATTTTAAGTTTGAAATTAACCATTCCCGTTCCCAAAAAAGAAAAGTTTGAAAAAAAATGTGTAAAAAGGTAGACTAAACAGCGTGGCTCTGCAAACAGGCCATTCCTTCACCCCAGCCCACTCTCCAGCTTAATCCTATACGAGTAAACTAGCACGGGAGGGAAAAAATACCGTACCTATCACTGAGGACTTGAAAGTACATTTCTCTAAAGAGGGGAAATCCTGGGGAATGCAGGAGGGATGTTTTCTTGTTGACCACCTCGTAGAGCAAGGGTCCCTGTGACAAGAAGAAACATCAACACTCACCAGAGGCCATCAAGCCACTTCCAGATACAAGCTTCCAAGATTCTTTAGGGTATAAGAATACCAACTAAGTCAAGAGGACCTATCAGAGTGGTCTAGGGGCAGTCTAGCAGGACCCCAGGGCAGTCTAGCAGGGCCCTAGGATAAGCAATAATCTATTTAAATTGGAGTCAACAGTGGGCCACCAAAAGGAACTGTGTAGCTATTTTGTTTATGCTGGAAGGTTCCCTGCCCCTTCTCTGGGGACAGACCCTGCCCCTCCTCACCACCACAGCACCCCAGACCCCTCTGCAGTAGTCATCTCTTCAAGGGGTACCTTGAGAGACTCAAAAGTTGCAATCTGAGTTCTTCCTGAAATATGTAGACGATGCTAGAAAAAAGATGCTCTCTCTCTGTGCACCGTGGTCACCTCGCTCTTCCTATCACTCCAACAGATCTGGTCTCTTCTGGAGCCAGCGTTCTCTTTCATCCTGAAGCTACTAACTATAGACTGGGTTTCTCTTATTTGTCCCCAAAGAGTTATGACGAATTCAACTGCCGTCTTGTACAAAGACAGTCTCCATTGTAAACCAGTAACCTGAATTTCTGGCACCAAGTTCTTCATGCTTGGGTGTCATGCATTGGTTTCCAGGCCCTAACCAACTACTAGATGGACAAAACAGTCACTGAGCTCCCAGATGGGTGGAGCTAGGAAATTAAATCCTGGAATCAGAGAAACGGCCTCAAGGCATCCTTCGATCTCTCTGCCCCTTTAATTTAACCACAAGTGGCCAATTCTGGAGAGCGTATCCATTCATGCTCTGAGTGTGGACTGCAGTTGTATACACCATTGCCTTCTGTTTACACTGCTCCTCTCCTCAATTACACTTAAAGTAACACTGCTTTACGGACACGACCTAGACTCCCTCTCTCCCCCCGCAGGCAAACTGCCGAGTAGACGTTCAATAAACATGACTGCATGGTTATACCAAGGATAAAAGATCACGGTGTAACTCAAGGCTCCGTGTGAAAAATGAGACTGAACACAGCCAACGAGTCTCGAGACACATTCACAGTGCCTCATTCAGCCTAGACTTCCAAGAAACGCTGAATGAATGAAGTAACCTTGCCGTCTCCCTCCTGTGAAATCGCCAGCCACACCGGAGCCAAAGCACAGGGGTCACGCGCACCGGCACAGAGCAAGCCTGCTGGCTGCCAAGCCTTGACGTGACTTTACCACCTGGTCTGGTCACGGTGCTCGGTCAACTCATTAGGAAGCCTGGTGGGGAGTTCATGCATGGCTAGCCTTGTCGCACCTGAATGCTTTTTAGAAAAGAGACCAGTGGATTAGTGTGGAAAAACGTGAAAGGGTTATGCCGACCTGATCTCCTCCATCCTAAGGTGACGTCACTGCTTGTCACACTCGCTGTGCCTACACAGCTTTTTCCTAGCCATGAACCAATACCACGAACTCCTGGAAGACACATGGCCACAGATTGCAAAGAATCGCCCTGGAAACCCGCCGATTTTCAGGGGAGGGCCCATTTTATTTTTATGCTGCCTCACATGCGATTCCTGAAACCTTTTATCCCTTCCAAAAGGAGAATGTCCTTCCGAGATACTAGTAAGTCACATCGGCTCTCTCCTCATTGCTATAGAAACATCCAGTTGTCATAATAGTGTATTTTCGGTTCCTACGTTTTAAAACAACAAACATGAAAAAAAATTAAAAAACAATAAAACAACAAACATGGAAAACATAATCCATTAAAGGGATTGCTTGTTTACATAATCCATTAAAGGGATTTTTCTCCATAAACATAAAAAGTTTACATTTGTTAAAGTAAAATTTTGTCCTAATATGAATATATATACATATTTCATCCTGTAGTCGAGGTTCGTTTATGTATCTATATATATAAACCTACATACAAATATTTATGTAAATAAAACATGTTTTGTATAAATATAAATATATAAATGAACCTCAAGGCGACAGAATGAAAGAAGGCATTACCTCATTGGCATCTTAGTCTGTGAGGTAAACAAGCCATCCAGATATCATGAATAAACATAAAAATATTTTTGATACATTGGGAGATTTTTTTTGATGTTTTTATTTATTTTTGAGACAGAGAGAAAGCTGGGGAGGGACCGAGCGAAAGGGAAACAGAGGAACCGAAGCAGGCTCCGCACTGACAGCAGAGAGCCCGACGCAGGGTTCGAACTCGCGAGATCATGACCTGAGCCAAAGTCAGATGCTTAACCGAGCTACCCAGGTGCCCCCATTAGGGGATGTTTTAAAGGAAACCTGCGCCTTGTCATTTAGGATCTTCTGCAGTGGGCTACACCTGTCCTTTGCCTTCCCTTCACAGTATTTCTTTGATAAATTGTATTTTGAAGCAAACCGTAACCGTGTTTTCTCCCAGCAGAGTTAGTATTCTGTTGGTGCGCTGATACAGAAAGTGAACAAAAGAAACTGTTGGTCGTGCCTCCTGGTTTTCACAGGACTTCAAAGGGTCAATCCTGTGCTGTTCATCATTTGGGCCAACACGAAACAGAGCTCTTTTGTATCTGTGTTTAGAAATATTCCACAGTAAATATTAATTTATGCAAAGCTGCACGATTTGTACAAGGAGAAATCAATGACATAACAGATTTCTAATTTCCGACCGACTGCATGAGACGCTTTAACTAAAACAGGATGATGCTCTTCCCAGAAGGTTATCAATGCCTCATCTGCTTCCTCTCAAACGTGAAAAAGTTATTCTTTAAAACACTTAAGGCCAAAAAATAACCTAGAGAATTGGTCTCTGAGCGTGTGAATTAGAAATCAGACTTCTGGTGAAGCTATAAAACAAGAACCGATACGAGCTTGCTAGAGTCCAGTCACGCCTCGTATATCTGCCACCAACTAAGGACGATGGCAAGTCCCCCCTCACCAGCCAACCTCATCTCCTTCTAGAACCTACGCACCCTTCCCTTACCACAAACACACCACATGCTTTCAGGCCCCTTGGCATTTTGGCCCCCAGCTCTGTTCTTTGCTTGGAATATCTTCCCTCCTCCCCGCCCCCAATACTAATCCCAGCCAACTGGTTTACCTGCTAAACTACCCATCTAGACTCAGGAGAACCATGACTTTCCCCAGAGATCTTTCTCGGTGCACCACCCACCCTCCCTCAACAAAAATTTGCCTGCCTCTCTCTTCCGGGCTTCCATCACATCTTGTATTTACCTCCAAAAAAACATTTGGCACAGTGTCACATACATTCATTTTTCTCTCTCTATGAACCCTTAGAGAACAGAGACAGTGAACACTCTGTGTCCCCAATGATCTGCAATTTCTAGTGTAGTCAACAATAAATGTTTGTTGACTGAATGAGTTTTCTGAAAACGAAGGCTTACTATTTTTTATTTCATCTGTCCTTTTTATGGTTTAATTTTCCCAAGAGGACTCTGCTGGGGTGCCTGGGTGGCTCTGACCAGCATCTGACCCTCAGTTTCCGTTCAGGTCATGATCTCAGGGTTTCATGAGTTCATGAGTTCAAGTCCTGCGATGGACTATGCACTGACAGCGCGAAGTCTGCTTGGGATTCTCTCTCCCTCTCTCTCTACCCCTCCCCCCGAGCTCACACGTGTCTCTGTCTCTCTCAAAATAAATAAATAAACTTTAAAAAGTTTTGTAGGAAGACCTTGCCTTGTTACGGTACAATACATAATTAATTTTTTTTTCTTGATAACTGAAGTTCATCTTCATTTTACAAACTATCACTGCACTGCTCTGGCTGCTAACAGGTACAAGGACTGCCAACTGCGATCCCAAACCTTCGCCATAGCAGAGACTTAGAATTATTAAGCTACTTCGTAAGTTTCTATGTTTCTCCTCTTTTTTTTTCAGACTTTCTCTTCTCTCAGTTTTTAGTATAACTGCTTCTGATAGAGTTCACAAATCCACCCTCCCTTAATTGGTAGACTTTAATCTGCTAAGGGCAGAGGAATTCGGTAACTAAGCTTGTTAATCCTGTGCAACTAAGACTAAATAATCTTTGAATTGGTGCCTATAAAGTAATAATGTCTTGGGGCTCTGGTATTTGGAATGTGTGACAACTACATACTTCAGTTGCTTGAGGCCTTAGAAATCACCTCCCGGGTTCTCTGCCCTAGTTTGCAGTGCTGACCTCCACATAATTGAGATTTTGTAATAATTAAGCATCTTAGACACGATTTGCCATAATCCCTCCTTAGAAGAAAAAGATGCACATGGAAATTTTACTCGGAAATTGCAAGTTTAAAATGAATCAAATGGCCTGTGGTACATTTGTAAATAGGCTAGTACATTTCTGGACTGAATCTGACCATCTACAAAACAGGGAACATCATTAAACTAGTTACGGTACATAGATATCACGTATCAGTCAGGATAGGCTAATGATGCTTGGGAACAAACAGCTCAAGACCATCCACGTCTTCCATTCGTTGTGGTTTTCTTTTTCTCACTCGTGCTACACGTCCATCATGAATCACATTCTACATTCTCATGCTGGGACCAAACATAAGACGGTCAGCCTCCTGGCAGAAGGAAAGAAACATAGAGCACCACATATGGGCTCATTAGACCTCTGCCCAGAGGTGACATTTATCACCTCTGCCCTCAGTTCACTGGCTGAGGCAAGTCACATGGCCACTTGTGAGTCCAGCCAGGTAGGAGGATACAATCCTCTCACTTGGGAGGGAAGGGAGGGGAGGAAACTGGAATACTGGGTAAAGAGGAATGGATTTGCTACTCTGAAATCTACTACGGCTAATTTCTCTTCCAGGTACTCTAAAAAAGGGGACGCAGATATCAGGCACCGGCGTTGACAGCGAAAGAAATGACAGCACTCCCTCCGACAGAGGATGGACTTTTTACCTCAGAATCTCTCACCCCAACTTTCCAGACAGCCACTGCTGACTGACGGAGGTTAGCTCGTTAGATTAAAAATATTTGCCAACCCTTCTGTAAAGAGTCAAGTAATCTAACATTCAGGGGTAAGGGAAGGCTTCCTAGAAGTCCTATCTGAGGTGAAAACGGGTCCCATCTGAACCAGGTGACAAAGAGGGAGAGGTTGAGGCAGAAGCAGCCGCACCGGGACACCCCTGGGGGCAAGGTGGTGCGGCACAAAAGGCGCTCTGATGAGGAAGGAGCCTGAACTCGTGTGGTGGCAGGGGGACGGGGAAACCGAGACGAACAAGTGCTATGGAGGTCAAACCGATTTGACGAGATCATATGGAAGGCTGGCCTTGTGGGTTTCTGGCTCGAGCGGAGTCCAGATGGTGCCGATGGTCGAGAACTAGGCACAAAGAAGGAAGAACGGCTCAGTGGGGGGGGGGATATGAGGCCAGTCCCAGGCACCTGAACTTGGAGCTGCTCGGGGGACATGTCTTCAGACATGTCAGCGGGGCTTGTCCAGGGCAGAGCTGGAGAACTTGGGTGAGATCTAAACTCAAAAAATGGAGAGGAGCATCATCGGCTTCGAGATGGCCCTGGAAGGTCTAGAACTAATGTGACGGCACAGGGAGCGAGCAGAGTGAGAAGCACAGAAGAGGGACGAGAGCTGGGAGGATCCCCACTAGAGAAAAGAGAGAGAGTGTGGACACAGGAAGCTGGGGGCAGAGAGACCAAGAGAGATGAGGCTGAATTTACCCAAAAGGTGAGGTTCTGCTGACCTGGGAAGAGCAGGGTGAGAGGCCAGGGGGATGGGGACACAAGTGCGGCTGCCTGTGGTGACTAGAACAGTGAATGGGAAGTGAGAAGGCACAGACTGCCTCACTCACCAACGTGCTCCAACGACAGCCCTCTGCACACCCTCCTCCCTTCCCCATAGGAATCACATGCTCCTCAGGGTAGAGGGCCCATTAGGATGAAAATAAGATGAAAATGGATGTATTTTTCTAAAAATTATATTTTCAGGGTCCTAGTGTTCAGAATTAACCTTTCGTAGCACGTTGCCTTCTTTTAAGCTTCAAAATGATGGCACGTCCTCCCGTACAACGTAGCAAATATACAATGTGTACACACTGCCTCCGCCTCGATGAGACTCGAGCTCTTATCTCCAGCCGGGATCCCTGCTCCAAGTTCTGCCTGTCCGGCTGAACCGTCTTGCTCACTGCTCAAACCTACCCTGGCCGCTGCCGACCTCCGCACCTTCCCCCAAGTGCACTTGAGCCGCGCGAAAACGGAATTCCTGTCCAGTCAGACCAATACGGTACTTCGTAAGCAGTTCGAGAGTCACGGTCCCCACAGCGAACTGCTCACAGAGCAGTACCGCCCCAAGGATCTCTGCCTAGCAAAAGTGCAGATTCTTGCGATAAACAAAGATAACGCCTACCTTCTAAATCACAAGTGCGTAGGCATTCTTACCTCGCTTTTGCCCCTTAATAACAAACATGTTTTTATAATGAACGAATTAATCACACTTAGCATTTTTATGGTAGTCCTTACCCACCTGACTGACTTGTGTCACACTAAGTCACCGGGGCCAGATGACGGCTTTTAGGAATTAAAAAGTTGAACGGTCTCCCTGTCCTCACCCTGATGTGTCATTAGCCATTTCCCACTTGGCTCGGAATTACCACACGGCTCATGGCTGCTGGCCTAAATACACTTCTCTACTGAACTTCAGATATACATATCCACTGGCTAGCGAGGGGATCCACTTAGGGGCCCCGCGGACACTTCAGTCTCAACGTGACCAAAACCAAGCTCATCACCTACCCTCACAAAAGAGAAGTTACGATTTCCTTCCCAGTGTCCCATCGCCGCCCAACCAATCATCTAAACGAGACCCTAGGCATGAACCTCCCTGCCCCAAGGTCACTTCCACCTTGGATCTGTCCATTTTCCCTCCTACCATTACTGCCCAGGTCCCAGCCTCCATCCTCTCCAGGCTTACTAAAATAGCCCCTGACTGGAAGCAAGAAAACAAGGTAGTACTTCATGGTTAATGTCTCAGTTATAACATTTTCCTGGTGGGCCATTTGAACTTAGATCCTTATTTTCCTCAAAAAAAGTACCGACAGTGTTTAATGTGGCTGTGACATTTTAATAAATGAAAGAAAGAACAAAGGATTAAGGATCCTAACTAGATTTTGTGTTCCTTCTACTACAAAGAAATAGAGTATGAGACCAGCAGGGAAGCTTCCAAATACAGAGAGTCAGTACAAAACATAAACACTTCACTTCCTTATCCAATTAGCTACCAGGTGCCTTCAAGTTTTCCTCTAGAACTTTCCCCAAATTCACTCATGGTCTCCATCTCTCCAACTGAGATTCTTAGTATGCCATGCTTAGATTGCTACTATAGGATAGTGTCTCTTCAACTTGAATTTGTTACTGATATTTTGTATATAATTAATTTACTTCTACAGAATGTTTTATTTTTCCAATTTGTTAAGGTCAGTTGGAATTCTTTCGTATTTCCCAGAGTATCGGCAACTCTGTGAAATCTGCAAAGTCGATACCGTGTTCTCTAAGTCTTGATCAAGTCACCCCTACGTACACTAAGCAGAACTGGTCGCTAGGTGTTATCGGGCCTGATATCACTTCATTGGCAGTGGGAATAATGCTAAATGCTCTGTGGCTGTGACACGCATGCATTCATTCCTACACCGTTACTCTAGTCAAGAGAAAGTACCATATTATTAAAGTTCAGATGAACACATCTATTATTTTTCCATTATTTATGTCTTCTATATATAGAAGACAGATTAGATTAGTCTAATGCCATTTAGTTTAGGCAAAACCCATTGGTTACTAGATCTGTCTAAGAATAATAATAAACTATTTGATGATTTTTTTTTCTGATATCTTCATGTATGTGATGTTCGTCTGACCTGTCTATAATTTCCATGGTCAATCTATTTTTGGCTGTTTTGTAAGCCAGGCACAATACTTAACACATTTTAATTCTCGGAGACTTCTCTTTCTCTCTGCAATTAAAAAATAATAACAAGAATGACCCACCACCACAGTGGCACCTGGTAGTTCTTTCAGTACGCGGCATGTCTAACCAATACAAATAGTTCCAGTTCTTCAAAGCACTTTTTAACTCTTTTTCTATTTTGACTCTCTTTACTTTCATCAAAACTGGGAACTGTTCCAGACTCCTTCACATCTGATACCTCTTATGAAGAGTGAATTGAATAAGACATTAAAAGCCTCTGCCTTTTCACCAGCTTCTGTTACCGGTTTTCCTGGCCTGTCTATCAGGGACCCATGCCAAGCAACTGGTGAAATTATATTACAACAAAGTCCTTCTGAAACTTGCAGTAACTAGCCCATATGGACAGGGTCCAAAGTGGACTAACAGTCCATTCTCTCTGATGTGGAAAAAGTTTATGACAAGAGAATAAGAGAGAGTATAAATTGCCTTTTCTCAATTTATTATATTTTATTTTTTTCTCTCAGCTTCTTATGCACCTTCGAAGGGGAAGGAAGAACAGGCGAGAAGTTTTTATTGATAATTGGGTCAGCCCGTTTTTCTTTTTAACACAAGCAAACGAAGATTCTTCAAGATCTGATCTCTTTCCACCCGGGGTCTACCTTGATGACTCAGAGGAGAAGTATTTGGGGGTGGGAAATGCATGCCGGTACCAGTGTCTACTGGCCTAGAGTGTCTGAGGCATTTTATTAGAGGACCCTGAGTTGGTCCTGTATAGATGAGAAAGAAAGAAATGAGCGGGAAAAGCTGTCTTCCGTCACTCCATTTGCTTCTGTCTCCTTCTCTGGGAGTGCTTGGAAAGAACCAACAAGTTCATCAGCCCCTCTACCTGCAGCGAGAAAACTCCATCTGTGTTTAGCCAGTTCACTAAGTCCATGAAGATGAAGAAACGTTTCCAAATTGTCACTCTTGCCAACAAGTCGAAACAAGAGAACATACACCTATATGTGGTCAAAATGTTTTCAGTGCTTCTTTCATAATTGAAGAGAGCTGGTAGCATCGGGAGTACGGAAAGATCGTAGGGCCTCTTCAGCTTCTGAATCCACAAATCCCTATCTTCATCAAATACATCTCAGTTCACCCACTAGAAAAGGAGAAAAAAAATCTTTTCCGAAAATTCTATTGCTTTGTACACAAATGGCTACACTACTTGTGAAAATCCTTTTTTTTTTTTTAATGTCCCAGACTGGTCTTCTAAACCTCCACTTGGATGTGTTATTCCTGTTCCATGAATCACCCCAGAATTCTCACTGACCTTCTTTTGTAGTATAATTTTTTTTCCTTAGAATCAGAAAGCATTATATCATTTTTGTGAAAGACTACTTTCCATTCCAAGCTTTCCACAGAAAATTCTATTTATCAGTGGTTTGATACTTTAAGTATCACGACTCAACTTAATTTGCTCTTATGAGTTCTTAAGAGTCCAAAGAAGGCCTGCAGTCAGCTACTGTTTAAAACCTGTTCCTTCTCAAATGTCACTCTTTGGTGGCAGTATGTGTTTTATCTCTTGGCCTTCGAAAGTGGATTTCGCCAAACCAGATTCATCAACTGGCAGATGACAAAACTATATGGGAAACTAAAATTTTCCCCACGAACTATTCTTAAGTATAGGTGAATAAAAAACTAGGGCCCATAGAGAGAGCCAGTGCCTAGAATAGTACAGAAAAAAAAGCTCCCTATAATTAGTTAAAGGGATCCAAAGTGTAGGTGTCCCTAGGATTTCTATTAGCGCACTCAGAATCCGACACCATTAAGCACTGTGATTCACGGACTACCTACATCGAAGTCAATGGGAGTGCTTTTTAAAATACAGGTTCGGGGTGCCTAGGTGGCTCAGTCGGTTGAGCATCTGACTCTTTGTTTTGGCTCAGGTCATTATCTCAAGGTTTGTGAGTTCCAGCCCCGAATCGGGACTCTGTGCTGACAGGCGGAACCTGGTTGAGATTCTCTCCCTCCCTCTCTCTCTCTCTGCCCCTCCCCTGCTTGCACTGTCTCTATCTCTCTCAAAATAAATAAACATTTTTAAAACATTAAATAATAAGTAGATAAATAATAAAACACAGGTTCCAAGGCCTCATCTCTGACCAACTATATTGGCATCTAAGAAGTGAGGTCCAAGAATCCGCTCCCGGAACTATTCTTGGGTCACTAAAGTTTCAGAATCCCTGCCCTGAAAGAAAGTAGAGAGTTATCCAGTGGCCAAGATTGGGCTTGGCCAAGGTACGGGCTGGGTTGGGTTGAGGAAGGTGTGGACTGAGCTGGGGAAAATCTCACCTAAGCAAAGCAGGCAGACGGAGCAGTAATGGGATAAAGGTCAGAGTAAGGTAAATTGATAAAGAGAGACAACCAAAACCACCTACAAGTTCCTTTAAATAAAGAAAAAAATTTTTTTAGTATTTTTTTTGGGGGGGATAGCACAAGCAGGGGAGGGACAGAGAGAGGGGGACAGAGGATCTGAAGTGAAGGGGGCTCTGTGCTGACAGGCTGACAGCAAGCCTGATGTGGGCCTCAAACTCATGAACCGCGAGATCATGACCTGAACCGAAGTCAGACACTCAACCAACTAAGCCACTCAGGTGCCCCTAAAGAAAATTTTTTTAATTCCACATCAATAAACTTTTGGAAAATACTAAGGATGTTAAACCATGGTATTAGCATAAGTCTACCTTTTAAAATCAAAGCACTAACCTGCTATTCAAATTGTTGAGCTTAAGGATTTCGAAGCAAACCAGACTACGTAGAGTGTATGTAACGCACGTACAGTGAAGAATGATAAAGTATGGGAAGTGTGGTTCAAGCCAGAATGGCAATTTTCTCTTAAATATCAAGCATTTTCTATATCAATTCACCTTAGATTGAATTTAGAGCACTTGGGGCTCAAGGACAGAAGAGTTCCCCAATGGCGTTTGTCTCCTGGCCACTGGCAGACTTCCATCTGTCTCAGTCGGAGGGAGTCTCTCAATGTCAGCTTTCTGAGAAAGCGACAGGGAAGACATGAGTTTGGCTTTCTCACGTCTCTTCCCACACCAGTCTTCAGAGGACTACACAAGGCTCGAAAGCAGGATCATAAGAAAATCTGGCTTCTGGTCTCCACTAATCCACTGATGGACTGAATAAGTCATTTAAGCTTGTACGTTGTAGCTTCCTGACCAGTACGATGAGGAGGTTAGAGGAGATTATCTTCAGGCTCCAAAACTCTGAATGTCACATTACACACAACCCTGATGCTGTGCGTTTTGCTTTAAAGAGAACAGAACTCACGGGCATCTCAATTTATTGTCCCTCCCCCCGCCCCCGCAAAGAGAAATGTAATATGTCAAAATGATTCTGTTGTTGACACTATAATTTTGATTGGGAAAATGAAAATAATTCTGGGTAAAAAAAAAAATGAAATCTACTTTGGGCTTCAGATACCAGTGAAATTCCAAGGCCCTCTTCCTTACCTTCCCTCCATCCACCTTCTTTCAGCTCTCTCTCCTCTCTAATCTCACCCTCGGCCAGCCAATTTCTTTGGCTTGAGTTGGGAATGACCTGATATGCATGTAAAACTTACTCCTCAAAAAAATTTAGCTGAGGGTAGTAGCTTAGATTATCCTAAAGAAGTCACTGAAACAGTCTTAAAGGATCTATAAAAAAACATAACACTGGGGTGCCTGGGTGGCTCAGACAGTTGAGCATCCAACTCTTGATTTTGGCTCAGGTCATGATCCCAGGGTTGTGGGCTCAAGCCCCACGTTGGGCTCTGCACTGAGCATGGAGCTTGCTTAAGATTCTCTCTCTCTCCTGGCCCTCTCCCCAGCTCACGGCACTCCCTCTCTTTCTCATTCTCTCTCTCAAAAAAAAAAAAAAAAAAGAATGCAATATTTACACACATTTCTGAAGCTATTCGGTTCTGAGTGTGTATTTTTAACAGGGATTTAGACTGTTTTCGCGACATCAGTCGATCTTTCCTCAACTCGTACCACTTTTCACCTCCTCTGGGCCCCTGTGCTGTATCCCAGCTCCCTGACCGACTCTTCGATCCTTCTGAGTCACAGCATCGATAACCTACAAGCTGTCCTTAAAACCAAAAAAGTAACGATCTCTCAGCTTATATTTCATTTAAATACACTTGTAGGAGTTTTGACTTCTCAGATACCACTACTTTGGAAACTTTTGCCCACACACTGCCAATTCTTTACTGTTTCCAAACAAAATTTACAACAACTGTTGCCTCTTAGCAAAATAGAAAAAAAAAAAAAAAAAAAGAACCCAATAATAGAGTGCGTCCCTTCTGTTCCCTATAGCAATAGGCTCGCCTCTATTTCAGTATTGCTTAAACTAGTCATTTCACGTATTGTCAGGCTTTGGGGGCTCTGCCTGTACTATACAAAAGATTTACAAAAAGGTTTCCATGGCAAGCAACAAGAACAAATGAAAAAGTCCAAGAGAACTGTAAACAGAAAAGATAAGGCTCAGTCAATCTCTGAAACGGACATGAAACTGACATGCAACCCACGCAAAAGCAACCGCGTTAATCACAGCTGAAATTATCGGCATTTCCCTGAAACATGACAAGAGCCACACAATAAATGAAGACACTGGACTTTTTATGGATGGAATAGTCACGCACAGCTCAATGCAAAAGACTCTAGTGACACGAGGGCAGTCACCTTCTGCATACAAATTCTATTCCTTGTTTAATGGACTAGACAAGTGTTGCCACTTTAATTCATGGCCCTACATAAAATGAGCATTAAAATAATCTCCTTTTGAATCTTTATGTTTTCTGGAACCCTGGTAGCTAAGTGCTGATACCAACAATTATCTAAGCATAAGCAGTTGTTGGAAAAGGCAGGAATCGGTAACGGCAGGTCAGCTGAAAAGAGGCAAGAGTGAGGTGTGGCTGTGCCTTATGGCAGTGACAGAGCTCAAGCTGCAGGCACCTCTCAGGTAATGACAGAGCAGAACCCACAGAGCGCATATATGGAAGGAGGCATTTTCACTCGTTTACGCAAAAGACAAAGGCAGAACTATGATTTGTTCCTCTTTGTAGCCCTAGCACTCCTCCTGGCACACAGTAGTTGGTCAATAAATGCTCACTGAGCGAAAACATAGTGCCAAATTCAGAGTCAGGAAACGCACTGATGTGAAATGATTATCGCGCAAATAAAACGGCATCATTTCGCATAAAGGGAACGTGGGTGGATTTTTCTCTCTCTCTTAGTAATGAGAAGCCACTCTGGGTATCTTAATACTAGACATAGAATAATTTCTTATTTCTCAATTTCCTCTCTCTCAATAATTCCTCCCCCTCCAATCAATTCACGAAGACAAATTCAGGTCATTCAGGGCTCTACAAGGCTACTACAGGAAAGCATAAATATCCCGCAATAGATATCGCCATAATTTGAACGTATATAGAAAAAAAACAAGTTTTGGGGCACCTGGGCGGCTCAGTTGGTTAAGCGGCCGACTTCAGCTCAGGTCATGATCTCACGGTCTGTGAGTTCGAGCCCCACATCGGGCTCTGTATCTCCCTCTCTCTCTGCCCTCCTCCTGCTCACGCTCTGTATATCTCTTAAGAATAAATAAGAAAAAAACATTAAAAAAAAAAGAAAAAAAACAAGTTTTGATAGAGTCCCCTTCTGGCCCTCTTCCTCCACGGCCTCTCGTCGGCGATGACGTGAACAGTTGTTTTGTCTACGGCCATAGCTTTTGCAAAGAAGTCAAAGTGAAACGAGTTTGCCTTTTTTCATAAACATATCATTTAAAAAGATCTAATACAAGACAGAAACGTATTGAATAAATTATTAAACTCAAGGTGAAGGGTATGGATTCAATAATTCTCATTTCTTTCTATAGAACCTCAACCACTCTTGGTACCCCGCCCATTTACACGGTGGCCTCCCTCCGCCTCCGCCTGCCTCCTCCCCTCGCCTTCTCCCCCGTCTGGTGCCTGCGCTCTGTCCCTTCACACCAGCTTGCCATCGCTATTCCCGCCATCTGGAGTCGGTTTTCAGTATCTCTGTCTCATCAGCTCTCCATCTATTTTAAAATATCATCTGAAAACATATGTTCCCCCCCCACACACCCCTTCCAATTTCCTCTCTGCTTTTATTTATTTCATCCTCTGACTTCCTTCGGCTCTGAAAAACCCATCTGATTCACTTCAGAAAACCGCTCTACAAAGGACCGTAACTGCATTTGATAGGAACGATTGTCATCTCTCAGGTCTGAAATATCTCCGACGAGTGAGTCTCCGCGAGATGACGGAAAGGGCGAGAAAGAACATGAACCAGGAAACGAGGGCGTTTCTAACATTAAAATTACCTCAAATGCCGGGGATCACTGCCAAGTGTCCGGTGTCGCCCTGCCCTGTTGCACAGCCCCACAAAGAAGCCAACCCCAGGTCACCACTGAGACTCACCATCCCGAACATCTTTTTAAACACTTCCAACTGGGTAAGAAGCCGCTTAACCCATCTTTAAGACAGCCCATAGGAGAGTTGGGGGAAAAAATCAAAAGGCTTCCCTTCATCCTTTCTATTTCCCTTCAAAGTCTTGCCCAATGATCTGGAAGAAAGGAAGAAAAAGAGGGAGGGAGAGAGGGAGGAAGGAGGACAAATCCCCAAAGAGAAAGAGGATAAACTTGCTCTAGACGCCCAGTCGGTCAGCAACTTCGATTTTTAGACTGCCCAGCCATCTCCTCCCCTCGCCTCTTTACTTTCTGTAATTAACCTCTGCTGCTGGGATTACTCCCTTTTAATTCTCACGGCCAGCATTTACAAATCACGTGTAAGATGCGTGCCGCTCCACCATTCTCCAGCCTCGGCCGACGCTTTTCTGCCCTGTGCTGGTGATGGAGATTCTTTCATCCTGTTTGCCTTTCCTTTCTTTATTCCCCCTGAACCACAGTGAAGAAGCTGAAAAATGAGGATCTCACTCTCAAACTCAGCTCTATTGTCAGTCCCGCGGGCTGCAGCGGTTGTAAGAGCCGGAGGAATCACTGTTGCTAAGCAACACTTTGCACCCTGTGTAAAAGATAAAGAGCACCATGTATGGCTCTGAGGACGAGGCAGTCCACTTCCCTGCGAACTCCGGGGGCCGACCTCGGGACGATCAACAGAGAAATATCTATTCTATTAATACAGGGCTTGGGGAGAAAGTTCTCAAATTTTCTTTCTTTTTCTTTAGATCATTTCTCATCTTCTCCAAAAGAAGCACGACCTCATGGGCAACGAAATGGATGGCGAATCCGTAATTTGGGTTTCTGGGATTGATTTGTGCCACAGGTTTATTCATTGAACAGAGATGCTTCCTTATATACCCTTCCATGACTCAGTTACTTCCGCTTAAAAAAAGTGAAAATTAAAAGCAGCTGCGTCACAAAATTGCAAGAAATTAATTTTTTAAGGTTATTTATTTATTTTGAGACAGAGAGAGAGAAAGAGCACGTGAGCAAGGGAGGGGGGCAGAGAGGGAGAGGGAAAGGGGGGGGGGGAGAGAGAGAATCCCAAGTAGGCTCCACGCTGTCAGTGCAGAACCCAATGCAGGGCTCGAACTCACAAACCATGAGATCATGACCTGAGCCAATATCAAGAGTCGGAGGCTTAACCAACTGGGGCACCCAGGTGCCCCAAGAAAGTAATTTTTAAAACAGTATTATAACATCCTTGGCAACGACAAAGAGCCTCTCTAAGTTATTAAATGTTAATAACACATTTCCTGCCAGTCTCCCTCATGTGTCCCTTGGAGCAGTTTTCTCCTGGGGGGGTTCCATTCTCTCATCCCCACCTTCCACAGAAACATCTTGTGATTGTTTGGGAGGAAGGATTAACCACCAGGAAGGAACTTTAGCGAAGGGAGGGCCGCCTCCTTCATTCACAGCCTGACACAGAAGTGGGTGGGCCAGCGGTGGGGCAGAAGACCCGCCTGCCCTCCTCCAGCCACATCTCGCAAGGCTTCCCCCTCTGGGTCATGTCCTGAATTGACAAAAGAAGTGAAGTTCCGGCCAACACGGCCAAACCATGAACTTCTTGAACTCTAGTCATCCGTAAGGCTAACACTCTAGTCATCTGTAAAGATCCTCAGATCCTCAGAGCCTTCCCCGTATCTAAGACAGCTAGTCACCCCCACGGGGTCTGTTCTCTGTTCTTCCAACGTAAGACTTCATCGCTTGCAGCTCGGTATGGCCAAGAAATAGCTCCAGCCAAAACCATCTACACAAAAGGGATGAGTGAAACCTTTACATCTCTCCTTCCCCCACGCCTTCCTGTTGCAGGGAAAGTGAACATGGTGAGAGCCGCCATGAAACATCGGGACAAGGGCGAGGCCAACCGCTGGCGGAAAAACAAGACTGAAGTGGGTCTCCGATGGCTTCCCAGAGCCGAGCCACCGCATCGGCTCAGACTTAGGCCATAGAGAAATGTGCTTCCAACTTGTTGAAGCTGCTATTATTTAGCTTCCCTGTCACTTGCAGATCCTAAATAATCTGCACCCCAGTCATTTCTGTTCTACCTCAGAGGCTTTCCCAGACCTATGTAGGGTGAAGCATGGCAGTAAAACAACCCTGTGCCCAAAGGAAACTCCAAAAAGTTTTCGAAGTGGAAACTGTAACAAGATCCACCGCTTACGGAGGGCATTTTTCCACTAAACCAAGAATGTGAGGCAGTTCTCATCTATAATTCATTCTAGGAAAGAAACATCGTGCTTTCAACCAATCAGCACATATCTACTAAGGTGTCACTGTACAAAACACTGTCTAAAACAGAGCAGAAGCCACAAAGACGGACAGGACTTGCCCGTCTCCCTGGAACGAATGTCCTCATGGGGGAGTCATGAGGTGTACCGTTTCGATTAGGCTTACTTATACAGTGTGTGACCGACCTGGACAAATCATTTACTTCTCGGTGACGGTGAAGAGCCTCTCTCAGGCCTCATCGGCCCTAAACATCTAGGCTTCTGCCACCACTGTTAATATGCTACTTCAGGGTCCCACCAGGGCCAGAGTTAGGGTCCTTTTTATAGCTTTAATGAAGCCTAACTGGCACACAATATAATGCACATATTGAAGGTGTACAGTGAATGGGTTCTGACATCCATATACCCATGAAACTATGACCACAATCGAGACAATGAAGATTTCCATCATCAGCAGTTTCCTCAAATTTCTTTGTATCCCATACCCCTTCCTTCCCCACTGACCCGAACCCAGGGAACCACCAATATGCTTTCCCTTGCTACAGATCAGTTTGCATTTTCTAGAATGATACTGAAAGGGAATCACATGTGTATGTTACTGCACGCGCTGTGTTACTAGGTGTACGGTACTGACTGATTCCTCTCACTCGGTATAATCACTTTGAGAGTCATCCACGCTGTTGAGTGTATTGGCATTTCGTTTCTTTTCAGGGTTGAGTAGTATTACATGGTATGGATATACCAAAATAAATTCATATTTATCTATTCACACTGATGGACATTTGGGTTGTTTCCAGGTTGGGGCGATCAGGAATAAAGCTATAGAGCTATGAACATTCATGTCCAAGTCGTTATGCATACATGTTGAACACCTATGCTTTATTTCTCTTGGATAAGTAGGAGAAGAATTGCTGGAGGGGATGGTACCCAACTTTTTGGGAAACACTTATAAAATATTTGTACCCTTTTATATACCCGCCAGCAGCTCTGAGAGTAACTGTTTCTCCACATCCTTTTCCTTAATATGGTCACTCTTTTCAAGGTTATGCATTGTAACAGGAGTGCAGTAGTGTTATCTGTGGTTTTAATTTACATCTACTTAATGACTAATCATGTGAAAAAAGATGCTTTTCCAACTCTTCTGCCCCTTTTTAATGGGTTTATTAGGTTTTCATCTTCTTACTGTTGAGTTTTAAGAGTTCCTTATAACAATAATAATGATAATAATAATAATAATAATAATAATAATAATAATAATAAAACTAGAAAAAAAGAACTCCTTATGGATTCTGGGTAAAGTCCTTTGTGTGATATGTATTTTGCAATGTTTTCTCCCAGTTTCTAGCTTCCCATTTCACTTTCCCGTTGACACTTTTTGAGGGGAAAAAAAGATTTTTAATATCCATGAAATACAATTTATTCATTTATTATAGTTTCTGCTTTTTTAGTATATTTTTTTTTAAAGATTTGCCCAACTCGTGATCATTAAAACTTCGTTGCACATTTTCTTCTGGAAATTTAATTGTCTTACATTTTTGTCTATAATCCACTTCGAGTGTGTGGTCTGAGGTAAGAGTTGACGCCTTTCTTTTCTCTGGCGTAGAGCTATACAACTGTCCCAGCATCATTTGTTGGAAGAATTTTCCTTACCCAATTGAGTTAACGTGGCATCTTTATGGAAAATTATTCTGC
Source organism: Paguma larvata (assembly GCA_030068075.1). Taxonomy (NCBI): domain Eukaryota; kingdom Metazoa; phylum Chordata; class Mammalia; order Carnivora; family Viverridae; genus Paguma; species Paguma larvata. The sequence continues at coordinate 118,498,600 of CM057828.1, read as the reverse complement.
TCCATCTCTCCTGCCTTCATGCTACCACCACACAGCCTTACTGTAGCTCTACAATAAGGCCTGAAATCAGGCAATATGCAAGTTCCAATTTTTCTTTTTTTTTTTTCAAGATTATATTTGTAAATCAGCAGTCAAGTTCTGCAAGACGAAAAGGCTGCTGGGATTTCAACTGGGATAATGATGAATGTCTCGATCAATTTGGGGAGAACTGACGTAATAATACTGAGTCTTCCAATCCATAATCTATGCATTTATTTAGACCTTAATTCATTTTTCTCAGCAAATTTTTACAGTCTCCAGTGTAGAGGTCTTACACAGTTTTTGTCAAATTGAACCCAAAATATTTCATAACTTTTGATGCCATCCTAAATGGTATTGGTTTTCAACCTCAAGTTCTAATTGCTCGTTGCTATACTGTATATAGAAATACAATCAATATGTATATTGAGCTTATCTCCTGCAATCCTATAAAACTCACTTACTAGTTCTAGTAGCTTTTTTTTAAGATTCTTTAGGACTATCTCCATCGACAATCATATTGTCTATAAATAAAGACAGTTTATCTTTTTCAATCTATGTGCTTTTTCTTTCTTTCTCCCGCCTTACTGCAGTGACAGAACCTCCAGTACTATGTTGAATACAACGTGAAAGCGGGTATCCTTGCCTTGTTCCTCATCTTAGGGAAAAGCTTCCAGTCTTTCACCATTAAGTAAGAAGGAAGCTTTACAAACATTTGTCACAAATGCCCCGTGTCAGGATGGAAAAGTTCCCTTCTACTCCTATTTCGCTGAGTTTTCATCAGGAAGGGATGTGAGATACGGCCAAATGCTTGTTCTATGTCTAGTTAAGGTACACATATACTTTTTCTTTTTCAGTTCACACTAATTGATGTTTAAATTTTAAACAACCCTGCATTCTTGGGATTAAACCCTTAGTTGGCCATGATGTATTATCCTTTTTATATACTGTTGGATTTGATAAGCTAAAAGTTGGTGAAGAACTTTTATGTCTGTGTTTATGAAGAGTGTTTCTCTGTAATTTTCATTTCTTGTAATTACTTTGTCTAGTTTTGAAACTAGGACACTACTGGCCTCATAACCTCTCCCATTTTCTGACGGTTTGTGCAGAATTGTTGTTTCTCCCTTAAACACTGGGTAGAATTCACCAATGAAAGCAGTTAGGTCTGGAGTGAGCTTTGGGGAAATGTCTTTAAATACAAATGTTGTATTTTTAATAAAAATATGATCACTCAATTTGTCTATTTCCTTTTAAGTGGGGGGTAGGACATCTATGTCATTTCTGGGTCTTTTTCTGTATTGTTTTCCTCTTCCTCATGGGTCACATTTTTCTACTTCTTTGAATGCCTGGTAATTTCTGATTGGATGCCAGACAATGTGAATTTTATTTTGTTGGGGCTGGAGCTTTTTTACTTTCCTTTAAATATGTTTGGCCTTTGTGTTGGATGCAACAAAGTTCCTTGGAAATAACTTGATCCTTCCGTGGCTTGCCTTTAAGCTTTGCTAAGCAAGACCAGAATAGTCTTTAGTTTAAGGGCTAACTGTGCCACACAACTGAGGCAAGGGTCTTCTGAGAATTCCAAATGATACCATATGTTAGCAGGTCTTCCCAGTCTGGGGGGTGGATTCCACCTGAGTCTCTGCCATGTCTTTCCCTGGCCTCAGGCAGTTTCTTCCCACATATTCACTGAAAACCACACAGATCTCGGGGACTGTCTCTCTGTGTCATTCTCTCTTACCCAGGATCTTGCCACCCTGTGAATTCCAGTGGCTGAAGCCTCTTCAAACTGTTTTCTCAACTGAGGGTGATAGTGAGGCTGTGCTATATGTCTGAAAATATAATATATACTCCAGGCAGTGAACTGGAGCAATCACACTTGCTTCCCTTCTCCAAAAGATTACTGTTTTGTGCTACTTGTCTAATGTCTGAAAACTGTTGTTTCACATATTTTCCCTGGTTATTTTTAGCTGTTTAAGTTGAGAAAGTAATTCCAGCCCCTTTTACTCTATCGTCGCCAAAAACATGTCTTCTCTCTAAAAACTCTCCACATCTTCATCTGTTCTTTCCACTATCAACTTTCGAGAGTCAGCAGAGTATACAGCACAGTAGTTAAACGGCCTCCGGAGTCAGACAACATGGCTTCCGATAGCGACTTAGCCATCACTCTGTGCATGACCTTACATAAGTTATTTAACCTCTCTCAGTCCACCTTGCTTATCTTAAAACTAAGAAGCCTATAAAAGCACATACCTACCTCATAGGGATTTTGTGACGTTTAACTGAGAAAACACACATAAGGCAACCACTGTCTCTCCTAGTACACAGTAACTGCTCAATGATTGTTGTTTAAAATTTTCATCATCATGATCTTCCCAAATGCCAACTTGACAAAGATCACCACCTCGGGTCACCCTGGCTAATCTCGCAAACTCGCACCTACTACCAACGCCACCTGTGCTCACCACGGCTACACCGGACTCATCTATGCTAGCTGAAGAATGCAGTCAAGTTCAAGAACTGACTGGAATGTCTCCTCTAGCTAATGGGTAAAATTTGTCACTCCCTATTTCCTTCCTTGTCATCATTCTTTCTATGCAGTTGTCTCTCAGCCAGGGTCAAAATATCATCATTTAATAATAGATATTCTGGCCCTGCCTCCCTCTGAAGGAACAAAATGTTCGTTCTCCATATTCATTCCAAGTCCTCCATATACAGTGACTCCATTCTGTATTTAGCGAAACGATAAAATTCTAAAAGCATACTGCAAAACCTAAATTGAAATGATCGCAAGATAACAGCACAGCAAGCAACTCTTAGCTTTTCTCTACTTAATGTTCTCTTGACTTATGTTAACTCTCTTGTTTGCTCTTTTTCCAACCCCTGGGGGAAGATTTTTTCATAAACGCAACTGGTTAAATGAGCATAAAGAGTACGCGAAGTTTGTTTCATTACCAAAAAAGCTAATATTTGTTATATGTGTTTAGACACTGCTCTAGCTATGCCAAAAGGCAGAACTGTGTTAATCTCTTCTAAATGGAGGCAGCTTTATTTTTCTAAATTACATATGTTCTGGACTGACTCTTAATAAAAGCCACTGATCCCGTTTGTCTTCCCACGAACGCATACTCTGTACACATAAAATACAACGCTGGGTGTTATAATTCAGCACAAGTTACACCCTCAACACAAAGAAACTTGGAGACGTAGTTTTCACAGCTTACAGAGCACTCGCACATACATTATCTCATTAATTCCTACAACAATCCTGTGAGCTGAGGATTCACAACAGGAGAAAGTCAATATTCCGGAAACAAAAGAGAAAGACTGAGATACCCAACAGAATCGTGTCTCTGCTCTGAAAATTCTGACCTCGAGACTCTCCGAATCAAGCTCGCTTAACAGGTGATGCTTGTGGACGCTTGTGTTCGATGGGCTGTATCATCTAACTCTGCTTTATTCAACAGTAATAAAATGCCGTGTTCTCGTAAACAGGCGCTTACCAACTCAACATTTTTCTCCACTGCCTTCTCCCTAAAATGAAAGTTCTTTTCTCCTCAACGTTTTATGCTGAAAATTTTGAACCTCAGAAAGTTTTCAAACACAGCACAATGAATATGTCCTCTCTCTAGATTCAACAATTTTCAACATTTTGCCATATTTGCTTTATATATGACACAACTGTATGTATGTATGTATGTATGCATAAGGCAGATACACATCATATATGTAATATGGTGTGTTATATTAAATTATAACATATTTATATTTATTATAAATTATAGAACATAAATATTATCAAATATAATATTGTATATGACTCATATGACAGTTAATAGCTAGCAGCGTGACAACCCATAAATACTTTGATGTGAGTTGCCTAAGAACAAAGACATTCTTTACATACGCAAAACTATTTCGCTCAGGAAACAACAGTGATACAACATTATTTTCTAATACACAGTCCATTTTCAAATATCCCCAAATGACCCAATATATGTCCTTTACGGCTGTTTCCCTGCGCCCCGCGATCACACGCTGCATTCAGATGTCGCCTCTCTTCAGCCTCCTCCAACCAAGAAACCGCTCCCTCAGCTCTTTCAGTCTATAATGACTAGCATTTCTTAAGAAAACAAGCCCTCGTTTTTGGCTTTGTCTGATTGTTTCCTCGTGAGGAGATTCGGTGAAACATTTGGGGCAGGAATGCAGCCTAAGCGACAGGCAGGAATCAAAGCAGAAGGTACATGATGTCAATTTCTTCCTCTGTCGGTGATGTTAAATTGCCTAAATCCGATCCCGTGTTTAAGGGGTTCTCCACCGTAAAGGTATGTGTTTTCCTTAACTGAGTAGCCCAGAGTGTTCTGTTCCCGACAGTTTCTCACTCACTGCTTTCAGCATCTATAGATCATTCTTGCCTGAATCCTTTAATAACTATTAATTACTAAGGCTTCTTCTTCCATCATTCTTCCTACACTGATTAAGCGGCACTCCTCATCAGGATTTCATGAGAGCAAAAAACACCCAGGACCACCGACGGGACAACGTTGGCGCAAGAAGGACAACGCTCGCTAGAAAGAGAGCTCCAGGAGAAAGAAATGCGCCTGAGAGGTCTGGAGCAGGCGCTAGATACACACAGAGCTCTGCGTCTGCTGCTCTATGGTCAAGCTGGTTCAAAGGAATTCTTCCACCGAGGAAGCTGTGGATGTTCACCAGGGTCTTTGTTTCAGGATGATGATGGGATACTGGCAAAGGATCTAAGGGAACCACACTTTTTAAGTTTCAGAGAATAACCTCAAGCTCCCTCTCTGAAGGAGAGGGAGAACCTCTTAAAGTATCAGCCCAGGAAAAGGAGACATGGCTAAAACACCCAGGAGGTCATTTCTAAAGGATGCCTGGCTCTGAAATGTTTGTGGGTTTTTTTCATGGTACAGATCAAGCACCCTGAAATTACACCCTGTTATCCTTTTGTCTTGCATGGCTTCAGTTCAAAGGAAAGGATATTTCTTCCTATCCCTTTCTGCCTCCCTTACAGAGAGATACCCTGAGCCTTCGTAACAATGTCATTTTATAAACTTGGTCAGGCTAACTGTCTGTGGACCATCTTAATGCCATGATAATGCTATGCCCGGTTCTTCCAAGATTCTGCGCCTACCACTGAGCTCCCCGTGATGAAGTCAAAAGAATATTTTAGTTTCATTCAACAATCACAGTGCAATACATGAACACTCTGCCAATGGCACCCCCCTTAGATGTCATTTGCATTTAACCTTATGTCTTCCAAGGTGACAAAGAGAAAGCCAAAATCAATGCATGCCTATTGCCAGTATATTACATAACGGCAGAAATAAATGACTAAATAATCCTTATAAGTCACTATAAAATGATAAAATCTTTTATGTTTATTTATTTATTTTGACAGAGACAGAGTAAGCAGAGGCGGGGCAGAGAGAGAGGGAGAACCCCAAGCCCCGATGCAGGGCTCCACCCCACAATCGGTGGGATCATGACCTGAGTCAAAACCAAGAGTCAGATGCTTAACTAACTGAGCCACCCAGGTGCCCCCAAAATCTTAACCTTAGAAGGGGTCGTGGAGAAGTAGTCTGATCTCCAACCCGGTCCCAGGCTCATGTCTTTGGTATCAGAAAGAGCAATGCCATCTCTGCTTAAATACCCCCAGCGAGAGATAGCCCACCACACAGGACAGCTCATTCCATCAATCGAGAACCACACATACGACAGCCTAGTGGTCGCGGAGCTAAGAATCAGTGTATATTGCATTGAAACCTACCAGCGTACCAGAAAATACAGAGACTAATAATAGTCACTAGTGTATTAGGAAAATACAAACCTAATAATAGGCTTCCTTTCAATCGTAAGCTTTTCTAAAACATTTAAAGCAAAATCCTATTTATCAAAATTTGATATACCAACATTAAGCAAGTTAACAGGTAACATACGTTTCAGGCCAAGGAATGTAGGGGTTTCTCTTGACTTGAAACAGATCTTTCTCTGTACCATTAAGTCAAAACTCCATCATCCGTGTCTTCCATCAGTCTCAAGAACATCACTTTCTCTCCTTCTGTCCATTTGCTCTGCATATTTGGGCTCGCTTGGTTAAAAATATCTTCTATTCTCACAGTACAGAATAGTGTTGGTCGGGCAACTGATGAACACAAGGAAATATGGATATACGGAGATAGTCAAGGATTCTGAGCCTAGGTGATTAGAACAACAGGGCAAAAGAAGGAAAGGGAAGTCAATCTGGTTGCGTTTAACAAGATAAAGTTTGAGGTGATGGGAAAATGCTCAGTGTCCAGGCACGAAATCCAAAACAGGTATCAATGTGTATCATCAGCAGTCACAGCAGTTGAAAATATGACGCCATGAATTTCCTAAGGAAAAGACAAATGAAGAAGAGAGCAACAGTAAAGCTATGCCCCTCCCCTCCAGTATTTTCTGCCTTATATAGTGCCTTTTTTGATATTCTGATTTTTCCCCAATGAATACTCTCATCTTCTCAATGTAACATAATTTCTGTAATGTCAAAAATCCGGTCCACGTACCTTCCATGCTACTATAGTCATAGAACAATACTTCGATAAAATAATTTTGGCTGGTCTTTCAAAAAGCTAGCAGCAGGACTTCACCGATGCATCACAAACTCCCTGGACAATGAACCCCACCTTAGGCGGGCACTCTGGAGTGTCAATTATAATGCCTCTCTGAGACCAAAACCATAGAATGTGCATATATTAAATTCATGTGTATATTCAAACTACGAAAATCCGCCATGTGCTAAGACGTACCTTTTGGGAAACATGACGCCAAATCAGACAAGGTCCTCACGCTTGTCGATCTTACAGTATCAGAATCCTCTTCTTCTGCAAAGTCAAAGACAAACTCGTGCCTTGAATCATTTTAGGGTACTACACTGTATTTACTCTCCGAAGGGTTTACAACTTTATAGTTTTCTTTTGACTTGGCAAACAGTCTAAACTACTGAAGCCAGCGATCTGATGGTGTGAGTATGCCTGCTGCTTATCTCATATCTGTAGATAAAACTTCATATTCTCACGGTTCTCTAGCCTCAATTTCATTCATATCCTGAAACTATTAGCAAAAAGCTCACTAAGTCTCTAAGGAGCTAAGCCCTCAGTTCAAACCATCCTAGGCTTCCCAGTGGCCCATCAATCCTCACCGTTTGGTCCTTCTCTCCGGTCTTACCAGTGTCATTTCCCGTGCCTCATGTGTTCCTTCTCGCCACCTCACCAGCCCCTGCCCAAATTATCCAAATTCTTCTTCCTCATGCGGCGTCTCCAACTCATCTACTCTGAGTAGATCTCATCTACTCATTCATCTCTGAGTTCACAGAATATATCTTAGCTAGCCTCACCCAATTCAACATTTAGGTTCAAGTTTCCTCATGTTATTCAATAAATGTTTCATATAAGTTCTTTTTCTCTCTTTCTCTCTCTTTACTAGAATATAACAGTAAGCTCTTTGAGGGAAATCACTGTGTGTGTGTGTGTGTGTGTGTGTTCACTAGCACCATTTTATAATTTTTTAAAATGTTCATTCATTTTTGAGAGAGAGAGACACACAGCATGAGACAGGGAGAGGCAGAGAGAAGGGAGACACAGAATCCGAAGCAGGCTCCAGGCTCTGAGCTGTTAACACAGAGCCCGACATGGGGCTTGAACTCGTGAACCGCGAGATCATGACCTGAGCTGAAGTCAGATGCTCAACCGAGCTACTAAGAAGCCCCTCGCTAGCACCATTTTATACAATTCTGTGCATAGAAAAGATGGAAAATATATGCAAATGACTGAAAACACTTCTTGGTATTTACAGAATTCCATATAATACCTTACACACTTGTCACCTTGATAAATGCTTTTAGATTATAATATTGTTTTCTAGGCCAATATAAATTCATTCTACTCACAATCCAACTCTTCAGAGAAGGTTCTATTTTGATGAAGGATGACGATGGTTAGAGGTAAATTTTGTAACATGCTGATGATATAACTATTACCATTACTGCATTACTGTCCTTGACAATTTAAGGCAACATCACTAACAACAATTAGAGAAAAGACCAATGAGTTATGAGTTATTAATACAGGGATAAAAAGAATTCTAATACCAAAGGTATTGAAGCTAATAATACCTTGCCCTTCATTTGCTGATCTGTAATAATCAGACCAGGGCCCTTTCTCCTGGTTCACACAGAGTGTGACATTTCTTCTGAGAAGCTACAAGACCCTTCTGGCAATAAAACAAGTACATTAGTTTCATTAAGGTCACTCTTAAAATTAAGCAGATCCACCACCCAATTTTATCAGGATTTAAAGTTTCAAACAGGATATGGAGTACAGAGTTTGGAAAAGAGTAATAAAATGATCAGAAATAGGCCAAAAAAAATAAAAACAGTATAGCCCTGAAACAGTCTACCCTGAAGTCCAAGTATAGAGAAGTTGGGGAAAGGCAGGGCGAAGACACCACCAAGGAAACTTAACCCCAACAAAAGCCAGAAGGCTTGCAGCCACTGTGCAGAACATTATGGAGGTTCCTCAAAAAGGTAAAAATAGAAATACCATAGGATCCAGTAATTCTACAACTGGGTATTTACCAAAAAATACAAAAATACGAATTTGAAGGGATACGTGCACCCCTATGTTTATTGCAGCATTATTTACAATAGCCAAACTGTGGAAGCAGCCCAAGTGTCCATCAACAGATGAATGGATAAAGAAGATGTGGTGTATGGATACAATGGAATACTACTCAGCCATTAAAAATGAAATCTTGCCATTTGCGGTGACGTGGATGGAGCTAGAGAGTATAATGCTAGCAAAATGAGTCAGTCCAAGAAAGACAAATACCATGTGATTTCACTCATGTGGAATTTAAGACGAAACAAATGAGGAAAAGAAAAAGAGAGAGAGACAAACCACAAAACACACTCTTAACTATAGAGAACAAACCAATGGTTACGAAGGGGAGGGTGGGGGAGGGGGTGAAACAGGAGATGGGGACTAAGGAGGGCACTTGTCATGATGAGCACAGGGTGACGTATGCAAGTGCCCAATCGCTATATTGTCATCTGAAACTAATATAACACTGTATGTTAACTCTACTGGCTTGTGTCGATAAGGTAGAGACGGGGCCATTGAAAACAACCTTGATGTCCCTAATTTCTGTAATTAATGCAATCTTCAGGTCTGTAGAAGCTCACCGTATGTACATGCATTAGGTTACAGCTTTATCTGCTCATCAACCAAGGGTCCCATCAGGTGAAAATAAAACCAGCAGCTCTTTTTATATCAGATTCCTATTAAAGGGGCACTTTGTGGTTTTAGAGTCTTGCAAACAACTTAAAATTCAGAAGGCACTTAGGGTGGGAAGCACGGAGCAGTCGAGGACGGGGCGATTAATGAACTGGGCCGTCTGAGGATTCACTTGAAATGATCTAACATCACCCTTGCCTTTTTCCTGCAAGATAAACCCTCAGAGTAGGGAGAACACACAGGCGGACGAAGTGGAAACTGTCAGGGAAGAAAAACAAAGGCGGATCTGCTAAATGCAAATGAATTTAGAGGGAATGTAAGGTTGTTTTTTTTTTTCCCTTGGCCATCAAAAATAGTTTGGAGGGTCTGTGCCAAAATTAGAAATAAAAGCACGCTCTTTTCTCCCTGTACCCTACAGAGTTGCCTTTGAAGTCACACGTGCTCCACGGGACACAGACAGAAACAAAACTCGGGCCCTTCTTACATTTTATTCTATACGGTTCAGTATAAGACAGTGTCTTTCAAGCATTCATAAAAAGTCATTTTCAGCTCCTTCTTCTCAGATATGATAAGCTTTTGTCGTATGCCCTGGAATTTAAATCCATGCTTCCCTCCGGTTATACCTTCTGGTCCCAGGGACAGCCTCGGGGACTTGGCTCAGTTGCCTGGATCGGGTTCAGGCGCCGCCTGGATGGACGGGCTCCAGCTCCCGGCTTGTAGGGACTGGGGCTGACTCTCTACAGCCACCTGGCAAGGCCAGCTTTGCAGCCTTCTGGACTTCCCTGCACAGCTCACTGGGGGGCCTTAGCCCTTCTTCGTTCCCTTTCCCAGGGCTAAGGGCTGAACGGCAGCTCTCCATCCTTCCCGCCTGATGCCCCATATAGAAGGTGAGAAAAATATCACAATGGGAGTCATAACAACTAGAATGCTGGTATATTTCAAAGCCAATCTATCTTCAAAATAAGGGACTTTCTTGGTCAACTTCATTACAGCCTTAAGTACAGGAATGTACATATCATTTGTTTCGTTCTTGTTTTCTACCTGGATACGGAGCTTAGAGTCTGGAAGTATTCTGAGCCAAGTGTCACATAAATGGGAGCTAAAAGATCAAAGGGAGGGAAACAAAAACATTTCATATTTCCCGATGCATTAGCTCACCCACTGTGCACACTCTAAAGAGGAAAACAGTGTATTTTCAGCATCAGAGATTTTACTGTAGAATATTAGAGTGCAGCCTCTTTTCTCTGGAAGGAAAGCTAGAACTAAAAGGAATCTAAAGACCAACTAATCCAATTACTTAGAGAGGTGAAACTGCTGCCCAGAAGTTAATGACTCACACTAATAGGGTAGTGTCAAGAAGACACACAAGCCGATTAGAGGGAGCCTCCACTGGCCAAAGATGGCACAATATGAATATCAAAAAGAATGATGGCGACGGATTCCAATACATCAAATCCATAAAGTCCAGGGGTCGATAGGTCGATAAGGAGTTGATGGGATGTCCTTCCACCTCCACCCCCCAACTAGTAGACAGCAATTTACTGGTAACCGCCAGTGCGAGTTGCTGAAGTCCCAATTCATCACGCTGACAACTGATAGGTAAAAGGCAGCAATGAAAATGTATCCTGCTTTTTCTCGTCCAACTAGAGTTCGAGGTAACCAAATAACTGACGATGGAAAATCCACCCAGAGGAGAGAATCCGACGAATAAATGCAGAAATAATGGTGGAATTAGAAACTTTCCATTTTGCAACTCCTAGGTAAGTTGTTGCAAAAACCACTAAGTAAACAGTGGGTGGGGAAATTTACCAAGGATGATCAGGCACGCGGCTAAATCTTCTGATCGATCTTAACAGCACTAAACCTGGGTCGGTCAGACGTCACGTCCCTCCTAATGTGATGCAATGGAAAATACACAGTACCACCTACAAAGTGCTCTTGCCAGAAAACAATAATGATAATAATAATGATGATGACAATAAGCCAGAATTTAAGCAGACCTCTTGATCTAACTATGAGTTTACAAGAAATATGGGGACAGAGGCACAAGTTGAAAGAGGTTACATGGAAGCTATTAGTCAAAGGTGTGGGACGTTCTATAGTGTAAATGATCTGGTTTCTCCAACCAATAAAAAGGAACGAAAAAGAGGAGGGGGGTGAAAGGAGACGATTATAAATGTAAAAATACTCACTAGAAAAAACAGCCATATCAATGGATGTACCTTTTCTGACTCCTATTTGATCAGCTATTTAAAAAAACAACCTTGCTAGGGACACCTGGGTGGCTCAGTTGGTTAAGCGTCCGACTCTTGATTTCGGTTCAGGTCATGATCTCATGGTTGTGAGACCAAGCCCCGAATCAGGTTCTGTGCTAAGTGCAGAGGCTGCTTAGGATTCTCTCTCTCTCTCTCTCTCTCTCTCTCTGTCCTCCCCCACTTGGTGCACACATGTGCGCTGTCTCAAAATAAACATTTTCAACGTATAAAATCATAATAAAGTAAAATTTAAAAACAACCTCATTAAAGAATGAAACATTACTATGGACTGTGTGTCACAGGATATAAAGGAATCATAAACTTTGGGCAATATTTATGTTGTAGTTATACATAAAATAAGGGCACTTGTTAATTAGAGATACATACTAAAATGATTTGGGATGAAATTAAAAAAAAAATAAAGGAAGTCAATGCCTCAGTCAGGACTAGGACCTGCTCTTGGGATACCAGCACCTGCTCTCTGCATTATAACCAAATTCAAAAGATATACAAATTGTAAACTTTCTTTTTAAGTTCTTGAAACAGAAACAATGCCAACCATCATTTGTGTCCTCTCTGGCCTCCATTAAGAAGAAACAATGTAGGGCACCTGGGTAGCTCAGTCGGTTAAGCCTCCGACTTCAGCTCAGGTCATGATCTCCCAGTCTGTGAGTTCAAGCCCCACGTCGGTCTCTGTGCTGACGGCTCAGAGCCTGGAGCCTGCTTCGGATTCTGTGTCTCCCTCTCTCTCTGCCCCTCCCCCGCTCATGCTCTGTCTCTGTCTCAAAAATAAATAAAAGTTTAAAAAATTTAAAAAAAAAAAAAGAAGAAGAAACAATGTATGTTTGAACACCAAAGGCGAGCCACATTTTCTCCACCTGGAAACAAAAAACCTAAAACACGTAAACAAGATTACCCAATAATCTTACAGATCGCGGCAGTTCTTGTGGGGGGGTTTGGGGCATTAAATCGCGCAGCTTCTGGGTGGGAAGTGAGGAGGAGCAGCTGTCTACACCACACATCCCATGGCATCCCAAGGGATGCTGGGACCGCTTCAAACCGCTAAGTGCGTTGGTCATTTGGGAGAAATAATACGCAGTGCCACACAGTCCGAGGCTGCTGTCTCGGATAAAATTGTCTTTAAACCAAGTCCTAAGAGATGGAACATGGGACAGCTAAGACTCTATGAGAGTGAAGCGGGGATAAAATAAGTGTAATTAATTACTAGAAACATGAATGAGTATCCGGAAAAGAAAGTTCAGAATGAAAATGGGGCAGCAAAACCACGGTGCAGGGGAGACAAAAGAACACCATCAACACATTTTCAAGTTAGCCCGAGATTGTTTTAAAAAAAATTGGGGGGGCGCCCGGGCGGCTCAGTCTGTTGGGCGACCAACTTCATCTCAGGTCGTGATTTTGCGGTCCGTGAGTCCAAGCCCCGCATCGGGCTCTGCGCGGACAGCTCAGAGTCCAGAGCCTGCTTCTGTGTCTCCCTCTCTCTCTGCCCCTCCCCTTTTCGCACTCTGTCTCTCTTTCTCAAAAATAAAAACATCAAAAAAAATTTAAAAAATTTGTTTAAGTGTGACAAAAGTGAGAATGTACAAAAAGTACAGAAGCATAACATTGGGGCAGAGAATAGACGGCCCTCTTCACTGCAGCATTATTTACAACAGCCAAGACACTGCCCAGCGAGGGACGAACAGATGAAGAAAATGTGAATACACACATACATACAGTGGAATATTAGTCGGCCCTTTAAAACAGTCCTGCCTGGGAATGCAAACTGGGGCAGCCACCCTGGAAAACAGTGTGGAGGTTCCTCAAAACATTAAAAACGGAACTATCCTACGACCCAGCAACAGCACTACTAGGTATTTATCCAAGGGATACAGGGGAGCTGTTCGAAGGGGCACATGCACCCCAACGTTTACAGCAGCGCTATTGACAATAGCCAAAGTATGGCAAGAGCCCAATGTCCACTGACGGATGAATGTATAAAGAAGATGTATGGTGTATACACACACACACACACACACACACACACACACACACACACACACACAATGGAATATTACTCAGCGATCAAAAAGAACGAAATCTTGCCATTTGCAACTACGTGGCTGGAACTAGAGGGTATTATGCTAAGCGAAATTAGTCAGAGAAAGACAAATATCATATGACTTCACTCATATGAGGACTTGAAGATACAAAACAGATGAACATAAGGGAAGGGAAGTAAATAGTAACATAAAAACAGGGAGGGGGACAAAACATAAGAGACTCTTAAATATAAAGAATAAACAGAGGGTTGCTGTAGGGGGTGTGGGTGGGGGGAGGGGCCAAATGGGTAAGGAGCATTAAAGAGTCTACCTCTGAAATCACTGTTGCACTGTATGCCAATGACCTGGATGTAAATTTAAAAAATAAATAAATTACTTAAAAATAATAATAATAAAAAATAAAAAATCCTGCCATTTGCAATGGCATGGATGGACCTTAAGGGCATTATGCCAAGTGAAATCAGTCAGCAAGACAAACATCGCATGATCTCATTTCCATGTGGAATCTGAAAAAAATGGAACTCAAAAATACAGAGACCAGATTGGCGGTTGCCAGAGGTAGGGAACAGGAGAGGGTGAAATGGATGAAGGAGGGTCAGAAGGTACAAACATCCAGTCATAGATAAATCAGTTCTGGGGATGTCGTGTGTCTGTGTAATACACACCGACCATGTAATAAACACCAAACGATGGAATATACACCAAACGATGGAATATACACCAAACATACTGTTTCATATATTTGAAAGTTACTATGAGAGTAAATCTTAAAAGTTCTCATCACAAGAGAAAAACAGGTGAAACTCTGTGTGGTGATGGAAATGAACTAAACTTACTGTCCTCATCGTTCTGCAATGTATACATGTATCCCATCATTATGTTGTACATCTGAAGGTAACACGATGTTATATGTTAGCTATATCTCAATTAAAAAGAAAAAGAGCTGATTCTCAAAGTCCCACTTGACCTCCCGTCTTGAATGAACGGCACGAAAGAAGGACAAGCTGGGATTAACACGGACAGTGTGTTAAGAGCCCACTATCAGATGAGCCCGAGTATGTTGACTAGAAGCCATGACAGCGTGCCATCCCCACAGCGAGTCTCAGAGGGCTATCCTTTACTCACTATGAGGATTCTCTCTGTCAAAATAAATAAATAAGCAGAAGTACCAAAACCAAATTTAAAAAAAAAAAAAAAACAGCCAGAAAAAAAACACACAGCACAGCACAAAATTGATAAAGGCAGTGTGCAGCAGGGTCGACGTTGCGAAATGCTGTTTTGTAATTCATTTGGAACCTCGGGAGTGTTTCACAAGTCATGACATTGAACGCTGACCTCAGGATTGGAACAGAAGTGCCACCGTGTTTTTCTTCCCCCTGAACTGCTCATTTCTTCTAACTGCTGAGTTTGAGAGAGGGAGTAAGGAGAAGAAAAAGAGGAAGAAAAAAAAAAGGAAGCTTATTTGGCGAGGATCCGGATCCCCATTTCTCTTAGTTCCGGTCCTCAAAACGAAGCTGGTAACATTTCCAGCCGTTGCATTTTTTTGAACGGGCAATTAACTTTGTCTCCTGCTTTTCCAGAAGAACAGATATAGCTTTCTTTTTTGTTTATATGGTTTTTTAGTATGTTTATATATGGAGAGAAGTCTGATACCCCAAAATCCACCTTTTTAAAGTATGCAGTTCAGTGGGTTTTAGTGTATTTTCAAAGTTGTACAACCATCACGAGTATGGAATTCCAGAACATTTTCATTACCCCGAAAAGAAAGCCTGTTGCCACCAGCAGTCACTCTCCATTCTCCTCTCTTCCCAAGAGCCTGACCTGTCTCTATGGATTTGCCCGTCCTGGACATTCCATATAAACGCAATCATAGAGTATGTCGCCTTCGGTGTCTGGTTTCTTTCATGTAGCTTGCTTTCAAGGTTCGTTACGTTACATCGTGTATTAGTACCTCCTTCCCTTTTAGGGCTAAATGATGTTCCATTGTATAGATATCCGATATTTTGTTTATTCATTCATCGGTTGATGGACATTTCCACTTTTTAATGCATGCGCTTTTCGACAGACTGTTTCCATTTTTTGGCTATTGCAAATAATGTTGCTAGAACATTCATGTACGAGTTTTTGTATGGTTGTTTTCAGTTCTCTTGGGTGTATGCCAACCGGTAGAACTCCTGGATCACACGGTAATTCTATGTTTAACATTTTAAGGAGCTGCCTAGCTGTTTGCCAAAGCAGTTTCATTGCACCATGTCTCATTCCCACCAGAACGTATGAGTGTTCTGATTTCTCCACATCCTCACCAACACTTGTTACGGCCTACATCTTCGACTATGTATGAAGTGGCATTTCACTGTGGTTTTGATTTGTATTTCCTTAAGACAAAGCCTCTTTTCATATGCTTATTGGCCCATTGTATATCTGCCTTGGAGAAATGTCTGTTCAAATCTTTTCATTTTCAACTGGCTAATCTTTTAATTATTGAGTTGTAACAGTTCTTTATATTTAATTTTTCAGATAGATGATTTACAAATATTTCCTCCCATTCTCAGGGTTCTCTTTTCGCTTTCTTGAGAATGACCTTTAAAACACAAATTTCAGGAGCACCTGAGTGGCTCAGTCAGTTAAGCATCGACTCTTGATTTCAGCTCGGGTCACGATCTCACGATTCTTGAGTTCGAGCCCTGCATCAGGCTCTGCACTGCCAATGCAGAGCCTGCTTGGGATTCCCTCTCTCTCCGCCCCTCCCCTAATCATGCTCTCTCTTGCTCTTCCAAAAACTTCAAAAAAAAAAAAAAAAAACACAAATTTTGATGAAGTCCAATTTATTGTGTTGTGGCTGTTGCTTGGGCTTTTGGTCTCATAAATTATGCTACCACCAAATCCCAGGTCACAAAAATTTATGCCTGTTTTCCTCTACCGGTTTTATAATTTATCTCTCACATTTATGTCTTTGATCCATTTCGAGTTAATATTTTTATAGGTAGGAGTCCTTCATTCTTTTGTCAGCTTTTTTTTCCGTGACACTTTCTGTCCGTTTGTAAAGTTACAGCCCTCGTATCATTTACCCCAGGACAAGTCACAGCTTCAAGGCAAGAGAAGCAGGTACTATTTTTATCAAAAGGAAATCAGTGGGAGGCAGTACACTGGGCAGTGATGAAGACCATAAGTTCTAAAGCCAGATTCTGTCTTGATACTACTACTCACAAGCTGTGAGACTTTGAGTCGAGATATTTGCTTCTCTGTACTCAGATCCTCCATATCTTAAAATGAGGAGAGGAAAACAATAGAGTGCCTTCAGAGAGTTTGAAACATTACAAGTTAATACAGGCAAAATATTCAGAACAGTGGCATGGCCCATTGTAAGCATCGGGTACACGTCCCTGTTACTATCAGTAAAGGTCCAATGATATTAATGCTAGGGCGACAGTTTCCAAAGAAATGCAGGTCTCAGGATAAGAGCAGAGTAGAGCCTGGTTGGGTGACACGACTTCCGTAACAAATCTGACTCTCCCAGGCGCTGTCCTTGCTTCTCAGAGCCTCCGGCTAACGCTGACCATCATCTTTGTCCTGTGTACAAGTTTTGTTTTGTTTTCTACAGATTTGCAAGTCTACTCAACGCAAATTCAAAGCAGGCACCAAATTTTCCCTGCCAAAGGGGGGGAGGGCGGGGGTGGGGAGCTTGAATTTACTGAAGCAATGCTCTCCTCTGTCAGACTCAAAGCTACGTGACGAGGGCAAAGTATTCTTTCTCCACAGTGTTTCTGTTTCCAGGTCATTTCGGCAACGGCGTTAGAAATACTCTGTAACCCTAGAGTCAGAGGGCAGGGATTAATTCCCTCCGTCTCGATTTTTCCAGGAATTTCCCACACATCTCATAAATAACAGGAGACACCATTCAATCCATGTAAACCCATATCATAAACAACGGTAAGTATCTCTTCTAAGGGCTATCTTTTCCACTGTCAATACTTAATTATCCAGGTTTGGACAAGTTTCCATTCTAAGGTGATTTCCCATCCATTGGAAGTCTTCTAGAACATTTTCCTTCCTGTCTTCCCAACTATCTCACCAATTAGTGTGTGTTCAGCAATTGAAAACTTAATATTAGTCCATTAATATTAGTATATGCAGTATTTTGATATAGTATATGCAAAATATAATTAAATAGGAAACGTTCTGGAATCAAATCGTGGGCTGGGTGATTCCTAAGTTCCGACGCTATCACTGCAAACACCAGAACACTGCTCCCTTTTCATCTGTAAGGTATGCGACTCTGATTCGACAGCCTAAAACAGTTTTCAGAATTCCTTTTAAGAAGCCCTCTCAGACTGTTTGTCATCTCTGTACGCACATGTCAATATATTACGCCTTTTTTAAGAACCAAAAATGATTTCCTTCAGCTCGCCCGTCAGCTCAGTCCACCCTCAACCGAGGCAAGCCTTCTGCAGGTTCCAGGGAACTCCCTCGTCTCCTCCGCGGACACCCCTCGTGAGTCATTTTAGTTCAAACAGAGCTGGGTCTGTAGGCCCCGTTTCATCCTGGAGCCCAAGCTGAGAGCAAAGCAGGCTGGACTCCACCCCCGGGACATTCCGCACTCAGGAAAACACATTTCCCTCTTGCAAACTGAATGCAGAAAGCTAACAAAAGGGGAGAGCCGCTGGGTGAGGTGAGGCCACAGGGCCTCTGCCAATGGGACAGCCCATCCTCCCCCACCTCCCCACATCCCTTCCTCTAGCGTTTTCCCCTCAAGCTCCCAAGGGGCTGTTTTAAGATCTAACTTCTCTGGCCTTGGTAAACCGCACCTTAGTTATAGCCTCAGTGGAGAATGAGAGAGAGAATAGAAAAGCTGGCGATGATTCTGGGTACAGTAGTTGAGGCATCAAGAAGGTACCTTTCGGGCCAGGTGAGGCGACCTGCACTCAGCCTCCTTCAGCTGCAGGGAATGAGCCTGAAGAATCAAAGAAACTGCACGACAAAGGGCTTCTCCACTCAGGAGAAGGAGCGTCTCCAACTGACATCCAGATGGTACCTGCTGGGCTATTCGCCTGGCCTGAGACACATGTCACAGCCTTCCGCATGCAGAGCAGGGCACCGACGGCTACACGACGCGGGCTTCCGGGCAGGCAGAATGCATCCCTGTCTGCCTGGGACCGTCCTGCTTTCAGCACTGAGGGTGGTGAGGGTCCCACCACCATCGGCTCTCTGAGACGTGCTTCTTTCTTTCCCAACGTACTTAACCTCCTGCTTGCACAATTGGAGATGATTATAAGACTTACCTCAGAAGGGTGTTAGAATTCGGTGAAACAATTTTTCAAAGCAGCTGGCATCTGGTACTTAAATAATTATTATTAGCGCTCTAAGAGTCTGTAGATAGTAAATATTCGTCCAAGCAACTTTGCTGTATTCGACTACACAAAAGTATCCTTGCATGCTTAGTCTTCGTGCTTAATTGTTCACAGAGGCTTGGCATTCATCTATAACTCTAAAAACACCAGGGCAGGGGCGCCTGGGGGGCTCAGTCGGTTAAGCATCTGACTTTGGCTCAGGGCATGATCTCAGGGTTTGTGAGTTCGAGCCCCCCATCGGGCTCTCTGCTGTCATCGCAGAGCCTGCTTCGGATCCCCTGTCCCCCTCTCTCTCTGTCCCCCACCTGCTCACACTCTCACTCACTTGCTCTCTCTCTCTCAAAAATAAATACACATTAAAAAAAAACTAGGGGAAAAACAAGTGCAGTTACCAAATGGTCCTGTTCAGTGGCTTTATGCACCATGACCACCGCTGCTAATTTCCTTCTGGCTTTTCAGCATTTAAAATCCATTCAAGGTCATGGTCACAGAGCTTAGTGCCTAGTCGGCCACCTCCTGGAGGCGGCATCACCTAAGCAAAAGCATAACTCGGCACGTGGAGAGGAGCTGAGCATGGTGGAGACGTTACGATGGGTAGTAGGATTTCTAATGGTCACTAATCAGCTCGTCTTTGCCAGGCCCCCCTCCCTACACGGTAACGATGACTGTATCATAAAGGCAAAGTTGGAAGGAGCATCAAACTGGCGTCTTCAAACAGTAGAAGCCAAGACAGTCTTGCATTGCTGAGACAATTGATGGCGCTGTCCCAACTCACACATGACACCCATAATCTGTGTCTATTTTCTGCTTGGAATTTCCAAGGCCAAGAAGAGATGGACACATACAAGAAACGACTCTGTAAGATAGGGACAGTTGATGGCCTTTGGGTTCCTGCCAAGCTAAACATGTGGCGTCCCAGAAGGTAAAATTGAAGGGCTCCTCCGGCAGACAAAGAGAAGATCTCTTTAAAATAAATGGGCCATCAACTATGCCTCTACCATGATTACAAGGTTTAAAAAAAAAACCATAGTGAATATAAGCAATGCACAGATTACAGATAAACCAAAAGAAGGCTCAGGGTTCAATGAGATGTCAAAGGGGGAGATGAGGCAGACCAGAGACAACGGATGATGACAAAAACACATGGATGACAAGCTGGAGAACCAGAAGAGTAATAATGGGACAGAATGTCTGCCAAGAAAACAATGGCTACTATTATCCCAAACACTGTCAAGTAAACAAAAGGAAATTAAATTACCAAAAGTAAATAGCACATCATAATAAGGGGTGGCCTCTATCCGTGACTTTATGATATTCTTATAGAGGATCTATTCCTATTTGAGTCTCTATAGTCAACTGTGATTAAGCCCTCAAGTCTGTTCAAAAGCAAGCCAATCACAAAATTCGAAGGAGAACACACTTTGTCCGTCTCTAGTTACACAACACGCACAGAGCTCTCAGCTCTTAAGAGCAGAGGCTGGCCTAGGAATTTTCATCATCAAGTTACACAGCACTAGTGGAACTCTTTCTGGGAATCTAAGCCAAGCTCTCAAGGCTATAATTCCAAGTAACATGGAGAAATTAGAGACAGACATTTCCGTTAACGTGAAGCTTTAGACTCGTGGCCAAAGATTTGAAAAGAAATGCAAAATCCAATCAGATGGAATAAAATGACTATATAATGTTGCCAAGAGCTGAAGAAATGCAGAATGTAATGGAGCAAGGGAGGAAACGAGTTGCAGCCTGCATGAGGATGCAGACGCATGTCTGCCTAAATCAGACCCAAGGACATAAAGGTACCAACCCAGGATATCAAGGCTGAAAAGCCCATCACAGCTGAAGGGTGTGGACTGCTCTCTGTTGTCATAGCAACCATAAAGGGCTTAGCCTCCTGTTGTCATAGTGATCGTAAAATGGACTTACTGGCAATTCAAAAAGAACCTGGATATATGCCTCCTCGACCCCGAATCTCTGCCAAATAAACAAATGGAGGGTGGCCAGGGCATCTCAACAGTTAGCCAGTTAGCATGTCGACCTCGGCCCACCTCACATACCTCTTTTTGCCCACAGTGAGCACGCGTCTTGACAAGACTTGGAATTAAACATAGAGACACTAAAGTTAGTGAAAGCCACAGTATTAATAGTCTTGTGTTAAGTTCAGAATAATCTTGTACGTTGGGTATTAAACTGCATGGAATGCTTGAGAATCTGACATGTTTGAGAAGGTACCAGATTGTACTTGAGTTTAGGCTTGTCATTGACCACAAGGTGAAAATATGGGTGTTCTCAAATGGTATTAGGAAAATGAGAAATTCTCTGTATTTGTAAGTTTAATTTCTAAATTTATAAGAATTATTTAGGTAGTTCAAGCATTTTTCTTTTTTGCTAAGTCTTTAGGTTTGTGTTAGTAAGCATCTGAAGTGATTTAAAAAAAGATCAGATATATTAATTCATGCAAATTTAAATGCTGAAGGAAATGGGATATCCTCATAAACTAAATGAAATAATGGGAATTCAGTCCTTGCAACATGAATTTATTGGCCACTATTTAAAGCATACCTCCAAAATACCCCCATATTGGCCACTATTTAAAGCATGCCCCCAAAATCTGTTTGTTCTTATTTTATATATGACTGACAAGATCCACATATAGAAGGACAAGTATTTAAAGTAAAATAAAAGCAGTGGCAATGAGAAAAAATGAAATCTGGCCATGTGTAGCAACATGGATGGAACTGGAGGGTATTATGTTAAGTGAAATAAGTCAGTCAGAGAAAGACAGATACCATATGTTTCCACGAATAGGTGGACTTTGTGAGACTAAGCAAAAACCAGGGAGAGGGGAAGAGGGGAAAGGAAAAAAAGACACAGAGGGGGAGGGAGATAAAACATAAGAGACTCTCAAAGACTAAGAACAATCTGAGGGTGAGGAGGGTGAGGGAGAGGGGAGAGGGGGTAACAGGCATTAAAGAGGGCACACGTTGGGATGAACACTGGATGTTATATGTAAACCAATTTGAAAATAAACTATTATAATAAAAAAATAGGACAAATTTATATTTGGTTTGAACTATTCAATTTAAAAAAAATGTAAAATAAAAGCATAAAATAAAAATAAATCTAGTTTTCAGCACCTGGGTGGCTCAGTCCTCTGTCGGTCAAGCGTCCAATTCTCGATTTCGGCTCAGGTCATGATCTCACAGTTTGCGAGTTTGAGCCCCACATCGGGCTCTGTGCTGACCGTGCAGAGCCTGCTTGGGATTCTCTCTCTCTCCCTCTCTCTCTCTGCCCCTCCCATGCTCACTCACCCTCTCAGAATTAAATTTAATAAACTTAAATAAATAAATCTCATTTTTTTACTTTAATAAATTAATTAATTGATTAATTTATTTTTGATTATTGATTAAAAATAATAAATTAATATTAAGACTAATACTCATTTAAAATTAATATTAATTTTAGTTCTGCCAAAAAATGCAGAACCTGAATCTAACCATGAGAAGAATTATATCAAATATAAATAAGGGGCATTCTACAAAAAAAGGAAAGAAGAAAAGTCCTCGAAACTGTCACTATCATGAAAAAAAGAAAAAAGGAAGAAGAACCGTTCCAGATTACAGAAGACCACGGGGGCCTGACAGTTCAATAAAGTGCATGATCGGGAATTTTCTTTCACTAAAAATGACATTATTGTCATTAAATTGGGAAAACCTGAATGAGGTCAGTAGGTTAGATAGTACTGTGGTGTGAACGTTAGTTTCCCGATTTTGAAAATGGGACGGTATTTATTTAAGAGAATTCCTTTGTTTTTAGGAGATACACAGTTAAGTATTTAGGGACAAAGAGACACTGTGTCTACACTCAACTCAGTAATTCAGGGAGGAAAACAGAGAAAGAGAAAAAGGATAATACAAACGTATTATGATCTCGTTTGAGGAACCTTGGTGAAACGTATACAGGAATTCTTGGCAAAACTCGTGCAAGTCTACTGTTACGTCAAAATCAAAGTTAAAGAACTAATATTAAAGTAACAGTTCAAAAAAACAAATGCCACCCCTGAACACCAAAAATCCCCCCCTGACAAAGCAGCACAAAAAGATGATTTTTGGAAATCATCTGGAATTTCTGGAATAATGAATCTGAGAGAGAAGACTAGAACGGAGCAAACCAGACAAGAGGAAAACTTCACGTTCTGAAGAAAAGTCTGAAAATCAGAGGGAAAAAATGACTTAAAGCATGTTAAGCTTTCCTCTACTTTGAACCCAAAGTCAATTGTGTCAGGTCAGGCGACAGCACTGACCCCCAGGATACAGAATGCCTACTTGCAAATGCCTGCCCCAAGGTTTCCCCGGCCCGCCCCACCCACTTCAGCATAACTCATCTTCTGGAAAATCTCTCTCTTGATCTAAAACCAAATGCTCCTAGGTGGAAGCCAGTCCCCACCCCTGGTACCCGCGTCTCAACCCCAGGCAGCCCAGGACTAAGGAGTTGTGAATCACTCTTTGTACCGGGACAAAAGACCTTATTCAGTGGGAATAGCAGTTCTCTTAGCATTCTCCTTGGTAATATAATCCATCATTCCCAAGCACTCCCTGCGGGTGGCGTGCCCAATATGCAGATAACCTGACTTCAAATGCGCCCGGACCAACCGTACTGAGACCTTGACCAGACGGACCCACCGAATCCGGCTTCACTCTGGGTTGCACCCGCCCCTTCTATTGGCTGAACTGCTGGGGGGGCTATAAGCCTGCAGACTCCAGCTCGCCCTGCTGGGATGGGGGGGGCGCTCTGCATGACATCGGGCTCCCTTACCTCTCTCTCACTCCAGGGGAAAACTACCCGGCCAAGGGGCATAACAGAGCGCTCACCATAGAAGAGAAAACAGGAATCAACAGCAGCCTGTGAAACAGAAACTAAAGCAAAGATGTTTTATAACAGGATCAATGGTCAAAACTCAAAACTGAACACGTAAGGAAGTCGCCGTATCCTCTTCTCTGAATTCTTTGACGTCATGGGAGAAGTTTTTTACTCTGAATGTTTCAAATAATTCTCATGTCTGAAACCAGGAGACACCATGTATCCTTGAAGTGGTTATACACTGGTGAATGTGAGACTAAGAGTGTGTGTGCGTGTGTGTCTGTGTGTGTGTGTCTGTGTGTGTGTGACTGAAGCACAGAAATACATTAACAATTACCTCAACCTTTCATTAATTCAGTAAGTGTTGACCAAGCACATGTTATATGCACAATGGAGGCTGAGAAGGAAGGGGCTTTCAAAACCATACAGACGTGGAGGTTAAAATTCAAACATGAAAAGTGCTTTATTAAATACTTAGTACAACAATTCTATGAAGTAAATACAACCACCCTCATTTTCAAGGTATGAAATCTGGAGGGGAAAAACAACTAGACAGATGTCAGAAGGATGTTAAACGGCACAACCAGAAGTCCTAATAAAATCGAAGAGTCCCCAGTGTCAATCCTTAATCTAGAAGATTGGGTAATCTTTTAACCAAACCACCCTGCTTCCCAAAATCTTGGCTTCCCTATCTGTTCGACAGGTGAATTAAACCAAATGGCCCCTACAGTTAATTCCAGACTTTAAAAAAAAATCTAGAATTTCCATCCTAGGATCTAGCCCGATTGAACATACATACCAGGCCAGATCAAGAGAAAAAAGGGGGGGGTGGGGGAGGCTAAAATAAGACCCTTTCAGAAAAAACGATATCATAGTTTACTCATTCATACAGAGAAGGAAATGGTAATATTCAATCAGGAAAAAAGTTACGATTATTCAAATGAGGTACTGTAGAAAACCCAAACAAGAAGAGGATTTTGTTCTGTTTCTCTTGTGATTATTAAGAATAGTAACATTCTCTGGTCTCCACAATGCAAAGGCACCTGAAGCAGTATTTGCCCTGGCATGGAGGGAAGGTGGCACCCCAGAGAGGCTCCTACTTGGCCTAAGGAGCAAAGACAGGGTCAGTAGCCCTCAATCCGCGGTCACCTTCCCGTTTTCCCGGGATTCGGTAACACCCGCAGGCGGGGCTGAGAAGGCCACAGGCGTCTGGAGAAGTTCGCCCTTCAGTGTCGTCTCCCTCCTGTAACCCAACGCCCTCTCTCTTGCTGCTTCCAGACGACCACCTGCCCCACTACGATAACCCACCCTCCCGGGCCTGCTGAGCCTCCCAAATAATGGTTTGTGCTTGAATAAAAGCAGATTGGACCAGGAGGAGCCTGGTTTCTAAACAAGTCCCATCATTAACTGGCCGCGTGACCTGTAACCAGCTATGTTTAACTTCAGATGCCTCTTCCCTCCTCCGAAAGATAGCAGTTAACTGCGGTCCTGTCATCCCAATGGAAAAGGAAATAAAATCGAATATGTTTTTCAACATACAAAACGCCCTTTCAAATTACTAAGAAAAAGATGTATCACCCAGTAGATAAAGAAGTAGCTGGAAGAGGCTAATCACAGAAGAAGTAAAAATGGCCAACAAAGACGAAAAGCCACTCCTTAATAAATCAAGGAACTGAAAATAACACAATCTCCAGATATTATTTTTCATCCAACAGACAGGTAAAATTTAGAAGACTGTATTAGCAAGGGTGTGGGAAGGTGGGTATTACATGTCTTTCAGGTGGGAAGGTTGTCATTATCTTTTGGGGGAATTCCGTGGTATCCAACGAAGTATTAAATATGCATACTTTCGATCTGGCAAGATCTCTTATAATCCTCTCCCAGAGAAATGTTCTCACATATGCCAAAAATATATGTATAAAGATGTTCGGTACGGCACTGTTCACTTAATTGGAGGATGGTTAAATAAATTATTTAATATCCTTAAACTATGGGATATTAAAGGGACAATAAAAGGATTAAGTAGGGGCCCCTGGATGGCTCAGGCGGCTGAGCGTCCAACTCTTGATTTCGACTCAGGTCATGACCTCGCGGCTCTTGAGTCGAAGTCCCAAGACGGGCTCTGTGTTGATGGTGTGGAGCCTGCTTGGGATTCTCTCTCTCTCTCTCTCCATCTCTCTCTGCCATGCATGCTCTCTCTCTCTCTCTCTCTCTCTTTCTCTCTATCTCTCTTAAAATAGATAACTTAAAAAAAAAAAGAATTAAGTAGATTATTTATTTTTTCTGATATGGAATACATTATGAAACTAGAATAGTGCCTGGCACCTAGGAGTCACTTAGTAAATATTTGTTGAATGAGTGAACACATATATAGCTTTACCTAGTACTTTCACACACCCCTAGCTCACCTACTTCTCATGGCAACCCTACCATACGAGCCAAGCAGATATTACTGTCCCCGGTGGGAGGAGGAAACTAAAGCTGAAGGTGGTTATGACTTACCCCAGATCAGAAACCTGAGGTACTGGTCGGAGCTCTTTGGTGGCTGACACTCGCTCTGCCTGCAGCGAGGCCAGCCAGCAAGCAAACCCTCAGGGACCACCAAGTCTGGAGGCAGCTGGAGGGTCACTCAGCGATGGCTCTTTGACTGGGACAGACCGATTCCTCTTTTACCACAAAGCCTTCCACTAGGTGAGGCTCGGCTCTCTGGACCTCGACTGGGGCCCACTGGGCATCTAACAACAGGTCTAAAAAGAGGTCATTCGACAACAACAGGTCGCCATGGAAACCCTAACCTCCACCCCTCGCCCCTGGAACAGAACGGAGAGGGCAGGGAAAGAGCATTTGTGGAGGGCCTGCTATGAGCCAGGGATGACGACTAGGAAAAAATTCATCTGAGCCTTCCTTTACACACCACCAGGAGAAAGAGACGCTGCATGCTGTTAAGCCAAGTGCAGAACGCGTCTGTACGGCTGCTTAATCTAGGTCAGTCGTAGCTGCGGAGGCAGCCGCGCTCACGCGGGGCTCGCTCCGCTCATCCCTCTTCCCAGGGCGCGCGTCAGAGGCTTTGTGGCCGCCGTGCCACCGCCGTGCGGGGGCCCCGCCTCCACCAGGCTGTCACCTGTTCACATCGGGAACACGCATGTCAGGCACAGGGGAAAAAACTTACTGGCTGATTTGGAAAACACAAACACTCCGTCCCAGATAAGCCAAGGGGCAGCCCACGCAGCCCGAAATATCAGGCACGGTGCTCTTGCTGCAAGGGTCTCCTTTCGCAGGTATCCACCCTGCACTCGTTTTATCAGAAAACGGTGAAAACCGGGGCTGTGTTTGGGCAGAGTTACCTTGGAACTTTCATCTTAATTACAGCGCTCTTAGTAACCGTTGCTTAGTAACAAACACATTTGAAATAGATTTGTTGACTTATTATGAGAAACTCTGAAAAGACCTTGGCATGAGGGAAGAGTAGCGAGGGCCCGGTAAAGTAAGAACAAAAAATGTTTTAACTGACAGAGCGCTAGCAAACTTAAGGTATTCCCCGATTCCGAAGCCATCTATGAATGTCTGCAGTAGTTCCATAAGATTTTAGGCTACTTTATCACCAAGCGATTATTCTCAGACCCACTTCAGGTGCCTGGCAGACAGGCCTGGGGCTTTCAGTCAAAGCAGGATCCCACACAGAAGAGCAATGGCTTCTGGCCTTCCGAAATAGCCCCCGTGGCGTAGTTTGGAGACTGCTTTTATTCAAGATTTCAGGAGGCGTCTGAGGCTTCCGGTGAGTTTTCAAGTCAGAAGGGAAAAGCCAGGGATGCTCTCCCTCAATCTTTCCAAGAATATTCTTTAGCACCTGTTAATAGAATCTGTGAGAAAAGCGGAAATGGCAATGCCTTCTAGCACTATGTCCGACACACATCTTCCTCAGGGCAAAACCCCAACCTTGCGCGCTCTCCTCTTTGCGCGTATGCCTCCGATGCCCCAAGGCAAGGCCTCGCCGTCTGCTGGCCACTTCCACCTCAGACGCTGGGCATCTTCGCCCCCTCTGCTGTGCTCTCGTGATCTCCCGAGAAGGGATCCTCACTGGCACAGTAAATTCACGCCCTTGCATCTTTCTGGTATCTTCCTCAGCCCTGGCTTCTGTTCCAGTTTCTTTTCTTCCTATTCTGAAAAACTTCTCGAAAGAAGAGTCTCCACTCACTGGTTCCTTTCTCGCTTCTCACTCAATCCTCAACCCACAGCAATCTGACCTTACCTCATGATTTCCTTTTCCAGTGGCCATTTCTGATGTTTCTAGAAAGACTTTGATGAAGAGCAACAGAAGTTTCGGAAATCTATTCTTCTGATACGTGTTTGTCTTTGTATTTGAAAAACATTGCCAGAACAATAAACAATAAACAACTGGTCCCACCACCACCCTTCTCCCAGGGCCCGCCTCCCTCAGCTCCGGTGTGGACTATTATGTTAGCCTGCGAACCGACAAGTCTCCAGATGCACTTGAAGACTTCCCACGCTGCCAAAATTTTCTTGCTAAACACTTCCTAATCTGACACTCTCTCGCCTCCGCTCAAAAACCTTCCTGGCACTCCATGCCCTCCAGTATCCTTCCTTCCCGGTGCTCTCTACTGTTTAAGTCCACCCACCCCAACCCATCTGCCAGGGAACTCCTTCAGATTTGCCACCATCTAAGCCCACATCCCTTGGGTAGAAAGAATGAGCCGCCGCTGAAGGAGGTAAGGCGGCATCCACTCAGCGGGTCCCTGCCCCAGACATTCGATCCGGTTTGCCCAGCACGCCCCACTGCTCCAAAGTCTACTCCCCTCATTTATTTTGGCTGCCCAGCCCCGAAGGCATTTGGACTTGAAGCTGTGAGCCTAAATCCTTGGACCAGCCTTCCTCTAGCCACCCAAACTCAACTCCTTTATAGACTCCTTCACTGAACAAACAGTTATCAGTGTGCCGGGCATTGTGTGAAGGCAGCGATGACACAGTAATAACAGAAAATAATAAGGAAACCCTCTCTTATCTCATGGAGTTCATAGAATAAAGAATTATTCAAGTAAATATAAGTAGAAAGTAAGCGCTAAGAAGAACTATATGAGGCTTCTAAGAGTTCACCGTAAAAAGAACTAGCCGAGTCGGGAAGGCATCCCTTTGAGAGCTGAGGGGAGAGTGAGGGAAAGTCATCAAGGAGGCAAAGTTACATCCAAGGGAGGTAGGGGTGAGGAGGGCAGTACTCCAGGAAGAGGAAGACATGTTCAAAGGTCCTGTTCCTTCTCAAATTCTTTCTCCAGTATGCACACCATTAGGGAGCTTCCCTACGAGGTTATGTTTTCTTTTTTAGCAGGTCATTATTGGCTTCTAAACTAAACAAAGACTCCCATTGCAAAATCAGAGCAATCATTGTTTTCGAAAGACTTAGGCTGTAATGTAAAAACAAAACAAAACAAAACAAAACCAGTGCTTAGGTTTTAAAACATGTATTTACAAAAATATTTTTCTATATTTCGACACCCTCATTTTTTCACAGCTTGTCCCTTCTTTAAGCTCAGGATTTATACGAGAGTACTGGAAGCATTCACTTCTCATCACTTTCTGACAAATTCCAGTTGCTACCATAAAATTTAATTTGCCACTCCTCAAAAGAGTCGCTTCAACATAAAATAACTTTGCCTTCCTGCTAATATTTCACAACTAATTAAAACTGAAAGGACGGGCTGAGTCCTCCCAAACTGGCCCCATCCACAAACCTGCACAATTATAGAATGTGGGGGGAGGCAGGAAAACCCAAGTCTTAAGCGCTGGAGAGCATACAACGTGTCTCCAAACATTTGCACTGCCAAGCGAAACTAGCGAGAATGTTTGGCAAATACGAAAGTGAGATGTGAAAACTTCAGAACCATTGTCTGTGCAAATCGATTTCAGGATTTCCAAAGTTCAAAAGACAAGTCATTATGTGCTGCTAATTCACCTTCGTAGTAACCGTTGTGTGTACGCCTTCCGTACAAAAATCACAAGCCGAGCCAGAAGACCTGGCAACCTACCTTCTGGCATTTATTATTAGCCCAAAAAATGGAGACTTTCTTTAACTGTTTTCCTAGGTGCCTTAATTGTACAAGAAAATTAATAGGACATGGAACCAGGCCAAGCTCTCGTGCAGAACAAGGTTTTGTTGTCAAAGCTCATTCGAGCTAAGGTGGTCCTCGACGTTCAGAAGAGGTGACGGGAAGGTTTCTTCAGCCACACCGAGGAAAATTAATGACCAGCCCTCAGAAATATACAGTCTGTGAGGCCAATACCCTCAGCCCTGATCATCACGGAAAGGCCAGGAAGGGGAGACGGAAGGGGGGCGGGCATGGGAAAGAACGGGGCCGTCTGTCAGGAAATCCACTAGACTCCATCATTCTACAGGATTGTTCCAAACTCCCTCCAAAGTAATCTAGGCCTGAATTACATCCAGGAAATAGAACAACGCGCCCAATGTGTCCGCCCTGCGTAACTCAAACCGAGTCGCCGATGATGATGGAAAGCCCCTGCACTGTCCCTTTCCACGGACCCTTGTGTCCTAGCTACACCTAGGGGACACAACCCCCTCAAGGACTAGGGCCCCGATTTGATGATAGTATACTCCTGTTTTACACCGAAGGTGATGTTAGCACGCCCTCCATGTGACTGTGCCTTTGGCGCACGCACACACACATACACACACACATACACACACAGCCTTTTTTTTTTTTTGGCTTACAGTAGGTACAGTGATCCTGTTAAAAACCTATCACACATTACGTCACTCCTGTGGCTCAATGCCCCCAGCAGTGCCCGCTCACTCACCGCTACCCCAATTCCAGGGTCCCTATGATAGTCTAAAGGTCCTTTGCGGCCCCCCCCCCCGTCTGCACTCCCCCTTCCTCTCTGCCCCTCACCCCCCACCCGCCGGGTGCCCTCCAGCTTTCCCACTCCCCTCTGCCTGCGCTCCCCGCAGGCTCCCCGCCTGGTTGTCTCTCCTACACCCCCAGGTTCTCTGCGTGTCCTTGTTACCATTTCCTTCATCTAGGTCTCCACAGAGCTCGCTCTCTTGCCTCCCCCAAGTTTTGCTCAAATGTAAGAACTCGATTTCTCTGGCCAGCTTATTCTAAGTTGCAAGCCACCCTCCAACCCCTGCCTGACCCGCTGACGCTCTATCTCCCTTCCTTGCCTGATTTTTCTCTATAGTACTTATCACTTCCTAATTTATTACTTATTGTTTTGTTGTGTATAATGTCCGCTTCTTCCCTCTAAAAATGGAAACTCCACGCAGGCAGAGATTTTTGTCTGCTTTGTTCACTGCAGTATTCCCAAACAGTTAGGACGGTGTCTGGTCATAGTAGATATTCAACCAGTATTAGTTAAACAAATGAATTTCACCATTGAATGGGTAAATAAGAAGGGACTGAAATTCTACCATTCAAGGACTGGGATGTGGAGATGAGCCCTACTAGGCTTGATAGGAATGAGGGCAATTTTCAAGCCCAATTTTACTTCCACCCCCTTCGGCTTGCAAGGAGCCTACAACTGAAAGACGGTACAATGCAGGATGGACCCTCTTTCTTCGGCCATCTCTCTGCCCCCGAAGGCAAGCTTCTGGTTATAAACTAAGCTTCTGGTTATAACTCTGGTGTCATATTTAAAATCTACTGGGGCGCCTGGGTGGCTCAGTCAGCTAAGCTTCCAACTTCAGCTCTGGTCATGATCTCACAGTTTGTGAGTTCAAGCCCTGCATCGGCTCTGTGCTGACAGCTCAGAGGCTGAAGCCTGCTTCGGATTCTGTGTGTGTGTGTGTCTCTCTCTCTGCCCATCCCCTACTTGTGCTCACGCATGCTCTCGCTCTCTCTCTCTTTCTCTCAAAATAAATAAACATTTTTTTAAAAATTTAGTAAAATAAAATCCACTAATCTTGGGGCGCCTGGTGGCTTAGTGGGTTAAGCACCTGACTCTTGATTTCGGCTCAGGTCACGATCTCACAGTCATGAGATCAAGCCCCATGTCAGGCTGTCTGCTGAGTATGGAGCTTGGGATTCTCCCTCTCTCTCTCTGCCCCTACCCTGCTTGTGCTCTTTCTCTTTCTCTTTCAAAACAAATAAACATTTTAAAAAATCTGCTAATCCCAAGAACTCCTTTGGCACCCAGTGAGCATCCACCCACCTCCATTCCCCAAGGCCACGCAAGGCCCCGGGCCACACCTCACGACATAGGCACTGAGGACAGAGGGGTCCACTGTGACAAACATCCAACATTAATCCAGAATGGAAAAAGCCGGAAGAGAGAAAGAAAAACATATCATTCTACCCAAACATTTAACTAGCCCGGCCAAGTGCAGATCAGGTAACATACTAGGTTCCAGGCGCAAACTCTACTCTGAACTCATGAATCTCAGAACAGTAATTTAACTTCCTATTTGGAGAAAATATAGAGATAGATGCATCAAGTTCTAGTCCAGAACACCAATGACCACGAACCTTTTCCTGTGTATTCTGCCAAAGTAAAACATGACTTTGGGGGGAGAGAGGGGCAACCTCAGTACCCATTTCCTTGTTTGTACCAAAATAAACAACAGAATAACCCCAACCCAATGGAAAAGCAACACCACCTTATGTACTTAGAACCAAACTCTCGGGTCTCCTTAGTTTCAACCTCTCTTTCCAGCCTTGGTGGCTATTTCTCTGGCCTCGAATCCCGGATCTTCAGGCGGCTAGTCCCAAGTTGTTTACTCCACACCATGCATCTTCTAGCTCCTAAGCGTGCACCGATAATGGGCCAAGCACTTGACACGCACTGTCTCATGGAAACCTCTCAACAACTCCAGGGGGACGGTGTTATTACCGCCCTCAATTTACAGAGCAGGAAACTAAGGCTGGAGACATGACGTGACTTTCCAATGGAGTCCAGAGCTCAGATTGAAATGTCTGACTTCAGAGCTTGGGTTGCTCGTGGCTACGCCATATAGCGAGGTTACAGAGGCTAATGCGTTACCAATTAACTTCTGGAAACAAGCATACGTGAAAATAAAAGAGAAGTCTTTGGCAGCATAAAAGTAAGATGTAGGGCTGCATTTACATCTGTTAAATGATGCATAATGTAATAAGGCCACATAAAATGGAGCAGGCAAAATAGGAAACTCGCAATGAGCCTATACATGAGTATATGATGTTCGGAAACGTTGCGTTTTGAGAAATGTTTACTAAACACGGACTTAATGATGAAGAGAACAATCCCCCAGTTCGGCCTTCTGTTATTAATACTGCGCAGAAAATAAATATTCTTTAAAGCAAACGATGAAGTCAAATTCAGAAAGTGAGCCCTAATGCAAATGAGCGGCAACACTAAATTTTCCTCTGTCTCACAGCACCTGTGCATTTAGAAATCCACAATATAAAAAAGTACAAAAAAAAAAAAAACAGCACAACTCTCCACATTATTCAACATGTTAAAGAGACAATGTACGCGCATTCTCCTCCACAACATCATAAAACAAATCTTCACAGCTAAGAGACTCTTTCATAGGTTCACCATGAGGAATTTTGTTTTTCGTTGAAGTTTAAAGCTAACAGACAGGGGGGAAAAATAATAATGTCCCTCCCAAAGTCTCCTTCAAAACCTGAATCTCACAGAAAAGTCCAAAATAATTGGAAACTGTATTCCAGTTTGAAAAACAGACACACGTACTTCTGAAATCTTGAGTGCATGTAAAACTTTAGCGGTTCGACCTTACAAATTTACACTCACTGGGGCACCTGGGTGGCTCAGTCGGTTAAGCAGCTGACTTTGGCTCAGGTCATGATCTCTCGGTTCATGGGTTCAAGCCCCGCATCGGGCTCTGTGCTGATGGCTCAGAGCCCAGAGCCTGCTTCGGATTCTGTCTCTCTCTTTCTCCGCCCCTCCCCTGCTCATGCTCTGTCTTTCTCTCTCTTCTCAAAAAATGAATAAACATTAAAAAAAATTTTTTTTTTAATTCGCACTCAAAACCCAGGTAATCTTGGCTTTCCTCGGGTTCAAACAATGGTTACATCTGAAAAGAGAACAGCAGGCTGGGTACGGTACTGCCCAGTTCTAGACAGAAGAAGTGAGCCCCTTGGAGAGGCATCGCCGGTGGCCCTCGCTGCTCCCACATACAGAGGGCTGTGCCCTACCCTTTCTAAACACCGTTTTCCCTTTTCCTGTCATAGACAGCACCTCTGCGGAGATTAAGGGCAGAGGTGGAGTGGGCCGGCAACCGGCCTTTGCCGTCTCCCAAAAGTCAGGTAGGTAACTGCACTATGGTTTCAGGCAGACATCCTACTTGAGATCAAAGGCTTTTAGAAAAGTTAAGAACATCCATCCTACCCCGAGGCTGAATTTCTGGCCACTCACATGGTGAAAACAGAAGGCTCCAGTAGAAACTATAGGGGAAAAAAAATCTAGAGTCATTGATTTATTGGGGAGGGGGGGGGAAGGGGGAGGAGGAGGGCTATGCCGGTGTAACTGGGGAGAAGTAGTTCTGTCCTTTTCTGAAGGCCTGAAGAGATTTCCGTCTGGTGTCCTGTCGGTCGTGTCACAGGCGCCGTGCAAAAAGCAGCCATGTCTAAATGGACAAAGAGTTATCAAAAAATTACTTCAAGACAGGAATGTCAACAGTACTGGGAGACTTTAGAAGCTAAGATCCGATTGTGAGGAGGACACAGGAGGCGTGTGTCTAGGATTTGTTTTCAAAGTCTGGGGCTGGAGTGCAAGGGTGGAGGAGAAATGCTGGTTTGGGGTGAGATTTCTATCTGGTATTAATGTTCGCCTGGGAGAGCGGGCTGACCAGAGAGCGCGTCCGCTGAAAACAAACCAGGCCCAACACGAGCCTTATCACGGGATCCGCCTGCCCCGCGAGTATGTACCATTTCTCCGGGCAGCCCAACACTTGCATGGAAACGCCACCGCTGCAGAAGTCAGTCTCCGCCACTAACTCCTGAGACCCAGATAAAATTCTTCCTGCCTTCATAAAATAGTAAAAGAAAGTAAAGCCATCTAAGTAAGCTTTGTGATAAAATTAATAATTCAATTCTGAAATTGAAATATAAATCCTGAATCGCGGAAAGATTGCGATTATAAATCTTCACCCCAGAATCTTCCTGTGGTACTCCACACGGCCTCGGTCACGGGCATGAGATTCCCCCCCCCCTTTTTAAAAATAAAGTGATAAGAGCTGTGTCATTTTCTAGGAAGTTTTCAACTATATTTCTTCTGGCCTTTTCCATTTGAAACTGAAATTCATTTCCCAATAAATATTTTAACACCATTCGCCCATGAGCAAGAGCGATCCATCAGAGAACAATTCCATAATTGTTTCAGAAGCTCGCGATGCATATAATGTCACAAAGTAACGGCCCTGGATGGAAGAGACGATTGTTATTAGACCTTGAAAATAACAGTGAGGTCTGGAGAACATACCCATCGAATGCAGCAACAGACCCACGTGATTCAAAGGCAGATTAAGCCAAGTGCCTGCAGGGAAGGGGGAAAGAGAATCCGCCCACTAGAAATTTCATTTATGAAAATTAACAGCATCGAATGCCCTTTTAAGAATTCAAAGTCTGCCATGCACGTGTCTCCGTTTTTCTATACCGTCAGAAAAACAGGGCCGATTCTGCTCTGCTTGACGTTTGCTGGTGAACTGATCAGGGTTGGCTGAACTGTGTCCCCACCCGCTAAAAAAAGGATAGGGTGACCTTAACTCCCGGTACCTCAGCACGTGAGCTTATGTGGAGGTAGAGTCTTTGCAGAGGGAATCAGGTTAGAACGAGGCCATGAGGGCGGGGGCTCATCCGGCATGACTGCTGTCCTCATGAAAAGGGGAGATTTGGACACAGAGACACAGAGAGAGGGATAATGACGTGAAAAGACACAGGGAGGAGGTGGCCATCTGTCTACAAGCCAAGGAGAGAGGCCTGACACAGACCTGTCCTCACAGCCCCCAGAAGCAGCCAATCCGTGGACACCTTAATTCCAGGCTTCTCTCCCCCGGAACTGGGGGGTAAGCCACCCGGTCTGTGGCACTCTGCACAGCAGGCCTAGCAAACTCACAACAGAAGCGATGAGGGCTTTTCTTCTGAGCCTCACAGACCCGCTCTGTTCTTACCCACAGCAGACTTTGGCCAGGAATTAAGGTCGAATCTATCAGGCTGTAATTTCTACGGTCTGTCTCTTCTCCTACTTTCTAAAACCACGGCTATTTTCCCATCCCCCAACCTCTCACAGAGCCCTCTTTTGCAGATAATGTCTCAAAAAGATTTGGCAGTAACGAGTACAGCTAATACTTGCATGACGTCAACTCTGAGTCGGCTGCTGACATGGGTGACCTCACTGAGTCCTTACAGGCACCAGAGAGGCTAAGTACTATTGCCGTCATCGACAAAGCACGGCCTCCTCCTCTTGCCGATGGAATACCTGATGAAGCATCACCTCTTAACAGACGAGGAAACTGAGGCACAGTGAGGC
This sequence comes from Paguma larvata, assembly GCA_030068075.1. Taxonomy (NCBI): domain Eukaryota; kingdom Metazoa; phylum Chordata; class Mammalia; order Carnivora; family Viverridae; genus Paguma; species Paguma larvata. Next base: position 118,462,283 of record CM057828.1, on the reverse strand, counting down.
GAGGTAACCCTGCAGAGCGCCTGAGTGTGTTCCCTTAACGCCCCCCCCCACCACCACCACGTCCCCTCTCGGGGCCATGGATCACGGGCTTCGGGTCGACGGTGTCCTCAGGCCCCCGAGGTGCCATCCGTCTGGACCTAGAGACCCGAATGTTTTCCAGTTTCGCGATGAGTGACCGACGGTTTGTTGTCTTCTTACCTGAGCGGTTCTCCGAACATTCTCTTTAATTCCTTGATGATGTTTGCAAACCTTTTCTAGTTGCAAATAATTTCTGCTTGGTTGAGAGGGTGAAAACTAACTAGAAACCGAATAACTCTCCCTCCTTCTTTGTCTTCTTTTATCACCACCGCATCTACCCCAAGCCGCGGTTCGTCTTTTGTCTTGGAATACAAGTGCATTTGAAACTTAACTTGTCTTTAGAATTTTTTCCAAGCCGGAGTTCGCGTTGGCTGTCAGCTTTCTTGGCCCTATTCTTACTGTCTGTACGGCAAGAATCCTTGAAGTCTCCGTTCCTACCATCTCTTACACGGCGCGTTGTACTCATCGGAGCTCAGAAAGCCCCCAGGGGATGCCCTGTGTGGCTTTTCGGTTTGGGGTTTGGCTTTTGTCTTCAGAGGCATTCTCCTTTTCTCACTCATGGCAATCACCCATTTTCAATCAGAACTTTGTTTTTCAAAGTCTTCTACATCACCGAGCCACCTTGCTTTCTATTCCTTCTTTCCTCTCCTCACACGCGGTCCCCGGGCTCTCCTGAAGCCGGCCGTGGGGGGTGACCGGCAACCCCGACTTCCGCCCCAACAACAGAGACCACTTGTCCCCAAGTCCTCGCGACCACCGCATCAGCAACCAGTCCTCCCTTATTTTCCACGTGGAGTCCGCAGCAACTTGAAAACAGCGAAACTGCACACAAACGCCAAAGCGAAAGATCAGCGGGTGCTCTTTCCAACTTTCGGCGGCTCGGGAAACCTCCCTTGCCCGCCGCATCCTGTCTCGCTGCCAAAGCGGAAACGCGCCGAGAGAGCTCGGGTCGCATCTCGCGCCGGCTGCCGGCAGCGGTGCCCACTTCCCATGTTCTCCGGCGTTCTTCCACCTTCGAGTTTCTTTCCTTCTACACACGGTTCCACCTTTTAGACATGTTTCTTTTTTTAGCACGGCAAGCCTCCCTGCCGCCGGAATTTCATTGCCAGCTTGTCCCCCCCACACACACCGGTGACACTGCCAGACCTCGGGAACCTCCTCGAGGGTCTGCGCGTTGGAACAGACGGATGAGGTCCTCGACGCTCCTCTGCCCATCCCTTCCGAGAATTCCTTGATCCTTCCTCCATTCAGGGACCGCTTTTATGTTACCACCTGTTTCCTCCTGCTGGGGAGTTAATTTTTAGACCGAGTAGAGGTCTCCCATGACCCGCCAGAGAACGATGCCAGGGAGGAGGCTTGCTGTCAGATGACGGACCGCTCCCGTTCGGAATAAATGTACTTTTACAGTCGATCCACGCGTGTTAACTCAGCGTCCGTTGCATACCCATCACGGTATAAAGGAAAACCAAAATGCTTTTCCTTCTACGTCTGTGAAACTGCGATTACGCAGGACACTCCTTGGGCAACAGCCCCCATACAAATTACAGGTGCTTTCGCTGACCGCTCACCCCGCAGGTACATGTGACCCAAGAGACACACAAGTAAACCAGCTTCCTGCCTCTTGGCCAATTAAACCTGACATTACATAACTGCCATTTAAAAAAAAAAAAAAAGAAAGAAAGAAAGAAAAAAACCACAGAGGCAAACCCTCTAAACAGGAGTTTCCTTCTTTAGCATCCTCTGAGGAAGAGCTGTTCTAAGATGGTGTTTCTATTCCTGACAGGAATAACCCTTAATTATTATGTGCCTTAAGCATCCAGAAATTTTTAAATAGAATTTCACTTAATGTTAAGAAAATCAGAGAGCTACGTCAGTGGCAACAGAAAAGACTTTAAACAGAGAGAGAGAGAGAGAGACAGAGAGAGAGAGAGAGCGCTGGCATGGGGGGAGAGGGACAGGGAAGAAGCACAGATCTTGATGAATTGCCTCTGACGTTCTGGAAATCGGAGAGAAGAGACAGAGCACTGAAAAGAGTCACCAAAGAAAATTAAATTCTTCCATAAGAGAATGTAAAGGGTTAATAAACGCATTAATTCATTCATTCATTCATTAATCCCTGATCACGTTATGTTTCAGCAAATAAATAAATCGCTGTTCTTTCCAGGAAAAAAACATACGGATACACAAATGAACATGCACACTGCCCTGATATCTAAGCACAGGGTTCACTTCTTTTTTTTTTTTAATATTTATTTTTGAGAAAGAGAGAAAGAGAGAATCCCAAGCAGGCTCTTAGCTGTCTGCACGCAGCCCGATGCGGAGCTTGAACTCACAATCCATGAGATCGTGACCTGAGCTGAAATCAAGGGTCAGACGCTCGCTTGAGCTGAGCCACCCAGGATGCCCCCAGTTCATTTCTAAGACTTTGCAAAACATAGTTACAACAAAGTGATTGTTACCAAGTACCTATGTAGACGTTATTCCTGGCTTCTTTTGTTCAGTTGCATGTCAGTGATCAATAATCTAGCAGAAAATTTCAATATTTCGCCTGACTTCTCTAGCGATAGCTACCATTCAGTCCAAGCGTGGCCAGGTCCAGCTGGGCTCGCCACAGCTTCATGTAGACTTCATGGAAAGAAGTCTCTCCTGTCCTGCCCAGTCAGCTCTGTCGGCCAGGGATGCCTGTGGCAGAGCTGCATTGCTCAGACAGCCGGAGAGACTCAACCACGTTCCCAAAGAAGCTAGCCGGGTGATATGCTCTACGGAGAGGCCATAATTTAGGAGCACGCAGTAGGTGCTGGAGTGTACTAAGGCAACTGGGACAATCCTGCTCTCAAAAGCGCTAATTTGCTAATAGGAAAGACTTGTTTAGTTATGAAAAACAAATCTAGAGAGTTCCATCAAGGTTCCTTCCGCAAATAGGTCCTCTCGCCCGCCTCTTGTGTGCATTCAGCAAACAGCTTACAAATCTTTTTTCCTTTTAATGTTTATTTATTTTTGAGAAAGAGAGACAGAGCACGAGTAGGGGAGGGGCAAAGAGAGAGAGAGAGAGAGAGAGAGAGAGAGAGAGAGAGAGACAATCCCAAACAGGCTCCAGGCTCTGAGCTGTCAGCACAGAGCCTGACGCGGGACTCAAACCCACGAACCATGAGATCACAACCTGAGCCGAAGCCAAACGCTTAAGTGACTGAGCCACCCAGGCGCCCCAACAGTTTACAAATCTTACCCTGCATCTATTGATTGACTAAGTAGACATGGTGGGTGCTAGATCATCATTCTTGACATAAGGAGACAGGAAGGTTCATGATGGGAAAGGACAACACTGTGTCAGAAGTTCAAGCAGCGTATCCGATAAGGACAGTGAGAAGCACACCTGCTGCATCATAAAAAATCCGACCTGCATCTGTCCCCGCCTCCTGGGACAGACTCTAAATAGCTGGAATTTCCCAAATAATTGGAAATATCTTCGTTATTCGTTAGTCTTGATCCGTACCGGGTTATGCTAACAAGATGGCTTTGGGGGGGACTGGCCACTCCAGAAATCACGTGATTAGAGGGTTGGGCCTCTGAGTTGGGCAATATCAGTAGACCTCCTGCAGGGAGGGGAGGGGACAAGAGACTGAATATTCACACGTGGTCAATAAGTCATCACATGTGTGGAATTGAACCTCAGTAAAAACTCTGGACTCCGAAGCTCGGTGGAAATTCTCAATTGGCTAACACATCGGTGCGCCCACAGGGAGACACGTCCTGATTCCACAGGGCAAGGGCAAGGGACCATGTCCGGGACCCTCCCCACCCTCACCCTATGCGTCTGCTCATTTGGCTGGTCCTGATTAGTATCACTTACGATAAGAAGACAATAATCTTAAGTACAACATCTTTCTGAGTTCTCTCATCATTTCAGCTAATTAACGCATTGCGGGGAACCCTCATACTTGTAGCCAGTTTTCAGAAGTGTGGGTGGCCTGGGGACTTCTGAACTTGCAGCTGCCATCTGTCTTGTGCGGGACCGCACCCTTAACTTACGGAGTTGACACTAATTCCGGGTGATTAATGTCAGAACTGCACTGCAGCATTGCAACACCCATTCTCAATTCCTTAAAAACATGCCAGAAATAATACCTTTAAGAAGTCAAGCTCTTGCAGTCGGCCTTACCTCCCCAGCCCCCAAACCACCTCCAACCCAGGACACGATCTGCTGTGGTCCACTCTCAGCAGGAAACTGCCTCCAATAGGGAGACAAACACAACACAACTAGAGTGCAGGGCAGGACTTTGGGTAAGTGATAGAATTGAGGTATAAAAATAAAATGAGCACACAAAGAAAGTCCAGCAATTAAAAGATTCAGGATGGTGTCACGAAGACTGTCACAGCTGTGTACCTAAAGACGAAAGTAACTTTTTTTTTTAATGTTTATTTATTTTTGAGAGAGGGAGAGGAGGGGCAGAGAGAGAGAGAGGACAGAGAATCCATAGTGGGCTCTGCGCTGAAGGCAGCCAGCCCGACACGGGGCTTGAAGTCATGAACCACGAGATCATGATCTGAGCCAAAGCTGGATGCTTAACCAACTGAGCCAGATGAAAGTAACTTTAAGAGAGGAGAAAGGAGAAAGGCATAAGAACAGCATGAGGCAAGGGTCAAATCATGGGTCAAGTTTATTAATGATAAAAATTTTATTTTTTACTAACTCCTTACTGTGTGCCCAAAACTGTGCTCAACTTATTATTTTGATATTCCAATGAATCCTTAAGCCTAGTCTAATATCATACCGATTTTACAGATGAGGTTACTGAGACTTAGCTGAAGAAGCTAAGAGCACCCCAGTAGGGCTGGAGAGGAGGAGGGAGATGGAAGTGAGCAGAGGAAGGCAGATGCTAAAAGGCCCCCAGGTGCCTGTCAGAAACCTAATTTATTTTTTTCTGTAGCCAATGGGGAACCATCGGAGGTGCTTGTGCAAGGGAGTAATATGTCCAGAGCCATGATTTCAAAAGAGAAGTGTGGTGTCAAGAAAAGCCTTCAAAAAGAGAAAGACTGGAACAGGGAGACCTGTTAGGAGACAGTGGTCAGATCAGCGGCCGGATGTGATAAGAAGGACAGAGGGAGTGAACACAGGGATGGGATGACAAGGAGGGAGGTGTGGAGATGACAAAGATGCCTAAGGCTCCGGCGCCCAGGTGGATCAGGAGCCAGGAGAGGCTGGCACAGACATCCAGAGCATCAAAAATCCGTCTGTCCGTCCGGCGTCTCTCTGTACTGACGTGTGTGCTGACCACAAGCTTGTTGCCTGATTTGGTGGGGTTCCCGCTCTTCTCAATTCACGGATAATACAGGCACATTTAAAGACCGAATTCAATATGGCGGGCAGTTGTCTGATTCCTCTGGCCCTCGGCCCCGCACGGCCACCCCGTCTCCCCACCGGCTCCGTGGCCGACGCACACCCGTCTCTGATGGGGAACGAGCGTCAGGGGATCTAATCAAGGATTTTTGCCTAAGTGGCTTTGTAGACTGCTGAGCCGAAGCAGAAGTATAAGAGACCACCAGTCCACCTCTCGATCTGATGCTATTCAAAAACACGCACATCAAACTAGTTTTCTTCTGGCCGTACCTAGGATTCAATGGGAAGGAGTCGACAGAGTAGTTGAACCCAACACAACTCCCTCAAAGACCCCACGAAGAAACATGCACCGCTGACTACAGATAAAATAAATAATGCGTTTCCAGCGCCGGAGCAAATAATCCTTGCTGTTCAAACCTGGTCCATCTCACAACTTCCTGTTTTCTGCTTATGTCTCTGCCCCACACCTGGGTTCCGCAAGCAAGGCTGCAGAATGTTTTATTCACTAGCAGAACTTCAGAATCAATAATCATGCTTTTACTAAGCCTGCGAAATGTTCTGAGTACCCCGCTCGTAAATATCATTCTAGATCCCACTTCTCTCAGACTGCTAAAAAGCCTACGGCTTCCTAGTAACACTAACTGAAGGAGAACAGAAACAGAAAGGAAAAGAAATTCAACCTTCCATTCCTCCGGAGACGGAGCTTGGAAGGGGCCTGAGGCTCTGGAGAAGGAGGGGGTCTTGGAGGGGGCATATGTCTGTTCTCTCTCACTCCTGACATCCCCAGGAACCACTGCGCCTTTGTAAGGCACTCCTCTGAAAACGTTTAAAGAAGACATACCGAAATGCACCCTTACACAGGCCCCTGACACATAATCAATACCCCTTTAAGCACACACATCTATATCCTGCATTAACCTTGCATTTCACCGTGATTTAGGAGACACGGGTTTCACCTCCCGATCTGTTCTTATCTGACGTCATTCCATAATAAATACATCATCATAAAGAGCCCACCCAAGGAAGGCGCCTTTCGCAGACACTGGGAAGCGTGGCAGAACTCAGAACCGACGTGTAAACACGGCCTTCTACAGCGGTTCCAGAAGATCCGAACATCCGCGGGATGCCACCCGAGGTTCAGTAAGGTAACTGAGGATCGGAGCGGTCTGCAGACGCACCGCAACCGTTTGGTTCGGTTCACATAAAATGTCTCCACCCTTCGCTTCCCATCCTCCGCCTTTAACAAAAATACAAAAATAAAAGCAAAGCACCTGTCGTCCTCCAGCATCAGGTCTATGTCGAGGAGCTAGAGGTTGAATCTTTGTCTCTGCAGTATGTGACTAAAGTCAAGCAGGGCGTATTATAATTGATGCTAACTAGAACTCCCACAGACCACAGTACTCGTACATAGGCACTGTTACTCTTAACAATGTGACATTTTCTCCTCTCTTTAAGGGGGAAATATGAGACAACTTTCAGTTTATTATCAATAAGGGAGGGGACTGGGGCACCTGGGTGGCTCAGGCGGTTAAGTGTCTGACTTTGGCTCAGGTCATGATCTCGTGGTTCATGAGTTCGAGCCCCGCATCAGGGACAGTGCTGACAGCTCAGAGGCTGGAGTCTGCTTCAGAGTCTGTGTCTCCCTTGCTTTCTACCCTCCCTTGCTCTCTCTCGTGCTCCCTCTCTCTCTCTCTCAAAAGTGAATAAACTTCACAAAAAAATGTTTTTAAATGTTTGCCAAAACAATACTCATTTCACTACTCAGATGCACACTCTCTCTAAGTTCGGACTATAACCCTCTAATGGATGACAACCCACATTGTGAAAAACATTGATATAAACCTTTTACTAGGCGTCACTATTATTTCTTTGCTATACTTCCTCTTCTCCCTCTACCCTCCTTTTCCTCCTTCATCCCTCAAAAAAACTTACTTCCACTGAGGAAATGAAAGCACTACTGTCTCCAGAAGGTCTGCTAGACGCCAGAAATACTGCACCGTCCCCTTAGTCCCACGCAGCCCCAGGAAGGGGACAGTCACCACTCCCATTTTACGGAAGAAGAAACCGACGCTTGGAGATCAAAGGACTTGCTCGGCAGAGCATGATGGAGCCAGGGTCCGAGTCCAGTTCTGTCTGGCTTCAAAACTCCAATTACACCACAGTGCCTTTCGTGAAAAGTTCCTGAGTAATTAAAGCCAACTGAATAGCAAGAATCGCATGAGTCCCCTCGAGATAACTCAAGCCCTTGGAGGGTTACGGAACTGGGTTTGAGAGGTCTAAACACAGATAGGGAAACACATGGCGGGAAACCCTCGGGTTTAGACTGAATTTCCTTCCATGTCCTCAGAGCGCCCCTCAGTAAAGGCCTTACGAGGCCTGACCGGCAGAGAAGCGGGACGTGAGGAGGGCCGGCGGGCGCCGCCTGGATACTCACCCTCGGGACAGGCCGGCTGAGGGGCACTGACCGCTCCGGGCGGCTCATCACAAGCATCGCCTCGCTCGGCACCTCCCAGGCTACGAGACTCCATAAATACCCACGAGAGGAACGCTAACACAGGCGGAGCGAGAGTCAACACGACGCACCGCTCTCACTGGCTTATTTTTAACATCTCCCAAGATTATGCGAAGTGACACTATTTGCTGAAAGAGATTCTTATTTGGACAGATAGTCAAACACATTGAACACAGATATTTGTGTTCTTTCAGCCCCAGATTTAGAGACACAGCAGGGGGCGCCTGGCTGGCTCAGCCGGTTAAGCCTCCGACTTCAGCTCAGGTCAGGTTCTCCCAGTTTGTGGGTTCGAGCCCCGCGGTGGGCTCTGGGCTGACGGCTCAGAGCCTGGAGCCTGCCTCGGATGCCCTGTCTCCCTCTCTCTCTCTGCCCCTCCCGTGCTCGCACTCTGTCTCTCTCTCTCTCTCTCTAACATAAATCAACATAAAAAAAAGTTTTAAAGATACATTTGACACAGATACAAGGTATATCAAATGTGGGCAGATCAGGCCAAATTTTCAGCCGCCCAAAAATTCCCGCAGAAGTGCGACTTGGGGAAATTATTGACAAGGTCCTGCTAAACTACTGCATCATCACCTGGGCCCTCCCCTGACCGGAAATAACGAGCCTTTTAGTGCCGGTACATTAACTGGTCAGTCATTGACATTGCTATTTCTAAGCGGTAACATTTCCCAGAAAATTTGAAGACATGATGTATTATTTTCACAAACACGTAATAAGTGGAATTTTGACTTTTACACAATAAGTTAAATAATTTCTTTGTCAAATGGCCTTGGGGTTTATATTCTTTCTGTGGCTCGTCGGGTAGTTTAACTTGGCATATAAATTCACATACAAAACTGAGGTGTCTTTTTTTTTGTCTCATCATCCAGTGTTGTTTTCTCAAGATCTCTTAGCAATAAAAATATCACCTAGTCCTCTTTCCTGTGCAAGTTTCATGATGAAAAAAAATCTGAATGTGCTAGAGAATCCGCTGTCTGCTTATGAAACATAAAGGCTATGAAAACATGGCATGTACTTCAGTAGACCAGTTTGTGTTTAAATATTTTAATAGTGCGCAGTGCTGCATTAGGAGCTCAATGTGTAATAAGCCCAACCTTACATCTAGGGGGTAATATACTTTGATCATCCTATCAAAAGATCAAAATTTAAATATTATGTAAATTATATTTGATACATGTTCTCCTTTGCATGAAATCAAACGGAACACTTGTTTCTTCTCTAAACACATGAGAATATAAACAAGCAACATATTTAAAGGGAAGAACATACTCACTACTTCATTTCACCAAAAAAAAAAAAAAAAAAAAACGACCCCAGGTAGCAATTAAAATAAAAAGCCTTTATGTTTTCTAAAAATAACCTTAAGGGTCTGTTTAGGCTTTTAAATTTTTAAGCATATTCTTAATATTTATTTTAAAGGTTCTTGGTAATTGTATATGTTTTTTTCACAAGGAATGCTAGGTAAGTCCTCTTCATGAACACTCTGACAGATTATATAAGTCGACAGAAAAGAAATTAAAGAATACTGAATCTCCAATAATCAAAAAAAGTTGTCATTTTCACAAGAACTAAATGTAAAGTATGAACCTTGATTGGACTCTGGTTTAAAAAGAAAAAAGCAGCTACAAAAGACATTCTTAGGACAATGGGGGAAATACGAACATAGCATTTTCGATATTGTGAAATTTTGGTTAACTTTCTTAGGTATGACAATGGTTCTATGATTCTGAGAAAATATCCTTATTCTGGGGGCACCAGGGTGACTCGGTCTGTTAAGCATCAGACTTCGGCTCAGGTCATGATCTCGCGGTTTGTGGGTTCAAGCCCCGTGTCGGGCTCTTTGCTGACAGCCCAGAGCCTGGAGCCTGCTTCGGATTCTGTGTCGCCCTCTCTCTCTTGTCCCTCTCCCGCTCACGTTCTGTCTCTCTCTCTCTCTCTCTCAAAAATAAACAGTAAAAATAAATAAATAAAATAAAATATCCTTATTCTTAGAATATGGATGATGTACTTTTCAGGGATGAAATATCAATGTATGAAACTAACCTGACGCATGAAACTGACAAAGGGTCTGACAATAATATATTTGTACACATAACTAAATAGAAATACGAGGCAAATGTGACCACGTGTTAATAACAGGGGAATTTCAGTGGAAGATATACAGATGTTCATTGTATTATTCTTTCAATCACTCTGCGTATATGAAAATTTTCACAATAACAAGTTGCAGGGGGAAGAATAGTCCTTTTCATTTAAACGTGTATGTATATCGGCTCCTGAACCAAACTAGGTACAGATAAAATATTGCTCTACATGGATACTGAATGTTTCATTTTCCGGTAACAGTACGCTTCAGAGAATCAATTTTCCTCCACTGACCCAGAGAAATTATGGCGACCCTTCCGGCCAAGACCATTGGGAACAGCTGACTGACACACAGCACCCGAATTAGCGCAGAGGCATCGGCATCCCCAGAGGGCAAGCCACACTGCCCAGCCAGGTTACAAGACAACCAGTGCCCTTGGAAAAAGGCAATTGAGAACAGGGGCCTTCCGGCCTGGAACCTTCGCGGCAGACAGAACCTGCAACTTCGCCCAGCTCAGTTTCTGGAGACGGCAGATCAAGCTGTGACATGAACTTAAAGCTAAATTAAACAAACTGACACCATCGATTCGAACCATTCAGCCGCTAAAGCTAGATTTCTGTCTTCCCCTGTCTCTCTGCTCAACAAAGTGGACCACCAGGTTTGATAGTAAGCGAGAAATCTGAGACGCTAACCCCCAAATTCCACTTAAACCTAATACCGAAGCACTGGAATTACATAAGAAAGTTTAAAGAGAAAATCTGTAAGCACTTAATTTAGACATACCTGAAGTATTTAAAATAAGACGCCATCCTACGAAACGACATCGCAAGATGTCTCCTGACTGCAGTTAGAGGCTTTTTGTTTTGGGGCCCAAATCCCAACAGTTCTGGGCACTATTCCCTATTAAGTCAGACTGCAAACCAGCCAGCCATGACTTGCTGGAGAAACTGATATTCTTTTTTAATTGGACTGAACTGAAAGTAAGCAGTAAGCACTGAGTTTTCAAATGGTCCCATGCAACCAAGACTCTCCCCTTCGGCCAGACCTCTATTTTTCTGTCCCTTTATTTTTATCCTTTGTTTTCTCCCTAATTCAATTCTTTATCTATCTGTATGTGTCTATACGTACACACACACATAGTTACATACGTACATATGTTATACCGTACCCCGTCATAGTAAATGTAATTATCCTCTCTTCAATCTCTGTCTTTCCTGTTTTTCCTCTTCTCCTGCCAATTCCTCCAGGCCTATCAGGGCCACCCAAAGGCACTGTTATCACCGGGTTAAACTGCAGGATGTGGAGCTATAAAGAGTCTTGGGGTGGCCCATAAAGCCTCATCGAATCGGGCCACGGGTTGGAGGAGTTCTGGGAAAATGGTTCACTTTCCTTTAAACTAAAGAACCGTTATCTCGTTTATGGGTTCCTACAACCCTTTCCCATCTAGGTACTGCTGGCTGCCTTTGATGTTTAACCAGCCACTCATACCTCTCTCTAAGAGGAGCAGGAGACCATGACACTGAAGTCTCATTTTTGCGTCATGTTCTCCCCATAGGAGGCACAGTACAGGAGGGCTGAAACATCAGTGAGTTTGGACAAGACCTGTGAGCTTCACTTATCCAAAACACACCCTGAATTCTGTTCTCTGCTCCCATGTTCTGACTCCTTGAAAAGTTTCGAGTCAATCAACAAGCTGTAAGCTAGGACCAACAGAAACACAAAGAGAATAACAACAATAACAAAACTTCTTCGCCGGAGAGGTATAAGCACACTACATCTGTTTACCAAAAATTTACAACCTATGAAAACGCAGTCCCACGAGCCAAGCGTCAGTTAACCATGGGCCCTCCTTCCCCAGAAGACCTGACCGAACCTATTCCAAAACCTTTCGAGAGAATGAATCTCCAGTAATATTCCAGCCAAAAGGCCAAGGGTCCTGTGTCACCTGCAGGCCAGATCGGCCCCCACAGGGGAACGGGGAGGAAGAAGGCTCAACAATCAGGGCCAAGAGCTCACAGTTGAAACACTCTTGGCTGGGAGAACCCTCAGGGTGCGGAGAGACACATGCCCCAGGGCGGCACAGGAGCCATTTGGAACCAATGGCCAATTTCCAGATTCCAGGAGTGATCTGAGCCCTTTCCCGGGGATCATCCTCTCAATGCCTCAATTTCTTCCTCCGTCAAATGGAGAGAAGAGTACCCCCCCACCACCACCACCACCAAGTTGCAGAATCTGTAAAGATTAAAAGAATCAATATGCATAAGTGCTTACACCAGGACCTGGCGCACGGTAAGCACTGTGCAAACACTCGCTCACTGCTAGCAGCGCAGGCCAAAAGCATGCCCACAGAAAAACCTGCCGCAGAAAGGTTGCCTTCTTTCATCTCCCCCCAACACACCTACCACTGCCCGGCCGGAAACACCCCTGCCTCAGTTCCTTGGTTCTCTGTTTCCGCCCCAGGATCTCTGGAGCAGTCTCAGCTAAGATTAAGCGAGGCTCCTTTCCCTAGCAACTGGGTTCAGATGTAAAATTGCAATATGGCAACAGCACATGATTAAAATGGAAATCTGACATGCACTCGGGAGCCCACACTTTCTCGGCGTGTCAGTTCTGCAGCTTCCAACACATGTCCCCAGCTCCGCAACACCGGGAACCTCAGATTCTAACCTGCCTGACAACACACACAAACGACCCTGAACATGGAGAAAGACACAAGTGCGATGACCTTCGACAAAGCCCACGGCCCCGGAGTGCGTGGCATAAACACGTAGCTGGCCGCTGCCACACCAGCGTGACACAGCGAGTCAGTATGTCAGAACGGGCGGGTCCGCTCACTTCTCTGTTCCCAGGCGGTGCCGCACCTGGCACACCGTGTTGACAATACTTACGCATTACAATAGGGCTTCTTTTCATAGCCTTTGTAGTTGTTCATGTTGAGAGCCATCTTACAGACCTCACAATGGAAACATCCTTTATGCCAATACTGAAAAAAAATTAATATTTAAAAGTTTAGTATAGTGCCCCTGCTTTCCAGGATGGGCACAGAAAGGAGATATTTTTAGTGCATCACAGTGCCCACCCTTACTTGAAAAGACTACAACAAAATGAGGGTAGGTAACAGTAGATGCGGTTACCTCCTTTCGGTTATGTAAAGAAGGCAGGCAGCTATGAAAACTGAGTTTTAACTGAATCCCCACCGCAACGTTCAGACTCTCAGGGAAGAACTGCGAGGGCTCTGTGCTCCTGCGCTTGCAGGAGCAGCCAGAAGGGACTCCTAAGCGGGTTAATCATGGAGACATGGCACCTGTAGTAGGGGCTTCAGAAGGAAAACGCATCCAGCCCAAAGTGCCTAAACACGGAGTTTGTTGGATCTCAGTAAATAGGTGTCCCCTCGGAAGCCGGGCAACCCCAAGGAGGCAGGAGGGGGGCTCTGTAGGTACCCATACCCCCCCCATCCTTGTCCAGCTTCTACTCAATTGCAGGAAAGGTGGACCCAGTCCGGGAGGGCCGGCGAGACGACGGGGTGCTCCGAGGGGCATTTGTAGCAAGCCCACGCCAATTTCCCAGGGACCGCCTCTGGCTGGTTTCAATGACCAGTCACTCAGGACAGTGCCGGGCTCGCTCTCCCGGGCTGTCCAACTCCATCCACGCCCGGGAAGGGCAGGGAGCAGGGCTGCAGGGGCCGGGCCTGAAGCCGCTTCCTCTGGAATTCCCCCGCCGGGCGGATTAACCCCCCGTGGGTCCCGCTGGCCGCGCCGAGTCGGGGATTATTCTTAGCAATGCCGCAGCGGCCGCCCCACGACATATTAATTATTATTTGCGTCTCCAGCTCGCCGCCGTCACGGGCGGCGCTGGGGCGGGGGTGAGGCGGGGTGCGGGGCGGTGAGGGGCCGGGGCGGCGGCGGGCAGGGGTCGAGCCTGGGCTCTCCGGGCCCCGGGCCGCGCTCCGCCGCGCGCCCTCCGCCGCAGCCCCGCACCCCGACGAAACCCCTTCCCGGCTCCGACCTCGCCGTCGCCACCCGTGCTCTCCGGATACTCCTGCGGGCGTTTTCCTCTGCGTGCCCTCACCCGGCGCCCACACACACGCGCGCACGCAGCCCCCACTCCCCTCCTGGCATCCCGGATGCCAAAACTTCTCGGAGCAGGTGCAGCCCTGCGCCCGGCAGGTCCGGGCCGGCCCGGCGCCCCCTCGCTCACCTTATCCAGGCAGTTGACTTTCTCCGTGGGATACACGACTTTTCCGCAGCGGGCGCACTGGGGGTTCATTGTCGCGGTTCCCAGGGGCGGCGGCTGTGCGGCAGCGGCTGGGGGGCTCCGAGGAGCCGCTGTGACATCCCCCGGCGAGCCCCGCGCCGCCTCCGGGCAGGCCGGCGGGAGGGCTGCGGGCGGGCGGCGGGCGCTGGGGTCGCGAGTCGGCGCCGGACCCCTGGCGAGCCGGGCGCGCGGCGCGCGGGCAGGGCGGCGGGGCGCGGGTGGGAGCGCCGCGGGGCCTGGCGCCGGCGTGGGGGGCGGCCGCGCTCGCCGGCCCGGGCTCGGCTCCGGCTCGGGCTCCGCGCCGCTCGCTCTGCGTCGCGCGCACTCCAGGTACCGGTGACTCACACAGACACTGGCTCCCGCCCCTCGCGCTCACTCGCTCCCCCGCCTCGCCGCCGCCGCCGCCGCCGCGCAGGCCAAACCCACCGGCGCGCCCGGACTCAAGTGGCAGGGAACGAGCACGTCGGGCACCGGGGAGGGAGGGCGCAGCGCGGGGAAGGGGGAGGGCGACACCCGGGAAGCTCCGCAGACAGCCGCGGGCTGCGACCGCGAGGCCTGGGAGCGAGCCCGGCCGCCGCAGCCGCAGCCGGGGGCGGCCAGGTGGGCGGCGGCGGCGGAGGGGAGCGAGGGGGGAGGGGGAGGGGGACTGGGGGGCTCAAACCCGCGCACTCCCTGCCCTTCCTCTTCTGGCTTCTGCCCTCGCCGGCTCGCCGCACTCGCAGGCCGGTGCCCCTGGTACCCAGGGGACGCGCGGGCTCGAGCCCTCCGGCACCGGCACCGCGGGCGGCGGCGCACCAACGCCCGGCGCGGAGGCCGCCCCGGCCGCGCGCAGCCACGCGCTCGGGCCCGGCAGCCGCGACCCCCGCGGGGGACCCCAGGGACTCCCGTCCCCACGGCGCCCAGGGCTGGGTAGCGCCCGCTCGCCGGGGAGTCTTCGGAGAAGAGCGGTGCCCCTGCGCGCCTGTGCGAGGCCCTTGGACCCTAGCTGGGGAAGCGACTTCTCTCGCCGGCTCCCAACCTCGCACTTTTTTTTTTTTTAAATCTGTTCTTGGGGGACGAGTGGTCATTTTAGGCCCCGGTCACGCCTTTCTGGATTCATCAACGGTCATCATTCATTCTGCTGTGCGTGCATGTGCGCGCACACTGTGTATTTTTACGGTTAAACACACCGAATCTAGGAAAAGTTCTTCTCGTGCATTAAGGGAAGCAATTACCAACTCATGGTCCTAAACCAGAAGGTCCGGAAAATCAAGCTGAAGGCCGAGGGTAGCATGAAAGCAAACGGGAGAGGAACCAGTGTTTAGTTTTCATCAGATCTCATGTTATTGGACTCGCTTCAGGAAAGGCAGCAACATAGAGCTACACTGCCCGAGTTCAAAGCCCCACCTGCTATTTGCTAGTCACAGGACTTTGTGCTACTGCTTAGCGTCTCTACGCCTCAATTTTCTAATCTACAAAATGGGGATAACCTAGCGTTGCAAAAACAGCTCCTACTCCTCCCACTGTGAGGATTAAATGAGTCAGCAGTTCTGAGCTGCTCCCATCTGCCTACCTCCTGGTCCACTCTACAGAAGTGTCAGCTAAGATTATCATGGGTTGGGTAGAACAAATAAGCAAACACATTCCGTTGCTAGCACACAGATTAAGGCTCAGTAATGCCACATAGCAACTACTGCGACAAATATTTCTGCCCTTTTTCAATAATCGTAGCCGCAGCCTCTTCATGGAAAAAAAAAAAAACTATTGATTTCTGAGCCTCTTAGGCAGCCTGCTTGATGAAATAACATTCGTAATGAGCTGTGCTGTTTGACTTTTCAAAAGAGATAATTTCTTAAAAGAGATCACCCACGCAAGAGCCTTTGAACCACCCCTTGCCCTGTGCGCAATTCCCCCTCAAAGGCAAATAAAACAATAATTTGCTGTCAGAGAGGATCAGTTGTCATTTTAAGACACCTCGGAGCTCGTTAGAAATGCCTGAGACCACGGATGAATCTGGAGGATTTTATGCTAAGTGACATAAGCCAGAGAAAGAGAAACACTGCCTGGTATCACTTATATGTGGAATCGAAAGGCAAGAAAGAAAGAGAAGGAAAGAAAGAAGGAAAAAAGAAAGCATAACTCAGAGAAACAGTAAAAAAATGTGGTTGCCAGGGGCTGGGTGGTGGAGACAATAGGTTGGTAAAACAATACAAACCCTCAGCTATAAGATATTGAATAAGCTCTGAGGATCTAAAAACTATAACATGGTGCCTACAGTTGAGAACACTACTGTAGAATTGGAATTTGCTAAGGGAGAACTTAACTGTTCTCATTAAAAGCAATATAAATATGAGGGGTGCCAGCGTGGCTCAGTCTGTTAAGCGTCGGACTTCAGCTCAGGTCATGATCTCAGGGTTTGTGGGTTCAAGCCCCACATCGGGCTCTGTGCTGACAACTCAGAGCCTGGAGCCTTCTTGGGATTCTGTGTCTCCCTCTCTCTCTGCCCTTTCCCCACTTGTGCTCTGTCTCTCAAAAGTAAATAAATATTAAAAAAATAAACAATGTAAATATGAGAGATGATGTATGTGTTAATTCAGTGGAGGGAACCCTTGCCCAAGGTATACATATGTCAAATCATTACACTGTACACTTAAGTATCTTACAATTTTATCTGTCAGTGATACCTCGATAAAGCTGAGGGGAGAAGAAAAGACCTACGTAGAACCTTTATTTTAAAAAAAAAAGGAGAAGAAAGAAATAAGAGAAATCTCTGAGAAATGTATATATGATCGTCTGTTAACTTTTTTAGTATTTAGATTTTCATAACTATAAATCATAAAAATAAAATATAAATAATATATACTTATATAAAATATTAAAATCCTATTCCCTTTTTAAAATGGTATGCAAAAAATTCTGAGGAAGATCGATGGTGATTGTGACATTTATCGCTGACTTATCAGATCTCTTAACTATGATTATATAATTTCTTAGCCAACCGGCACCTTCACAATGCCCACCACATAGCAGGTACTAATTCAATGTTTTTTGAAAGCAAGTATGAATAAAACAAATGAACGCATTACACTTGGAATTAACTATGAGGTTTTGTTCTCTCAAAAGTAAACAATGAATGCTTAGAGTTGTACTTTTCACATTTCTTTCTCTTACTATTTTCGTTTTCTGCATTAAGCCAGCCTTTGAGTTGCTTAGTGTCATTTTACTGATGTAAGAAGAATTTTAATACCATCTGTCTTAAAAGGACTTCTTTATTTCAAAATTCAAAGCACTATAAACAAGAGATTTGGCAGAAACCTGTCATCTGGCCCAGCCTTCCTCCTTCAAGCAGATGAATGATTTAATTATCCACTAGGGAGACCTTTTGCCCCTTTCATGACTTTCTCACTTGACTGGTCAAGAAATCGTTCCTTATGGTCACTATACCCCAATATCTCTGCTTTAATTAAATCCTTTCCTGCTGGCTTGGTCATCCAGAGATACAAAGAATGACTAGCCATCATGACCCTCGTGAAAACATTTATATACTTATAAAATTAATTTGTTTCTTTAGTTAAAATTCCCAAATCTATTTACTTTTACCTCTGGGGCCTATTTCTATAGAACCTATTGGAGACTGTATAATCACCTTTGTTATTTAAAGTAAATAAACTGAATCTCGCAGTAAAAGCTTTGACTGAACAGTTAATATTACAAAAAGGGCAAATAGCGGCTTTGACAAACATTACCTCGGGCACAGAATGGGATAGAATGTATTACTGGTTCACAACGTTTTGTTCCCTTCCATCCTGGCAACATTTCCTGTAGGCATAGTGTATTTCTCCAGTGCCCAGACTCTGCACTTGACCATGTGACCTCGTTTGGCCAATGGAGCAGAAGCTTTAAGGTACTTACAGAGTTTACCTCTATTCCCCCACCCCTTGAGCTCTGGTGCCCGGCCGGAGACAAGTATATCCCAGGGAGTGGCTGCTTCTCTGACTTTGTCCAAAAATATAAAACCCCATCTAGCTAGTAGTGCCCAAATGAGTTCTGTGAAACCCAACCGTGCCCAGCAGAGCTACAGCAACCCCGCAACCCTCACACAATGGGAATAAAGAGTCATCGTCGCAGTAAGTCATTGAAATTTTGGAAGTTCACTGCTACCGCAGCAAGAGCCGACTAATACACCAATGATGAAAATTGAAGAGAAACGCTTTCTACTTCGTCAGCAACGAGGAACTAATGGGTTTACGTACTAGATTCAGTATGTGTTTTGCTTTGCTTTGTTTCGTTTACTTTTCTAAAAGGCACGCTGTTAAAAGTGTAATGTGTAATTGATAATAATAGCTCTTATTAATTAATTAACTCTTCATCCTCTCAGCACACAAAGCTTTATTATGTGCCTTCTATTTGTCAGACATTGCGTAAAACCGTATACATTTTTGCCAGTTGGCTCAAACTCCCCACGGAGGCAAGTTTTCCCAGCCAACGACTTTCATAGGTAAAACAAATTCTAGCTCACAGTTTCACTCGCTGGCTGCGTGTGAGCCTTAGCCTAATGAAGCATTTCTTCAAAGATCTTACTGCATTTTAGAGGAATTATCGTATTCCGACAAGTCAATGAGAAATATAAAATAAAAACATTAAGGGAAGTTCAAGATTCAGAAGCTATTCTAGAAACAATTCCTTTCATTCATCCATTCAATATACAGTTATTGGTAGGCAGGTATTAGGCACAAGGGGGTGCAATGGGGAATAAGGCATAATCTCTACTTATAGTAATATCTAGTGGGACAGATAAGCAAGCAATGAATTATAATACAATGTGATAAGTGCTCTAAGATAAAGCTCTCCCCCAGACATTGTGAAAGAACAGAGGAGGAACTTCCAGTTCAGCCAGGAAGTCAGGAAACGCTACCAGAGGAAGGGGCTGCTACACTTTCTACCAGGAGTAAGAAAGAACTAGCTGGCACCTCTCTCCCAAGAATACACGACCCCCTAATGTGGAGGGTTTAGGGTGATGACCCTTCCCCCCCTGTTTTAGAGATTCCTCGGCTCTCATACACGTGCTGAAACTGTATTTACATCACTTGGATGCCCTCTCCCAAATGGCGCAACAAACTTCAAAAAATAATGCAACATTATTGCATGCAACACCAAGGCCCTCAAAGGTGTCCTCACGCTCGTACCCAGAACCTACGAATATGTCACCTTCCGCGGCAAAAGAGGCTTTGCAGATGTGATCAAGTTAAGGATCTTGAGACAGAGATAATCCTAGATTATCCCAGTGGGCCAATGTAATCACAAGGGTCCTTCGTAAGAGGGAGGCAAGGGGGTAGGATCAGAAAAGGAGATGGGACAACGGAAGCAGAGGCCAGGCAGATCTGAAGACGCTACCCTGCTGGCCTGGACGAGGAATGAGGGGGCCACAAAGCAAAGAATGCGGGCAGTTTCTAGAAGCTGGAGAATGCAAGGAAACAGATTCTCTCCTGGAACCTCCAAAGGGAACACAGTCCTGCCAACATCTTGATTTTAGGACGTTTGACCCACAGAACTGTAAGATAATAAATTTGTGTTGTTAAAACCACCACGATAAGTGTTGTCGCAGCGGCGATAGGAAAGGAATACACCGTCTATGTGTGAATTCTGTTTTGTCTTTAGGGTCTCAGTGAGTTCCAGGACCTTGAAAAGAAGCACTTGGAGATCAACATGGCTATGATTCTTCATCACTGTTGTCTCTAAGGGAGACAACCCAAAGCAAAGGGGTTGAAAGTACATGTCTTCACGTTCACGCCTAATCAAAGGGCTTATTTGACTTGTAGCCTTCAGATCATGGCCTCTCCTCTCCAGTTAATTTTTCACATGTAAATACAAATAGTATAGGTGGTTCACAGAGCCACCATATTTGTCTCCAAATCTCCCGGAATCTTCCTCTCCTCCTCTGTGGAACTACGTGACGAGTAACGTTCGCATCGCCACCACCAGACCCCTAGAAATCAACCCAAACTCTTTCCTCTCTTCTGAACCAACCCTGTCCAGTCACTCAATCCTGTTGACTTTATCTCCAAAAGAACTCATGAATGTGTCTCCATACCCACCGCCGCTGCCTTAGCTTAGCGACTTACCATGTCTTCCTTGGATTGTCCTGTAACAACCCTCTAAGAAGTCTTACCATCAGATAAGACATGGAAGGAGGTAGGACTTCACTTTCCCAAAGAGGACCTGGAGACACTATAGACAGGAAGTCCTGGGACCCCACACATTCCTTTAACAAATAAAAATTAATTCATATAAAACATTCTACACAGTGTCTAGCATCCAATAAGAACATAGTAAAATATTTGCTTAGCCACTGAACAACTAGAGAAATAAGTAAATAAAACTGACCTCTTGGATGTATTTCAATACAAATCAGATAGGAGGTGACAAGGATGATGATAGTTCTTATTACCCTACTCGTGCGTTTCAAGACTGCCTTCTGAATGAATCATCTGCCAAACTTGATAAATATCAAGCTACAAAAATAAAACCTGCATTATATAAAACTCGCAAAGTATCAAAAAATACTTCGGGGCATCGGTGGTGAGACGGGATGGAAGCAGGCTGTGGTAGCAAGGCGTGGCACCATGGCAGGGCTCATGGGATGTCTGATGCCTTGGCAATCCCAGACTGACAGCCAGAGAGCACAGCGGCACACCTCCGGACGAGGGAGGGTTGAAGAAAGTGGAGGGCAGCAGCCCACGCCTGCTGGCTCCCTTTAGACGGGTTCCTGCACTGGTGCCTGACAGCCTTAGCAAAGGCCCTGCCTGACAGAGATCTTTAAAAATAATAACAAGGGGCACCTGGGTGGCTCAGATGGTTAAGCGTCTGACTCTCAGTTTCAACTCAGGTCATGATCTCAGGGTTCATGGGTTCAGGGCCCACATCAGGTTCGGCAATGACAGAACGGAGCCTGCTTGGGATTCTCTCTTTCTCTCTCTCTCTCTCTGCCCCTCCCACACCCCCCCAAAAATAAATAAATACCTTTAAAAAAACTAAAAATAATACTACTTTGCTTAACATACTCACATGAGGAAAAGATGTATCGTTTATTAAAATTATAGTTTGCCTTTAATACCTGCTATGAACTGAATTACGCCACCGCAAAATTCAAATGTGAAGCTCTAACCCCCGATGCGATGGTATTTGGAGATGGGCCTTTCTGGAGGATAATTAGGTTTAGATGAGGTCGCCCTCCTGATGGAATTGGTGCCCCTAGAAGAAGAGACGCCAGGGAGCTTGTGTTGATGCACAAGCGTGAGAGTTTCCAGGATGAAGTCTGAAGTCTGAAGTCCGGCTCTCATACATGGAAGGTTAGGAGAGATCGAAGAGAAAGGCAGACACTCCGGGTTGGCCATATTAAGGGAACTTACAGACGAGGCTTATCTCGGGCAGCCGCAAAATGAGCAGGTCTTTAGGGCCTCCTGCCAGAGTCTGAAGAGTGCACCGAGGGGCCTCAGCGGGGCTCAGCTACATAGACAGCCCAGAATGACACGTTCCTGTGTCAAGACCACATCCTTGAAGGGACCACCCCCCACCCCCCGCCCAGTACAGGAAAGGTGTGGGAAACACACAAACAGAAACAGGGGAGGGTGTAAGGAGCCTCTCCTATTACTGGGGTCCAGCTCATGCATCAACAGACAGTCACATCCTCTCCACGGCTTCTCCAACAACTTGCTCTCTTTCCCTTTCTCTCTCCCTCTCTCCAAACACCCCCCCCCCCCATATATGAGCACACAGCAAGAGGGCAGCCATGTACAAGCCAGGAAAACAGCCTTCACCAGAGACCAACCACGTCGGCACCCTGAGGTCTGACCCCCAGCCTCCAGAACTGCGAGAAACAAATTTCTACTGGTTAACTCACCCAGTCCATCGCACAGTGTCATGGCGGCCCGAGCTAACTAACATACTACCTCCATGTAGCTTACAGTCAGTTAAGAACTAGCTCAAGGAAAATGTACTTCTTGCCCAATGACAGCAGAAATAAAAATAAAGATACATTTTGTTTATTCCTTGTAGTAAGTACTTATGCTTTTTACACCAAAGCTCTGACTCATTAATTAGCATCAATTCTGAAGTTCGAAAGAAAGTGGATTTCCAACCTGCTTGGCAAGAATTGCAGTTACGTTCAGTGACAAATTAAAGGATTATCTTCTTCTTAATATACACAAAAGCAAATAAAAATTTAATCATTTTAAAAAGTAATGTGACATTATATGGTTTAGAAGCCATCAAAAAAGGGTTGTTTTAGGTACTTAAAAAAAAACTAGGGCTAGATTGGGTTGATTAAAATTCTCTGTGGACCTAACAGAAGTGTGGGCAAGGGAGGGGTTGGAATATACCTGACAATCAAAGCTATTTTAGGGGGGAAAAGATAGTAACTCTAAAACTTATCCCAAACGAAGATAGTGTTTCCTTTAGACTCTGGTTCCAAGAAATAGAGACCCCCGCCCGTACATTCAGTGAAAACAGACTCATAGTAACGTGCCTTTCATCCACAAACCGGGGAAAAGTTGAACGACCTAGCTCCAAAAAAAGACGGAATCTTTGTGAAGCCGCAAGAAAAAAAAAAATCAGATCTATAATAGAATCAGTTTAAGAACCTTTACTTTACTGACCCACTGCTATGGTCTGAACGCTGATGCCTCCCCCCAAATTCATATATTGAAATCCTACTGCCCCAAAGTGGTGGCGTTCGGAGGCCAGGACTTTGGGAGCTGATAGGGCCAGGAGGGTGGGCCCTCTCATGAATGGGGTTAGCGCCCTTGTAAGAGACACCTCAGAGCGCTCCCCGGTGCCTTCCACCGTGTGAGGACACAGCAAGAAGCCATCTACGAACCAGAGAAAGGCCCTCCCTAGACGCTGACTCTGCCGGGGCCTTCGTTTTGGACTTGCCATCCTCCGGAACTGTGAGAAACAAATTTCTGTTGCGTGTAAGCTGCCCGGTCCCTGCTCTTTCTGTTACAGCAGCCCGAGTGCACCGACATCTGTTTTTAGGAAAATTCAGCCGATCTCCATTGGTCGGCTTCTCGCCTTCACTACCAACTTGCTTGTTCTCACCCCCATTTGTCTCTCTTACGTGCTTCTCCATAGACACGTTTCCCCGTTCACAGATCCTGCTTACTCGTAATTTCTTCCTTATAAATTTGGCTGGCCATGACCACGCATGGCCCCGAGTGATGCTCTCAGCCCCTTTCCACCTCCGCCTCCCATAAATAACAGCCTTATTCTTTTTCCCTATTTCCGGTTCAGAAACACATGCTGGGGAGCCCAACTCATCTTTTCACTTCTCTGGGTCACTGGTGTACCTCTCCATCGTCCTGAAGTCAGGTCCATGCAGGTCTGGGGGAAGTGGGGAGGGGCACAGACAGCATCACAGGAACAAGGAACATCCTTCCACAGAGGCTGTGGCCAGGCAGGCATTCGAAGGCCTGCCCTACGGAGAATATTAAGGAAGCTCAAAAACAAAAAGGAGAGAAGTGCTATGCTCACTTTTTAAACCCAGATGTCAGTATAGACCAAAATCTGATAAGATGTAGATAAGATGTGGCTGTGGGGTTTTTCCCTTTTAAATTAAATTAAACTAAATTAAAACATAAGTATATATTCTTGTCTTTAAAGATATGCTATTCCCATTTCCTTTTTTTAAACATTTTTAATGTTTGTTTATTTATTTATTCATTTTATTTATTTTTGAGAAAGAGAGAGAGAGAGAGAGAGACCATGAGAAAGGGAGGGGCAGAGAGAGAGAGGGAGACACAGAATCGGAAGCAGGCTCCAGGCTCTGAGCTGTCAGCACAGAGCCCGACGCGGGGCTCGAACCCACGAATCATGAGATCCTGACCTGAGCCAAAGTCGGATGCTTAATGGATTCAGCAACCCAGGCGCCCCATGCTGTTCCCATTTCTAAGAAACAAAAATAAATAAGAATAAAGAAGTCACAGTGGCCTCAAAGAAAGCTCTCAGCTCTTAGCAATTGGAAAATGGCTATTTCCACGCAACCATGCAGAGATCCGTATATGTGCTGTCCAACAGAAATTTAGCGAGAATCACACACGTGAGCCACATACATAATTTCACATTCCCCAGTAGCTACATTTTATAATAAAGAACAAGTGGAAGATATTTTAGTAATATATTTTACTTCACCTAATTTATCCAAAATATTATTATTTTTATAAATACGTATAATTATATTTATGGTCTACAAAATAGAAATATAAGATGTGTTTGTAATATATAACTAGACATGTTTATAATCAAATGTTAACATTAATATAATTATTAAATTCTATAAAAATATTACAATGGTAAATATTTGTAATTATAATTATTATATTTTAGATAAACATAATGCATAATGTAATCATAACAACACGATAAATATGATATTATTAGGATAGTATCCTCAACAGCAGGTCCGCTCATCTCCAGTCAGAACAGGGTGCGGGCAGCCTGGAAAAGGTGGCGTCGCAGGTGCAGATGACCGCGTCATCATGGAGGAAGGGAAGTAGAGGACAGAATATGGGGAAGGAAGAAAGAAAGTGAAGAAAGAAAGGCGTGAAAGTGGAGAGATGGAAGCGGCGAGCGCAGGGACCACAGGACAAGAGGGGATTTGACCAGCAACAGGAAGGGCCCTGCGGGGCCAGGCAGGCAGGGACCTCTGAGCATGCGCGACAGGGAGCAACCGGCAGGGGCCCGGGCAACTCAGGGAGGCAGGTCTCTGCGCGCGCTGGAACCAGCCAGGGCCAGAAGTGTGCAGGTCATAAAAGTCAAGAGCTGGAAAAATCAACAGAGCAAGGTCAAGGACTCATAGAATATGTGTTGCTTGACATCAACAAATTAATACAGTTGCTTAATCTTCTTGAGCTGCCGGTAATAGCTCCATGTGAAGGCCTGGCATCAGGAGGAAATAATGGCTGGGCAGGTTTTTCAGGAGTGAAGACAAGACTCACCCTCATGAAAAACCGAGCCGGTGGTTCAAGTGACCGACAGTTTTGGGTGTTGTTTTCTGTTTTGTTTTCATGTGTCCTTGGCCATAATTACCATTTTACAGTGGACCTGAGGGTTCAAGCAAACATGGGAAGAGGTTTCCCTGTTTCAGATGCTGCAGCAAAAACCGTCTTGGGGCAAAACTACCCCACGCTAGTACACTGGCTCCTCGCTCCGCGGAGGGGCTGACATCTCACTGAAAGAGCCGGGAGGCGGCTTTCCCTCCGTTTACAATGACTCATCAAACAAGGACCTGCAGAGCCTGCGCGCCTCTTTACAGACGGGCAAGGTGCAGGTGGGGCCCATTAGCCCGAGCTCCCCAGGGCAAGTAAGTGCCCTTCACCTTGAGTAACAGAGAGGAAATGAAATGAACGGAACCGACTACACTGGAGCCTAATGGAGGAAAGAGGCTTCGTTATATAAAAAAGAAATCGGAGCCCCTTCTGTTTTTCCAGCGGCTTCGTCCAATAAAAACAAGCTGATGCTCGAATAAAGCCAGAGATGTAATGTTGTCAAGCAGGACTTCCTAAAAATTAAAGTGAAAAGGTATGTTGGGATGAGCACTGGGTGTTGTATGGAAACCAGTTTGACAATAAATTATGTTAAAAAATAATAGTAAAGTGAAAAGGCAAAAACACAAGGTTAAAGAGCTTTTAACGGCATGAAGAGATGTCCCCGATACTTTGTTAAGGAGAGAAAAAGCAGGTGGGAAACGCAAAGGTTCAGTTACGATCTCATTTTTGTTGATTTTAGGTAGGTAAATGTGCCCCGAAAACGTTGGACGGGGGCCACACAGCGGCCACAGAGGCGAGATGACGGCGGGTTTGTATTTTCTTTTCAATCCATATTTTCCGGATGTCCTACAATACACGTCATCGTAACAAGAAAACTCCCCTGGAAAGCATAAGGGTGCCCTGTTTTTGAGATGGCTGGCTACTATTCTCCCCGCCTCACCTCGGCCACCCCACCCGGGCCCCGCATGGCTCAGCGACAGCGCTTACAAGTGCCAGCTCTACTTGTCACTGCTGCCTCTGTCATTTGCTCCGTGAGAGAGAAAGGCGGCACCCGTGGGGAAGTCATGAGCAGGTTGCAGGGCGGATTTGAGGGCGTGGGTGTTTGTTTTGTTTCTCTCACATTTTCAAGAATGTGCCTGGTAACACCCCACAGCCCTCGTTCCAGCTGCTGCTGAGAGTCTGAGGGTGTGGAGAGGTCGGTTCCCAGACTTATAGACCTGAAGGGAGAGACAGAGTGTTCCCCGCCATCCCCTGGGACTCCCGGTGGTCAGGAACCAAGGAGGGCGGGGCCCCCCAAAGTTCACCACCCAGTTAATTTCACCTCTTCCTGCTCAGTTTTCTCCACACCCCACCCCCCACATACATACACGGCCTTCGTAAAATTCCAGTATATGCAATAGATTTTGCTATTTGGAAAATGCTCATGTCTGACCTTTGTAGACCTTCCGTTTTGTCTTTCTTTTACTTTTCAGCATTTCAGCTGAAAATGGAGAATTCAATTATATTCCTGCCGCTGCCCGAATGCTCGGCAAAGCTCACTAAAGACATCAGAGCTCTGGCCTCCAGAGGCTTTTGTTTCGGATAAGATCATTCCCATTTGCGTCTCTCGAAATTCCTATCAGGTAACAAAAAGGAAAGCAAAAAGTGACATAAGTTTTTAAAACTTCAGGTAAAATTAATGCATACGTTTATAACTCAAAAATGTATCTATGCATAGAAAGCTGGCACAGATATATTGAATATAAACAATAAAAGGAGATAAAACACAATGTGCTTAATGATCCCCTTTAAAAAATTGTGTTAGAGGCGCCTGGGTGGCTGAGTCGGTTGAGCCTCCGACTTCGGCTCAGGTCATGATCTCGCGGTCCCTGAGTTCGAGCCCCGCATCGGGCTCTGTGCTGACAGCTCAGAGCCTGGAGCCTGCTTCGGATTCTGTGTCTCCCTCTCTCTCTGCCCCTTCCCCTCTCATACTCTGTCTCTCTCTCTCTCTCTCTCAAAAATATACATTAAAGGGGCGCCTGGGTGGCTCAGTCGGTTGAGCGTCGGACTTCGGCTAGGGTCATGATCTCGCTGTCCGTGGGTTCGAGCCCCTCATCGGGCTCTGTGCTGACAGCTCAGAGCCTGCTTCGGATTCTGTGTCTCCCTCTCTCTGTCCCTCCCCCACTCATGCTCTGTCTCTCTCTGTCTCAAAAATAAATAAACATTAAAAAAAATAAAATTAAAAAATATATATATATACATTAAAAAAATTTTTTATTGTGTTATACATACATACCTTCAAATCATTCAAATATCTGAAAAGATGTTGACAATGGTTTTTGCTGAATGGTAGGACTTTCTTCTTCCTCATCTCTCTCTCTCTTGCCCTCTCTCTTTCTCACACACACACACACACACACACACACACACACACATTCTTGATGTATTTTCTAATTTTTCTATGTGCACATGTTGAATAGTGTTTTTATTTAATAAAATAAACACAACCCAAGTTGTATCACCATATCACCTATGCTATACCTAACACAGAGTAGGCACCTGGTAGACATTTTAATAAACATTTAATAAATGTAATAAACATCTAATTCTATTGTAAATTAACACTAGGCAGCATTTATTGTTTACTGTATGTCAGATGCTATACTAAAAGTTAAATATATATATTGTCTCATTTAAATGTTTATTTATTTATTTTGAGACAGAGAGAGAGAGAGAGCACGTCCATGTGCCTGAGAGGGGGAAAGGGGAGAGAGAGAGGAAGAGAAAGAATCCCAAGCAGGCTCCATGCTGTCAGCACAGAACCAGACAAGGACCTCAATCCCACAAACCATGAGATCATGACCTGAGCCAAAATCAAGAGTCGGACAATTAACCAACTGAACTACCCAAGCACCCCTATATTATCTCACTTAAACCCTACAACAATATTGTTAGACTGCTACTATTATTCTCTCCTTTTAAAATGATGATTAAGATAGAGAGCATTAAAAAAACAAAGCAAATTCCAGAACACTAGGCGGGGAGTGGTTTTGATTATAAAATCAAGAAAGATCTTTTTGATATAGTTAGATTAGTATCTACCACATTTGTAACTGTTTTCTATTCATTGCCTTTGTTGTTTCTTTTTTTTTCTTCCATTCTTTCCTGTCTTGTATTTTGAGCATTTTATGATTCCATTTTTTTCTCCCTTCTTAGAATATCAGTTACACTTCTTTTTCTAACTCCTTTTTCGTGGTTGCCCTTGAGTTTGCAACATGCATTTACAACTAATCCAAGCCTTCTTTTAAAATGATCTTACAACACTTCACAGACAACGCAAACAACTTAAAACACAGTTTTCCCAGCTCTTCCCTCCTGTCCCTTGTAACTTTGCTATCACTCATTTTACTTCTCCGTAAACAGTGCTCACTGAATGTGTTGCTGCTATTCTTGTTTTGAACCAGCTGTTATCTGTTTATATCAATTAAGAATAAGAAAAATAGATATTTCATTTCACCTTCGTTTATTCCTTCTCGAATGCTCTTTTTACGTACATCCGAGTTTCTGATATACATCATTTTCCTTCTCTTTAAAAATTTCTTTTAAATAATTTTGCAAGGCAAGCCTCCTTCCTTCCACGTCTGATTGTCTAAGAAAGTCTTGATTTCTCCTTCATTTTTAAAGTAGAATTTCATTGGATAAAGAATCCTAGGGTGGTGATTTTTTTTTTCTTTTAACAATTTAAGTATTTTGCTCCACTCTCTTTTTTCTTACATGGTTTCCGAAGAGAAGTCCAATGCAATTCTTTTCTTGGCTCCTTTGTAGGTAAGGGATTTCTTTCCTCTTGTTTTCTTTTTAAGATTTCTCTTTGTCTTTGATATTCTTCAGTTTAAATAGGCTATGTCTAGATGTGATTTTTTTTTTTTTTTTTGTATTTATCCTGCTTGATATTTTATGAGCTTCCTGGATCTATGGTTTGGTGTCTGACACTAATTGGGGGAAATTCTCAGGTTTTATTGTTTCAAATACTGCTTCTGTTTCTTTCTCTTCTTCCTCTTCTCCTGCTGGTGTACCCGTTATACATATGTTACACCTTTTGTAGCTGTCCCAGCATTCTTCGATGTTCTATCTTTTTCATTCTTTTTTTTTCTCTTTGAATTTCAACTTTAGAAGATTCTATTGACATTTCTTCAAACTCATTGATTCTTTCCTCATCCAGCCTACTAACCAGCCCCTCAAAGAATGCTCAAAGGCATTCTTCATTTCTGTTAGTGTTTTTTATTTCTAGCACTTTCTTTTGATTCAGTCTCAGAGTCTTCATCTCTCTGCTTCCACTGCCCATTTGTTCTTGTAAGTTTTCTACTTTTTCCATTAAAGCCCTGGCATATTTCGCTCTTTGTTTTTTTAAGTTTATTTATTTATTTTTCAGAGAGAGAAAGCAAACGAGAGAGGAGCAGAGAGGGAGGGAGAGAGAGAATCCCAAGCAGGCTTCATGCCGTCAGCACAGAGCCTGATGCAGAGCTCAGACTCATGAACCATGAGATCGTGACCTGAGCCAAAGTCAGAGGCTTAACTGTCTGAGCCGCCCAAAGCCTTAGCATACTTAAAAGGGTTTTCTAAAGTGTCCAGTTCTTTCGTTCTGTGCCTCTGCCCAGAGCTCTTGCCCGCACACGGCTTCTCACCCGCAGCTGATGCAGACTCACAGCTGGGGTCAGGTGACCCTTTTGAAATTTTTCAGAAGTCTAGACATCATCCCAGAATTGAGATATTTTGGACTAAAAGGCCTTTTTCACTTCAGGGCAGAAAGAAGCCATGTCCTCTACCAGATGATAAACTCTTTGAGTGACAGGCTAGTGTGGGTAATCCGTCTTACTAGCCCAGCATGAAGCATGGCCCATTACGGGCCCTCAGAACCTGACCATCACTGGCTAAAAAGACGACAAAAGATCCTGCATCTGATAACCCCTCTGACTCGGTAATAGGAATTTGGGAAGCAGGATCGTCCAAGCCTAACTGGGAGGACAGAGGATCCATCTGTCGGTTATTGGAAGGGGATTATACAATGTAATTAATCTCTTGATGCCATTTGGGTGTCATAATATGCTTATACCACACACTTAAAAGATCATTACCAGATTCATCAAGAACAGAAGATCCAGGAGTCTACACTGTTACCGATACTGAAACACACTCATAGAACACAGAATAACCACTCTAATGCTTACAGAATAAAAGAGAATGCTGATACGATCACCCAGTAAATAAAGCCAGGTAATAGATGTGTCCTTTCTATTAACCAGCTATATTTTAGTGTCGGAGGGAAGTGGTAATAGCTGAGTGCTTCCAAATTACCTCCTCAGAACTCAACTTTCCCCTCTCTCTGAAAACTGAGAGCACGTGTATTTTCAGAAAAGAACTGGGCGTTGCTAACTGAGTGTTTCTTTTGTTTGTAATGCTTCCCTTTTTATAATTGATAATGGTTTTAAAATTTTTCTGTAGATGGAGAAAACCTTAAAGCTACTTAGAATAGAGAGATGCAGGGTTTTTTTTTATTTTTTTTAATGTTTATTCATTTTTGAGACAGAGAGAGACAGAGCATGAGCGGGGGGGGGGGGGGGACCGAGAGAGAGGGAGACGCAGAATGTGAAGCAGGCTCCAGGCTCTGAGCTGTCAGCACAGAGCCCGACGTGGGGCTCGAACTCACAGACCAAGAGATTATGACCTGAGCCGAAGTCGGACGCCCAACCGACTAAGCCGCCCGGGCACCCGAGATGCAGTTTTTAAACATCTTCAGGAGTCTCATTCAGGAGCAACTTCAAGACTTTGTTTTCAATTTGCCAACTTCTCACCTGTGGCCCGACCCCAAGCATTCCTAAATCTAGCCTAACACCAGCTAACACTTCTCAGATGCCTGTGGTATGTCAGGCACTTTGCATATGTTGGCTAATTTACTCCTCCCGAGAACACCAGCAGGATTGTGATTAAACCCATTTCGCTGATGAGAAAAATGAGGTATGTGGACAATAAGTAATCTGTGCAAGAACTTGGACTTCAACCCAGGCCATCTGACTTCAGAATTTGAATTCTCACCCCCTGTTCCATATCGGAAGGAGCTGAAACTTCCGTGTTGCAACTGCCTACCGGGTTAGGAAGTCAGACCTAAGATTTCTCCCAACAGGGAAACCTCTTATCTGTGGAATATCCTATTCTATTCCCAGGACAATAACTGAGTTTATTGGTCGGATGGAACGTTTGTTCTTGTTATTCTGGCATTCGTCAGAGAGGCCTCTTCAACAAGAAAAGTACGGCCACAGGAGCTGCGGGCTCCTGGAATCCCATTACGTCATCGTTTGACCAGAGGCCCAAAGCCTCCGACAATAGGTACATTATTAAAATATTATTGTTTTTAGCTGAAGGCATTCTACACAGTGAGTCATTTCTTATCAAAAAACAAATCCCATCAACTTCAAGTTCATTTTCCCAGCCTCTCCCTTTGAAGGATTGACATGCTTTCCCACTAAACGTTTGATGATAGAAAACTTCCCCAACTTGTAAAACTGGAAATAGCACAGGGGATCTGGGGGCTGTGGGAGACCCCGAAAGAAAGACAGTAAGAGGTCTGTACAGCCAAGCCTTTAGAATCTCTCTTTTATAGGCTTCGCAGGCCCATTATGGGGAAGAGGGTTATTGATTGCTCCTCTCAAAGAGCTCCGTCCCCAGGTTTTTGTTTTCTTAATGACTTATGCAGGAGAGGCTGTCTTCTGAGTAACTCATCATTCCTGTGTCCTTAACAAATCTACTTCTGAATAGGTGGATTCTTCTAGGCAATGAAGTTTCCAGGCACTTCATTGACTGCTCCACTCGGCAAATGTGCATTTTTTTTAAACACCAGTCATAGTGATAAGCACAGGGATAAAAAGTTAGAGGACAAAATTCCTGACCTCAAGGTGCTCACGGGTCTAAAAGCGATAAAAGATCCAGGGGCACCTGGATGGCTCAGTCTGGTAAGCGATCAACTCTTGGTTTCGTCTCAGGTCATGATCTCAGGGTTCGTGAGTTTGAGCCCAGATCTGGCTTGTGCTGACGGTGAGAAGCCTGCTTGGGATTCTCTCTCTCTTCCTCTCCCTCTGCTCCTCCCCTGCATGTGCACACACACATGTTCTCACCCTCTCTCTTTCAAAATAAATAAATAACATTTTAAAAAAATAAACAATAAAACATAAACAATATTCAGACATCTTCGATCCCAAAGACACGCCATTAAAGCCCCCTAGAGGCACGCCTGACTCCAGGGGTGGAAGCTCTCCAAGACGGACTCAGAGCTGAGCGGTTCAAGTTTGAGAAGCCGACTAGGCGGTCAAGAGAGGACAGGGTGTTTGGGGCGTCCGCATGGCTCCGTCAGTTAAGTTTCCGACTTTGGCTGAGGTCATGATATCGCGTCTGTGAGTTCAAGCCCGCGTCGGGCTCTGTGCTGACAGCTCAGAGCCTGGAGCTGCTTCGGATTCTGTCTCTCTCTCTCTGTCCCACCCCACCCTGATGCTCTGTCTTGGTCTCTCAAAATAAATAAATAAGCATTTAAAAAAAGAAAAAAGAGGGGACAGGGTCCAAATATGCTGAGGAGGCGCCCGTGATCTCACCAGGCAGCAAGCTCGGTCACCAAGATGGGAACGGAAGGGTGAGCTGGGAAAGAGGAACCAGCCAGAAACATGGCGGGTGCAACGGGGGTCAGCGTCCGGAGACCTGGAAGCCGTAGAAATCTAGGGATTCAAGGAAGCCTGAACTCTGAACAAACGCAGCCGGTAGCCAGAAGTGGACAGAAAGCTGATTATTGATGACTGCAAACAATTCCGGGAACCAGTGCCAAAATCCTGAGACGGCCACAGACCTGGCAAGGGGGCACCCAATAGTGCACCGGGAAAGCTTCGGTCCCTGGGCCCACCGCAATCCCGCTCAGCTCCTCCCATCCCCCCGACCTACCATCCAAGTTTGAAGAAGGGATAAGCTTGCTGTGCAAACACTGTTTCAAGCCAAGTCCTACAGAGCTCTTTCCAACCAGATTGCTTTCCAAAGCCCTTCTCTATGGAAATTCTAGAGCAACCACGGAGAGCCAGAATGACAAAAGTAGGAAAGATGTGGATTCCGCGGCCTAAGGCTGAGTAATAATTGATAATAATTACAGCTAATATTGATCGAGGGCTTACTCAAGCACAGTATCATACATTTCCCTTGCATTAAGCCCTTAAATCCCCATACGATTCTGCAAGGAACTCCGCATGGGCTGTGGCTGACACTGCAGCACAGTTTATTTGTAGTCTCAGAGATGTCTTTAGTACAAACATTAACTGCTGCTAAAATTTAGCAGCTTTTACACGCATGTGACTTTTTTTTTAATGTTTATTTTGGAGAGAGAGAAAGCATGAGCAGGGGAGGGGCAGAGAGAGAGAGGGACAGGGGATCCGAAGTGAGCCCTGCACTGACAACAGAGAGCCTGATGTGGGGCCCGAAATCATGAACTGTGAGATCATGACCTGAGCCAAAGTCAGCACTTAAATCGACTGAGCGGCCCAGGCATCCCTCATGCATGTTACTTTTAAATGTTACAAAT
Organism: Paguma larvata; assembly: GCA_030068075.1. Taxonomy (NCBI): domain Eukaryota; kingdom Metazoa; phylum Chordata; class Mammalia; order Carnivora; family Viverridae; genus Paguma; species Paguma larvata. The sequence goes on along the minus strand of CM057828.1, from coordinate 118,428,407 downwards.
TCAGGGTGCCTGGGCGGCTCAGTCGGTTAAGTGCTGACTTCAGCTCAGGTCATGATCTCACTGTTCCTGAGTTCAAGCCCAACACAGGGCTCCATGCTGACAGCTCGGAGCCTGGAGCCTGCCTCAGAGTCTGTGTCTCCCTCTCTTTCTGCCCCTCCCCGACTCATGCTCTGTCTCTCTCTCTCTCTCTCTCTCTGTCTCAAAAATAAACATAAAAATTTTTTTAAGAAAAATAATAAATAAATGTTACAATTCAAAGATAAAATGATGACCTATTTTCTCCCCATTGAAGAATGTAGCTTCTCAAAACAAAAATGTTTTTTAAAATTTAAATTCTGCAAAGTTATATGAAACACCCCAACCTACCAATTTTGTTTATAGAAAACAAGTTATTAAAGCAAGCTAACTTGGAGACCAAAAGCAAGACACGTAAACTATTTTACAAAAAATTATCGAATCACACAGATTTCAATTTTCTGATTGCTGATTTGCAAGTATTTACTATTTTTATTGCTTCATGTTCAATAATTTTGCTTGTGTAACTTTCCAAAAATGACTTTGTAATCACCGTTCTTATGAGAGAAAGTATACTAACTTCAACGTTGCTTACCTAAGGGAAGGACACCTTTTTCGAAGTCTCACGGAGTCATTCTATGAGCCAACAACCCTGGGAGAGGAGCCAAAAATGGAGAGAAAAAAAAAGCAAGTCTTGCGCCCATCCTTTGAGGGCACGGCAAGTGTCTCTGGAGATCTAACCCCTGCACGATTCAGTTATCTGAGCCCATAAATTCGTTTTTGGCATCAGCTACTTTGGTTTGAGTTTTCAGTCATTGGGCTACCAAGGAATCCTCACTGTTACAGCACAGCATGGTCAGATCTGCAAGACTCCCTTCAGGGAAATCAGATAGAAAGCTAACAACTTAGTCCAAGAAGAACAACGGGGTTGGTCTGCCAAAGGCACCCAGGTGGGGACGGGATGGATTACACAGGAGGTCAACAGCTCCGCGGGATAAATGGGACTTGGCTAGCCTGATGGAGCACTGGCAAGGAGGGAAAGGGAATAATCTAAACCAACTTGCATTTCTTTTTTTTTTTTTTTTAATTTTATTATTGAGAGATAGAGAGAGAAAGAGCATGAGCAGGGGAGGTGACAGAGAGAGGGGGAGACACAGAACCCAAAGGAGGCTCCAGGCTCCGAGCCATCAGCACAGAGCCAGACACGGGGCTCGAACACACAAACCGTGGGATCATGACCTGAGCCGAAGCCGGACGCTCAACCGACTGAGCCACCCAGGCGCCCCCCAACTTGCATTTCTCAACAGTTTCTAGAATATCACAAATTATTAACTGATAAAATTAGAAATCTCCTACACCTGGCTCCCTCTCTTTCCCCCTATGAAGATTGTTCTCAGATCACTCCAGTTGCCCTGGAGTGTCAGACAGGGACAGCCATCTTTATGAAAGGAATAGCTTCGCATTTTTGGAGAGACAACACTCGGCAGGGTTAAACCACAAGGAAAAAATGCAGACGATAATAAACAAGGAAACATACCTGGCTCAACTTGAGTGACAGCCATAAAATTAACTCTACTTCAGAGGTTTTCTGAAAACATAAATCTCCAAGTTGTCAGGGTGATATCCAGCTTACAAGTCACAAGATATCCAAACATACAATAGATTCTAGTAATTAAGTCAATTCTCTGTCACCAGAAAGGACTTTTATTCCCTCTGAATATATTCCCTCCGTGAACCTGCCGGGCCACCTAGACATGAGACCGGTGCTTTCGGTGACTAGCTAAATACTGGATGTCAGCCATTTAATTGCAGAACAATAATTCCAAGCGTCTTTGGAGTCAGGTTGTCTCACGTAACATACCTCCCTCCCACTATCCCTAGAGTTTAAAATACGCATGTTATTACTCTATTAGCTCTAAGTAAATCAACACTACCAAAATATGCTATAATCAAATAGAAATATTGGTGGTGTTTGATATCAATTACAAGGATTCTGCAAAAATCTTTTTGAAATTGATTTCACAAGGGCTGTATCATACACCCCCCAAATTACAGCAGTTGAACTTCTGGCTGTATAATACCCCACTACGAGTTTTTTGTTTGTTTCATTGACTCTAACACTATGGATACTGGTGACAGCTCTTTATTCTTGGATCTCTCTTCTCCATTGGCCTCAGGGACACTGCTTGGCTTCACTCCTGCATCGGGCTTCTTTTAAACAACTGATCCGAGAACGATTTTTTTTTTGCCTACACCGCCCGCCGGTGTCACCTTGACCCAGTCTCATAATTGACCCTTCTCTGAGTAACATCCTTGAGCCTAAAAAGCGCGGAGTCGCGTTCTAAATTTTTTCTTTCCTACTTAAACTCAAGCTTTGCCGGGAAGGAAAAGCACAACAACATTCCCACGAGGTGCGATGCGCTAAGATGTTATTTCGTGTTCTCACATTGCGAGTTAGCAGCGGCGGCGGATCCCATACTCACAAACGAGGAGCACGAGGAGGATACACTGGCACAGGTTCCTCTCCAAATAATGACATATTTAATTTTGATCTTCGACTTGCGAAAAATGGTGATTTCTCTTCTGGTGAATTTCATCAAATGGTTTCCTGCAGCCGTGGCGCCCAGCCCTGGCTACGCATCAGCATCCCTGTGAGGTTGGTTAAACATACAGATGCCCAAGGCCCTGCTGCCAGAAATTCTGAGTCTGCAGCTCGCACTTGTATATTTAAAAGCTCCGCAGGTAATTCCGATGGGCAGCCAGCATTGAGCGCTGCTGTTCTGCAAATATGTCTAAAAGCTTTTCTTCTTAGGGAATGGGCATAAGGATGAATTCATGCCTACGTTCTGAAAGCAGCCACTCAACATTGACCCATGTTTTTAGGTAGCGACCCAGATGGAGAAAGAGTAGGGTAAGATACAGACAGGAAGGAGTATGACCTTGTTCTCTGTAGAGCCTGACACCCGGTCATCGCTCCCTTCACCAACCTGCTCTGAATGCCAGTCTCTCCCCTCTGTCCCACAGCTGACTGCTGCCTGGATGCTTCCGAGTCCTTCAGCCTGCTGGGGGCCCCTTATTCCCTGAGATCTTCATAAATCTAACCTAGACCTCATTTTTTAATGGGGGGAAAGTGCAGAGATCTTTCCCTTATCGTTGGGACTCATTGGGAGGGGAAATAGGAGTGATAGAACTTTGCGTTTTTCCCTAAGTCCGCTCAGGCTGCTACAATAAAAATACGAATTGAGCGGGTTGGATAACAAACGTCTATGTCTGACAGTTCTGGAGGCTGGGTGGTCCAAGGTCAAGGTGCTAGTGGACTCTGGTGAGAGCCCGCTTCCTGGTTCATAGGCAACCATCTTTCACTGTGTCCTTACTCGCTAGAGGGGACAAGAACCTCTCGGGGCTCTCTTTTACAAGGACACTAATCCCATTCAGGACTTGCTCACTTCCCAAAGGCCCCACCTCCAAATACCGCCACACTGTGGAGTAGGCTTCAGCAAATGAAACCGAGAGGGGACACGCTCAGTCCACAGCAGTCTCCAAATTCTCTGTTCTTCTGGATTCCTTTCCCTGCGCTCCGGGTTTTGGCTCTTTCATGCTGCCCCCTTCTGTGCTTACCCCATCCGGCCAGGTGCCGTGGTGACGCCGTCCTCCCTACAGCACCACCAGTCACAGCAGGGCTGGTAGCAAAGCTACAGTACACGTTTAGGGCAACAGAGTTTGCTTCAAATTCCAATTTCAATATTAGGGATCTGTCCTAAAAGTCTCGTGGCCATTCTTTTTTTTTTTTTTTTAGTTTATCTATTTGAGAGAGAGAGAGAGAGAGAGAGAGAGAGAGAATCCCAAGCAGGCTCTGCACTGTCAGCACGGAGCCCGATGGGGGGCTCGAACTCCCAAACCATGAGATCATGACCTAAGCTGAAACAAGAGTCAGACGCTTAACCAACGGAGCCACCCAGGGGCCCCTTGGCCGTTCTTGTTCCATGATCCCCTCTGTATCCCTCTGTGCAGGGCCCTGCCTGTTGCCGGGTTGCCACCAGGTCCCCCATCCACTCCCCTCCCGCTGACGGCCCAGCGCCCGGGGCCTGCTCCTTTTCTGGTGTGGCGCGATTTAGCTCTTCCCGAGGCTGCTTCGTGATGGTCCCTCCCCCATTAGTCCCTAAAAAAGTATCCAGCTCTTTGCTAATCCAAGGCGACCATTTCCTTTCGGAAACTTTACCACTCACTCTTCAACAAATGCTTTCCATCCATCAAACTCGCTCCCAAACACCTAACAGAGAGCAGCCTGAATTAATCATTAAAATCTTAAAACCCTGTAAGCTTCCATGAACTCTTGAAAGACTTTACAAATGCAAAGACGGACTTCCACACACCCTTTGAAAACTCCCAACACCCTACTAACCGCCCATTAGAATCTTCCATTCTCTCACGCCGCAGGTGTGTTGGTACATTTTTAACAACTGGCTGGGGGTTGGAGGAAGCCTGATTGTGTAGCTTTTTGAAGTATCAGAAATACCTGCCAAGGCAGATTTCAAGCTACAAGTCAGGGCTGCTGAACACTGAGGTGGGAAGAGACGGTACCGTGGACTCTCCGAGGAGCGGCTCTGGCACCCTCGCCTGCCCCGGGCTGGCCCACAGCTCCAGGCTCTGCAGGGAGACCAACAGAGGCCCGTAGACTTCATTGCATCCCATTTCCGCCTGGGCCCCACCCTGCAGCCCTGCTGCTCTGCAGGTGCATCTCCTGGGAGGGGTCAACTGTCTGCCCAGAGACTCAGGGTCTCCGAGTCGGTTTCCCAGGAAACCAGACCGAAGACGACCGACTGGATTAGTCACAATTGCTTCTGTGAAGTAACCGGTCCCAAGGCCTAATTTCATAATGGCCGTGACTCCAGAGATCTTTGCAGGCTGGGAGGCAAAATAGTGAACACTTGGAAGGGCGTGGGCATCCACGCATCAGAACAGAGACCGCGTGTGGGCAACCAGCACACCTGGACCGCCGTAGGCAAGCCGACTGTCGTCCTGGATTTTAGTGGCTGAGCTTACGGTCACGAAGATGATATTAAAAAAAAAAAAAAGCAGATTTATCAGCAGCTGGCCAGTTCTCTCCTTCTGGGGAATTTCGTTTGTCACACCAAAAGGGACGCATGCTAACGACACGGTGCCAAGATACAAGTGGCTTGACTTCAACTATCTGCCTAATCCACAATAAAAGAATACAATTTCCACTTCTTCTCAGAAAGGAGCCTGTTCTCCTTAGCTGTGTTGGGCTCTGTCCCTAAGTATGTTGTTAAAAAAAAAAAAACGTTGTTCCCTCACATGGTAACCGGATGAACAGAGTGTCATCTAATCTGAAGACAGTTTTCCCTAGGTGCCTCAGAATTTATCTCGAGGATAACTAGCACCTTTCGTTTCTATTCGTGGATAGGAAGACCCGGGTTTTGTGGGTCCTAACGTTACTACAATTCGAGAGCGCTTATTCAAGGAAAAGAGTAAAAAGTTCTAAATACAAAAGTAGACATGAACGTATTTACACTCAATCAGAAAAAATTAGAAAAGATCACAAATTTCAAAGGGTAACGAATGTGACAAACATCTTACAAGCTAGAAACGGTAACAATATCCTTATTCCTTAACTGCCTGCCGCACCTCTCTAAGGCTTTTTATCCTCTACATTTTTTTGGTTACATCATCTTTTTTTTTTAATTTTTTTTAATGTTTATTTATTTTTGAGACACAGAGAGACAGAGCATGAGTGGGGGAGGGGCAGAGAGAGAGACGGAGACACAGAATCCTTAGCAGGCTCCAGGCTCTGAGCCGTCAGCACAGAGCCCGACGCAGGGCTCGAACTCACAGACCGCGAGATCGTGACCTGAGCCGAAGTCAGACGCTCAACCGACTGAGCCACCCAGGCGTCCCTGGTTACATCATCTTTGATAGCAACAACAGCATAGTATTTCCACAGAGACGATACAAAGATAATTCGGCCTTGCCTCTCGCATCATTGATGGAAATTTGTGTCTTATCATCGGTAGTTTAGAAAAGGTTCTTTTGGCTTCATAAATTGTTAGCGGAAGTGGCCTTGAAATTTCTAGGACTGTGGTCGAAGTTGGGAAAATGAACTCGATCAGATTTTTTCTCACGTAGATTTGAAAGAGCACAGAGTAGCTTGCGGCTCCGTGCATTTCAAACTTCTTCCTCTGCCTCCTTCTAGAACCCCGCTCTGTCCTCCGCTCTCCCGGCAGGATTCCGAATCCGTCCCTGCGTCTTTACGGCACCGTGTCATCGACAATGTCTGCGTGGGCAGCAGGAGAGGGTCTGTAAAGGTCTCGAACCTGCCTGTCTGTGCACATCGCAAAGTCATCTTGGGTTTGTTTTCTTTCCTAAATGTAAGGATTAAATATGAATCGCACTTTACAAGTGGCAGTCATTTTACTGTGTTCAAAAGTGTCATGAAAATGTAAGCAATTTCAGGGCCGCCTGGGGGGCTCAGCTGGTTGAGCACCGCCTCGCCTCAGGTCATGATCTCATGGTTCATGAGTTCAAGTCCCACGTTGGGCTCCGTGCTGACAGCTCGGGGCCTGTCTCCCTCTCTCTGCCCCTCTCCCACTTGCACTCTGTCTCTCTCTTCTCTCTCCCAAAAATAAATATTAAAAAAAAATTTTTTTTTTTTAATTAACACTGCAAGGGCACCTGGGTGGCTCAGTCAGTTAAGCATCTGACTCTTGATTTTGGCTCAGGTCATGATCTCAGGCTGAGGGGGATGAAGCCCCACATGGGACTCTGTGCTGACAGCATAGAGCCTGCTTGGGATTCTCTCTCTCTCTTTCTCTCTCTCTCTTTCTTTCTCTCCCTCTGCCCCTCCCCTTCTCATGTGCATGCTCTCTCTCTCTCTCTCTTCTCTCTCCCTCTCTCTCTCTAAAATAAAAAATACAATAAAAAAGAAATTAGCATTGCAAGATTAGGGATAAAATCCCTATGCTCTTGGAGTATTATGAATCAACTCACTGCCATAGGTACTTTTAAAACTCTGCATTGATAGGGGCCCCTGGGTGGCTCAGTCGGTTAAGCGTCCGACTTCAGCTCAGGTCATAATCTCACAATTCGCGGATTCAAGCACCGCGTCCGGCTCTGTGCTGACGGCTCAGAGCCTGGAGCCTGCTTCGGATTCTGTGTCTCCCTCTCTCTCTGCCCCTCCCCCGTTCACACTCTGTCTCTCAAAATGTATAAACATTATTTATTTTTTAAACTCTGCACTGATTAATATACTGCTTACTCTTTGGCATCAGAGATTCTCAACAAGGGAAGAGAAAGGCTATTCCCTGCTGTTCCCTCGTTGCCAATACATCGGCTGTCTCTCCCGAGACGCTCTCCGTGCAGCCGCTACCCAGGGCCAGATGGCCAACAGCTCCTACAGCAGAACTTCAGAAATCCTGAGCTAAGTATTTTCCCCAGAGGATCCACAATCATCTATATAAGTTAGTGTAAAAAGAACTGAGAAATTGCTTTCCTAAAAAAGTTCTCCAACTCGTGGACTGAAATCCCATGGGTGTTTATCTGGGGAGAAGAATTTCTCACTTCATTTCTCTGTTAGCCTATGAGTGGCCGGTAGATAATTTTCTACTTTTGTGGAACTGCGGCAAATGCTTTACTACTGCCTCTGTAATCGAAACAGAAGAATGGAGCTGAACATTACAGAAGCATAAAAGAAGAAAATGATATCGGCATTTTCTTTGCTAACAGTGGCTTTTACAACAGGTCTGAATGCAACCTGTTTCCATAATGGGAAAATAGAGGAACCCAGCAAAAATACACAAATGACCTAACTTAATTCTTATTATTCAATAAAGAAAGAAAAAAAGAAAGAAAGAAAGAAAGAAAGAAAGAAAGAAAGAAAGAAGGAAAGGGAAAGAAAGAACGAACGTGGGGCACCTAGGTGGTTCAGTTGGTTAAGCATCCAACTTCGGCTCAAGTCATGATCTCACGGTTTGTGAGTTTGCGCCCTGCATGGGGCTCTGTGCTGATGGCTCCGAGCCTGAGGCCTGCTTCAGATTCTGTGTCTCCCTCTCTCTCTGCTCTTCCCCCACCATGCTCTGTCTCTCTCTCTCTCTCTTTCTCTCTCAAAAATAAATAAACATTAAAAACAAAAACTAAAAACACAAAGAAGGACATTTATTCGTCTTTGGACGGCCAGTGTTTGAACCTCCTTCCTGAGAAACTCCACTGATGGTGCCAGACACCTGCTCTCCCAGAATCCCTGCACCCATGCACTGTTGGGTCACCCTGCGCCCCCTCCCCGATGCTGACCCAGGACACCGGAAGCAGGAACAGTGCAGCATGCAAGAGTCCCACGTCAGGGGCATTGCTTCAGGAATACCTGCTTTGGGCCCAAACTATCAAGCTGGAGGCCCTTCGGAAGCGGATCCTGAGATAAGAATTTGAAGACTGGGGGCGCGTGGATGGCTTAGTTGGTTGAGCCTCCGACTCTTGATTTCAGCTGGGGTCATGATCTCGGGGTTCATGAGTTCCAACCCCACATTAGGCTTTGCGCTGACTGTGCAGAGCCTGCTTGGGATTCTCTCTCTCTCTCTCTGCCCCTCCTGTGTTCATGGTCTCTCTCTCTTTCAAAAAAAAAAAAAAATTTGAAGACAAGTGGTATATTTGGGCCATGACCTCAGGAAGCACCACTGGTCAGGAAGCTGGAGAACGGAAGGAAGCCAAGCAGGGTGCCTCAGTGAACAGGGTACCCCTGAGCGCCCAAGAGGTTCAGTCTTGCTGGGGCTTCGAGGAGATGGCGAGAAAGGGAGTGTTTCTCCTGCCTATGGGCTGACTGTTTGAATCCTCCACAAAATTCATATGCTGAAGCCCTAGCCCCCATTCTGGTTCTATTTGGAATAAGGAAGTAATTAAAGTTAAATGTCATAAAGGTGAGGACCTTATCCATAAGATTAATGTCTTTTTAAGAAGAGACCAGAGCTTACTCGCACTCTCTCTCTCTCCCTCTCTCTCTCTCTATTTCCATGCACACTTAAGAAAAGGCCATGTGAGCACAGCAAAAAGACAGCTGTCTTCAAGTCAGGAATATAGCTCTCACCAAGAACTGAATCGGCCCGCGCCTTAACCTGGAACACCCCAGCCTCCAAAACTGTGAGGAAATAAATTTCTCTTAAGCCACCCACTCCATGGTATTTTGCTCTGGCAGTGCACGTGGACTAATACATTCTTCAATTCTCTCATTTGTCCTGAGATCATTTACACTCTGTGACACCCAGCCTGCCCCACCTGGGGTGGGCGGAGCACGGCCAGAGGCAGCCGGCAGGTGGAGAATCCCACGGACTTGCAGAAACCATGACCTTGGAAGGAGTAGTGAGTGCCCAGGGGCTAAGGCGGAGCACTGACAAGGTGTGCTACAGGGGCAGCCACGAAACTGTGACAGTTTGTGTATTTTATGACAGGCCGGCTCTGTTTCATCATTTTCATTCCTTTTTCTGGCTCCTCAGCTTTGCACCAGGGTTACACCAACCTTGCCCTGATGGGGATTCCAAGAGCTACCTTTCATAAATTACTTCTCTGCTTCAATCAGTCCATTCCATCTCTGTTGCTTGCAACTAAGGACGTTCACTGTAGGCTCCAAGTTAAATCTACACGTGGCAACAAGAATTTATCACTGTCATCTGCATCGTACTGTCCCAAATCACAAAAGCAAAACTAATTCATGACCGAAACAAGGCAAATTAGTAGATGACCCTGAAGAGAGAGTTTTTGCAAAATAGGATGACAGCATCTCCTCCGCTATGTATCAAAAGCTTTAACATTTCATTTAACATGTGTTCCAGCAGTTCTATTTTTAGCTAATTGTCCAAACAAAATAATTGGACAAGAGCTCAAAAATGAATACACAGTATTTTTTTCCAAGGCACAGGGTATAATAGCAAAAAATTACAAAAATATCAAAAATCAAAATTAAGGGAATATTAAACAAAGTACAGTATATCTGTAGTGAGAATGTTTACTGCTGTTAAGAGTGACATTGCTGAAGTACTGGGTTTTTTTTTATTTTTTTAATGTTTATTTATTTTTGAGAGAGAGAGACAGACAGACAGAGCATGAGCAGGGGAGGGGTAGAGAGAGAGGGAGACACAGAATCTGAAGCAGGCTCCAGGCTCTGAGCTGTCAGCGCAGAGCCCAATGCGGGGCTGGAACCCACAAACCATGAGATCATGACCTGAGCTGAAGTCAGATGCTTAACGGACTGAGTCATCTGATATTCCTTGCCTGAGAGGAGGCCAGATCCTACTTCAGGGCTTCTGGCTGGTCCAGGGTTTCACCTGCGTGAGGGTTGGTCTAGGCGCGAGAGAAGACGCCAAGTCAGTCTCTCGGAGTCAGCCTCATATCAGGACTGGTCCGGGGCTCCCTAAGTAAGGGCTGAAACATAAAGACAAGACAAGACAAAGACACACAAAGATGTGGAGACAGCCTCTTTTGGAGACTGCTCAGAGTTTATTTTTCTTTCTGGGTTTTTATGTAGTATTAGAAGCAGTACAGATGTACATTTTGTAATGATTAACAAAATGATTTCAGCCCCCATGATTGTCCCCGTGATTTAGAATAGAAATGTTCAGAAACAGCTTTGGTTACACAGTTCACACATAAGTAAGGTATGACAAATGGGTACATTCAATAGAAATGTTCAAAAACAGTTTCAGTCAAAAGATCAAGAACAATTTACATGCAGGCAAGGTATAACAAATGGGCACACTCTAATAAGTGGTATAGGTTGAAAGAGAAAGCACAAAGGTTTTGCTTATAGGTTGTTGGTTACAGTTGAAAGATTATGTGAAAAACATCCTTATTTTTCTGTAACATACTCTAACTTCTATTTCCTTAGTAATTATGTCCCAAGACTCACAGCAATAATCACATTCCTGAGAGTCTGGCATCACTCTAAATAGGTCAATAATACATTCTAAACTCTACTGATTTCTTAAAGATTTTATTTCCATGATTCTCAACATGATTTTATTATTAATAAAGTATAGCAGCATATGTTGGCTTAATAGGAGAGAAAGCTGTGGAGCACTCCTATTTTTCTATGGCCCGTCTTCTTCAGGAGATATTAGGATGAATCGCAAATCAGCACAAAGGCCCAGTGACCCTATAGCCAGGTGTCGTGGTGACGCTTACTGCGACTGTGCCTGTCTTAGGTTGTTCCTCCCTGAGGAATCTTACCTGTCTCTGGCTAGCCAGTCCTCCTTCAGAGTCAAACCAGAACATAATTATGTTCTATTATAACCTGGCATATGCTTCAGGGCACCCCCATCCACTGATGAGGGCCCCGGTCTAGGGCACTGTCTTATGGGCCTGAGTCTTCTCCTTAGGCAATGTCACCAGGGCCAATGTCTTCTGTTCTCCAACAACTCCTCAAGTTCGTTTTTTAATATGAAAAAATGTTAATGATGTAAGTAAAAAAAAAAAACAAATTAAAAAAAACAGTATCTCAGTGGGATCCCATTTTTGTTACAAGAAAAATCTATAAATCCTGGAGAAAATTCTGAAAGGATATAGACCAAGATATGAATCAAAGTTATATTTGACTGGTAGAACAAAGATGATATTTCTTTTTGCCTTACATTTAGATATATTTAGGACTTTTTTTTTTTTAGAGAGAGAGTAGAGGAGGAGCAGAGAGAGAGAGGGAGAGAGAGAATTTTAAGCAGGATCCCACGATCCTGGGATCATGACCTGAGCCAAAATCAAGAGTCTGACACTCAACCAAGCCACCAGGAGCCCCCTGTGACTATTCAATAATAAGAATGACCAAAATTTTATGTAATAATCATACCTGCTCTACCTGACTCACAGGGATAGAATAATGTAGGAAAGCATGACTGTCACTAAAAATTTCATAAGCATGCAGGTAAGGAAACCTTCCAAAGGAGACACATGAAAATCTTCAAGACCATTTAACATATAATTTAACGACGCATTGCTACGGCTGCTATGATTAATATCAGCAGGAACAAAAGTAATGCTTAGATTATGCGCAAACAATTAGCCATCGAATGGGAATCAATATGAGAATTCATTCCGTACTAAAAGTACAAACCTAAGATTGTCTTCAGCGTCAGCTGCCACAAGATGTCCTGGAATAAAACCAATTACGAGAGATCAAAAAGTCCTGGCCAATAAAGCAGGCATTGGATTATATAAAAATATTAATAAAGCAGGAGATATTACTGATATTATAATTGCTCTTAGCAGGAACACTTTCCAAACCAAAGGAGACGGAATTAAACAAGTGTCTCTGGCAGAAGAATTAAAGCAACGTGTAAATCGAACACCACTAAATTAAATTCTGTTGTCCTGGCAACTCTAATGCTTTGATAAATAAGTTATTTGACATCTTCCAGAACTCAGAATTTATCGTGTGCGTGAAAATTCAAAAGCCATTCCTTCGATGTACTTGTCATATACCCAAAAGATTTCTATCTGAAAAAAATAAGTTATCATCACGTACTTAGTCCCCAGGCCCTGAGATGTAACCAGCGAGGTAGAAACTATAGATCGCTCCCCACGATTCTCTACCCTCTTTCGCCATCCCTGCGGAACCCAGATTTGGTTTGGGTGCGAACTTTTCGCACACACAGGCTGCACTGCATGTCTTCTCCAGGTCTACTTTCCTCCTTCTCCACCCTCCTTTCTCCTGGACACCTGACCTATAGGGACTACGTTATGGGCACTCATGACCTTGGGCTTCCAGTTTGGCTTGGCCAATGAGGAGCCCTGAGGGAGATCAGAAAGCAGGAAAGCAAAGCCAGGGTAGTCGTTCCCCCTGGTTCCATCATGCAGACTGGCTGCTTCCCTGAGCCTAATGTCATAAGCCCGGTCAAGCAGCCCTCTCCCCGCTAGCCATCTGTACCTATAGTGCTGTCTCTAGGCTCATGGATACCATTCACCAACCCACTCACCAGGCCTGGGGACGCTGAGGTGCTGACATTACCAGCTACGCTTTCGTTGCTGCTTCTGCACTCCTTTGTGGATTCCCTACACTCCTCTATCTTTGCAGATAGTCACTTTATTAAACTCTCCTCAAGTTACTCTGTTTCCTGCTGGGACCCTGACTGACCATGGGCCTCAGGGAAAAGTTGGCCCCAGCCCCAGCTCCAGGATGCATCGGGATTCATTTAACCCAATCAGAACATTCCATTGCACTGATTAAGGAGGGGACGGATGTGTCATCCAATGAAAGTGAATTTCAGGATTCTTGGTTGGAACTCTAGGCCCGAAGCAGTCTCTCTCAGGCCACACATCGTCGACCTGGCTGACCACAAGGAATCCAACATCTCAGTAGCTTATGCCAAGAAAAGTTTATCTATGGTTCACGCTACAATACAATGAGGGCCAGCATGGGGTAGAAGGACTCGAGGCCACAAAGTCATTACAGTCCAGGCTGCTTTCATCCAGTGTCTCCACTATTCCCTGAAGACCCTCGTTCCTGATGTAGATATGGGCCAGGTAGGAGCATGAGTCGGGCCGGGAAGTTATGTACAAGACCCGCACTCACTTTCCGTTGGCCAGAACTCAGTCAGACGGCCCCACCTAACTGCAGGGGGCAGGGAATGCAGCCTAGGTGTGTAGGAAGGAAGAAAACAAAGTAGTTGGGTGAACCACTAGCCAGCCTCTTCCTCATTCTTCCTACGAGGGGCAGCTAATATCAGTTAGGACTGCACTTGGCGGCACGCAGCCAAAACTGAACTACAGTGACTTCACCAAATGCGGGCTTTGTGTGTTCTTATAGAATAAAGAATCTGGGGGCAGAATCCGAGATGCTCAAGGAACCGGGTTTCTCCCCCTTATTTTCTCTGCGATCCTTAAAAGGCATATTCTCCAGCTGCAAACAAATTCTGGATATTCTGTCCAAAGTCCGGACAGGATGAACCAGGGAGGGCAAAGTGCAAAGGACAAAAAGATTGTGTCTGATAAGTTTAGTCCCTTTTCAGAAAGCTTTTCTGGAAGCCCAGCTAGCAGACTGTCTCTTTCACGGCCATGCCACCTTCAAGGAAAACTAGGGTAGGGTTGCCAGATAAAATACAGGACATTCAGCTAAACCTGGATGGCAGATAAACAAATAATTTTTTGTATAAGTATGTATGTCCCATGCTGGGCATCCTGTTTCTGTTTGTTCTTGCTAACTCTGGCTAGAACTCTGTTCTTCAGGCTAAGTCTAGCCTGAGGATATGGTTTTATTTTTTGTGTTCTTTTTTTTTTTTTTCAGGAGTAGAATTTAGTGATTCATCACTTACACATAACACCCAGTGCTCATCCCAACAAGTGCCCTCCTTCATGCCCATCACCCGTTTAGCCCATCCCCCCACCCACCTCCCCACCAGCAACCCTCAGTTTGTTCTCTGTATTTAAGAGTCTCTTATGGTTTGCCTTTCTCTCTGTTTTTATCTTATTTTTCCTTCCCTTCTCCTATGTTCATCTGTTTTGTTTCTTAAATTCCACATATGAGTGAAATCACATGGTATGTGTCTTTCTCTGACTGGCTTATTTTGCCTAGCATAATCCTCTCCAGTTCCATCCGTGTTGTTGCAAATGGCAAGATTTTGTTCTTTTTGATGGCTGAGTAATATTCCAGAGAGAGAGAGAGAGAGTGTGTGTGTGTGTGTGTGTGTGTGTATACCACATCTTCTTTATCCATTCATCAGTTGATGGGTATTTGGGCTCTTTCCATAATTTGGCTATTGTCCATAGCGCTGCTAGCCTGGGCACATGTGTGTTTTTTAATGGCCATATTGCCTCTCTGAAAAACAGTCCAGGTTCTGATGATAAGAAGGAAGGAAAATCGGACATTGGGTAATGATCCAACACTTGCCAGTAGCACAGAAGTGGAGGTCTGTTGGGGGTGGCTTTCAGGAAAGTTTTACCTTTCTCCTGAAATGAGAGAACAAAGCTGACATCTGAACTGTAGACATGAGTCTCACAGGCCCAGCAATAGAAAGATGGAAGGAACGTGGGCCCGGAAGGGATCGCCGCACCGCTAGCTACGCCAACCTGATGGGCCGCCTCAGCAGCTTCTTAAGACTCACAACAAACTGCCATCTCTGTAGGCAGTCGCCGTGCAGCCCATTCTTTGTTTCTTTCTTTTCCTCCCTCTCTCTCTCTCTCTCTCTCTCTGCCCTTTCTTCCTCCTCCCTCTACTTTTTCTTTCCTTTTTTTTAACAGAACGTATTCCCACCTGGTACCTCTCTCCTTGCTCCCGTGATTACACGTGTGCAGCCAGGAGCACTGCAGGGCCTCTTCGTCGGGATGAGGGAAGGAGTCCGAGAATTCAATCAAGACCTAAATGGGGGTCCAGCTGATGAAGTTCCCCAAACAAAACCAGCCCCCGGGGCAACTGGGTGGTTCAGTCGATTTAGCAACTGACTTCAGCTCAGGTCATGATCTCGCGTTCTGGAGTTTGAGCCCCATGTCCGGCTCTGTGCTGACGGCTCAGAGCCCGAAGCCTGCTTCGAATTCTGTGTCTCCCTCTCTCTCTGCCCCTCCCCTGCTCATGCTCACTCTTTCTTAAAAATAAATAAACATTAAAAATTTTAAACACAAAAACAGCCCCACCAGGCTAAGTGACCCTAAAGCCCACCATCCCTCTAGTTACATGAGCCGATAAATGTCTTTATTGTTTAAGATCATCAGAGTTGGGCTTGAGTGTTTCCTTGTAGGGAAAACATCCTAACCGATACACCCAGATTCTCCAGCACGGTACATATACTTCTAATGGATTTGACAACGGGTCTCTCATTATGCCAAGACACAGAAATAAAATTAACATTAGGTGAGACAACATGCCAGGCACTGCTCGGGAGGAATATGTACATTTTTGTAAACAAAAGTGAAAATTGTACAGTTTAACGTCTTTGTGGAGCATGTTTTTTCCCTATGCCTCTATGTGTTTTGCGAGGCCTGTAAATAGATTAAAATTCTTAGTATTAATTATTCCCACTGGCTCCGCAGTTCATGCACCGAAGTGCTGCATTTTTAAGTTTCAATAATTGGACTCGGGAGACTCACAGAGAAGAACAGCAGACGCTAGGATGTCATATTCTATTCTCAACATGTGACTGTCATTATCTTCCAACTCAATAATGCTTCTAAATGTACGAGCTATGTAGGCACTACCGTAAGTCTTTAAAATCCTATTGCTTGACATTTATAGCTGTCCTGGCCGGCAGGAGTGCGTTTCAGCTGGGCTGCACTTACCGTTTCCAGAGTGCCCTCTAGGTTCTGCAGAAATGCCGTAAAATATTGTGGCAAAAAGAGGGGGAGAAAAAGAACGATCCATACCCCCAGTCGGGGTCTCTGTGACTCAAGCTGTGTGCCATAGAATGCGTCGGAATAAAGGCCACAGGGAGAAGTGGGGGGTGGATTGTTTCAACTCTATGACTGCCCAAAGTGGTTTGATCTTTCTTTCAATGCCATGGAAGGAGAGAAGGTCCTGGGGTGAAAATGCAGTCAAAATAGTTACTTCATTGGCTTGATCCAGTCTGATCTGCACTAGGCTTCCCTAGTGAGGAAAGCGAACCAGCTGCGGTCTCCTCGGAGAGGCCGAACTCCATTACAGCAACTTCAGAAACCTGTCCGAGTCTCTTCGGTTCAGGTAAAATTCTGTTGGCTCAGATGTCTCTTGGGTCAACTAAGTTGGCCATTGCCAACTCTCTGCCAGAGGAGGATCCTCGCACAGAGGTATCGTGTTGACGGAGACTGACCTGCAGCCGTGGCTTCATCCGTTCCCTGACCGGAGTCGGGGAAGTACGGAATGCCTCACTGATGCTCGCATCAGAAACCTTCAGAAACGGCCTGCCCAGCTCCCGTCGGGTGCGGTTGCTCTTACGTAAGGTTAGCCAGGCTAGTAAAAGTGTTTAGAGTTCAAGTTACTCAATTCTCGGGGCGCCTGGGTGGCTCAGCCGGTTAGGCGTCTGACTTTGGCTCAGGTTATGACCTCGCTGTTGGTGAGTTCAAGCCCCACGTCGGGTTCCGTGCTAACAGCTCAGAGTCTGGAGCCTGTTTCAGATTCTGTATATTTCTCTCTCTCTCTCTCTCTCTCTACACTACCCCTCGCTCACCCTCTGTCTCTCTAAAAAATGAACATTAAAATAATAATAATAAATAAATAAAATTACTCAATTCTCTCTCCCTACCCCATATTTTATGTATTATCTATGTATCGTTACATGTTATACCTATAATACATGCAATATTTTAAATACGGTATATGTACTCTGGTATCTCACTGCACATCTGAGAGAGAACGCTGTATATGTATTGTATATATAATACTGTATATGTTATATGCATAATATAACAGAGAGATAATATTAATATATTGCTGATTATATATTATTTACAATATGCCTATGTAACAAATTAGATTCACATATACTTGTAAAACACGATGTTTCTAATCTTTAAAAAATCCGTTGAAAATGGAGCTGTAGAACCAAGATTTCCCAATTAGAGCCATCCTGGCCCCAACTTTCCTTGCAAAGATTCCCCGCCCCCAGCACATCTGTGGGCTGCCAGCATGAGACAGCATGACACCCGTCCTGGGGGCAATCCGACGAAAGGAACTAAAGGCAGACAGCGGCTGAGAAGGCCAGAAGGAAGAAACACCTCCTCACTCGTCATTTCTCAAACACTCGCGAACACTTTCCGTCTTCTATTTCCGTTCCTTCAGCGTCGATCAAAGAGGCTTCGGTGAGAGGGGCGAGACCCCATGGTCCCTCAGCTTTTGCTCTGCTTGTCCGGTGATCCAGGGACATCTTCAGACTTCCACATCCCCGTCCGTCCCCTCGGCCGGGCCATTTGGCAAGTGTTTTCCGGTGGCCCTGTGGCCCCTTAGCACCCACTGGCTTCTCCGGTTCCTGTGCTAGTTGTACTTTTGAAATGGTTGCCGTTTTTCATCACATCAAATAGCTGGCTTGACTACATTTCTCACTCTTTTAGCTGCTGTGTCAATACTTCAAAACATTCAGTCAGTTAACTCAATTCAGTCAAAAATTGTCACAATGTTTGGCATTGTGTTGACACAGCCCATGGCATTGGAGGGAAGACAGCTCATTAAGTTCTTCGTGATTCTTTATGGAGCAGAGCTACACACTGTCACAGGGCTACAAATGCAACCGGACCGCCGTGACAAAAGGAAGAAAAGGAACTACTACTGGTGTGCCGACTGCATGCCAACTGGGTGACAATTTATCCACATTTTAGCTCATTTAATCACATGATCCTCCAAGCCCTCCTTGCTGACCATCACCTAGAGTTAGACTGTCAACGCTAGTTTAAAATCAAAACAAATGAACGAACAAACAGCCTCTCGAAAGGGGAGGTGGGTGGAGAGATGGGCAGAGTAGGTGAAGGGGATCACGAGGCACAAATTTCCAGGTTTAAAATTAATAAGTCACAGAGATGAAAAGTATGGCATAGTCAATAATACGGTAACAACGTTGCACGGTGACAGATGGGGACCAAGCGATCGTCTCGGACACCGAGTACTGTACAGAACTGTAACATCACGATGTTGCACACCCGAAACCAACCTAGCATTGTGGGCCAAGTGCATGTCAATAATAAATAAATAAATAAGAAAGAAAATGAGAGTTCGTTATGGAATTCCTATTCACACACTAATTAATGCTCAAAGAATGTAGAAAAAAAAACCAAATAGGCTTCGCAGTCAAGTTTCGCCTAGTGGTTTACCTGCCTGGAGCTTGTATTTGGTTTTGTGGCACACTGGCATGGCTCCTTTCAGAAATCTGGGTGCACAGTGCCCCGTCTCGAAACATCAGCACCCAGAGAGAGTGGACCCGGGAGGGGAGCAGACACAGGTGGAGAGGAGGAGCTGGTTGAATGGGGGGGAGGGGGGAGAGGGGAGGACGGGGCCATTGGGAAGAGTCCTACCTGGAGGACTTTATCTTTGTAATGCGTATTTGAAAAAACGCCTACTGTGTGCAGTTACAGGGCTAACAAGAGGAGGACACTAACAAGGAAACCAGAGGAGACACTAACAAGTAGCCAGGGAGCCTTAATGAGCCATTTAGCAAGGGCTCCAAGGACCTTGCAGTGAGAATGTCCTGAGGCACCAAGCAAGGGCAGAAGAAGGCCTGGGGCGGCCCAAAATGCAGGGAGTAAATAAAGAAAATCCTAGAAACAGTTCCATGGCAGCCCTTAACTGTATTATGGATTCGGCTTATATTCCACATAAATCATTCCATCTTGACTCTAAATATTTTGGTCTTTCAAAGAACTGGTGAAATATCGACACACTGTATACCTGCGTGGCGCCTAAGTTCTGTGCCCAGAGGACGTGCAACCAGGGGCTGGAACCTGCCTGACACACACTCATCACTTGTGACATAGAGGCAGAGCACGACCTTACAGGCATCCAAGCTGCGGCTCGTGGACTTCCATACAAATCTCGGCCTGCTGAGGAAATACATTTTCCCCACAATTATAAAACTCAGCAGTTTTGTGTCTCGAAGGACAATAATATAGACAGGTAATTAGATCCTAATTTCTGCTTCCATATTCTTCAGTTCTCAACAACTGATGGGTAATTTACGCACGGACCTCCCCTTTACACAGATTTCACACTGACACACAAAAAGTCGAAGTCAAGAAAATTGCTTCCCATCTCCTGTTTGTTTTCAAATTAAAAACTTGTATCTTACACATGCTTTTAAAAGGTATGAAATAAGGCATTCTTTGAAGTTCCCGGAGAGTTATTAAGACATGAGCCAGCCTTTATGCATTGATTCTAGGGAAAAGAGGGAGAAGGGTAGGGAGAGAAGGAAGGAAAATGATTTCCATGGTAAAATCACACACACACACATACACACAGGGTTGTGGGTGCAGTGGGGGAAGGGGTCTCACATGCTTCTTTTTCTTGTTGCTAATGCATCCTATTTACAGAGAGATCAGACAGTCTACAGTAAAACCTTGGATTGCGAGTAACTTGTTCTGCGAGTGTTTCGCAAGACAAGCAAACATTTCTGATAAATTTTAACTTGATAAACGAGCGATGTCTTGCAATGCAAGTGGTAGGTGATGCTGAATGTCACGTGATCACAACTGAACCAATGGTTTTTGAAATTCAGAAGGGGAGGGGGGGAAGGGAAGGGAGGGGAGGGGAGGAGGGGAAAGGAGGGTAGAGGAGGGAAGGGGAGAGGAGGGGAGGGGGAGGGAGAGGGAGGGAAGGGGAGGGAGGGGAAGGGAAAGTAGGGGAGGGAGAGGAGGAGAAGGGAAGGGAAGGGAGGGGAGGGGGAGGGGAGAAGGTGGAGGGGAAGGGAAGGAAGGGAGGGGATGGGGGAGGGAGGGGAGAGGAGAGAAGGGAGAGGGAGGGGGAGGGAGGGGAAGGGAGAGGGAGGGAAGAGAAGGGAAGGGAGAGGGAGGGAAGAGAAGGAAAGGGATAATTTAAAGGAAGAACCCACTACCCCCTGGCCCATCTCGTCAGACCTACTTCCCTTACCCAGCCATGAGTGGCAGGAAGCTAATCCCCACACCCATGCCCACTCTCCTGGGCTGCCTCACCCCATCTAACCCTGATACCTCCAGCCCCTTGAAGAGACGACACCTGCCCCTTGGCCGAACTCATAATCGTCATAACTTGAAAGCAAGATCTAAATAATTAAAGTTTCCATTTCTCTGTTCTTCCCTCACACAATGTTTGGTTAGATCTGCACAAATTAAGAGTGTGTCTTGGTGTTGAGTTGTTTTAATATAGGCCTTTTGTAGCGTTCATGAAGTCCACTTTGGGAGACTCTGGGGCAGCTGCCTCTGGAAAAGAAGGGCCACCAAATTTAAAGGGACAGCACTTAATTTTTAGGGGTCCTAAAGCTTATACAACTTGGGGAGGAGGTTTTCTTTAAGAAAAAGAATACAAAATCGTGACTGCAAAATGTAGCACAAACAAGTAAATACTTATTTAGAATCAGAAACGAATCCACAACTGGTAGTAAATCTTTAAAAGTTGACAAATACACAGGACAGCTGGGTGGCTCAGTAGATTAAGGGCCCAACTTTGGCTCAGGTCATGACCTCGAGGTTCATGAGTTCAGGCACGGCATTGGGCTCTGTGCTGACAGCTCACAGCCCGGAGCCTGCTTCAGATTCTGTGTCTCTCTCTTTCTCTGCCCTGTGCCCCTCGCGCTCTCTCTCTCTCTCTCTCTCTCAAAAATAAACAGTAAACATTAAAAAAAAATTAAAAGTTGACAAATGCATAAAATCTAGGAAAATGAAATCACCTGTTTATGAACCGGCGGACCCACCACCAAAGCATTTTTCACAGACTAGCTGCTGTCTCCACGTCCTCCTCCACTCCTGCCTCCTGGAGGTGCCAGCACCACAGGACAGACTCCCATCACGACCAGCTGCGGGCCCCACACCTTCGTTTCACAACTCTAGCCAAGTTGCCTGAGTGGGCCGGAGGGTATTCCTGAGGAGCGTTCCTCCACCGGAGAGCCAGCAGCCGTCGGTCTACAGAGTGGCTCTGAACCACACAACGTCCCGCTAAACCCCCCTAAACGTTTCCCCAACTCGACTTCCGTGAACCAGATCCCCAACTATGTCTGTGGCCACTCCAGCTTGAGGGGAAGTGTGACAAGACATCAGAAGAGAAAGAAACAAGAGGGACGCCTGGGTGGCTCCGTCGGTTAAGCGTCAGACTCCTGATTTTGGCTCAGGTCATGATCTCACGGTTCTTGAGTTCGAGCCCCACGTCCGGCTCTACACTGGCAGCACGGAGCCTGTTTGGGATTCTTTCTCTCCCCACTCTCTCTCTACCCCTACCCCTCTCACACTCTCTCTCAAAGTAAACAAATAAATAAACTTAAAAATTAAAAAAAAAAAAAGGCACAACAGTCCTAAGCACCTGCAATTAAAATATCTTTTGCTAATTTTACTAAAACTACTACCATATGAACACGATGTCCCCGGGAAGGGGTCATTCACACTGCGGTCCCGACAAAGCCTCCTTAGCTTCCTGGTTACTCCACTTCTGGCTCCGTGGCGTGCTCATGGTCGCTGAGGAGTACTTTGTGCTGAGTGGGGGGGGTGAGAGAAGCTGGGTGAGGGGTTGGTTACCAAATTAGATAAAATACAAAATTCATTTGCGAAGTTCTGGAAAGACGTTCTAGAAGGTTCTCCCAAATTGAGAGCTAAGAAGCCAGCCACAGCTAAGGATAGAGAAAACAAGCCAAACATGAGCCTCCAGCGAAAAGTCACGAGGGACCACTTCCAAATTACAAGACTGGATTTGCAAAAGAACTGTTCCTCACGGTAACTCTATATGGTCTGCTGTGGCGTGAAGAGCAGTAGCTATTTATTTATTTAAGGGCGGTGAACAGCTCTCCTGGATAGATGCTGGCCAGGGAGGCCAGCACGTTCTAAACGCCAACTGCCTTCCCTGAACCCGAAACCCTGAAGCCTGGTAGAACCCGGCTGTTGGAAACATGCAGGTCTCACAAAACCGAGGCTTCAAATACAGGCTCTTCTAGCTACTGGCTGTGTGGCCCCAGATAAAGAACTTAGCTGCTCCCAACCTCCATTTCCTCGCCTGTTTAAGAATACCTACTTTAGGGGCGCCTCGGTGGCTCAGTCAGGTGAGTGTCTAACTCTTGATTTCCGCTCAGGTCCTGATTCCATGGTCGTGGGATTGAGCCCCACATTGGGCTCCGTGCTGAGCCTGAGCCTGCTTAAGATTCTCTCTCCCTCAGCCCCTCTCCCTTGCTTGAGCTCTCTCTCTCTCTAAAAATTAAAAAAAATCATAATACCCACCCTATAGGATCGATCAGAGTTCATGGCATTTGTGACAATTCTGCCACCAATGAAATTTTCAGCAAAGAGTAGCCATTACTATAAAGCTGTCTTTTCTATTTACTTTGTCATGACATTAAGAAAACACCTAAATGTTTGCTGACCTTGCTTATAACACAAGTAACTAAATGCTGTCCTGTTAAGCAGGGATTAAACCCCCAACTGAAAATGGGGAGTGCGTGGTCCAGTTAAAAACTGATATTTGCTGGGGTCCCGTTAAGCATCTGACTCTTGGTTTGGGCTCAGGTCCTGATCTCGCAGTTTCATGAGTTCAAGCCCTATGTCAGCCTCTGCAACGGACGGCAACACGGAGCCTGCTTGGGATTCTCTGTCTCCCTCACTCTCTGCCCCTCCCCAACTCGTGCTGCCTCTGTCGCTCTCCAGATAAATAAACTTTTAAAATAATTAATATTTGCATCGGTCTTTGGTTTGTTAAAAAGGAAAACTTTGTAAGGAAGTACGACGTGGGTGTGTATTGGCGAGGGTGGGAATGCAGTGAGAAGGGAGAGTATTAATTACAAGTAATAAATAAAATGTATATAGTTTTATAATCGAGGGCTGTGTAGATTACAAAGTAGTCGGGACCGATTTAAGAACTAGAACTTCTGCTACAAAAACCTGTTTGTTAGGAGTTAAAACCCAGCGAGATTCAGGAGCATTGAAGTATGTAAACCCATCTGTACCCCTAGACTCTGATCGTTTTTTGTCTCGAATATTCTCGTTTGGGCATTTAAAAAAATAACCGACGTAAATGTGCTCGCCTACCCTCGTGACAAGTAAGCCCCCTGCAGCCACAGCATGCCAAACCGTATGCCTGTCAGCCTTCATTTCTCTGGAACTTACCAGGGCTGGCTTTCAATGCCATGCCTATCTTACGGGGGAAACCGATGCGCCGTTTCTTTTTTACTTTTTAAACAAAATTGCAGCCAGTTTTGTCGGAGAATTGAGTGTTTACATTGCAGGATACCGTGGACTTCCTGGTGTCTGTCCTTTCTTACTCATCTTCGCGCTGTCACCCTTTGCACGTAAACATTCGGATCTAGGAAGCCCTAGCCACAGTGACAGTGACGGTGATGGTGACAGTGACAGAGGAGGCCCTGGGGAAGAAAGTAGCCCGTGTGGGATGTGGGGAGCTCTGCCCTGCTCACCTCAACGGGTTTTATAGACCAGTATCCTAGTTCGAAGTTTACCTTTTCGAGTTGAGGAATATCCAACATCGACAGGGGCCTTTGCCAAGTTTAATGATTTGGTTTAAGTTTCGCTTCCACTGCTTTTGAGATCTTAAAGAATAATTCATTCCGGTTGCAGGTTTTGCTTTGTTTTGTTTGTTTCATTTTGACTCTTCAGGTCGCATTTTCTCCTACGAAATCTACTGGGTAATTGCTGCGGTTGGTTGATAGAACATGGAAAAATATTTTTTGCTCCTGATACCTTATTGCTGCTAAACTGAACATTCCTAACGCTGCCAAATCACCACTGTTTTCTTAAAATCTGCATCCCTCGCCCTCCCCCAGCCCAGAATCTCACGGAGAAAATTTCACCCATTTTAATTCTTTTTTTTTTTTTAACATTTATTCATTTTTGAGAGACAGAGTGCGAGCAGGGGAAAGGCAGAGAGAGAGGGAGACACAGGATCTGAAGCAGGCTCCAGGCTCCACGCTGTCAGCACAGACCCCGATGTGGGGCTCGAACTCACGAACTGTGAGATCGTGACCTGAGCCGAAGTCGGCCGCTTAACCAACTGAGCCACCCAGGCACCCCTACCCATTTTAATTCTTAATACACTTCCCTACAAAACAGCGGAAATCTCAAATCAGTAACAGTGTTTTGCTCTTCTCTGGGTGGCTAGATTTAAGCGTAAATTTTTTTTTTCCAATTGGAAACGTTCTGACTTGTGAACTTAAAAATCCACCTATGGGATGGGTCCTTCATCTCATTGCCTCCTCCTCCACCCAGAGGCCTCCTCCCTACCTCGGTTCAGCTAATTCCTTATTTCAGGGCTACTGTTCTTTCCTTGTTGAAAGAACTCTCAAACTTTTAAGAGTTTCAGCATTAGATCATTATTTATTTATATATCCTCTCCTTGAAAAAAAAAATGCCCTGTGGCCCATGCTAATTGAAATGTGGCGAACATGAATTTTGTGTCAAAAATGTTGATTCTCCTTGTGATCTTTGGAAGGGGTCTCCAAGCATAGGGAAATGTTTCTCTTGGAGGTGTTTGGCTTTCCACCCTCTCTGGCTATAAAACATCTTCCCCGGGTCAGAGAAAAGCTCTAAGCTTTTCCAGAGTACATTTCACTTTGTCAAGAAACCCTGCACGGTGATCCAGTATCGCTCGGGTCATTCGGAAGCACTCACTTGGCCAGGACACGCTGAGAGAGAGCGCTGTAGTAAAAACACCCAGGTGAAGGTGCACAATCTTGGGATAGGCAGTGATTCTTAAAGTAGATCCTTAAATGTTTCAAAGGTGGTTCTGGAACGTTCGGAGTCTGCGAGCTGGAATTAGAAAAGCCTAGAATGGTAGCCTTTTTCATTTGGAAAGGGTCTTCTGTTTTACTCTGCTTCCTTGAAGTTCTAACTAATAATTTAAAGTTTTCAACGAATGTTTCTTTGAATGGGCCAAAGACAATAGGTTCCATCTCGCCGATTCCCAGATCTATCTTCCATGTGGGTTACTCTCTATAGACAGGGACAGAGCTGGCACAGTTTTTAAAATTAGAATAAAATGAAAAACAAAATGACGGGGCGCCTGGGTGGCTCAGTTGGTTAAGCGGCCGACTTCGGCTCAGGTCATGATCTCACGGTCTGTGGGTTCGAGCCCCACGTTGGGCTCTGCTGATGGCTCATCAGAGCCTGGAGCCTGCTTCGGTTTCTGTGTCTCCCTCTCTCTCTGCCCTTCCCCTGCTCATGTTCTGTCTCTGTCTCTCAAAAATAAATAAACGTTGAAAAAAAAATTTTTTTTTAAAAAAAGAAAAGCAAAATGACTTGTTTAATTTATTTATTTTGAGAGAAAGAGAGAGCACAAGTAGGGGAGGAGCAGAGAGAGAGGGAGAGAGAGAGAATCCCAAGCAGGCTCCCCACTCTCATTCCAGAGCCCAACTCAGGGCTCAAACTCGTGAACCATGAGATCATTACCCGAGCCAAAACCAAAGACTCGGACGTTTAACTGACCAAGCCACTCAGGAGCCCCAGAAAGCAAAACAATTTTTAACACTCTAAATGATCGATGAAAAACAAAATAATGTTGAAAACTTAAATACAGTCATCATGCATTTAACCTGAATCTTAGCCTATCTTCCGTTAGTATTATTTCCAAAATATAAACATGCTAGGCATTTTGCTCTTCAAGATACATAGTAATTTCACATCGTGAAACTTCCCCCTAACTTCAGGCCTGTGGTAGTGATTCTTCTTCCCCACGGAATATTTCTAGCTGTCTGCACTTCCTATGGCCCTAGTGTTTGGTGGGACCCAATAGCTTATCATAGCCCATGGAAATGACGCATGAGAGCCTCCAGAGTTCTCTTTTCCCTCCATCAGAGCCTGCATCTCAGAGTGAGGACAGTGACAACACAAAGCAGAGCCCCCCAACTAACCCACGTTTGTCTCTCAAGGAGAAAAAACAACCTCGTGTTGCTTTAGACTACTAAGATTTGGGCCTGTTTGTTACCACCGTACAGTCTACTGTGCCCTGACTTGACCGTTCCCTATAATAATATAATAAAGTTTCACTGATTTGGAAGGCTGTAAAAGAATAAACCGGAACGAATTAGGGATTTCTCCAAATTACAGAACTTTTAAGAAAAAAGATACCCCTTTTGACAACTGTCTGCTCTAGAGCTAACCACCGCAGACGTCACCATTGGCTGGAATGGAGGGCTCTGCTCTCCTCTTCCGACTGGAAGGCAAGGGGTGTCGTTTTACATGGTTTGCTTCCCAATTGTTTCATTTCTATTCTTTGTCTCTCAAGTACAGAGGAGGCAATCTGTCCAGATGGGAAAGGTGGGGACAAGAGCAGACGGACCTGGCTTTCAGTCACGTCTCTGGAACACGCCGGCTGGCAACCTTAAGCGTGTCATGTACCTTCGCGTGTAAAATAAGGGGATAAGAGGGGCCAGCGCAGAGCCTGGCGGGTGGCGAGCCTAAGTGAGGCCTGGTGAACCTCGTACGGCTGCCCGACGTGATCAGAAATGGTTCGGAACAGGATCTTTCCCTTCCCATCGAACCCGCTTCACGCAGCCCGGTGTTCTGCACGCGACGGCTTCTCTGCTAACGCAGTCGGCAGTTGATGTTTTTCCAAATGAATCAACTCTTCTCTCCCCAGTTCATGGCTCATCAGCTAATTCCATCTCTTGGGTTGGAGATCCCTGCTGTGGCGTTTTTTCGATGCAAGCATTCAATTCCATTTTTAAATTGGAATTTTGATAGCCCATAAAAATAATTCAGATATACCTATGAGATTCTCACTCTGGGTTTCCCCATGGGAGGCGGTGTGAGGAGACATAAAGGACGCGGGTTTGGGAGTCCGCGAAGCCACTCCCAGGCCCGTTCTGCCTTTTACTGTGACCTACGGCAAGCACATAATTCTCTAATTCGCAACTTCCTTATCTCGACAAGGAGTAATAATATCCATTCTAGAACACAGTCATAAAAATGAACTCAGTGTGCACATCAAAGAGCATCACCTGGGGTACAGTAACTGCTCACTTTAAAAAAAAAAAAAGGAAAAACAAAGAAAAATGTCGGTTTCCTTCCCAGGGTGCGCTTCTGAGCTTTTGACGCGGTTTATTAAAACTTAAATTATGGTGAAGAGAGAGATGGTTTCAGGGCTGAATGTGTCAACAATCTCACTTTCTTAGATCCCCTCTATCCCTCTGGTACCAAGAGAAGCCACTTCAACTCCATTTGAATTTTAAGCTTGACATTGTCTGCAAGCCGGAAACCGACAGTCACTAGTGTTAAGAAACGAAGGCAATCCCTATCCAAGCTGATTTCTTCTTAATCACTCAACTCACTGAAAGTATTAAAATTCTGCTTTATTTTATGTCATCTGTCCAAAGGAAGCAGGAGCCACCGAACCAAGGGAAATCAGTTGATTCCCTGGAACGCACCGCTACGGGCCGAAAGACACGGGTTGTTTTGTTCATTCACTCGTTTTTATCGAGACCTCGCACGGCAGCTGCCACATCTTGGTGGATACGGAGACGAGCGAGAAAGACCAAAGAGCTGCCTTCACGGAGCTCACATGCTAATGGAGGACACAGGCACATATACAAATAATAAAATGTACTATGTACTCCAGAGGTATTTGCCGTAAAGAACAGTCAAAGAGGAGAAGAGGGAGGTGGGTGAGGGGATGGGTTAAACAGGTGTGCACCCGGCCTGATGAGCCCTGGCTGTTACACGGAAGTGTTGAGTCACTATATTGTACGCCTGAACCTAACATTACGCTGTATGTTAACTATGGTGGGATTTAAACTTTTTAAGTTAATTTATTTATTTTTGAGAGAGAGAGCCAGTGGGGGAGCTGCAGAAAGAGAGGGAGAGAGAGAATCCCTGAGCACATCAGCACGGAGCCCGATGTGGGGCTCGAACTCACAAACTGTGAGATCACGACCTGAGCCAAAACCAAGAGTCGGACGCTTTACCGACTGAGCCACCCCAGCGCTCCAACTATACCAGAATTTACATAAAAGCTTAAAAAATAAAAAGAACAAGAAAAGAGGATAAGGAGATAGAGTGCATGGCAGGGGAAGTGAGATTAGAGTAGGGACAGCATGTGGGAGGAGGAGGTGTCCTGAGTTTCATGATGCCAGTGGGGAAGCTAGCGAGGGTCTGGAGAACGCCTTCCCCGAAGAGAAGGCAAAGGCCTTGAAGCAAAACGAACTTGCCAAGGTCAAGGTACGAAGCCAGCCAGTGTGGCCGGCAGGAGCAAACAAGGAGGAGAATGAGAGGAAATGGGGTGCAGAGAGCAAAGCGGCAACTGGACCGTGTGGGTCTCTAAGCCCTACTATCCAGCTTGGATCAGATGCTGTGTCCTAGGAAACCTTTCAAGGCTTTTGATCAGGAGGGTGACTCAGTCTCGACTCACAGTGTTAAACAATCGCTGAATTCTCTGTGTGAGAACAGACGACCGAAGGGCGAGAATGGAAGCAGGGGACCTGAAGGGAAGGTGTAGCCGTCGCGGGGAGAGACCGGAACGGTGGAACAGAGGAAGTGAAAAGTGGCCACCTTCAGGGTGTATTTTGAAGACGGAGCCAACCGGAATTGCTGAACAATTGGACGCGGGAAACACGGGATATGAAGGAAAAACAGGAATGAAGAGCAACCCCTAGATTTTAGGCCTGACCAACTACGGGAAATGGGGTGCCATTGGCTGAGAAAGACAAAGCAAGGGCACCAGCAGGTTGAGGTGAGACAGTCGATAATTCCATTTTAGACAAATTAAGTGTGAGCTGCTTAGTTGGCCCAAGCGATGGTGAGCGGGCAGTGGGCTATTTAAATCTGGAGTTCAGGGAAGGAGTCTGGGTTGAAGGAGAGTTTGAGATTCACCAGAATGTGGGGGTCGCTACAGCACTGAGACCAGAAAAGACCTTCTAGAGAGAAAACATAGACCGAGAAGAGAGGGGCCTGAAGAATAAGGATCAATCGTAAGATGCATGAAGAGGAAGATCTATCAAAGACAGATGGGCCACCTGGTGGGGTAGGAGGAACCCAGAGGGGTATGGGATCTCTGAAGCCCACTCCCCCCAAAAGTGCTTGAAGAGTCTGGTCTGCCAAGGAGAGCAGAAAATTTGGTACAGAAGCTGAAATGTGATATGAGACAAAAGCGGGGTTGCTGTCCTACAGAGGGCTGACAGAGTACACAAGAAAGCGGTTTCCCTGATGGGACATCTAAACTCGACAGCCAGGAAAGGGGAACATGGTGGGGGCTGAAAGACGATGGATAATTTAAAAGTGGTGGCTTCGGGGAGCTGGGAACAACTCGGAGCTCCCAGACGCAGAAGAAACCAGCAAAGGGCAGACTTTAAAGTCACCCACTTTCAGCAACTCCTCAGTTTGGGAGCTGTCCAGAAGAGCTGAGAGCAAAGTCTCAGAAAGATATTGGCACACCCATGTCCACCGCGGCATTATTCACAATAGCTGAAAGAAGGAAACCCAAGCTCTGACGGACAGACAAATAAACACACCGTTGCACATACATACAATGGGGTGACACTCGGTCTTCAAAAGTGTTGGAAGCCGTTTTGGACTCATAGGTTGAGACCCCTCCCTGCGTGGGAAAGGTTGAGGCAAAGCTCCCACCAGCCAAACTGGCACCTAATCTTACCTCCTTCTAAATAATCTTTCAGGCCTGGATTTCTTGAACTGCTCTCGTTGGCCTAAGGGACATAATGCTCTTTGGTTTTATGGCACATGGAAAAGGGGACCGGGAGTGCGATGTCTTGATGGATAAAATCTGAATGAGAGTGACCTGACCAGAAGTAACCTCAAAGTTGCCTCTTGGGGATAGGTTACACAAATTGATCACATAGAATAGCAGTTATGAGTTGGCTAGAAATTAGCAGACGTTAGGCCCCAAGACTCCTTGAACCAAACTAGATTTTCCCTGCAGGTATAGCATTGTGTTAATCATCCCCTCAGCCCCACCATAAAACCTCAAGGCACATCTCCGTAAAGCATCTCTCAGTATTAACAGACTGATAGGAGAGATTGTAAAGAGACTTAGGACCTTCCCCGGAGGTTAGCCTCGCCCAAAAGTTAGAAGCACTGTTTACAGATAAGGTACAAACTAAAGTAGCTACACATATCTTCATTGATCAGCAGCAAATATTGAGCACCTCCCTGAGGTTAACATTTCACAAATCCTTTTGTAATTCTCATCCCCACGCTCCCTTATAATAAAAAGGCAATAACAAAATACTCTTACAAAAGCTACCATAAACCTATAGATGACTACATAGGTCTTGTAACAACAATGTGTGTTGTAAAGAATGCCTTGTCACTGATGTAAGGTCACTTGCTACATTTAAAAATAAAGACACTGAGACCAGCAAAGCGGAGATGCCAGAATTGCCAGGGCTGCCTGCTTGGCCATCAGACTCCATCTCTCTCGTGGCTCTCTCACTTCATTTCGCCTGACCGTCCATCCTTCGTGGACCCCTAGATTCGCCGGAACAAGGACCCCGGCACAAAAGGGAGGAAATTCTGGCACAGGCTACAACATGGATGAAACTTTGGGACATGATGCTAAGTGCGATGAGCCGCTCACAAAGACACCAGCCCATACTGCGTGATTCCAGTCGCAGGTTTCGGTGTTACGAGATGAAAGGCTTCTGGGGTCACGATTGTCCGACAATACGAATGAACTTGATGCCACTGAACTGACACTTCGAAATGGTCGACATGGTAAATTTCATGGGCCTTTTACTACAATTTTAAAAATGGAAGAAAGGCGTGTCACCTACTACATCTATTTCCTAGATTCTAGACCACAATTAAATAAGACGTTACCAGTGGAGTAAACGGATGAAGAGGACATACTACTCCATGTACTATCTTTGCAACTTCCTGTGGGCCTATAACTATTTCAAAATAAAAAAGTCACCTATTAGGGGTGGCGATAAAAAACTCTTCCATCCAGCTATTTCTGTGCCCCAGCTAATGGAAACCGCCCCTCTGAGCTGCTGGGCCTCGGCACTTTCCAACAATGAAGACACCTTTCCTTCCTATTGCCCATACACGTCGAAGCCTGCTGCAAACTCCAGACACACTGCTTGGAATTTTAAGAGTGCATCCGGTCCTTTGACCTTTATTGTTTATAATTTAAGGACTCGGGGAGTTGGGGTGGCTCCATTGGTTGAGCGCCCAACTTTTGATTTTGGCTCAGGTCATGACCACAGGGTTGTGGGATTGAGCCCCACCTCAGGCTCCATGCTGAGTGTGGAGCCTGATTAAAGATTCCCTCTCTCTCCCTCTGCCCCTCTCCCCTGCTTGCACTCTATCTCTCTCTGTCTCTGTCTCTCTTTCTCTCTCTAAAAAATAAAAAGGGGCGCCTGGGTGGCTCAGTTGGCTAAGCCTCTGACTTCAGCTCAGGTCATGATCTCACGGTCTGTGAGTTCGAGCCCCACGTCGGGCTCTGTGCTGGTATCTCAGAGACTGGAGCCTGCTTTGGATTCTACGTCTCTCTCTCTCTCTGCCCCTCCCCTGCTCACACTCTGTCTCTATGTCTCTCAAAAATAAACATTAAAAAGAAAAAAATTAAAAAAAATAAAAAGAAGAAAGACTCTTCAATCCTAACATACATCTGGCATAACCATATATTTGCAAAGAAGCTAACCGATCTGGGAAAATATTCATGTTAGGGTTGAAAATACAAGGAAAGACCCATTGTCGAGGGTGAGTGGATATGACTTTCTGATGCCTTCCTTAATGGTTTGGACTCAGAGAAATCAAATCATTCTCATTAATGGGGTTCAGGACACACGGGCACCAAAATGGGGCCCCTGGGCATATAGAATATTATAAGCTGAAGGAATTTGAGAAATGGCAGATGCAGCAAAGACTCTCTAACCTTCCCCTGAAGCAGGTCATAAGACCCTCCTAGAAGGTGCCCTCCCCATACCAGAGGAAAGGAACGGCCTTATCTCCCAGATGGAAGGATGCCCGGAGGAATCCGAATATACGGGTCTTGCTAATTTTCTCCAGTTCACTACACTCAGCTCATCTCCTCTGTCCTACCATGTTTTTCCACAACGTTCCACCCTTCATCAAACCTAGGGTAAAAACGCACAGACGTAACCATTTTGGAGGGTCTTCATTTCCTTGTGAAGGTCCCCATGTCATGTAAAATTTCCAGTAAGTAAATTTGTGTGCTGTTCTCTTGCTCATTTGTCTTTCATTACAGACACCCAGTTGAGCATCTAGAAGGGGAGAAGGAAAAAGATATTGCTCCTCTCCTCCACAGTCAAGTATTAACAAGCTCATAATCCTCCTCTCTCTTCTCCAGCCCACTTTTTTGCCCAGCTCCAAGATACCCTCAGCAGACGTGAATCACAAAATCTACCTAGCTTCCTTAATGGAGGCCAAATCAGCTTTCATGGCTCTAGAGAAGACAGTTGCATCCACCAGACCCCCCCATTACCCCCCAGTGACCTGTCGCTCACGGCATTCTCCCTTAGTTTCAGAACACTTGAAAGTCATCGTTTGTCTGGAGGGAAGTGACATGGAGCAGCTGGCTTCCTCTGGCAAAGGCCAAAACAGGCTTAGCAGTGAGATACGACCAGCACCGGAGGCCTCCCGGTCAGAGAAAGGAGCGGACCTGCAGAGATCAAAGGAGGGTCGGGGAGAGGTCACAAAAATACTCTCCAGAGGTCAGAAGAACCGGAAGCAGGAATGTTCTTAGAACTCAACTAATTGTTCTCCAAAAAGTGAGGGTGAGGGAGCATTAGCAATTCGAGGCAATAGACTAACTAGCGTCTACGAGCTGAGAATGGTGAATAAAACCGTTTTGGGTCAATAAAACTCTTCCAGATTGCTAGCTGTTAAAAAAAATATTTACCTTGTTCTCACCTATAATTAGGGATCAAGGCTGTGTCAAGGCAGGAAAAAAGTGTTTTACTACATCACGTATTGATTTATGACACACCTGTCTCATCCGAGGTGTGGAAATCACTCATGCTTCCTGAAATATAGGTCATCAGTCAAATCTCCCAGAACATACTACAAAATGGAAAAGAAATGACTTGTTTTTTTCATGATATATTGCACAGCCTTGTAGCCCTTTACGGTGGAGAAGGGTTCAAGGCCACCAGCTCTGACGTTCATAGCCTCCATAGTTTTTATTTATATGAGAAAATAGAAGTTGCTCCTCTCCGAACCAATTTTCTCTTCACCTGGACCAGATTAGCATTCGGTAATTCTTCTACAGGTGTTTTGTATCAAATTAATTCGCACTCTCGGTCACCGAAGGGAAAAGTTAACGTGTTAGCACTTTGGGGCTACAGCTGGAAGTATAACAACAACAAAAAACGACACGACGTGTTTAACCACTGGATTTTACGGTGCCGCTGCCTCCTGATGTTTTGTTGTTCTGGTGCTGTTACTTGCCGACTTTAATTAATTTTGAAACATTAAAAATTAAAAAAAAAAAAAAAGAAAACCTCTGACGATGATTCCCCCATTGCCTATCAAATTAAATAAAACTTAAATCTGATGTGTTTCAGGCCACAAAATGAACCCCAA
Source organism: Paguma larvata (assembly GCA_030068075.1). NCBI lineage: Eukaryota > Metazoa > Chordata > Mammalia > Carnivora > Viverridae > Paguma > Paguma larvata. The sequence goes on along the minus strand of CM057828.1, from coordinate 118,394,282 downwards.
ACCACTCTGGTCTCATAAGCGCCACACCTCCTACCAAACTCGACTCACAACAAAAGCAGCCACGAGAGCTACCACTTTTAAAGCGCTTGCTATAAATCTGGAACGGTTCCAAGAGTTCACACAGTTTGAATAATTTAATTCTCACCACTCCCCAGTGAGGTGCTATTGCCATCCCTCCCCTTCACAGATGGAGGGCTGAGGCCCAGAGAGGTTAAGGACGTGCTCAAGGTCACATACAGACCACAGTAGAGCTCCATTTAAAACCAGGCAGCCTGGGGCCTGAGCCTTCACACTTCACCATTGACATCTTTGAACTTGCCTGTTTTTTGAGTCCTTCTTTTTTTTTAATATTTATTTATTTTTGAGTGGGGGGGGCTCGAGTAGTGGAGGGGCAGAGAGAGACAGAGACACAGAATCAGAAGCAGGCTCCAGGCTCTGTGCTATCAGCACAGAGCCCAATGCGGGGCTCGAACCCACCAACTGTGAGATCATGACCTGAGCAGAAGTCCAACGCCCAACGGACTGAGCCACCCAGGCGCCCCTGTGGGCCCTTCTTTACCGGGCTTTTTGAAAGCCCTCCTCGAAAAAAATTCCATTATAGAAATTCTGTCAAAGCCCGTTTCAAATACCACATCTTCCATGAACCCTCCTTGGCCACATGCATCCCATTCATGTCTAGCCTTCCTTGGAGCACAAACAGCATTTTCTACACGTCTTCCTATCTTCCTGGTGACTCTAATTACATCCTATCTTTATTTATGGTTTTTGGGGTTTTTTGGTTTTATTTCTTTGTCTTAGACTCTGCATTGGTCTATAAACCCTGAACACAGAGACTAACTCACCTTCAACCCTATATCCCACGCGGGAAACCAGCAGACTCCCTGAACACTGGGGGCTCTGGATAAATGTGTTCACTTAATGAACATTCTTCTTTGTTTCGATCTGAATCTTCGTGAGGCGCAAAGCAACGCCATAGTCCCAACTTTCAGGTGTAATGCCACGTGGCCTGGCCTCACACTCTGTCAACTTCGACAGCAGCTGGGAGGAAGCCAAAAAAGTGTTCCCACATTTTTTCTACAGTCCTTTCAGGGCAAAGGGTGAGCGTATGGATGGCCACTTACCCCGTAGCCGGGGCGAACATCTTAAATACTTGCACTTTTTCCAAAGAGCTTAAAGACATAGTGCAGCTTCGCAAGTTCATGAAAGTGACGACGGAGTGTTGTTCTCTCTAAACTCAGGCCCGACCAAAGAAGGTTGGATGGTAGAGAGGACGAGGGGAAACTGGGCCTGTAGGCTACTCGACCCACAGAAAACTACAACTCGGTGGGGGGTAGCTGACTAGCTAACACATGAGGTGTCCGATGCTGGTTTAGCAGGTTCAAGTTACCAAGAAAAAGAAGGCTCTGGTTGCCTTGACGACACATGAAACCCAGGGCTACACACGTTTGTCTCTAAATTCCCTTCGAAAGCCTTCATAGATTTAGTCCATTTTATCAGAACTACATGCCTGAAACTCTTGTTTCTGTGATATATTAAAACTGAGCCATAAGTGGTCTTTCAGGTAAATATATCTTTTGTTTCATGGGTACAGTTACACAGCTTTAATAATTCTGATACCCAAACGTCCTATCTTGACTCGCCTGGGTGGGTTATCTCTAGTGCCCAAAATTCCTGAAGGATAGCCCCTATTTTGTTCCAGTCTGTCCTGGTGACACAGCCTAGTGCATTTTACAGGTTTTTTTTTTTTAACAAGCACGTTACAGTTAGCTTCATTCGGCCTAATGTTCAGATGCCGAGTATGTTACTCTTCACTAGAAATAAAAATTCCCAGAAATAGTTGAAGAGATCAAATTATTTTCTCAGGGATCTGGTTTGTTGCTGCAGACACCAAGGGAAACAGACCCCCCGAGTCCGCCCCCCCCCCCCACCGGCAGCCCCAGTCTGACTGCCTCCCACACCAGCCCCAGGTCCTTTCCAGCCCTTTACAGGTTCTTGAGAACGACCATTGGCGAGATCTCCAAACCTAGAATCTCTGGGGTGCTTGCCCCTAAAAGCTCCTGGTGAACCCCACACTGCGCCCCCACCGGCCGGAACTGCTAGAGCCTCAAACGCTGTCACAAAAACTGCCAAAGGAATGGTGATCTTGGCCAGCCTAGTCAAAATTCAGGACAGACTTTCTCATTAAAAGAAGTTGTTAAGCGTTTCGGGGTGCCTGCATCTGACTCTTGGTCATGATCTCAGGGATCATGGGATGGAGCCCCCGGTTGGGTTCTGCACTGACAGTACAGAGCCTGTTTGAGATTCTCTCTCTCTCTCTCCCTCTCCCTCTCTCTGCCCCTCCCCTGCGTTGTGTGCACACTCTCTCTCAAAAAAAAAAAAAAAGTGTTGTAAGTGGTAATTAATACCTGTGTTCCTGTTCGTACCATAAAATATGAGCTAAATAGACTTTTGTGCACTGGGCTAGCCACCCATCCATGCCTGGCCTCACTCTTTCTATCACAAACATTTCTTTTTTTTCTCACGTTCATTTATTTTCGAGAGAGAAAGACAGAGTGTAAGCAGGGGAGGGGCAGAGAGTGAGGGAGACACAGAATCTGAAGCAGGCTCCAGGCTCAGCTGTCAGCACAGAACCTGAGGCAGGGCCGGAACCCACGAACCCCGAGCCAAAGTCGGTCTCTTAACCAAGGGAGTCACCCAGGCGCCCCCACTATCCCAAACTATTCCTAAGTTCAAACCAGCTAAGTTATGAATTCTTGAAACCAAATATTAAGTTAGGTTCTGCCCGCGTTTATCGTCTCTCGATACATTTTTCACATTGGAAATTCCCTTATTAGTTTAGAATTATACATAGTCATTGCATATAAAATCATCCTGAAGAATATTAATCACTTGTTTTGCTAAAAAAATCGTTACTTATATATAAATATCTTATATATATTTATATATAAATATTCATATTTAATATATATTTAAAAAGTCACGATCTCTAATATAGTAAACATAAAATAACATTTAATATCATTACAAGTCATTATGGGATTTTTTTTTTGCCGTGTCTTCTAAATTTATAGCAAGTGGAGTTACAAGCTCAGAATTGAAAATATCTTCTCTTAGTTTTAGCTAGTTTACAATAAGAGAAATCTAAGGGTTAGAAGAAAACATACACAGTGAGGTTACACTTCCCGATTGAGTGTCTTCTGGGATGTCCCCCCGTAAAAACGGGAGGGAACTCATTTTCAGAAACGGAACAGGGCAAGAAACACAGTCTGAGAACATCTCCCAAACTGTCTAAAACTTTTGGCATGTGGAGCGTTTTCTATTGGGCCCATTTTCTGGGTTTTCGCTCTCATATTTTCTGCTTCTTCTGTTGCTTTATTTTTATCAACCGCACAGATTTGTGAAAAGAGGATGTCTTCCCAGTTTGAAGCATGTTTCTCTACCCTTCACGTGTTTATTCCTGGGCATACGTTCAAGCTTATGTCCCAGTTTTATGTTAGTATCTCTCAAACATGGAATGAGCTCCTCCTTCTCAGAGCCACGAGCCAGAAGCTCTGATGCCAGCCAAAAAAAAAAAAAAGAAGAAGAAGAAGAAGAAGAAGAAGAAGAAGAGGAAGAAGAAGAAGACAAGAGGCCTGGCCAGCCTGAATCAGGCCGCCGAGCCGCCATCAGCTCCCAGGTCGCGCTCCAGTGGCCTGAGATCTGCTTCCTGCAGCATCTGGAAACATCTCTCCTACGCCAAGCCCCGTGAGTGATGGATGTCTTGCAAAGCAGTCGACACAGCACTAACACGATCCTGCCTGACGTTTCTGCCTTTGTGCTAGAAAAATGTTCTTAGGGTATCCTCTCTCCCCAGTGTTTGGTGGTTGATGCTTAATTGCATGTTCAGAAGGAGGCATTTGCTAGAGGCTGGAAAGAGAGCGGGGCGTGTGAGACTGTCCTCCACACCTGGAGAGCAAGACCCCGGGGTGAGGAGGTTCCTGTGCCTATGGGGAAATCAGGTCACAGGGGCATTTGGGTCCAGTGTGGCCAGCAAGGTGGTGACGACCCTATCCGGCATTAAAGAAGAATTCAGACAGATAAGGCCTATGATGTTTTGTAAAATCAGACCAGGACCCGGCATCTCATATCTGTCTCGGGACATCTTGGTTCTTGGGTTGACTCATATTTCGCGTAAGAAATACTCTGGTGTACTGGTTGAAGGATATACAACTTACCCGGGCAAATAGAGGAAAGGAAGCATTTTACTAACGACTCTGTACGTAGTTCGTATTTGCAAAGTATTAAGACATGTCAACGTATCAAATGGCTAAAAGAATTGACTGTTGTTTTTTGAGTCAGGACTGGAGAAAGAGCGAGTTCGTCCAGATAGTTCTATCTAAGGGAGTTATAAACTACGTTGCAGGCACAGTGACATATGGAATGTTAGCCAGGGCTAGGAGAGGGAAGAACGGTGGCAGAGTTTGAGATATACAGGGTAGCATTTCTAATCTTCTGAGGGTCTCAAGATCCTTTGACCACTACTTTCTCAGCCATGCACACCTGAAGGAACAAATGATCAGGGGACATAATAAGAAAGCTAATTGCCCCCCGTGGTGAATCTCCAGTTAGAGTATCTACTACTCTACAGTATCTAAGAAGGGGGATTAAAATCACTGTAGACATCCATTCAAGATGTCCAGACCTCTGACAAAAGAGAAATAATAACCAGTCTGTCAACCTGCAGGATCAAGCATAATCTAGCCTCTTTGTAGGTAGGCTCTCCTGGGTGATTTATCAAGACAGTAACGTTATTACTAACTAACAACGGATATGGGATCTTCACAACGTGCCAGGAACCATGCCAAGCACTTTACACGCATTCTCTCCTTAAATATTCACAGCCACTGTACGAGGGAGAGGCCACCACTCTCTTGCCGTCTGGTAGAACGTGTAAAAATAGCAGCCTGCGCCCCTTTCTCCATCTCGCTCCGCATCGAGCAGCGGTGAAGTGTTCTCTACTCACGCCCCTCAGCGTAGAGGCGTTACAGCGGAAACGCAAAAGAAAAAGTCTAGTCTCAGTTTCCAACTATACTTTTGGAACTCAAAGAAAATAATTTGAGAAAAAAGGGTGTCTTTATGAAGATGTGATTTATTTTTTATTTTGACCTAAAAGAATTGTAACAAAGGGGCACCTGGGTGACTCAGTCGGTTGAGCATCCAACTTCAGCTCAGGTCGTGATCTTTCAGTTTATGGGTTTGAGCCCACCGTCGGGCTCTAGGCTGACAGCTCAGAGCCTGGAGCCTGCTTCGGTTTCTGTGTCTCCCCTCTCTCTCTGCCCCTCCCGCCCCAAAATAAACATTTGAAAAAAATTTTTCTAAAAAGGATTATAACAAAAATCAACAATCCTCTAACCCACTCCTCCCCACTCTTCCCTAGTCTAAATTTTGAGTCCCAACTTGCAAGTGCTTAAGCTTTATTTTCTTACTACCAAATTATATGTTTATACTGCTATATAATACTTCTCAATATTAGATATTTTTCTAGTGACTTCCTGTTATGGCAGATGAACAGGTAGTTGTCCACACCACCACCACCACTTTCCCAGCCCCCAGCCTCCCAAAATAATGATATGATGGACTTTAGTTAAATCAGTATTTTATGGGGCACCTATCTCATGGTTCCTGAGTCCAGGCCCTGTGTCAGGCTCTGTGCTGACAGCTCAGAGCCTAGACCCTGCTTCAGATTCTCCCTCTCTCTCTGCCCCTCCCCCCTCTCAAAAATAAACATTAAAAAAATTTTTTAATAAAAAAAATTAAATCAGTATTCTATATTTACACTCTTGGATTTTAGGCATACCATTCCACTACATGGCCAAGTAGTGTGCTATGATTAAATTTCTTTCTCGAATAACTAAAATTATTAGCTAAAATTATGAGCATCTTTTTCCCCTGGTAGGATGCAGTTTAAGAGAGCAATAAAGATCAGTTATCAAAAAAAAGAACGTTATTTTTGGTGGGCCTGAGTTCGTGGTCTGAAAGTTTATATTCACTCTCCTTATTTTAGAGATTTAAACAAAATAAAAATCGAGGCTTAGAGAGAATAAATACCTTGCCTACATTCACACAGCTATTAGGCGGGAGATGTAGGATTAAAATTTAAGACTGTTGCCTTTGGGCGTATCTTCTCAAACACTGTTTTCGCATGGAGATGATGCCAACACCCAGGTAACAATTTTCTAAGAGGCCAATTTCGTCTGGAGAAACCGGATGCCTCTAAAGTAGTCATTGTCAAATATTAATATGCATAAGAATCACCCGGAGAGCTTGTTAAAACTTCCCTGGGCCCTGCTTCCAGATGTTCCAATTTAGTACGTTGGGATGGGGCCAGAGAATTCGCACTTCCTATCAGTTCACAGATCAGGTGACACTGAGGCGGGCTCTCTGAGAACCACCGGCCTAATGAAATAAGAATTCTTAAGGATGGTCAGGGCCACCTCCTTCAGACGGCAGAAGAGTACGGGAGACATGGCGCAGCCCCGCCCCTGACCCTGGACCATTCTCCAAAGGCCCTGACTGAGCCATGCTGTCAGTCTAAAAGGAGGAAGAATGAGCGATTTGTCCATCCTGTTTACAGTTTAGTTTTTGCTTCCGAAGAGATTCAGAGGATCAGGAAAAAAAAGTGTTTCCAGTGTATAAATCTGAACAGCCTCATTCATACTACAAAAAGTTAGTAGTCTCTTAAGGAAAACTCTCAGTAGAAACCATGTGTTGCTGCATAAGCCTCCAGAAAGGAAGAGATGAACAAAGAATCTGGTCCCTGGCTGGCGACCATTAATTTACAATCAGCCATTTATGGCCGTTGTTTGTGATCAAAGCCGTCAGTTTACAAGGAGCAAACAAGATAAGACAGGTGCCAGAGTTTAACCCTAGTGGCAAAAGGTGTCACCTTACCACCTTTTACCTGACTCGGTCCAAAAAGGAAATCCACAACTCCAACTAGAAAAAACGTCAGCATTTATAACGGCCCATATCCCGAAAGAAAACATTTGGGAAAAAAGGGAGAATACTAAACCCGAAAAACCTTAAGCACAAGTGGACCCCGTGACTTTGACCCATGCTCCTGACAAACATCAGCGAATTTGGCAAGTCAGACTAGACACGTGTTGAACTATTGTATGTTTTATTCTATTCTGAGTATCTTACTGAAAGATAATACGAGCTTCGTAAGATTTATTGTGAGAAGTAAGGGAGACGATTCATTTTCAGAAATACCAAATAAAAGCCGTGCTGTCTCCTTAACAACAGGTTTACAACCTACGGGAAATATGTATGAACCCCTCCTCCGCAATGGAGTCCCAAACCCTTAGATACTTCACTTCCTGGTTCTTCTTTCCCTCTCTGATCTGCAGGCTTATTTTGGGGGCTTTGCAATTAGCATATGCCAAAAACCAAAGAAGGGACTGAAAGTCTCTGCGTCTTCTCAGGAAATGTACATTTGTTCCAATCTGATTACTTTTCACTTAGTTGAGCATAGTCGAGGCCTGGGTATGGCCATAACCTCTGTAGCACTCAGCCAATGAGGAAGCAGGGGAGGGGCTGGCACACTAGGAGATAAATTGTCTGCTGTAACTGCCAAGAATGTGCCTATCCATCAGACACCTGCTTTTACAAGAACGTCCATTAAAGCCTAACTTCCCTGTGCTCCGAGTCTCCACGCCCCTCCTTCGATTGGGTCAGTGGGCTTAGTTCTCATGTTTATCAAATAAACTATTGACGACGAGCAGTTTGCCCTCATAAGGAAGTAGTAGTTTATTCTTGTATTTACTCGTGTCTCCTAATCTTGAAATAAACTCTAAAGTGAGGGGCAATCTCATCGTCATAGAGACATCTTGACCAGGGAGGTGGGGAGTGTACCAGCTCTCCAAATGGCAAAAACAAAAGTATTTCTGAAACTGATGGTATATTGTTTGTGCCCACCACAAAATCATGATTGGTATGTCATCACAATCAAGACGACAATGACAACAACAACAAAAGACAACAATATATGACTTGGAGTCAAGTCATTCACAACAGAGGATATTGCTATGACGACCAAGTTTTCCTGTTTCCCTAGGAAGTATTTTACTTTCTTCCTTCTGTATCTCCATGCACAACTACATTTGCTTTGGCAGAACAACTTCATAATGTGTAGGGGAATGTCCTCGATGATACCGTCATCGCTGCAGGCTTAATAAACTTGACCACAAATGCCTCAAGAGTGGGAATTATGTCTTGCCTACTTTCCCATCTCTAACATCTTGTACCAGGCCAGGTGCTTAAAAAATATTTGTAACACACTAAGTGCTGAAAAGGCTGTGAAGCCAATGGCATTGCCCCTGTGCGAAATTGTTTGATAGCTTTCTATTTTAATCCTGCACTCACCGAATGAACCAGCAATCTCACTTGGGGGTACTTGTCTTAGAAAAAGGAAAATTTATGGTCACACAGAAACCTGTACACAAATATTTTTTGCAATTCTATTTGCAATTCTATTTGCAATACATAGCAATTATATTTGCCAAAAACCGGAAATGATTGGTAAACGGATTTTGAAAATTATGGCATATCCATACAATGGAATACTCTTTGGCAAACTGTAGGGCCACCTGGGTGGTTCAGTTGGTTGAGTGTCTGGCTCTTTTTTTTTTTTCTTTTTTTAAGTTTATTTATTTATTTTAAGAGAGAGAGCATGCAAAGGGCAGAGAGGGGCAGAGAGAGGGGGAGAGAAAGAATCCCAAGTGGGCTCCCACATTGTCAGCATACAGCCTAACACAGGGCTCAATCTCACAAACCATGAGAGCTTAACCTAAGCCGAAATGCGGAGTTAGATGCTTTACCAACTGAGCCGCCCAGGGACCCAAAGCATCTGGCTCTTGATTTCAGCTCAGGTCATGATCCCAGGGTCATGGGATCAAACCTCAAGTCAAGCTCCACACTGAACATGGAGTCTGCTTGAGATTCTTTCTCTCTTTCCCTCTGCCCCACTTCCCCCATTCTCTCTCTCTAAAAACAAAACAAAACAAAACAAAACAAAAAAACAAACAAAAAAAAGGAACAAACTATTGGTATATGCAACAACAACTTGGATGAATCTCAAAGGCATTGTGCTAGGTGAAAAAAAAAAGTCCACCTCAAAAGATTACATACTGTATGATTCTATTTTCTTGACATTCTGGAAAAGACAAAACTACAGTAATGGAGAACAAATCACAGTTGTAGGAGTTGGGGTAGGGAAAGGATGGGACTGTAAATGCATAGCACGCAGGGGCTGGAAGGGCGATGGATGTACTCTGTGTACTGACGTGGTGGTGGGAAGATGAATCTATACATGGGGTTAAAGTCACAGAACTGTATGGTGAAAGGCAAAAACTCCATGTTATATATGACAATTTTTTTCAGTTTGTTGATTCCAAGTGAACTACTTAAAAGTCAACTAGAAATGTGTGAAGTTGTTGTTTTTGTCTTAAGGGTAAAGAAAATCTAGATATCAGGGAGTATGGAGGTAGGGTAGTTCCAGGATTGGTTTAGGATCTCGAAGGCACCTCTAGAAGCAATGGCCGCTTCCATTTTCCTTATCATCCTCAGTACGTTGGCTTATCCACAGGCCAGGCTGCTTCTGGTTCCCAGATAATTGTGGCAGTCCATGCAGCCAGAATGTCTATTAAAGCCTAGCTTCCCCTGGCTTTCAGGTACAACCGTAGCCAGCAGAAGAGAGACTGCTTCTTCCTTCCTGATTCTTTTTATTCAAGATTTTTTTTAAGATTTTTAATTTTTTTTTAATTTTAATCTCTATACCCAACATGGGGTTCGAACTCATGACTCCAAGATCAAGAGTCCCATGCTCTTCCAACTGAGCCATTCAGGCACCCCCAAGATTTTTTAAATTGTGGTAAATATACATAAAATTTACCATTTTGTCAATTTTTTTTCAATTTTTTTAATGTTTTTTTTTTTTTTGAGAGAAAGAGAAACAGAGCACAAGTGGGGGAGGGGCAGAGAGGGAGGGGTACAGAGAATCCGAAGAAGTCTCCAGGCTCTGAGCTGTCAGCACAAAGCCCCACATCGGGCTCAAACTCTTGAACCGGGAGATCATGACCTGACCTGAAGTCGGACTTTTAACTGACTGAGCCACCCAGGTGCCCCTAACAATTTTTAAATGTACAGCTTGGTGCTATTAAGTACCTTCATACTGTGGTGCTATCACTACCATCCCATCTCCAGAACTTTCTTAACATCTCATGCTGAAACTCTGTACCCATTCAACAAGAATTCCCCATTTCCCCCTCCCACCAGTACCTGGTAACCACCATTCTACGAATTTGACTATTCTAGGGACCTCCTGTAAAAGGTATCATGCAATATGTATCCTTCCGCATCTGGCTTATTTCACTGAGCATGAAGTCTTCAAGGTTGGTCCATGTTACAGCACGTATCAGAGCCTCATTCCTTTCTAAAGCTGAGTAGTATTCCGCTGTATGTATACACCGCATTTGGTTTATCCACTCCCCATCAATGGACATTTGGGTTGTTTCTACCTTTCGGCGATTGTAATAACGCTGCTATGAACATCGGTGCTCGGATATGTTTGAGACTCTGCTTTCAACTCTTTTATGTGGAAGTAGAATTGCAAGATCAAATGATAATCTGAAGTTTAATTTTTTGAGAAGTTGCCATCCCCACTCTCGGCTGTGCCATTTTACATTCCCACCAGCAAAGCCCAAGCTTTCCAATTCCCCCACATCTACACCGACTCATTGCTTTTGTTATTTTGACAATAGTCATTTTAATGGGGGTGAGGTGGTATCTCACTGTGGTTTTGATTTGAAATTCCTAATGATAAGTGATACTGAGCATTTTTTCACGTGCTTATTGGCCATTTGCAGATAGTCTTTTCAGAAATGTCTATTCAAGTCCTTGGCCCACTTTGAATTGGATTGTTTTGTTGCTGTCAGGTCGGGAGTTCTTTATATATTCTGGATATTAACACCATATCAGATACAGAATTCCGCAAATATTTTCTCCCCTTCTGTGGGTCGACTTTGTTGATAGTGTGGATAGTGTCTTTCATGACACAAAAATTTTTAATTTTGAGAAAGTTGAATCTGCCTGTTCTTTTCTCTTGTTGCCCATGTTTTTTGCCTTCACATCAAAAAAAATTGTCAACTGCAATGTCATGAAGCTGTTGCCCAATGTTTTTTTCTAAAAAATTTATAGTTTTACGTTTAGATTTAGGTCTTTGATCCTTTTTATTTTGGTCTCTGATCTATTTTAATTAATTTTTGTGTATGATATTAGGTAAGGGAAAGTTCTTATTTAAACATTCTACTCAATTCTTATTTAGTATATTTATTTAGTATTGCATTCAAAATAATTATTAAAATATTAAATTTATCTTTCAAATACTTTACAATATTTCCTGAGTTTATCTAAAACCCTGTATCTTAAAATCTTCTCACAAACAATCGCAGTACTGAATTGTTTGCAAAACTTCTACCCAGAAGGTACCTCTCCGATCTATTCCTCTAAGATCTGTCCTAGACCTTTCTGTAATGATGGAAATTTCTCTGCACAGTTTCAAACAGTAGCCATTAGCCACAGGTGGCCACTGAGTCTTCAAAACAGGACTAGTGTAACAGAGGAATTAGATTTTTATTTTATTTTATGTTAATTCAATTTTAAATCAAAGTAAACTTGTGTGGCTAGCGGCTACCATACGGGGCACTGCCGTGCCTAGATTCTCAAAGCTATTTCCCCGAAAAGTTATATACTCAGAATGGATTATTCTAGCTTTTCATGCAAAAGCCTTCAGACCTTCCAATTGGTATTATACCCTTAGTTTAAAATTAGCTAGATCAAGCGTAGATACGAGAAATGCCACAAGAAAAATGTCCTTGAATTTCCTGCAGAACTCCTATTAAGGAAATCACATTTCATGACAGTCTGTTCCCTCTGTAAATGCCCTTTATGACAGAGTCCTCTCAGATCCAGTATTTTAAAAATATTTTTTTTAATCTTGTGGCATTATGGTATGCTTCCTTGTGCTAAATAATAAGGCCCCGTAATCTTTCATCTTTCCTTTCTTTTCTTGGTTGCCAAGAAACTCAGGGCTAAGAAGCAGTACTTTTTGATGAATTGTAATTGTTCCTCTTAAACCTAGTTTTCTAGTGTAATCATTTTCTTCCCTCCCCCTCCCATTTGGTGCTTCCACAAATGGCACGTTTTTGCTTATGACCATCTGGGTTGATTGTAATGATTTGGTAGTGTCTGTTTCTTTTCTTTCCCTTTGGAGCAGTCGCCAGCCAGATACAGCGGTGTGGCAATTTTAACCTCAACACTGCTCAGATGCAAATAGAAAACGTAACTTGCTCGTTTTCTATAACTATTTAATCTTCCTCACCCTCCCCACCCCCATCCTTCTCCGGGTTGGAGCTCTCTCAGTTAAGTCCTTCTCTTTTGGGTGAATGTTCAGTGTTTTATTTTTCCTCTGCCTGTGTAGTATGTTGAATAGTATCCCCCCAAAATTCACGTTCACTTGAAACCTATAAATGGAATCTTATTTTTTCTTCGTTTCTAAGAGACGATAAATGGGGAACAGGGTATGATGAGCCTTTTTCTCCTCTTCCCATCTAAATCTAGCCCCACATCCAACGATGCTGATCCAAGGAGAGAAGTCAGGACCTGAGTGCCTGGTGCTGGCTTCCTCTTCCTGTCCCTCTTCATTCATTCAGCATCCTCGGAACTCAAAGGCACCAGCTTCTCCAACTTCCCACGTGCATCACAGCCTTGGCTTACAGAAAAACCTAGCATTCAAGCCTCTGAGCTTTTGATGCATTAAAAGGAGCTTAAGAAACTTAGAAAACATTTCCTCTATTTCAAAGCCTGGTTTTCAATACTCTTGCTGTGGTCTCAAACATCCTATTTGGGATATCAAACACTTCGCATTGATTTGTTCTTTCTTTTTGCACAGCTGTGTAGTAATCCTAATCTTCCCCAAGGCAAGTAAGCGCTCCCAGCAGAATAGGTAGAAATTCACGCAAGCACCAAAGGCAGACAAGAAGAGTCAAAATGTGTTGGTAGATGATTAGATAGATAGATAGATAGATATTTTATATTAACCTCCTCACAGGGAGATAGAAAGAAAATAAACTCCACTTCTTCATTTTAGGTGAATTAGTTTTGGAGCTTGTAATTTCTTGCCGAGAGTTTTAAGGAACTGAATTATCCAGAAGTATCCATAGACGCTACACTCTGAGAATGTCCAACGTCATCAGGAAGAAAAGATAGGAATGTACGGAACAGTAACAGAGCCACACAAGGAGCATGGCTTTCCTACCAACGCAAGGCAGAAACCAGTCTGCGGCTTGGAATATCCAGAAGCAGGGAGGGCCTGAGTTACAGAGGCAGGTTTAGAGAGGCCGAGTGGAAGGGGGGAAGATAATCTAGGCTGCCCAGCCTTCTTCGAGTCAGGGTACACAGAGAAAGAAATACTGGCTTAGCGTGCAGAGATAACCTAGGAGAGATGGAGGGAGGGAGCCATTTACACAGTACTTAGTGGGAAAAGATTCTTACTTTTTAACCTCGTGTAATTATAATAAGGAAAAAAGCAATAATAGAGAATATATTAAATATGAATTTGCATGAATTCCACATTAATCTTTTTGAGGTTTTTCAAAGAAGCTTGAGCTTACTGGCAAGAACGGAACTTTTTTACACCCGGTTATGCCCACGATGGCCAAAACGCCACCTTCTTGAGGATGATGTCTTCACATTCTTGAAAGTTGTCATCAGTGAGGAACTTTGCATAAATACGGGACGGAACTTACAGAATGTAAAACTGTTTTTACAGCCATCAAAAGTGTACAACGGTTGAAATTAAAGACTATTAGTGACTTACTTTCTTTGCTGATAAATGCAACCCTTCAATGTCTTATGATAATATAGGTAGATTTCTGATTCAATCAGAACTTTTTATACGGAGAATTTCAAAGTAATAACGCAATTCTTAATGAGAGGAGTGCACACGGGGTGTTAAGGCAATTAGCCGACAGCTGGCTTAGACACCACTACAAAGACCTACCAGCTGCAAATGGACAGAAGAACCTGGACTATGCGAGGAGGAAGATTTAGGACCATCCCTGGAGCCGTGCCCACCTGGAGCCACTGGAGTCCACACACCACACCCCTTGACTCCCCACCTCTTGGCCTTGTGTCTTAACTCCTAGGGACCTGGAACATGAACTGGACACACCAAAGCCAGTTATCCACGACAGGCAGTGTCCCACTCTGTGGCTGGTTGCTGAGGTCGGAGTCCTGATGGAGGTCGGAGTCCACAGAGGGCTGCGGTGGATCTGTAGAAAGACAATGTTCACTGGAACCCTCTGCCCAAGGGCCCATACAGCAGTTGTCAGACTCTGGTGCCACGGTACCCTCTGAGGGGCCCCAAACAAATCAGCTTGAGTCTGCAGGGGATTTGCCCAGAAACTCTAGCCAAATGGAATAGTAACTCAGAGACATTTATCTGTAACCCATGAGCGGCACATATGAGAAAGAGAGAAAGAACATCACGTCTGAGACCAGATAGGAGAATCAGCTGAGTAGGTATGTTAGGGATGGAAAAAAGACCGGTGGAGCGGGGTACGGAAACCGAGTTGGGAGTAGAAAGCAGTAAAAGTAGACAGGCTGAGCCAGAATCAGGAGATCCAAGCTGAGGCGCGGGCATGTGATTTCATAATAAAGACCCGCTAAAATTTATTTACCAAAGTGTAAGCTGTGCTGTTCAATGCAGTAACCATTAACCACCTGCAGCTACTTAATTTTACATCTAAATTCATTAGCCACATTTCAAGTGTTCAAAGAGCCAACATGTGGCTAGCGCCTACTGCATTGGACAGTGTTCAATTGGATGACTAATAATAGGCAAGTCCCATGGGACAATGCTGCCTCAAAAACATTCCTTCTTAACTACTATTTACTTTGAGAGTTTAGCTTCGGGGAGTAATCCAGCAACTGCAAGTGAATCACCTCCTGCCTTCCGAGACAAATTTTGAAGATAAATTCATTAGTGAAATCTCTTTTCGTTTGCCTTCCAAGCCACAGTCCAGAGGTATGGGGCAGTGGCTCCCACTGGCCTCAAGAGCTGTTCAGTTTTCAGGGATTTTGCAAGCCCGTTGCTAAAGATTCAATTATATAAATTTACAATTAAATACATTATATTCAAACCAAAGGCAACAAACACTTAACCTCATTACTTCCTAGCTATGTTTCTGCATTTCATTAATAGCCTACGCTGTTGAGGTTACTGATGTCTAGTGCATTTATAAGGAAGAATAGGATATAGTGGTGTGTGATGGCCTATGTTTTCCTAAGTCCATGTCGACAGCTTGGTGTCGGCCATGGTGGGAATACTAACACTATAGAAATTGGCAACCACTAAAAATAGGCCTTTTTTTTTTCCAGAGTGCCGGTTGCAAAACATTTATCAGTGCACTACTACTGCTTTCTCATAATGTGTTATCCACCCAGCATTTTACATGAAAATTATATGATTTGGTTCCTGGAATAAAAACCACCAAGAAGGGGCATCCGAGTGGCTCAGTTGGTTAACAGGTGAGTTCGAGCCCCATGTCGGGCTCTGCACTGGCAGCAAGGAGACTGCTTAGAATTCTCTCTCTCTTCCTCTCTCTCTCTGCCTCTCCCCTGCTTGCTGTCTCTCAAAATAAAAATAAACTTAAAAATAAAAAATCACGAAGAAAAGAATACGGTATCGATTCGGCTACAGTCTACCATCCAGTATTATTTTTAATCTACCGTATGCCACCGAGGTTCAAACATACCCGAGTAAATACGCTCACTCTTACCAGCCTGTACGTCTCCAATAAACTCAGTGAATTTTCCGGCTGGGCGTCCTCAGCAAATCTGATTAACTGAACCTTTCTGAGCTGAGCCAAGGCCTCTTTGACAGAATGGAATAATAATAAGATCCTCACAGAGTTCTTTTGAGGATTATATGAGAAAATGTATGTAAAGTGCCTGGTACACAGGAGCTGGGAAGCACTGGTCCTCTCCATTGCCGTAGGCTTTGAAAAATACCAATGTAGTTGGTCTGAGAGTTGTGGGTTATCGTTAAGCTGAAAAATACCAATGAAGTTTAAGTTGGTCTGTTTCCTTTTTTCTTTTTCAGTTTCTTTATGGTCTGTTTCTACAAGAGGTAACAATTTGGTTGAAATAAAAAAGGGAAAGTCCATGTGTGTGTGAATATATATATGTATATATGTATACATATATATGTGTATACACACACACATATATATACACACATATACATATACATATAGTGTTTAATATCTTTATGTCTGAATCTCATGCTCACTTGGCTTGGGTGATCCCAAAGGCAGACCCTGAGATAACATTAATCTCATGGTGCAAGGATTTGATTTGGAAGGTGATGCTGAGATACAGGAGTGACAAAGCAGGAAGAGTAAGCTAGTGAAGGAGATCATGACGATAAAAAGGAACATTATCAAGACCACTCCTATATACAAGATGGGCTTTGGAGGCCAGACCTTCCAGAAACATCCAAGAATGCCCTCCTCCAGAATTGTCCACTTGAAGGACGGGAGGACGGTCATATGTTCACCACCTCTCATCTTCCATTGGAGAAGATACCTCCATAAGTTTTTTGTTTGCTTATCTGTTTTCACAGATAAGAGCTTTATTGAGCTTCTTTGCTATCATTTGCATACCAAGCAATTCACTCACTGAAAGCGGACACGGCAAAGGTTTTTAGTACATGCACAGATTTGTGCAACCATCACCACAACCAATTTTAAAACATTTTCATCTCTCCAAAAATAAACTCTGTACTCGTTAGCATAGTTCCCCATTCCCCCCCAACAGCTTTCCTCTCCCCCAGCCTGAGGCAACTACCAAGCTAATTTCTAGCTCTATGCCGGATACTGCATATAAATGGAATCATAGAATAGGTGGTCTTTTGTGTTTGGCTTCTTTCCCTTAGTGTAGGGTGTTCAAGGTTCCTCCACATTATACATGTATGAGTAATTCATTTCTTTTTATTGACAAACAATATTCCATTGTGTGGACAGACCAGTTTGTTTATCCATGCACCAGTTGACGGCCATTTGTGATGGTTTCATTTTCCGGCTATTACAAATGATGCAAGCTGTTGTGTGGACATAAATTTTCATTTCTCTTGATTATTTGCCTGGGATTAGAATTGCCAGGTCAAATGGCAACCATGTGCTTAACCTTTTGAGAAACTGCCAGACCATTTTCCAAAGCAGCTGCACGATTTTACATTCCAGCCTGTAGAATATGAGGGTTCCGGTATCCCCACGTGTCATCAGCATCTGTTGTTACCTGACTTTTTGATTACAGCTGCCCTAGTGGGTGTGAAGTGGCGCCTCGTTGTGGTTTTCACATGGCCCCTCGGGGTTTAATTCCCCTGACCTCCAGGGGAGGCTCCCTGGGGCCCTGCAGGCATGCTCCAGAGGTGCGATATTGTGGAATTGGCTTGCTTTGCACGGAACTTGCCTCTGAGGCTGAGGCAGAAGCACAAGACACCAAGGGGTGTGGCAGGAGGGAATATTATTACGTATCCGGGAAGTTCAGGAAAGGATAGGATCACCCTGGGCTGGGAAGGCTCGTGAGGGGAGCCAGGTCCCATGTGGGGCTTGCAAGATGGCGGAATCTGGACGGAAGGAGGAAGTCAGAGGACACGCTGAACAGAGAAAGGGTGTGGTCAAAGGCTGCGAAGGGGACGTGAGCACGGCAAAGTAGAGCGAGCGGCGGAGCCAGCTTTGTCAAAGGGAGACGTGGGAATTAAGAAGAGGCGCCAGGGGCCAAACTGCCTCACAACAGGCCAACTATGACGCAGAAGCCAAAAGTTACCTCAGTTATGCCAGAGAGCCCTTCAACAGCACCGGCCCTGCAGTTCAACCACACTCTGCCCAGTTTTAGGGTCTCGTAAGCCACGGGCTCGCTAGCTATCTTCATCCACACATACATTCGCTCAGCACAGACCTACTGAGGGGCAGGCACTGCCAGGAACTGTGTGCGTGAAGATAAATAAATCAAAAGACCGCCCTTGTCTAATGCTGGGCCTGACACGGAAACAGACTTTTTAAATGGAATAATAATAGCTAATATTTACTGAGGAGCCACGCTGGGTCAGGTGCAGCTCTGTATTCTCAGTGTTCTAACTCTTTTAAACTTCCTGACAGTCCTGAGAGACGTATTAGTATATCCCTATTTTACAGACAATGAAACTGAAGGCCAGTTAAGCAACTTGCCCCAAGCTATACAGCTGCTGACGGTGCCTACATTGGGGCACACACGCTAATCGCTAGGCTGTGTCGGCTCCTCTTTGGGGAAGGAGAAAGCACGTGGGTGGAGGAAGAGGGGAGGTTTGGCTATGAAAATGATTCAAACAGGTTCCTAGCTCATTCCCTCATTTGCTTCCTTGGGTTCGGGATGTAACTCTACCCTCTGCTGCTTGCCCATGCCCACGCCCACACCCACGCCCCCTAGATTTTTCCTACCCAAAACATGAGGAATTGGAGAGGGCATTGGTGCTTCGCCAGCATCCAACGCCTCCCCTCCTTCCCTCTTGCGTACAACACCCAGATTCACCCTTGAGGGAAGTCCTCTGGTAAACAGGCGGTTGACCTCAGGTGGACTGGGAAAATGCGAGCCTTTGAAGACTCACTCTTTTCTGAACACAGATGAGTAAGCACATTGCCCAGAAGGCAGCTGGCAACCACCTCGCAACCAGGACAGAAGCCAGCCTTGAGATAAACCCGATACTACCGGAGGCAGAGCGGGAGAGAAAGAAACCCTGTCCTTCCTTGGTGGTATCATTGAATGACGGAGTCCAACCAGCTTAGCCCTGTCTTACATCTGGGCTCTCTTGTTAGGCAAATCAATATGTTTCCTTGTTGCTTAAACCAATTTGAATGGGGTTATGTGAAAACAGAAGGATTCCTTCATGACCCAAGTCCCCCAGAAACCCCAGAACGAAACATTCCATCTGAGAATCTGGATTTCTGCAGTCTCGGGCCCTTTGAGGACAACCCCAGACCAGAGTGGGTCATCCGACCCAATCTGCTTAAGAGCTACTTTCCCAAAGGCCCTGAAGACTCTGGAGAGAGCCCAGGGCCTCTAGTGTGCCAAAGCTGCCGGCAGGGCCCACTGGCTCCAGACACAATCTGATGGGTTTCTTTATTCTATCGTTACGTTTTCCATTTTCTTATTTGCAATTAGAAACATTTCCCTTTAATTTAGATAATGTCCCTCTTTTTCTTTCTGCCCGCCTTGAAAACAGATCTGTGTTGTAACACCACTTTATAAACCACCCTGATGGTTGTGTTCATTTGTCCAAGTATTTGGTATGTTTGC
Organism: Paguma larvata; assembly: GCA_030068075.1. Lineage (NCBI taxonomy): Eukaryota > Metazoa > Chordata > Mammalia > Carnivora > Viverridae > Paguma > Paguma larvata. The sequence goes on along the minus strand of CM057828.1, from coordinate 118,374,848 downwards.
AGCCAAGAAGCCGTAGGCTCTGGATCATTAAGTCCCCCTGTTTTCCCTTTTCAAGTACTCAGTTAAAATCCCTGATGAAACCAGACAGGCGGGGCTCTCAGGCATTCTTCTGAAGGCCCAGCCCTTCCCTTCTGCCCGCCCCTCCCCCCCCAGTCAGCCTGCACTTGCACCCAGGGGACCCTAAAAGAGAAGAACGTCGCCCTTCTGCGTGTCCTCACCGCAGTTCCAGCCACACTCACAAAACAGCAAATCGTTTGGATCAGAGAATTTTTCTGTAGGGATTTTTCAGAAAGCTCAACAGCAACCAACAAGAAAATCTTGCAAAGTAACCTGCAAAACACGGGGAGAAACGAGCTGCCCCCCCCCATCGTCCTTAAAAACGCCAGGGAGGTGCGCAGAGGCGCTGCTGGAGTCGGTGAGGACAGGAGGCATTTTCATTGAAGTCACTAAGAAGGGGTGGCTGATGGCGACGAGCGCTTTGATCTGCTGATCCCTTTATCGGCTTGCTTCCATCCATTGTTCTACTTGAGGGGAGAGGCGTTCTTCTGAACCACTAATACCTTTGGCAGGTCTTGGCTTACACCTGTAAGACTAAACACACCCCCGGGAAATGGACAATGACTCGTCCGCACACACAGGAAACAGCAGGGCGGTGGGAGTTCACGAGGCTGCAGGCTCCCCCTGCTGCCTGTCGCTGACGGAGGGTCACAGACGATTCGCTAAAAGAGGAAGAAAATCATTTTGATTCCAGCCCTCGATAATGGCCACCGAGTCACACGATGGAACGATTTTCTTCCCGATCCCCCTACCTTTAGCATACAGGCGCGGCCCCAACACGCACGCACGTGCAAATGAAAGGGGGCGCCACGTGACCGGTCTGAGTGAGGCCCCGCCCCCGGCCTGTTGCCATGGCTGCTGCACGCGGCCCAGAGACAGCCAGGGAAACGCACCGCACGCTGGTTCAGTCCCAGATAGCTCCTGGGATAATGAGCAGAGGCCGAAGAAGGCTGAAAGCCAAAAGGCCCTCTCTTTTGTGAGGCTGCCCCCAGCTGAAGGCAGACAAAAAAGGCAAGGATAAAATAAAACAGACTTTGTCTTATTAACCTGGCACGCACGCCTGGCGATCGGTGGCTTAGCTGGCAAATTGCAAGGACCTCGATGGGAGATTCAAAACTCAACAAGTGGCTGTCGCTATGGAAACGGCTCACATCAACCCCAAGAATGAAGGACCTCGGCCCCGGGGAAAATGTCGGAGGAGGGACGGATGTGGCCCGGAATCGGCCGTCATGTAAAGCTGAGCCGGGGAGGAGGTTAAACTCATTGAACATGTGCCTTTGCGTCCTGAAGTCAAGGCGAGAAGCTTGGCCCCAAGGTCACAAGGTTTAGCAGTAACGATGCTCCTCTCCCCTCCGCTGGGGAACTGCGGCTGCGAGAATCTCGCCTGGCTCCAGGGCACAGAGGCACCGGGCCTGTGGCCCACTGGGCCTCTGAAGACGGTGAGGCTTGCAGGGCCCATGGCGCCAGGGCCTGGAACCCTGGGTGGAACCGGGAAGCAAGTCATCTGGGCCAGGGAAGCAAACGCGGGCTTTGACCCGCGCAAAGCTGTGGGCAGTTAAGTAAAAAGCCGGATGTTCTTTCTCTCTGGAAGTGAGCAGACCCGTGGTCACATTTTCTCAAAGGAATTTCCCCAGAAAAGCCCCACTTGTGAGATAAGGCCAGACCTGTGTCTGAGCTGGGGCCTGGAGGCTGGGGGCTGGGCTTAATGACATCTGTCGCTCCTTCCAGCCTGTGATTCTGTGATAATTGCTGGCAAGTGTAGTGATTTCCAGTACGCCATGATTACAAGACACGCTTTAAATGCACAGTGTAGACATTCTAAATAGCACGTTTGGAGACAATTACCCAGACAGAAGATTACACAAATGCAGTAACTAACACGGAGCAGGGTCCTCTTCCAGTATCCGGAGCAGAAAGGCCATCTGAAAATGGTTCCCGCAGTCCCTCCTGCAGGGCGGGGGGGTTAAGGAGACACAAGTGTATTATCTACTTTGGGTCTTTAGTGGGCCCACAGCTTTACGTCTGTATCTGGTGCTCTCCTTATGATGATAAAGCAAGAGTGATCTTAATTGGCACCAGCAATTAAATGCTTCCTGTGTTCTAGGCTTTAAGTACTAAATACGTTCACGGGTATTCGCCCATGTAATCCTCATACTCTCTGCCCGAGGCATTCTTATTTTCCAGATACCTCAGTTGAAGACACTGTCCCCAGTCTCGCACTGAGAAGCCTGGCCTGTGCTTGGGATTTGAGGCCCATCCCCTTTACCGGGGCTTCAGTTGAGGTGGCCCGTAGGGACACAGCCTGGGAGAGCTGGAAAAGCACAGGGGACACAAGGGTCGTCTCTCATCGGCCCCCGGACTCTGGGACAGAAATAGGCCACTCTCCGGGGCCTTACGGGCCTGTGGCCACCGTGCTAGGACTGGATCTCAGTCCCAGGAGTGGTCCGGGCCACCGCACCCCCACGGGAGCAAGCTGACCCCCCACTGCAGGCATTGTCCTCGACTCTTTCCAGTCACTCAAAACGTTAGCCAGCTGGGTTGTCATGAGACTTGAAAGGAAGTTTGACCCAAATGGTGCTCCCCGACGCCACCCCTTTCCCCCAAACTGTCCTGAACATTTAGCGAAAGCGCTACGGTTAACATCCCCCAAACTCAACAGAAGAGAAAATCCTGAGCTTGGTTTTCGACCTTTGGAGTTTGAAGTGTCTTCAAATACCCAAGAGTGAGCATCTGGGCCCTTAGCTGGAGCCCAGAGGAGAGAAGGTGTGTGAGACGCCGAAGCCCCAGCATGATCGCAATCCACTAGGGAGAGAAAAAGGTGGGAAGCCGAGAGGGCTGGCCAGCTGTCACCCTCTCCTACTCCACGCCCAGCCACCGGCCTGTGCTTTTCAGGATCGCTGAACCTGGGTCCCTTAGATTTACTGCCACGTCTTATCTCCCTCCACGGTCACCTGAAGAAGTAGTCTCTCTACGCATCTAACACTTTCTAGACTCTGGGAATTTTCAATCACAACCGTCCAAGGGCAGTCAGGTCTGCAGGCAGCTTGCAGAGAACTAGGGACATGAGCTGGTGCGCTTCAGCCCTACCTCCCACAGACCTGCCCTCGGCGGGGCAGGACAAAGGAACGGGCATCTCTGCCACCTGTGTCCTGGCCACAGATGGCTAAACAGACAGAGGACGGGGCAGGTCCAGCACAAGCAATTTCTCCAGCTCAGAGGCAACCTCGCATCAGGAGCCCAGAGGTAGGAACATACACACCGTTCACAGGAAATAGACACAAGGCTACACGTTGCTTTCGAAACCGGAGGGATTTGCGATCCATTCGGAAGATTAACACAGCACAGTAATTAAGACCATGAATGTTGGAGTCAGAGAGACCTGGAATCATCTCTCACCCAAATTTGCAAAAAGGCCTGGCTTCATGACCTTGGACAAGCTTGCAACATCTGAGCCTGAATGATCTCATCTGGCAGACAGGATCGATAAAATAGATACAAGATAAATAAATAAACAATGCAATGCATACAGGAGTGTCTGTTAGGGCGCTCTCAGCTGCACATCGTGCAGAATCCGAATTCAGTGGCTTAAACGATAAGCAGATTTATTTTTTAATCTCACATGATAAAAAAAAACAAAATGAGGGCAGCCTCTCAGCCGAGTCCATCAGGGCTCTGGTTCAATCTCTCTGCAAGTTGACTTCATCTTTGTGCTGCTAACACCATGGCTGCTGCAATTCCAGGCACTTTATCTAGATAATGGCAACATCCAGCGGAAAGAATGGGAGGGAGGGGTTCTGTTTCTTCTGGGATCTCTTCTTTGATTAGGGAAAAGAAAGTTTTCTCGGGAGCCTCAGCAGCCTTCTCCTCCTGTCCCATTGTCCAGACACGAGCCCCATTCAGAGCTGCTGTCGGCCTTATACCCCACCTTTATGCAAACTGGAGAAAGGCCACTCTTCCTCAACCACGACGTGGCGTTGGGGGCACGCAGCTGCTGGCTCTTGGCAGCGACTAGCACATGCCGCTCTCCTAACTGTGTTCTCAGTGGAAGGGACTGGTATTGTTATATGCTCTAGAACTGTGTTGTTCAATATAGCAGCCATTATGGCGACGCATAGCTTTTTGAATTTAATTTAAAACGAATTAAAATTAAGTACAATTCAAAATCCAGTTCCCCAGTCACGCTAGCCAAGTTTCACGGGTTGCATAGCTACATGTGGCTAGTGGCCACTGTATAGAAATGTTGATCCTCACAGAAAGATCTATGGGGGAAAGCTGCTGCATAATTCACCCCGAAAAGCCAGAATCTTCATGCTTGAACACTCTCATCAACTAATAGATGTCTCTGTCCAAACGGCGCCCTTTTAGACCTTTGTGTGGCGCTCAAACCAACGCGCCGCAGCCCTGACCACATGTTCACTCCTAAACCAATCACGGGTAAGGGAGACAAGACCCCCTCGGATCGGCTGGGCCTTCGATCAACCAGGACTCAGTCCTGGCGTTGGAAACGCCCCCCTCCCCCGGCGCACGGCTGCTCAGAAGAGAGTGGAAATTATAAAATCCAAATTGTGCCAGCGAGGCAGTGGGGGTGGATTTGGGATCTGCATACAACTCACAGGTCCGAGTAAACGTTAAATAAAATAAAATAATACATCCACAGCAGTTCAGATGGTGTCTAGAACTTAATACTTCGTGCATTTTGGCTATCATAATCGCTACCGATTAATAATTCTATCTAATTATTAGATAGATAATAATTGTGTCTTGGCCACCGCCAGAGCTAAGCTTCTCACAAGAATGCGGAAAAAAGGCCGTAGGGTTTTCCCTGTTCCTGCTGGGACCCACAGAGAATTGGATGACACTTGTCACCTCTTCTCCCCACCCGGCCTTCCATGAGGGCATTCCCAATAGCGTCTTAGCCGTCCAGTGCCCAGTGGCCTCCTGAGTCCCCTGATTGGGGCTGGCCAATCTAGGACACGGAGCACTCCCCACTCCCCCTCCCCCCCTCCCCCCGGGGCATAGGCGGGCTGGGCTGAAGCGCAGAAGCCCCTCCTCCCGCCAGATGAGGATGCAAATGAGCATCCTGGTCACAGCCACCTCCAGAGAAAGAGGCCTGGATTCACGGAGATGGGATCGGCCAGATAAACCCTTGCCAGTGCTCGGGGTTTCTCGGGACATCCTCTCAGTGAGCACAATAGCTGTAACTACTTTCATCTCCTTCACCCCCTAAAGACTGGGTGTTTAATATTCCAAAGCAGGCCAATTTGTCCAACAAAATAATGAATGTTCGCGGTTAAAAATACCCAGCGACACCAGAACATTTTGACTTCAAAGGCCCTATTCTCTTTCATTATCAAATATTACAAAATATCAACACATTAGGATGGTGCCCACAGCTCATTAATGCTGAATATAATTGCGTCGGGCTGTCCTTCCTGGCTCTTCCATTGGGCTGGATCTGTTGTTTAGCAAGATCTGCGGTAGGGAATATATTTGCATACATAGTGAGGGCAAATGCTGAACAGAGTGATAAGTTTACCTCCAAGGTGGTGACCTTCCCTCCCAGGCTCGGTCTCCAGAAACGGCTCTCTGCTGCCTTCTGGTAATCTCTTGGTCACTTGACTTGCACAGAGCAAATACTCTAAGGGAGTGAGGCCCAGCTAGGAAAATGAGTCCAAGTACGAAATTTACATAAGCGAAAGTCGACCCCTCCTTTGTTTGCTTTCAGACTCTCAGTGGCCAAGGTGCGTGAACTCCATGTAAAGGTACGAGGGGAAAGTGATAAGTGTCTGAAACAGGTTAAAATAACTTTCTAGCCATTATCTCAAACTTAACCACAACTGTAGTTGTATCCCCAAAGCAAAAACTCGGGAATTCCACTGAATAGTGGCATCATCTGGTGGACATAAGTGATACTGCAACTCCCCTTCAAGTTTTTGTCATCTTTCTGTGAAAAATATTAATGTTTTAATTGTGCTAAACCCCTCAGGGATTATTGTCAGCGATCGAAATTCCCTCTATGAAGCATCTCCAATTAAGCCGCACATCTCCAAATAGGCATAGCACTTGCAGACCGGTATACAAGCTTACAGTCTGATAGAGTGTGAGCCTGTTTTCCATACTTTTTTAGTGGTTTGGGGTCTAGATTTTATCCCATTCTGGAAGGTCGTGAACTCCCGGAGGACAAGTCTTTCAACTCTTATATACCTTATGATTTCTGCTCTCTTAGTAGGTTCTCACTAAAAACTTGCAAAGGACTGACTAGTTTACAGAGGCCAGCATCTATAATTAAGGAGAACAGAACTGTGCGGTGAATAGTGTGTAGAATTTGGAAGCAAAATACCAGGGTTCTTGTTTCAGATCTTCCATAGGATAACTACGTGCATTGGGCCCCCGGAAGTTAGTTTCTCTAGCTGTAAATTGGGCACGTTAATAGCTTCCATCACAGCATTATTTTGAAGAAGAAACGAGATCATCAGAATAGAAAAGCAGTGTACACTGGTCATTGTTAGTTGCTATTAGTGTTCTATATGTGCACCCTCCTTGGACAGTTCAGTGTGCATTTCTGCTCTACGTTGTTGTTGTTATATCCATTATGGCCATCTTACCACAAAACTGAGAGATCGATTCTCCCTTGAACCTAGGACCACTCCAGCCTTCTCTCCTCGGGAGCGCAAAGTGGACAAATCTCCTTTTGCTTCCCTCCAACCAAAAGAAACAAGCAAATGTCAGACACAGAAGGTTTGACTCAGGAGCTACTGGCTGAGTCATTTATTGATTGGAGGTTTCAAATGATGGGATGTGACGGCCAGCCAAAGGGGGCGGAGAGCCAGCATGGGCTCTTGGACGAGGTTAACGGAAGGGTGGTTTGTGGGGAGGTGGACTTCCCCCTTACCCTTCCAACGTGTGATCTGAACAGACCACACGCAGGACACAAAATGCAGCTCTGAGTGCCACATTTAAAACTTAACCAAGATGGGGACGCCTGGATGGCTCAGTTGGTTGAGTGTCCAACTCTTAATTTGGGCTCAGGTCATGATCCCAGGGTCCTGGGATCAAGCCCCACGTCAGGCTCCACACTGAGCATGGAGCCTGCTTAAGATTCTCTCTCTCTCTCTCTCTCTCTCTCTCTCTCTCTCTGCCCCTCTCCCCCACTCACACTCTTTTTCAAAATTAATTAATTAGTTAATTAAAATAAAATAAAACAAAACAGGATAAAGAATCTGGAGAAGCAGGTTTCTCTCTCTGAGGGCTGGACCTGGTAAAAAGGGAACTGACTTCTGAAGGAGAATAAAGACCAAATGGAGCTTCAGGGAAATAGATTTCATTCCTGTGTAATAGTGCTGGGGAGAGTGGGAGGGAGAGAATTCCCAGCCTGCCGGCTCCTATGCACTATGCTGGGCAGAGGGTTAAGCATCATGGGGCTGGTCGACCTTGTCAGTCTTGGGTTACGATCCATTCTGAGATTTGGGGATTCTGTGTCCCAGCTCTGCTGATGAGGAGAGGACAGTTCCTCCCCTGCCCTACCTGTACCAAGTGCTGCTTTGTGGTCCCATGGTGGCAGTTCTGCAGGGAAACACAAGAAAATCCGCCAGGTGGAGAGCAGAGCCTCCCTCAGAATGCAAACTCTAGTCATGCTCTTGGAGGCTGAGACCCAGTAGCTAGGGTGCTGCTGAGAACTGCTCTGCCCAGCCAAGGGGCGGGGGATTCCCCCCTTCTGGGATTGAAGGCTCCCTGGGGTGCTTGGCCTATCCACACAGCGATTTACTCCTTCCCGTGCCTTCTCAGCACCCCATCCCCTCTGCCGGAATGTGCTTACCTCCCCACCCAACAGATTCTGTCAGCTCTACCCACATTCCACCCCGGCTGTGGAAGGCAGCCCCCAGAACAACTCCAGTGATGCCCACTAATGTTCAGGGCCTTTGTAATCCTCTCCCCTTGAAAAACTTGCTTCTAACCAACAGAAAATGGCAACAGTGAGGAAATGTTTCTTCCATGATTAGGTCACAGAACATTCTAACTTCCATTTTGTTAGAAGACTGACTCTCTTGCTGGCTTTAAAAAGCAAGCTGCCAGTTTGGAGAGGCTCACTTGGAAAAAGGCTGAGCAAGCAGAAACTAGCCGACAGGCAGCAAGGGGCCAAGGCTCAGTCCAACAGCTCTTGGACATGAATCCTGCCACAATGTGTCAGTAGCTTAGAAGTGTTTTCTTCCCCATCTGAGCCTTCAGATGAGACCCATACCCTGGTCAACAATTTTACTGCAGCGTCATGAGAGACCATGAAGCAGAGGGTCTTCAAACTAAGCTGTGTCCTGATTCCTGGTTCACAGAAACTATGAGATCATAAACGTGTGTGATTTTAAACCATTTTAAGCTTTTAATGAATATACTGGCATCCTGCATCTCTCCACTGGAGGACAGTCTCTGGCCTCAGAAGCATGCTGGCCTCAGCAGGTAAGAAAGAAGGAGCAACCCCCAACTGTTGGAGTTGGTTCCATCTCCCCAGTTCCAGACCTCAAATGAGATTATTCCAAGTACACAGTCTCGGTGCGTTTCTAGCTGCTTGGGCCCCAGTTGCTCAGAGAGGTAACTTAGTGACATACATTAGCTTTCTCGCCTTCTCTGTTCTCACTCCTCCACTCTTTCATTGCGTTTCCGAGATCCCCTCTGTCAAAACTACTTGCACGTAGAGGCCTGTCTGCTTTAAATGAGAACCTAAACTGACATAGACCTATTGGTTTGCCAACTTCCTGGGTTTATAAAAATCTACACTCTTTTCTCTGAGTGTCAGAGCTCTGCCATTAGGAAGTCTACTCACATCCTTTGCAAAAAAAAAAAAAAAAAAAAGGATTCATCCCACAACAAACACCCCAACCCCCCCCCCACCCTAACCCTGAGAGTCCCTGAGCAGCTTCCCAAATCCTGGCCACAAGACCCACACCACTTCCTGGAAATCTTCCATCCCTTTCTCAGGGAAGCCTCTTCTCCCCCAAAATTAGGCTGCAAGGAGTGTGGTGGTATGTCTTCAAGCCTTCTCCATGACCTGCGGGTAAGTACATGGCCCGAGGCCAATGTTCCTATTATTTCATGCAAATCTTAGTCCGAAACCATTCCGTCTACACTAAGCAGAATAAGCCCCACCCTCTTCTCATTTTGCTTCTAGTTCTGCTCATTCATTGATGAATTTGATGAGGCATGTGGTCCACAGGCATCAGGGAGGACCTCAGCTCTAGGCACCAAGTAACATTCTATATCTCACGAGCTGTCTACGGGCATCTCAAAGTCTGCGGGAGGGAGGTAGAGGGGAGGGGGGTGAAAACCACTGTCATCAACTTGCATGGCTTATAAACAAACTACTGTGATGCCAGGCCCTGTCCGTTTCCCCCCCTGCCCCCCCCCACCACCCGTTGCTTATTTCTGCGACAGTGTCTCTGCGTTGATGAGTCGGCTTCAGATACTTATTTGGGTGCCCACAAGTCCTTCTGGGCTTTCCTCAGTGCAAGTTCTTGGCTACTCTCCTTCTCTCCCTCCTTGGCCTTGCCACTGTGATCATCCTTTCTGGCTGGCACGTGGGAAGGCACTCTGGCTGTCACGAAATGTCTCATTCTCAGCAGCCTCTCTCAAAGGTGGCCTAACTGGATTGGTGCCTTTCTTCTGGGAAACTGAGACCCATCATCTCCATTTGGGTTTAGCTCTAAAGGATGCCCTTCTACGTTTCCACGGACTCCGCAGGGCCTGTTTATTGTTCTGATTTCTCCAGGAAAGATCCCAAATGCAAACAAGATGGCCTCGTGTCTCTAAATATGCTGTGTATGTCATCAAAACCTCAATAGATGGAGCCCTATTGCAGGCTGGCAATCGGTGAGGCGAGGCCAATCCTGCTGGCGCTCTGTCTTCGAACCCCAAAACTCTCCTCCAGGGATCCCCCGGCAGGCCCCCTCCCCCACTGTACCTCTTAAAATACCGTTGCTTTGGTTTCATTCTGGAACCTTCTTCTTGGCCAAAACTCACTACTGATGCATTTGCTAGTGGGTGACCAAGGTCTTCTGTGGCTATGTGAGCCCCATTTGAGGTCGTGTGGCTGGAATTCAGCGATTCTGGGTCTAACAGCTCTGTGATGCCCAGGCAGGGCCGGATAAGTGCATCCCAACTTTTCAGTTTCATCAGCAGGCGTGTATGGCTCTCTACATGCTCATGGGACAACTGGGGAGGATACTCTGTGATATCTGGTCTTCAACCTGGGTTCCAGCTGTGCACAGCTTCTCACAGTGAGGAGAGCATCACGCCTGGTTCCTGCCCAGCCATTTCTTTTCTGTCATTTTTTTTTTTAATGTTTTTATTTTCTACTTGAGAGAGAGAGAGAAAGAGAGAGAGTGTTCTTGAGCGGGGGAGGGGTAGAGACATGGAGAAAGAATCTGAAGGAGGCTCCAGGCTCCAAGCTGCGAAAGGTCAGCACAGAGCCCGACGTGGGGCTCGAACTCGCAAGCTGCGAGATCGTGACCTGAGCTGAAGACAGGCATCGACTGAGCCACCCAGGCGCCCCGCTGCCCAGCCTCGTGTGAAACCATGGGCATGTTACCTGACCCCTTTTCATTTGCCAAACAGGACTGCTCTGAGGGTTAAATGAAGAAGGGTAAGCTATGCAGAGAGTGAGCTTAGCTCAACAGAAATCTCCCCCTAATTGTTCTAGGCGGGTCCACAGAAGCCACAAGTCCCATGGGGCTATCTGACATTTTAATTTAAATGAATGAAAACTCAGCTCTTCGTTGGACCAGCCACTCTCAAGGACTTGGTAACCTGGGGCTAGTGGCTACAGTATTAGACATTTCCATCACTGCAGAAAGTTCTACTGGAGAATTTTAAAGATTCCGAAGTCCAGACAGGACCTGCCTCTATCTTTACAGACCTCACGACATGGTGCCTTCATGAAAAAGCACAAGCTGACTTCAGCCCCCTTGGGGCAGATTGCACTCTTGGTTGGGAGGGTGGAGAAATATTTAAACTGAACCTGCTCCTTCCAACATGAACTACCCGTTGACAAAGTGGTTTTCAGAGAGCAACTCTGGAGGGGCAAAACCCCATCGCAGGTGGAAAAAAGAGGGAAGCAGTTATGGGCAGGCTGGGCCCCGGTGAGTTTTCAGGATACCATCTCATTTAATCACACAGTACCTTGTCAGGGAAGAATTACTGCCCCTGTTGTACAGAGGAAGTAAGAACACGGTTAGTCAAGGGTAGATGCAGAATTGAAATCCTGGTCTTTCAGATTAAAAGGCCTACGCTTTTTCCATGGCCCTGTGTAGCCACTACCTGTCCCAGCACGGTGGGTCTTGTAGTGTAGATGAAAAGGTAAGACACACACACAGAGAACAATCAAGGAGCGTGAGGGCATTATTGATAGAGGTTCAATAAAACAAGATGCTACCTTGGCCATTAGGGCAAGTGAAAAGAGTTAGGCCCCCTAAAGAAAGCAACCTTGAACTGGGTCTTTCAAAAATGACCTCCATGAAACGTACGGGCATGACCTTGAAGCTGGTCCAGGCAGACCGTGTTACCGTGGAAAGGCTCTGAACCCAACGTTCAGAGGAACAGTTCGCTGGGACTAGAAGAAAAGGAGAGAGGCGGTGGATGACGACCAGTGATAATGAAAGAAGGCAAGGGTTATTGAGCACTGAGGAATGCCAGGCACTAACTACATGTTTTATCCCACTAATCCGCACGATGATATTGACCCTGTCATTACTCCCGTTTGACCGCTGAGGAAAATGAAGCTTAGCCGGGTTAAGTCTGGGCCCAAAGTCACACAGCAAGTGAGCTATAAATAAATCCTCATACCTGTTGATTTCAAAGTAGCCCCAGAGGAATGAGGCCTCCACACTCCCTCTAAAGGGATGGGTTTTGACATCAGACTCCCTGAGTTTATTCCCAGCCTCGGCACCCCTAATAGGGGCATGTCCTTGTGCAAGACACACTCCGGGACTGCCTCCTCACTCACAACATGGGAGTGATTCTAGTACCTACTTCCCTAGGTGGTCCTCTGCATGAAATGACAGAAGGCGCATCATCGAGGGCTTAGCCCGGTGTCCGGCAAGCAGGAAGCACTCAGTACATTTTAGCTGTTGTTACTATTAAGAGCATCTGGGCCGTGACGGATTCCCTGAGGGGAAGAGCCAGCACCAGGGGAAATTCTGGTTGACTGGCCAGAACGCGTGGTCTCCGCGTACGTGGGTCCCAACGAGCTCTCTGAAAAGAACGAGTCAGAGGTAGCTGTGGGTTTGGGCTGCTCTCGGTGAGAGCCCTGAGAGCCAGAAGGACTTTGAATTTCTTCTGTGCAGAGAGACTCAGGCTAATACCCTCTTCTGGCAGAGATCCTCTGCCCTTAGCTGTTTAATGTGTTAGGCATCTACGTGAGAACACACCTGAGTAAGAGCTTCTGCTCAGAAGAAGGCAGAGAAGGAAGCCAGGAGGGAGGGAGAAAGGAAGTTTGAGAACCACTGACAGGACAATACCGCTCGCCCTTCACACAGATTTGAGGATCTGAGGCCCAGGGCGGTTAGGTGATCTGCCTGAGTTCCTCAGCCCGGGAAGTCTTTAGCTGGCCATGACCAGTCAGTCGGTGCGTCCATCAGGCCTCTTCACAGTGCAGACGCCTCTCCACCGCACACGGCGGCTGCAGATCGGGCCTCCTCCAGGGGGCGCTATGCCCATTGTATTTTATTTGAATAGCCCCTCCCTGGGGTCGGGCGACTCTGGGACCTGACAATTGGAAAGCACAAAGCCCCAGTTGCCTGCGGAAAGATCACAGGGCGCTCTGTGTGTTCTGTGCCCGTGGGTTCATATCAGACGACGGTGAGCGTTCTGTGCCAAGGCCGGACAGTTAATACTCCCGCTGTCCGGGCCGTTCGAGTCTCTCGCCTTCTCGCCTCTGCTGCCGTGGCAGAGAAGCAGCCACAGGCAAAATGTATTTATTGGCTGTGTTCCAATAAAACTTTATTTATGGACACTGAAGTTTGAAGTTTCATTTCATGTTCACGTGTGACCAAATGTCCTTGTTTAATTTTTAACAACGATTTAAAAATGTGAAACCCGGGGCGCCTGGGTGGCTCAGTCGGTTAAGTGACCGACTTCGGCTCAGGTCATGATCTCCTGATTCGTGAGTTCAAGCCCCGTGTTGGGCTCTGTGCTGACAGCTCAGAGCCTGGAGGCAGCTTCAGATTCTGTTTCTCCCTCTCTCTCTGACCCTCCTCTGCTTGTACTCTGTCTCTCTCTCTCTCTCTCTCACAAAAATAAATAAACATTTTTTAAAAAATGTGAAAACCATTCTTACTTAGCTTGCAGAGGCTGTCCGGCAACAGGCTGAATTTGGCCTGTGGGCTGCAGTTTGCTGACCCCTGGTCCATACCATTTGTTCATATTCTTGTCTCTCTGGAGCTCTGTCAAAGTTGATGGGAGGACAAATATAAAACCCACTCTTGGATGAAAATTAATTAATTAATTAACTAAGGCATTGTGGGAAAAGAACAGACAGAATAAAAGAGCAGTCTTGGAAGTTAAAAACATGAATGTTAAAATAAAAAATTAAAAAAAAACACACACACAAAAACCCACTCTCTACAAATGCACGGACCAAAATCCAGAGAGGTTAACTTTATACCGTAACGGCCAACCTCTGAAACACCCCTGCCTCTCTGGAGAAGTCATGACATCCCCTAAAGACCCGGGAAGGAGCCAGATTTGAAATAACCTTCTGCTTAAGGCTGCCTAGTACAGATCTTGCAAGTTATGGTCACCGGGGATTGTTCCAGACCAAGCAGAAGTTCCTGCGATGCCCCTTCAGCAAGTTGGAACCAGCCGGAGCTCCAGAACACACGGGCAGGAGGCACACAGCTGTCCCTTTCAGGTGCGCAAGTCTTGTCTCTACCTGTAACACTGATCACCCACACAGTCCCATAAACACCAAGCCAACAAGATCAGGGTTCAGTGTTCGGTTTACAGCACGGCCCGAGGCCCGAGAAGAACAAAATAGACCTGAGCCCATATAGAAGTTGGATTTGGGATGCAACAAGCTGGCAGGATGACTGGGAAAGAAGAGTTTAGGATTCCGGACTGGAGAGGTGACTGAGACAGATAGGATTGGGTGGGGGGGGCGGGGGATTGGAACAAGTGAAAAAGACAGTCGGCAAGAAGGTATGGATGGTGCACTGGGGTCTCCCAGAGTCAAGAAAAAGCCCAAACTTGAAGAGAAAAGAAATGGTTTGAAGAAAGCAGGCAATTTAAAAAAAAATTTTTTTAATTAAAAAGAGCATTTTAATCAGGCAATATTATACAGAATGGTGAAGAAAGAGGCAGAATGTCTAATTCTGGGAACTGTTCCAGAAGTGACCTGAAAGGAGCCTGACCCACAGAGGTGGCCAAAGTCACACCAGAAGGCCAAGTATGGAGAGTGGGGGGTGGGAGGGAAGGGAGTTCTCCCCAGGGAGAATAGTGAGTTTGAAAGCTCAGAGATCCAGGTCTTGGTGAATTCCTTCATTACAATTATTTCTTAGACCCTACTTTGAATGAGGCCCTTGTGGGGAGCACCGCCTGGCCTAAGGAAAGGTGTAAACAAAATAGGTTTGGTCCAGAGGCTGCAGGGAAGTGCAAACACTGGGGCCTCACAGAATGAAGTCCCGGAAAGAGCCAGCAATAAAGGGGATGTCAGGCCTTTGCACCAGATCTAGGGGTCTAGTAAGACAAACAGAAAGCTAGGGAATCTGGCAAAAAGAGGCACTGGCAAGAGCAATTTCAGCTGGTGCCTGGGGAATAAAGCCAGACACTGAACTGATAGGCAATGCATAGTGAAGAAATAGAGGCTGGGGAAAAAACAAAAACAAAAACATTTTATGACAGGTCATAACCCTTTATCCAAAACCCTGGAAGTCTGACGGATTTCAGAATTCTGACCGTTTTGGATTTTAGAAAGGCGATAGGATGTAACATCCAACGGAGTCTGGGATCAGACCCCGTAATCACGCATGTTAGTATTTCCGCAGTGAATCATGCAAATATTCACACCAAGCGAGATAGATAAAGATGGCGACGTTTCGGCTTCGTCAAAATCTTTTGGGTGTTCAGCGCTTTTTGGTCTTTGGAGCAGTTCAGGCGGAATGGACTCATTTCTACATCTGGAATAAAATCATATCCTGCCACAAATCGTGGGGTCACGTACGTGCCTTCTTTCTTTAAGCTGGACTGTAAGCGGCTTGACGACAGAATTCAAGTCCGATGATCCGTGGGTCCTCAGCGTAGGGCCGAGTACCCAGCGCGGGGATTTTAGCTGCACTCAATTGTCACCACTTCTAATCATTCCTCCGCCCGAGCCTGCTCACCGTCCCAGCTTGGCTCTTTCCGCAGCCCGACCGCCAGCCCCCTTCCTCGGCCCAAACCCCAGACTCGCTCCTCTATTGATATGCAACTGGCACGTCCTATTCTCTTCTTAAATCCAAACTCAATAGCCATCTGTTTGTTCTGGTATTCTAGCACTAATTGCCATTCCTGATTGTGTTTGATATGTTTGACCTGGTATTTTAGAACTAACTCTTAATTGTGTTTTTATTTAATATGGATCGCACATATAAAGCGAGAGCACAAGGAGTGCTATATAAATGCAAATTTTATTGTATTTCACTCCAGACCTCAGAAACTTGCCAAACTTGGTTGGGCTCTGAAGAAGTTTTCCCCTCAAGGGCTCAGGGAGGCTTCCTCTCTTTCTCTCTCTCCCTCTCTCTCTCTCTCTCTCTCTCTCTCTCTCTCTCTCTCTCTCTCCCTCTCTTTTTCTTTCTCTCTTTGCTTCCTCAAACCTGGGCAAATAAAAAGACTGAACACCCATCACATACAAGGCACCATCTCGCCACCTGGGTCCCCAACATGAAGGGCTTTAAGATTCTACTTGGTTTTGCACAAAATTAACAAATCTTACACCAGATGACATAAAAATGACATTTTTTTAGCCTGCTTTCGTGGACCAATTGAGCATTCTGCATTACGAAGTGCCATCCTAAACGGGTCACTACGACCTTATTTACAGTTTAAGTTTGCAGCGTGAAAAGGACTATTTTAATTTTCTGCTTCTCGAAGAACAGATTCATCGTTACGAAAATGTGCCATTAACCAGTAGATAATTGGTGCAACTTGCATGGTTCCACGGGAATTTTTCAGGAGAAGCTGTTCCACTTCCAGGAATTGTCTAAAGTTATTATTTTAACGAGATTTCAGGTCTTGTAAGAATTGAGTCAGGCACCACTTGGCATAGCAAGGAGTAACTCTGGCGACTTGTGAATCATCCCATTCAGGGGCCACCGAGTCACCGTGTTTGCTGTCTCTGCTCTAAGCAGCCACGCTAGCCGGCCCCCGCGCCACGGGAGAGTTTAGAGCTTCCACTGCCCGGGGTCTCGGTTTTTAACCTCTTGCCCTCACCCAGTCCTCAGGTCACGTTCCATCCAGCTTTCATGCCTTCTGGCTTTTCACGTCATTGCGTATTCTTCCCTCTTTGGTTTCCCCCTCTCTTTAGACTCGGCCCTCAGATGATCTCCTGAGCTAGGACCTCGGCTCTCTCTCAGCCTGTCTATGCCTGGGTGAATGAATGGATTTTGTGTTCGGTTCTCTCTTAGTCACTGATTCCATCCCGTTGTGTTCTTGAAAGAGTCCAATAGGTTACACACGCCTACGATGTGAACGGCAGATTTGGTTTTCATCCCTGGGAACAGAAAATACTTGCCATTTCAGGAATCTTTGTATCTTCGATGGCGTGTTTAATACCATTCTTTGTAGCCCAGAACTGGTCTTGGAAAATTACTAACATTCTCCAGTTGCGGGGCATGGCCAGGCCAATGAAATGCCACCAATATTATCATGAAGTCTCCATTGTTGTTATATCTGAGGAGAACTGCCATATTAAGAAAGATATTCTGGGGGCGCCTGGGCATCTCAGTTGGTTAACCGGCCGACTTGGGCTCAGGTCATGATATCACAGTTCACGAGTTCAAGCCCCACATCAGCTGACAGCTCAGAGCCTGCAGCCTGCTTCAGATTCTGTGTCTCCCTCTCTCTCTGCATCTCCTGAGCTCACACTCTGTTTCTCTGTCTCTCTCTCTCTCTCAAAAATAAATAAATGTTAAAAATTAAAAAAAAAAAGATATTCTGTTACTGCATGTTACCTTGTATATGTCACGATGAGACTGAATATCCCTTTACTTTGTCTGACCTTTAGAAAACCAGATGTAGCCGACAGCTATAAAGATTGTAGGAATTGTATAGAAACTGAAAATTCTTTGTTCACACTGGGGTGGAGGCAGCAATAATGACCAGTGTGACCAAGAATGGGTGGGCCAGATGCAGAAGGTAAGGACTAGAGGAATACTGGAAGTAGACACCAGTAAAGGGTCAAGATCCGAGAAATTAAGGTGCAAACCTGAGCAGGATTCTATAACGAGACATCAAGGCCTGGTAAGGGTTCTAGGAGCCGAAGAGCCACAACCGGAAGTAACTGTAACAGACAAGCAAGGCCGGGCATCCAGAAAACCATGAAGAGCAGGAAGTCGCCAGAAGCATGTCAAGGTCAGGAATCCAGGAAGTCAAGGGAGCTCTGTTGAGAGAGATGCTAGTTAAGGGCCTTGGTTAAGAGTCAGACAGAGCCTGTCTTCATATCCATGTACTGCGTGATGACGCCTGGCAAGCTACTTATCTTCTGAGCTCAGTTTTCTCATCTGGAAAGCAGGAATTCCAACAGTGGCCTGTGTCCCCCAGAGGGCGTGAGCATAAAATGGGTTTGTGCCTATAGCGTGCTCAGCCCAGCACCTGGCACCTAGAAACCACTGAAGACGTGGTGATAGATATGACACCAGCCCCCAAGGGGGCGAAGGAATAACAAGATATGAAAAGAATTGCCATGTGACTCCTTTTTATGTTTTATGACAGAATGGGCAATCGGACCAAAGCCTGATTGATCCCGGACCTGAAAGAATGAACGGGAACGTCATTGCCCGCAGCTGAACGAGGGCCTTGTGGCTCCGGGGAAATCCTGACACCTGCCGGAAGCCGGGTGTGAGAAGAAGAAGTCAGCATTCGCGACCGACTGTCTGGAAGACAAGAGGGCGGCTCGTTCCTTCCACTAAATGGTCTCTATTTCACATGGACTCAAGCCCAGAAGGCCAGCAATCCAAATGAAGGGCCTTATGTCCTCAAATTCATTTTTCTGAGCTGTGCTCTAGAATCATCGTGCCCTTGGCTCACTTCAAGGGAGGCTGAACGGCAGCTCTGTGAAGCTAGCTGTTGAAAGTACAATGCTGTAGGGGACCCCGGGGGGCTCAGTCAGTTGAGTGTCCAACTTCGGCTCGGGTCATGATCTCATGGTTTGTGAGCTCGAGCCCCGCATGGGGCTCTCTACTGTCAGTGCAGAGCCCGCTTCGGATCCTCTCTCTCCTCTCTCTGCCTTCCTCTGCTCATGCTCTCTCAAAATAAATGAAACATTAAAAAAGAAAAGGAAATACGATGCTTTATATTATCATACCACATAATGCCTCTCTCGGGATCTTTTGGAGATTATCAAAACCACAATGCCAGAACTTCCACAGAGAAACTGGTGCATGTTAATCTCATAGAAAGCATTTTTTTTTTAAGTTTATTTATTTATTTTGAAAGAGACAGGGACAGCGCGAGTGGGGAAAGGGCAGAGAGAGGGGAGATAGAGAATCCCACGCAGGCTCCACACGATCAGAGCGGAGCTAGACACGGGACTCAAACTCACAAAACCATGAGATCATGACCTGAGCCAAAACCAAGAGTCAGAAGCTTAACCAACAGAGCCACCCAGGCACCCCATGAAAGCACCGTTTTTAAACATAAGCCCCGTTTTCCTCTTTGCTTTGACCTTTAGGAAACTCGTAACTAAAATTGGACCCCTCTGATCATTTACATGGGTTCTTCAGTTAGACATTGGCTGTCATGTATTTTTGTTGGGTTAATTTTAATATTCTGGATCTAGACCAGGGGTCCAAACACTACAGCCCATGGGCAGGTCCAGCCTACCGCCTGTTTATTGTTCCAACAAGCACGCTGGTCCATTTGACCATTTCCTACGGCTGCTCTGACGACACAACGGCAAACTAAGAGTTGAGACAGAAACTGTGAGGCCAGAAAAGCCAAAAGTCGGTACCATCTGGCCCTTTCCAGAAGTAGTTTGTCACCCCTTGCTCTAGAGGCACTTCCTTCCAACCTTGTGGTCTGGATTTTTACACCCCACTGTGTGTTTCGTGACCCACCTCAAATCCATTTTGGAAGAAAGCCGGTTATAAACAATCTGACATTAAAGAGAGGCCATCCTACTCACTGCAGTTCTCCGCGCGCACGCGCGCGCGCACACACACACACACACACACACATATGAGACTGCAGCAAATCGAAGCAATCTCCTCCCTGGTGTTTGCGTGGATATTCTACCCTGACGCATGCAGTTAGTCAGAGCAAAAGGAATGATCACATTTCCTCATGCTAGATTTCAGTCCTCGGTCTCAAGGATGCCTCTCTCTTAGAGCTCATTAAAGTTGTTCTCCTTAAGTGCTTTACTAACTTCCTCCAAAAAATCAGTTTTCAGCAGGCCCCACTGGAAGCTAAGAGAAGAAATACCAGGCAAAGAGAAGGCAGGCATGCCACGGAGGCTAAGAAGGGCTCGGGGAGCCGGAACCGCTTGTGACCCTTCCACTCAGCGCCGGGCTTCACATGGAAATTGGATCATGACGATGACAATTACGAAAACTAAAAACCGTAATTTTTTTTTTCATAATTAGACCCACATGCACATGGTAATTGCTGCTGTGAATTTAATGCCCGGACTTGTTTCTCTTCCAAAAAAGTGAGAAATCAGTCAGGCTAGAACTTAGTAATGTTCTCGAATCTCACTTAATAAGGAGCAAAACATCTGATTTTCAAGGTATTTGAGGTCGGCTTCCTTCTAGTTGAGAGTGGTTTTATTTTTCTCTCCACGCAGGATATTTCTGGGGAGGTTTTCACCAAAAGCAACCAATTCAAGGGTGTGTGTCCATTTTGTAGAAGATTTACACGTTTTTCCAAAATCAAGTTTTAATTAACGAAGCATTGTACGGTCTTACTTAGCAAAATCTTGGAAATGCAAGTTGGCCATTAAAGCATAAACCAGCGTATTACTGAAATTACGCAATGATCTTCTTATTCTTAGTCTCAAGGCAAAAGACGGCACGTAGGAAGAAAATTTACGGGTCGGGGTAAAAATCCACACCAGGCCCTTTGAGAAATTTACTGAAATTTACTGAGAAAGTAACTTTAGGGACTTTTCTGCAGGGAAAACGGTTCAGGCTTAAGCAACTGCAATTAGACTTTTAATCTTACAGAAAATACTGTCCTTATAATTTTTTTTTAAATCCCGTGTGCCTAGTCTTTTAAAAGGGACTTCCCCTACTCCCACATTTATCTAAAAGGAAATCAATGCTTTACATTTTCTAGTGAAATCGTAAGGAAAACTATGGAAGGATCTGTGTTGTGAAAGGAAAACACGCCTA
Organism: Paguma larvata; assembly: GCA_030068075.1. NCBI lineage: Eukaryota > Metazoa > Chordata > Mammalia > Carnivora > Viverridae > Paguma > Paguma larvata. The sequence continues at coordinate 118,354,227 of CM057828.1, read as the reverse complement.
CATCAAACATAAAATCCGATATTGACAGCATCGTAAAGATATACGGCTTCATTTTGTTACTTCAGAACATTCTGGGCCATTTCTCCACCCACACAGGGAAACCAGGAGGAATGCAGGAATCAGAGAGCTGCATTCCCCGTTGCCACAAAATACTCGCACTTGGCAACTGAGAAAGAGTTGGGTCATCATTTCTAAATGATTACCAAGCAGCGAGGAGCCCAGGCCAAGCGCACAGGAGTCTCTGTGGTCCCTTCTAGCGCTCCGTCCGCGGCGTCACCAACCAAGCGTGTCGCAGGGAAAAAATCCACATTTCTGGGTCTTGTGGGGGGAGGCGTTCATTACTCAGCAGCACCCGTTTTGACATCAGAAGTAAGGCAAGAGTCGTCTGCTCAAGAAGGACTTTGACGCCCCTTTAAATGCTTTCTGCATCTCGTCCAGTCGAACGGGTGGGGAAGTGTATTTATTGCAACCACAAGGATGTGCAAATTTATTTATGGTATAAACGGGTCCTTTCTGCAAGTCCTAGCTGTCAACAACTTCTTATTTTCCTGGAGTGCCTTAGGAGCCAAGAATGTTTTGTTTCTTAAGCCGGGTACCTGGAGAGCTAAAATAACAATCTTGTTAATGAGAAGACAATGGCACTAACTGCTGTTTCCACAGGCCATACCTTTTAATTGCCGAGCGCTGGCAACTTAACAGTGTGTAATGAGTACATTGTTCCTCTTTTTTCTGCACACAGCCCCTGAAGCCGCTGGAAACCGGAGTTTGTTTTGTGTACAGAGCAGAGAAGACTCTTATTAAAAGCTGACGGAAGCGTTTTGGAGTGAGGAGTTTATTTTGACTGCTGAGGTATGTCTTGATAGTTTGCATTCAGATGCGAGAGGAAAAAGAGATAAAGTGGATTAGCCTCGATCATCTGGGAGATGACATTTCCCCCGTGTTTGAAGTATTTTATGAATTAGAGAATGGGACTGATTTTGAAGCCTAAATTAATTTAATCTGTTTGCTTTGATGCGGCAGCTGCAGCGACACACCCTAGTTCTTTGAAAATCTTCGGCTTCGAGGGTCTGGGCTTGGAAGAGCGAGGGCTGCGGGCAGGGCTGGGGGTGCCTCTTTCCCTGGGTGGGGAAACGAGCCGGTTTTCAGTTTCCCCTGGTGGATGCCTAGCATTCTTCGATGGGGTTTTGCCTCTACGCTCTCTCTCACAGAGGCCCATCTTGCTTTTTGTTTGTTTGGTTTTTATTTTTTATTTACTTTGGAGACGGCACAGGTGGGGGAGGGTCAGAGAGAAGGGGACAGAGGATCCCAAGCAGATTTCGTACATATAGGCAGTAGCAAGCTGGATATGGGGCTTGAACTCACAAACCATGAGATCATGACCTGATGCAAAGTCGGAGCTCAACTGACAGACTCACCCAGGCACCTCTATCATGCTCTTTACTAAAGGAGAAGTTGCCTGGCGAAGCCAACGTGAGGGAAAGAGAAGAAATTGTTATCCCAGGGCGCCTGGGTGGCTCAGGTGGTTAAGCAGCTGACTTCAGCTCAGGTCATGATCTCACACTCTGTGAGTTAGAGCCCGACGTTGGGCTCTGTGCTGATGGCTCATCAGAGCCTGGAGCCTGCTTCAGATTCTGTACCTCCCTCTCTCTCTGCCCCTCCCCTGCTCACTCTATGTGTCTCAAAAATAAATAAACGTTAACAAAAAAATTTAAAAAAAAAGAAATTATCCTAACCCTATTCCCTCCTAGCATGTTTTCATTAGGGAAAAAATCTTCAGGGTAAAGACGAAAGAGGCAGAAAGGTCCCTTTGGTCATGGCCCATTAACAGTGACTGACACCTACTTTGCCACAAATTTTGGCACTTCGCAGGGCGTCTCCATTTGCATTTAGAATCGGGATTTCTCTGGTGTCGTAGGTGGGCCAGGACATTCCAGAGCTGGGTAACAGCCGTGCGGATATGTCCCGTAATCCTCCTTAACCCCGCCGGGGAGGATAGGGGCCGTGCGTTCCCCATCAGGACAGAGAGAAAGCATCTTGACAACAACACTGTCTGAATGTCCACCGGCGACTGATTCCAAAACTCTCGGCTACTAGAGAGGAGAGTAGGTTAACCGGGTTCGTTGCAGGATCGATCATTGCCAACCCCAGGTCGGGTTGGCTTTTTACCGACGGATCCACTGACGAGCATCTGACTGTTTCAGAGCTGAGAGAGAAAAGTGAAATGTACCCTATCGTGGTGCTGTATTCAGGGTATCGGACCGCAGAATCCACCCCGACCAGCCTGGAAGGAAAATGGGCGGGCTGACTTTAGACAAGAAAGTACCTGGCAATCGGCAAGAAGAGGCAAGAAGTGTCCAGACTGTCCCATCACACGGGGCTGTTTCCACTGGCAGAACATTATGACAGGTCCGCATGGGACTTCCAGGATTCCCTGCTGAGAGGACCTTCGAGGTGGTAAGGTGCAAAAAAGAGAACCTGATGAATTTTCGGATGAATAACGGACCCATCGGGCAGTTGCCTGGTGTTGCAAGTCGAGGGGAATCGCCTCCTAACATCGGCTACTTGAGGTGGACACAGGGAAGAGTGTCCAGTTCCCGCCTTCCCACCCGGGCATGGCGACACGCCCTGTGACAGAGTGGCGGCTCTGTCCCTTCCAGCTGGGCCAGGAGTCAACCGGGCCTTTAAGTGAGGTTGCAGATGGGGCCTTCTCTCTCTCTCTCTCTCTCCTCTCTCTATTTATTTATTTATTTTGAGAGAAAGAAAAGAAAGAGTGGGGGAGGGGGCAGGGAGGGTGGGGGAGGGGCAGCGTGTGAGGGAGCCAGAGAGAATCCCAAGCAGGCTCTGTACTGTCAGTGCAGAGCCCGCGGAGGGGCTTGATCCCACGAACCATGAGATCGTGAGTCGGTCACTTAACCGACTGAGCCCCCCCAGGCACCGGGGCCTTCTCTTCAGAGCAATCCAGCTCGACCTCCGAGGCCGCGCTGTGTGTGCCTAACAAACACTCTACCAGCAGCCTCCCTCTTCAAATGTTCTCTCTGCGTTGTGAAATATTGTTTAACATTGGGGTTTTTTCTAATTACTGTTTACATCTTTGCAAAGAAATGATTTTTTCTAAAATCGAGGCGAACGTGTTGCCTTTATTTTCTCAAATACGCGAGTGTGCTTTTCTCCATTAGACGGCGGGTTCCAACAGACCCACTGACGCGAACACGCCCACGGGTCAACTTCTCAATGGTGAAGGGTAGCACGACATGTCACCCCAAAATACGACCCCTAACGTGCCAGTTTTGTACACTACTATTTCGCGCTGGAAAACACTTGAAAAACAACAAATACGGTAAAGGCGTTCTCTGGACTCCCCTCGTCTGCCTAGAGACGGACCTTCCAAAAGGAACTCAGTGGTCACAGATGCCCGGCTGGGCAGTTTCACCAACCAGGGAAAGCTGACCTTTATCACAGGAGAGGAGACCAGAAATGGGACACTGTCACAACCTACCATAGAGGAGAGAGAGCCCCCCTCGGCTCCACAGTTTTGGTCGCCTGCAATCCGCCGCAGGTCCACAAGGAGAGGAGGGTCACTGGCAACCTAACACGTCATGCACTTCATTCGCCGAGTCACAGGGGCATCTAATCTCCCATCATCACGAGGGGGAGTCCAGTATCAATAAACATTTTGAGAGAGAGACCACTTTCGTGGAACTTTTGTTACAGTATATTGCTAATGACTGTCTTATTATGTGTTTGTTTGTAATTTTATTTATTTAAGTAATCTCGGCACCCAATAAGGGGCTCCAACTCACGACCCTGAGATCAAGAATTGCAACCATTTCATTAGTTGTTATTGCTGTTAATCTCTTACTGTGTCTAATTTATTAATTAAATTTATCATAGGTATGTGTGGAAAGGAAAAAACACAGTACACAGAGGGTTTGGTACTGTTAAAAAATTTCACCTGAGGAAATCTTAAGCTCTAATTGGCTTTATTAAGTGACTCATGAATGGGCAGCGCCCCATCCAGCCATGCAGGGGAAGCTCCGTGGACTTGGACTTGTACAAAATGGAAGGTTTTATAGGAAAGAGGGTGGGACAAGAAGTTATTAGCAAAAGAAAAAAACAAAGATTGTTTCTGGCCAGGTTACCTTTCCTTAGGGGAAGGGCAGGCGGGAGTGGCGGGGAGGGGGGGGCAGGGATGGAGAGGGCCCATGTGACAGATTAATTCATTGGTGTTGACCAGAAACTTCCAGATTGATTGGCTTAAAATCCCACTCCAGGAAAGGTTTACACTGCAATTAAGCACTGGCTTGCTGTTTCTGAGGGCAAGTAACTCCACCTTGGACCGGTAGTTTTCTTCTTAACGGTGCTGTCTGGGGGTCTTGAAACACAGCCCCTGCGGTTATGGAGGGATTCCCGTATCTCCCATCTATTCTATGGGCCCATTCATCTTTCCTGAAAATCATTTCATCTCCCCTAAGAGACCTACAGCTCCCCTTCCCTTTCCCTATTAAGATGGCATTTAAGCCCGAATTCAAAGGCACCTCAGGTAATCAGTCATCTTTCCCTGTGTGCCCCCAATACATGAGATGTACATGTTAATAAACCCATTTGATTTTTTTCTTGTTAATCTTCTTTTATTACACAGATCTCAGCCAAGAACTCAAGGGTAAAGGGAAAATCATTTTTCCTTCCCTACAATGCGCAGTTTTCTAATTCCCTATTTCCAGGATCAGATATTTCTGTGCGATCGGGGAGAAAAGAGTGAAAACAAGATGGCAGAAAGCAGGAAAGACAAGCTGGTATACCCAGGACACCCAGATGCTAAAAATAACCAGGAGGCTGGTACAATCATTAGAAAATAGGATTCAGATCTTAACCATTTGCAACGTGGATGGAACTGGTATTACGCTAAGTGAAATAAGTCAGACAAAGACAGATATCGTATGTTTTCGCTCCTATGTGGAAGCTGAGAGACCTAACAGAAGACTATGGGGGAAGGGAAAGAAAAAAAAAGTTACAAACAGAAAGGGAGGAAAACCATAAGAGACTCTTAAATACAGGGAACAAACTGAGGGCTGATGGGGCGGTGGGAGAGAGCGGAAAATGGGTGACGGGCCTTGAGGAGGGCACGCGTTGGGATGAGCACTGAGTTTGTAAGTGATGAATCACGGGAATGTACTCCCAAAGCCAAGACTACACTGTATACACTGCATGTTAGCTAACTTGACAATAAACTTGACTATATAGATATGATTTATATATTTATTTATAAATATATATATTTATAAGTAATCATAGATAGATAGATAGATAGATAGATAGATAGATAGATAGATAGATAGATAATGATGCAGTAGGCGAAAGAGAAGATTAGGACCTGAGGTCCCTGGGTGGGGAAAAAACACCCATTCTGGAACAAAGCTGGGAGTGTCTGGCCGTGGTACACTCCCTCAGGCATAAGGATCCTCTTAAGAATGTAAGGATACTACCTACTCCCTCTCAGGTTCCCTTCGGGAATCTGACAAAAGACCTAACTAAAAATAAATAGTAGACCATAAAACCTATGACCCGCAAGGAGCAGTATGGCCATAGACCACCCCTCGTACAATTGAACGGAGCCAATCAGGAATGGACAACCCAGCACCTGGAGCTATCCAGCCCATAAGGGTAGGACCTGAGAACGAAGGAGAGGGAAGGGAAGGGGTGGGGGGGCCGACCAAAACCTTATCAAACAAGGACCCTTGCCCACCTATAGGCACGGGCATTCACTTTCCAGGGTCCCCGCTCTGTAAAGAAACCTTTCCTACTATTCTTCCTTTCTGACCTGATGCTCTAATAACCTTTTCCCTGCGGCTCATTTTATGTCCACCTCTTCATTCTTCGAAGCAGCGAGACAACGAACCGCAGGCACGGAGGTAAAGAATCCTGCCGTGCTGGAACAGGGGACGCTCCTGCCTCCCTCCCCCTCCCCCCTCCGTCTCTCCCCTCCACCTCTCCCAGGGACTGTGGGGAGCAGGTTTTCACTTCTCACGGCAGCTCAGCTCCGTAGACTCGACCCTGACATGAGGCCAAGCCAGGTGCCTCCCACAGTGCCGCCCGCGGGCCATTGCCTTCCCACAGCACCACGGGCTTCAGGCGCAGCTGCAGTGCGGTCAAACGGCAATGGGTTTTAAAAGAGAGACCCTGGGGCACCTGGGTGGCCCAGTCAGTTAAGCGTCTGACTTCAGCTCAGGTCATGATCTCACGGTTTGTGAGTTCGAGCCCCATGTCAGGTCCGGGCTGGGTGCTGACAGCTCAGAGCCTAGGGTCTGCTTCAGATTCTGTTTCCCCCCTCCCCTACTCATGCTCTGTCTCTCTCTCTCTCTCAAAACTAAATGACCATTAAAAAAAAATTTTTTTTTTAAAAAGAGAGAGAGAGACCCTGGGGTGCCGGGGTAGCTCAGTCGTTACGTACCCAACTCTTAACTTCAGCTCAGGTCATGATCTCATGGTTTTGTGGGTTCGAGTCCCAGGTCAGGTTCTGTGCACTGACCATGCAGAGCCTGCTTGGGACTCTCTCTCTCCTGGCTCTCTGCCCCTCCCCCACTCTTGCTCTCTTCGTCTCCCTCTAAGTAAATAAATAAACTGGGTTTTTTTTTAATTATTAATTTTTTTGAGAGAAAGAGAAAGTACACATTGGGGGGTAGGCAGAGAGAGGCAGACACAGAATTCAAAGCAGGGTCCAGGCTCTGAGCTGTCAGCACAGAGGCCGACACGGGGCTCGAACTCACAGACCATGAGATCGTGACCTGAGCCGAAGTCGGACGCGTAACCGACGGAGCCACCCAGGCGCCCCCGTAAATAAATACACTTTTAAAAAATTAATACCAATGAAAGATCCCTACAGCTTGCAGGTCTGTGTGCCAAGCTTTGGGGGCTGGAGCAGCTTCTCCAGGACGCGGAGGGCAGGGCGAGTGTTGCTTCACTTCCTTGCGGCAGGGCACAGGGTGAAATGGTGCGGTGCTCTAAGCCGTCACTTCGTTGCCCAAGAGCTATCCGCCGGGTTTCCACAGAGGAGACTCCGGGCATGAACAGCTGCACCCCACCTGTAAAGCGTTTGCGATTCCGGTTTGGAAGGCTGTTCGGGCCACGTGGACTCGCAAGGAGTCAGGGCCCCTGACTTTTTGCCCAGGCACCTTGAGCCTGGAAAGCTTGAAAACAATTCTAAAGCTCCTCCAGCCAGGCGGGCCTCCCTGTGCGATGACAGAACAATCCCAAATCTGCGAGAAGGCGCTTGAGAGGCTAAGGATCTTCCCCCAGCAGTAGGGAAAACTCCCAGGAGGCCCGGCGGGAATTCCAGGCAATCCTCCAGGCTCCGGCTCCCGATTTTCATTTAAATCACACAGTCTCTCTAAACCTCCGTTGCCTCTTTGGTAAAATGGGACCGATGATTCCTTCATGACGTTAATTGTGAAGACAGAGCTGTCGACTTTGCTGTGTTATTGTTGCACCCACCACCTGCGCCATGTCCTTCACGCTGGAGATGCATTTCAGAGGGTACGTCTCCTTGTCTGTTTGGTAAGAAAATTATTTGCAAGCAACCAAAGGAGAGCCTTAGCCAATATAAAATGAGAAGCAATCCTTCTGGAATACACATGCCACCGTCGCTGGATTTTTAGAGCAATACCCCACGAGGAAGGAAAACACTCCTAGTTAATACTCATCTGAGATTGTAGGTGTTGTCAAAATACACTTTCTGTTCTCTTTGCGTGTGTTTGTGTGATAAGAGTATCAAGTTATCTAATTTTTGGAGCGCTTCTTCTGGGTAAAATGCCATACTAAATGTTGAGGGGGACGGAGATAAAGGTTCGAAAAAACAGACCCTCGTGCAATTAATTTAGGAACCCACTCAACGTAATGCAGTCCAGGTACTAGTCTGTCATTTGCAAAGCGACAGAATCTCAGTGGAGACTGGCTTGAGAATGATTTCTTAGCTGTGTACCCCATGGATGAAGGGAGCAGTGCATCTCTTCTAGAAAGAAGAGAAATCAGTGATCAGTTCATCAGACCACCCCAACTGATAACATCGCCGTCGTCATTCATAACAACCACACCAGAAGTTCAATGAAACTAGCACATGGGCAAGAAGTTATTTTTTAAATGGATGAAATGGTGCTACTTGAATGGACCCGGGATAAACCAAACCAGCCCAACCACGCATGCTAAGTGGTCCTCCATAAGGGACAGTATTTCACTCAGTCTAGTTCCAGAGACCCAGTACATGTGAACAGATGGACAGGTGGAAAGACCAGAGGTGTGCTCCTTCTGTCCCCGCTGGCAATCCCACCGTGCTGCCGTGCCCCCCAGGGTCCCTGCTTCAGAACCACAGCTATCCCCACCTGGCACTAAGCGTGCCATAGATTCCGTATCTTTTTCTTGTCCAGCTCTCCCTGCAAACAGTAAGTTCAGGGAGGAAAAGCGGCTGAGGGTGTCCTGCTCACCACTTACTGGGTACCTACCCCATGCCCAGCAGAGCCAGAGAAGTGAGCGAAATAAGGCCCCTTTTTCCGTGCAGGTTGCGTTCCTGGGCACCCAAGCAGGTAAACATACATCAGATGCAAGGGGAGCCAAGAAAAAAGAGGAAAGACAGGAATGGGATCCTGACATAGGTGCCGGGGAAGGCCTTGTCCTCCCAGGAGGAGCTCTGGGGAGGAGCGGCCCCAGGGGCAGGAGCCCACCTGGCCTGTTTCAGGAGCAGCCCTGGGTGGGGGTGAGGTTTGAAGAGAAGGACTGTGATGAAGATTCAGATTGCTTTGCTACGTAACATGAGATGTTACAGAGTTTGGAACAAAGAGGGCTCAGTATCAGGGTTCAGGACATCAGCGAAGACACTGGATACGCTACCCCAAAATATGCCACTTTGGCATAAGAATTCTTTGGAGCCGAAGGCATTTGAGTTCCTGAAATCCCTTATCTGCCTGAAAGCACCATCTCCCAAAATAACTCAGTTGTAATTGTAGTAAGTCCCTCTCCAGAGAGCAACTCTAATCTCTTCTGGGAGACGGAAGTACCACACCCAAGCAGACAGAATTACAAAACTGTTGTCTCTTTCATCGGTTTTTACTAAGGTGTCATTTATCTTTCAAAAGTCATTTGTTCTCCTAGAGGTGTCCGTTTGCCCCTCCCCTCCCCTATTATGAAGGTATATAACCCCCCAAACCTCATTTCTTTGTGAACTTCCATGCCTACGTAGGTAATTAAATCATTTATTCTCTTGCTGATCTGTTTTATGTGGATTTAATTTGCAGGCCCCCAAACACAGACTTAAGAGGATTGAGGAAAAGTTTTTTTTCTCCCTAACATTGCCTTCTCCTCGTCAGAAGCCTTCTGTTCCACCCCTAGCCCGTTCATATTTAAGCTGAATATATGAAAACACGTTTGTTCTCAGGTTTTGTGAAACGATATGAGAAAGCGTGTATATTCCCATCTAAGAATATATAATTATGTTTAATTCCTCAAAAAAAATGTCCTGCATATAGCATGTTTTCCAAAATCTCAGAAGTCGGTTCTTTGAGGGTCTCCCTATGTTCACACCTCAGGATTGTTGAATTTTGTCCTCGCAAAGTGCTCCTCTTTCCTCCAAGAGAGGAGAGCCAGGACCTCGCTGATTGTAGCCATTGGGGGAGGGCAAAGGGATAGTGCCGAGATAAAAGAACCAAGGCCAGGAGGCCACTGGAGTGCTCTAAGATGGAGATTTTTTTTTCTCTTCGAATGAATGTTCTTTAGTCCTGCATCAACACCCAACCACCGTCACCCTCCACACCAGAAACGATCTTTACAGTGCTTACACTTCCTTAAGAGAATATTGAAACTCTTTTCCAAGGACTGCATTGTCTTAGCTGGGAAACGGGATGGCTGGAAACTCAAGAGAGGTTAAATACTTAACCGACACCCAGAGGTCAGCTACCGTCACGGAAACGGAATGTCGAAGACGATTCGGTGAGTCTGGTTCCCATCAATCACACGCATTTCATCTTGGCCTAAGTTATGTTCTTAGTATCTGTGTAACTTGGTCAGGTAAGACGGGACACTCTGTTGGTCATACGCTATTTACCTACTGGGGCCCTTGGAGGTCTTAATGATCTCTGACTCGCCTGGATTTAAAGTTCAGTGGCCAGAATCCAGGGCCGGTCTCCTTACGTTCCAAAGAACTCTGAGAACAACACGAATACCAGGAAAGCAAAGGGTCCCAGGAAAAGGGCTTTCCCACCAACTTATACATGGAGGATTCCCCAGAGCATCGTGCGAACCCAGAAATTAGATCTTCCTCCACCCCCAGCTCACCATCACCCTTCGCTATAAAAGTCTTATTTCTTATTACTTTAATTAAGTTTCTGACATCATCCCAGTGAAGGCTTTGTATTCATGCAGTCTTGCAGAAAATAGCCCAGAGCCCCACAATGGCGGCAGTAAACCCGAGTCACCCACCCGAGGCCTCCACCCAAGTCCCCTGCCATTAAAACGTCAATGTTATTAAAGGCAGCAATCAGAGCATCAAACCTCTACCTGAAGAGAAGGCATCTGGTTGTGTTGGTCTTGGCTCTCTGGTCCCCCATCGCCCCTACTCTGGTCGGCTCCCCTCCCCCAGCCCATACAAGGATTGCTCTCTGGCTCTTCCAAAGCTGGGGCAGCTGTTCTCTCTGCAGAAACAGGATTCAGTCCTGTGGCCCCAGCGGCCCAGCCTCAGGGATCACCGCCCCTTAAGTGGGGTGCCAAGCCCCACCGACCGGTTGCTAAAAATGATGTCTCCGCATCTGCTCCCAGACAGAGCCGAAAGAGGGGTTTTGGAAGAACATGCACTTCCAAGAAACAAACTGCAGGGGCGCCTGGGTGGCTCAGTCGGTTGAGTGTCCAACTTTGGCTCAGGTCATGATCTCACGGTTCATGAGTTCAAGCCCCACATTGGGCTCACTGCTGTCAGCACAGAGCCAGCTTCGGTTCCTCTGTCCCTCTGTCTCTGTCCCTCCCTCGCTTGCACTCTCTCATAAGTCAATAAAAAAAAACATTAAAAAACAACAACAACAAACAAACTGCATTTCAAGGCACAACAGTGAGTTAACCCCTGGGAAATTATGGCCTTTGGAGTACCTCTCATACGGTAGCTTGTTGTTCTATTTCCGACTCTCATTTACAAAAAAGAGACATTAGTCCAAAGATCTCACAATGTTTTTCTACTCACGCAAAACAACGTAGACCTTAACGTTCTGTATAATCTATGAGAATGTCTTCAATTCAGCTGGAGTGATTCAGCTCTTAAATCTGACCCAGAAGAATATCCTGCATTTTCTAACTTCCAGAGAACATTCTGGCTTATGAAGCGCTCCGTGTACATTTCTTCATCAGGCCCTCAGGGCAGGTGAGGGAGCTGGAGACGTCCTGGTTTTAGCAGGACTTCTGGTTGCCGGCTAAGGACCCTCCACCACCGGCAAGCTGCCATAACAGGAGAGTGTTCCAAGAACACTTAGAATCAGCCAAGTTTCCTGCTAACAAACTTGCACAGAATGCACAGTGACTTTTAAGATTTTGCATACTTCAGTCACCAAATATTTATCAAGCCCCTGTAACGTGCCAGCCTCTGGCTAGGCAGTGAGGATCCCGTCAAGAAGAAATGAACGGAAGGACGACGTGACGTCACGCTAATCTGGGATCACAGAGTAACGTACGTGTAGTGTAAGGTCAATGTAAAGTTGCAACTTCTAAGGATAAAGATAGAGGATGCCGACTTAGTCAAGGAGAGCTTCCTGGAGGAAGTAACCCCCCCCCCAGCTGAGATGGAGAATTGAGGGCACCTGGAGAGGAGAGGAGGGGGCAATTGTACAAGGAGGGCAGGCACTCTGGAAAGGTGCTGTGATGGGCAGGGCATGGATGGGAAGGGGCCCCGAGGAGGCCAGCACGGGGAGCAGAGGGCACAAGAAATAAGGACCCGGCAGGATGACGCTGGAGAGAGAAGGGGGGGCCCATGTGCGGGGATGTGTAGGACGCCTCCCAGCTCGGTCCTTCCCTTCGGGGTAACAGGAAACCGTCGAAGGGGGGTGTTGCGAGGAGGTGGTTATTTTATTTATTTACTTATTCATTCATGTTATTTATTTTTGAGAGACAGAGAGGGAGCGTGAGCGCATGCCTGTGCACAAGTGGGGAGGGCAGAGAGCGAGAGGGACGGGGAATCCGAAGCAGGTTCCGCGCTGTCAGTGCAGAGCTCAACGTGGGGCTCGAACTCACGAACGATGAGATCATGAGCTGAGCTTCGACCCAGAGCGGGTCACTTAACGGACCGCGCCACCCGGGTGCCCACAGACGGTTGTTTTCAATAACACGCCGGGGGACTGCGAGAGGAGGAGGCCGAGCGGGAAAGGTAAATGAGTGCGGGTCATCGAAGCGACTCACGTGAGAGATAAGGACGCCGGGACTGGGGTGGCGGCAGGGAGAGGGAGCAGAGCCCCAAAACGGGAGGGGGACCCCGGGCACCAACGACGGATGGCTATGGGAAATGGGGAAGAGGGACGTGTCACGGGGTCATTAAAAGATATTCACATAAGGGACGCCTGCGCGGCGCAGTCGGTTAAGCGTCCAACTCTTGATTTTGGCTCAGGTCGTGATCTCAAGGTCATGAGATCGAGCCCCGCGTGGGGCTCGGTCCTGAACGTGGAGCCGGCTTAAGATTCTCTCTCTCCCTCTCACTCTGCCCCTCCCCTGCTCACGCTCTCTCTCTCTCTCAAAATAAATAATAAAACAAATAAAAGATATTCACTGAAAATAGTTAAATATATATGGAACAGGTGTCTGGTCTCATGACTGATGCCCCCCCAAAGCAAGTTTGGGCCATAGTGCAGTTTCCGGAGTCGGAATCCCTGAAGTGGTCCAACAGGTTCTGACAGCTTAGAGAACGCCTGGTTCCCGCCACTGTCTTGTTCGTTGGGGGCATAACCACACAGACCTGACTGGTTCCGTAATGCTCAGAGTGTTTAAGTAACTGGCCCAAAGCGACGACAGCGCCAAGGTTCACTGCTGAAGACAGAACCAGGTAGGGACTGAGAAACCACGCTGAGGAAATTAGAGCCGAGCGATTTCCAGAGTCTACGAGTTAATGTCCAATGGGTCTACAGGCGGTGAAATGAAGTAGCCTTCAAGCAAAATTTCGCTAGAGCGCCAACGTGTTGCTGTGGGAGGAGAATGAGGTGCATCAACCGCTTCGGAAATAGTTTTACACTTTAAGGTATTTAAAGGTACTTTAAGGCATTGAAAGCCTGAATGCAGGGGTGCCTGGCTGGCTCAGTCAGGTTAAGCATCCGACTTCGGCTCAGGTCATGATCTCGCTCATGAGTTCGAGCCCCGCATCAGGCTCTGTGCTGACGGCTCGGAGCCTGGAGCCTGCTTCGGATTCTGTATCTCCCTCTCTCTCTCTCTCCCCTTCCCCTGCTCACGCTCTGTCTCTCTCTGTCTCTCAAAAATAAGTAAATGTTAAAATAAATCAATAAAAACATTAACTAAATACGTAAGTAAGTAAACAAATAAATAAAGCCTGAATGCAGAAATCAACCCAATTGCAGGTTGAGAGATAAAAATTCCCCCAAATTCGAAACAACATCATGAACCTCAAGCTTTTATTTCATTCAACAAACTTTTTTTTTTTTTTTTCAAAGAGAGAGCGTGAGCAGGGAAGGGGCAGAGGGAGAGAAAGAATCTTAAGCAGGCTCCACACCCAGCAGGGAGCCCCACACGGGGCTCCATCACGAGACCACGAGATCACGACCTGAGCCAAAATCAAGACTTAGATGCTTAACCAACTGAGCCACCCAGGTGCCTCTCAACACACATCTATTAAGTGAACTACCTTGGGAAAGTCACTCAACGCTTTGGGCCTCAGTTTCCACATGAGTAAAAAATGGATACAATTAGGGGCACTGGGTGGCCGAGTCATTTAAGCATCCAGACTGCTGATTTCAGCTCAGGTCATGATCCCACGGTTCGTGGGTTCAAGCCCAGTGTCGGGCTCTGTGCAGGTAGCATGGAGCCTGCTTGGGATTCTATCTCCCTCTCTCTCTGCCCCCCTCCCCTCTCAAAATAAATAAATAAATTTTTTAAAAAGTGGATAATAATAATAATACCTATTTTCTAGGATTGTTGTGAGGACCAAGTGAGTTAGTTCGGGTAAAGCTGGGGCACCTGGCTGCCTCGTCAGCACCTTCGTGGACCACTGTCCCTCAACTGCTGTCCCACCACATACACCCTTCCGATCCTCTCTTCACGGCCTACCCCTTGCACTCTCCTTCACAACACACTCTGTGCCCACCGCTAGTATTCATCCTTCACAGGCTGTCAGACCAAGAACGGCAGAAAAAGATACAGGTGCCAAAGCAGACCACACACACACACACACACACACGCACACCGAGAGCAGATGAGCAGGTCTGTGTGTGCACACACACATACATATACGGATGTAAGTTAGAGGACTGTGCTGCCAGGAATAGAGGCAGCGTCTACATGAAATCCGTGTGTTCCAAAGGAATAACGTGAGACTCTGGTGCGGGAAGTAACCATACTATTTCCCTCCATAGTAACTTGATCTTTGTAAGAATATCTCACCCCTTTGGAGTCCCTGACATTTTGTTTTTAAAAAAAAATTTTTTTTAAGTTTATTTATTTTTGAGAGAGACAGAGACAGAGTGTGAGCAGGGGGAAAGGCAGAGACAGAGGGAGACACAGAATCTGAAGCAGGTTCCAGGCTCTGAGCTGTCAGCACAGAGCCCGATGCGGGGCTTGAACTCACAAACCTCAAGATCATGACCTAAGCCAAAGTCGGATGCTCAACCGGCTAAGCCACCCGGGCCCCCCTTGTCTTTTTTAATGCAATTGTGAATGTGCTGGGGAGACAGGCTCCCCAGCCTCTAAATAAAGTTTTAAAATCTTTGGTCCCTTGCAAAGCAAACGGTTTGTGCGTGGGTTCTCCAGTCCTCCGGACCCTCACCTGCAGGCCAACCACACGCTATGTAAGGAGTTTGCCAGCATCCTTACTGCTCCTGGTCCAGGATCTCAGACCTCACACTAGACTCCATCTTCCTCTTAATCTCTTCCCCCCTCTCCCCTGCCCCTCCTCCCTCTCTCTGCCCCTCCCCCACTTTGGATTCCCTGAGCTACTCAGTCCCCATATACGCTTGCCTTTCCTACTACCTCCACCAGCAGTTTGTTCTGAAGTCCACGGAGCCAATTCCTCAGTGGCTCCTTGAAGATATGACCCTCTAACTACAGCCATCCGCCCCCAGTCATGCACCCTGGGACCTCAATCTCATACCCTAGGGCCCCAGAGCCCCCCCCCCCACAACTCCACCAAGATCCGTACTAAGAAGGCAATGCGCCCAGAGGCAGCTGTGTTGGGAACACAACCATTAGAGTTTTCTGAACTTCATTTTTGCTGGCCTTTCTTAGAAAAGCGATCTTTTACCACGAGCCATCCGGCTTTAGGGGGCCCGTTCTGTCCCAGGGAAGTCCACACGAGACAACACAGGGACAAGAGTCCATCTGGCAAGTCTCTGAGAGCCTTACAAATGTGAGACACTGTTCTCAGTTCCGGTGAGCCCCGCTGGGCTGGGGGCCTGCGGTCACCCGGGAGCACCCCCCCCCCCCCCCCCCCGCCTCCCGCGGTCTCTGGACAGGCTGCTCGGTCCTCAGGCGGAGGCCGGCCCCATCCACCCAGCCAGCAGGAGCGGCCAGGTTTGTGGCCAGGTGAGCGGGCTGCCGGGACGGAGCACATCTAAAGACCCTTCTGTTGTTTTCCTTCAAATAACTTCCAGAGAGGACTATCTTAGAAAAAAATCTGAGAGCATTCAAAGAACTAAGATGTGAAAGGGGCTGAGAAATAGGGCCCATGAGGAACGGGGGGAAAGAAGCTGGGATTCTTAGTCTGAGAAGGGAAGGCCCAGAGGCCATTTAACGATGGCCAGCAAGGTTTAAAGGGATATTCCTCAGGGGCCGAGACCAGCTGCTCACGGTCGCCAGCGAGGACCGAACAAAAGGAAACGCAATGCTGGCTTCCACACGAGCGATTTCGGGGAGAAACAATCTGGGCCGAGGAGGGCCTCGAACTTGGGGCAAGTTATCCGGGGCGACCGGGGCCTCTGGAGCTCTTGTCCAGTGAAAAGAGAGGGGGCCCGCTCTCCCGGGACAGGTCGGGACGACCCCCTCGTCAGGTGTCAGGGCAGCCGCAGAGGGAGGGGAGGCCCGCGCAGGGTCCCGTGTCCCTGCGTCTCTGCGGCTTCCCAGCTTCCTTCCTTCCACCGAGAGCCTCCGCGCTTTTGTCCTCACCGCATACCTGGTTTTTGGACTCCGGCATTCGCAGAATTGAGTCAGGGGAGAGGTAAAAGGGAAGGCATGCCAGGAATGAGAAGGCGGAAGAGAAACGGAGTCATTTTCTGCGAGAGAGGGCGGGAGACACGCAGATAACTAACCGTAGGCCCTTAGTAACTGTCCTTTTCCAGAGTAAGAATCTCTCGCTTTTTCATATGAAAATTAGCTTCCATATAAATACACTAATTGGCCATTCTTTCCCTTTCTTTCCAGGTTTCCTGGCATCCCTTTGGAGGCTCCTTTAAACCTTCAGTATTAGCCTGTTTCAGGCTCCTGCACAACAAAAGCCAAAGACAGATTCTTACTGTTGAATCGGCACATTGCAAAGCCAAAGCCAAAATCTTTGGTACGAGGCTCCCCAGCCTTTCCTTCCTAGATATTTTTCTTCGTTTTAATTCCTTAAGACCTTTGGGTTTTAAGGTCTCTCCAGCCTTCAGCTTTCCTATTAAATCCAATGCTAAGGGATGACTCCTGTGTCCCCAGAACCAGTGTCTTCGAGTCAGATGGCCATCCAGGGACAACCACGCCCGTCCGCTGGGCGGAAATGCCACCTCCCCGTGGACGGCAGGGCCACTCTGGGAGCTGGCCAGGGGTGGCTGCACTGTCTCTGGCGTCTGCTCCTGCTCAGGAAAGAAGGGACATCTGTCTAGAGTTGCATCCAGTGTCCACTGGTGTGTCTCTGGAGGGGCCACCCCCAAGATCACCTTCCTCAGGCACCGGCAATCATGGGTACCAGGCTGCAAACTCCACCAGGACTGGGCCCTCTCTGTCTCGTTCACGGTGTGTGTCCCTGGTGCCCGAACAGCAGGCTGGCACACAGTGAGAGACAAAGCGGTATTAACAGTCACAGAACAGGTGCCTGAGCAGAAGCACGCCTTGGAGACCGTCCGTTCGTGGCCACCATTCTAGGCAGGGAAGGTGCCGTACAAGGCCCTTCCCACACCTGTCGGAATCCGTGAGGACCTATCTGCAATGTCTCATCTCCTCGCCCTGGAAATAAATACCTTTTCTCGTGAATCAGCCCATGCTGAAGTGTTACTGGGTACTAAAGGGTTAATGTGTGCTTTTCTCCCTCTTTCCCTCTCTCTCTCTCTTCCTCTCTCTCTCCCTCCCTCTCTCATGGACTCTAGGCCTGAGGCTGACCTCCCCCTCCCCCCCCCCCCCGCCCCAGTCCCTCTTACGCCAGCCCCTCCCTTGCTTGGCAATGGGCATTCATCCCCGGAGTCAGAGGAGAAACTCCACAGCGCCTGCATTCTTGAATCGAGGCCAAGAAACAGCCAGCTGTAGCAGAACCCGTGGAGATCAGAGCTTCACGCGTTTGCCAAGCGTCGATTCTGCCGGCTGCCGCAGGAGCTCATGCCCGCACAGCCCTACCTGAGCAGAGTGAACACGGAGCCAGCCCTCACAGGACGCAGGAGGCCAGAGGGTGATGCTCGGAGGGCCCCAGGGGGCCCTGACATCACCCCAGCCTGGGGCCGCCAGCAAGCCAGCCCAGAAGGGCCAGGCTGTGGTACTGAGGTGAGAGACACAGTGAAAACAACCACGTGGTGGCACTTCCGGCTCCCAGACCTGCCTGTGTGTGCCCCAGAGCCACCCCGGAGCTTTCTAGAAGTAGATATCGGCTGCGCCCTGGCCCAGATCTACCCACTGCATCAGCATCTCAAAGGGTAGGCCCCAGAATCTGCATTTTTAAAAAATGTTTATTTATTTTGAGAGACAGAGCGTGAGCAGGGGAGGAGCAGAGAGAGAAGGGGACAGAGGATCCGAACAGAGAGATCATGACCTGAGCCAAGGTCGGCCACTTAACCACCTGAGCCACCCAGGTGCCCCAGAAGCTCCACTTTTAAAACCGCTCCGAGAGATTTGGACAATCCAGTTTGGGAATGATTTCCCTACAGGCTGATGGACCTACATTCTCTCCCCTCTTTCTACAACTCTTTTCTGCCCACCAGGTGGGAACCTGACTCATCAAGTTATACCGGTTGACTGTCGGCGTCACTAAGCCTTGTCCGTCTTTCCCAGGATGAGCCTAAGTCTGTGCTCCCGAGTCCTGTGCTCCCGACACCCCAAAGCAGAATCTCTGCTAACTAACATGAGTTGGACTTTTCCGCTGTTAGGAAGTACGAGGTGAAAGACAACTGCAGGGGCACCCGGTGGCCCACAGTCTGTGGGATCGAGCCCCATGCTGGCTGACAGCCTGCTTGGGATTCTCTCTCTCCCTCTTTCTCTCTGCCCCTCCCATCACTCACGTGTGCATGCTCTCTCTCTCAAAATAAGTAAGTAAACTTAAAAAAAAAAAGAAAAGAAAAGAAAGGCAACTACAAAATTTCATTGATTCAATTCGAGAAATCCTAGCACCTCTCTATCTTGGGGGGGGAGGGGTGAGCAAGCCACATTCCTTAATGTTGGGAGCCGGAGCCAGGCATCACGGTGGGAACCGGACTTGTAAATGCCTGGGCCGGAGGAGGAAGCTGATGGAAGCCTCCATTCCTGCAGGGAAGCAATCTTTACTGGGACTGAGCTCTGGGAGGGTTATGCTCAATCGGAACTTGAAAAGTAATGTTCTCTACACTGTACCTGCGGGCTCTGGTCCCAAGCATGTTCCAGCTGAGGGGACACGTGAGGATTTCTGGGGATGGCTCTGCGTCACCACTTGGCTGGCTCAGCCCTCTCTGTGGCCTGTGCACCCAGTGCGGGGCTGTCCACAGACTCTGTGGGACGGAGCCCTTGTGCTTAACCTCCAGCCCAAGGATCTGCGGCTCCAGCTCCTTCAGTGGCCGGGGCGTTTGACACCTGCCCCTGACTCCAGCTCCCAAATCCTCGTCACTATGTCCCGCAGCCTCTGATGTACTGCTAGACTTCATCTACTGCCTGCTGTCAATCACCTCTGTCAGGGTTCCCCCCACTCGCCCCAACCCCTCCTGTTGCCTCTTGCTGGCTCTCCAAGACCCTCACCACCTGCTCTTGCAAATGTCACTCTTCCCTGCAGCTCCCCCACTCCGCCCCGTCTCCTGATACCACACTCTGCCTGCTTCATTTCCTTCACCTGTCATTCTCCCCTCCCCCACGACTTCCGCCTTATTCTCCCTCTAATGGGAGCATCTGATAATACAAATCGTAAGTCGAAAGGGCACACTTAGATTTTATATATAAATAACTACGTGTTTTCTTTATTTACTCTTACTGGCATACAGTTCATGCCCTTTTAACCAATGAGGTCTCCTAAAACAATGCTCATTTTTAATGTTTTTATCTCTGTAAGATTTCTGCTCCTGGACGATGATGATGGCAGTTGCTGCTCCTTTTCTAGACGTAAGGAGCTAGAGGTGTTCATTTATAGGAATGCTCAACCTTCGCGAGGCCTCCTAATGATCTAGGATGCTTTTAGAAGACACAGTGCCCGGCCTCTGCCTTCAAATATTTCAGTTCAGTTGGTCTGAAGTTGGGCTCTGCATCAATATTTTAAACATAATTCCCAGGAGACGCTAATGTGCAGTCAGGCTTGAGATTCACTGATTTATAGGAAAATCATTCATGATAAACGTACATTCAGTCAACTCCTGGAAGTCTTGATTTAAGCAGTGGCTCCCGACCACATCTTCAGAGGCAAAGCGAAAAGACCTTAAAGTCCGCCCAACCTCACCCATCCCCAGTTACCAGCAGAAAAGAGCCTGGTGAAAAAGAGTTGCAAGGCAACAATTACATGAGTTGAGGCTTCAAAACAATGCCACTGTACCTGAGAGGTAACCCAGAAATGTTATAATTTGCTAGTGTTTTATAAGTTCTTCAAAGGACGCAAATTGATCAGTAGCATATCACGAATGACCTGTCCCCGCACCCATAAATGCTAGGAGAATTATATATTATCGACCTCACGGACGAACAGCACTAGAACAACGGCACATCCACGTGCGGATTAAAGACTAGTTCCTGGAAAATACTAGACCAAAAATAGTGCCCGTGAAAATATGCACCATAAGCACTAATCACTCAAGCTAACAGGAATTTATTATTTAAAAGCAGGCATTTGAAAGCACAACCACACATACCCAAGGATACAAAGCATCTTTTCCTTAGTTTGCAGGAATTCCTTGAGTGTCGATACAGCACTCAGTGATACTGACCTGAAGTACACGGCAGCCAACGTCTTGGAATATCAATGTAGTATCATCAGTAAATACCGGTCATGAATTAAATGTAACATTAAACATAGCTACTCTTTTTTAAAAGTTTTTATTTTAATTCCAGTTAGTTCATACAGTGTTATATTAGTTTCAGGTGTACCATATAGCGATTCAACACTTCTACACAACGCCCAGTGCTCACAACAAGTGCACTCCTTAGTCCCGATCCCTTATTTTATCCACCCCCCAATCTCCTCCCCTCTGGTAACCATCTGTTCGTTCTCTGTAGTTAAGGGTCTGTTTCTTGGTTTGTCTTTTAGAAGACACAATGGCTGGCCTCTGCCTTCAAATACTTTTTTTCCCCCTTTGCTAGTTTTGTTTTGTTTCTGAAATTCTACGTGAGTGAAATCATATGGTATTTGTCTTTCTCTGACTGACTTCTTCCACTTGGCGTTATATTCTCTAGTTCTATTCATGTCATTGCAAATGACAACGATTTCATCCTTTTTATGGCTGAATAATATTCCATTGTATATATACCACATCTTCTTTATCCACTCATCAATCAGTAGACACTTGGGCTACTTCCATATTTGGCTATTGTAAATAATGCTGCTATAAATGTAGGGGTGCATGTATCCCTTTGAATTAGAGTTTGTTTTTAATTTTTAATGTTTACCCTTATCCCGATGGTAAGTGATGATGAACCTCTTTTTATGTGTTTGTTGGCCACCTGGATGTCTTCTTGGGGAAGTGTTGGTTCATGTCTTCTGCCCATTTTTTTAGTTGGGTCATTTGTTTTTTGGGGTGTTGAGTTGTATAAGAAACATAGCTATTCTAATTAGGAGGTTAGTGATGAGTAGCTCTATAAATCAAACATAAAAATGAAAATTTATGAAATTTGGCTTCATTTGCCAAAAAGAATTCCCCCAAAAGCACATATATTTTTTAGTCTGTGTTACCTATAACTTCAAGGACTGTCAACGACCACAGTAAGAGATTCCTAACTTGTTGAGGGATATAATTTACTGCCTTTTGAGACAGGAGAAAAGTGTTATAGTTTTTCATGTGTGTGTGTGTTTGTATGTGTGTGTTTTGAGGGATATAGAAAAAGCATGCACACACAAGCAGAGGAGGGGCAGCAGGAGAGAATCTTAAGCAGGCTCCATGCCCAGCATGGACCTCCATCCCATGCCCATAAGATCATGACCTGAGCTGAAATCAAGAGTCAGGCATTTAACAGACTGAGGCACCCAGGCGCCCCTGACCTGCCTGATTACAAATATCTCCACAAGCAAACATTTTTAATTTCGATGAATGTATTCACTTATTCACCTGATCTTTCAGACAAAAAAAAAAAAATCATGTCTTGAATAACTGAGAAGATGCACATAGCAATTGAAGAAAAAAATCACTTTGAAAAGGAAGTTTTCCGAGGGCAAATTTGGCACAGGCCAAATGACTTATCTAAGTCTTTGATGGAAAACAACTTTTTCCTCAAAATAGTAACTTCTTAAGATTGAGAAATAGAAAAAAAATTAGCCCAACAAAAATAGAGCCAGTATGTACTAGTATAAATTCAAATATACAGACCAAACAGAACTAGTCAGATCTGAATATAAGAAAATCCAGAAAATCTCATAAAATCTAGAGTCTTTGAGTCCCTTTGCAAAGATACTAGAATTTTGAGGCTTAGCTGAAATGGAAAAATAAAAGCTTCATTTTTTTTTTTTCATTCTCTTCCTCTCAATTTCCAAAAACAAAATAGCTGCCAGTTCCTGGAACTTTAGAAGCTTGCCATTTGTGCATAATTACTTTAATAAGTATAAAATGCATCCTATAAATATAACATAATGTAAGACATTTTAATTCTCCAGGTTTAAAGCTAAGATGAGAATATTGCTATTTTTAAGTTTCTGGAGAACAGAAAGTTCATGTGGTTTTTATCTCCTGTGTTTCTATCTCAAGTTCATGTGGACCTTCCAATATCTAGCACGATACTTTTTATATTACGGGCATTACCACACACACTGCTTCAACTACCTGATGTGCTTTGGTGCTAGAGGAGCAGGGGAAACCCTTGGCATCTTCCAGAAGTCACCATAAGCACAACAGCCTGGCAGGAATCCCATCCCTTCCCTTCAGTAAGACACACTTGCAGTCAGTCACCAACATTTGCATTTTGTTTTTTTTTTAATTTTTTAATGTTTCTTTATTTTTGAGAGGGAGAGGGAGCGCGCGTGCACATAAGCAGGGTAAGGGTACAGAGAGGGGGAGACCCAGAATCCAAAGCAAGCTCCAGGCTCTGAGCTGTCAGCACAGAGTCCAACGCGGGCCTCGAACCCACTAACCCGTGAGATCACGACCTGCGCCACAGTAGGAAGTTCGACTGACTGAGCCACTCAGGCGCCGCACCAGCCTCTGTGTTTAAGAGAGCTTTGCCTCAAAGTTCACCGGCATCAGCAACCCCTTACATTTTGGGGGACTCCTCCCAACTACCTCTTTCCAACAGGGACTCTGGGAGGCAGCAACGGAATCCGTATCTGAAAAACTAAGTCTCAATCTTCCCAGGTTTTTGCTCCTTTTATAGGGCAATCAAGCCCACACTCTCACTGCTCACTAGTATTTCCCAAACATCTTACTCGGCTCTGGCTACCATACTAAAATACCATAGCACAGGTGGCTTAAACAACGGAAATCGGTTACCTCACAGTTCTGGAGGTTGGAAATCCAAGATTAAGGTGCCAGCTGATTCCGTTGCTGGTGAGAACCTTCTTCCTGGCTTGATTTCTCTCTGTGTGCCCACATGGTCTTTCCTTCCTGTGTGTACCTGGTGAGAGAAAGAACGAGTTCGCTGACCTCTCTCCTTATACAGAGACTTAGAGGTTCAAAGGCTCACCCTGATGATGTCATCTAACTCTAATTACATGCAAAAACCCATCTCCAAATTCCATCGCCTTAAGGGTTAGGGCTTCATGGTGTGAATTTTGCAGGAACACAAACATTCAGTCCATAATACCAAACTTTCCTGATCATTAGGAATCCCCTAAAACACTTGATTAAAACCAATCTAAACAGGCATGCCTGGGTGGCTCAGTTGGTAAAGCATCCGACTTCAGCTCAGATCATGATCTTCCGGTTTGTGAGTTCGAGCCCTGCATCAGGCTCAGAGCCTGGAGCCTGCTTCAGATTTCGTGTCTCCCTCCCTCTCTCTCCCTTCCCCGCTCACACACTCTTTCTCTCTCTCACTCTCTCTCTCAAAAATAAACTTTTCAAAAAAATTTTTTAAACAAACCCAAACAAAATCAGGTACCTGCCCATGGACGTTCTGATTTCAGAAGCTTGAGATGGAGCCCTGCAATTACCCAGAATGATTCTGATGATCAGGCAAGTCTGGGAAACGCTGACCTGCCCTACGATGTCTAAAGTATGAGTTTACTTTCCCTCTGCTGGACCATCTTCTTCACCCTGCTTCGGCAAAATGGCAGGCTGGACTGTTTGGACCCCATCACACCTGAGTCCAGCACAGCTCAGGGTCAGGCACTGGTCTTACATCAGAAGAACAGACCCCAGCGTCCCTGCAAAGGGTCAGCAGTCCTCATGCATCACCCAACCTTTTAGTTTTCTCGGTGGCCCCAAGGAGGTGAAGGCTAAAGTGAGCCCAAAGGGAGAGATAACTGTGACAGTCTTAGTGTTACTATGTGGTCTCGGTGATGTCCACAGCCCACTAGCATGGGAGAGTCACTGGAAAGGCTGCATTTTGTAAAATCAAAATGTACAAGCCTTTCTTTTCCATAACATAAAATGGACCATTTTGACCATTTTTTTTTATTTCTTAGAAGTTTATTTAGAGAGAGAAAGAGAAAGAGAATGAGCAGGGGAGGGGCAGGGAGACAGAGGACAATAGAAGCGGGCACTGTGCAACAGTGGAGAGCCTGAGGTGGGGCTAGAACTCAGCGAACCTCAAGACTGTGACCTGAGCCACAGTTGGACACTTAACGGACTGAGCCACACGGGCGCCCCTATTTTGACCATTTTCAAGCATACAGCTCTGTGGCATTTAGTATATTTCCATACTTACGCAACCGCCACCATCACCCATTTCCAGAACTTTTTCTTCTTCCCCAACTGAAGCTCTGGACCCATGAAGCACTGGCTCCCCATTCTTCCCACCACCCTCTGCACCCCCGCCCAGCACCCACCCATTCATTCTGTCTCTATGAATTGGACTACTCTAGGTACCTCATATAAGTAGAATTATACAGTATTTGTCCTTTTGTGAATGGACTGATTTCATTAACACGTGTCTTCAAGTTTCATCCATTTTATGACATGTGTTGGAATTGCCTTCCTCTTTAAGGCTGAATAAGATTCCATTGTATCTATATACTACATTTCGTTTATCCATTTAATCCCTTATGGGTGTGCAAATATCCATTCAAGTCCCTGCTTTCAATTCTTTTGGGTACATATGGTAGGTCGATGTTTAATTTTTGAGAAACCACCATACTGTTTTCTACAGCACCTGCATGATTTTGTATTTCTTCCAGCACTGCAGAAGGCTTCCAATTTCTCTACAACCTCATCGACTTTGTTATTTTCTGTTTTGTTTTTGTTTTTTTTTTAAAGCAGTTTTTTTTTTTTAACATTTATTTTTGAGAGACATAGAGACAGAGCATGAGCAGGGGAGGGGCAGAGAGAGAGGAAGACACAGAATCCGAATCAGGCTCCAGGCTCCGAGACATCAGTACAGAGCCCGACACGGGGCTCCAACTCACAGACCGCGAGATCATGACCTAAGCCGAAGTCGGACACCTAACCGACTGAGCCACCCAGACGCCCCTGTTTTAATAGCCATCTTAATGTGTATGATGTGGTATCTCATTGTGGTTTTGCTTTGCATTTCCCTAGCTGTTAGTGAAGAGTCTTTTTTTGGGGGGAACAAAAAAAAAAGGAAAAATATATCTCCAAAGATTTAGGCTGGAAGATGGTCCCAGGAAATGGAAGCCAACGTGCAGAACTACAATAGAGAGAGAACGGTATGAGAGTATAGCTCTACAAATGTTAATCTCCCAAACACTTTTTAAAAATAAATGTATCATTATCTTAAAACAAAATCAGGAAGGTATCACTGCCCCCAAGGTATAGAAAGAAATTGAATTGCCATGAATAAGCTCACACATACATAAGCTATATGCAGAAAAAAAATTAAAAAGTAACTACGGCAACCATTCTCTGACATAAAAAAAGGATCAATTTATTCATTTGCCACTTTAAAAATTCAGAGGAAATTCAATCTACCATGAGATCACTTTCACAGTGATGAATCAAATTGATAAAAATCTTCTTGCAACTCTCCAGAAGATAGGAACAAAAAGTCCTTGTGTCACTTTAAATATCGAAACCTCATGCTTTGTCAGCCAACATTCTTTGCCCAGAAGATTTACAGGTTTGGGGTTAAGCAAGACTCCCTAGGAGAGGGATCAGAATAAGGGATTAGCAATGGGCAATTTGGCACCAGGCGAGGGAATGGTTCAGAAAAATGTCAGCGTCTAACTTCCTTCCCCACGGACACAGAAAGGAGTGTATCTCCATGACACATAGGCTTTAAGAACAGGGACTAGTTTAAACCAACAGATAGGCAAACGCATTTAGAATCAGCACTTTTTTAACTCACTGATAAGGCAACTAATATTAGTAATTTTGTACAAGGTACAACATAAAAATAGTATTCCATTCACTGTAATATACACAAATCAGCATTGTTTTTGTTTCTTTTATTTCTTCTCTCTTTTTTTTTTATTGTTGTTCCTTTTCTTTCTAAGCTGCAGTAACCTTGCAGTTTTCCACATCATCTGGCCAGAAATTTCACTCTCCCACTTCTCCCTCCCTTCTCAAATCACATTATTGTCTTAAGAGGTCAAAAGTAAAGCCTTAAGAATGTTCTGAGGTTTGCATTTCCTGGAGAATTAAGAGGGCTACGTTCCATAGGAATTGTCATTAGCGATGCCACTTGGTTACAATCTGATGTTAAATCAAACTTCTCCCATTCAGAAGGACTGTCGCTGGGGCGCAGGGGTCACACACCTGTGGTTAGTCGGGCTGAGCACTGGATGCTAGTGTGTCCTCATGTGTCTGCAGCTGACCCGGGAGTCTTTGTCAGTAAAACGAGCCCAACCCCTTGAGTGCCTGGGCCAGGGATAATTATGTAGAGAAGAGATAATAGTAAGTTAGGACCCTCCAGGTGGTCAGAGATATCTCAGGGAATGGGAAAAGTCAGGGAGAACCAGAAAACTCTCCTACTAAAGAAAAGAAATGGTCTCTGTTCTCTAGGCAACGATTAGAATTCATTTACCCTCATCAAACCAGTATAATATTTTCTGAGCTTAGCTCCTGGTGGGGATTCCCTCCTTCCACAACCAAGATTTTTCTGTTGGCATGAACTTTCTATGAAAAGCCAATGAATAATGGTTTTATCAGAGCTCTTTGAAAAGCACTTTGCTTGTGCATGCCCCCAGTGGTCACCATGAAAAGATACATGGAAGCATATCGAAAATTTTAAGAGTTTATTGAGCATAAATGGATTGGAATTGGGCAGCACCAAACCAGAAACAGTTAGGAGGGCTTCTCCAACGGGAGCCAAGGGAAAGACTCTTTTAGAGAAAAGAAGAAACAAAGAAAGGAAACTATTTGATTGGCTGTAGCTAGTTATCTCTTATGATTCGCCGTCCTGAGGTTTCAATTTCATAACCCCAAGGCATTTACAGGCTTAAATTTTGGTTTGCTTAGGTAGACCCCCATGGCATTAGGGCCACCTCAGCTAATGGACTCCTCGTTTAATTAATTTAACATCACTGATATTGAGCAGTAGGAAAACAAAATAAATAACCACCCTGTGTACAGTACTATTTAACACGCTAATCATTTATTTAAGAGCCTGTGCCTTTATTAAAAGAATTAGTTAATAAGCTATATTGACTGAGGGTAGTTATGAGACAAAAAGTAGCCTCATTAAGACAGAATTCATGAAAAGCCTATATATGCTTTGAGCAGAGTCATGAATGTATTCATTAGGTAGGATTACCCCATTTGAAAATCTATTTAACAGTACCATAGAGTTTTGAACCCAAGATATAATGAAGATAGCGAAAGAATCATCGGCACCAAGGATTTTCATAAACCCTTGGATATTGGATGACCCACTCCAAAGCAACTCATAGCAGATAAGAGATAGATAGGCAAGGTCACCCCCAAAACAATAATCCTCAAACTTCTTTGCATGTTAGACTCAAGCGGTGTGTTGATGTAGAATTCAGATTCCCAGGCCTGGTCCCCAGAGACCCTCACTCAGCCCGCCTGTGGGGATGAGATCCAGGAATCTGCATGTGTGTCCAGCACACCTCCTCCCCACCACACACACGATTCTGATGCAAGTATTCAGGGCTTATGCCTTGAGAAACACCGCTCTGAAAAGATGGGTAATTCCCAGGCCCCCAAGCTCAGCCTAACCTGGCACAGTCTTCATAGAATTATGGTGAGCCATAGTATCTTTTTTCAAGAAATAGACCATCAGAGGCACGCATTGGCAGTGGCCCCTCGGCCAGGGCCAGGGAGAGAGAGCCATGGTCTCACTTCGCATCTCTCCCTTTCTGGGCAGAACAGCAAGTCCCTCCCACTGTGGAGATGGACTCATTGGGTCATCGTAGTCTGGAGTCACTGAACGGCTGAATCACAGAACTGACTCCTTTGTTCCAATTTCCGAAGTCACTAAGCAACTTCCTCTTAGAGAATATGACTTTCCACGTAGCCTGCCTTTGCTATTGGCCAGAGGCTGCCGGTATTTGGCCCTGCCTGGCCCTTTCGGTAATAATAAATTGGTAGCCCGTTTGCATTCTCCATCCTTCCCTGAGTTTGGTTCATGGGCCTCCACCCCTGAGAAGCATTCCTCTCTCGACAATTCATGGGTTGATGAATTAGGTCTCTGCGCCTCCAAGGTTTAGGAGCACATTGTCAACGATGAACATTTTTCCGAAAAAATGACAAATTCTCAGACCTGCCGGGAACATGCCAGGCCACACCTGACCTCCCCCATGAGCACTCCCTTCCTTCTGAAACCTCCTCACCAAGAAGCTTGGTGATTTTGAGACTCTCCAAATCTAATCCAACTGACTGGGGCCTAGGGAGCATAGGGGGTATGACTTGAGCTTAGATCCCCCCATAATGAGAATGTTTAGCAAAACAAGGATCCTCAGCATGGAGATTAGAAAAATCAGAGCCCCACGGAGCTAGAATTGTCAGTGTTTATCTAGTACTTTCCAGGCAGAGAGCCACTAGCTTTAAGAACATGAATACACTTTTTCTGGGGTTCCTGGGTAGCTCAGTTGGTTAAGTATCTGACTGTTGATCTCAGCTCAGGTCACGATCTCACAGTTCATGAGTTCAAGCCTCCCATTGGGCTCTGCCCTGACAGCACACAGCCTCTTTGGATCCTCTGTCTCCCTTTCCCTCTACCCCTCCCCAGCTTGCACAATCTCTTTCTTGCTCTCTCCCAAAAATAAATACACATTAAAAAATATACATACATACATACGTACATACATACATGACACTGTTTTCGGAAAGCTGACCTGATGGTGGAGAAGGAGCAGTTCATCGGATTAATTACCATCTGGATGGAACCTTCTCTACAACTTACTCAAATCCCTTCACTCTAATTTCATGCTCACCAAATGTATTGCTCAGTGTAAGTTATGCTATGTAATGGATAACCCTGAAATTGCATTGGTTTAAAGCAATAAACGTTTATGTCTCGTTCAGGTCACATTCCAATGTGACAAGTAGGCTCTGCTTGTCACAGTCACTCGGGGACTTAGGACCATTTACTATTGTGGCCTCCCCTGAGTCCTTAGAGTACTGTCCTCTGAGCAGATGGGGATGGGGATGGGGATGGGGATGGGGAAGGAGAGGGTAGAGAAAGGATACCCGCTCTTAAGACTCTTGGCCCAGAGAATATTCCTCACTTTTGCTCACATTCTAATGGTGGGAACGCCTCACATGTCAACCAAGAAACAGGGGGGAGAACATCAATGTGGTTGGGCATCAACAGTTACTCTCCCACCAAGCAATTTCCCAATGAATAATTTAGTTTGTCTAGTAGTAGACCAAAACTCTAAATCTAGAAAAGAGGAACGTATAGGAGTATGTCCATCACTAGGGAACTATGTCTCTGATCTTAAATTACACATCATCTTTTTCATTTAGAATTCTCTCTGTCATGACTTTCCTTTAATTGCCACTTATATCTTAAGAACTTATTCGACTCTAGGCACACTAATAAGATCAATGTTTCGGGATTTGTAAACCTGAGTACATAACTTTGAACCATGGTGGTCTCACCAGGACACCGTAAACCTGTGAGGTCCCTTCTAACTGGCCAGATGGCCAACCTCTATAAGCCCTCTACCGCTTCTCTCTAAAACCTCAGCTCTTCCAAGAACTATCAGTTTCTGCCCACAGAAAAGCATGATTTGGGGCATACATGAACAAGGAAATAATTTGTCTAACTTAAATTTCTTGCAAGGGATTAAGGGGCAGGCAAAAGGCAAAGTCTTTGCATAGGCCAAGTGTATTGGTCTCCTAGGGTGGCTGTAGCAAATCACCACGAAGTTGGAGGCTTAATGCTTATACATCCCCTCACTGTCCTGGAGGCCACAAGCCTGAAATCAAGGTGTCAGCAGAGCCACACTCCCTCCAAAGGCTCGAGGGGAGAATCTTTCCTTGCTTCTATCAGCTTCTATTGGTCCAAGGCATTCCTTGGCTTGGGGTGGCATCGCTCCAATCTCGGCCTCTGTCTTCACATGGCTTCCTCCCTATGTCTCTGTGTTCCCCTCTTCTGCTCATTTAACGGGACTCAGATTTAGAGCCCACCCTAACGCAGAATGATTTCATGTCTAGGTTCTTACCTGGATTCCACCTACAAAGGCCCCCATTCCAAGTAAGTTCATACATATTCTGAGGTTTCAGGTAGATGTATCTTTTGGGAGTGTCGACACCATACAACCCATTCTACTAAACAAGAACCTTCCTTGGGGCGCCTTGGTAGCTGAGTAGGTTAGGCATCTGACTCTGGCTCAGGTCATGATCTTACAGTTCGTGAATTCAAGTCCCTAGTCAGATGAGCTCGAGCCCCGCTTCAGGTGAGCCCCGCTTCTGTCTCTCTCTCCCTCTCTCTCTGCCCCTTCTTCACTTGTGCCCTCTCTCTCAAAAAAAAAAATAAAAGTTTCCTTGCCCGATATCATGTTTCATTTGGATAGGCCCTTAGCAAGTGCTGATTGAGTAACCCATGGGTTCTTGCTTAAATGGTGCCGCGTGGTCGCTGGCGCCTGGAAGGGAGGCTAGGGTTTGCGAGAGGTGCCCCCACATCGTAAGTGCTTTCCCTTAGGTTCTAAACATGGAAATTATTTTTCGGTCTCCCCAACAAGAGATTGCTCTGAGCTTTTTTACTTTGGGCTCTGGTGTCAAATCCCAACAGAAGACACGGCAGCCAACCGTTTTGTAACCAAGAGCTTCCGTGTTCGCTTCGGGCAGGAGACAATGAGAAAAGGCCTTGAGTGGAACAAGAAGGGGAATCCTGCGTCAGCTCACACTCAGGAATCTGGGTTTGTGAAGAGAACGTTGCAGCGGGCAGGCAGATGGTGAGAAGGCTGACCGGGCAGCATTGCTAGATTGTACGGCAAACCTTGACTTGAGATTTCGGGATCTGTCAACACGAGCTGGGGAGTCCCCTGTCACCTATTCAGACATCACGTCATTGCCCCCGTGCAATGCAGTTTCCCATACCGAATGCCCTTTCCATCCTATTTTGCTGTTATCACACCATCAAGAGTAAAGAAAGAGCTAGATTCTCCACTGGTACTCATGGCTATTGGCAGTAGTAATGAAGAAGACAAGCAGAGTAAGCTTAATGTGATGCGACACCTCTAATTGAATTGTATTGCTTTTTGGCACACTCCTTCACCATTTAGATCTGGAAATCTTGATATATATATGCAAAGAGGAAGAGAACAACATTGATCTCTACATCCAATGAATTTGTGCCTTCTCCCACGTGTCGTGAAAGCATTCGTATTTCTAAATTCACTATATTCCCACTAGCCTAGGGAAAGTTTGTCCAACCATTCTTGTTTAGTGCTTTCTTTCCAAGAACCTTCTTTTTTAAAAAAATAAACTATCTTTTTTTTATTGTTTATTTATTTATTTTGAGAGAGAGAGAAGAGTGAGTGTGAATGGGGGAGCAGCAGGGGGAGAGAGAGAGAACCCCAAGCAGGCTTCACATTCACCACAGAGCCTGACTCGGGGCTTGATCTCATGAACGGTGAGATCGTGACCTAAGCTGAAATCAGGAGTCGGACACTTACCTAAGCCACCCATTAATTCTTATCCCGTGGGGTACGACATTTCATTCTCAGGAAATCCTGAAGATAGAAGAGACTTTTGTCATCCCTAATTTCAAAGAGGAAAATGAAGCCGTGCTGGGACAAAGTTGGGGGATGGGAGGTATAATATAAGCCACTTATCCAGAGTAGCACGGCCAGTAACAGAACCAGAACTCCCAGCTCCTTCTCTCGGCCAAACTAAAATGTCTGCTCAAAGATCTGATACAGAATAAGTTAAATGACACCACAGCAAAGAAATCTGACAAATCCAGGTTGTATTCATTAGCTAGGACCTAGTTTTACCAACAAATCAATGAAAGTAGGGAATGGGAGATGAACACCAAGACAGAGTGAACTGGAAGTTGTTCCCAACGTTTCCACCTGTATTCCATTGCCGAGAGCGGAGTCACGTGGTCTCACTGTGCGGCAAAGTCAGGAGGCCGGCCGGAAATGCAGTCCCCGGAAACGCAGCCGAGATCGCACTCCCGTGCTGGTTCTGATGGAGAACGAGAGAGACCGGAGTTCGGTGGACGGCTAGCAGGTTTTCTTCACCTAGTGGATACCTTTACGAGTAACGCCCCACTCCCTCTTTTTGCAAAATCAAGTGCCCAGCTTATTGCTAGGCCAGATTGGTATTTATTCCAAGCTATGATTAAGATATAAGAATTGATGGGGTGCCTAGGTGGCTCAGTCAGGTGAGCGTCTGACTTTTGATTTCGGCTCAGGTCATGATCTCACAGTTCATGAGACTGAGCCCCATGTCGGACTCTGTGCTAAAGGTATGTAGCCAGGTTGAGATTCTCTCTCTCTCTCTCTCTCTCTCGCTCTCTCTCTCTCTCTCTCTCTCTCAAAATAAATAAACATTTTTTTAAAGATATAAGAATTGATTAAATACTTACCCTAGTTAATGAAAATTGCCATTATTCTGTTAGCATATAATCTGTTTCCTGAATTTGTTGGTACCATGTTAATGTTGAAATAAATAGACAGTAAGAGGTAGGGCGCAGACTTGATATGCCTTTGTCTTTCTTCTGTTTTAGCATAGTACTTAATTCTTTAAATGCATATGTGAGTGTGGGAAGCAAAATAGTACAAACTCTAGTACAATGACATGTAAGAGAGAGAAATACAGGAAAGGATTACATTTCATCTGTTATGTTCCCACCAACTATTTTCAGTGGTAGCATACATAAAACAATTTTTTTTTAATCACAAAAAACACTCTGATAACGACTCACTTAATTACCCCAGAGATTTTTTTCTCACGGCAATGATGATGTTTTACACTTTATTACAGTAATCTTGTTCTTCCCTCTTCCTTATATTTTTCCTTTATATTTTCCTAACGCATTCTAAAATTATTTTTGAGTGTAAGATTGCTTTGTAAAAATACCTCCATACCGAGCGGAGATAACCATTATCTTTTTTCCTCCTCTATCTCCTCATCAAATGAAGAAAGCCAAGAGCAATGGAATGGCCGCCAAAGAAACAAAACTCATCTCGACCATTTCTGGGCTGGGAGGGCTCACAGCTCGCTGTTGCTAAAAGCAAGTAAGATACGGATACAGCCAAGAGGCTGTGATGTGGATGCTTGGTTGGAAGGAAAGTTCGGGGCACAAATGAAGTTCAAGACGACGTTCAAGGAGAACACAGTGTAAGCACCCTGCCCTGTCCCACACACGGAACAAAGAGTACAATGACAGAATCTTCCCCAGTAGTACGTGCGGGTCCCTGTCATAAACAGGAACAACAGGACAAGAAATATCTGGTCCTTTCAGTACTAGTTATTGCTCCAATTCATCTCATTGCTTGAGCTTCCGGAAAACAAGGAATGTTTTAGAACCCTTATCATGAGAAGTGATATTTGCAACCCACATGTCAACAAAGCAAGTGTTGTGCCCGCCCGGTTGTGACTAGGCCTCTGTTGCACGCACGCTCACAAG
Organism: Paguma larvata; assembly: GCA_030068075.1. NCBI lineage: Eukaryota > Metazoa > Chordata > Mammalia > Carnivora > Viverridae > Paguma > Paguma larvata. Next base: position 118,320,348 of record CM057828.1, on the reverse strand, counting down.
TCGAGTGTGCTGTGTCTTATTGTTCGAAGCAGCTAGGAAGGTCCTGAGGTCACCACAACACTGGGAGGGTCCAGAGCTGACCCCGGGGAGGAGGTCTGAGGACAGACGCGGAAGATGACGGAGTTAGACAGCTGGATGATAGCAGAGCCTGGGGAACAGTCTAGGCCAGATTTCAGAGGAGGAGGCTGAATCTCCTGAGGATACCTGCCTGAAGACCAGGAAGGGCTCCCGGCCCCGGCCACAGGTGCTGGAGCTGAGACAGCAGGGAGCAAGGCGACTCCTCTAGCTTGCACTGAACTCAGCAAACGATGAACAGTTCACATGTGACCCGTGGGCTAGCCTGCATTTCTTTTACAACTTCATTGAGAAAGTCGAATAGTTACCAAGAAATGGCTGCCACTTATTAAGCCAGGCCCTGTGCTAAGCAACACGAATACATCCACATATATTAGTCTGCTCGGGTGCCGGTAACAAAATACCAAAGACTGAGTGGCTTAAACGACAGAAATTTATCTTCTCCCAGTTCTGGAGGCTGGAAGTCCAAGATCAAAGTGCCGGCGGGGGTGGGGTCTTGCTGCCCCTTTGCATGGCTGTCCGTCTGCGCAAGCATGCCCCTGAGGTCTCTGTATGTATCTTAACCTCTTATAAGGACACCAATCACATAAGATAGGGCTACTCTAATATCCTCATGTTAACTTAATTACTTCCTTAAAGGCCCTATCTCCAAATACAGTCACATTCTGAAGGAATGAGGGTTAGGGCCTGAGCATTGAATTTTGGAGAAACAATTCTGTAAGTGTTGTAAGTATGTAAGTATGTAAGTGTTCAAATGTATAATCTAATCTTAAACAACCCTGGAACAATGCTGCTATTCCATTCTGCAGATGAGGAGCTGCGACTCAGAAAGATTTAACAATTCACCTGATAGCACACAGTTGTTTAGTGTCAGAACTGTGAACCCAGGACTGTCTGTTGCAAAGCTCACGCCACTATGCCATCCTTTGAAGCGGGGGGAAAGACATATCGGTTGTAAAAATCCTTCTGTGTTGCCTGGTATCCATTCACACACCCAGTTGTGGCATTAATCGTTGCAACATTTACTGTGCACCTACTACGTACTATGTGAACCAGGTAACAGTGCATTGGCTGGGATGTTGTGACTCTTCCGTTGAGAGACCTACAGAATTAATGAATTTGGAAATAATTTGAATATCTGTAAGAATTGTCTGCTTCTGCCAGACAGGAAGCCTACGGGTGGGAAATGCAGAATTCTGTCAAGTTCAAGGGTCTTCAGAGCTAGGAGAAAAAATTAGGATGCAAAATCCAATCAACAGAATGCAGGCTTATATACACTATAAACAGACGGATTTGGTAATAATTTGAATCTAAAGGACATGGAATTATGTGGCCACCTTCCTTAAGTTTTAGAGTCACTGACACAGCAATTAGATTAGTGTCAGGGTCCTACCATGCTACAGACATGAATTATGTTACATTCCCCCCAAAAAAATTATCTTGGGAAGGCAATCCCTCATCATGACTAGTCTTTAGCGGGTAAGCCTATTTTGCCTCCAGAGGATTTAGAATTACGTACAGAAATGTTTGAGAGAATGAAACTCATATTACTAATATGTTGACATTAAAGAGTATGTGTGTATTAATAGTGTGGAACTCGCAATACTTAAAAGAATTTGGTCTTTTAGTTATTTGTCAGCCTTGTAATTCCTATTTAACATATGTGACTGAATTAATTTAGATTTAGGATTTTTTTTAAGTGTTGTCTTTTTCTTTTTTTACATTTATTTATTTAAGTAATCTCTACACCTGACATGGGGCTTGAACTCATGACCCTGAGACCAAGAGTCACATGGTCTTCTGATTGAGCCAGCCAGGTTCCCCCAGACTTACAATTTTATTTATCTTTTTTAATTAAAAATTTTTTTTTGTTTTTGAGAGAGACAGAGAGTGCAAGCAGGAGAGGGGGCAGAGGGAGAGAAAGAGAAAGAGAATCTTAAACGGGCTCCATGCTCAGTGAGGAGCCCGACGTGGGACTCGATCCCACAACCCCGGGATCATGACCTGAACCAAAACCACTCAAAACCAAAACGCTCAACTGACTGAGCCACCCAGGCACCCATGAACGTACGATTTTAAATTGAAATTTTATGAAGTTTGTATATCATATCAACACTTAGAATTTATGTCTATTTATCAGATTTATAGGAACTAAATATGTAGGAAGATTTAACAGACAGACAGCTGAAGTACTCTAGGAGGGAATCATATTTATTGGTCACAGTTGCAGTTTCAAATACCTAAAAGTTTAGATCTGTAAGTGGGACAAGATATTAATCAAAGCTGCCACTTAAAACATTAGGATTTGCTAGTTCATAAAAAGAATCATAGTATTTCTAGGGGCACCTGGGTGGCTCAGGCAGTTAAACGTCCGACTTCAGCTCAGGTCATGATCTCACGGTTCGTGGTTTCAAGCCCCACATCGGGCTCTGTGCTGACAGCTCAGAGCCTGGAGCCTGCTTCAGATTCTGTGTCTCCTTCTCTGCCTCTCCTCCACTTGTGTTTCATTTCTCTCTCTCTCAAAAATAAATAAACATTTAAAAAAACTTTATAAAAAAAAGAATCATAGTATTTCTAAATTGACCCCCAAAAAAAGAACTAGGGGCGCCTGAGTGGTTCAGTCAGTTAAGCGTCTGACTTCGGCTCAGGTCATGGCCTCCCGGTTCATGAGTTTGAGCCCTGCATTGGGCTCTGTGCTGGTGGTACAGAGCCTATTGGATTCTCTCTCTCTCTTAAAATAAATAAGTAAGCTTTAAAAAAAAAAAAGAAAAGAAAAGAAAGAACTAGATTTTTTTTTTTAATATGTAACCTAAATGAATGAATGGAAACGGGGACAAAAGAGGTCAGATCACAAAGGGACTGGTATCCAGGGGAAAGGTGGTTCTGTTTTAACCTTTATGCACTGGTGAGGCTGGTTGAAGAATTTTCATCAGACTTGATCCGATGTGCCTGTCACAGAGCTCACCCTGGGGAAACTAAAGCGCAATAGGACAAAAAACAGGAAAAGTGCTGAAGTCCGAGTAAGAGATGGTGGAGAGTGAAAGGGCAAATGAGGGCAGAAAAAAATAAGAGCGCGCTGAGGGCAAAATGAGCACCTAAAGTACATTCTCCTGGGTCATCAGGCTTGCCAGTGGTAGGCTGTGGAATTTATAGCATGAAAGAATGAAAGGGAGGAAGTAAGGGACAGAGGGACAGAGAGAGGAGGGATGGAGGGAAGGAAGGAAGGAAGGAAGAGAGGGAGGAGGGAAGGAGGGAGGGAGGGAGGGAAGAAAGAAGGGAGGAGGAAGAAAGGAAGGAAGAAGGAAGGGAGGGGAGGAGGAGGGAAGGAGGGATAGAAGGAGAGAGTAAGGAAGGAAGGGAGGGAAGCTGAGTGAGAAACTAATGACCTGCTTGGGCTAGAAGATGTTTTAGGCATCCAGAACAAAGAGGGCATAAATGACATTTCCCAAGGACAGCGTGGACAAGGTAGGGGAAGAGAATAGGGCTACGGATAAAATCAGGAGGGAAGTCAACAGCGCAAGTGGAGGAAGCAGAAAAAGAATGGGGTCGAAGGGATTGAGGAAGTCCAGCGGAGAGGTAAGACCTAATCCGGACAATGAGGTGTCCTTGGCCTCAAGGGAGCGGAGGGCTTTGTAAAGGAGGAAGAAAGCGAGCTCGGACGGAAGTCAGAGAGAAGACTAGAATGCCTATCTCGTGGATCCGCCCAGCCAGGTGTGGGCAGAGCATCCCACCCCTTCCTTTCTAACATTTCTGATAAAACAAGAAAGGGCCCGGGGTTTTCTCCGCCTGCAAATTGCCCTCCATTCTCCCCACGGGCGAAGATCTGTGAACTCCCGGCCAAGAAACAGTCATTTGTCAAGGAGCCCTGCTCGGGCATTTGACCCCCAGTGACCACCTCTGCCTTGAAGAGACTCTGCCTCTTTCAGACTTCTGTGGTTTAGCCCTTTTGTGGTTGTTTTTCTCCCCCTCCCCTCCCCCATCCTTCTCCTTTCCTGCTTCCTCTCCCTCCTCACTGCCGGCTTTTCTCCACGCCCAGTGCTCACTCCTCTGCTGTTCTTGTTTTCTCCGCTCCGGAGTAATTCTGCCGGACTGATTTAATTTCCTTCTTCAGTTATAATTTTTCGGCCGATATTTCCTAGAAATTACAAAATGTGGCTATTGCAGTGGTTCAATACATCATCGCAGGGAAAGAACTGCTAGTTGTATATGTCCCACATTCAGAATCGCAGATACGAAGTGCTGCCCACACCTCATCCATTATTCTCCTAGTCTCCTTTTTCTATTATTTTCAAGTAGCTGTAGGCAGCTTGGTACTCCCAAGCTTCGGGGACCATTGGCAGGAATAATAATGACTTAGCCAACTGCGGCAGCAAATCCAGCCACACAACCACTATTTCTGCAAGGGAGTTGAAAATTGTGTATGGCCCTGCCTGCTCCAGCTCCCCCCGAGAATATACTCGAACCTCTGAGAAGTCACTTTGTCGGCACTGCCCACACAGTGGGTTACACGTCATTAGCCACTTATTTCTATAAGAAATAGTTCTGCGATTTTATCATATTTCGCTGAATCTAAGACTTACCTATTTTTCACGTTATTTTTTAAAAATGGTTATTTTTGAGAGAGAGAGGGCACGCACAAGGAGAAGAGGGGCAGAGAGAGAGGGAGACATGGAATCTGAAGCAGGCTCTGGGCTCTGAGCTGTCAGCACAGAGCCTGATGCAGGGCTCGAACTCACGAACCCTGATATGATGACCTGAACCCAAGTCAGACGCTCAACTCACGGAGCCACCCAGGCGCCCCTTCATGTTATTAACTTCTCAGAAATTGAGATGCATCTTACAGGCATACTCAGCAGCACTTGTCTTTGTTATTGGAATATGAACTAATGATAGGTCTTACAGTCTGTGGTATCACAGATTTAAAAGAGTTGACCAGGGGGAGGGGAAGAGGGGAAAGGAAAAAAAGACACAGAGAGGGAGGGAGATAAAACATAAGAGACTCTCAAAGACTAAGAAAAAAACTGAGGGTAAGGGGGATGAGGGAGGGGGGAGAGGGGGTGATGGGCATTAAAAAGGGCACATGTTGGGATGAACACTGGGTGTTATATGTAAACCAATTTGAAAATAAACTATTATAAAATTAAAAAAAAAAAAAAAAAGAGTTGAGGTATTTCAAGAATAAGATACAGGGGCGCCTGGGTGGCTCAGTCAGTTGAGCGGCCGACTTCAGCTCAGGTCATGATCTCCCGGTCTGTGAGTTCGAGTTCCACGTCGGGCTCTGTGCTGCCAGCTCAGAGCCTGGAGCCTGCTTCAGATTCTGTGTCTCCCTCTCTCTCTGCCCCTCCCCAGCTCACACTTGGTCTCTGTCTCTCTCAAAAATAAAACGAAAAACGGTAAAAAAAAAAAAAAAAAAGAATAAGAAACAAAAAGTAAATCTGTCTCACTCTCGGAGACTATAAGCTCAGTGACTAACAGACTGGATTGAAATGTCAGCTCTAACACTTACGAGCCCTAATAACTTGGAAAAGTTCCTTAATCTCCCTGTGCCTCCATTTTCTAATGGGAAAAACTGGGTTAAGGAACCAGCACTATTTACCCCATAAGGTTTTATGAGGTTGAAGTGTTCCTGTGTGATGGGCTTAAACGGTGCCTCACGCATGGGAAATACTCAGAACATCAGCTGTATCCTGGTCCTCTTGCTCTTTCAAAAGGAAAAGCTGTAAGAAGCACAGGAACAATCTTGGATTCTTAGTTTGAATGGACGAGGCAAATAAGTCCTTCATCACCATAATCAAACAGAAAGAAAAAATAAATAGCCTGCAATTCGGAGTTGAACAGAGTCACACAACAGGCTAAGGGAATTCTCGTGCTTGTAAATCACGAGCAAAGTTTCTTTAGGTAATAGATAGGCCAGTGCTGTTCCTTGGTCCCTACCTTACACCACTGACAAATGTGCGGAGTTGCACGTTGGGCCCAGATTCGCCTCGTAGGGGGGGTCCACCTTCCCCCTGTGATAGCCCAGTCTGGCTTCTCAACTAAGGTAGTCACCTTACTCTATCAAATTGAGATGTTTACTAAAATACTTGGTTGTGGTTTTTTTTGTTTTTGTTTTTTTGGTTGGTTGGTTGGTTAGTTGGTTGGGGTTTTTTTGTTTGTTTTTCTTTTAAGGGAGAAATTATAAAACTGTATACTGTATAGTCTGATTTTAGTAAATATGCATAATATTCATAGAAAAGGAACTGTAAAGGGGCACCTGGGTGGCTCAGTAGGTTGAGTGTTAGCCTCTTGATTTCGGCTCAGGTCATGACCTCAGAGTCGTAGGATCAAGTCCCAAATCGGGCTTCGTGCTGAGCATGGAGACTGCTTAAGATTCTCTCTCCCTGGGGTGCCTGGGTGGCTCAGTCAGTTAAGCGTCCAACTTCGGCCCAGGTCATAATCTCATGGTTCTTGAGTTCCAGCCCCATGTCAGGCTCTGTGCTGATGGTGCAGAGCCCACTTGGGATTCTCTCTCTCTCCCTCTCTCTCTGTGCATGCTCTCTCTCTTTCAAAATAAATAAACTTGAAAAAATTTAATCATTTTATTGTATAAAAGAAGTAAAAGCGGCTTGTTTTCCACAGTGTTTAGGAGAGATTCTCTTCAGCTGGTGTCCCAGAGGTTATTTTTATGAATTTAAATGCACTTAGGAGACATTAATTCGGTGTTTCTGATGAAGGCTATTAAGTAGTTTCCTGCAGGTTTTTACAAGACAGACACAGAGTGATGGCACATTTATGCTAACTAATGAAAAGTTCACTCTAGCAACTCAGAGTAAAACAGAACTTTCTAAGCAGGCACTGAGTGAGCCCTGTGTAGAAGAGATGAAATAGCCAGCTTAGGCAGACAAGCCTGAGATAACTATTTTCCTTTGGAGTAAACAGGAGAATTGTTTTTTAAAAATTATCGAGCAATGCAAAGCAGTATTAATCTGTCTTCCAACATGTCTTACCAAACAGACAAACAGCAGTAGTTGAAAGAAGGAATGAACGTCTTCTCTAATCTTGTCTGTGTATTAGTTCCTGTACAAGAGAAGCTGCTGTAACAAAGGGAACCGGGGGGCGGGCGCCTGGGTGGCTCAGTTGGTTGAGCGTCCGACTTCAGCTCAGGTCATGATCTCACGGTCTGTGAGTTCGAGCCCCGTGTCGGGCTCTGTGCTGACAGCTCAGAGCCTGGAGCCTGCTTCAGATTCTGTGTCTCCCTCTCTCTCTGCCCTTCCCCTGCTCATACTCTGTCTCTAGGTCTCTCAAAAATAAATAAACGTTAAAAAATTTAAAAAAAAAAAAAAAAAAAAAAACAAAGGGAACCCGGAATAATGACTCAAACATTACAGCTAATTCCCCTTTCCTCCGGTTCCAGAGGTCAGTGGGCGGTACGGGACGGTAAGGCGGCCATCTTTCTCATCGCTCTGCCATCTGGCGGACTGGCTCGCCATCACATGTGCCTCTTGGGAAGGGAAGGGGAAGCCGTAGAAGGCAGGCGTCTTTCTCATTAAGGAAGTGGTGTGGAAGTTGCCGACATCACTTCCCTCGCAACTAGCGAGTGAGAGCCCAGTCACATACCTTCACCTGCCGCAAAAGAGACTATACCTGGGCACCATTATCTCCACCCGGGCACCACAGCCTGTACCTGCTGAAGCCCGGGGAGAGGGGTGGACACAACAGAAAGGAAGCGGCCACTTGGCTGCAAGCGGATAATACAGTTTCTTCCGCAAAGAGCAATGTTCGATGGCATATTTCTATCTTGAAACTTCGCATGTCTTTTCTGTCCACCCACTTTCAAAATAGGGTTGCTAAACATTGCAGAGCAGCAGCTGAGCAGTGCTGGCCCCTACCAGGAGCCAGGAGAGACAAGGAAGAGATTCTCCCCACAGCCCCTGGAGGGAGCGGCCCAGCGAGAGGGATTTCTGACTTCTGGCCTCCAGAACTGTGAGAGAATCAATTTCTGTTGTTTTAAGCCACCCAGTTGTGGTAATTTTTATAGCAGCCACAGGAAATGAATACAACGCCGTTGCCTTTGACTGTAGTCTCAGAAGTTTTTCATAGCTGTAGCCCTTGGCCACAATGTTCTGATTCTAATATTACCTATAAACTGGAGTTAGCGATTTGAATTTAGCTGAGCATTTAGAGAACACTAAATCTCTAAAATCTCTCCAGGCAAAAGCAGTGGGCTCTAATCAGTATTCAGAGTTTCATAAAACCAGTATAAACAAGGGTGCCGTTTTGGGGGAACTTGGGGCTGGAAATAGGACCGCGGTTCACTTTCACTCACTACTCATTCAGTAAATATTCACTGGACACCGGCCATGGGCCAGGCACTGTGCGCAGAATGGGGGAAACCATGATGTATAAGATAAAGTCCCCCCCCTCAGGGAGTTTGTCTAGCTCAGCTTTCAGGACTAGAGAAAAAGAAAGAAGGCCTGAGATGGAAAAAATAAAGTTGAGAAGCCTGCTTTAGAAAAAGATGCGGAAAAACACGTGAAATACTTTATACTCTCCAAACATCTTAATACCGTTTGTGAACGAAGCAAGTGTTCTATGAGAAAAGGAAGCCTGCTTGAGAGCGGCAATCGAGCCAGGAGAAAGCCAGCACATTACCTGACACCGAACGAGCCCCCAGGACACACACAGACACAAAACTTCCCCCAAACACAAGACACTATGAGGGAAGATGAAGTCGGAGCAGACGCACTGGCTTCCCATCGCTTTGTGCTTTGCAAGGGAATCTCAAAATCATACGAAAGACCAAAACGTGGATAGAGTCGCTTAATTTCTAAAGCCGAACGCTCTTTAGCCACTGAGCCAAATGAATTAAAAACTAAATTACCATTTTCATCAATCTAGATAAAACAATTTCTCTCTATTTAAAGCCTACCATAATCCCAATTCTACTGTAGGCTTAAAAAGTCTGAAGCTGACACAATTATCTTCCCATATAGAGCAGGGGGGGCCATAATAATCTAGGGGGCAAGGCTGAATTGCCCAAGGGAGCCGGCTACATAATCAAATTATCCAGTTTGAAGGGCAAGCTGTATAATTCAAGACCATAAAGGAAAAGAAAAGCCCTCCCGTATTGCTCAGTAAGTTTCCGTGGCTTCACATTTTCGTGGGAAATTGCCTCGATTCTTCATTTCATTTTGCATTTTTAGACACAATTGGTGGGAATTTTTTCCATCGGAAAGTGGTGAAGCGACAAGCATTCTTGCTAAAGAAATCTAATATCACACATCCTGACAAATCTCTTTGGACTCTCCTCACTTCATTCAGAGATTCAGAAGTGTCTGACAGACTGGTGGGCCCGCCAGCAGGAACCTTATTTGCCTCAATAGCTTCCTGGGAAATTCTACCACCCAAGGGAAGCTCGGAAAGGTCAGGCCGAAGCTCAGCCCGGTAACAATGCCTCCCCGGGCCCAGAGGAAGGGTGAGACTGAGCGCAGCCTGCTCTGTGAATTAGATTTGTCCACCAGCTCAGCCCCCACGGACTCAGGTCAGAATCCTAGAAAGAGATGTAAAAAAACGACAACTGCATTTTTTACGAAACTTTGCTGATCGACGGTAACATCACTGAAAGGGGACAGCCAGACTTTATGGGTCTCTTAATGAGCCGTGCTAGGGAGTTGTCTGCACCACCTGCAGAGTATTCTTGCCCCCCACCCTCGCAAAATCATAACAATAGCAGAATCTCATCAAGCCCCTCGACCTCATTATTACCAATTTCCAGGAAACACAGGGAACAGCGGAATGTTACGAACGATAGGATGATGACATCATCCACCAAAGACAGAATGTGAATAATTCCATGGGATGAATGACCAGCTTCCTTTAATACACACTTTACAAAAAAAAATTTCTTTAATATTTATATTTGAGAGAGAGAAAAAGAAAGACAGAGGGTGAGTGGGGGAGGGACAGAGAGCAACAGAGACAGAATCCAAAGCAGGCTCCAGGCTCTGAGCTGTCAGCACAGAGCCTGATGTGGGGCTTGAACTCACAAATCATGAGATCATGGCCTGAGCCGAAGTCAGACACTTAACAGACTGAGCCACCCAGGCACCCCTAACACATACTTTTTAAAAGGAATAGTGGGAAATATTTTAGGTAACAAAAGACTTAAGAGATATAAAGAAGTGGACTTTCTTTAGATACTGATTCAAACAAACCATCTGTACAAAGGAGATAATTGGGAGAAAATTGAATGCGACTGAGAATTAGAAGATATCTTAAGAAATTCTTATCAGGTGCCTGGTTGGCTGACTCGGCGAAGCGTCCAACTCTTGATTTTTGTCTTGGCTCAGGGTCATGATCTCACAGTTCGTGAGATCGAGCCCCGAGTCCGGCTCCGCACTGACAGCCTGCTTAGGATTCTCTCACTCCCCCTCTCTCTGCCCCTTCCCTACTTTCTTTCTCTCTCTCCAAATAAATAAAAAGATTTAAATTAAAAATGTGTTAAAGAAATTAGTATCCTTTTTTTAAGGTATGATAATATTATTGTGCTTAGATTGGGGAAAGAAGGCCTTACTTCTCAAAGGTAATAATTAAATACTTGAGGGCAAGATGATCTGATGTCTGGATTTGCTTTAAAACATGCCGGTGGGATGGGAGGTGAGGAAGGTGATGAAGAGTAAGGTGGGTGGAGAAAAGAATGATAAAACATTGATTACTGTTACAGCTGGCTAACGTCTACAGATGATTCACTGTCCTATTCTCTCCGTGCTTAAGTTTGAGGTTTCCGTAACATAATTTTCAAGAAGTGTATGAAGCCCCATTTTACCCTTCCACTCGTATCTCCCACCCTGCAACAGAAACCCTCCATCCTAGATATCCTTGCTGTGTACGGATTATTCTCCAGCTTAGGTATCCTCGCCTAGAGAGTTTTGTAGACACGCAGCCCTACGTCCATACAACACTCTGTTGAATTCTCTCCAGCACTTTTCTGAACTGTCCTTCAAATACCCAGCTCAAGTTCCTGCCCCCTCCTCCAAGGTTCTTCCCTGAGTGCCCCCAAGTATCATGGGCTTTCTCTCCTCCTCTGGACTCTCGGACCACTTCAAGCCCGTTGGTATTTGTCATAGTCGGCTTTAATTTCTTGGTTACTTTTTAGTATTTTTGTCTCCCTGATTGGGTGTGAGGCTCTTACAGGGCAAGGCACATGTTTGCTCGTTACTCTCGATGCTCAACGACTTCACGCCAGAATCTGTCCTAAATAATCTCAGCTAATTAGGAAAGCATGGAGATGTCTCCTGAAAAGCCCCGACCTAAAGAGTAGTACCTTGAGATAGAACCTGGAAACCTGAGTTAGTCCGTCCTTTCATTAGTCAGGATTGCAAGTGACGGAGGATCGTTATGTATTAACTCAAATAACTGGAACGCTGAGGTATAAAGTCAGAGACCTAATGATCTTTTCGGACCCCTCTCTCCCTCCCCTTTCCCCCCATCTCTAAATTTTGCTATTTGTGAGACTCAGCTCTTACCAGTGTAGTTTAAAAACACTGAAAAAGGGGCACCTGGGTGGTTCAGTCAGTTAAGCCACCAACTCTAGATTTCAGCTCAGGTCATGATCTCACGGTGGTGAGATGGAGCCCCGAGTGGGGCCACACACTGAGTGTGAAACCTGGTTGTGGTTCTCTCTCTCTCCCTCTCTCTCCTTGCCCCTGGCCATTCCCTGTGACCGCTTACTCTCTCTCTCACAAAATAAATAGGGGCACCTGGGCGGCTCAGTCAGTTAAGCATCGACTTCAGCTCAGGTCATGATCTCACGGTTTGTGGGTTCAAGCCCCACAGGGATCTCTGCATTCCACACGAGCCTGCTTCACATCCTCCGTCTCCATCTCTGCCCCTCCCCCACTTGTGCTTGTGCATGCTCTCTCTCTCTCAAAAATAAACAAACGTTTAAAAAATAACAAATAGGGGCACCTGGTGGCTCAGTTGCTTAAGCATCCAACTTCAGCTCAGGTCACGATCTCGCAGTTTGTGGGTTCAAGCCCCACATGAGGCTCTGTGCCTGTCTCTCTCTGTGCCCCTCCCCCACTCTCATGTACTCTCTCTCTCTCAAAAATAAATAAACTTAAAAGAAATTTTTTTTATTTTTATTTTTATTTATTTTTGAGAGAGAGAGACAGAGTGGAGTGGGAGGGGGCAGAGAGAGAGGGAGACACAGAATCCGAAGCAGGCTCCAGGCTCTGAGCTGTGAGTACAGAGCCCAACACAGAGCTGGAACCCACCAACTGTGAGATCATGACCTGAGCTGAAGTTGGACTTAACCAACTGAGCTACCCAGGCACCCCAAAAACAAATATTTTAAAAATAATAAATAAATAATAAACAAACATTTAAAAAAGAAAACACTGAAAGAAAGAGAATGTAATTTTTTTTTCTCCCAACATGCCTCTAGAAAAACCTCAATGAAAGATTCTGATGGTTCGGATTGCAACTTAGTGTCCATCGGTTCAGCCCATCACTGCGGCTAAGGGGAGGGGGTGTAAGAATTGGCCAGATCTGGCTTACCCATAATCCCTGTGGCCAGTGGTTAGACAGACCAGTGAGACCTGCAGGAGAGGGGAGGAGGGTGGGTAGTGAGATCTCTCCCAGGGGAAGGGAGGTACAGTTACCAAAAGAATGGGGGGGAAAATGCTGGAAGAACCCATTTCCACCTCCCCAAAAAAGACCTTAACCACTGCTCTGTTTCTCCCCAAATGATCCCTAGCTAGCTTTTTAACACCGTAATAATTGTCACACTTTGTTGCACTCTCACTGTGTATCGGATAATGCACCAGTGCTTTGTAATGTAATTACAATTACATTTTTAAAATAATATAATGTATATACACTATCTTTAGTTCTCTGAACAACCCAATGAGGTACAGTGTAAGTTCTTGAATGAATACTGATTCGATTTTATATACAGCATGTGTTTAGCTCATATCTAATAGGTTTTAAATAAACATGTTTTAATTAAGTAAATATTTGCATAATTAATTAACGTGTGGATGAGGAGTTCCCCTGTACAGCTATTTGGACTTCAAATAAAAGTACAAAACGTTAGGACCATAAGAGTTCACTGAAATCTAGGCTCAGTTTGCAAACTCTTTGTTACTGAACCACAACAAAATAGGTCAAGTAATTGAGATTAGCATTTAGTAACTTTGTAGGAATTTGGCAGATTAAATTTATGTGTTGGATTAGTAATAAAGAAAAAGTTAGACTTGTATTTTGTATGCTTTTGCTTTTTAAGTGTATCTTTCTAATAAATTTATTTTTAATGTGTTTTACCAAGTACCAGTCCAAAATGGATTGGAATTTAAAAAAAAAAAAACAACTATTTGTTTGCCAGAGATCATTTGAGCAGCACGGATCTCATCCAAACTCCCACTCAGAGCAGGAGGCTTTTCTCTCTTTCTGGCCAGCTAGCTTCTTTTTAACACTTTCCAGTGGAACATTCACACCATCTAATTCCCACTTGCAAATTGTTTCATAACTTAACTATTTCTGATCTGACCTTGGAACGTTCTCTATCAGAGAAGAAAACAGACTTTCTCAGCTCAGAGTGGAGCTGGGGGGGATGGCGGGGGGGGGGGTAGGTGACAGCCTCCAGTAAGAAGTGGAAATTTCATTGACCTGATTTCACAGGCTCAGTTTTCTCATCTGCAAAATAAGAACTTTCCATTTCTGACATTTTATGATCCCACTATTCCTTCAAGAGCTTTTCTATCCCTCTGAGATATGAGGCAAGTTCCTCTCTGAAGAATAGTCCACTGCAGGCCTATCCCTTGAAAAAAGATCCCTTTTTGACAGTTAGTGACTTGATTATACAGCTAAGGTATACCTCATGTATCATTTGTATGGGATAAATAATATTATATTATTCAAAATCCAAATAAAGTAGAGTTTCTGTAAGAGGCAGATCTCTGCTTTCCTATACATTATAAATTTAGTAATAATAATAATAATAATAATAATAATAATATAGCTAACCATTATTGGGCACCTATTGTATGCCAGGCATTGGGTAAAATGCTTTACATAAATTATCTCATTTATTTATCAAAATAACACTTAAGTTAATGCTATTATTATTATCATTATTACTATTACATTGTATAGATAAGAAAACTGAGGTATGGGGTAGGTTAAGAAACTTGCCCAGGCTATGTGCCTAAAAAGTAAGTGGGCCAAGATTAGAATGGTGCTGATGTGAACCCAGAGCCTACCTTCTTATCCACTGTAACATTAGAAGGAGGGAAATGAAAACTAGTGAAGTGTGGCTGATTTTCAAATACAGGTATCATATTTCTTACATGGAAGCTCAGGATCTCAAAGGCACAACAACCAAAGATTCCTGGCCTTCTTAAAGACATAGGCCCAGAACTGGCAGAGCATTGATTCCACCCCATTTTACTGATTAAAATGAGTCACAGGGCTATCCTTAATGGGGTGGTGGGTCCACACAAGAGTTATTGTTCACTGCAGGTCATCTTTGGAAATGAGATACCTTGTCAATAAGCCAATAGATGATAAGATAGAATACTAAAAAATACCCCCATTAAGCTAGAGAGCACTGGAAGGGGAGGAAAAATAATAACAAAGAATAGATAGAACTAAAAAAATGGGAAGATGATAGATTTAAACCTAAGCATTTCCTTAATTACATTAAATATAAACAGACTAAACACTCCAATTGTAAGACAGAGATTGTCAGACAGACAAGGTTTTCTAAAAAAGCGAAGTCCTACTACATGCAATCCATAAGAAACCAACTTTGATATGAAGACATAGATTAGTTAAAAATAAAACAATCAGAAAAAGCTATAGAATGCAACCACTAGTGACGAAAAAGGAGGAATGACCACATTAATGTCAGCCAAAGCAAACTTTAGTATAAGACATATTATCAGAAATAAAGAGACATTCGTATTGACAAAAGGTCAATTCATCACAATAACATAGTGATTTTAAATGTGTATCCATTAATAAATTTATAAAGCAAAAAATGATAGAACCAGTTATATAAAAACCCACATTTGCTATATGAGATCACAACAATCCTTATTCAGTAACTGATAGAACAAGTGCCTGAAAATCATTACAGATATATAAAACTTCACTAACGAGGGGCACCTGGGTGGCTCAGTCGGTTAAGCTGCCGACTTCAGCTCAGGTCATGATCTCATGGTTCGTGAGTTTGAGCCCCGCATCAGGCTCTGTGCTGACAGCTCGGAGCCTGGAGCCAGCTTCGGATTCTGTGTCTCCCTCTCTCTCTCTGACCCTCCTCTGCTCATACTCTGTCTCTCTCTCTCAAAAATAAATAAACATTAAAAAAAAAAACTTCACTAACAAAATCAATCAAAATAGCTCAGCTGACTTTTATGGAAGCAACATCTAACAAGTGTAGAATACAGTCTTTTCAAGTGACTTGGAGCATTCATCAGCAGAGATCATATGCTAGGATATAAAATAAGTCTCGATAAATTCAGAAGAACTGAAATCATAAAGAGTACACTTTCTAACTGTAATGGAATTAAGTTAGAAATTGATAACAAAAAGAAATATGTGAAATATCCAATTATTTTAATACTAAGAAACATACCATAAAATAATGTGTGGCTCAAAAAAAGAAACTAGAAGAAAGATTTTTAAATATTTTGAACTGAATGATGTTGAAAGCATAGCATATCAAAAGTTGCAGGATGCAACTGTATACCTAAAACTAATATAACACTGTATGTTAATTATAATGGGATTTTTTTTAATTCTAAGTAATTTAAAATTAAAATTTAAAAAGTTAATATGAAAACCAAATTCTCTTGCTATCATGTGGGCTTAAAATAGCAGTAGCAGTTTTCTATTAACTTTTAAGTCAGCATCAGTTTTAGGGGAATAATGTCCATATTCTTGTATTTGTTTTGGATCATAAGACCAAGAATTTGGCATTAAAGTTACATAAAAACAAAAACAAAACAAAACAAGTTGTAGGATACAAACTAAAGCAATGCTTAGGAAATACATAAGTTTAAATGTTTATACTAGAAAAGAAGAAGTTTAAAATCAGCACTCTACGCTTTCACCTGCAAAAGCTAGGAAAAGAGCCACATATAAGTAAGAAGACAAAACACAGATAGATAGATAGATAGATAGATAGATAGATAGATAGATAGATAGATAGATAGATAGATAGAGATAGATAGATGATAGATGAATGATAGATAGGGGTGTCTGGGTGGCTCAGTCGGTTGGGTGGCCGACTTCAGCTCAGGTCATGATCTCATGGTCTGTGAGTTCAAGCCCTACAAAAATAAATAAAATGAAATAAAGAGTTTAAAATAAAAATAAAATAAAGTAAAATAAAAAGTTTTAAAAAAATTTTTTTAAAAAGATAGATGATAGATAGATAAACAGAAATCAGTGAACTAGAAATAGGCAAAGAAGTTGAATTGAGGCACCCATGTGGCTCAGTTGGTTAAGCATCCAACTTCAGCACAGGTCATGCCCTCACAGTTCACGGTTTCAAGCCCTGCACTGGGCCCTGTACTGACAGCTTAGAGCCTGGAGCCTGTCTCTCTCTCTCTCTCTGCCCCTCCCCTTCTCATGCTCTGTCTCTCAAATATAAATAAATGTTTTTAAAAGTTTATTGATTTATAATAAATACATAAATACATAAATAAATACATAAATAAATGTTAAAAGTAAAAAGATTTTAAAAAAGAGTTGAGGGACACCTGGGCGGCTCAGTCAGGTTAAGCGTCCAACTCTTGGTTTCGGCTCAGGTCATGATCTCATAGTTCAGGAGTTCAAGCTCCACACTGTCAGCAGGGAGCCTACTTGGGATTCTCTCTCCCCTTCTCTCTCTGCCTCTCCCCCACTTGCCCTCTCTATCTCTCTCTCAAAATAAATAAATAAACTTAAAAAATTTTTTTAAAAAGAGTTGAACTATTTTTTAAAACATTAAGTTAGGGGCGCCTGGGTGGCTCAGTCGGTTAAGCTGCCGACTTCAGCTCAGGTCATGATCTCATGGTTCGTGAGTTTGAGCCCCGCATCAGGCTCTGTGCTGACAGCTCGGAGCCTGGAGCCAGCTTCGGCTTCTGTGTCTCCCTCTCTCTCTCTGACCCTCCTCTGCTCATACTCTGTCTCTCTCTCTCAAAAATAAATAAACATTAAAAAAAAAAACATTAAGTTAGATATTTTCTTAAATGTTTAACAAACATATGTAATAATATGTCATAGGCTTTACTGCAATTAAACAAAACTTTAAGTGCAGAAAATGAATTTTCAATAAAATACATACATGCAGGTTCAAGGGCTTACCTTTTGACTTAATAATTCTATACCTGGAATTTTAGCCTAAGAAATACAAAATTCATAAATTGCTTATGTACAAAAATGTTCATTATAACAATTTTTATAATGTTAAAAAAGTGGATTCTGCCTATTGTCCAACAAAAGTAAACCAGAGTTCAACCACAGGACAGACTATCACATAGTAGTATATAATATATGGAATGATTCAATAATACAGAGAAAATAATGATTGCTAACATTTACTGAGCACTTTCTGAAAGCCAGGAATGGTATTAACAGCTTCACACACATTAACTCATTCCATCTTCCTATTAGAAAAGCCCTTTCTTTGTCTTCTTTTTAGAAATGAGAAAGTAAGGGGTAGAAAGATTACTCACTTGGCCCAAGTCACACAAATACTAAGGAGGAAACTGGCATCTGAACCCAGGCAGTGTGACCCTAGAGCCTGCACTCAACCACTGGTTAAGTAAAAAATATACGATGCAAGATTATAGAAAAAGATCATCTCTCCTACATTTTCAAAAAGGGAGAGGGATACAGCGGGAAAAAATGCAACAGAAGATTAACGGCAGTTTTCTCTAGATACAGAGATTATGGGTTTTTTTCCTTTCTACTTTCTGCATATTCTAGTTTTTCCATAATATAGACATCTATCACAGGTATTCATTTAATCCTCCTTCTAGTCCTTTCTTATGGTTGGTCTTTTGAGTTCAAAAGGAGAGTGGCTTCCTCCAAGTTTGCCCTCCAAGCCCACACTGGGAAGACTGGCTGTGTCAACTCATGCTATCAGACAAAATTTACAGCGAGACAATGTTAGAATTTAGTCCTCAAAGCCAAAGACTCATCCCATTTGCCTACACAAAGCCTTTCCCTTTAGTCTCACTTTCTGTGACCCTCCTTGTGGCCCCTCATTCCATTCCCTTTTCCCACTTAGGAATCCCTCTGAGGAAAACCACCTAATATAATTCACCTTTCTATCCCTCTTCAAGCCTCGACCGGTGCTTCACATATAATATCATTCCCATATATAACAAATAAAAACTTGAAATCCAAGATATTATGATCAGAAGAAAGAATTTCCCAGAATAAAAGATGTGACTATACACTTCGAAACTGGGTCAGAGGGTTTCTCTGACCCAGTTGCATCAGACTGGGCTCCAAGAAGCCATGAAAATGATGTCTTAGTCCGACAGTGCCCATTGTGGTGCCCCGCCCACACCCCCTCTGGTGGTGTGGGGAGCAGAGAGGGCAAGAGAGCACAAGCATCACTCCTCTGGCTGTTGGCAGTGTTGGCAGCTAAAGATCATAGCTGAATCTGGAACCCCTCTCCAGAGGAAGACCACAGCCAATGACTGGTCGGCGACCTGGTATAAAGACCCCACCCCGTTCCTCAACTTGGGACGACGCCAAAGGTCCATCCCGGTTTCTGAGCTCTCTTGGGATTGACTGAGACTGCATTTGTTGTTGTTACTGCACTGCAGCCCAACTCCTCCCTCTGCTCAACCTGCCTCCCTCACTTCTCAAAGCTGTGGCTACCAAGAGCACTCCTCGGTAGAACCTCTGCGTACAAATCTCCCTCTTGGAGTCTGTTTCTCAGAAATTTGACCTACCGGAGAGAAGCTCCAGAAAATAGTAGGCCCTACTCGGGCCTGGTCGTTAATAAGATAAAGATGTCCGGGATAGGTTGAGGCCAGGAATCCAGTCACGTGGGAGGACTCTCAACAGCTTTCTAAGTCTTATGAAGGCAAAGAGCAAGTTGAGGAGGACGGGGAGGGGTACAGGGGGGAGTGAGCAAGTGATATATATAGGCAGATAAAATCTGCTAAGTAAGGTGGGCAAAGGATGAGCAGGCCAGTTTTAAATTACCCAAGAGCAAGGGGGTTGGTTAACCATGATCCCAAGACAAAAACGCATTTTATACTTCCTGCTAGAAATCCAATAGTGGCCAGGTACACAGACACAAGGTCAAAGGCTTCAAGATAAAATTGGCCCCTAATCGAGACAAACA
Organism: Paguma larvata; assembly: GCA_030068075.1. Classification (NCBI taxonomy): domain Eukaryota; kingdom Metazoa; phylum Chordata; class Mammalia; order Carnivora; family Viverridae; genus Paguma; species Paguma larvata. Next base: position 118,300,940 of record CM057828.1, on the reverse strand, counting down.
GAAATTCTGGGATTGCCTCTTGGAACACCCCACAAAAACTCTGGTTACGGTAAGCATTCAACAGGAGATAATATCTTTTTCCCATTAAATCCAGGTGTGAGCCAGAATCTCTGATAATCCCTGAAATTACTATTGACACCTACCTACCTAGCACCTCATCATTTCATACCCGTCCACCAACACGTATGTGAAGCACCAATGCCACTACCTCTGTGGCTGTGTCGTGAAACCACAGCCATTTAGCTAACTGGACCCCTAAAGTTTTCCGAATCCATTATCTAAATCCCATGAATATTTATATCTTGTGTCCCCAGCTCAGATGTTCCACACCTCACAGGCTGGTCCAGCAACAACCCAGGGCCTGCGTGACTGAAATCTGCTCATCCAGATGGGACTTCTCAGCCCCCGGTTACCACTAAGGCAGCCAGAAGTTTCCAAAGCAGACAAAAAGCAGAACACTGAGAGAAGGTGGAAAAGCAGAAAACATGGCAGGCATATGGTCAAGGTGATTGGATCCTATCAATCAACCTAAAATCAGCCAACCCAACAGCCATCCGAAACATTAAAACCACATACCTTTGACCCCACTTTCAGAAATTGACCATGGGGTTACTTTTGCATATGTGTGCAAGAATATTAAGCAAGGATAGCAGCTCTCTGTGTCACCAAGATGTCAGCTCGAGTCACCCAGTGTCTTGGGATCCATGTATGTCAGATGAAACCCCACAGAGGACCAAAGCACCCCGATACCCACCTCCCAAGAATTTCCTCAGATTCCCAGGACATCTTCTATTCTTCTGGCCATTTCTTGTTTGAACTTCCTGCCTCCACATTTTGTCATTCCTTTATCTCCACTCTGAAAACTATCACGCCAGCCACAACCCCTTATACTGAGATTCCCTCAAAAGCGACCACTCGTAAAACAAGCAACCTTTTACGAAAAGTCTGTGGGTCGTAGACAAGGATCTCAACACTCGCAGCAAATAGCTCGGCTCATGTTTTATTCATTCTTGTTCTTAAGTCACCGTGTCTAGGGAAAATGCACTAAATTGTCCTTTACTCTCATATTTACAATACTTCTGACACCAGACGCGTGGGGTTTTTTCCCACACCGGCCAATTCTCTGACAACTTAATTCAGTTCTGACACTCTATCTGGAGTTAGCATCGGATCCCACAAATTAAGGTTCCCACAAGAATGCCCTCACTTCAGATGTCAGTCTTAAGTCCCACATTGTTACCAACACTTCTAAACAACCAGTTAGAAGTCAGGGTTCTCGTGGGGCGCCTGGGCGGCTCAGTTGGCTGAGCATCCGACTCCTGATTTCAGCTCAGGTCATGATCCCCTGGTCGTGGGATTGAGTTCCATGTCAGGCTCTGCACTGAGCATGAAGCCGGCTTGAAATTCTCTCTCCCTCTCCCTCTGCCCCTCCCCTGCTCTCTAAAAATTTTTAAAAATAATTTTTTTAATGTTATAAAAATCAAAGTCAATCAGTCAGGGCTCCCATGACCCCCTCTTGGTAATTTGCTCGGATGGCTCGCAGAACCCAGGGAAACACTTACTTACAATCACTGGTTTATTATATAATGAGGGATATGATAGAGCATCCAGGCGAACAACCAGATGAAGAGGTACATAAAGTGAGGTCCAGAAGAGTCCCCAGCACAGAAGTTCTGTCCTTCGGGAGTTGAAGGGGGCCACCCTCCCAGCACGTAGATGTGTTTGCCAACCCAGATGCTCTCTGAATGCTCTCTGAATGTTCAAGGATTTTGATGGAGGCCTCATCACGTAGGCCTGGATGATAATTAACTCATTTTCCAGCCCCAGTCCCTTCCCCAGAGAATAGGGGGTGGGACTGGAAGTTTCAAGCTTCTAATCACAGCTTGGGCTTGCTGGTGAGCCGCCTCTATCCAGAAGCGTACCGAGAGTCACCTCATTAGAACAAAGATACACCTAGAATCCAGGAAATCCCAAAGGATTTAAGAGCTTTATGTCAGACACTCCAATACTCCAGAAATTACAAGTGTTTCAGGAGCCCTGTGTCAGGAACTGGGATCAAACCCAAATATTAGCAGGAAGTTAGGGGCAGAAACTGATATTTCTTATTATTTAACATACAGCTCCCCCCACCCTCCCCCCGCCCGGCGGGTTTCTCACTGGTTGTCCCATTTCCTGTAACACCCAGTCTTCAGCCATGCCCAGTTTCGGTCAGCTTGTGCCTGGTCCCGTGCTAATTACCTTACATACATTAGCTTGTTTTGTCCTCACAGAAACCCTATGAAAACAAAATTATTTTTACTCTGAAGAAACCAAGGCTTAGCAAAATTACATCATTTATCCAAGGTCATATCATGTATTAGTTAAGGGTTTGGCTAAGCTGCTATAACAAAAAGGCCTAAATATACACTAGTTTGATAAGACAGAAATTTCTTTCTCTGTCACGGGACCATCTGAAGGTGAGAGACAGGTGTGCTTTGCTCATCATGTAGCTTCCAAACGGGTTCCAGTCATTGCCGTTGTCTGGCTAGCAGCAAAGATGAGAGTTAGAATCATGTGTCACTAACAAGATAATCTAGAAGTTGCACACATCACCTCTGCCCACATCCCACGAACCCAAATCTAGTCACATGTCTAGAGCTAGCTGGGCAAGACAGCCTGTAGCTGAGAAACTATGTGACCAGCACAATCTCCAGAACACACTTTTACTGGAAGGAAGAAGAGGAAATGGATACCAGGGAGAATTAACGGTCACAGAAGACCAATTAATAAGTAGAGAGCTATAAATGAAATCCTGGTCCGTTTGGATCAGGACCCTCTTTTTTTAATCACATCAAAGCACCTCTCTAAAAAAAAAAATTTATATTTATTTTCATATTTGAGAGACACAGAGACAGAGCACTAGCGGGGGAGGGGCACAGAGAGAGAGGGATACCTACACCAAACAGGTATCACACTGTCAGCACAGAGCCCGATGCAGGGCTCGAACAACAAACCATGAGATCATAGCCTGAGCTGAAGTTGGACCCTGAACTGACTGAGACCCAGGCACCCCTCCAAGTGCCTCTCTAAATACTTGAAAAACCTCCTTTCCTTGGCATCTGCAATTTTCCTCTGACTGTTCCTGCTGAGGCTTCAGGGGCCCTTTAAGTGTGACGGTGGGGATCCTGCCCCCTCGCCGTGGACTCGAGCCCACCTCTCCCCTCCTCTGTGACTCTTCCCAGCTCCTCAAGTACAAAATTATCCCGTGGTTTTCCTATCCGCTGCTCACACCTTTGTAAACAGTCCTTCTAGCAAACTATCTGCAAAGCCTTTCCCCTGCAGGTGCCATCTGTTTCCTGCCAGAACCTTGACTCATTCTCCTCATTCATAGTCCACCCCGCAGGGCCATGTCAGACAAGGCTTTCAGGCTCATCGGAGTGAAATATCTACAAGACTCAGAAATGTGTCCTGCTCACATTGATCTGCCTTCCCTGAGAGAAGCTCCAAGGGGACCGTGATAACTAGTAATTTATTCTTGGAGACCAGTGCAACATCTAGCACATAGTAGGCTCACTAAATATTAGGTATGAATGAACGCCGAGTCCTATATGTAGTAGTTTCATGACAAATGTGTGCCTGATGGCTAACCGTATGGCCCCGATCTTGTTCAGAAAGCTTTAAACAGTTCCTTATGAAGCCATGGAGATTTTCTTCTTTTTTTTTTTTTTAGAAAATACACTGTGCAATATGTACTTTAGCTATGATGTTCTTATAATCGCAAGTCTTCTTGCACCTTTACAGGTTTTAATACTTCCTGTCATTGCAACATGTTCACCAGATTTTTCAGTCCCCCCGTGCAATGCTTTGAAGTAGAGTATGATTGAAAATCTGCAGTTTGAACTTGAACAAAGTTCGTAGTAAACAGATTACAGACAATTTCCTTTCTACGTGCTGGTGGGAGCTAGGAATGCATGAAGCACATCACAACGAGAAATTTACCAAGAAAAAGACATGAGATTCAAATTTTCAGTCCGAAACAAATACCACCATATTTCATTAAGTTTATGATGCCATTGAGCTTCAGATCTCTCCCCTATGCCGCACTGAAAGAGAAAAAACAGCACCAGTTAAACTCTGACACGATGCTTTCTTATCACTTAGAATTCTTTTTCTCCATATGGAAAAAGGTCTTTGAGACTTATTTAGTCACAGAGTTTCATTATATATCGCGTAGAGTCATGGAGTTTCATTATATATCACAATGCATTTTGGCTATTACAATAAATTTTGGTTTCAATGTCAAATCATACTGAGATTATTTGGAAGACATTGTAAATGGCAATTAAATGCATATCACTCAATTAAAGTGAGAGCAATATAAACAGCTTAGGACCAGATTCCTTCTACCACATCACAGCTGCAACTTGGATACCAACAACTGTAAGATGCATCTTGATTTCACAGACGTTAAAATGGGGGGCAGGGGCGGGGATATTAAGTGTTGGAATCAAGGAAATATGGAACTTAGCCCAAAACCAAGATTCAGGAGCTAATTCCTGTATTTCACTGATTGAACTATTTGTAAATCTGCGCTAGGGAGGGACGGGGAAAGACAATGATTGGATAAGGGAGACAACGATTAGAAAATGCAGGGGCACCTGAGTGGCTCACTTGGTTAAGTGTCTGACTCTTGGTTTCGGCTCAGGTCATGATCTCAGAGTTCATGAGATGGAGCCCCTAGTGGGGGGGAGGGGTGTTCTGTGCTGGCAGCACAGAGCCTGCTTGAGATTCTCTCTCTGCCCCTACCCCCGTCCCCACCCCCACTCTCAGGCACACATGCTCTCATGCTCTCTCTCCAAATAAATAAATACGCATAAAAAAAAAAGGGAAAATGCAAATAGTCTGAAGTTTCAAATTCATTTTTAGCAAATCAGTTTACAAGGTACTTATTTTTTAAACATCGCTCACTAAATATTACACATTAAATATTTGCTTGTTAACGATTGCTGGAGGTGAGGTTGAAAACTGAAGAATGATGCAATGACTCAATCAAGAGAGAGACAAGTCCACGTCACAGGAAATGCTCTGAAATACCAAGCAGGAAATGCTTCGTGTTCAAATGCAAACCTAGGTGTTCACAGAATTAACCCTTGAAAAGATGAAAATGTTTATATTTGAGTCCTTATGAAGTTTTTCATATTCCGAAGTACTCTTTCAGTTACTTTATTTTGAACTACGAAGTACTGTAGTTCTCCGTCTGTCTCTCTGACCTTAGTTCTTCTAATAGAAAAGACTCCGTTTTCTTAAGTAATCAATGACCTGATAAAGACTGAGGAAATTATTTTGCTAGGACACAAAATCTTTGTTTTCTAGCCAGATTACTTAAAAGTGAAAGGGAAAAACATTTTCATTCTCTGATCAAGAGCAGACCAATAGCTCAAGAAAACTTTATCCTTTTAACAGAGAGAAAACCAAATTCTAATTTTGCACCAGCTTACTTTTGATATTAAAATTCATTTAACTTAATTAAATTCACTCTAATGTTAGCCAGCTTAAGTACACGTCAAAATTTCTTTCCATAGATCCTTTCTCCACAAACCTTCTACAACTTTCTTTTTCACATTCAGATTTTTTTTAATCCTTACTTTTGAGAGCAAGAGAGACAGAGCATGAGCAGGAGAGGGGCAGAGAGAGGGAGACACAGAATTTGAAGCAGGTTCCAGGCTCTGAGCCGTCAGCACGGAGCCCAAGGCAGGGCTTGAACTCACGAATCACGAGATCATGACCTGAGCTAAAGTCAGATGCTTAACTGACTGAGGCGCCCAGGTGTCCCCACATTCAGAATTTGTCCTGTGTTTACTCTTTTCCCTTCTGAAATAAACAACCTCTCTCTAGGACAAAATTCTTTTCCCTCAACAGAAATGCATTTCCTTTTCTCATACCTTCTTTTGACAAAAACATATAGCCTACTTTCCTTGCATTACAGAGATGTCTCCCTGATTATTCCTAGAAGCTTTAATTACATATATAAGAATTTTTAACCTTTAGAAAGCTTTAATGTCCAGTGAAAACTAAGAAGGAAGCAATTGTAAACTGTCTTTTACATTAGCTTTCTATAGCTTGGCAAATTTATAAATACATTTGTAATATCTAGACACATATGCTTTGTCATAGTAAATTTTTCATTTTTTCATTTTTTATTTTTTAATGTGTGTCGCAAAACCTATTTTTGTTTGTTTGTTTTTGTTCTTGTTTTTGGCACAAAATATTTTACTAATAGACCCAAATATCTTTTCTTTCCCTTAGAAAGAGAAAGAGTGTGTGTGAGCACAAGCTGGGGAGGGGCAGATGGAGAGGAAGAAAGAATACGAAGCAGGCTCCACAGCCAGCACAGAGCCCAATGCGGGGCTCAGGGCTTGAACTCATGACCCTGGGATCATGAACTAAGATGAAATCAAGAGTTTGTCACTTAAGACTGAATCACCCAGGCGCCCCAATGATCTACATATTTAATGACTATCCATCATGTAATTTAACTTCCCAAAACTTTAAATTTTGTTTAATGTTTATTTATTTTTGAGAGAAAGAGACAGAGCATGAGCAGGGAAGGGGCAGAGAGAGAGAGGGAGACACAGGATCTGAAACAGGCTCCACGCTCTGAGTCATCAGCACAGAGCCCTACAGGGGGCCTCGAACCCACAAACCGTGAGATCGTGACCTGAGCCGAAATCAGACGCCTAACTGACTGAGCCACCCAGGCACCCCAATTATCAAAACTTTAAGGTTTCGGGTTACCAAAACGATTTGAAGAAACAATTTTTAAAATTCACCCAGGGGCGCCTGAGTGGCTCAGTCAGGTTAAGCGTCCGACTTTGGCTTGGGTCACGATCTCACGGTCTGTGGGTTTGAGCCCTCCGTCGGGCTCTGTGCTGACAGCTCAGAGCCTGGAGCCTGCTTCAGATTCTGTGTCTCCCTCTCTCTCTGCCCCTCCCCTGCTCATGCTTTGTCTCTCCTGCTCTCAAAGATAAATAAAACATTAAAAAATAATAATAATAAAATAAAATTCACCCAAAAACTTTTATCCCACTTATATCTATATGATTCATTCGTGGTCAACAATTATGTTTAGATTACTTATAAAAATGTTATAATAGCAGGTTACTTCCTCACTAATAAGTTTTATAACAGAGATAACATTAATTTATTTGGCTAGTAAACCCAGGTAGAATAAAAGTCATATGTCTACTTTATTTTTAACGTTGGTAATTCTAAAAACATGTCTGTTTCGATGAGGCCAACAAACTTAAACTAGCTTATTTACTAAAGATTATCTCAGATCACATGAATGGCACAGTATTTGGGTTACTTTTTCTTATATTTCTAAGAATTTTATGAATCCATAACTCATTCAAAAGCTTAATTTTCTTTAGACCAACTAAATAGAGCTCTTTTACAAATTGATTTTGGTAGTACTACCACGAAGTTGAAAATACCACACATTTATAATGGATGATAAATACATAACTAGATATGTTAGCTAGAAATTTGCTAGCTTCTGAAAGAACAGTTGAAATCAGTGAAGTTTATCTGTTCCGATGAATAAAACTTTTTGTTAATATTTGTGGAGAAGACACTTAAGATATTTCATTTGCCCGAATCCCAAAAAACTGTTTTCCCCTTTTGGTTTTCTTCTGACAAGAATTACCTCTCTGAAGTTTGTAGAGCAGATAGAACATTTATATCTCTAGATACAGAGAAAGAATGCAAGTTCCTCTAAGGACTTTTGTTGCCTAAAGACAGAATTTTTACAATACTGGGGTGCCAGGGTGGCTCAGTCGGTTAAGCATCCGACTTTGCCTCAGTTCATGATCTTGAGATTTGCGAGGTCGAGCCCCGCATCGGGCTCTGTGCTGATGGCTCTGGAGACTGGAGCCTGCTTTGGACTCCATGTCTCCTTCTCTCTCTGCCCCTCTTCTACCAGCGCTATGTCTCTCTCTCTCTCTAAAATAAGTAAACATTAGGGGTGCCTGGGTGGCTCAGTCGGTTAAGCGGCTGACTTCAGCTCAGGTCATGATCTCACAGTCTGTGAGTTCGAGCCCCGCGTCGGGCTCTGTGCTGACGGCCTGGAGCCTGCTTAAGATTCTGTATCTCCCTCTCTCTCTGTCCTTCCCTTGCTCACTCTTTGTCTCTTGTCTCTCAAAAATAAAATAAAAACGCTAAAAAAAAAAAAATAAGTAAACATTAAAAATAAATAAATACTTTTAGGAAAAAAAAAGAATTTTTACAATACCTACCAATAGATCTTTGAGACAAATAGGAGAGATTAATTGTTAGAAAGGATGACTGGACTTTGAATTGCATCAGGTGCTACATTTTTGGTCTTACAAGAATTTGTAAGGAAAGGATAGTTGTTTCTAATTCCTCAAAGACTTGGGTTATAGTCTCAATAATATGAAAGGACTGACACGCCCATCTACCTACGCTGGAATGTTTTCCTTTCCCTCTGGGTCCATTTAGGTTAGGGGGAAGGTCTAAAAAAATTCCTATCAGGCTCTGAATATCAGCTTCCAACTTGGCCAAATTTCTAATCAAAGGGTTATTAAATCCTTTCAAACACCTTGCCAAGTTTCATCTGCGACAAACAGTAAATATTATTGGCAGAACTAAACAACCCTATAGACCCGAGAGGAGTCCTCAAAGAGGCTGCCTGCGGTATTTTATTTTCCTCTCTTTACCAGGTTCTACAGACAGAGATCTGAGAAAGCTGAGTGCGGTAAGAATTCCTATCCTTCGCCAGCATCTGCTGGTTTTTCTGGGATCTGATCTGCAGGCACCAAGTGGGATTTAAAGTAGAGAGTGTAGCTCCAGTATCTACCAGAATTTGGTGAAGTTTTCCATTAATTTTAACTTTAGTTTCCCTTGGACTGTGAAACGGAATCACTGGTAGCGGTTTACCACAGAAACCTTGGGAGCCAAATCAGCTCAGGGAGGGCCCTCGGGGAACCCCTCTTTCAAGGGTAGATATAAGGGTGTCTGTTTGGTCATGTGGTCTCTTCGAGGTGGAAAGACAACTTAGATGGAGGATTCCTAAAATAAGTATTCAAGAAAAGGAGACAGAAGGGAGCAGTAGGAATTACATTAGTCTTACTGCCCTTTGTTTCAGGTACCTCTTGTGTCTTTAATTTTTCATTAGCCTTTTACACCAAACCCTTCAAGTGGAGCTATTTTAGAATTCTGAAGTCTTTTAGAGGTTTCCGTGTGACAATTAAAATAGGTGCCCCATTCCGTCTGCTCAGTTTGGGAATCCCTGCTTTCAAGTACGCTTCTTATATGATCAGATCTAACTGGAATATTCCGCATCATGGCCATTGTAGTTCTAGGTCGTTTGTAGTGAGATTTCACCATTTTTTGCAGATATGTATAGTTTCCGGGAGTATAGTTCTTAGACAAAAAAATTAGCAGGTGTGTCAGAAGGCAGCGTGCTCAACTCTTTGGAGTATAAGGATCCTATTTACTATTATTATTATTATTATTATTATTATTATTATTATTATTATTATTATTTTAGCTAAGTCTTTGAGTCTCCCAGAGCCAAACTAACACCTAAAAGGGATATGCCCCTGGGTTGGAAGCTGTGTGAAGTTTTATACGGTACCTTGCTGTATGGAAGTTTTCTTGAGGTCAGCAGGTAACCTAGTGTCCATCTAACCCATTCTGTGACCAATTTATCTTAAGAGTCTTAAAATCAGATGGCGAGCTATATTATACAGCTTTTAAATGCTGGGCCCACAGATTTTGCACCTTTTTTCCCCTCTTGGGGGGCTTCTGAGATTCCCATCAACAATCGCCTTACCTGCACAAACAGGACAAACGAGCATGTGCACGTTAACAGGCCGGCAGTGGCTGGAGAGATGTTCCCGAAGGCCGGCCCCCGAGGCCCCGTGTGCACCCCCGGTGATTCCCATCATAGCACTGGGAGCTGAATGGGGACTGAACCAGCAGAATGGGGACTGCAGACTGTTTCCAAACAAACGGGGAACTTGAGATGCCACCAACAGTTCCCAACATGGAACTAGAGATTCCCATCAAATGGGGAACTGGCGGGAAAGCCAATTAGATCATGAACTTGAGGTAAGGAGAAGGGAGCTCAGAACCAAGAGGAACTGACCGACGGCCCTCGGATATGGCGCGAGAAAGAGAGAGAGCTCAAAGAGTGAACAGGTGCTCGTCTGTGCTTCCTGTTGTTCCTGAACCATCAGAAGTTCACCTGAGATCTTGCCAGTGCCACCAAATCTGTTAACAAACAAAATTCGGCTGAATAATTGGGAGATCGAGTTGGCTTTATTCAACCTTCATGAATGGAGCAGCACCCAGCAAACAGAAAGGAGCTCTGAGGAGGTGTACAAAATGGAAGGCTTTCATAGGCAGGAAGGGCGGAAGGAGTAGGCGACAAGAAAAAGTGGATTGTATCAGGCGAGATCCCCCGTGGGGGACAGACGGTGTCTATTGGGCAGATTGCCTCATTAGTACTGACCAGGTAATTCCAGATTGAATAGTTGAAGTTTACATTTCTGGGAAAGGCTGAAACTGCAGTTAGGTTTGGTACTAAGTCTTGGTTTACTGACATGGAGCTTAGCACAAGTGACTCCATTTTGGGCCTGTTGTCTCTTTCTTAACACTTTAAATATTACATTTGAAATATGTAATTAAATTAATAACTAAATTCTGTGAGTAGACATTGGACTGTTTCCTCTATATTCCTAGAGCTTTGTATATTCAAGCTGATGAAAACAAAGCTTTTCATTGTAAACAATAGAAACATTGCATTCAATGTTGCCTTATATTTAAACCCAACGGATTTTTGTCCTGAATTAGCTGGATAATTTTCCATATTCTTTATTTCACTGATGAAATGCCCCTCCCCCTTTAAAATTATAGTAAGAATCCGTAAAGACAAAGAGCATGAAATGATTAAACAGAAAACTCTTAAAGGATTGCAGTTAAAGCCGCATCAATTTAGCACACCATCTAATTTATCACAGCGTAGAACCTGCCTGATGGGAAATCATTTCAAGTCCAACTCAGCCTAGAAGTTTCTTGGGGCACCTGGGTGGCTCAGTGGGTCGAGCATCCAACTTCAGCTCAGGTCATGACCTTACAGTTCCTGAGTTTGAGCCCCACATCGGGCTCTGTGCTGACAGCTCAGACCCTAGAGCCTGCTTAGATTCTGTGTCTCCCTCTCTCTCTCTGCTCCTCCCCCGCTCGTGCTCTGTCTCTCTCTCTCTCTCAAAAATAAATAAACATTAAGAATGAGCAGGAGGGACTTGCCTCTGCCCTTCCGGCCCCTTAGCATGCGAGACAATAAGTTGACAACCAGCCACGCAATAAATTAATTACACTACACGCTAAACTGCGAGAGCATTTTTGTAGATAAGAGCTCATGAGAACATGAACAACCAGACAACGGTCTCCGGAGGTGGGTCTCGAGACCGCCTCTGCCTAGAACTTGGAGCTCTAGCGTTATTTCTGAAAGTAAAAAGACAGAGAGGAAAGTTTTTCCAGGCACGGACAACAGGCACTTGGCCACGCACGGTGGCGCATGCCTACCAGCCTTTGCTCCGTTAATAAGGACTGTGTCGTCTGCACTCTAAGCTGAGTGTTTTTGCAGCGTGAGATGTTCAATTAGTAGTAGAGAAAGAAAAGACCCTTGATAGATTGAAGCAACCTGGTGCACGATGAGAGGGGCACGGGACATTCTGCAAAGGTCAGCGGACAGAACACAGAACGAGGCTAACAAAAGAGGAGAATAGGCACACAGCAGAAACCCTTCCCTTGGGCACACAAAGGTTTCACCAAGTCCCCAGCAGCGAAGGATTATAAATTAATAGCAGAGCCACACGGTAAGGTAGCTGTAGTTGTTATATAGAAAATGGTGCTTACGTTTAGGGCAGAGTTAAGTTAGACCCGCGTCTGTTTCCACGCGTGAGTTTTGGCGTTCTTCGTTAAGGTCCTTATTAACTCTGTAAAATTCCAAACTAATGAACCCTCCGGGCCCTGTTACAGCCATATTCAGAGAAAACCCTGACCGTGATGGTCCAGCTTCTGGTGCCTTGAAGGAAGGGACCAGGTAAGCGTCCCTCCCCCCTACATCATACTCCTCTTAATAAGCCGAGTGAGCAGCATGTGACAATTCCTTAGAAACACTTTTTCAACTAGTACTTCTAAAAGTATTAATAGTTTTTCAACTTTTCTTTCTAGAAGAACAAGAAGAGGGTTCAAATCAAAGGTTTTCAGTGCTACCCACTGTTTGGGAGAAATCTGTCCTTTTCTAGATCGGAACAAAAGGATATTGTAGACTTAAAATCATTTTGGTCTTCTCTTTGGGCTCCCTCTGTTTCTGATTAACATAGTATTTCTCACACACCCCAGTGGCCTTTAGAGTACTACAAATTTCCCTGACAGAACTCAGCTCTCCAGTCCTCTATTCTCATGCAAATTTACCTTACAAGTTTTTTTTTCTTTTTCATTCCATTCCTATTTTGCAACGTAAAAAGAACAACCACCCACCAACCGGACCCTAAGGTGTTACCGGAGCCAGTAGACGCGAGATGGCCTGTGTACCTTTTCTGTCACTAATTCCAGATCTGATCCCAAGGTGTGCCCCACCCCCACCCCTGCCCCGTCATGCTGCTGGCTGAAAGGGCGTGCAGTTTCCAGTGTTTCACTGTCCTATCCAATGCCCTCCGCAGTTCACATTCATAATAAGTGAGAGTAAATGTTTCTAACTATTGGCCTGGTCTCCTGAATTCCATTTCCGGCTCTACTTTCTTTTCAAAGGCAGATTTTTGCCTCAGTAAAGACAGTGATGTCTCCCTAATGGTAGGAACAATTATTAAGAAGTCAGGCAGGGGCGCCTGGGTGGCTCAGTCAGTTAAGCATCTGACTCTTGGTTTCAGCACAGGTCATGATCTCAGTTTGTGAGTTCGAGCCCCGCATCAGGCTTTGTGCTGACAGTGTAGAGCCTGCTTGGGATTCTTTCTCTCCCTCTCTCTCTGCCCCTCCCCTGCTCACTCTCTCTCTCTCTCTCTCTCTCTCTCAAATAAATGAACTTAAAAACGTTTTTAAAAAAAGAAGGAAAAAAAGAAATCAGGCCAAATCTCTCCAACACAAAACAAATTACCTGGTGAATTTAGCAAATTCAGGGCAAAGTAGAGCATGAGAATCTTTCATTCATCAAGCACGTATGTATTGATTCCTACTTTATACCTTGTAGGCAATGGTTGGAAAAAGTCTTCAAGAAGACATGACCACAGGCTGACCCGCAAGCTGGACCCGGCCCAACTGAAGGCTCCCACCCCACGTCCCTGTCCTTGGAAGGTACGTTCTGCTTGCCTTCCCCACTCCAAGACGCTGCTCCAAGGATACAGCCTTGAGACAGAAACATGGTGTTGAGGCTGTCTGGACTGGGTACATGATCGAATCCAGTTAAGGCCTGCTGCATACATGCCTGAACCCAGTTAAGGCTTTCTATACAATCGATACGAACTTCTCAGATTCCGGAAGGCAGGTGTGTGAATCTGTCTTGCGGCTGTCCAAGACAAGCCTTGTAAGCGAGCAAGCCCTTGCTTATGAAATCTGCCACCTACCGACCTGGGGTGGTCTGCCTCTTTCTTCGGTCTCCCCTTGCCCTCCCCGTGTGGGGGGTGGCTTCGGATTATACTTGAGGAGGTTGTGAACTAACGGAAAGACACACAGGTAGATAGCACTTACGCTCAAGAAACTTAAGATCTAGTAAAAGAGATAAAATAAAAATATTTTTTAAAGTATGAGTACTTAGGGGGCGCCTGGGTGGCTCAGCCCACGCAGCATCCGACGCTTGGTTTCGGCTCAGGTCATGATCCCATGGTTCATGAGCTTGAGGTCTGCATCACGCTCCGTGCTGGCAGTGCAAAGCCTGCTTGGGATTCTCTCTCCCCCTTTCTCTCTCTGCTTCTCTCTCTCTCTCAAAATAAATAAATAAACATTAATAAAGAAAAATATATAAATGCATGCTTAAAGGGCCAAAAGAGTTCGGAAGGGGGAAAGAATGAAAACCCTCTCGTATCCACTTTTTTAATTCTCTTTGGTTGGCTGCATAAAGGCCTCTGGCAGAATATGTCGCTCCAAACCAGGAGTTCAAGACGCGATGCCTCAAAATTTGCCACTTCGATATATTGGTTATTCTGAGCTGCGGGCGCATGAAAACGGCAAAGGCAGGAGAGGCTTTCCCTGAATTCTCTTTCTCTGCTTCAAGACCAAGTCTTCAAAAACACCTCATTTGCCAAAGATCCCCTGACGGGCAGTTTTATCAACCGAGGAAGATTGACTCTTATCACAGGAGAGAAGACTAGACAAACTTTGTCACAAGCTAGCCGACCTCCCATCTATTTTTCTAAGGCCACACTCATCTCTCCTAAAATTATTTGCTCTCCCCTAAGAGACCCGCATCCCCTCTCCTCTTTCCTTATTAAGATGGTACTTAAGTTTGAGTTCTAAGCCACCTCGGGGAGTTACTCCTCTTTCTTTGGGTGTCTCCCATGTATACATGAGGCATACATGTTAATAAACTTCTGTTTCTTTTTCCCTTGTTGATCTGTCTTTTATTACAAGGGTCTCTGCCAAGAACTCAGAAGGGTAAAGGGAAAATTATTTTTCCTCCCCTAAGGCCCAAACGTGCCAAATTCAATCCAAACTAATTCCATAGTCGTCAAAGTCATTAAATACAAAAAGTTTGCCGGGCAAGCTACAAACATCGTAATGAACAACAGTAGCCCACACTAACATTTAATGAACACTTGCTATGCGCCTAACACTATGCTAAGCACTTTCCATGCATTCTCTGTTTTAATCCTCACAACGACGTTGAGAAGTAGGTAAAATTGCTATCCCCATTTTACAGATGAAGTGAAAGGAGGGCCAGACAAGCTGAGTAATTTAATCAAATAGACGGCAATACAAGAATTTAAAAGTAGTCAACCCCGGGGGCGCCTGGGTGGCTGAGTCGGTTAAGCATCCAACTCTCGATTTCGGCTCAGGTCATGATCCCAGGCTCGTGATATTGAGCCCCTCAGTGGGTTCCATGCTTGGGCGTGGAGTCTGCTTAAGGTTCTCCCTCTTCCTCTGCCGTTCCCCTACTTGCTCACTCTCTCAAAAAAAAAAAATCTAAAACAACATACTCAACCCCGTCTCTCCAAATCTTTACCACTACAAACACCACCTTCTCTTTTACCAGCAAGAAAGTTATGTTGAGAAGAAAAAAACTTTTTCTCTATCCTCTTACGTTTATGACTGGGGGCCTGCAAGTTAAGCTGACCAAAGGCAAATTCGGGGGGAAAAAAGTGAGATTTGTATTTATGTACATACACAAGAGTTCACACACACACAAGACTCAAGGAGGTGGTTAGAATGGGGACAGGAAGAACGACAAGGGTCACGTCTGAGACATTAAATGACTTCTTAGAAGGCAGGGCAGAAAAGGCACTTATGAAAACATAAATGACTTTTTCAAAAGATAAATGAGGCCTTAAGAGAATAGATGGGAAAGATGATAATTTAGGTATGATGCCAACCTCAGGACCTCTGTCTCCAAAGAGAGAATAGATTTGCTCAAGGGGATTAAGACAACTGAGTTATTTTAGGATGTTCCACTTTCAGGCAGGTAAGGGATTTCAGGAACTCGAATAACCTTCAATTCCAAATAATTCTTAAGCCAAAGTAGCATATTTTTTTTTAATGTTTATTTATTTTTGAGAGAGACAGAGCATGAGCAGGGGAGGGGCAGAGAGAGAGTGGGAGATACAGAATCCGAAGCAGGTTCCAGCCTCTGAGCTGTCAGCACAGAGCCCGACACAGGGCTCAAACTCGCAAACGATGAGATTGTGACCTGAGCCGAAGTCGGTGCTTAACCGACTGAGCCACCCAGGCGCCCCCCCCAAAGTAGCATATTCTTGGCTGGCATTTGGCGATCCCTATAAGTTATAGTCTATTACAACACAAACACAAACACCACTAGTACGAAAGAGGACATATTAAATGCCATAAAAGAATTATTAAAATGCAGTGAAATAAATATCAGAGAAAAGAGAGATCACTACATTGATGAAGTCAAGAAAAGACTGAGCCAAAGCACAAGCAAGTGAGATGCCTCTTAGGATTTCAAGCGGAGATAAGAATTGCATGCTCATACTGAAACAGCATTTTTTCCAATAAGCATAATGGTAAGAGCATGGAATCTATCAAGATTACATAATCTGTCTGGCTGCAAAGTCTAGATTATTTCAAAAGTTTGCATGTCACCCTTTCGACTCCTCTATTTGAAGCTTTGATACAGACTAAGGCTGAGCAACAGACATATTAAGATTATTAAATCACGAATGAGTTTTCACCAGGCCTAGACCTGTTTTAACCTTTAGAAACAAAGGACAAAGAAACAAAGGTTATCTCTTAAGAGCAAATGATTTGCTGTTAAATGGTAAAAAAAAAAAAAAAAAAAAAAAAATCCATACAATCAAACTTATTGATCCAATTGCACTGGACTATTTGGGAGCAAAAGTCCTTAACAGGAAGGTCCTGACGTGTGGGGTGTTGGCCTCAATCGAGAGATACATCACAAGGAGCTAGTCTCTAACACTTTTTCCCAAATATTTCTTTTTTACAAAAAATAAGTGAGAGGAGAGGAAATTCTGGGAAGATGGTGAAACAGGAAGTACGGGGACTCTCTCCTCACCTAGACGACAATTGCCCGCCAGAGTCCATCTTACGTAACCATTTTGGAACTCGAGAGTCTTTTGAAGGCTTGCAAATCCCAGGGGAAGACTAGCATGGTAAATTGCGGTTAATTTCATTCCATTTTATCTCTTGGCACGGCAGCAGCTAGCCATCTCTCATCCCCAGCCACATGGCAGGAAGCTGGGCGCGTGCTCCTGGGGCAGCCCGCACACAGTTTAAGGGTGCCAAGGTGGGCCAAAATGACCCTATCCTTCAAATATCAAGGATGCGTGCTCCGATCACGGATTGCTGCTTCTAATCTCAGGGCTAGACAAAGAGGCAGGGGGCCATCGGTGTTGCACCTCTCTCCATTGTTGCAAGTCCCTCTCTAGCTGAAGTGACTTCCCAAAAAAATGTAAAGAGCCCGCGCCCTTCCCACACTTCATATCTCTCCTTTCCCCCTTTTAAGATCCAGGCATTTAAAGGTCAAGGCATTCAAGGTGTGTCTGGGTGGCTCATTCAAGTAAGTGTCTGACTTTGGCTCAGGTCATGATCTCATGGTTCGTGGGTTCAAGCCCCACATCAGGCTCTGTGCTGACAGCTCGGAGCCTGGAACCTGCTTCAGATTCTGCTTCCCTCTCTCTCTCCCCTCCCTCACTTGCCTTCTGTCCTTCTTTCTCTCTCTCTCTCTCAAATATAAATAAACATCAAAATTTTAAAAAGATAATAAAGCTTAGGGCACCCACAAATAACTGTATTTTTGGTAAAATTAGAAAGTAAGCAAGAATACCCAGGGAAAGTCTCAGAAAAGATTTGAAAAGATCTTAACTTTACATGTCAGGCTGATCCTCAGCACAGAGACAGCCTACAACAATCAAATAAGCAAAAACAATAACAAAAACAGCAATCTCTGGGAAAGGAGAAGAATCTGATTGCCAGAGTTACCACATTATTAAACTCAAGAGTCCAGTTCTTAATCCAAAAAATCACAAGGCATACAAAGTAAAGTATGGCCAATTTAAAGGGGAAAAAAAATAATCAGGGCACCTAGGTCACTCAGTCAGTTAAGTGTCCAGCTCTTGGTTTCGACTCAGGTTATGATCTCACAGTTCGTGAGTTCAAGCCCCACATCAGGCTCTGCGCTGACAGTGCAAAGCCTGCTTGGGATTCTCTCTCTCCCTCTCTCTCCATCTCTCTCTCTCTCTCTCTCAAAATAAATAAATAAACTTGAAAAAAAGAGAAAAAATAGAATCAACAGAATCTGTCCCTGAAAAAGCATGGCAGACACATTAGACAAACACTTTAAAATAAATATATTAAAGATGGTCAGAGAACTAAAGAAAGACGCAGGAAAACTCAACAGAATGATGTAAGAACAAAATGGAAATATCAATAAAAAAGAAACCAAAAAGAAATTCTGGAGTTGAAAACTACAATAGTTGAAATGAAAAATTCCCTACGGGAATTCAAAGGTAGATTTGAGCTGGCAGAGGAATCAGTGAACTAGAGGTTGGAGAATATGAGGAACAGAAAGAAAAAAAATCGAAGAAAAGTTAACAGAGCATAAGAGACCAGAGGGACATAATCGAACAGATGAACATATGCACTGTGGGAGTCCCCAAAGAAGAAGAGAAAGAGAATGGAGCAGTGAGAATATTTGAAGAAATAATGAAGAAAAATTCCAAATTTGATGAAAGACATGAATACAAACATCAAAGAAGTCAAATTCCAACTAAAATGAACTCAAAGAGATTCATACCAAGACACATTATAATCAAACTGCTGAAAGACAAAGAATCTCGAAATCAATAAGAGAATTGACTTATCACAAACAAGGGATCCTCAACAAATTATCAACAGATTTCTCATCAGAAACTTTGGAGGCCAGAAGACAGTTGGCCCATCTAGTCAAAGTGAGAAAAGAAAAAAATTGTCAAGTAAGAATATTATATTCAGTGGCACCTGGGTGGCTCAGTTAAGTGTCTGACTCTTGATTTCGCCTCAGGTCATGATCTCATGGTTCTTGAGTTTGAGCCCCACACGGGGCTCTGCACTACTGGTGCTTGGGATTCCCTCTCTATCTTCCTCTATCTGCCCTTCCCCCACTTGTGCTCACTCACTCTCTCAAAATAAATAAACTTTAAAAAAAAAAAAGAATATTATATCTAGCAAAACTGTTCTTCAAAAGTGGAGAAAGTAGAACATTCACAAATAAACAAAAACTGAAAGGAGTTCACTACCAATAGATCTGCCCTTTAAGAAGTAATCAAGGAAGTGGTGTATGAGTGGCTCAGTCTTTTGAGCATCTGACTCTTGATTTTGGCTCAAGATGATGATGCTAGGGTCCTGGGATAGAGCCCCAAGTGAGGATAGCCTGCTTAAGTTTCTCTCTCCCTCCGCCCCTCTCCCTGCTCTCTCGTGCTCTCTCACTCTCTTGCTCTCTCTAACATAAGGGAAAGAAAGAGAGGAAGGAAGGAAGGAAGGAAGGAAGGAAGGAAGGAAGGAGGAGGAAGGAAGGATCAAGGCAGTCTGGCAGGATGAAATGAAATGACACTAAACACTAACTTGAAGCTCATCGTGTCGGGGTCACCAGTTGTGGGTTCAGCTTTCAACTTTGTACAGCAAAGCTGAGGGCAGCAGAAAAGATTACTCAAGACTCCATGCAAGTCAGAGGTGAGAGGGAGCTAAGGGAAGTCTCCCGAGCTGTTCTCAATCTCTCGTATTTATTAGGCATACGTTATAGGGAAAACATTGTGCAATGTGTCATTGCTACATGTCGGTAAGAACGTATAGAAAGCGTGCATAAAAACAAGGTGTTCCCAAGGTTACAAAAGAGCAAATGTCAAAGCAGGGTGGAGAACAAGATAATTCCATAGATAACATGGTCTATGGAATTCCGAGCACAGGCAGGCCCCAACCCCTAAATACGCGTTAACTAGATATTGGTCAGCTGTTTTCAGCATGGGCAGAAAGCACTGTAATGTATTCCCTATAATCTCCTTAACCAGGACATAGCTATTTGATTTCCCACAGAAGCTCTATGAATAGAGTTCTCAATAAAGGTAAACACGTGGGCAATAATAAAAGCTAGTATTATTGTATCAATGGCTTGTAACTCCATATTTTGTTTTGAACATGACTTAAAAGTTTAATATATTTTTAAAGAATAATTATTTGTCTAGTTTTATGACTACTGAACTTTTATTACTATTAAAGTTTATTACTATTTAAACTTCAGTTTGTAACTCCATATGCATTTTCTACATAATTTCAATGATTAATGCTTTTAAAAGAATTAATAGTTTGTATTTTGGGGCACACAATGAGTAAAGATGTAATTTTATGACCTTAGCAACCAAAAGGGACAAAACTGTAAAAGAGCAAAAATTTTGTATGTTATTGAAGTTAAGCTGGCATAAATTCAAATCCGAGCTTTATAAATTTAGAATGTTAAGTACAATCTCCATGGCAACCGTAAAGAAAATAGCTATAGAATATACACAAAAGGAAATGAGAAAGGAATTTAAATATTTCACTACAAAACATTTAGAACACAAAAGAAGACAATAATACAGAAAATGGGGGACAAAAAAGCTCTAAGGCAAACAGCAAAATGACAGAGGTAAGTCCCCCTGTACTGGTAATTACTTTAAGTGTAAAAGGATTAGGTTCTCCAATCAAAAGACAGAGATTAGCATAATGGATAAAAACATGTGATCTGACTATATTTTCTTTACAAGAGATTCTCTTTAGATTTAATGACAGGAAGAGATTGAAAATAAAAAAGGATGGGAAAAGACATTCTCTGCAAATAGTAACCAAAAGAGAGCAGGAGTGGTTATATGAATATCAGACAGACTTCAAAACAAAAAAGTTTATGAAATAAAGAAGGATATTATAATATAATAAAGGTTTCAATACAGTAAAAAGTTATAACAATTATAAATATTTATACAGCTAATGAGAGACCACCAAAATATATGCAGCAAATTCTGACAGAATTGAAGGGAGAAATAGACAATTCTACACAATTTGGTTGAAGACCCTAATACCTCACTCTCAATAATGAGTAGAACAACCAGACAGAGATAAGTAAGGAAATAGAGAACAAAAGACAACAAACCAACTACATTTAACAGGCCTACACATAACACTCTATCCAATTACTATAGCACACAAATTTTTAACCAAGGAGATAAAAGACTTATGTAATGAAAACCACAAAACGTTGCTGAAAGAAATTAAAGAACACATAAATAAATGGAAGTGTATCCCATGTTCATGGATTGGAAGACTTTCCATATTTATTGAAGGGAAGACTTAATACTGTTAAAATGTCAATAATACCTAAAGCAATCTACATATTCAACGCAATTCCTATCAAAATCCCAAGATTTTTTTTTTTTTCAGAAAAAACCACATTTTAAAATTCATATGTAATCTCAAGGGATCCCAAATAGCCGAAACAATCTTGTAAAAGAACAACGTTAGAAGACTCACACCTCCTAATTTCAAAACTTACAACAAAGCTTCAGTAATGAAAACAGTGTGATACTGGCATAATGACATAGACCAATGGAATAGAATAGAGAGCACAAAAATAAACCTTTAAGTATAGATAGTCGAATGATTTTTTTACAAGGATGACAAGACAATTCAATGGGGGAAAGGATGGTCTTTTTGATAAACAGTATCGGGAAACCTGGTACATGCGAAAGAATGAAGCTGAACTCTTACCTAACATCATATACAAAAATTAACTCAAAATGGATCAAACACCTAAAGATAAGATCTAAAACTGTAAAATTTAGAAAAAAACATGAGATTAAATTTTCACAACAGTGGATTTGGCACTGATTTGTTGGCTCTGACACTATAAGTACAGGCTACCAAACCAAAAATAAGCAAACTGAACTTCAAGAAAATTGTTTTAAATTTGTGCATCAAAAGATAATATCAACAAGTAAAAGGGTAACCCAGAGAATGGGAGGAAATATTGTGCAAATCATATATCTGATAAAAGATTAATATCCAGACTATATAAAGAACTCCTACCATTCAACAATAAAAAACAAAGAGCCCAATTTAAAAATGGGCCAAGGATTTGAAAAGACCCTTCTTCAAGGAAAATATACAAATGGCCAAGAAGCACATGAAAAGATGTTTAACATCACTAATCGTTGGGGAAATGCAAATCAAAATTATGAGTTACCACTTCACACCCATTAGGATGGCTACTATCAAGGGGCGCCTGGGTGGCTCAGTCGGTTGAGGATGGCTACTATCAAAATAAAATAGATAGATGATAGATAGTTGATAGATGATGATAGATTGATTGATTGATAGATATAAAAATAAGAAGTATTGGTGAGAATGTGGAGAAATTTAATCCTAGTACACTGTTGGAAGGACCATAAAATGGTAGAGTTGCTCTGGAAAACAGTATTGCTGTTCCTCGAAAAATTAAAAATAGAACTATCTTCTGATCCAGCAATCCCACTTCTGGGTGAAAACAGGGTCTCAAAGAGATATTTGTACACCCATGTTCATTGCAACATTATTCACAATGGTTACAACACAGAAGCAACCAAGGTGTCCATCAATGGATGAATGGATAAGCAAAATGTGGTATGTACCTAGGACAGAATATTAACAGGTTTAAGGGTCAAGGAAATCCAGACACCTGCTACAGCATGGAGAAAACTTGGAAGTCATTATGCAAAGTGTAATAAGCCCTTTACAAAAAGACAAATACTGAATGATTCCACTGATAGGACGTACTTAGAGTAATTAAGATTATAGACACAAAGTAGAATCGTCGTCGCCAGAGGCTGGGACCAAGGGGGGACAGGGAGTTAGTGTTTAACGGGTAGAGTTTCAGTTTTACAAGATGAAAGCTATGGAGATGGATAGGGGCAATGGTTGTACAATAATATGAACATATTTAATACACTGAATTATACATTTAAAATCATTAAGATAGTAAATTACATGTTATGTGTATTTTAGCACAATAAAATATTAGAGGAAGAAAAAATAAAGTACTTTTTTTAGTGTTTTTTAATTTATTTTTGTAAGAGAGACAGAGTGCGAATAGGAAAGGAGCAGAGAGAGAGGGAGACAAAGAATCTGAAGCAGGATCCAGGCTCTGAGCTGTCAGCACAGAGCTGGAGGCAGGGCTCGAACTCACAAACCCTGAGATCAGGAGCTGAAGTCAGTCGCTTAACCGACGGAGCCACGCAGGCACCCCAAAAATGAACTATTTTTAAAATGGGATGAGGGGGGGAATGAGAGAAGAGTCACCATTAGCCCAATTAACTTAAATCTCACTTATCTGCTCCCCAACAAGCTTCCTTCGTGGGGTGTCTGATGTGGGGAATTGCAAGTATGGGAGAGAAGTATACAGAGTGGGCCACCCATCTCCCATCAGTGGTGGGAAATATACCAGACAGTGAACGTCCTTGTCATGTGAACGCCCACTGCATTGTGATGCACGAGGCTGGATCCTCTATGCAACATGAGAGTTAGTTTTTCACTCCCAAACACGTAGCAGGTATAAAGGAAGTTCTTTAAGTTGCTATAAGAGAAAGGCACAATACAATTGTTAAAGGTATCCACTCTAAGTGACTTTTTACAAACACATGCGTAGCATCCTAATCTTCCAGAAACATCTGGGGGAGCATCTTTTTGAGCGGTAGAGGGGGGCGCGTATGGGTGCCTAATTTCATCTCTCCTGCGTGGATTCACACTACCTAAAACACTGGCATGAAAAGCCCCCAGTGACTGTTATAGCCACACCAGCACCTGCTGCATGATCAGGCTTCAGTGCCGGACACACGGAAATAACCCATGAAAACAACGTGGCAGTCTCGCAGCCTGTATCTCTTCAGTAGCCTCTCCCTGTCTTGGAGATTACACTGGATGTAACTAGAAAAAAAAGTGATCACCTATTTTCACCTGCCTCTCACTTATAAGAAGGCTCCTTAGTTGCATAAATTTGTCTAATTCATGAATTGCTCCAATGGCTAGGCAAGATGTAGACATGACAGTGGTTCAAAACGTGCCAGTTTGGTGGGGTTTGGGTTGGGGGGGGGGGACGGCGGTTGGTAGCCTGAGAATGTTCCTGGCTAAGTCAAAGAGTAGCAGTAACTACTGTCATAAATCACGCTGACTTTTCCCAGGTTGTTTAAGGCAGGGTGGAAACTCTAGCCAGTCAAAGCACCAGGCTGGCTGTCTATTCCACACCTCATAAAATGAGTACAAGGTACCTTTGCAGGAAAGCGACTTGGACCATACAATGCCAGAGTCACCGGGGAAGAGAGAAAATGTGTAAAGCGAACTATAGGCTTTATACAAAAAAAAAAAAAAAATGCAAATCCAGCTTATGTTTGGATTCGGCTATTTTAAAATATGATCCCTCGGCCCACAAGCTACCCCCCTTGGAAGGAAACTCTTAATTTATTTCTGAGGAATGGCAGAATTTATTAGAATCACAGTCTCCTCATCCAGCCTTATGGTTTAAGAAATTGCCTCTGGGAACGTGCCTAAAATAACTTTTTAGAATCTGTACTTCAATAAAGGGTCCTTTGCTGAAACTTGGATCAGATGTTCATTTATTACCCTCACCTTTTAATCAATTAAAGAATATATCAAAAAAGCACATTCCTTAGAAGAGGAAAAACACAGGGGTTATTCTCCTTGCTGTGCTTCACAGCACAAGTTTTCTAAAATGAAAGGAAGTGGCACATGGGTCCTGAGTGTAGAAAGTGTGCCCGCATCGTGGGGTCGCCACATGAAATATTATTATATTATCAGAATCAGACAGAACCTCGTGGGTAGGAGGTAACAGCTTCCCTTTGCAAGTGTCAGCTCCAAACGGAGGTGGGCACGGCAGTGTTTAAGGGACTCGGGAAAGAACCAGAAAATCGTGCCTTATTCGATTTTTAAAACGGAACATTTTCTAAGGAAAAGGAATCTCACTTTACCGGGCTTAGAATTGGGATGATTACAGAAGTACTTGCAGAGAGCGTCTATTCCTAAATCCCCCTTCTTGAAAAAAATACTGAATTTTTTTTGCCGCCCCCCCCCCCAAAATACTTTAAAGCTCAAAGCCTGAGAGCCCTTCACTA
Organism: Paguma larvata; assembly: GCA_030068075.1. Classification (NCBI taxonomy): domain Eukaryota; kingdom Metazoa; phylum Chordata; class Mammalia; order Carnivora; family Viverridae; genus Paguma; species Paguma larvata. The sequence goes on along the minus strand of CM057828.1, from coordinate 118,276,086 downwards.
ACTTTCCATTCTTCTTGACACGTGGCTACCGTGGACCCAGCCAGCTGTCTACTGCGGTCATTGAGACGTATGACGTCACAGTCTCAAGTGCACATTCTGTCTGCCCCCCTCACACTCACACACACGCACACACTCACGAGGAAAGGAAACAGCTCTCAAAATCATGCCCTGAAGCATGTTTGATACGATTGTGTGGCGGCATCCCCCCCACCCCCCAACAAAGACACAGAAAGCCTAGAAGGCAGAGAGAAAGGACGTGTTATCACAGAGGGGTTGTCTCCCTGATCACAATTTTCTGCCCTAAAATCACTGAGGGGGCCGCTAAATAAACGGAAGCATATAAAAACAAAATAAACCAAAACCTCTTGACCGCAGTCTGAAACCCTTTTACAAGAGGTCCTTTTGGAGTGTGGCATCTCTGGTCCGTCTAACACAGCGACGTTTGACCCGTTAGACTTAGCATGACTTTGCCCCTCACCTGGGGATGGTCCTTGCGGGAACACGTAATTTTGAGTGACATGCGAGGTCTCCTGCCGCAACAGGATGCCGGGAAGTTAAGGTTTCTGCTCACGGGAAGTCTGAAGTCTAGTTTGGAAGGGGTAAGGGATGTGAAATAATTAACGAACTATTCCAGATAACATACGGCCGGTGTGTGACGTCATGGGCCTTAGGAATCCCACTGGGTGTGTCGCAGGTGGGGTTCGTCAGCGAGCAGACTCTGAGGTAGAAGTTAAGGCGCAGGAAGATCTTAGGAAGTACTCTCGGGGTCCACCCGCGTAGGGGAAAGGACAGACTCAGGCCTAGGCAGACAGAGAAGCTGCGCTGTGGTGCGGGCCCTCTGTGGGGAGCCCTGAAGCTAAAATACAACTTCGAAGTTGCCCACGCTGGGCCTGCAGGCAGCCCCGCGCATTCCCACCAGTCCCTGCGTGCAGGATGCCCAGGCGGGGACCGGAACCTAGAGCAAGCGGCTCGCGGAGCAGAGGCAATTCCCAGGATCCCCCGACAGCCAGGTGGCTCCGTGCGTGGCCTGCCGCACCACCGGCAGCGGAGGAAGAGGTTCTTCAACCTTGAAGGGGGAATCGGGGGAGCACAGTTATCCACAGAGGATGGCTCCCGGTCACAACAATTTCCCCCGCTCTGGGAGAGGTCCCCACTCACAAGGGAGGCCCCCAGTGGCCAGAGCTCCCTCACCCAGCTCCACCTGACTGCGTGATCTAAATAACCTGACTCACTCTTTAAACACCCCAGTTTTTTTCCGACTTGAAACTCGGCCCAAATGAGGGAAGGAGCAGTTGTTGAAGCTGGGGCGGTGGCCTCAAAGCCTACACTTTTCTGCTGCTGAGGTCCCTGGAGAGCCTCTCTGCCTGCCACCTGGTCTGTGAGCCAGGATCTTTTCCCTACCCCCCAAAATCCATGTTTAGGCCCCGTACTCCTAACTGGGTTTTTGTTGGTTGCCAAAAAACCAAAAATCAACAACAACAAAACCTACCTTGGTTAAGAAATAAAGATTATAAGGAGAAAGTATCTATCATTAGGTGATTTTTGCATCTATACAATGCCTACACTCTCAGCCCCTTGAAGGCAGGGAACAAGCTTGCCTTATTTGCTGTGGGAGCCCCACGTAAGCATGGTAATTGGCTTGGCGTAAGCGCCTAACAAATACTTGTTCAGTGAATGAATGAGTGAGTGAAAGAAAATGGAGGACTTCGGTGGACGCTGGAAACATCAAAAGGCTTCATGAGGGGGAATGGAACTCAATCGGAGCATTACATGACAGGATTTAGCTGAACGGAGAAAGGGATCCTGCCAGGAAGAAGAGAGACATGAATAAACAGGCTAAGGAGGCCAGCTGCTTGCAGAGGGTGTAGATTACAGGATCTGGGCTGTGTGCAGACCGCTGAAACCCACGGGGAGCAGGACAGACCTCACGTGGCGGGCGGTAGGAAGACGCGGCAGGTCCTATGCACAGGATCGCTGGATTCCTCGTCAGCTTCCTTCCTATCTAGTGAAAACTCACGCTGAGAGACTGTCTAATGCCAAAACCTGTTAGAAATTTCCCCCCACCGTTACTGCCCGTGGAGTCAGGTTGAGAAAAATCTAACCAGAGCCAGACCGAAGAAAAGCACTAAGACATGTAATACCTCCCTCGGAGTCTACTTCCTGTCTCAGAGACTGAGTGTCTGTGGCTACCAAAAAAACTGAATAATGAGCCGTGAGGCAGAGTAAGTCCCCCATACGCACCCTGTGTCTCTGCCAGAAAACTCAGGGCAAGAAAGAGCTGATAGAAATGGTGCTTTGCATCCTGGGAGGCACAACCCCACAGGTAAAGTTCTGGGGATTGGGTCAGAGAAGAGACTATGTGGGGGACAGTCCATGGGGATTGCAATCTTTCCTAGAGCATGAGATCCATCACCGTTGTTACCGTTGTTCCCATATTCCAGTGGTTCAGAGAATCAAAGGACAAGATGAAGGGGGGTCAGGAAGGCCTCATACTTGGGTACCTCAAGAGCCTCCCTAGATGGAACTCTCTGGTGACACTGATGGAGAGCTCAGCATATCAGTCTGCCCCCTAGCACTAGATCTAAGAAGGGGAAGTACCCAGTGAGTAGAGCTAAGGGTATTTAATAGCAATTAAAGGTCTGATAGCAATCTCTCTTGTTCAGAAAAGGGAGGGTGTGGGGGGACAAAACGTGAGGTCTGTAAAATCACGCTTAGACAGAGGAAAAGGGGAAAATGCCCAGAAAGCTCACTGAAAATCCGAGCCTACAACTGAAAACAACCTTATGCAGGATCCAGAAAAGATATTAGAAAATGGTTTGGTATCCTTAATACAAGGAAGGCAAGAAGACGCACGGAGATAATTCACTAATCTCATAAATACCATCAAGAGAAAAATAGGCTGAAATGAAGGCAAAGGTATTCATTATATTAACACTTGACTTGCAAAAAAAAAAAAAAAGAATGGGGGACACCGGGGCCGCTCAGTCGGTTAAATGTCCGACCTCGGTTCAGGTCATGATCTCACAGTTCATGAGTTCAAGTCCCGCACTGGGGCGCCTGCTGTCAGTGCGGAGCCAGTTCAGGTCCCGTGTCCCCCTCTCTCTCTGCGCCTCCCCAGCTCACGCAGGCTCTCTTTCCCTCTCTATATCTCAAAAATAAATAAAAAAACATTTTTTAAAAAAAAGTAAAGAACAAATACAAAAAAAGAAACAGGATTTATTGCAAGAACATGGGATTTGCAGCCCCCAGGGGCTGGAAGAGAGCAGGGGCCTCAGGAAGGGCAGGCCCTGGGACGCTGTGGCACAGGAGCAGTGTTCTCCCAAGTTCCCCACTCCCTCACCAGCGATGGGCACAGTCGGCGTCCTTCATTTCTGTCACAGTGATAGGAGAAAGGATATCCTATCTCATTTTAATATGCATTTCTTTGATTATTAGAGAAATTGAGCGTGGCTTCACGTTTATCAATATTTCCATTCAGCCTGGGAACAGTGCTGCTGTGAGGAATGAGATGAGAGACCAGAAAAGATGTTGAAAACAAATGGAGGCTGCTGTGCTACTCTGCTTCTGCAAAAAAAAAAAAAAAAATGAACAGAGTTTCATATTGAAGACATATTTCACATAAATTCTGAAGTTCATCAGGATTCTATTAAAGAAGGGCAATGCACATGTATGCGAAGGCCATTATGGGTGATGGAATTGCAACCAAGAAAATAAGCACTTGAGGGCTACCTATGATAAAGACCTGCCATTTAGCTCTAAACAAACCAAAAACGAAGGGAAAAGAAAAGAGACACAGGTAAGCCTAAAGGAAAGTTCATGTAACACGGGCGTTTCCAGACTGTCTTTGTCTGATTCGGGTGGTGGGGCGGGGTCTCTTTCCTGCAGGGAAAGAAGGTATATGTTCACTTAGCTCTGATTATAAGGTGTTTTCCTCGAGTTTTGCCCCAAAAAAATCAAAATAACTAGTAAGAATTACCTGCACCTGTTTTCAGGGTTGGCTTTCTCATTGAGACGTTCAAAACAACAAGAAAAGTGGGTACCTGGGTGGCTCCGTTGGTAAGCGTCCAACTTCAGCTCAGGTCATGATCTCACAGTTTGTGGGTTCAAGCCCCATGTCAGGCTCTGTGCTGACAGCTCAGAGCCTGGAACCTCTGTCAGATTCTGTGTCTCCCTCTCTCTCTGTCTCTTAATAATAAATTTAAAAATGTTTTAAAAAATGAAAAAAAAACAAACAAGAAAAGAAACAAAAAAACACATGCTTTTGCAGGGTTCATCTCTCAATGGCATGATGAAGAATAAAACTGAGCTACACTAAATGGTGTTCCTCTTATATAAAGATGACATGATTCTACTTGTATCTTTAAAGAAGATATTCTTCCAATTAGGCATTGGTTTTAGGCTATTCTTGTGTGTGTGTGTGCGTGTGTGTGTGTTCTAATTGAGACTGTGTCTTCACTGTAAAAACAGCACACTATGTGTTCTTGACCCGGAGTGTCACGGAGAGAGAGGTTGTTTCCCAGTAAGGACCTCCCAGGGTAGAGAGGAGTTCCACTAGGCCCCAGGCACCTGGTGGGAAAGGGATCATTCTGACTGGACAAAAGGATTTATCTTGATGGAGTAAGTCAAAGGCCATTAGCATTTCCAAATACTCTGCCAAATGGTTCATTATAATCAGAAAGAAGCGTTCTTTACTACTCAACAGCAGATTGAGCGCCCTGCCTCCCACTGAGGGGTCCGTACATATGCAAACGAACACCCAACCAAACATCTATAAACCCTAATGTCTGCTTTCCCTATTTGTTGTTGTTGTTGTTGTTTTTTTAACACAGCTTCATTTTCTAACTCTCCCCCCAGACAGATAACAAAGCAAATGGAACCAGAGACTGTTTCCACCTAGTTCCTGCAGACCACTTATTTGGTCCACTTAAGTCACTCCAAAGCAAACAAAACAAATCTGATCTACATCAAAAAAAAGATTAAAAAAAAAAGACTACTTCCTGACCAGAGGTAACAGAAACAGGAATCTTAACCTAGTTCCCAGATGTAATTTTTTATAAAAAATATTTCCATGCCACCCATAGAACAATAAAGCGAGCCAAGTGGAATTTTTACAGTTCTTCCTCTCAACCTGGGAAGTTATTTTCCTGCCTTTTCCAAATGTTAATGGCTGGCCTCTGATTTAGGAGGCCCTAGGTATATAAACTCATGAGGCCGAGTATCCAAAGCAAGACGGAATAGCAAACACATCTAGAACTCCGACACGCAGGGCCCAGTCGACTCTCACAGTGGGATTACTTCAGGCATCTGTACAACATTTAAAGGCAAAATACCCACTGCCAGGGAGAAGGAAGATTGAGCAAGCTGTGTTTCACATCTGAACATCTTCCGGTTTTAAAAACTTGAAACGGTCGGAAATTCAACTGGCCAGAAAGATCTGAATTTATACTTACTTCAAAGCAAGGCAGCGGACCCTGGCATTGTTTCCTGAGGGGCCCCCTTTCTTCTGCTGGAGTAAGAACTTCTCAGGTGTCCGGGGGCCAGTCTTCCAAACCGCCCTTCCCGGAAGAAGGAAAGGTGGGGCTCTGTCTCAAAATGATTTGTCTCCTCCACTAAGCACCCCTGGTCCACGCAGATCGAATGGTTGGGAGGAGATTCTCTGCTCGCATTTGTCTGCTTCTTGAGGAAAGGGACAGTGTCCTGGACTCCCTCGTCCCCTCACACATTTCCCCAGTGCCCAGTGATAAAGACTTTCCAGGGACACGATCCTCTAAGCTCTTTCTCAATGAGGCCTCAACCGCGGGCATCAGGGGCCATCCATGTTGGGCCTGCACTGCCCAGTTTCAGCAAGCATCTTGTTGAGTCAGTTAAGAGAGAACCCCCCACCCTCAGGATCTGATCACATTCCCCATCCCGACCGTCCCCCAGGTGGCATCTGATCACTGTGGCCTGTCCTCGGCACTCGGTTTTGCTTAACCGAAACCCCTCCGTATTCCTGATGTTTCCTTTTAGTCATTTCCATCCACTGACCCTCACCCTGCTCTTTGGCTATAAATGCCCGCGTTTCCTCAGTGTATTCAGAACTGAGGCCAGTTTTATGCTGAGGTATCTCTTTCCCTACCGCGACAGTTCCTGAATAAAATGTGTTTTTACAGCTGTAAGCCAGTCTGGCCCTGGTTTCCTTTGATAATTGCGCAGCACCTGGAATATAGTCTTCACTCAAAAACTGTGTTAGTTGAATCGGGGATGAGATAACTAAGTGTAGGGACGGACACACGAAAGCACGAGTGAACCTGCAGCCCCCACCCCACCATCGGACGGCGGAGGGTAAGCAACTCAGACGGAATAACAACCCTCAGGGGTCTCTCTTGGCGGTGCCCTTAGTGCAGAATGGTTATCTCCTTGTGCACAAAGCCTGCGGCCTGTAGGGAGGGAGAGAAAATCTCTTCTACCCACCGTCTGGTCTGGTCGTTGGCAGGAGCCCTGCATATTGGACTGACAAAAGACAGATTTGTAAAAGAAAAACCTACAAGTTCAGGGGTGCCTGGGTGGCTCAGTGGGTTAACCATCAGACTTTGGATCAGGTTATGATCTCACAGTTTGTGGTTCAAGGCCTGTATCGGGCTCTGTGCTGACAGCTCAGAGCCTGGAGCCTGTTTCAGATTCTGTTTTCCTCCCTCCCTCCCTCTCTCTCTCTCTCTCTAAATGCTCCCTTGCTTGTGCGCTCACTCTCTCTCTCTCTTTCAAAATTAAATAAAGATTTTTTTAAAAAGAAAAAGAAAAACCCACAAATTCATTTCGCACAAGTTTTATGGGTCGTAGGAGCCTTCATAAGGAAGGAGATGAAGAGTGGAAAGTCGTGAAAAAATGTGATAGGACAAAGCAGAATGAGCTGAAGGTGGGAAAGTGGGGAAATTCAGCAGGGCCTGTTCCTTGGGTTATGCCGAGCGACTCTCCATCTATACAGATAAGGACGCTCCGTCCCTCTGAATATAGAGATGGCACTTCTCACATGAGGGTCCCATGGCCTGCTTCCAGGCACAGGGGCCATCGGAGTCCTTCCTACACCTACGTCTCCCAAATTCCTTCAACTCAAATATTCAGTCTGCCAAAGTACCATATTTTGGGGTTGCCTCCCTGAACCCCATCAGCCTTACCCCTCAATAGTAGGAGATGGGGGCTATGGCATAAAGAAGTTTCTGAGCTAGGAGGCTTGAGCAGTGAGAAGAAAGGGGGGAATGGGAGAAGGTACAACAGAGCCTTCCAGAGGCTCATAAGGAGCAGCAGAAAGGTCTGAGGCCTGGCACCTGGAGGAGGGCTGAAGGAAGGCCCTATTCGTGTGTGGTTATGGAGGCCTATGTGGGGCCGATGACTGTGGAAAAGGACCAAGTATGTGTCTGGGCCACCAGCACTAAAGAGAGATACAGAGGTGGCGCCTGGGTGGCTCAGTCGATTAAGCATCTGACTCTTGATTTTGGTTCAGGCCATCCTCTCACAGTTTGAGGGTTCAAGCCCCACGTCAGGCTCTGTGCTGACCGCCAGAGTCTGCTTGAGATTCTCGGAGCACCCCAGGTGGCTTCGTCGACTGAGTGTAACTTCAGCCCAGGTCATGATCTCATAGTTTGCAAGTTCGAGCCCCACACAGGGCTGGCTGCTGTCAGCACAGAGCCTGCTTTGGATCCTCTGTCCCCCTCTCTCTGCCCCTGCCACACTTGCACTCTCTCTCAAAAATAAAATTAAACATTAAAAAAAAAAGACAGAGAGAGAGAATCTAAAACAGTGAGGGTTCATTGTGAAAATTAAATTATTCTTATTTGATTGTTTTTCTTTGTTTTTATATATACATCATCATCCCTGCAGGGTGTGGACCTCGAAGGGTCTTAACCCATTCTTTGATTACACATATTCACAGAAACAATTTCACTATAAAGTGAAGACACGGACTCTTGTGAGCAGCTTACGAAAGCTGTCTCATTATTTCCTAGTGGTACCCATGTGATTAAAGGCTTGAGCTGAGTCCTGGTGTAATTAGCTCTGTGTGCACGTGCGCCCCTGTAAATGACCGTAGAGGCATGTGTACGCAAGACGCGCGGAAGGTTCCCAAATGGTATCCTAATCTCAAAAATGTTGGCTCAGAAGTGAGACGGATTGAAACAATCTATAAAAAGAATAAGGAACAGAAAGGAAATTGAGTCAGAAGAGGAAAAAGGCCAACCTCTTATTGAAGAGGCATGAATGTCAAAAATTGAAAATACAAGTTGATCACCAGTTATAACTGTTTGCTAAGCTCCTCTGATGTTTAAAAATTACCGACTCCATAACATGGTTTAAAACAGTGTTTACCAACCCTGAGTGGGTTTCGACATGCATTATTCACACGTGAAAGGAGTTTAGGGCAGGCTTAAGAAAAAACTTACTAAAGAACATAACGAGTTTCTAGTTCATGGACATAATCTGTGATATTTTCATTAACCTAAGCTATTATAAAATAGTGCAGTCCATTTCTCAGGGCAACGACCACCCATTTATCATTTCTTGTTAATAGAAGGAAGTTAATTCTAATTTCTAGAGAGAAGGACAGAAAAACCTTTCATTTGGATTGACTTTGCCAATATAAAAATGAAGAAATATAATGTGATGTTTTAAATCTCGGAGACAAGTTGAGCTTCAAATGTGGCAGTGGACGTGGGAGACAGATGTAGATTTTGGCTGATATCCCCCTGGAATCTGTTCGCTTGAAGGGTTAGGTATTTTGCAAATCTCCTGCATTCGTGTAATGGTTTACCCTTTCTCAAAGGGCTGCCCTACTGCCTCGCTGAGCCCCGTAACAACTCTGCACAGCATGTGAGTATTAAGTGTGAGAAAAGTGAGGCCCAGAGAGGTGGTGTGGCTGAGGTCAAGGTGCCACCGTCCATGCTGGCCCTACTCCCAACAATTCCTAGTTTCCTTCCACTGGTGGTTCATGCCTCCCCAAAATAAAACGAAGTTTCTGCACATGCGTTCCAAGAGCCGTGGAGACATCCACCGTATTGAGCGAGTGAGACTTTAAGTGGGGCGATTCCCGCTGGGAGGGACGATGCCAGGGTGGCCGCCCTGGTTGTTTGCGGGCGTTTGGTCTGACTACCTGGTGCCCCAGCCATGATAAATATCATCTGTGATTACACGAGTAGAGGAAAGGACCCCGGATGGGGGTCAGGAGAGCCGAGTTCTGGTCCTAGTTCTTATTAAGAATAATGCAGCTGGGGACCTGGGAGGCTCAGTTGGTTGAGCGTCCAACCTCAGCTCAGGGCATGACCTCGCAGTTCATGAGTTCAAGCCCCACCTCGGTCTCACTGCTGTCAGCACAGAGCCTGCTTTGGATTTTGTCTCTCTCTCTTTCTCTGCCCCCCTCCCCACCTCTCAAAAATAAATAAACATTTAAAAAGATATATACATTAAGCTACCTCAGGTCAGAAATACCTGAGAAGTTTGGGGCACCTGGGTGGCTCAGTCGGTAAGGCACCGACTTTGGCTCAGGTCGTGATCTCTCGGTTCGTGAGTTCAAGTCCCACGTCGGGCTCTGTGCTGACAGCTCAGAGCCTAGAGCCTGCTTCTGATCCTGTGTCTCCCTCTCTCTGCCTCTCCCCCACTCATGCTCTGTCTCTCTCTCTCAAAAATAAAATGAACATTAAAAAAAAAAAGACATACCTGAGAAGTTTGTGGGAAAAAAAAGAAAAGACTATTGCAGCAGTCACCAGTGGATCGTTCACTGAGTGCTTGCTATGAACAGGGAAGGCGCCTGGCTAAGAGATTCACCCGGAAAAACGCTTGATTCTCATAGCCACCCTTGGCCGTAGATAATCCTAGCTTCTGCTTTCTCATAAGAAAACCCAGACCCAGAGAAATGAAATCGGTTACCAAAGACATGTAGCTAATAGGGTGAGAAGCCAGGGCTTGAACTCGGCAGTCAAATGCCAGAACTCGGGCTTCTGATTGTTGTAAAAGTCTGCCATTCTCTGGTCGACTGATTTAGGCAATCTCTTTGTGTCTCTGGGTTCAGTGATTACTTAGTAAAAATGGTTTCAGGGGCGCCTGCGTGGTTCATTCGGTTAAGCAACTGACTCTGGATTTCAGCTCAGTTGTGATCTCACAGTTTGTGAGTTTGAGCCCCATGTTGGGCTCTGTGGTGACAGTGCAGAACCTGCTTGGGATTCTCTCTCTCTCATCCTATCTCTCTGCCCCCACCTCTCAAAATAAATAAATAAACTTAAAAAAAAATGGTTTCACAGAGCCTGTTCCATTTCCGTATATATATACAGAAAGAAAAGAAGTACATACAGCTGAAACATAACCTCTCCTTTGTTAGTCAGTATGCAAAAGATTCTCTGAACCCACCAGACGAAACGGAGGGGCTTCAGAATCCCACCTGCTTCCTCCACTGTAATCTTTATGTATCACATTAGTTTATTTAACTTTAGATATGTTCCCGATATGCTACAGACAGGATTTTAAAATCTAAATGCTATGTGAAATCTCCTAGATGATAAATCCTTTATAAAACTTCTTCTGTGAATCTTTTTGTGTGTGTCGTTCTGAAATGCTATTTTAATTATTTTTAAATCACTTCATCGAGATACGATTGACATAAAAGAGCCGGACGTATCTAATGGGCACCATCTGGTGAGTTTGGAGATAAGCAAACACTTGTGAAGCATCACCACAATCTATGATATAATCCTATCACTTTGAAAAGTTTCCTCCCACCCTATTTACCATTATTATTATGATGATGATTATTAAGAACACAACATACAATCTACCCTCTTTGCAAATGTTTAAGTATATAATACAGTGGTGTTATTAACTGTATTGTAAATTATTTAGAAAATGAAGAGGCACCTGGGTGGCTCAGTTGGTTAAGTGTTCGACTTCGGCTCAGGTCATGACCTCATGGTGTCTGAGTATGAGCCCCACCTCCACTCTGTGTTGACAGCTCAGGAGCCTGCAGCCTGCTTCAGACTCTGGCTCTGGCTCTGTCTCTCTCTCTCTCTCTCTGTCTCTCTCGGCCCTCCCCCACTCACACTCTCTCTCTCTCAAAAATAACTAAACAATAAAAAAAAAAGAAAAGAAAATGAAGAATTATCCCTTTAAATTTCTTTGGTAAACCTCAGATTTCATTACAGAGTGCTTCATCAGAAGAGCTCCTGGCTCGCTCCCTTCCTCCGCCATCGCGGAGCACCAGAGACTGCTCCTTGCCACGTCTTCTCGCGAGACTTTCAGGATCAAGCGAGTCTTGGCCACGAAACAAAAGTAGAATCATCCTATTCCCCAGTGGATTCAGACGAAAACTGCTAATAAAATCAGCCACAACTGGAGAAGAACGAAGCTGGGTCTATAAGGGTTCACACATGAGATGGCACGCATATTCACGCCTCTCCTATCACTCTGGAAATCCCCCTACTACCGGAACAATAGATGTGTTTTTTTGAGGAAACCATTTTCGTCAGTTCCTATGCCTCTGCACCAGTAGGTTGGTTCAGAAATAAATAACGTGAGAACTTTTGATTGAAGGGGAAAAAAAAATAGTGTTCCTGTAATTCAATAGATCATTTACACAGCTTTGCACTCTGGTTCCACAATCTTAAAAATGGCTCCAAAGAGGTAGTTCAATCTGATATTAAGGCAACCCTTTCTTTCTTCTTAAATAGAGTCTTCGTGGCCCTAATTCTATACAGGGAAGGCTTCTGGGTCTCTCTGGTGGTTTTCATTAGCACATCAACAATTATTTTACTTCGGTGACATATTTTGTGGTGATAGTTCATCAATAGATTAAGGAAACATTGCAGTCTAACACATTCCAGTAAATAATCAGGACAAGATTAATGGTTATATTTAATGAAAGCCATCTGTTTGCTAAAGCAGTTTGCATGCCTTCTTCATTCCATTGCAGATTCCAATAAATTGTGAATGTCTTGAAGCACACTTGAGCCAGGCTGAGTAAATGTAATTCTTTGGGAGTGATACTCACCTCTGTGAGAACATTAACCAATACAAACACGGTCTAGATCCAGAAGACAGGAAGTATTGTCAACTGACAGGCTATTTTGTTGACTTGACGGCCACCAACAAGTCTGGTTTTTGATGTCCCCTTGGCTTAACCGAATTGACAAGTATTTTCCTGGTTGTGTAGGCATTGTCGCACAATGATGAAGTCCAGATAGCTAAATTTACTGGTCTTAATGGACTATATTTACCCTGTCCCCAAAGCATGATGAGTCAACCACCATAAAAATTACCTAGTTGTCTAAAAAGGAAATAGACAGTCCCGGTGAACTTTTAACCTAATAACTGATGGAAAATACGAGTTAGAGGCAGAAGAAAGTTTGCTGTCCAGCTTTTGAGGACACTCCTCCTAAGTGAGTATATGCACTCCAAAAGTCTAGAAGGACATATTAAGAAATGTTAATAATGCCTATTCCTGGAAGGGAGATTAAGTGACTTTTATTTCTTTTTTTTTTTTTAGTTTTAATTTATATTTGAGAGACAGAGACAGAGCACGAGCAGGGGAGGGACAGAGAGATGGAGACAGAAGCTGAAGCAGGCTCCAGGCTCTGAGCTGTCAGACAGAACCTGACGCGGGGCTTGAACCCACGAGCATTGAGATCATGACCTGAGCCGAAGTCGGATGCTCAACCAATTGAGCCAACCAGGCGCCCCTCAATAATGAAAAAAACATTTTTTTTATTATTAGCTTCCATTATGTCATTCTCTGACTTACATTTTGGTGGCAAATTTACAACTATGGCAGTGAACAAGAGATTTAAACTCATATTATTTTTATTTGAAGATTTATACCTTTTTTCCCACTCTGAAACAAGGTCATCCAGGGCTTATTTTAAGGAAGCTATTTTCTACACAGTTATGCTTGTGGTGAAATCTCATTCAACTAATCTCTCCATCGTAGAGTTGTAAAAAAAACACAAGAAATTCTAATTTTAGATGCTTCTCAATATATGGAATTGCTGAATCACCATGTGGTACACCTGAAACCAATATAACACTGTATGTTAACTACACTAGAACTAACACAGAATTTTAAAAAACAAAAAATAAGATAAAAGATGCTTCTTCCGCAGAAAACAATTTATCTGCAGGTCATCACTTATCAAGCAACTTTAATTAACCAGAATATAGACAAGGATCCTGACAATCCAAAAAGGCCTTGGGCCAGCCAGAAAAATAGAAGAAGAAATAACTTGTTGAAAAGAGAACCATTCAGGCCTTACCATCAATACATCTGTTTCTTGCTTTTGATAAATGGAATAGAGTCCCAGCAGACAGAGAGAAAACTGGTGAATTTGACTAATTCACCAGTGTCCGGGATGGTATTTTGGAGTAGTTACTCTGGTCTTCCATGTTCCTAAGGGTTTTTTGAGATCTACCATAGAATATGCCATAGAATAAGACCCCTCAGCTACAAGGGAGACGGAACCCCATTCTCGCTCCAGCGTAAGGAAAGTCATGCATAGGCTCCGATGAACGGGAGGGTTAGATGACAGCACAGGGCGCTCCCTTTAAGAAAAGCCAGCATTCGGGGCTCCCGGGTGGTGCAGTCAGTTAAGCATCTGACTCTTGATTTCAGCCCAGGTCAAGGTGTTACAGTTTGTGAGATCGAGCCCACATCACGCTCTCTGCTGACAGTGTGGAGCCTGCTTGGAATTCTCTCTCCTTCTCTCACTGCCCCTCCCCTACTTGTTTCCTCTCTCTCTCTCAAATACATAAAGAAACATTTAAAGAAAGAAAACAAGAAAAGCCAGGGACATTCTAGGGACAATGGAATGAAACAGAAGAACAACTAAACCAAAATCTTTTTTTTTTTTAATTTGTTTAATGTTTTATTTATTTTTGAGAGAGAGAGACAGAGCATGAGCGGGGGGAGGGCGGAGAGAGAGAGAGGGAGACACAGACTCCGAAGCAGGCTCCAGGCTCCGAGCCGTCAGCACAGAGCCCGACGCGGGGCTCGAACTCACGGACCGCGAGATCGTGACCTGAGCCGAAGCCAGATACTTAACCGACTGAACCACCCAGGCGCCCCTAAACCAAAATCTTTATCATGTATTCTGTTTGAAATGAAAATAACTCCAGATGGTGTTTGGGGATATACCACAAATACCGTGGAGGCTGCCGGGAAGGAAGCATTTTCCAAGTTCCCCCTTTCAGTTACCCTTGGCTCCATAATGAATCATCCCAAAACTTAGTGACTTCTGACAACAAATCATTTCTTTGTCCACAGTGCAATCTAAGCTGGGATCGGCTGGGCAGTTTTTCTCCTGGTCTCAGCAAGGGTGACCGTGCAGCTGTTGTCAGCTGATGGCTGGGCAGGGGGCTGGCTGGCCCCGACTATGCTGGGATGTTCCCACTCACATGTCTGGGGCTTGGGCTGGGACAGCTGTGCCTCCCTCTCTTAGTCCAGCCCGCGTTTGTTCAAAGACGGCAAAAGCAAAGCTGCGGGATCCCTTAAGGCCCAGCCTCAGTGGCCACACGGCATCATTTCCACCCCATCCCGTGAGTCAAAGCAAGTCACAAAGCAGCCTGGAAACAAAAGATGGGGTAGGAGACTCAACTCGACTCTACTCTGCAGGGAGCAGCAGAGTGACATCACGGAGGGACTGTGGACACAAGAAGCATGGCTTACTGAAGTCATGATTATAATACTTGACCACACTACCTTGGCATCCGCTGCTGGGGTTGGGGTTAGTCTGACAGGTGCAATGGAGTATAAATTCCTAGGACACTCACAGCTAGGTATGAAACATCCCAGTACCTCCGGAATGGGGGGGAGAACCGTATCGATCACATCCAAGGCAAGAACCCATGGCCTGGTGAATAAAGAAGGAAGTCTGGAAGGTACCTGAAAAATTCTTTGCTTTTTCTAGCTCAAAGGGGGCCATGTGAATGAATTCGGAGTTCCCACAGTTAGGCAGGTGAGATTTGAGACATCAAAATATTATCATCATTAGGTTGTTTCTGTTTTTTGGTTTGTTTCTTGTACAACCTATTTTGATGGCCTTGTATTTTCCCCTTGGCTTGTGGCCTGGGAAGCACATATAATTCTAATAAGCTTGATTTACTGGCTTTCTAACCCACAGCAGATTAAAAGGAGCAAATAAAAGAGAAACAAAACAACCACTGGTTCTCAGTTCTCTGACAAAAGCAAAAATGACCATAGAAAGCCTGGTGGAAAAGGAGAGTTCAGAACAGCTATAAAAAGCAAATTCAATTATTCAACAAAACTTAACAGTCTGGGGTCATGTCCTGTAGAGACAGAATATCCTGTATCATATCCCAACTGTATTCATAACTAGGACCTCAGAAATGTTTAATTATTTTCCATATATACAAGTCAAGAACACAGAATATCATGTATAATAAAACCTCACAATAATGTAAATTTGCAAATTTGAATATAATTTAATTGGTAATTGGCCCCAAGGGGATGGGAAAACGGGGATAAAGTGACCTCATGATCATTTGGGATGTTTTCATTTAGTGCACGGTCAATTGTGTATAGTATAATTTTCTTATGTTGACATTTCAAGGGGTTGGCCAACCCAGAAAATTCACTTTTATGAATCCCCCAATGAGGCCAAACACACAAAGTGTTATTTTTCTATTTTCTGCCTAATTGGCACTCATCTCGAAAGAACTGAAATCTACTTTTTTTCCCCATCATACCATACATTTCTGCCAAATGCTTTTTATTCACAAATATTATTTGATCACTATGAATTTCTTAAAGGGACAGGCATGTTAATTGCCCCTTTTTTTTTTTTTAATATTTATTTTTGAGAGACAGAGACAGAGCATGAGTAGTGGAAGGCCAGAGAGAGAGAGGGAGACACAGAATCCGAAACAGGCTCCAGGCTCTGAGCTGTCAGCACAGAGCCCAATGAAGGGCTCGAACCCACGAACCGTGAGATCATGACCTGAGCCGAAGTCAGACACTTAACCGACTGAGCCACCCAGGCGCCCCTTAATTGCCCTTTTAAAGATGAGACTATAAATATTCAAGAAAAGCAAAGTAACTTACCATGGACACATAGTGGGTTAGAAGTCACACATCTTGGTCCTTGTTGAGTTATCACCCCTGTCAGGGAGCCTGGTTAGAGGACCTCTAGCCTCGCTTCTAATGTGTGGGGAGAGGGGATTCACCACACCAATGACGAATTCTCGGACATTGACTAGGTGTCCCACAACTCAACTCAACTCTGATACAATGAGCCAGAGATAGAGTCAGTTTCCACAGGTTAGGGACGGAGTCCCACAAGACTGCCCCCCTCCCACTCCCACTTCAGACACCAACCAGAAGCCCGGTTTGTTACCTGTGCTTCTGGCTGACTCACTACAGATGCAGTGCTCCCATACCCTCCTCCACCTCAGAGTGCGGTTAATTTGCTAGAGCGGTTCACAGAACTCACAGAAGCATATTCCTTACTAGATTACCAGCTGATTATAAAAGGATATAACTCAGGAACAGCCAGATGCATTAGATGCATAAGGTAAGGTATGGGGGAGGGGTGGGGAGTTACATGCTCTTTCCAAGCAACCCACTCTTCTCCAAATCTCCATGTGTTTTCCAGAAGGAAGCTCACCAAACTCTGTCCTTTTGGTTTTTAATGGAGACTTTGTGACATAGGCTTGACTGATTAACTCACCTGCCGAAGGCAATTGATTCTACCTCTAGCCCTCTCCCCTCCCCAGAGGTTGGGGGTTGGACTGAAAGTTCTAACTGGGTAGTCACATGGTTGATTCCCTTAGCAACCAGCACCCCCCACTGGGTGCCATCCAGAGTCACTTCTCAATACAACAAAAGACACTAAATTCTCATTGCTTAGGAAACACTAAGGGTTTTAGGAGCTCTGTGCCCCAAATGGGGACAAAGACTAGATACATATTTCTTATTATAAATCACAATATCACAGCCTCACCAAAGGCCAGTTGAGGAGGACCCAAGAGGCAGTTTTGGGGGCTTTCAAAAGCGGCTTTCTCCACAATGGGCCATGTCCACAGTGTTGCATCCATTCTGCCTTCCCTACATATATGACTTTGGCTTAATCAATCCATGAAATCTAATGAAAACCCTTTCCCCACACAGAATGGTGTCTGGGCCCCCAACCCAACTCTTCTTTCACTTCATAGACTGGAGATTAGCATTGAGTCCGTTATGCTTCTATACCCAACCTCACACCACTCCTGTTCGGGACCTCATTTTATTTCCAGTCTTAACAAGGGTGAATCTTGAATCTTGAAGGAATCTTATCCTGTTGAAAGCCTGAGCTAGGATATTCGTGTATACACATACATGTGATCCATTAGAAGTATTTTTATTACTACTTCTTCAGTGGGCAACTGAGATAAAGATGCTTTGCAGTGGTTTGGTCAAGTTGGTGCACTAAGTAGGTAGCCATGCTAAGACTAGAATTTGAGCCTCATTATTTGTGTTTCTTTCACTGCTTTAAACTAAAGAAAAGAGGGGTGAATGGGTGGTTCAGTCAGGTAAGTGTTGACTTTGGGTCAGTCATGATCTCATGGGTTCGAGGCCTGAGTTAGACTCTGTGCTGACAGCTCAGAGCCTGAACCTGCTTCAGATTCTGTGTCTCCCTCTCTCTCTGCTCCTCCCCTGCTCGAGCTCTGTCTGTCTGTCTCTCTAAAAAATAAATAAACATTTTTTATAAATTTAAGCTAAAGAAGAGAAAAGTTGCTATACAAGTTATATATTCATTTGACAAACACTTATTAAATGACTTCTCTAGCCAGCCATGGTGCCAGCTCATTTACAGGGGTTTATGCAGTGCTACCTGACATTGAGAAGCTTACAGTTGAATTAAATCCAGTAAACATGAGCTAGTAATCAGTACCATCAAAGTGATAAAAACAAAATGCTATGAGATGACAAAGATAGGAAATATTTTTGCCAGTTGTAGGATCACACTTCAAAAAGCGAGCTACTCCTTAACTAGTCAGTTGGATTTGCATATGCAGAAATGAGGAGATAGAGAAAGAACATTTCTTTTTTTTTAAGTTTATTTATTTTGAGAAAGAGAGAGCACGAGAGAGAATCCCAAGTAGGCTCTGTGCCGTCCCTGCAGAGCCTGAGGCGGGGCTCAATCTCACGAACTGTGAGATCATAATCTCAGCTGAAATCAGTAGTCAGATACTCAACAGACTGAGCCACCCAGGCATCCCGGAAGAACATTCCTAAGTAAAGAAAACTTCACAATTTGGAACCCAGTTATGAAGATTGTGGTTAACTGCTGCAAGGGAGGGTAGAAAAGAAGACCACAGAATTCCACACAAGTTTGCCCATTTGGGTAGGACCACATCTGAGAAAGAAAAAAAGTTTCTGGGGCTTAGAGAAAGTCACCCTAGAAGCATGCAAAACTTTATAGTCCAAACTCATGTCAGTAGAGAAAATGTGGTGACCGAGGCAAGTGACCAGCAATGGAAAAGTCCAGCATGGGTTCATGGAGAGACCCAGGACAGGCCAAATCTAGAACCGGGGTACTTCGAGAGGCCACGGAAAGCAGAACGTAAGTTGGGCAGCGGCAATACCAGGCCTGACCTGGTGCTCCCGGAAGGAACCGGCAAAACCAAGAGTATCCAAGTCCCTGAAGACCTAGGATCTAAGCCAGTGAGGAAGGAAGGTGAGTACTCGGCCCGAGGTGCTAAAAATCCAAGTACCACAATGAGATGAGAAATACACAGGTTACCAAAACAAAGAACAGAGGCACAAGGGCTGGAGCTGGTGCTTGGTCCCTGTTCGTTGGGCCAAGTTTCCTTAAATTCACTTGCTAAGACCAGAATTAAAGGGTTCTGCCAACAACGGAGGTAGGGGAGGGAGTTAGTTGCCTCATTTGCGGGGAAAGGAGAGATTCAGAAGTTGGAACCCAAAAGCACCCTGATTAAAAAACGGTGGGAACAGATGTTCCAAGTACATTCGATGTTTTATTTAAATATGTTAAAATTATCATATCCCATACAAAGGTGTGCAAAGGACACAGTTCCCAGAAATGTGCTCCCTGGAAGTGTCCACTCATAGTCCACCAAGTAGGAGATATCAAGAGCCTGAGCTTACAAAGCAGACAGATGAGGCCTCTTCCTAGGCCAGCCGTGTGACCTTGGGCAATTTACTTAACCCCTCTGAGCCTCGGATTCTTTTTCTATTGAATGGGAGTGATAGTACTGTAGCCGGCCTCTGTCGTTTTGGTCCAAGCAGCATCCGTTCCGTTGGGAATTCACATCTTTTCCAAGCCCCGCGTCAGTTCACAGTAATCACTCAATGGAGGGTTATTTTTATTGATCAGTATTACACTAGTGACCGCATAGGGCATGCCTGTGCTACTGCGACAGAAAGAAGATCGGCAATATCGTGATAAATACGGTCGCTGACACGTAGTGTCTTCGCACGGTTATGTCCGGAGACGCCGCAGCACACCGATTCTGATCGTGCTTTCCATGCATCAGACTGTTGTTCTTTTTGTCCTTACTTTTCATCAGACATTTCGGTAACCACCCTGGAGCTCTCTCTAACTAGCAGCCCCTGTTGTGAGAGCGATCGTATCATACTTAATGGCATGTCTGGCCCCGGAGATTATGGGGATAATGTGGGTGGTGGTCACCATTTAGCCAAAGTCTATATAAATTTCAATTACTACCCACAGCTATACCTTGCACACACCCCTGTCCCAAGCGAGATTCTACTGCTCTCCTTGCCATAAACTGTGTGGGCATAACCTATAATCTTCCTCCATCTTCCCCCGCTCCTTGTTCTTATTCTCATTCTTCTCTCTCTGCAACTGCAATATTCACGATTCCGATGCTGGCTAGCGAAGCCTCTGACATTCATCATGGGTGAGGACATCCTTTATCTCGTATCAACAAAATTGGTTCTTCCTCTTCCTACTCGCGCAAAAGTCACAGAGTTGAAAACACAGGCATGGAGTACATCCCCAAGTCGTTCTTAGCCATCTACATTTACAATTCAGGTCTTTTTAAAAAATCACTAATATTTCTACTTTTTTTTTTTTTCCAAAAGAGCACTTGCTGCTTTTTCTTTCTTTTTTGTTTTTTAATGTGAGAAGAGCTTTGTTAACTATGGGACCATCCATCTGCAGTGGATGGAACACTCCAGAATGAACAGAAGAGCTCATTTATTTATTTTTAACATTTATTTATATTTGAGAGAGAGAGCACGCACGTGCAAGTGGAGAAGGGGCAGAGAGAGAGGGAGAATCTGAATCAGGCTCCAGCCTCTGGGAGCTGTCAGCACAGAGTCTGACGTGGGGCTTGAACTCACAAGCAAGAGATCATGACCTGAGCCCAAGTCGGACGCTCAACCGACCTAGCCACCAAGGAGCTCCCAGAAGAGCTCATTTAGCGGTTGCTTCTACTTTCCCAAATAGATTTCACTTTCCAACAGTCTCATCCACAGTTGTCTTACTGGATAGCAGCTAATTTCTGGGGAAAAAACAGTGTTAAAATGTTTGTAACCAAAGCCCTATGTTTGGGGAGCCAGCTGGTGTCAAACACTCCAGTTCTAGCCAGCCCCTCACCTGCTCCCAGAAATCCCCTTTGGGTGGCTCCGGAACACCGAGTTTACCTGGCCCTCCCTAATGTATGATGAAAAACATATTTTCCACCTGGGAGAAATCAAATCACAAAAATTAGAGATGAATAATTCAAACAGAGTTATCTTACAAATTTCCAGAAACTACATGCACAGGAGAGGCGTTGAAGGTGCACTTCAACTTTTTAAATGTACAATAGGGGGCCTGGGTGGCTCAGTCAGTTGAGCGTCTGATTTGGCGCAGGTCATGATCTCAAGGTTTGTGAGTTCGAGCCCCGCATTGGGGCTCTGCTGTCAGCACAGAACCCCCTTCAGATCCTCAGTCTCCCTCTCTCTCTGCCCCTCCCCAACTCGTTCTCTCTTGTCTCTCTCTCTCTCCCAAAAATAAACATTTTTTTTTTAATGTACAATAGGGGCTCCTGGGTGGCTCAGTCAGTTGAGCGTCCAACTTCGGCTCAGGTCGCGATCTCGGGTTTGTGAGTTCGAGCCCTGCTTTGGGCTCTATGCTGACAGCTCAGAAACCTGCTTCGGATTCTATGTCTCCCTCTTTCTCTGCCTCTCCCCCACTTGCACTCTGCCTCTCTCTGTCTCCAAAATAAACATTAAAAAATGTACAATGAATTATAAAGCATTGAACAAAAACCTCTTTGTCAAAACAGCCATGGTTTTGCGTGTTCCAAAAATAGTTATTTTCCTATCGACCAGGTTTTTAAAGGTAAAGAGTACGGTCTCTGGGCAGGACGAAAATCCTGGCTTGCCATTTTTCAGGCATGGGACCTTGGGGAAGTTGCTTAAAAGATCTGTACCCTGGTTTCCACATTTGTAGAAAAGCGATACTCACAGCACCAAGCTCATAAGCTTCTGGGGCATAGAAGTGAGATAACACAGTACCTGATACAAAGCTGCAAGATTGCTAAGCCGCAGTCACTGTGTTAGCTATTATTTTTATTGCTAACATTACTATTCTCATCTTGTTTCTACAAATTATCAGTGTGGTCTAGGGCTCGCTTTCCCGAGTGGGGTCAGTATCCATAATTTTATTTGCTGTTTTACCTAAAAGATTTACGTTTGCCCTTTTTTTATGCTTTTGAGTTTTCATTTATTGCAGGCACAGTAAAATCTTTTCAGTAGTAGAGGCCAGGGGTAACTTGCAGAATTCTAAATATCATTTTAAACTTTTTATTATGAAAGATTATGAACAGAATAACATGGCGAGCTCCTCCCCAAATCCAGGCATGGCCATTTTGCCATAATGGTTCCGTCTACTCCTTTTTTGCATTCTTTCCCTTTGTGTGTGCTTGTGCAGTGATATTTTAATATTTTCAAGCAAACTTCGTACATTGTCTCTATGCACTTATAAAAAAATGAGAACGTTTCTTTATAAACCACAATGTTACTGGTTCTACTAATAAAATTAATGTCATCTAATACCCATTCCAAAATCAAATATCCTGATTTGGCTCAAAAACGACATTTTATAGCTGGTTTGCTCAAATCAGGATCCAAACAAGGTCCACACACCCTATGTAACTGCTGTGTTTCTTAACACATAACAATGTACTTAAGAGACATAACATTCTCTCAAGTCTTTTTAACCAATAACATAGAACAACTACAAGATGTTAATTTTCCTTAAGGTCCTATTATAAAATTTAAATGGAAGTTTTATTATTATTATTATTATTATTATTATTATTATTATTAAGCACTGAGAATGATTTTTTCCCTTTTTTTTTAAGTAAGCTCTCTACCCAACGTGGGGCTCGAATTCACAGCCCTAAGATCAAGCCAACCACCCCAAGAATGAATTCCTAATTGGATTGTGCTCCTCAAGCACAAAAAGAAAGAGTCGAGGACAAAAGCAGGGGGAGAGAAAGAGGAAAGAAAGCCAGAAGAAGGACTTTTTCTCACTTCTGTTTTCTCTTTATTGTTTTCTACCTGTAGCTTCGATAGTTACCTTCTGCTCTTGCCTCCCTGGACACTTTGCTATTCCATTTTCCATTTTCAAGTTAGGGGTGATCAAACAGCACAAACCCGGATTCTCAAGGATAAAGTTTAAAATGCTAACAATACAAAGAACAAATGGATGGTTGCCAGAGGAACAGTTGAAGGGGAAAGGGAGCTACAGTTTTCCAGTTGTGGTATAAAGCCATGGGCATGAAAGGTACATCATAGGGAATATAATCAATGGCATATTGTAGTAACATTGTACGGTGACGGATGGTAACTACACTCGTGATGAGCACAGCATAACATTTGGAGTTATCAAACCACTATGTGGTACACCTGAAACTAACGTAACACTGTGTGTCAAACTATACTTCGATTTAAAAAACATCCAATAAAAAATGTTTAAACCCTGTCACCACTTATCTAAAAATAATGGATCATTTTAATAGACCTCCTTTCTCTTACTTCCTGAGAAGGTAGTGATGATCATTATTATCCATCCTGAAGGTCCTCATAGCCAACTCTAGATCATAGCGGAGAGCAGGAAAGATACAGAAAACAAAGTCCTCACTTCTGGGTAAAGATGAAAGATTGAATCTGTGCATTTACTTCTTCTTCCTCCTAAAATCATGTTAAAATAACAGCAAAGGGATTTTTTTTTAATCCAATAAAAGTAGTACCTTATGGTATAAATTGGCAAAATAGAAATATTCATGGTTTAAATCTACTTTAAAGTGAAATCTGAGCTAAGCACGTACTCTGTAGACCCCGGTTGAAAACTTTGGGCTGAGCCTTGTGATGGGGCTTCCTTCTCATCTCCAGGAAGACAGCAAACATAGCGGCAAGAACTGGTAGGCCAGGAACCTCCGGATTCAGGCTCCAGTCCCAGCCCTGCCCCTGGCTAGCTACGTGATAGCGTGCTAGTCTCTTCTCATCTCGAGGCCTTGACTTCCCCTTGTGGGAAAGGAGAGGGCGGACCCCATGTGATCTCCCACATCTCTTCCAATTTTGAATGTCTGCTTCTTGTCCCAGTGCTAAAAATCTTAGGCCAAATCAAGTGAAATCCTAAACTCAGCTCTTGCTGAGCCAAACAGAAGTGACCCAGTTCACCCAAAGGGTTTCAATAATAAAAACAAACCCACAGGGGCGCCTAAGTGGCTCAGTTGGTTAAGCATCCGACTCTTGATTTCGGCTCAGGTTGTGATCTCAAGGTTGGTGAGATTAGGCCTGGATCTGAGCTGACGACGTGGAGGCTGCTTGGGATTCTCTTTCTCTCCCTCTCTCTCTGCTCCTCCATGTGCATGCTCTCTCTCTTGCTCTCTCGCTATCTCTCTCCCTCAGAATAAATAAACTATTATTTATTCTGTATATATATATAATAGGAAATAATTTATTCCCTCAGAATAAACAATTATTTATTCTGTAAATAATACAGGAGAGGAAACAAAGCACCAAAATTGTGAAAGCTGGAAAGCAGATAGTAATGTGACAAATGATTTAACACTCTGATGAAACTGCACGCTAAGCTGCCAGTGAAGAAAGCCAAGAAGCAAGTGGATTCACAGCAGAGAAGCCCCAAAAGGCTCAGAAAAGGGTGGCACCAGATACCGCAGGAAGTGGAGCTAAAATGGGGTAGGGGTGGCGCGGGGAAAGAGAATGAAAGAAGCAGCACTGTTAGAAGTCTCCTTAAGAAGCAGTCAGATCCTCATTTCCCTTCCCAGCTACCAATAGACAAGCGGCTGCCTCATTACACGAAAGGCTTTATTTCTGGAGGGGAAACGGAGAGGGGCACGGGACTGGGGACGCGAAGCAAGGCATACTGGCTACTGAGACTGCCGTCCGTGTTCCTCCTCAACTTCTAGAACCTTGACGACCAGCTATCTCCCTTATGTGGGATTTGACGAGTCTTTTCTACAAAAATTGACCAGCCCAAGAGCAAAGACCTACTTGGAGGTTCCCCACTGTATATTCAGCCTACCGTGAAGTGCTGTAAATAGATACCATGCACAACTTTAGATATCAAGAGATATCCAAAGAAAGACTCTAATGGGAAAGACAGACACTGCAAAGTTAGAAGCAACAGTCCACAAAACCACCTTTGCTTCTTTTTTCTTTTTTTGGCTTGAATTATTTTTTTATTTACTATTTTTTTATTTTTTTTTTTAATTTAAATCCAAGTTAGTTTACATAGAGTGTAATAATAATTTCAAGAATAGAATTTGGTGATCCATCACTTATAGGTAACACCCAAGTGCTCCTCCCAACAAGTGCCCTCCTTCATGCCCATCGCCCCTTTAGCCCTTCCTCCCACCCAACACTCCACCAGCAATCCCCAGTTTGTCCTCTATATTTAAGACTCTCTTATGGTTTGTCTCCCTCTCTGTTTTTATATTATTTTTACTTCTCTTTCCTGATGTTCATCTGTTTTGTAACTTAAATTCCACATATGAGTGAAATCATATGATATTTCTTTCTCCGACTGACTTATTTCGCTTATCATGATACCCTCCAGTTCCATCCACGCTGTTGCCAATAAGACCGCCTTCACTTCTGACATCCACTGTAAATGTGGAGATCACCAAGACCACCCTCGGGTTTGATAATTTGCTAGGAGGACTCACAGAACTTACTAAAGGCGGTTATAGTCAGCAGTGTGACTTACTACAGCTAAAGGATACAGATTAAAAATAGGCCAAGGGAGGGAGTGCCTAGGGCAGAGTGTAAACCCAGCATAGTCCTGTTGTCCTCTCCCCATGATGTCAGGGACTCCAGTAACTACCCCCGCTGCTGATGTGTAGAATGTTGCCAACCAGGGAAGCTCACCCCGAGTCCAGAGTTTTTACTGGGGCTCCATCCTAGAAGCATGGCTGACTATCCATATGGCTGACCTCAGTCTCCAGCCCCTCAGGAGGTCAAGATGATTTAGCATGAACCAAAGCACCCACCCCGAACCATGTCATTGGTGTGGCTCAAAGGCCCCCAAGGAAACAAAAACATTCCTATTGGCATGACATTGAAGGGCTTGGAAATTAACTCCCAGAAACCCATGGCAAAGTCCAGAACTCCCTTTGGGTAAGACTAAATTCTTTACTTTACAGGCGATGGCTTGGTTTTTTTGTTTGTTTGTTTGTTTTTTGGGTTTTTTTTTTTTTTTTGCCAAAGCTTTCTTACAACAGAACAATGAGTCCCTAGCATTCCCATGGTGACGTGTCCCCACACAAATCTTTTCCATTTTATTATTAAACACTTCTGAGAACCTCCCCTCATATTAAAATATTTCTTCAACATCACCCAGGACATTTTGGGTATTTCAGTTTTCAAGATGTTTTTTTAAATGTTGCGGGGTTTTTTGTTTTGTATTTTAGAGAGAGCGAGCATGGGGGAGGAGCAGAGAGAGGGGGACAGAGGATCTGAAGCGGGCTCTGTGCTGACAGCGGAGAACTCAATGCAGGGCTCAAACTCACAGTGAGATCATGACTGAGCCAAAGTCAAGAGTTAGATGCTTAACCGACTGAGCCACCCAGGTTTCAAGGGTTTTTTTTATGTCCTTCAGTCATTGAGACAGTTTTAATTAATGTCTAATAACAAGTAATCTTTCAAATGGGAATTTTATGGTCCAAAATCCCCATGGTCACTGATGGGTGGTGCTCATCAGCTTTTACCGTAAACCTTAGTCTATACTCCACACGGGGTTATTGTTTGCAGAATTTGTCTATGCACTCCAGCTTCTAACAGGGACTTGTATACAGTAACAACTTTTTGTCTTCCAAATATTCTATATTGTTTCTAATTAACGACCTGTGTGGGCTTGGGTAATCTTACAGGTTTCTTTTAAGCATGTCAAATCAATACTGGCTGAAGGGCAAACTTATATGCCTTCTGTTTTATAATACAAGGTAGAAGGATTCCTCCGTCAGACTCCATATCCATCCACCTGATTCATTCAGGTAAAGGAGGCACAAATACTTCACATTGAAATCTGTCCAGGGTTGTCTCGGCGGCTTAGTCCTTTAAGTGTGACTCTTGGTTTTAGCTCGGGTCATGATCTCACGGTTTTGTGAGTTCGAGCCCCCCATCAGACTCTGCACTGGCAGTGTGAAGACTGCTTGGGAGTCTCTGTCTCCCTCTCTTGCTACCCTTCCCCCACTCACTCTGTCTCTCTCGAAATAAATAAATAAACTTTAAAAATTAAAAAAAAGAAAGAAATCTCTTGAATCATTCCAATTTTCATCCATATTTTCATCTCGATCCTACCAAACACTGCCTTTCTGTATGCTGCCAATCCAAGTGCAACCCGGTTAAGCTTTTACCGACAGACTTGGAACCACACAGTGCGTTAGGTTTCCATGTCAAGGAGTTCCAGAAAAGTCTCTTCTCCATCCTCTGACCACATTACCTACTCAAGTGCATATGACCTTGAGTCTTCAGACAGGGGTTGGGCCAAAGGACCCAGGCTCTTTTGCCAATATTTATCTTAATTAGATTGCAGAAACGTCACTTGAGTGATTGGAGATCAGATGTCTGTTTGTCATCTTTGTCTCCTGGCCTTTTAAATTTCTCAAAACTAGGACAATAGAGTAGACTTGTTTAGAACCCTTCAGGGTTACGGAGCAGCGGAATCTCTTATTGGTACACCTAAATTCCAAGAGAGCTCCATGAAGACCTTTGTTTTGACCCTATCAGTGTCTACTTTACTCATCTCATCTCATTTCTTTCTTTCTTTCTTTCTTTCTTTTTTTGAGGGAGAGAGAGGATTGGGGAGACGGTCCAAGAGAGGAGGACAGAAGATCTAAAGTGGGCTCTGCGTTGACAGCAAAGAAGCCCATGCAGGACTCAAACCTATGAACCATGAGATCATGACCTGAGCCAAAGTCAGACGCTCAACCCACGGAGCCATCCAGACACCCCTCATTTCTTTTTTAAGTTTTATTCATTTAAGTAATCTCTATACCCAACTTGTGGCTCTAACTCACAACCCTGAGATCAAGAGTTGTATGCTCCTCCAACCTCCAAGTGAGCCAACTAGGTGCCCCTATTCATCTCATTTCTTTCATTCATTCATTCATTCATCCATTTATTTATATATTTATTTATTTATTTTTAGTGTTTATTTATTTTTTTTAATTTTTTTTTAACATTTATTTATTTTTGATAGACAGAGCATGAGCAGGGGAAGGGCAGAGAGAGAGAGAGGGAGACACAGAATCTGAAGCAGGCTCCAGGCTCTGAGCCATCAGTACAGAGCCCGACGTGGGGCTCAAATTCACAGACCGTGAGATCATGACCTGAGCCGAAGTCGGCCGCCTAACCGACTGAGCCACCCAGGCGCCCCTAATGTTTATTTATTTTTGAGAGACAGAACACAAGCAGAGGAGGGGCAGAAACAGAGGGAGACACAGAATCTGAAGCAGTCTCTAGGCTCTGAGAGCCCAATGCGGGGCTCGAACCCATGAACCATGAGATCATGATGTGAGCTGAAGTCAGATGCTCAACCAACTGAGCCACCCAGGCGCCCCAACTTCATGTCATTTCTTAATTACATTTAAAGAGTCCTCCGCTGCTGGGATGAGTTCTTTAACTTTTCTCTTCCTCTTTCCCATTCTCCTATGAATCATTCTAATCTTCTTCACTATCGGTTTCAACGTAACTTTTCTCTTTGGTAATGACCCAGAGGCTAGCAGCTGTAGCTCAGAATCTAAGCTTGGCCCACTTACAAACCAGATTCAGATTACAAACCAGAATCCAAGATTGGCCCAGTGTCAGGATCAACCCCAACAGTCTCCTTTACTTTCATTTTGGCTGTCACAGATAACAATAACCATGGGGTTGTATATTTAGCTTGTTTCCTATTATTTTGCAATTCTGTATGCATCTAGCGAGCCAGCTCCTTGGAACTGGATCCATCATTTCTAAGATCCATTGTTAACTTTTACCTCCAGTAACTGATGGCAGAGACGCAATTCTATACCATGCATGACCCTGAAGTCATCCAGGAATCAAAGGTTCATCATCCCACATCCTCTCATCCTTCCTTTTTCCAAAACACAACTTTCAGTGAGTTCTGTGAGTCCTTTTCAGGAATCATCAAATCTAAGGTGGCCTTGAGAACCCCTGAACTTGTAATTGGTTTCAGAAGTGAGGTGGTCGTATGCAGTATTTTGTCTAACTTCACAAACACCAAAGCAAGAAATGGAAAATAGCAAGTTGGAAGAAACAGAAACTAGGTAGAAAGAAGAAAATTTAAAAAGAAAACTCAGAGAGATAAGATATTGCACTATAAAACAAGAATAGAATATTCTATAAAATGAGATATCAGGAAAAATAAAGTTTTTAGAAGTTATAAATATGTTATCAGAAACTAAAAACTCAGGAGAAGAGTTGAAAACTAACACTGAGGACATTTCTCAGAAGGAAGAGCAAAAAATATACAAGGGTATTACAGTGAAGAGTTGGATTTCCAAACAACTATACAGTACCGAAAAGTGTGTTAAAGAAAATATTTCATGATAACTAAACATTTGCCTGAGCATTTCAAAGGAGAATTTTAGGAGAACAAATGTAACCCACAAACAGAAAAATGAACAAACGGGGGATAAAATCTAATAATAGAAGGACTGGTTAAACTGTGAAGTACTCTGTGACCACTGAAAAATATGATCTTTTAAACCCGGGGCCATGTGGGTGACTCAGCCAGGTAAGCATCTAACTCTTGATCTCAGCTCAGGTCATGTCCTCACAGCTTGTGAGCCCTGAGCTCTACACTGACAATGCAGTTTGCTTGGGATTCTCTCTCTCCTGCCCCTCCCTTGCTCCTGATCCGCTCCCCTCTTTCTCTCTCTCTCTCAAAAATAAACAGATTTTTAAAAAGGTGGGGGGGGGGCACCTGGGTGGCTCAGTCGGTTAAGTGTCTGACTTCAGCTTAGGTCATGATCTCACAGCTTGTGAGCTTGAGTCCCACCTCAGGCTCTGTGCTGACAGCTCAGAGCCTGGGGCCTGCTTCGGATTCTGTGTCTCTCTTTCTCTTTCTGCCCCTCCCCCATGCACACTCTGTCTCTCTCTCAAAAATAAACATTAAAAAAAAATGTTTTTTAACTTCCAGATCTTTCCCAAGCAAGTATATATATAAAGGTATATGTTTACAAAAATGGGATCATATCTACTAATTGTTTTTTTCATTTGCTAATAAAAGATGAACAACTTCCACAGCAATAAATGTAAGTATAAATCATAACTTAGGATAGCTGCATACTACTCCATCAGAAGAACATGCTGTGGCTTCTTTAACCAATAATAGAAACTATTTTACGATTGCTGAGGGTGGGCCATACCACTCTTTGTCAAAGACAAAGCACAGGACTTTGGTTCTATTCTTGGCATTGCCACTTACTGAGTGAACTTAGACAAATCAAAATCTCTGCATGAAATTTTAAAGTCCTCAGTTAGGGGTATTACCATAAGAAATACAATTTGAACAAAGAAATCATAGGACTTGTTGATTGGTTAAACATAGTAATTACAGGAAAATACTTTAAATATGTACATTGATAGTAGACAAAGACACAACTTTTACTTTTTTTTTCCTGTCTCTTCTCAAAAAAACCAAGATCAGGGTGCCTGGGTGGCTCAGTCAGTTAAGCTTCCAGCTCTTGATTTTGGCTCAGGTCATGATCTTGCAGTTTGAATTTGAGCCCTGAATCAGGCTTGGGGTTCTCTCACACTCTCTCTGCCCCTCCACATCTTGTTCTCTTTCTCTTCTCTCTCCCTCTCTCTCAAGAAAAAAAAAATCCCAAGATCAGAATTAACATACTTTGAAAAACAGAGAGGAGGGGCGCGTGGGTGGCTCAGTTGGTTAAGCATCCAACTTTGACTCAGTCATGAACTCGGGCTCTGTGCTCACAGCTCAGAGCCTGGAGCCTGCTTTGGATTCTGTGTCTTTCTCTCTCTGTTCCTCCCGTGCTCATACTCTGTCTCTCTCTCTCCCTCTCTCTCTCTCTCTCTCAAAAATAAATAAACATTAAAAAAAATTTTTTAAAGAAAAGCAGAGAGGATCACGATAGGAGGATATATTCTTTCCTTCTCTAAATCCTAATACTTTCTTGAAGCTGTAGTGGCAGTCTTTCCTAATCTATGAAGCCTGCTGTGATTTGTATCCTCTGATTTCCTGTTACACTTACAGTCTAACACATGGCTTAGCCTTTAATCACAGACTCTTTTATCCTTCCCCAATTATTGGTCTTGTTTCCTCAACCACACTGAAACCCCCTAAGTACAGAGACAGCCCCTCCACCATCACTTCTAATACTTACTTTCTGGGGCCATAGTGCCTGATAGAGGACAGAATACATAACTATCTGTTAGGAACATTTGTTGATCTTCAATTTTGTGATTCGGTAATCGGATCAGCAGACCACTCTACTTTCTGATGCATATTTTGTGTCCCCAAAGACAAATCTCTACGAATGCTTAAATTTACAAATATGTCAAAGACAGCCACTTCGATTTAGACAGTTTCTAAATAGTCTAGCATTTAAGGTTTTCCCTCCTCCATTGGCTCTAGAAATCTAAGCTTCCCAAAGCCTCTCTTTTTCTGTTTTTCACCAACTGACAGCTGCAATGACTTCCAGAGTTCATGTCAGTACACAAATCATACTACCATGGAAATCTGCAGTTCAGTGTATTTGGTGAGCTCATTACACAATAAAACTTGAGGTCAGAGATTAAATTCTATTTCCCAGCAAACAAAATTTGGTTTGACAATATACAACCAACAGTCTTTTCAATAAAATACCTACACTTGGCAAACTTTGCTTCTGAGGCAGTTAAAACATTTTTCTTCATTTTATTAATATTTGGTTATATAAAAGCAACAAACCTCATAATTTTATTTTTTCCTAAAAATTATACAGAGAAGCAGTGCTTTTGCTTTCTTCGTTTATATTAACACGGAACTCTTAAATATGAAATCTATCAACTTGCTCAGACTGTCTAATGTCCTCGATATTGGCAATTTTTCAAATGTAATTTGTTATAGAGAGAAAATAGAAACCAACTGCAGTCTTTTATTCTTTCTCGCTTCCTTCCTTTTCTTTCTTTCAATATTTAGTGTTACTATTATGTACCCCTACTCTGTCAGGCACTGTACAAACAGTACGGTCTAATCATGGAGCCAAATAGAAACCAGACATTGGGGGCGCCTGGGTAGCTCAGTCAGTTAATGGTCTCACTCAGTTTCAGCTCAAGTCATGATCTCACAGTTCATGGATTCAAGCCCCACATTGGGTTCTGTGCTGAGAGCACGGAGCCTGCTTGAGAGTCTCCCTCTACCACTCATGCTCTCTCTCTGTCTCTCTCAAAAAAAAAAAAAAGAAAGAAAGAAAGAAAGAAAGAAAAAGAAAAAAGAAACCAGAGATTGTGAACTGGCAGCTCTCAGATTTATTGTGACCCACAGGGGCGCCTGGGTGGCTCAGTCGGTTGAGCGTCCGACTTCGGCTCAGGTCATGATCTCACAGTCTGTGAGTTCTAGCCCCGCGTCAGGCTCTGTGCTGACAGCTCAGAGCCTGGAGACTGCTTCCGATTCTATGTCTCCCTCTCTCTCTGCCCCTCCCCCACTCATGCTGTCTCTCTCTGTCTTAAAAATAAATAAACATTAAAAAAAAAAATTATTGTGACCCACAGATGATTTGGTTGACCATACAATGTCTTTGTCTTTTTTTTTTAATGTTTGTTTGTTTGTTTTAACTACACCCAAGTGGGGCTCAAACTCACGATCCCAAGATCAAAAGTTCACATGGTCTTCTGAGTGAGCCAGCCAGCCCAGTCCCCCACCATGTCTTTTTTTTTTTTAACTCCCTACCTTTTAAGACCAAGACATTTCCTATAAAAAGTCAAGGTTCCAGGTTGTACAAAAAATTGGAAAATTCAGTAGCACTGAGCCCCTTGCTGCCTCAAAAGTACAACTGGCACACCCAAGTGGGAAATGCCCTGGTTAGAGACAGGAAGTTCTTCCCAGTCCACACGTGATCTCCCCAACTCAGCACTAAGTTTGCACCTGCTATGTTGAACAGTAACAGAAATAACCAATGCACGGTTACCGACAGCAGCAAATGACATAAAGGGAAAACACACAGCTTGAGAGAATGTAATTTAGACTGAAGGTTAAAGATGGTTTCTTTGAGGACATGACTTTTTTTTTATGTTGATTTATTTTTGAGAGAGATGGAGTGTGAGCAGAGGAGGTGCAGAGAGGAGAAGAGGACAGAGGATCTGAAGTGGGCTCCTCACTGACAGCAGAGAGCCTGACAGGGGGCCGGAACCCAGGAACAGTGGGATCACCGCCTGAGCCAAAGTCGGTCGCTCAACTGATTGAGCCACCCAGGTGACCCCAAGGACGTGACATTTTAAACTTTGTTCAATATTGACACTCACCTTTTATGAAGTATTTATCCAAATAATAATAAGTACCATTTATTGGGTGTATTGGTGTCTCTCTCTCTCAAAAATAAATAAAAACATTTCAAAAAAATTAATAAATAAGTTTTAAAAAAAGAAAGATAACTTTCTTTATTTTCTATACCTTAACTTAATTTTCAGTTTGATTCCTCATTCCGCTAATCTGACAGGCAATTAACTTGTCGAGATTTCCCATCCCCTTCCCTAGTGTGCCAAGATGTCCGGGAAGTTGGCATTAGAGAAGTGATTTATTCCTCAGAGCGCCAGATACAGTTTTCAAAATCTCACATTTGAGGGGCCTGGGGGGGCTCATTCGATTAAGCATCCGAATCTTGGTTTCAGCTCAGGTCATGATCTCACAGTTTGTGGGTTTGAGCCAGGCGCATAAAATATCTTTTTTTTTAACATGTATTTTTGAGAGAGAGAGAAAGAGAGGGTGTTCAGAGAGAGAAGGAGACACAGAATCCAAAGCAAGTTCCAGGCTCCAAGCTGTCAGCACAGAGCCTGACGTGGGGCTTGAACTCATTACCTCAAGATCATGACCCGAGCCAAAGTTAGACACTTACCCAACTGAGCCACTCAGGGGCCCATAAAAAATCATTTTAAAAAAATCATTAAAAAATATGAGATCTCGCGATTTACGACAACATGGATGGACCTAGAGGGTATCATACCAAGTGAAATAAGTCAGATAGAGAAAGAGCCATACCATGTGATTTCACTTACACGTAGAATCTAAATGACAAAACGAATGAACGAACAAACAAACAAAGCAGAAACAGACCCATAAATACAGAGAACTAGTGGCTGCCAGCGGGGAGAGAGTGGGGGATGGAGGAAATGGGGGAAGGGAAGTACAGACTTCCAGTTATGGAATGAATAAGTCATGGGGATGAAACATACAGCATAGGGAATACAGTCAACGGTACCGTAACAGTGTTGTATGGTGACAGGTGGCAGCTACGCTTGTGGGGAGCACAGCATAACATTTGGAGTTATCAAATCACTATGTTGTACGCCTGAAACTAATGTAATATTGTGTGTCAACTATACCTTAATACAACATAAACAAATACATACATACCTAAATACATAATAAAGTACAAACTAAAGCATGTTAAAGAATAAATTATTTGGATGACAAAGATACCTATAATGAAGTTTTAAAACATAAACAAAGGAAATAAGGATCAAGAAAAAAGAAGCAAAGGGCTCCAGGGTGGTTCATTTGGTGAAGCGACCAACTCTTGATTTCAGCTCAGGTCATGATCTCATGGTTTGTGAGTTCGAGCCCCGCATCAGGCTCTGTGCTGTCAGTGTGAAGCCTGCTTGGGATTCTATATCTCCTCTCTCTCTGCCCCTCTCCCTGCTCACAAGCTCTCTCTCTCTTTCTCTCTCAAAATAAATAAACTTAAAAAAAAAAGAAAATGTTTCTAAGAATTAAGAACATTTGTGGGGCGCCTGGGTGGCTCAGTCGGTTGAGCAGCCGACTTCAGCTCAGGTCATGATCTTATGGTCTGTGAGTTCGAGCCCCACAATGGGCTCTGTGCTGATGGCTCGGAGCCTGGAGCCTGCTTCGGATTCTGTGTCTGCCTCTCTCTCTGCCCTTCCCCTGCTCACGCTCTGTCTCTCTGTCTCTCAAAAATGAATAAAGTTTAAAAAAAAATTTTAAAAAAAAGAACATCTTGTTCTTAGCACCCAAATAGCCAACGTAAGGAGGGAAACTGGGCGTCTCAGAAAAGAAAAAATACACTATTCCTTAATGGAAATCTTACTTGTCAATTAAGTTGAGTCTCTTGGAAACAAGAATATTTAAATGATTGGAGAAGAACAGCTTAATGGAGAACAGAACG
Source organism: Paguma larvata (assembly GCA_030068075.1). Classification (NCBI taxonomy): domain Eukaryota; kingdom Metazoa; phylum Chordata; class Mammalia; order Carnivora; family Viverridae; genus Paguma; species Paguma larvata. The sequence goes on along the minus strand of CM057828.1, from coordinate 118,241,232 downwards.
AGGTAAGAGAGATACTGAAGTTCCAACAACAGTATCATAAAGTTCTTTGAGATTCATGAAAAATGAAAAGAAAATCTGATGTATTTGTTTCTTTCAAGCAATTTTGAGGAATGTAGGAAAAATTTGTATGTGGTTGTTGGGTCATTTTCTTCCCATTTACAGCTATTACAGAAATTGGAGACTTCAAGAACAGACATATATTTAAGGACGAATAACACTGCCAGTTAGTAAATTATTACTGCTATTAATCCAAATCAACTGAAATTGTTCCTTGAAAGTCGGAGCTCACTGAAGTCAGAGATAGTATAAAAGCATTAACAAAATTAAAAGGCAAATTTCGTCAGTAAGTAAAATCAAATCAAATGAGGGATTTTCAAGGCTCCGAAATGACTTACTGACCTGGCGAAAACCTAGTTCAAGAAGCAAATGACGTAGGGAATTCCTGGTTGAACCAGAATTAGCACCATCAAGCCCTGCCATGCTAACTCCTACCGAAGATGGGGTGCCTTTTGGAAAAAAAAAAAGGGGGGGGATAAAAAAGGGAGAGAGAAAGAGAATTGTGTTAAAAACTGCTTTCCCATGATCATCTTGTAAAAAAAGAAAATGCCTATTTACTGAATGAAGTGCATCTGAGAACACCTATCATTTCAATGACAAGAAAGATCATGACAATAATAATTAAATGGTATGCATGCGAATTTCAGAGAAAGCCCATGAAAAAAGAAGCGCCGTTATTCAGCCTTAATCTTGTTCTAAGGTTACCGCCCCGGTAGGTTTAAACACTAAGCCCTTTGGGAGTCACATCAACTGCTCAGGATGGTTCAAGTGCATTGTCACTGTGATGAATAAATGGCACCCTTTTGACTCGAAAGAGTTAATAAGATTTCCCTCCCCACAAAAGTATTACTCAGGAGGTCCCTGGGATATTATTTGGCCCTGGAAAGAAAAGAACCCTTTTCCCCAAGTTTTCTACCCATAAAGCCCAGCAAAGACCCCATCTTCTTTCTACATCCAACCCCTACGCCTGTGCTACCCTAAAAACCATATTTTGTAAACCCAAATTTCAAACTATAAGACTGGCTTTTCTCATGAGGCAAAGAAAAAAAACCTCTGTGATTAATGCTTTGGCTAAAAGCATAGAATATAAAACGGGAAGATTATTTATGGTTCTTCTCTTTAGGAGCTAATAGAGTCAGACGTTAGCCTAAAAGGTTGGAAATCCTACAGTGGGATTTTTTTTTTTCTTTCCCAACAGATAAAAGTGGCTCTGGAAAGCAGCATAAATACTGTCTGCAGTAAGCCGTAAGCACTAATAATTCTGCTATAAGTGCTCAGTCAAAGGGAGATGAACATTTTAAATGTTATTAAAAAATGGACAGCATATTATCTTGAAAGCCACCGTGAAATACGAACCTAAGTGACAAGCATTGCTTTCTGTGCCATGTTTCAAGATGGACGGTGGTTGGGGGGATTTACCCGGCCGCGCTCCCGTAGAGTCAAATCACATTCAGTAGCTCCAAATGTAATAGAGATTGAATTTGCAATCTCTAGTTATATTTTCCCCCAAGGCTGCTACCTTTCTTTTTTCCTCAACCGTTCATTCTTCTTTGGTTAATTCTGTTTGAAAGACCTGCTTTGCTAATTATCCGAGACAGGCGAGAGAACATAAAGCTCGATTTCACTAACTTTGGTTTCATTAAAACTTAATTTGGCAGAGAGAGGTTTTGTGTTCTTGTTTGTTCGTTTGCAGTTTTTTTTTTAAGTAGGGTATTTCCAGTGAAAAGCTTTTGACATTTTTGTTCCCTTTTTTATTTTTTAACGTCTTTTTTTAAATTTTTTAATGTTTATTTATTTTTTAGAGAGAGAGAGAGAGACAGAGTGCAAGTGGGGAAGGGGCAGAGAGAGAGGAAGACACAGAATCCGAAGCAGGCTCCAGGCTCTGAGCTGTCAGCACGGAGCCTGACAGGGGGCTTGAACTCACACACCATGAGATCATGACCTGAGCTGAAGTTGGACTCTTAACCGACTGAGCCACCCAGGTGCCCCAACATCTTTTTTTTAAAGTAAACTCTACATCCAACATGGGGCCCGAACTCACAATCCCAAGATCAAGAATCGCATGCTCTACCTCTGAGCCAGCCAGGCACCCCTTGTTCTCTTTTTAAAAATCAGGAGCACTAGAAGTTTTCTCTTCTTTAGTGGTGTTCTTTAAAAAAAAATCAGATTTAATGAATTACTAGAAACAAAAAAATAACAATTTCGAAATAAAAAGTCTCGAAGTGAAATGTTCAGACGACTGTATTGCCTCTTTATAATAAAAGAGATTTCCAGAAAACAGATGTGTGGGTTGTCAGGAAGCCAACAGTAGCTTAATGGTCTAATTTGGGGGGTGATTAAAACATTTATACACACAGAAACAGTACCATTAACTGAGTGATTCCAAGGGTGATTTTGGTCAAAGTGACCAACGAGTAACAGCATCTTGGAGGAACAGACATCTCCAGAGGAGTTCTATCTCCTTATAGGTGGAAAAGTCTAGATATGGGCTGATATTAAGGGAGTACTCTAAGTCAGATTTCCTCACTATGTTCAGAGTGTTGTGCAAACATGTGTATTGACATGAAAGCAGTTCATGAGTCTGCAGTGTTCAATTTCTTAACAGAAAAAATACAATCTAAAGTAAATAAGGCAGGGGCGCCTGGGTGGCTCAGGCAGTTAAGCAGCCAACTCTGGCTCAGGTCATGATCTCACAGCTTATGAGTTCGAGCCCCGCATCTGGATCTGTGCTGACAGCTCAGAGCCTGGAGCCTGCTTTGGATTCTGTGTCTCCCTCTCTCTGCCCCTCCCCTGCTCACGCTCTGTCTCTCTCTGTCTCTCAACAATGTTAAAAACTAATAGTTAAAAAAAATAAAGTAAATAAGGCATAGACGGGTTTATAGATTATAGACCTAGATCAATCTGTTTCAACAGGAAACAGATAACACCAACTAATAATTAAATATTATTAAGTGAAAAGACTATTTACGAAAGGCAGCCATTATAAAGTACCACAGACTAGGTGGCTTAAGCAACTGGAATTTTATTCTCACAGTTCTGGGGGCTGAAGTCCAAAATCAAGGTGCTGGCAGGGTTGATTTCCTCTGAAGGCTGTGAGGCAAGGACCTCTCTCCTTGGCTCGTCCATGCCTCCATTCCCACTGTGCCTTCACATCCCCTCCCCTCTACGTCTCTGTCCAAATGTCTCCTTTCGGGAGGAACAACAATCATATTGAATTTAGGTCCCACCCTGTTGGCCTCACTTTGATTTGATGCCCTCTGTAAAGCTTCTATGAATGGCGGGGAGAGGGAGGGGATATAATTGAATGGAACCCTTGATAGCTGTAGATGGCATCTGAGGAAGCCAATAGGAAACAGTACAGTACCCTGGGGCTGGTCACACCAGAGAGTTGTTTGACTCTAGGCATCAAGAGCTAATGGAGCCCAGAGAGAGACAGCTCTCATACAGGAACCAGGGCTTTCAGTGAGAGGACTCAGCCAACAAGCTGCAACCTGGCAGGAAAGAAGCCAGAGAGTGGAAGGAATAAAGGCCCTGACCTGGCTCACCTCCCACCCTCCCATCTCCTCTGGCTGGCTCCTCCCGTAGGTCCTCCCACGGACCAACAGGAAGCTAAAGAGCAAAGCAGTCAATCAGTCCATAACAGCCAGCCTCTTGGGGCCATTTGCAGGGGAGAGAAGGGTAAAAGATGAACCTGGAGTGATAACCAGAAGATATCCAATAGATTGCCTATTAAAATTCATAACACCAGTTAGCAGGGATGCAAGAGTTCCTTATAGTTTTACTTTTCTCAATATTTTTGAAATAATTTACAGTAAAAATTTTTATTTTATTTTTTATTTTAGAGAGAGAGTGTGTGTGAGTGGGGGGAAGGGGCAGAGGGAAAGAGAAAGAGAATCTCAAGTGGGCCCCGTCCTCAGCAGAGAGCCCAACGCGGGCCTCAATCCCATGACCCTGGGATCATGACCTGAGCCGAGATCAAGAGTTGGATGCTCAACCAGTCAACTGAGCCACCCAGGCTTCCCTTCAGTAAAAGATTTTTAAAGAAATTTAGAGTATATGTGTTATGGTGAGGGGCAGGGAATACATATAGTATAATCACTACATATGTTTTGAAAGATATACTAAAAAATATAACAATGTTTATCTCCTGGTTGGGGGTCAGGAAGAGTTTTTATTTTCATTTTCTTTTAAGAAGTTTTTAAGGGACACTTGGCTGGCTCAGTAGGTGGAGCCTACGACTCTCGATCTTGGGTGGTGAGTTCAAGCCCCACGTTGTGGCTAGAGTTTACTTCAAAGAAAAAAGAAAAGTTCTTTACAGGAATGGAGACTACCAGGAAAGTAACACTGCAGGCCAACAGTCAGGGATGTAGTATGAGCGAGTAGGGAGAGGAAGACTTCTGGAAAGATGCTTAGGGTACAGGGGGTTTGCTTTTGATGGAAGAGTTTCCAGAGATCAGAGAACAACAGTTAGAAGATAAATGGGGAAAAGGAAACGTAGAACAATGTGGAATTTAAACCAGAGGAGAGGATGATACAAAGGGCTTGCGTTTGGATGATAGCCAAACATTCAGGGGGTCCTGTAGGAGGCACTGAGGAATGAGCCACCTTAAGCGTTCTCTAAAAAGAACTCTGATGTAAGTTATTTTTAAACCCCAGGTGTCAGAAGCCTGACCTCACCAGCAATCAACAATCTTTGCTTAGAGTTCTAACCAGAACGTGTGTGAAAGTCTTTTATGGATCCTCAGGAAAACAAAACAAAACCCAACCCTTGCCTATGGAGTGCCAGAAGACTCGGGCTTCCTTTGATGAGGACATGAACAGAGCTGACATCGGTTCTTTGGAGTCGCCATCCTAAGGTTTTCGACATGACTTTGCAACGTCGCGGTCGGACCTCTGTTTTTATATAGCTGAACAGATGTAAAGTTTTAACGTCGATAGAAAGGGCACGGCATAAATTCCATATGCCTTTATAAGTTCTATGACATGGTAAATAAAGTAAAAAAATCTGCGTCTACACATATGCTATAAAAGTCTCATATCACTTTTCATCAGCAGACTAGGAGTTACGTACCGAGCATGTGCAAACATGTAATATTAGAGCTTCCCAGCCCCAAAAAAATAGTAAGCTCTTTCTCAAACTAACAATGATTATATTCCTCGGAGAGCTATGAATATGTAAAGTTTGAAGTTTTTATGTCCAACTGTTCTTAAAGTTATTTGAGGGCAGAAAAAGGTCACTGGGATTTTCGAAAATCATTTTATACAAAAACAGCTGAACTGGTCTACTCTAACACTCCCCCCCCCCAGCTTCTGAAATGGAAAGAAACCTGCCTTGCTTAAACCTGAACAGCATGGCATCACTTCAGAAAGACAGCAAGAATATTTTTACATTGGAATGCATTCTCAGATTGGATCATTGGCTGTTACCTATTAAAGCTGTTTTCACTTGAAAGAATGTGACTTCGCGTGATAAATAAGACCAATTAAGAAAATAATTTTTTTTCTGAAATTTGGATACCAAGTAAGAGAGAAAAGAGAAATTCAAAACATCATGACTTAATTAGTGCCTTCACTTTTCCTACCAGTCTATATGTATATATAGAAACTCGGAGTGAAATGGAGAGAACGAAGCGAAAGACTATTTCTAAAATCCAATGAAGGTTCAAAGTATTCTCACTCATGTTAAAATTAATCTTTCGTTCCTCACCAAAATACTTGGTTTGGCTTTGAGTAGCGACCTCCTTCCAAGGTGCTCAAGCCTTTATAAAGAGCTGGCCGTGCACCGTCACTGAATTCTTACAAACAAAATGGTCTGAAACGTGGTATACCTGCTCAATCTTTTTTTATTTTATTTTTTTTAAGTTTTATTTATTGAAGTAATCTCTATACCCAGCCTGGGACCCGAACTCACAACCCTGAGACCAAGAGTCACATGCTCTTCTGACTGAGCCAGCCAGGTGCCCCTAGACTTGCCTATTCTAAATGATGAACTTCTCACATGATATGCAGAGTTCTACTAGTATAGGAGAAATCTATATATTGATAGACATGAAGATTCAATATATTATTGAACATTGGTGGGGGGGGATTGGAATGATATCCTTGAATTATTTGCCAATAAAATGTAAGGAGGAACACTTAAAAATGGTTAAAATGGTAAATTTTATGTTATGCATATTTTACCACAATAAAAATTTTCCCCCCAAATTATGTTTATACAACCTAAATACATATTAATTTTCGTTTGCTGTTCATGTTTTCATAAAGCTGGAAAACATTCAAGGGTGAAAATACCAGGAAAATATGAGGCAAATATTTACATACATTGAAGGAGTTCTGGTACTGCCTCGAATAAATAACGCACTTGCCTTGAGCTCTTTGAATATGAGGTGGTGAGTCTGTACACTTCTCACTAGGCAACACTGCACACTGAAATGGCCGGCCAGTTCAGAAAAGAAATCAGGCCACTCGGCAGATTAAGTATTAATGAAGTTTGATTATAGTCACTTAAAGAGCAAATGTAATACTTCCTAATCCTTAATTTCAAGGGTTGAGATATATCTATCATCTTAGGACTATAAACTTTGAAGAAAGGAAGGGACCATTTTACAAATAAAGGATACTGATCCCAGTGAGACTAAGGGACTTTCCCCAGATCGCATAAGCTACTCTAGACCATCGGGCTCATTCACTGAGTCGACAAATGCGTCTGTAGTGCCTGCTATGGGCCGGCCGTTGTGAACTGTCGGGACTATGAAAATGACTAGGATGCTTGGACGCCACCCCCCACCATGGGAGTGCCTGTCAAGCAAGGTAGTGGGATGACCGTAGTCCAGTGTGGGGAGTACAATAACACTAGTATGTCCTCACTTCCGTGATAGTGCAGACAGTAATTATCCCTGTCTCAACCATTCTTTATGAGAAAGGGTAGAAAAAAATTTATAAAAAAAGGTTACCTTTTAACCAGATCCCTACTCAATAAGTAAGCCAGGAAGGAAAAGGAGGTGTTAAAGTCAGGAGTTCATTGTGGCCGCTGTGCTCAACGACAAGGGCAGCTGGGAGTGTGTGGGAGGAAGGAATGGAAAACCATGTAGCTCCCAGGCAGGCGGGATTCCAGATGTCCGATGACCTTGTGCTAAATCACTCAGATTTTATTCTGGAAGTCACAAAGGAAAGACATTCAAGTTGGGGATTGGACTTGCATTTAAAAAGATAATTCTCAGGCGCCTGGGAGGCTCAGCAGGTTAAGTGTATGACTCTTGGTTTTGGCTCAGGTCATGATCACCCAGTTCGCTAGTTTGAGCCCTGCACGGGGCCCTGTGCTGATAGCGCGGAAACTGCTTGGGATTCTCTCTCTCTCCCTCTCTCTCTGCCCCTACCCTGCTTGCACAGTCTCTGTCTCTCTCTAAAAGAAAAACAAATAAATAAGAAAAGAAAGAAAGAAAAAGAAAAAAACAGCTTTAAAAAGATAATTCTCACTCACAGTGAGCTGGAGGATAGATTATAAAAGAAGAAACTGGAGCCTAGGAGGCTTGTAACAGAGCCATGGCAGCTCCCAAGTTGCTACTTTTTTTTTCTAAGTTTATTTATTTATTTTGAGGCAACAAAGAGGGGTGGCTCAGTCTGTTAATTGACCAACTCTTGGATTCAGCTTGGGTCATGATCTCATGTTTTGTGAATTTGAGGCCCGTGTAAGGCTCTGCGCTGACAGTGCAGAGCCTGCTTAGGATTCTCTTTCTCTCCCTCTCTCTCTCTGCCTTTCCTCCACTCGTGCTGTCTCTGTCTCCATAAAAATAAATAAGTAAACTTTAAAAAAAAAAAGGCAACAAAGAATACTTGGGTTTACATCTGAAAGTATAGATCTGGAAGGTATCAACTTGTAAAGTTCAAAGCCATAGAAAGAGTGAAATCACTCAGAAAAATATACAAAGCAAGAAAGAAAGAAGCTGAAAGGGTGGACAGAGGATATGAAACCAACAAAAAATACTAATGGCAGGGTAACCAAGGCCCACCAGGTATGACCCTCAAAGTGTAAAAGATTCTAAAGCTATACCATACAGACAGGTCATTTGGATGTAACCCAAAATTCATTTGCCTGCCTGTCCACAAGTCCTTTGGTCATCTAAGGTCACTATGTAGTTCACGATTAGAATTAGCCTGTGAGGGGAACCTGGGTGGCTCAGTCGATTAAGCATCACCTGGGCGGCTCAGTTGGTCAGTTAAGCGTCTGACTTCAGCTCAGGTCATGATCTCATAGTTCAAGAGTTCCAACCCCCCATGGAGTTCTCTGCTGACAGCACAGAGCCCACTTCAGATCCTCTGTCCTCTCTCTCTGCCCCTCCCCCGCTTTCCCTCGCTCTCTCAAAAACTAAAAAAAAAAAAAAAAATAGGAAAAAGTTCTTGTTGAGAACAAACGTGGTTGCCAAGGGGAGGTGGTGGGGGGATGGGTAAAAGGTGAAGGGGGTTAACAGCACAGGCATCGTGATGAGCACTGAATAATGTATAGAATTGTTAAAAACACTATATTGTACACCTGAAACTAAGAGAACACTGTATGTTAATTGTACTGGAATTTTTTTTAAATGTTTTTAAGTTCCCATCACAAGAAAAAAAAATTCCGTAACTGTGTGGTGATGAATGTTAACTACGCTCACTGTGGAGACCGTTTTGCAATGTATATAAACATTGAATCATTATGTTGTAAATCTGAAACTAATATAATGTTGTATGCGATTGTACCTAAAAAAAAAAGAAAGAAAGAAAGGCTCGCTCTCCTATCCTATATTCAGGGGGAAATCTAGCGTCTGTCCCCAAAACTCCAGAGATTCTCGTGGGAAGCAAGGTCAAACATCTCCCCCAGTCACCTCCTGTTCAGGTACAGACACGCCTCCACAGAGGCTGCACTCCACAGAGGCTGCATTTCATTGCACTCCACAGAGGCTGCATTTTTTTCACAAACTGAAGGTTCGGGGCGACCTTGTGTCAAACGAGTCTATTTCAGATGCTCCCTTTGTGCCTGTCACATTTTGGTAATTCTCACAGGTATTTCAAACTTTTTTGTTATTATATTTGTTACGGTGATCTGTGATGGGTGATGTTTGATGTCACCACTGTAATTGTTTGGGGGGTGCCACAAACCACCCCCACATAACATGATGAACTTAACTGATAAACATGTGTTCTGACCATTCCATCAACCAGCCATTCCCCATCTCTCTCTCTCTCTCTCTCTCTCTCTCTCTCCCCCTCCTTAGGCCTCCCTAGTCCATGAGACACAAAATATTTATATTAGGCCAATTAATAACCCCACAATGGCCTCTAAGTGTTCAAGTGAAAGGAAGAGTCACATGTCTCTCACTTTAAATCAAAAATTATTTTTTTTAACGTTTATTTTTTTTGAGAGAGAGAGAGACAGAGCTTGAGCAATGGGAGGGGCCGAGAGAAAGGGAGACACAGAATCCGAAGCAGTTTCCAGGCGCTGAGCTGTGAGCACAGAGCCTGATGCGGGGCTCAAACTCACAAGCTGTGAGATCATGACCTGAGCCAAAGTCAGATGCTTAACCAACTGAGCCACCCAGCTGCCCCGAAATCAAAAATTAGAAATGATTAAGCTCAGTGAGGAAGATGTCAAAAGCTGAGGTAGGCCAAAAGCTAGGTTTCTTGAGCCGAACAGCCAAGTCGTGAATGCAAAGGAAAATTTCTTGAAGGACATTAAAAGTGCTATTTTAGTGAACACACAAATGGTAAGAAGCTGAAGCAGTTTTATTGCTGATGTGGAGAAAGTTTGTGGTCCGGAGAGAAGGTCAAACCAGTCACAACGTTCTGAGCCAGAGCCTCATCCAGACCCAGGTCCTAACTCCCTTCAATTCTGTGGAGGCGGAGAGAGGTGAGGAAGCTGCCGAAGAAAAATCTGAAGCCAGCACAGGTTGATTCATAAGGTTTAAGGAAAGCCATGTCAATAGGACAAAAGCAGCAAGCGCTGATGTAGGAGCTGCAGTGAGTTATCTAGAAGATCTAGCCAAGATAATTGATGAAGGTGGCTCCGCCAAATGACAGGTTTTCAATGTAGGGAAAACAGCCTCGTCCCGGAAGAAGATGCCAACCAGGACTTTCATAGCTAGAGAGAAGTCAATGCCTGGCTTCGAAGCTTCAGAGGACAGGCTGACTCTCTTGCCAGGGGCTAATGCAGCTGATGACTTGAAGGTGAAGCAGAAGTTCACTTATTCTCAAAATCCCAGGGCCCTTAAGAATTATGCTCACTCTACTCTGTCTGCGCTCTACAAATAGAACTACAAAGCCTCGATGACGGCACATCTGTTTACGACGTGGCTTACGAATATTTTAAGCTCACCATTGAGATCCGCTGCTCAGGAAAAAAAAAAAAAAAAAAAGATTCCCTTCAAAATATGATTGTTCATTGACGATGCTCCTGGTCACCCAAGAGCTCGGATGGACACGTCCAGTGAGATTAATGCTGTTTTCATGCCTGCTAACATAACATCCATTCTGCAGCCTGTGGATCAGGTGTAATTTTGACTTTAAAGTCTTATTATTCAAGAAATGCATTTTATGGGGCCACTTGGGTAGCTCAGCTGGTTGAGCATCTGACTCTTGACTTCAGCTCAGGTCGTGATCCCAGGGTCGTGGGATTGAAACCCGCATCGCCGGGCATAGAGCCTGCTTCAGATGTTCTCTCTCTCTCCCTCAGCCCCTTTCCACTGCTTATACTCTCTATCTCTCTAAAATTTAAAAAAAATGCATTTCATAAGGCTATAGCTGCCATAGATATTGATTCTATGCATTGGGCAAAGTAAATTGAAAACCTTCTGGACAGGATTTGCCATTCTAGATGCCATTAAGAACATCTGTGATTCATGAGTAGAAGTCAAAAGATCAACATTAATGGGAATGTGGAAGAAATTGATCCCAACCCTTATAGATAAATTTGAGGGATTCAAGGCTTCAGTGGAGGAAATAACTGCAGATGCTGTGGAAATAGCAAGAGAATTAGAATTGGAAGAAGAGTCTGAAGAGGGGACTGAATTGCTGCAATCTCATGATAAAACGTGACTGGACGAGGAGTTGTTTCTTATGGATGAGCAAAGAACATGGTTTCTTGAGATGGAATCTACTCCTGGTGAAGATTCTGTGAAGATTGTTGAAAGGATGACAGTGGATTTAGAATATTATATAAACTGAGTTGATACAGCAGTGACAGGGTTTGAGAGGGTTGACTCCAATTGTGAAAGAAGTTCTCCTAGAGTGCCTGGCTGGCTCAGTCAGTGGAAGGGGAGACTCTTGATCTCGGGATTGTGAATTCGAACCCCACATTGGGTACAGAGACTCCTTAAAATGTTTTTAAAAAGGGCGAGGGGGAGGGGAAGGACGGGAGTTCTACTGCGGGTAAAATGGTCTCCAACAGCATTGCGTGTGACAGAGAAATCATTCATGAAATGAAGAGTCGATGCAGCAAACTTCACTGTTGTCTTATTTTAAGAAATTGCCACAGCCACCCCAGGCTTCTGCAACCGCCACCCAAGATCAGTCAGCAGCCGTTAGAATCAAAGCAAGACCCTCCACCAGAAAAAAAGATTATGACTTGTTGAAAGCACAGATGATGGTTAGCATTTTTTAGCAATAAAGTTTTTTTTAATCAAGGTATGTACATTGTTTAGATAAAATGCTTTTATGCATTTAATGGACTATACTATAATGTAAACATGACTTTAATATGCACTGGGAAACCAAAAAATTCATTTGACTCACTTTTTGTGATTTTTTGGCAATATCTCTGATACATGCCTGTATCTTGATTTCACTGGACTCGCAGGCTTAACTCTTCAGTTTTATCTCCGACACATGCTACACATCGCTGTGAACAGCAGTGACAGTCACTGACTCTAATTCATCCTGTTTTGGGTTTTTTTTTTTTCCTTCAAATCTCTCCTGTCTGGGTCTTAGAGCTCCCGCAAAATTCTGTAATAATAACACAAATGATAGGGCTTTCCTCCATCCAGTTAGTATGTAATCAAAACTGTGATGTGTGAGTCCTGATTACATCCTCAACAGGGAATAGTCATCTCGGCAGTCAGCCACAGACACGGAGGCATCTAAAGTTTTGAAACTACAAGTGACTTGGATCTATATCTTCTCCTTGTCCTTCACTACCCTTTTCCAGAGATCTGTCACTATCAAACATCCCTAAGCATCGGGGACTCCACGGATTTTTCTGGCTGCCTCCCCTACAGAAGAAGTCCATTCTGCAGGGAATCCTCTCCCAGCAACTGCAGCAAGATAAGAACATTGGATCGGGGGCGCCTGGGTGGCTCAGTTGGTTAGGCATCCGACTTCAGCTCAGGTCATGATCTCACCGTCTGTGAGTTCGAGCCCCACGTCGGGCTCTGTGCTGATGGCTCAGAGCCTGGAGCCTGCTTCCGATTCTGTGTCTCCCTCTCTCTCTGCCCTTCCCCTGCTCATGCTCTGTCTCTACGTCTCTCAAAAATAAATAAAAAATGTTAAAAAAATTTTAAAAAAAAAGAACTTATAAAAAAAAAAAAAAGAACATTGGCTCGCCCAAAGCACACCTACCAAGGAGCTCCTTTCCTCTTTCAGGAACTCTGTGGCCATAGATTTGCACACCGATTTCCAGGACTCTCTCTCACATGTTATTTCTGGAATTTCTTGGTCTTAATCACTCTAGGAAGCTTACACAGGATTGCATCCACAATGCTCCCTCTGCCTGAAACCTCCCTTCTTCAATTATAGCTTCAAGGACCATCTCAAGTACTTTCAAGTAAGTTTCTCTGACTTTGAAGTCTTGTTCAAGAACCAAAATATCCTGTGCAGGTTAATTTATTAGTGATGGTTGGGGAGGCATGGGAGTCCCAGCAAAGCTGCGCTCCTGGCTCGATTCTGGAGTGATGGCATCTAACGTGCAGTTAGATCCGCACCTGAGTTCAAACTGCTCTAGACAAGATCCGCAAGGTGTCACCCAGAGGTCAGTCACCTGGATGTCTGCCCATCCCCCAGACTGCAGGGTCGACTCCGTATCATGACATTTAAATCCAAAGGACTCCAATAACATTCCATGTACGGTAGGACACCTAGGATCTCACCTCCCATATTTCTTTTTTTTTTTTAATTTTTTTTAAACGTTTATTTATTTTTGAGACATAGAGACAGAGCGTGAGCAGGAGAAGGGCAGAGAGAGAGGGAGACACAGAATCAGAACACAGGCTCCAGGTTCTGAGCTTTCAGCACAGACTCCGATGCGGGGCTCGAACTCACAGACCGCGAGATCATGACCTGAGCCAAAGTCGGCCGCTCAACCGACTGAGCCATCCAGGTGCCCCTCACCTCCCATATTTCTGAGAATTCTTAAGAAAAATATCTCTCCTTATCTCTTGTTCCAACGCCCTACTTCTATGGAATTCTCAGTCCCTGTCACATGTTATCCTGTGGAGCTTTTTCCTCCTCAAAATCATGCTTTTGAAGCATCCCACCCTTTGATCATTCCTTCTTATTTTATCCTTCCAATTTACTAACACTGGATCCCTGCTCTAGCTGTTCTTTATCTTACAGGGATCTTTAATCCACTGGCCTAATCGTTTTTTCACTTTCCTCACTGCCCTCATGTTCTTACTTCCATCTTACTATTACTCTTAGATTCTGCAATCCAGCACTACTTCTGGAAAATACTCTTAACCTCTGGCTTCTCTCTTTCTTCTTTGCATTTGCCTAAATTCCCAGTCCTGACTAGACCCCTACATACAATCCCATGACTACATGTGAGCAGGGTCCATAACTGCAGAAAGTCACACAACCATGCTGATTGTTGTCACATTAAATTTATTGTCACAAACCCCAAATAGAGGAATTAAAGCTGCCAGACAATTCTACCATATGCCCTGGAAACTTTCCTTACCCATTCTTGAAAAGGACTACTTCAGAGCTTCCCTGTGCTCACACCTCCAACACCCTTGCTCCCTGCACTCTCAGCTGGTAGATAACCCTACCTCATGCTTCACTGAGAACATGGATGCAGTCATATAAAAATGTTCACAGACTGGGGCTTCTGGGTGGCTCAGTCAGTTAAACATCCAACTCTTAATTTTGGCCAAGTCATGATCCCAGGGTCATGGGATTGAGCCCTATGTTGGGCTCTGTGCTGACAGTGTGGAGCAGGCTTAGAATTCTCTATCTCTGCCCCTCCTCCACCTCTCAAAATAAATAGGTGAACTTTAGGGGCACCCGAGTGGCTTGGACCTGAACTAAAGCAACCAACTTCAATTCAGGTCATGATCTCATGGTTCATGGGTTTGAGCCCCCACGTCAGGCTGTGTTGACAGTGCAGAGACTGCTTGGGATTCTCTCTCTCTCTCTTCCTCTCTCTCTGCCCCTCTCCTACTCCCTCTCTCTCGACATAAATAAATAAACTTTAAAATAAATAAGTAGGTGAACTTTAATTAAAAAATTATATTTAAAAGTCCACAAACTATTTTATATACTTTATGGGTCAAGAAAATAATTATATTACTGTTGTTCGATACTAAGATTTTCAGCATAAAAAATATAGAAGCATAAAAGAAGTAAATAAATACCCTGAACTTATTAAATTTGAATTGGAAATATTAACATAAGCTTGATTTTTAAATCTATCTATTGAAGGGTTGCAAAATATGCCACCCCAAAATATTCCACTTTGGCATAGCATTATTTTGAGCTGAAAGCAATTAAGAACAAGCAGAAATAAGAAAAGGTCTCTACCGGCGCGCCAGGGTGGCTCAGTCGGTTAAGCGTCCGACTTCGGCTCAGGTCATGATCTCGCGGTCTGTGGATTTGAGCCCTGTGTCGGGCTCTGTGCTGACAGCTCGGAGCCTGGAGCCTGCTTCAGATTCTGTGTCTCCCTCTCTCTCTCTGATCCTTCCCCACTCATGCTTTGTCTCTCCTGCTCTCAAAAATAAATAAAAAACATTAAAAAAAAAAAAAAGAAAAGGTCTCTACCTTCTCTCTAAAGCAAGACATTCATTTACAAAGGTGTCCCTTCTCTCCTTTCTACCAAGAAAGAGAAAAGTTAATCCAGGAGACAACTTGTCAATGAGGAAAGCACTGACTTAAATCTGCATGACAAATTATACTCTTGTTTACCATACCTTTTCTGGCAACTTTCACATAAGTAGTCTCCTCCACACCTATCTTTTTTCTTTAGCTGAAGATGGTATTTAAGCTGGAGTTCTAAGCCGCCTCTGAGAGTTATTCATTTTTCCCTAGGCATCACCCACATATACAGGAGGTATACATGTTAATAAACTTCTTTGTTCTTCTCTTGTTAATCTGTCTTTTATTACAGGAGTCTCAGCCAAGAATTCAGAGGGTAGAGTGAAAATTATCTTTTCTCCTCCACATTATCTATCTATATAGAGAGATATAGAGAGACATATATAGTTATATCTCCTAGCTCTAACCACTCAAAAGACCTAGAAGCAGTCTTAAACCAGGTCAGTGAGCATGCTTAGTACCCAGATTCTGTGTTCTAAATACTATCCCACACTCAATGGAAGCAAGGCTCCTTGAAGAAATAGCCAATTCTGAGTCAGAGGCAGGGAATACGTGGTAAGGCTGGGATAAGTGTTTCCATATGCTGGGTGCCAGATAAGATAGAATTCAAGAATTTTTCTTAGGTAAAGAGGCATATATGCAGCTTATTGCATATCAATTATACCTTAATGCATTTTTTATGGGTTGTTTTTTTTTTTTAATTTAAGTTTA
The DNA here is from genome assembly GCA_030068075.1 of Paguma larvata. Lineage (NCBI taxonomy): Eukaryota > Metazoa > Chordata > Mammalia > Carnivora > Viverridae > Paguma > Paguma larvata. Next base: position 118,225,407 of record CM057828.1, on the reverse strand, counting down.
TTTATTTTTGAGAGAGAGAGAGAACACAGGCAAGGGAGGGGCAGAGAGAGGGAGGGAGACACAGAATCCGAAGCAGGCTCCAGGCTCTGAGTTGTCAGCACAGAGCCTGATGTGGGGCTTGAACTCATTAACCGTGAAATCATGACCTGAGCCTAGGCCAGACGCTTAACTGACTGAGCCACGCAGGCGCCCCTGTTTTTTGTTTTTTAATTAGGAAGAAGAAGGAGAACTGCCTAACTCAACAGTTCTTAGAGTGTGATCTGCAAATTTTGGAGGACCCAAGATCCTTTCAGGGGATCTGTAAGATCAAAGTATTTTAATAATACTCCTAAGATGTCTATTGCCTTTTCTACCACTTACATTTGCACTGATGGTACAAAAGCAAATGTGTGTAAAACTGCAAGTCACTTACCACAGATCAAGGCAGTGGCACCCAAGTATTATCATACATCCACAATAAAACAAACAAAAAGATAGATAAATAGAGAGAGAGGTAGATAGACAGATAGATAGATGATAGATAGACAAAAATAAAGCCACTTTTACCTAAAATTATTAATTGTATTAAATCTCAACCCTAATTATGCATCGTTTTAATATTCTATGTGACAAAATGGAAATATAACATTTCTGCTGCATACCAAAGTAGCATGGTCGCCCCAGGGGAAAGCACCTGTGTGACTGCCTGAGTTCTGAGCTGAACTAGCAGCTTTTTCATGGAACGCCATTTTTACTCGAAAGAACTGACAGACATACTATGATTATTTTGACTTGGGTATCTGGCACATCTTCTCAAACATAAATGAAGTCAGCCTGTCACTTTAAGGAAAACAACTGACAGTGTTGGTTGCCAGAGATAAAACATGAGCTTTTAAGGGAAAATTAGGATTTTTGGAAAACTTGTATCTGCCACTGTGAGTTTAACAGCTTCCCAATCCTTAAAGGTGTTCTGAAGAGATAAATGGTGAAGACAACTAATGCGATTCTTTAAATATTGTTTAGTGACATGTGTCAACTTTCAAGAGATCTGCATAATTCAGGGGACTAGTATTTGCCACATGACCAGCACACAACGTAACAAAGTTTTGAACGCGTAGAAGAGCCAGGGCGCTTGGGTGGCTCAGTCACTTAAACGTCCAACTCTTGATTTTCAGCTCAGGTTTACAGTTTGTGAGATCGAGCCCCATGTGGGACTCTGCACTGACAGCGTAGAGCCTGCTTGGGATTCTCTCCATCTCTCTCTCTCTCTGCCTCTCTCAAAAAAATAAATAAACTTACATAAATAAATAAATAACATTAATAAAAAGACAAACTGCACGAGAGACCAACGGATTTGATATGGTTTCAGATTTAACACTGCAAACTAAATTTTAAGAAATTAAAGTTTATCAAGTTTTGGTGTGGTATCAAAGAATAGTATCTATGATTATCTAAAAAGGCTACTAAAAACACTCCTCCTTTTCCCAAGTATTTCAACCAAAACTACATATTGCAGCAGATTGAATCCAGAAATAAATATGAGAACCCAGCATCTCTGTTATGCCAGATAGGAATGATATTTATAAAAATGTGAATTTTTTCTTCTCACTAAAGCATCTTATTTTGGAAAATATAACTATTTTCATAAAATACATTTTATTTGCATTAACATGTATAGGATTCTTTTTTAATGTTTAGTTTTGAGAGAGAGAGCAATGGGCGGGGGGGACAGGAGGGATGAAGAGAGAGGGATCCAAAGCAGGCTCTTGGAGGACAGCAGAGCCCAATGCGGGGCTTGAACTCAAGAGCCGTGAGATCATGACCTGATCAAAACCAAGAGTCAGCTGCTGAACTGACTCAGCCACCCAGGCACCCCTATTATTCTTATTTTTAAATGAATTAATGAACGTATTTGTGAAAGTTTCTCTATTTTAAATTTTTTTTTTAACGTTTATTTATTTTTGAGAGACATAGAGACAGAGCGTGAGCAGGGGAAGGGCAGAGAGAGAGGGAGATACAGAAACTGAAGCAGGCTCCAGGCTCTGATGAGCCATCAGCACAGAGCCCGATGTGGGGCTCGAACTCACAGACCATGAGATCATGACCTGAGCTGAAGTCGGTCACTTAACCAACTGAGCCACCCAGGCGCCCCTCTATTTTAATTTCTAATATTGTAAGTGTAGATAAACAGAAGCCCCAAAATAAAAGTTGGATCATTGTTAAGAGTAAAGATGGGCCCTGAGACAAATGAGTTTGAGAACTGCTGGTTTGGCTGAGCAGGGGAGGTCATTTAGAGTGTATCTGCTCTCCGTCGTTGGTGGGTGGAGGGGGCAGATCCTCAGTGGCCTTTAGTAGCTATGTAAATACGCGATGAACTGGCACCTCGAGCTCTGGGAGAAAGGATAAGAGGACCCTTCTTGGCCTGAAAAATTTGCCTCTCAAAGCTTGGTATAGGCAGGTGGTCATTGTAAATTTGCATAGGGACCAAGAAGCATCCTGGGAGGAAAGCATTGAAACCTTGAGCTCTTCCCTGTGAGATTCAACGTCCCAGCAACCCCTCCGAAGGCCTGAGAAGGGGTAGGAACAAAGCACATCAGAGGCGTCAAAGGGGAACTCACCATGAAGGAGAATTAATTCTGCACAGGTGATCCAGGGCCCATACCAGGGCCTGGAAGGCCACGGAGGAGGAAGAGCGACAGAGGCCGGGCCTTGACTAGAGTGATATCACAGAGCACTGATCTAAGGAACAGCAGTCCTAACCCAGAGCCCAGAGGTGAACTGACTCCATTCTCTAGCTTTTTCTCTGCCTGATGTTTGAGAGCAGAACTTCTCCCTTTAGACTGAATAAGCCCCTAGTATTCTTGGATGACTGGGTGGGGGAGGGGACAGCTTCAAGAGATTCTGCACTCACGCAAATGTGAGGCCTCAACTGGCTAACGAAGAGCGTAGGAAAGGATCAGAGCAGCAAGCACGCAAACCAGTTACAGTTGTGCGGGATGTTGTGCTAGGCAGCCACGAACCAGACACAATCCCTGGCCTCAAAGAGCTTACCGCTGCCAGAAAGAAACATCGCCGGCATTCCTGTTACATACAGAGAAGGTCTATATGAGGAACAAGGACAGAGTGGTACGGGAATGCAGAGGGGAGTACTCGACCGAATCTCAAAGGGCGCTTAGAAACAGATTCCCAAACCGCATTAATCAGGACATTGATTTGCTGGTAAAACAATCCCCAAATGTCAGCGATTTAACACAATAAATATTTTTTGTTCAGCCCAGGCAGATTTCTTGGTGCTCTCCTCCAAAGGTGTCTCAGGGGACCCAGGCAGCTTCCGTGTGGTGAGCCCACACACTTAGAGCTTGGGCTGCCCCAGAGTCATCCAGCACAGGCAGGGGTGGGGTGGGGATGGTGGTGTGGAAGGGAAAGGCACACAGGACACTTAACAGCTTGTGTCTGGAAAACACACACGCTCTTCATTTACCTTCCATTAACCAGGCCCAGCCACACGGTCCCACTGAGATGCAAGAGAGATGGATCTTGCAGGTGTCCTGGGCTCAAGAAAGAAACTGAAACGATTCGGTGAGCACATAGCACTGTCTCTGCCACACAGAAGAGGCCCCTTCTGAGTTAAAGGATGAGGGGAGGGAACAGAGAAAGTGAGAGCAGAGAGGAGGTGTGGTCCGGGTAGAGAGCACTGCACACTAAAAACCCCAGGGGTGGGGCGCCTGGGTGGCTCAGTCCACTGGGCATCTGACTCTTGATTTTGCCCCAGATCATGATCTCACAGCCATGAGACTGACCCCCACATGGCGCTCCGTGCTGAGCATGGAGCCTGCCTGGGATTCTCCCTCTCATCCTCTCTCTCTCTCTCTCTCTCTCAAGATAAATAAACACTAAAAAGAAACCAAATCAAACAAACAAACAAACAAACAAAAAACCAGAAATGAAAATTCTTAGTGTGAAGTGGCTGGAATGAAAAGTGTCCGGGGAAGTTGTGATAAGCCGTGAGGTTGAACGGGTAAGCAAGGTCTCATTGTAAAGAATTTGTGCACCAAGGGGCACCTGGGTGGCTCAGTCGGTTGAGCGTCTGACTTCGGCTCAGGTCATGATCTCATGGTTTGTGCGTTTAAGCCCCACATGGGGCTCTCTGCCATCAGGGCAGGGCCCGCTTCGGATCCTCTGTCCCCCTCTCTCTCTCTGCCTCTCCCCTGCTTGGACTCTTTCAAAAATAAACAAACATTTAAAAAAAAAAAAAAGAGTTTGCACATCATATAAAGTGGACTTTTATCCCGACAACAGTGGGAAGCCACTGAAGGGTTTAAACATGAAGTCACATGATCATATTCGTCCTCCCAAAAGATCATTCTAGCTGCAGCACAGAGAACAGACTGGAAGGAGGTAAGACCAAAGGCAAGAAAGTCAGTTTGGAAGTTGTCGCAATAATCTGGGAGAGAAACTGATTCAGGGTTGCTGTGACGGGTATGAAGAAGAACAGCTGGATTTTAGAAAGAATCTGAGTAGTAACTGAGCATGTTTGAGGAATATTTGACGATTGCTTGAATAAGCAGTAGGGAGATGAGGGGTAAAAAAACAGGGCAAAGTTGGTGTCATTCACTGAGAGACAATTAAAAAAAAAAAAAAAGAGCGATTATAAGGGGAAATACGATATGTTTGTGGGACAGCCAGGGGAAGCCAGAAGGTATTTGAAAAGCGGGGCCTCAAGACAGATCTCAACTGGAGATGAAAGATGTGGTAGCCCTCGCGATTCAGAGATGGTGCTCGAAACCAAAACTGGATTATCCAGGGAGCCCGTGTGAAGAGCCAAAATAGAAGCAGGGATCTGCTGCTATTACGTGCTTCACGATCCGCTCTCCAGCAAGAGAGGCCCTGATTGTAGCACTTGCCGATGTCTGTGGTGTAAATACTCCCACTGGGGTCCATTTCAGACTACCGACTTGTCATCACTGAACACGGAACTGTGACGAGAGGCACCCGATTGGTTTTGGAGAGCTGCCGCAGGCCCGCTCCAGCTCGGCACTGAGTAGAAGACAGCCCTGCCTGGAACCCTAACACAAGAATTCAAGGGATGAACAGAAAAAAGGAATTTCAAAAGAATAAGCCATCTTCAGAACCAGGAAAGAGAGAACACCAAGGAGGGAATGGTTGACAATTCATACTCTCCCCCCAAAAATGAAATATGATAAAAACCAAAAAGTGTCCATTGGCTTAACATCAAGGAGGTCATTAGTATTCTTTTTTTTTAATTTTTTTTAATGTTTAATTTTTGAGAGACAGAGCATGAGTGGGGGAGGAGCAGAGAGAGAGGGAGACAGAATCTGAAGCAGGCTCCAGGCTCTGAGCTGTCAGCACCGATGTGGGGCTCGAACCCATGAACCGTGAGATTATGACCCAAGCCGAAGTCGGACGCCTAACCGACTGAGCCACCCAGGTGCCCCATAAGTATTCTTGATAAGATCAGGGGCACCTGGGTGGCTCAGTCGGTTGGGTGGCCGACTTCGGCTCAGGTCATGATCTCACAGTCTATGAGTTCGAGCCCCAAGTCGGGCTCTGTGCTGACAGCTCAGAGCCTGGAGCCTGCTTCAGATTCTGTGTCTCCCTCTCTCTCTGCCCTTCCCCTGCTCATACTCTGTCTCTATGTCTCTCAGAAATATACATTAAAAAAAAAAATTTTTTTTAAAAAAAAGTATTCTTGATAAGATCGGTTTTAATGGAGACAGATGACAGTGGGCCTAGAGGTTAATGTGAATCAAGTGTTGGCAGCCACAGCTGTGGATAATTCTTAGCCACCAAGACCAGTCAGGCTGGATTCTGTTTTCCAACAGAAGAGAGTCAGGCCAGTCACTCAACATCATGGCGGCACTATCCCTCACTCCCTTCATCCCACTTATCCCCACGCTCATAAATGCCTGGATCTCTGTACTTCTCGGTCCCTCACAGTAGACGGCAATAAAGCTGTACCATTTCCCCATGAGGCATGGAAAAATGCATGTTGTGTGCACCAGACTGGGTTATTATTACCCACTTGTTAACTACAGTTCCCAGAACCCCCTTCCCTGTATGTTCCAAGTTAGAACGGGCCAGAAGAGGAACTCGAGTGGAATTTGGAAGGCAGGAGTGAAAAACCAGCCATTGTCTTCAGGAGGTCGTACAGTGAGACAAGGTGAAGGACAGACTCAGCAGGGTGGGGCAGGCCCTGGCTTGTCATCATTCTCCATCTCCCTGCACACAGATCATGTTCCCAAGTGTTGGCCCGGCGACTCACCGCAGCCCCAGGTAAACCACCAGATGTGCAGTCCCAGACTTACAGAAGCAACGGCTTCTGAAGACCCGTCTGTGAGCTCTCCCTTTGTGGTCCCATTTCAGAGCCCGAACAGTGGTTGGCCTCTCAGATTTCTCTGCGACTCCAACTTGCCCGACTGCAGGCAGTCTGGATAATGACTCTTCTGATCCCTCGACTCCCCTCCCAGACTTCCGCTTACCTCCCTCGTTCATCCTCCATTTGTGTAATGTTCCTAACGCCTTCTCTTCGGCGATGCTCCTGCCGCCTCCGCTTCCCTGGCCGATGCAGTTACCGGTTCCGTGAGTGAGTGACGTGGGGCCAGGGCAAAGCCCACAATATGAGGACTTGGTTTGGGGACAGGCGATGGGCAGAGGCTGGAGAAGCAGAAGGAAACTGTTAGCACGGCCTGTAAAGGTAGCGAAAGGATCTTCAGTAGAGACTGGAAAAGCAGCGGCAAAGTCGAAGGGAGACGTGTGGGGCGTAGCGGTGGAATAGCTAGGCACTGTGTTGACTCGGAAGACGGAAAAGGCAGCGAAGAAACTTTCGAATTTAGCTACGCTGGCTTCCAAGCAGAATGCTGGAAGTCCCAGTTGGCTCATGCCGGCTGCACAGGATAAAAGTGCTTCCAGAGAAAGCGGGGCAAAAGAAGGAACTAGCGTCTGCAAGCAGAATTTAGAAGAAACAGGAAGTCCAGGACTTGCTTCTGTTGGAAAACACAACTGTTCCACGTCTCTAGCTGATTCGGCGGCAAAAGATTCTCAGAGTGAGAAACAGCCTCAGGGTAAAGATAAAATTGAGGATGTGGCTATCAGACCCTTCGCTAAAACTTCAGAAACATTAAAGGGGGTCCCGAGTAGACAAAAGGGCTTCCAGGAATCCTACCAGGACTCTCGGTCCCGAAGAGGCCTAATTTCAAAACAGCTGTGAAGACGTCTAAGGGCTGGGCCTGCGTCACAATTGTGGGCGTGGCTTTTCCCTCGGCGTAGACTGTAAATCTCCCGTAGAAAGCCTACAACACCTTTTAAGGGACTTGTGTCAGCTTGGACGGAAAGAGGCTGGGGTTGTCCAGATTGCAAGGAGCCCTCTAAGTCCCCAGGTCTCCCTGGGAGGGAAGCGGGTTGAGGAAACTGCTCAGCTACAAACACGAGCCATTTTTATGGAAAACAGGATATCTCAGAAAGTAGACCCAGGATCCCTAAGAGTGGAACTAAAAGCCTCAAAGAACAGGTAATTAGCTAGTACTTATCGGTGCAGGCCCTAATGAAGGCACATTCCCGGGGCGCCTGGGTGGCTCCATCAGTTAAGCATCAGACTTCCGCTCAGGTCATGACCTCGCTGTCTGTAAGTTTCAGCCCGGCATCAGGCTCTGTGCTGACAGCTCAGAGCCTGGAGCCTGCTTCGGATTCTGTGTCTCCTTCTCTCTCTCTGCCCCTCCCCTACTCGTGCTCTCTCTCAAAAGTAAATAAATGTAAAAAATTATTTAAATAAAAAGAAATGGTCATATGCAGCAGTTCTTCAAAAATTAAAAGTAGAATTACCATATGATCCAGCAATGCCACTTCTGGATATTAAAAGAATTAAAAGCAGGGGTACACACAAAAGACCTCGAATAGCCAAAATAATACTGAAGAATAAAACCAAGGCGGGAGGCATCACAATCCCAGACTTTAACCTCTACTACAAAGCGGTAGTCATCAAGACTGTATGGTATTGGCACAAAAACAGACACATAGACCAATGGAATAGAATAGAAAACTCAGAAATGGACCCGCAAGTATATGGCCAACTAATCTTTGACAAAACGGGAAAATGTATCCAATGGAAAAAAGACAGCCTCTTTAACAAATGGTGCTGGGAGAATTGGACAGAAACATGCAAAAGAATGAAACTAGACCACTTTCTTACACCACTCACAAAAATAAATTCTAAATGGATAAAAGATCTGAATGTGAGACAGGAAACCATCAAAATCCTAGAGGAGAAAACAGGAAAAAGCCTCTTTGACCTAAGACGCACCAATTTCTTACTCGACACGTCTCCAAAGGCAAGGGAATTAAAAGCAAAGATGAACTATTGGGACCTCATCAAGATAAAAAGCTTCTGCACAGCAAAAGAAACAACCAACAAAACGAACAGGCAACCAACGGAATGGGAAAAGATCATCGCAAATGACATATCGGATAAAGGACTAATATCTAAAATTTATAAAGAACTTACCAAACTCCACACCCGAAAAACAAACAACCCAGTGAAGAAATGGGCAGAAGATATGAATAGACACTTCTCCAAAGAGGACATTCAGATGGCCAACAGACACATGAAACGATGCTCAATGTCACTCATCATCAGGGAAATACAAATCAAAACCACACTGAGATACCACCTCACACCAGTCAGAGTGGCTAAAATGAACAAATCAGGAAACTATAGATGCTGGCGAGGATATGGAGAAGTAGGCACCCTCCTACACTGTTGGTGGGAATGCAAACTGGTGCAGCCACTCTGGAAAACGGTGTGGAAGTTCCTCAAAAAAATGAAAATAGAGCTACCCTATGATCCAGCAATAGCCTTGCTAGGAATCTACCCAAGAGACACAGGAATGCTGATGCATAGGAGCACGTGTACCCCAATGTTCATAGCAGCACTTTCGACAGTAGCCAAATCATGGAAAGAGACCAAGTGCCCATCAATTGACGAATGGATAAAGAAGTTATGGTACTTATATACAATGGACTACTACATGGCAATGAGAAAAAATGAAATCTGGCCATGTGTAGCAACATGGATGGAACTGGAGGGTATTATGTTAAGTGAAATAAGTCAGTCAGAAAAAGACAGATACCATATGTTTCCACGAATAGGTGGACTTTGTGAGACTAAGCAAAAACCAGGGGGAGGGGAAGAGGGGAAAGGAAAAAAAGACACAGAGAGGGAGGGAGATAAAACATAAGAGACTCTCAAAGACTAAGAAAAAACTGAGGGTGAGGGGGATGAGAGAGGGGGGAGAGGGGGTGATGGGCACTAAAAGGGCACATGTTGGGATGAACACTGGGTGTTATATGTAAACCAATTTGAAAATAAACTATTATAAAATTAAAAAAATAAAAAAATAAAAAAATAAAAGCAGGGGTACAAACAGATATTTGCACATATGTATTCATAACAGCATTATTCACAGTGGCCAGAAGGTGGAAGTTGCCCAGATGTTTACCAACAGAAGAATAGGTAAATAAAATGTGGTATATATATATACACACAATGGAATATGATTCAGCTTTAAACGAAAATGTTGACTTCAATAGCACCGATACTAAAATTGGAACAATACAGAGAAGGCTAGCATGGCCCCTGTGCAAGGATAACACATCAATTTGTGAAGCGTTCCATATTGTTTATAACATTACGTGTCAACTATATTGAAATTAAAAATAAATAGGGGCGCCTGGGTAGTTCAGTCGGTTAAGCGTCCGACTTCGGCTCAGGTCATGATCTCGCGTGGGTTCAGCCCCGAGTTGGGCTCTGTGCTGATGGCTCTGAGCCCAGAGCCAGCTTTGGATTCTGTGTCTCCCTCTTTCTCCGCCCCTTCCCCACTCGGGCTCTGTCTCTCTGTTTCTCAAAAATAAACATTTAAAAAAAATTTTTTAATAAAATAAATAAATAAACGGGAAGAAAATTCTGATACACGCTTCAACATGGATGAAACTTGAAGACCTTATGCTAAGTAAAATAAAGCAGTCATGAAAGGTTAAATACTGTATATGAGGTACTTGAAGTAGTCAAACAAATCGAGACAAAGTAAAATGGTGGGTGCCAGGGGCTTACCAAAAGTCTAGAGATAGGAGGATAGGAAGTTAGTGTTTAATGGATACAGAGTTGTTGTGCGTGTGTGTGTGTTAAGATTTTTATTTTTTAAGTAATCTCCACACTCAACATGAGGCACAAACTCTCAACATGGGGCTCAAACCCACAACTCCAAGATCAAGATTTGCTTGCTCTACCGACTGAGCCAGCCAGGTGCCCCAGGTACAGAGTTTTAGTTTCGCAAAATGAAAAATGTTCTGGAGAGGGATAGTGGTGATGGTTGTACCACAGTACGAATGTGCTTCATACCTCTGAAATATACACTTAACAATGGTTAAAATGGGGGAGGGAGGCGCCTAGGTGGCTGAGTCAGTTAAGCATCTGCCTCTTGGTTTCAGCTCAGGTCATGATCCCATCGTTTGTGGGTTCGAGTCCCACGTTGGTCTCTGCACTGTCCGTGCGGAGCCTGCTTGCGCTTCTCTCTCTCTCCCTCCCTCTCTGCTTCTCCCCTGCTCTCTCTCTCTCACTCTCTCTCTCTCTCTCAAAATAAATAAATGAACTTAAAAAGGTAAAAAGTAAAACTAAGACTCAGAGGGGTTACTTGGTTGTCTCTTGGCACATAGCTAAGAAGCAGCCGCACCAGGATTTAAAGCCACGTCTGTCAATCTTCATCTCAGAGAGGCCTTCCCTGACCACTAAGCTGCCCTCCACACCACCATCATTCTTTATTACATCACTCATGTTTTTTTCACATCACCCCTCTCTATTATCAGAGTGTTTACTCGTTGTCATAAGCCCCCTACCAGAATAACTCCTATAGACACCAAGGCTTTATGGGATTTGCCCGCCACTGACTGAATCTCTGAGATTCAGTGCCTCGAACAGTGCTAGGCAGATAAAAGCCACTCCGCAAATTATTGTTGAATGCGGAGCGAATGAACGGCTTTCCATTAAATCCAGACGCCCAGGTCTCACGCAGGCTGGTCTCTCTCTGCGTCTGCGCCCGTCGGGGTCAGCCCTGTCCTCCTCTCCACTGGCTCTGAGTCATGTGGCCCAGTCCGAGACTTCCGCCGTGATGAAAGGAACTTTGGAAATCCTCTAAGACAATCTCTTCATTTTCCAGGTAGGAAAAAAGAGGTTCGTTGACACCTCTTTGGGGATATCCCTTCTCGAACCACAGACTGGTCTCCACACTTCTGTTGCGTTCCTGTGCCTGTTTATTCGACCTTAACATGTAGATAGCACACACGCTGCCTGCCTCCCTGGGTTGCTCTGGGGATGAATATAAAATAATGTGACTTTCTTAAATCTCACCACCCCCAGGGATGAAAATCAAATGTCACCATAACACTCATACATAGATAGGAACCTCAGGTCTGTGAGGGCTTCACATATGCTAACTCAGGCTCTTAAAAAAAAAAAAAAAAAAGCTGAGCCCTTGATTTAAACACTTGAAACACACCAACAAATTCTCTCTCAACTTTGTATGACTGTGATCATCACAGATAACAAGACAAGTATGGTTATCTACTGCTGTGTAACAAACCACCTCAAAGCTTAGTGGCTGAAGCCAACACTGATTTATTATTTTGCATGATTCCGTTGGCTGTGTGGTTCTTCTGCTGAATTTCCCTGGGCTCATCCACATAGCCGCGTCCAGCTAGTGGGTGCGCTGGGGGCTGGGCCCAGTGGGAGTTACTCCTGAGGAAAGTCCCAGGCTGCTTGGGGCCATGAGGTTCCAAGAGGACGAAGAGGAAGCTGCAAAAGCTTTTCAAGCCCTAAATTCTAGAACGTGCATAACATCACTTCCACCCTACCATGTTTGTCAAAGTAAGTCACAGAGGCCAGCTTATATTACAAGGGTCGGAAAATGGATTCTGGAATGGGCTGAACTTGTGGCCATTAAAACAATTGTTGTGGGGCGGCTGGGTGGCTCAGACAGTTAAGCGAGTCAGGTCACGGCCTCCCGGTTTACGAGTTTGAGCCCCGCCGTGGAGCTCTGTGCTGACAGTGGAGCCTGCTTGGGATACTCTCTCTCCCCCTCCCTCTCTCCCTCTCTCTCTCTCTCAAAACAAATAAACATTTTAAAAAAATAACCATTGTGATTCCACATTATATTATTTTCATAGCTCAGATCATGTTAAGCATCGTTAATGGTAAAATTCTGTTTTCTCAAGCATGAAGGAAAGCAATATTCAAATCAACAAAACTTTTCCAATAGCTTTGTTATAAAGGTTTTTATAAAATCTACTCCTGGAGTGCCTGGGTGGCTCAGTCGGTTGAGTGTGTGACTTCAGCTCACGTCACGATCTCATAGGTTTGTGAGTTCAAGCCCCGCATCCGGCTCACTGTTATTGGCACAGAGCCCATTCGATATTCTGTCTCCCTCTCTCTGCCCCTCCCCTTCTCATTTTCTCTCTCTCTCTCTCTCAAAAATAAATAAGCATTTAAAAAAAAAAGTAAAATCTACTCCCAAATAGCTTTTTTATAAGAAGATTCTAACGATCCACAAATATTTATCCTTCCCCCTCCACGCACGCACACCCCGTCATTCAGTTTCTACTTCTTTTTCACGGAAAAACTTTCCTTCTGATTTCTCCTTAGTTACGGCAGGACTTTCATCAGCAGTATAGCTTGGCAGCTCCCCTAAGTTTCCTACTTATTTTGGCCAATTGCCTCCTCCAATATTAAGTCTCCTGAGACACGCTGTCAAAGGCAACACTCCTGAAACTGCCGATCGCATTTTTTTTTCCACGCAATTGGGAAGAGCCACAGGGCAAAGCAATCTCTGCATGTGGGAGAAGAGAAAACCCAGGAAGAGCTAGGCTCTGTTGTGCAGCTTCTGGTCAAGGCTACGGAACTACTTTTAAACAGCCCTGGTGGCCGATGACTTTTTTTTTAAGTGTATTAATTTATTTCAAGAGAGCCAGGGATGGGCGCAAGTGGGGAGGGGCAGAGAGAGAGAGAGTGAGAGAAAGAGAATCCCAAGCAGGCTCCGCACTGCCAGCACAGAACATGACACGGGGCTCGAACCCATGAAATCGTGAGATCCTTACCTGAGCCGAAACCAAGAGTCGGAGGTTTAACCAACGGATCCGCCCAGGAGACCCGGCCAACAGCTTGTAATGGGGACTTTTTTGTTCTTGCTCAATGGTTTTTGGAGCCAACCAATATTTTGTAAGAACTGTTGTGTAAGAACTAAAAAATACTTCCATTTAAGCAGAGGAATATTCCTCAGTGTTTTTCTTAACCAGCAAAAGAAATGTAAACTACTTCATCTACCTTTAACCATTTGTTAAAGAACTTTGGACAGGCTCGGTTCAAGTCCCAAATTACCAAAATCGTTGAAGATAACATTTGTTTTTTTCACAAGTCTTGAAAAAATTGGTTCTGCCATTTGTAGGCAAAAGAAGTTAATCAGGTGGCAAGACAAGAATGAGAAAATAATTAACTAAAGTAAGGTTTCCGGGTTGTCCACAAATACTTCTAAATTTGAATTACTATTCATGTCAAAACATTACTTCTGAGATTTTATGATCACTGTATTTGGTACTGTTAACTTAGCTAATAACATCTGTTCACAAGTAAATAAACCAAAATACAGAGGCGAAATGGATGCCAAATAATAAGTTGACAAATTTTCTGCCCAAAATAAAAAGTAATAGAAAACAGGTTTCTGTGATGCATTAAAAAGAATTAAAATTTATTTTAATTGTTCTATTTTCTAATATTCTATTTCTCATTGGTAATTTTTAAAGTTCTTATAATGTATAATTATTTAATAAAAGCAATAAAATATTTTCACATAAGAAACATGCCAGGGGTTCCAGTCAATTTTAGTTATGAAAGATCATTATGTTTAAATATATAAATCCATGTGTGTATTATGAATAGAATTTATTTGAAACCCTCCTATATTTAACAAATGATGAACTTTTGGATAATAGGCACATTTTCTCCTCCTTCTTAATATACTGGATAGAATTATTCATCTAAGATACAGTCGATTTGTGTGTGTGTGTGGCTGTTGTTGTTTAGATTTTTATTCGTAGAATCAGACACTAACTTTTAAGCTTTTGGAGAGCATATCTGTCTGATATATCACTTCTTCCAAGGGTTTCTCCAGAGCGCCATAAATCTATAATGAGAAGGAAGTATGGGCAAATGAGTAAGAAAAATGTCCAGGAACGAATCCTTGCTAAAGACGGTGCACAGTTGAATATTTCACATTTCAAGTTATTTTTATTATGTTATTTCCAAAGGCTCAGGCATTTAGGTTTCACTCACCCTGATGACCTAAATTAGGCTTGTTCTGGATTTACGAGGACTGTAAAATTAGGAAACTTTCATTAAAAAAAAATTAAAACCCTCTGGATGGTTTCCCAATGCACATCCAGCATTACTTAAGACTTTATTATTTCAGCTAGTTGGATATATCATATCTACGGCCCTAGCCAGGTCTGTAAGAGTTGTGTGACTGATGCCTAATGGAACCAATTTTCACTCTGGCAGAACAAATTCAAGTTCTAATACTAACTTGTATTCCAGTTTCCGTTGGATGCCAGGAATCGGAGGCATGCCACTTTAAGAGGAAAACGTACCAGAGCATCTGCTTATTAAGTGATATTCCATTTATTTCATCTAAATAGCTGGCAGAGACAACCGACGAAAAGTCAAATCTAAAATAGAAAACAAATAGTTTTTTAATTACTGAATTTGCTTTAGTCTTTGCTTAACCTTCTTTCCCTCTTCTCCTTCCTGGCCTCAGTTTTCTACGAGCTTCCCCTACCTCCACTGAGGACTACACACCTTCTTTAAACAGGAACAAATGTTCAAGGCACTCACCCACCTACACTAACAATCATATTACAGTCACGGTCCATTGACCGCCACTCACATTTTTATTACCCTCCATCTGATGAACATCAATGCACTTGGGTGTCTTCCTCTGCACTAGAAGGAAAAATAATAATTTAAATAGAATTCTAAAAGTTGGCATGTTTTGTCAATAGCTTCATTGTTCCTCGTGTCCATTCATTACATCTTGCCTGCTATTGAAATCTTTCCTTACGTTCTGACATTATTAAAGTCAGTCATTATTAAAGTCATCGCAAAAAGAGATACCTCTGCAACTTCTAAGATACTGTCAAGTAAGAATCCTGTTTTCAATATTTCAAATTCTATTGTATTTTCAAGCTTTTGAAACAAGTATAATATTCCTGCATATTTCCTAAGATGGAATTTCATGTAGACAATGACGTGGTAGGAAAGATGATGCTTATCTAATGATTTTGGCATTGCCCCTAGATAACTGTGCTCCTCTAAGAAAACCAGCAATAGTTTAATTATCAGAACGCATATTCTGAAGTCCTACATGTCTTAGATTGAGAGAGAAAAATAACTGGAAAAACAACAATAGTTGTATTTGTATTCATCTCATTTCATTAAAATATCCTTTGGGCTCACTTTTTTTTTTAATAACAATTACGCATTATTCTACAAGTTCACTTAAGGGATTATTGTACTGTTTTCGTTTTCACAAAAATCAGATTTGATTAAAGCTTCGTGAAAAGGCCAAAACACGAATTATTCCACAGTTCCTAATTTTCCAGCCCTTCCTTCAGTTGAAATTACTTAAGTAATTTGAACCAGATAGCTTAAGTTGTTAGAGGTAAAGCTCAGTGAATACGCCTCTCTCTATGGAACGCACGCGCTGTTTTTAGTAATTTTCCATTAATATGAAGTAGTTTTGCCAAAACAGGACTGCAAATGAGAAGCCATCACTCTGAATATTTGGAACAAGTATGGTTCTTTTCTAACTTGTTGACATTTGATATGAAAAATACTGTTCAAGTTGTTCATTAGTGCTATTTTCTATTTAATCGCGAAGAAATTCAAAGCAAAGATAATTGTTTTCTTGGTTTTCCAAAGATGCCAGATGAAATGCCCACAAGGCGAAGAACAAAGTACATCCTCAACAGTGTTCTGAACTTCAGTGGAAACTTAAAATATAGGCATGGATTTATAGATCATACATTACAGGCTGATTAGGGAAAAGTCTGCTCATGATATATATTCTGTGTGTGTTCGTGTGTAGGGAAGAACGAAAACCAGAAAGAGAGGGGGAGAAAGCCACATTCTCACAATAAGAGTCCTCTCTCTCAGTAGATTTATTAATTGGGAGTGGAGAGAAGGATCAGTCAGTACTCCTCTTTGGTGACAAGAGGTTACCAGAAAAAACTCAGCCATCACATAATTTACTATAGAATCTCCTCTTATCCTAGAGGGAATACAAACTCTGTTGCATGTGTATTTTTCTACAGACTGTACACGCATTTTCTCTTCTGAAATAAATAATCTGCTTTGATAGAGTCGAGCTTCATATCGGGGGCTGGGTGAGAAAGAACCTTCTAAAAACTTTGCTCAGCCCAGTAAATGCTTTAAAAGTGAACTAATGAGTAGCTATCTCTCGATTACATAAGCATGCTCCTAGAAGGACTCCCTCTCTGTATTTTGATTGGAGAGGGGGGTAGTGCTCGGTCTTTTAAGAACAAAGAAGGAAAATCTTCATCCTTCCTTCCCTCCCTCCTACTCCACAATTCGACCGTGCCATCTTTTCTGGTTTTCCTCGTAAAACAAAGGTCGGCCTCCTCTTTTCTTTTGACTTCCCTCCCTTTTCCTACCTCCACGACCACAAGTTTGGGTAAAAATGATTCTCAAAACTACATTTAAAAAAATTTATTTTCTACGCAGGACGTGGGGAAGGAGACACCCACCGTCGTGGGACTCGGCCCACCTGACCCAGACGGGCTCCCGCGTCCTCTGCTCTCCTTGCTTCTCTGGAAGGTTTCCCCCCCTCCCCCCAGGGGCTGAGCGCCCCAAGCGGGACGCGCGGTAAATTGAGAGTTAGCTCTGGCGCGGCGCAGCGTGTCTACCAACTCCTGCCCTTCCCCGCGGGAAGCTGCGAGCGTCTGCAGGTGCTCCTTTGGTTCGGCGTGGAGGTCTCCCCGGCCTGGCGGCCCAAGCCCCTGCTCTTCCAACCCCGAGCTTCGGAAGAACCCGGATCTGGGGCCAATTTTACGAGCTCGGAGCCTCCAACACCCAAAGTGCCCACACCTGCCCTTCTGCACGAGCGAGGAAGCGCGCGACGGGGCTGGCACGGAGCATCTTGCCCCGGCCTGGCCCGCCGAGAAGCGGCCGGAGCGCGGGGAGAGCGGCCCGGTGCAGGCTGCCTCCTGCGCGCCCCGCTCCAGGCCCCGAAGCGAGCAAGCGTGAGCGCGGGTTGTGGGTTTCCCTCTTCGCCAGAGAGCGAGCTTTTTTGTGTCGTTGAAGAGAAAACCGGAGGGAAAGAAAGTCAGCTTGCGCGTTTGTTTTGGTTTTTCATCTGTTTGCCTCCCAATTAAAAAGTGGCCGCCTAGGCGACAGCTTTGCGGTTTTCACAGTGTAAAACGGATTAGAAGAAAAGCTCCAGCCCCTCTCGACTTTCGCTTGCGGTTTGCAACCCCCGGGGCGGGTGTGACCCTGCGGCACCTGCCCCTGGGAGCTGTCCCCGCGGCGGCCCCACCCGCAGCCCAGCTTCCCTGGGGCGGGGCCGGACAGGGCGGGGCCAAGGCCAAGCGCCCCGGGGAAAGGAGGTTCCCAAAGTGCTGGTAAAGCTCACACCCCAGGCGGACCGCCCGCCTTCCCTCCCCGGATACCTCCCGGTGCCCCCGGCCTGAGGGCTGAGCTCTCCGCGGCTCCGGGTCCTGGGGGTGCGGGAGTCCAGAGGCAGCCCCCAGGGGGCCCCCTCTACGTGACGCGGAGAGAGGGAAGCGCAAAGGAGAATTTACTACAGATGGCACCGGAACCAAAGTTGGCTTGTTCGTGTCCTGCTCAGAGCTCGCAGGTTTGCCCCCCAAGAATCTCGAGTTCGCTGAGGACACTTAAGTCAAAAACGATGAATTCACAGGCACACGCACATTTAGCTAAAAAGAAAAAAGGAAAGAAACAAAACTGCTCTCCTATCCTCTCCGCGATCCCTCTTTTCACTAAACAAAGAGTGGGCTGAAAACCGGGGGCGCTGGAGACGCGCAAGAAGGGGTTCCCTGCAGTTCTGCCGCTCCTCCACGGCCTTTTGCGCCCGCAGCCGCCCACGAGTTCGCGGGGTGTGGGCGCTGCATGTGATCTTCTGACCGGCCAGTCTCATCCTGAATACTTAAATCCGAAAGACCCCTGGGCAGGTCTACTCTCGGCGATCCTTTCGGGCTAGGTTTCTGGTTTTAATCAACCAAAATAAAAGTTTGCTTTGAGGTTAAAGAAACGCTGTTTTGTTCTTTCCACTCTGAAGTGTGACTTACGCGTCCTTTTATACCTGCAGGGAAGTATCAATTGTGATTTTCCAAATCGATACAGGGGCTTCCCCAGACGAGGTGCCGCAGGAAATGGAGCCAAGGCATCAAGGAAATAGCAGGCGCCAACAGACTCCGACCGTTCTGGACAGTCGGGCCCGCTTCTGGAGGGAGACTTGGAGCGGGTGGAATCACGGTTGCGGAAGAGCCGAAAGCGCGGGTGGGAAGCCGGGCTGGTTCCACCTTAAGAGACCGCGCGGCGCGGCGGCTGCGGAGGCGCCAGGCACCTGCAGGAGGCGCTGCTGCCCCGCGGTTCCGCCCGCGCCGCGGCGCGCCGCCAGCCTCGCAGCTCGCGGGCCCCGGTCCCCGGAGGGGGTGGGGACGCTGGGGGAGGAAGGGAGCGAGTGCATCCGTTAGGTAAGGAACCCGAGCCCTCCCGGATTTTGAAGCGGCCTCAGTGAGGCGTTTGCTGGAGGGAGCTTTCCGTCATTCTGCCGCGAGAGGAAATGTGGGGAAGCGCCCTCCCCTGCCCCCACCGCCTGCCTTCCTGCTTCCCTCCACCTCCGCTCCCCGACCCCGACCGTGCTTCCCAGACCCTTTGTTCTCGAGGTTGGGAGCTGCTGGGTGGGGGCTCCCCGGGGAAGAGGTCCCCCTGCGCCACTCGGAAAGAAAGGGACTCTCGCCTCTCCCCCCACCCTCAGCCCTTCCCAGCTGAGTCCTCCTCGCCCCACCGCCCCTTCCTCCGCGTCCTAACGCTTCCTTTCTGACCCGGACTCTCCCAGCTCCCGAGCGCCCGCTCCCAGGCCTCCACCGTCTGTTTACCCGCCTCCCTTCCCACTTCGCCACCTCCGAGGTCTCCGGGAAGAGGGTGGGAGAGGCAGACGTGAGGGGGAGGAGGAACCACGTCGCCTCCGCGGCTCAGAGAATCCCCAGGGAGCCTTTTAGGCCCCGACCCCTGGGACCCGCCGCAGAGGAAGGGGTTTCCCGGCGCCGCCGCAGGGCGAAGGGACAGCCCCAGCTGGGAGGTCGCCCGGCCCCGCGCCCGCTCCGCGTCGCCCGGAGTCCAAGGGCTCACACTCCCGCTCGAGCCTTGGGGCGAGGGCCCCGCGGTGCGCGGCCTCCCGTCGGCACCCGAGCCCCACGGTTGGAGAGAAGGGGACGCCGTTCTTCCTCAGTTGGAGAAAAGGGGACACCGTAGTTCGTGCCCTGGGCAGGCGAATTGCAAACGGACGCCCCCTTCTTCCCCCTACCCACCCTCTCGGGCGCCACCCGCGTAGCTTCTCCGCCGCGCGCGACCCCGAGGGCTGCCGCGATTGTGTCTTCTTGAGTGCAGTTACAGTTGCGCTCAGCTTAATTTCTTACTTGGGCGAAGGCGTCGCTAAGTGAAGCCAAGGGACAGGGATGCAGGGGGACAGAGGCTGGGGCAGGAGACAGCGGAGAAGTAGGAGGACGTGGCTGGGCGGCCCAGGCGTGGACGGCCTACCGGAGTCCCGAGTCCGAGTTGAGGCAGGACCGCCCGGGCAGGCCTGCGTCCCGTTCCCGGGCGGCCGCAGCCCAGCAGCCGAGCCCCCCGCGGCCTCAGCTCTGAATGAGCCTTCTCAGAGTGCCGTCTACGCCCTCCACACGCTCGCGACCGTGGAGGGGGCTCCGGAGCAGCCGGGGCACAAAGTAGGTTCCCCTCCCCTCCCCCCATCCCCCGGGAGAAGTGGACGCGGCCTGGGGCAGTCAGCTCGGGGCTTCCAGGAGGCCCCTCCAGCCTCTGGTGTGACCCTGGACCTCACTGGCTCTTCGAGAGCCGCGCCAGCAGTTCTCTGGGCAGCGGGTTCCCCGGGACACACCCCGTCCCCACCCCCGAGAGCTGGCGGCCAGCTCGGGATGCCAGGCGGCCAGGCGGGCGCCCTGCCAAATTCCGCGTTCCTCTCCAGGAGACGGGGAGTTGCGTCCCAGGCTCGGGAAAGCCCGCAGTTTGGGCTTGGGACTCGCTTGCAAAGCCCCCCAAGGCGCCAGGGACGCCTCTGCAGGTTGAATTCCTGCTCCGTATCACTTCAATTTTAATTAATCTTTTAAAACACCGCTGTCACGTCGCTTGCAGAAAATTAATCAAACCTGAATCCTTGTTGCATAGCAAGAATTTCGATCCGAGTCTTTTAAAAAGGACTTGACTTTGCAAAGTCACGTCTTTTACAGTTCCCTCATTCCCCCTTTAGCAAGGGAAATATTGCAAAAGTCAAGACATGTTTGTTTGGTTCTTTCTGTCTTCAAAATGAAACTTTGCTTATTTCTGATCTTTATTTTCTGTCTTTGAAGAAAAAAATAACGAGATAAATTGCCTACCTCTGTTAATTCAAAATATAATTACTTTGAATGATCTTTGTTTAAGAGCCCAGATAAACTAAGATAATCTTAATTTTAGTGTGACACGACCCCTATTTTTCCTTGTGAATAATGAGAATAAAGCAGTCATTAATTAATACCAAGATATCTCCATAGAAGATGGTATCTGGTCTCACTGAGAGGCTGAAACATCAGTTGTATTAGTAATTGATACTGTATAATTGAACATGAAGATAGTCGTCTATTTTTAACCTCAAAGCTCAGAGTTTATTTGGTGATTACTGAGCTCCTAATAATTAATTTTCGTTCCTTCTTGCTGCATAAATAATTTCTATGATTCCCAGTTCCCATGCAACACAGAGGCTTCTCATTAAAATCCACCCCTCAAAATATAAGACGTGAAGCTATATTGTGCAGCAACCCTTTATGTTTCATGACTTATAACATATACATGCTCTATTTTTTATATATTCCTGTTACAGCCCCCTTTGCTGTGATTTGCCTACTAAAAAATAGAATACAACAACAATATCTTTTACCACAGTTTTCTCCTTCTGTGTGCCAAGGGAGAAATTTAATACATATTACTTGAGATCGCCAGTCTTTCAAGTTTCTGAGAATTGAAGATAAGTTCCAATGAAGAATCAAAAATTTTTGTGGAGGGAAGTTGCCATAGATCATAGTCCCATCTAACACAGCCCCCAGCATCTCACACTCTCCCGAGGTTAAAAATAGACTTTGCTCCCACACATTCTGTTCCTCCAACCTGAATTGAAGACTTGCCCTCAACAATTTCCCGAGGTTAAATGTACACAACTTTTGTCATTTAGAAACAGAAATCTTCTCCCAAGAAATAGAGAAGTCTTCCAAATACTAATGGAAATTTAGACTCCACCTTTACGGTCTCTCATTTCTCAGCATCAATTTGCTGGCGATCCCTCTTTTTACCCGGTGGTGGAGGATTCTTTTTTTCTCATACATGCATAAAGCTTCCTGTGTATTTCTTCAGCAGGTCTCCCCCGAATAAGTATATTTTAAACCACGTAAATATTCTTAGTATCCAACCCTACCAACCCTTTGCACTTGACTTAATTGTCTGTGCTACTTCTAGAGTGATGAGAAGTATATCGGTTTTCCACTTTTTTTTCTCCCTTTGAACAATTAAGACTTTAGCTCAGTATATGATGGAGTAATTCTCTCCTCTTGGATTTTATATTTTCCCACTATAATTTAGACTGAAATGGGATTAAAACGGGATCTAGAGTTCTAATCTTGGTTGATGTTTTGGTGTATTCACCCTAATGAGTCCTATTCCCTGGGGTCATGAAGCTCCCAAATGTCAATCAAGCAAACTGACTCAGAAATGCCATTGTTCGACTCCCACGTCACTCCCCTTCCTCTCATTTTATTTAACAATACCGGAGTTCTCTGATCAGTCATTCGGAATATGAGGCATTATCTGGGGAAAATTCACAAAGTGTCTTGATCTTTCTTTGGGAGATACTGTTAAGGGGTTTCCGCAAAGCAGAAAGTGCTTGTTTATATTTCTGTCTTTGGACCGCACTAAGGATCGGAGGAACCAATGAATACCGCTTGAAAGAAAATCATACCGTAAATCCGTCAAAAATTAATTCGTCCAGTTGAATGTTACATTTCTATTTTCGTGTTTGAAGCGCCCTGACTTGTCACCGGTGGAGAAGTATGAGCAGGTCTGGGTCCAGTTGCCATGCCCTCACTTTCAACCCCGTCTACTTTACCCCATTTAGTAATATTAAGGTGTTTAGTCTGCACTAGTTAACCAGGAATGTATCTGGGGGCGAGGAAGAGCCAACCTTTGCCCCGGGAGCTCTACCTTGCCCACTCAGACACGTCCGGGAGTCTCGGCAACTCGCCTTTCCCACCCGCAGCCCTGGGTCGTCTACGCTTGCGCCCCAGCCCTCAAAGCCAAAGGTGTTAAGTGTGTTACTCGCTCCGAACAGCCCAAATTAATAATCAACTTCATTCGCGGAGGCCTTGCGCGTCAGCCAGGGTTCCCCGAAGGTTCCCAGGGCCGAGCCCGGCTCCTGCGAGGACTTCCTCGTAGGCAGAGGCCGGCGTGCAGGGCCGGTTTCATGGGAAAAGCTGTCGTTTTTGCGCCTTTCACTTGGAGGGCTGTGGGGAAGGAGGCAGGAACCCAGCCTCGCGTTAGGAGTTCTCCCAAGGGAGTCATCCAGAATCGCAACAGCCGCTCTGGCTCTGCGTGCTCGGCGTGCATTCGGACCCAGAGGCTCGCGTTTGCTGCACGCATCTCCAAAGGCACCAACCCTTTCGCCCCGCGCTGTCTCTTCTCGCACACTTAGAGCCGAGGTGGCCGGGGAAGGCGGCGGAGGTGGGGACAGGGGGTGGGGCCGCTCGCTGCTGGGACACGATCAATCACTTGAAAGCAAAGGGTTCAAAAGTTCCAGCCTCCCCTTCGGAGGGGAGCAGACCGGCCTTCCCGGGGCCTGCTTCTCGCCGCGGCCCGCGGGGTCCCGGCGGCCGCCCTTCGCAGGAGACCCTGCCCGGGGAAGAGCCTCTCGCGCCCGCGCGGCCGGGCCGGGCTGACGCAGCCGGCGCGCAGCAGCGGCTCGGCCCCCGCCGAGGACCGGCTCTCCGGCCGCACCGCCGGGCTGCCTGGCCGCGGGACCCCGGGCGTGCGCTTTTCCCTTTCTCAGCAAGCGGGAAAGGCCTGCGCGCCGAGGCCGGCGGAGCGCGGGCCGCCTGGCGGCGCGGGGCCTCGCCGAAACCCGAGCTCCCTGCGACCCGCTCTGCGAGGAGGGGCGGGGGAGAGCGCCGGCAAGCTGCCCCGGAGGCGGGCCCGGCGAATTCCTCCGAAAAACAAAACAAAACAAAACAAAAAAACCCTCTCGAAAACACCCAAACCTTCCCAAAGACGCGGCTCTGCCCCTTCTCCCGACCTGTGGCCTTCCAACCTGTCCGTCTCCTCCTCGCCTGGCCCTCACCTGCGACCTCGTCCAGGGCCTAGCCACCGCTTTCCTTCCCCTACCCCCGCTTTTAAGCTCCATCTCTTTCCTGACCTTTCCGAGGCCTCGGCTGGGGTAGCCAGGGTGCTGCAGAGGAAATGAAATTGTTCTGGAGATTACAGTGGGGCTGTTGGCCAGGAGAAGGGTTTTCCCCCCTCTTTTTCTCAGGCTTCCACGTTAAGTGCAAACTTGTATTTCCCTCCACAAGAATAGACAAATTTTCTCGCTTATTTGCAGTTTTGCAAAGTTCTACACACAGATCAGTGAACCTTAAGCGCCCTTTTTCAGGCCCACATTGTGGAGGTTTGTCAGGGTCCCTGGGCAGTGAGCGTAGTGACAGGTGAATCCAGCAGCCCCAGGGGAAGCCAGACCTAAACCCCAAGACTCACAATAGGGCAGGGGCCCAAAAGCTCCCCCAAGCAGCTTCAGGCAACAGGTACTCCACAGCAAGGCAGGCCCTCGGAATCCCAAAGCTTAGGCTCTGGACACAGAACCCGCTTCTCAGTGACCTGAGACAGAGTCCCCCCACCTGCATCTCCCCACCCCCACCCCCAGGAGATTCCTTCTCTCCAAATTACCCCTCAGTCACACAAGAATCTCTGTGCTCTGAACCACCTGCCCAGACACAGCCAGGCTGCATTTTGGCTTGTCCCTCACAGTGTAAGTCCATTGATGCTTCCGACCTGCTTGCTCCTCCAGACCTGACTTGAGGGGAAAGACATGGAGAAGCAGAAGAAGAAGA
The DNA here is from genome assembly GCA_030068075.1 of Paguma larvata. NCBI lineage: Eukaryota > Metazoa > Chordata > Mammalia > Carnivora > Viverridae > Paguma > Paguma larvata. The sequence goes on along the minus strand of CM057828.1, from coordinate 118,200,921 downwards.
AGACGTTCAAACCCAGGGACATGCAGAATGCAGAATAAAAAGCCAGAGGGGGGGCCAGAGCGAAACAGAGCAATACCTTTATTGTCCAAATCCCACCCCCCCCCAATCTTTCCCACACTCAAGAAGAGAGACAACTGGTTTCAATAGCTCTGACTCCTTCAAGTAACTTTTTTGAGTGATCTTTTGCTCCTGGACCTACCTCTCTCCCCAGCCCGAAGAGGGCAAGGAGCCATGTAGGCGTAGGGAAGATAAACAGCGTTATAAGGCAGAACGGCCTCCCCATAGCCAGTCATCACTCCACAGAGAGCCTGGGAGTTTCAGCTGCAGGAGCCTTAGTGCTCTGTTGCACGACCAGCCTCGGCCTTAACTATACCCTGGTCAGCCCGAATTAGATTCAGAGGACTCTGAACCCTCTTTGGGGAGGCTTTGGGTTCCTTCTCCTGCCTTGAACATTCCCTGGTAAGATCTTCACGCAGAAATATGGCTGGTCCCTAGGACGGTGCTCCAAGTGACAGCTTGGATAGGTGATAAAGTGATAACTAGGATAGAAAACTAGAAGACTGATGGCAGAGAGCAGGGGGGCACTAGAGATATATACACATGTGTTTACTTTTGCCTGACTCGGAGAGTCCCCCTCAGACCTCCCAGTCCATCCTCACTCAGCCACCAGAGTAAAGTGGAGATCAGCCTCTGGGTTATCGGAGGGGGTGGGCGAGGGGGTGGGGGATGCCCTTTCCAGCCCCAGGCTAGTACAGAAGGAAGGATCTGATGGGTAGGAGAAGATCTGGCCGAGGGAAAGAGGAGTCTGAGCAGCAGCCACAACCCCCAATCACTCTGAGGAACTCATCCTCATTAAAGAAATCCTTTGTATCATGCTGCATTTCTTTCCCAGATTTGTGGCGACCACACTGGAGGAGGAGGGCGGCAGGCAGTGGTGGTGGCTGGTGCTGCGACATGCAGTGCAGGCATCCAGCAGTGTGTCCCTAGCAGCAGCCTCGGTATCCCCGGTGTGAGGAGCCCAGGCCTTGCCCATTAGGCTGTGACTGAAAACAATCCCCCCCCCCCACTCTCCAAGCAGCCTCCACAGTGACTACCCCAAATCCCTAAGCAGATTCCTGGACTGAGAGACACACGATTCATAGCATGACTGTCAAAGAGCCCGATTTGGTGGAAAACAAAAAAGAACAGAAAATCCCACCCAATTCTGAAAAATCGCTAACGAAATCATGTGTGGTAGTGGGTATTTGTGCGTGTATACGTGACAGTTGCATACTTTTGGCCAAGGGATGATATTTCAGATATATTCCCCCCCCCCCATAGCACCAAAGGCTGCTTTACGTCCTGCTATTGTGAATCAACCTTCTGTAAACCATATTGTGCATCTTCCCCTGGATTTTAATGAAAGAAGAACTGCGCAAAAGCAATGGCTTTGTCCCAGAGCTGAAACAAAGACTAATACACAGCAGAGGGGCAGCCCCTCCAAGATGTACTCCTCTCCAACTTGGGAGCAAGGCTCCTAGAGTGACCAGCCATAATTGTGGTGGATATTTAATCCTCCTTAGTACAAAGGCCCATCTTTTCACGATGCAGAAGCACCACTGAGATATGACTAACCTTCAGAGTTCTGTCCCAAACCGAGAGTCCAGGCTTAGACTCGGATTGTCTAGGCCTCTTCTAACCCGAACAAAAAGGATCTGAAGAAAATCACATTTTCCCCCCTCCTTCGCAACAAAGCATTCCTAATCACTTCAGCTTGTTGGTGAATTTTTATTCCCGTGTCCACTTGGGGGTATTGAAATCGATCGCTGCAATATTTAATATATTACACTCCCAGGGTCATTGCTCTCCCAAGACCGAATTCCCTCTCCCTCACGCCCTCAACTCTGCCGGGTTACTACCCTCCTACTCCAATCTGCCCAGGCCCTCCGGTTTTCTGTCCACGTAATGCCTTTATTTCTCAGCCCGGCCCAGCAACTTCACGTGTATTTTGTCTTCTGGTATGGACAGTGCTGAAAGCTCTAGGCAGCAGTGCACTTAAAAGGGAAAACGAGGAGTTCAGTAGATTGGAGAAAATTAACCTGCCACAAACAGCCTCATTAAAGAGCTGCCTAGCAAGAGTTAAGAATTAATAGCAAAATGGATGGGGGAAAAAAAACCCTTGAGTGAAGAGACCTTAAAACCGCTTTCCCTGAAAGGTGTATAATTTACAAGCCCAACCTAACACTCAGTTTTATTTCCCTTTCCTAGTGACCTGTCCCCTAGCCTCGTAATCCACTGTGGGGGCGTTTTCTCTTTGGTCGCTTTCTTCTGGCAAAACCCCACAGGTCTGCAAGTGCAAATACTTTCTGATATTTTTGGTTCAAAAATGCACTTAAATTGTTTGGGGCCTTTTAATTTAGAAAGACACTTTAAAGAGACTCCTGGAATACCCTTTGGGAATTGTTAGATGATTTGAAGAGTGCCCTTAAAAGAATTGTGTTTGGATAAGAGCGGGTGTGGGGGGGGGGGGGTCATACAGAAAGAAGCATGAAAACCCAGAGTGAGGACATTTTGTAGATTTAGTGTTCCAACGGTGAGGTGCTTTATTTTGCACATGAAGTTCAAATTTAAGTAAAGCCCGTGTACATGGGCTATAAGTTGCTTTTCTAGTGTTTTATTGGGCATTGTATTCTATATTGGCATTTTATATGCATAATCTCATTTCAATGCAGAGCCGCATACTAAATCCTGGGACAGGCAGATGAGAAGGCAGTATGGATATTACACTCAATTTCATTGGCTTCAATGAGACTTTGCACCTCGCGATTTCCATTGTAATGGCTTATCTTTGGCTAGAATTTTACACGACATGCTATTCCTTTGGCCAGAATCCTGAATGAAGAAAGTATGTCAATGGAACAGCCATAATGATTCCATTCACATTATAGCAGGTAACGGGGCTCAATGGCCCCAACACTATTTATAAAAGATTTCCTGTGGGGTTTTTTTTTTCCTTAATTATTTTCGCACTTTTCTTCTTGAAGGAGATCATATTTAAAACCAACCTTGGAGTATACACTATCCACTATCGGTTCAAAACACTAAGAGATGGGAAATTCACAATTAGGATCCTTCAATTCATCTAGAAATCTTGCATAGTGTCAGAATATTCTAGGCAGTCCACATGTGGCGTAGGATGGGACCCTATTCAGATAAACCAGCTAGAGATTGATACAAAGGAAAAGATTTTAGAAGTGCTGGCAACCTCCCTAAATCTACAAATTAGTTATATTTTCCTCCCATTTAATTAATACAAAGCAAGTTCTATTTTCCTCCTGTTTGATGGTAACATTAAATTACAAGCAGCAGGCTAAATGGTATAATATGAAATTTTGACATTTTCGGTCAAACATGTTTCTGAGGTCATTTTTCTATAGAAGATGGCAGGAGGGTGTAACTAATTTCCTGATTTGCTTTTACAATACATAAAGATGTAAAAGGGCTTATAAAAAACACAAAGATTTAAATATTTTATTTTCTTAAAATTATATGAGCCGCAAAGCAACTGAACAATCCAAATGTGAACCAAGCTCTTCTACTTAAAAATGTTTCTTATTTAGAAGGGGGTAAAAAGTGCTACCTCTCTTTTTAAGTTCAGATAAGAAACACGCTGGTGGTAGCGACATACACCCTTTTCATTCGGAATCATATATGTTTAAGGTTGTTCGTTTGAAAGGTCTTTATTATTAACAGAAAATATCAAAATTGACTTTCCGAAGACCAATTTGCCACACGACGTGTAACCCTTGGAACAAAATTAAAAGCATCTCTGCATTTGCATCGGCCATGTACTACATGTTAGAACCGTAGCCATGTGTTTATGGAGTCGAGTTCTCCTGGTCTTGAGATACACTCTATTTTTTATAGCCTAACAGGAATAGCTCAGCACATGCAGGGCCAGAGGCCGGGAAGCCCTGGCCTCTCACCCCAGCAAGGAAGCTCAGGGTCACTGCAGGCTCCCACACTGCCTCTGTCAGCATTGGTTTAAACTCAGATCTTTCCCTCCTTCCACCTCTGGAGAAAGTATTGCTGACTATCGGGCACAAAGGTGAGGTAGGATGAGGGGAAGAAAGGAAAAGCTGAGAAGATGGGAGAAGGGAGAAAAGAGAAGATAAAGGGGAAAGGTAACTAAACCTGGTCCTGGCCATTTCTACTGCGTCATGCAGGCTTTACTTTGAATGGCTAGAATATCCGGGCATTTGAAGGCTTACCATCCACAGCTCTGCATATTCGGGTCCATGGAGAGGCCGAAAACTAATCTTCCACACTTGCCCCTTCCCCGCCCCGACAATCAGGGTATTCATTTGAACAGGAAGGAAAAAGAGAGACAGTGAGAGAGACATGAGGGAAAATGAATGTTAAAATGTGCCTTTATTCCTGGGAGACCCAAGAATCTAGGTCCTTTCCAGTCATTTCAGAGACACAAACCCTCGCCTACTGACCGAGTTGTAGCCTCAAGATCTCTTACCTGTTTGTGTCCGTTTCTAACTTTCACAGGAAAGAGGCAAGGCTGCTGCCTAACCTTAGTGCAGTCTCTCCTCTATAGTATGTTTCCTCTCTATTGGTCATCACTTATCACAAGTACTGTGTTGTTCCTGCGCTAACCTAAACTGATTTAAAAGAGGACAGGCACTAACAATGGAAATCATATTCCAACCTTTTGGTGCCCAGCATGTGCTTGTCCAATAGCCCAGCCTCCAGGAGACTGGAGTTTGTCTGTCTGTCTGTCTGTCTGTCTGTTTTGATGGCTTGGAGATGAGGGTAGGCAGCCACTCAGACCGTTCCTTTCTGTTTCTCTCCGCTTCCTTCGGAGCATCCTGGCCAGGGTGGGCCCTTGCAGACCTGTGAGCAGTTACTCTGCTAGACTGGCAACATTTTAGGATCTAAATCTATTGAGGCTAAGCCTCTTCCATCCAAAAGGGTCCAACACAAACATACTGATGGCACTGATTAGATGAATAACTGGTTCTTACTGGAGAGCCTCTAGGCTGCCTGCCACTCTCTCCATCTCCTTCTGTCTTGCTTTAGTCTCTCAAGCAAAGGAAGAGCCTAACAGCAGGAGCTAAGAAGCTAAGGAATAGGGATACCCTAGCATCCTAAGTACCTGGTCTATTTCTCCTGTAGATGTTCTTTTCAGACTACTGGTGCACACACACACACACACACACACACACATCTGCTGGCAGCACACTCTCCTAATTCTGTTTCCAAATCTCTTCCCTCCACCTCTTGGCCTTAACGTCCCTTGCAAGGGGACAACCACTGCCCTTCCCCCAGTTAGACACCAGTCAGCCCCGCAGCCATGGCGGCAGCCGCAAAGAATAGAGAGCTCGCAGCGCCATACAGCTCGGCTCTGGGCGAAGAAGTCGTGGGAGTCAAATAGTGGTCCAGGAGAGGGCTGCTCCCAACCAGCAAAACCTTTTTTTAACTGGGCAAACGTTTTCCCAGCACCCACTAGGGCAATTTTAGGTGCTGCTGTTAGGTCCTAGGAAGAGAAAAAAGGAGGAATGGATGTCAGCAGTGCTGGTGTGAGGGGAGCCCCGCATGAAGCCATTGACTTGGGGTTTAACTCCACACGTTTTGGGGTCGTGTTTTTCCAAACAAACTGGAGTGATTTTCAGCGAAAGCCAAATACACATGATGAAAACATCCTGTTTTGGGAAAGCAGGAACGATGGCGCGACGGTTACTGCCCACCAGTGTGTTAATCAGTCAGGAAAGGGGCTTGGGAGCCCCAAGGCTTGAATTTGGTGAATTCGTGCAATTTGGAGCTTTTCGACTTAGTATTGATCCCTAAACTCAATTTTGAAAACAGCCTCCCTCGCAGAAGTGTGGGCTGCGTTATCCCAGTATTTGCACGCATCGATTGGGCTAAAATAAAATGCATCATACGCTCCTCGAAGAAGGAAGAGACAGGGACAGTCACAAGAGGAATAGCAGAAAGTGCATAGTTAATATGGGTTGTACGCGAATCCGCGAAACAAGTGCTTTAAACCCAGGGGGATTGCACGTAATAGCTAATTTGGTGAGAGAGTGAGTGTGCGCAGGCAGAGGGCCAGGAAGATAGGGAAGATACAGGTTTTTTCGACTGGAATTAACATTTCCTTGCGATTTGCATTTGCTAATGTCCAAACCCTTGCGTACCGTCCACCTAACCCAGTCCCACCTCCTCCCCCAAGCAGGCTCCCGAAGAAATTCTCCTCCCTCTGCCACCGCCAGAGCTCAGAGGCCGCTGCTGCTTTTCCCCTCGACGCGCCGGGTCTTCAGGCCTGGGAAGGCCGGGGGCCGAGCCCGGGGAGGCGCTCTGCGCCCGCCCTCTCCAGGCCTGCACGACCCCGCGGGTCCTCGCCTCGAAGTTAATCAGATGAACCCAGCGCCTGCCCGGTTTTGCCCCTACACTTCCTGGGTCCCAAGTCCCCGGAAGGAGAACTGGAGAAGATGGGAAAAGGAGATAAGAATATCTTATCCTCGAGAAGAAATCCTGTTCCTTGTCTCACACCCACCCACCCCCACGAAAACCTTTCCTGTGATTTCTTCTGAGTCCATTTCAGGTTTCTAAGAGGGAGAGAGAGAGAGAGAGGAGAGAGAGAGAGAGATTGCGCGTGAGAGAGAAAGGAAGAAAGAGTGAGGGAGAGAGAGGGAGAGAGACACCTTTTAAACAAAGACAAGGAGGCGCAGGCAGGGGTCTGGAGCTCCCCTTCGGGGACCGCTCGGCCCGGAGCCCCCTCCGGCCTCTCGGCCCGGCATTTTCGGGCTTTCCGCAGGCTTGGCCAGACCCGCCCGAGCCTGCGCTCCACGCGGCTGGAGAACCCGAGACAATGCCCAAGAACCAGTTCCACCCCGGCGCGGCTGCAGCCGGCGCCCGGCTCGGCCGGCCCGCGGCCGAGGCCCTGGGAGCCGAGGGGGCGCCGGGCCCCGCTCCGCCTCCCCGCGGCCCACGCCGCCCGGGTCGCCCCGGCGCTCCCGGCCCTCCTCGGCCCCCTTAGCGAGCCGCTCTCGGGGGGCCCGCGAGTTCAAAACACGCCTTCTCGTTCCCTGCAGCCTGGACCCCCTCGCCAGTGGCTTCCCAGGCCGAGTCGCCGGCCACAGAGGTCTCCCGGGCGCTCTCGGCCGGCGTCCGCTTCCGCGCTGGGCCTCCGAGGCCGAGCGGCCATTTACTGCCCTCTGATTGCGCCGAGGACCAGGTTAGCTCATAAAGCCTTTCACACTCAACAATGGGGATTTTCTCAACAATTAACAAGAAACAACATAATAAAGCCATTTACAAAGGCCTTGCTATTTACTATAAATTAGGCGCTCTTTAAGAGACCAGTGCGTAATTTCACACACTTTACAACTGGGGCTGCATTTTAAACACCCGGGAAAACAAGCTTGTTGCACTTTCCTGTGACCTGTCTGCGGTGCACCTCTGTTTCCCCTCTTCTTCCAGGCGCAGCTTTGTTTGCATTGCTGCACTCCAACCTCCCCAACCAAGGGTGGGTTTTCCAGGTCACTGTCTCACGTCTCCCGTTTCCAGGTCATCATGCCACTTGCAGAGGCACCGAGAGAGGTTCCAAGGACAGGAACCACGGCGCCAAAGAAAAGCAAGCCTTGCCCCATCACATTTCCCCCCCTCTTTGGGAGTTCTGCTGGGCCTTCGCCTGCGCACCCGTGCCCTCCCCAGACTCTGGGCCCGCAGGTCTTGGGCCACTTCCCAGAAGGCGTTCACAGCCGCGCTGGCTGGCCCAGTGTGAAGCCTCATCTCTTTGCCACTTGTGTTGCACGCACGCATTTTGGAGACCTGGGCCAGCCCTCCGCCCGGAGCAAAACGCTGGGCCCCATTTGCCCGGGACAGAGAGATGAGGCCTGGGCGAGAAGGTGAGAAAAGGCCAGGCAGCGTGTGCGTGTGCCGAGGTGGGAGATGACTCCAGAACACACAAAAGGAGCGCAAAGTGAGAGGAGGCGGTCCAGTCCCTGAGGACCGGCCGCGCGCCCTGTCGCCCCTGCCGCCGGTGGGCCTGGCCTTGAGGCCACTGGGACAGGAGGCTGCGTGGGAAGGAGCTGGGGGCCGCGCGCTCAGGGGTATGGGGCTCTTCCGCCCCGGGGAGCCAGTAGGTGACAAATTCAGAGGGTAGCAGGATCTGGGCGGGGGGTGGGGGGGAGGAAAGTCACAAAGAAATTTGTTTGCCACCATGCAAAATGGCGGCATTTAAACATCTTTCTGGCGTGGTGGCCCAGGCCAGAGAGCTAAGGGCTGCCCTGGGTCAGCACGGTGGCCAGAGCTTGGCACCTAGGTGGAAAGCGAGGGGGAAAGGGACCCCGAAGCCCCTACGTCCCCCCGGGCCGGCCCTTCGCTGGCTCGGCCGTCCCCTGCGTTCCCCACCAGCCCGCCAGTCCCGAGCCCCGCGCCAGCAGCCCCTGGACACTGACCCCTGTTTACAAACACAGCCCGGGGGCGGGGTGGGGCCGGCCGGAATGCGGGCTGGCGGGGTGGGGGACGGCAGCTCTCTCCCGAGGACGCCACCAGCAGAGAGGAACGAGGAGTTGGTGCGAGAGAGCGGGCCCGGCAGCTGGAAAGGACTGAACGCCTTGTTTTTGAAACTGTCAATTCCCTCAACCCCTATTGTGAGGGCTTCATGCAAAACATCTCAGGCCTTTTAAAGTAGGAGCTTGTGAGGCCGCCACAGTTTGAAAGGGAGCGAGAGAAGAGCGGGGGCCTAGGGCATGGGCAAAGAATGATAGCTGGGCCCCCCTCCTTTTTTTTTTTTTTTTTTTTTTTTTTTGCAAAGACGGCCTGCCAAACAGGTAAAATGCAGCCCTCCCCCCACCTCCTAGATCTTCCCTACGTCCCTACCCCCCAGGCTAGTTTGCAAATGCCCTTTGGCCTAGGGAGCAAACCAAAACCAAAGCTAGCATTAAAAATAGTTCTTCCTTCCAGGAAGGGGAAAATCCTGGGGAAGACCTGGGTGACCGGGTGGACTCCCTAAGGTGGATGGCCTGTTCCTTCTTGTCAATTTCCTGAAGTTAGTGGATGGGGAGCCTTTAATTCCCCCTCCCCCCAGCCTGGCTCTAAGAAACTCTTTTTCACATCTTTTTATCAGCAGGAAGTTATTTTCAAGGTGAAGCAAAACTCACATTTTCTATCTTTTGTAGATACTAAAGCTTTATTATTATTTTTTTAATGTGAGGGTTCTGTTTTTGTTTTTTTTACCATGTAGGATTTTTGTTTTTGTTTTCTTTGAAAGAAAAAAAAACGCTCTTGAGGCATTAGTCTGTATCTTTTCCTGCCTTCGAACAAAACCATCATTCTCCTATCAAGCAGACACTTCCAATTCTTGTGACCAGAACTTTGAAAAATTTTTAGACCATTGAAAGTCACCCAGAGACGGAGGAGATAAGAATCCACACACCAAGCCCATCTAGTTTGTGTTATTGCTGTTTAGTGGTGGCTCCTTGTTGTTGATTTTAAAATAAACAACCATTATTGAGATTACTGCACTGTAATCAAGTAAGCCAGTAGAAAAGAACACCCACTTTAAAGAGTAAATAGTTGAAAAAGAGCAAGCTGCATTTTCTAAGAAGGCAGATAACCTGACTGGAAGACAAAGTGCACACATCTCTTAAAAAAATAATTAAACCTTCATTTCAGAGTCTTATCAGGAAACTCTTTTTACAGGAGACCAAAAAGAAGCTCATTTCCCCAAAAAGTCAGAGAAAGCGCCCTTTCCTGCCTTTTCTTTATGTTTGTAGGTGGTGAGCTTTAGACATAGGACTAAGTGACCCTGGGACTATAGAGTGCCTTTAAAGAAATGCTATCACCTGAAAACACTGAAGGGTAAAAATGCAATCAATGGAGGTAACTTTGTTTTTTCTCAATAAGGCTTAACTTCTTGAACAAACGGGACATTAATAGCACCTTAGAAAACATAATCATCAAGCAACCAAAATGAAATAAACTGTACTGAGAATAATTCCCACAGCAGAATGGGAAAACAGCTAAGGGACTACCAGACATTGAAAGAATACCTTGTATTTGCAAGTTACTGAATACTGTTTGGTACACTCTCCTAACAGAAGCCCCAACTCAGGTTTTGCTGTGGTTGGCTGGCTTGTCGTAGTACTGTGGGGTGAAATTTGTGTTGACTATTTAATTTCTTTCCTTTTGATGGTATCACTCTGGAATGCCTCGGCCTCCATGCTGCTCATTCTCCAGCTCCTATAAACTGAAACTATTGATTCTCTGAGGGCTGGAGACCAAGTGTCAAAGCTGGAAGCCGATATTTTATGTCAGAAATTCCATCGGGTGTATTTGTTTTAAATTGTGCTTATTCCACCCAGCAGTCCTCTCGCACCCCAAGATCTGTAGGCTTCAAATAGATTCTCAATTTATAATATAGAACAATGATCCCATAGCCAACAAGAAAAGTATTAGTCTTAGGAGTCATCCTACTTTGAACTCTCTTGACTGAGTAGTAATTAAAGAAGAGAAATTACAGACTTCCAAGGTGGGCACGTCACACTTTTTAACAGTCCGAGTTTGCAGGACAAATCACTGCACCCAAATACTGTATGGCCTTCCAAAGAGGAAAGAACTCAGACTGTGAAGCCAATTGTTCAGGTTCCTGGGGGCTTTAACTGTAACTTGTACCGGTCTTTGGAATGATACACAAACTGAATTCAAGGAGGACACCCCCCAAGTTTTGCTTTGACCATATCTATCATCCCAATAAAAAAAGGATCCGGTGAGCCTACATCTGGCAACATTCAAGAAGGAGAGGAAGGGAGGCAGCTCAAAGCATCTGTTTACTCCATCCAAATGTATTTGGATGCAGGTATTCTCAGCCTCTGTCCTTTATAGTAAGAGTAAAACCACAGAGCATACACAGCAATTAGAGCTGAGACCATCCAGATCTATCTGAAACATTTATAGACAAAAGAACATTTTCAAAGGGAGTAGGAATTAGAAGGTTAAGGGCAAGAAATTAAAAAAGAAAAAAAAAAGACAATCTCCATGAGAAATAGTGACTGAAATTCACACAGTAAACATCTCATTGATGTTTTGTTTTGTGTTATGATTTATGATCTATGGATGCAACTTGTTAGGATTACGATGCCAAAGACCTGAGATCCATAATTAATTTGTCAGACTAAGGGGGGGGGGCTGGACCCAAAATTACCAGATTTAACCTTCATTAAAATAGCAATTGATCTCTGCTTCGCTTTCTTAAACCTGAAACTTTTTCTGCACTTGGTTTGTAACAAGTTCGCAAAGTTTTGGGGTTATTTAGGAAAAATCCAGTGTTTTGCTCAGAACCTGACTGGCCTCATCACATGGTATTACAACAAAACACTACACCCAACAAATGCATTTCTTTCAGGCAAAAACATTACAAATGAAAATGTCAACAAAACCATTCATTCCTGTTAAGCGTTCTTCAATCTGGAATAAGTAGAAATGTATGGAACCAGGAATTTTAAACAGTGTTTTTAATTGAAAATAAAGCTAAAGCATGCTTTTCAACAGTGCAAATTTCCATAATTTTGATTTGCTGCTTCCATCATCACAACATAGTACACCAGCATGGCCCTTACCAAGGGCTAGATCCTAGCCATTTGCATGTTGAACTACTTTGATTTTAAGTGCAAATATAGATAGTCACCTCTGATTGTCACTTGCAGTAGAAACTCTTCCTGCTTTATCACAGGATGGTCTGAACACAGAAGTTTAGAGAGATGCAGAAAAAGTAAAAGGTAATAAAATCCAAGTGCCTGAGTTCTGGTACCAAAGAGCCCTAAAATAACTGTTATTTTTCATTTGGGATATTCTTCGAACTCTGACCCATTGTACTTTTCTCATTGTATTTACTGCTTTGTCATTATGAAGAGTCAGACCATAAAATATCCTGCTATTAAGGGAACTATTTTAATTGTTTTGCAAGTTTGAGGAGTCAGACTTGAAGAGTCAGACCACAAGGTAAGCAGGACAATAGTGAGTAAGAGTCACCTTATTTATAACCTTTGGGTGAGAACACAAAAAGGACTTTTCCAATTGCAAGGAGTAAAAGCACATCCTTTACAAGAAAAAAAAAAAGCAATCTCATATTCATTTTACTCAGTATATATGCGGCAGCTTTTACCAGCATCCCAGCAGGACTCCCCAATCTTTCCACTCAAAAAAAGAAGGAAAGAGAGAAAGAGAGAAGGAAAGAAGGAAGGAAGGGAGGGAGGAAAGAAAGAAAGAGAAAGAAAGAAAGAAAGAAAGAAAGAGAAAGAAAATGAAAATTAAGTGCAACTACTCTTGGAGAAAGAATGAGGGGAGCAAAAGAAAAAGATACCCCACAAACAAGAGCCCCAGAAAAGAACATTTTGGGCTCACAGAAACTTCTTTCTACCTCACTGTGTAACCACGTAACCTAACAAACTTTCACTGAATTAACAGTTACACTTTCAGGTCTGAAATCTAGTGCATAAACTTAATGGCTCATTGTAATATTTATTATTCAACCTTTTGACATTTATTTGTAGCAGTTGAATTGAGGTACCGGGTGCATTATTAGCATTGAAACAGTAAAGTGTTCCAGCTCTACCTTAATAACTGAGTTTTACTTGAGTCTTTAGCCTGAAGTAGTCTGTGGAATGTAAACCAACCCTTCTCCCACCCCGCCCCCACCCTACTCCAAAAAAAAAAAAAAAAACCCGCAACGGAAAAAAAGTAATCCGATTTCTGTCTTCAAAATGCGATAAACCAGGGCTCCAAAAGGGGTGTAACACATTAATGGACTTGTACAAACCATCCTGTGCAGTTATACAACAAAAGGAAGGTAATATGGTTCAAGAAAATATCTTCCAAAACACTTTTATGAATTAAATTTCCTGAATTTGTGACTCGGTGGAAGAGGTATTGCAGAACCGCCCAGCTGCCATTTCCATATAGGATGGGCCTTGTGAGGAGGTTGGGAATCCTTAGTGGTGTTTAAGGAATACGCCGGCCACAAATCCCCATCCTTCCCAAGAACGAGTGACGGTGGACAAGGAAAATTTGCCATGAAATTAAATGGCCTTTTCACTGCTGATGCTACACTGCTGGCTACCTTTTTGCGTCTGTTTATAACTGTAAAATCATCCAGTGTTCCTTCATGTGTTTCGGCTTTACCTGCAGGACGAGGACTTCTAGCTGATTTCAAATTTGGTTTGACTGGAGGTGTCTGGAGTACAGGTCGCTTTCCCAGTACTAGTGTCCGGTAGTTTTTTCTCACCCTGGCACCAAATTTATATTCCCCATCCTCAGGCTTTGGAGAACCTAAAGTGCATGAGAGGCCCTGACTCTGAGCCAGTGGATTTAAGGAAGGAGTTTCTTTTTCAGGGCATGCAAAACCTTCTTCCTTGGCTGTGGTTAACAAGGCGTCCTCCTCTTTACTTTCAGTCACACTGTAAAACTCACCCTTTGTATCATTGCACTCGCACTTAAGCTTATTTGTAATAAGGTCAGGTTCATATTCTTCATTAGCACTACTGTCTTCTACTTTGATTTTAATATTGTGCAGGAATGGCAAGGTCTTGTCGCCTGTGTTGGCGCCCGGATTCTCAGCTTTCGTGGCTGTGGCGGCTGCTGCTGCTGCTGCTGCTGCTGCTGCTGCTGCTGCTGCTGCACCCACCTCAGGACCGGTGTGGGAAGAGGGCAAATCCGTAGCAAATTCAGCACAATGAAGGATTTTGGAATCTTTCTCGGAATTTGCTGCTGCTCCTGAAGAATCATTATTGAAGAACCTAGCTGCTATTGTGTTGTTATCAGCACAGTGTGTAGTAGAGGTTGCTTGTAGGCATTTCCTAGCCTCTCGGAGTATTCTTTGTTGTGGAAATGCATTGTTTGTCTTTGGGCTAGGTGAAGAGGCCCCCTCCGCCAGGCAGTTAATTGTCAGGTCAGTTCTCTTTACAGTACTGGAAATTTCAGAGTGTGGGAATGTAATCTCAGATACCCTATCGTTCCTTATCTCTGGGAAACAACTCCCCAGGCTGGCCGGGCAGTACACCGGAGACGCTTTGGGGGCCCAGCTCTGCAGATTCCACTCCTCCGGCGACTCGGCTTTGACACTACTCTTGAGGTCGGGAAGTCTGCCGGCATCCTCGAAAGCAGCGGGTTTGGTTGCAGCGGCGGCGGAGGCCAGATGGTACAAGAAGTTGGCCTGCGCCTGCACGCTGGGAGGCTTGCCGAAGCTGGTGCGTCTGAAACGGATGCTCTGCACCGACACTTGGCTGGAGCCGGAGCTGGAGTCCGACTCCGTGGATGAGTCCTCCTCCTCCGAGCTGACTTCGCTGGAATCCGAGGCCCCACTGCCCCCCTCCTCCTCCTCCTCCTCCTCCTCTTCCTCCTCCTCCTCCTCCTCTTCTCCCTCCTCCTCCTCTTCCTCCGAGGACACAGAGTTGCTGGAGCTGGACAAACTGGAGCCAAAATCGGAGTCGTTGGCTGCGTGGTCCGAGTAGGAGCTGGACTCCGAGTCGCTGCTACAACTCTCGGGAAAGCTGCCGAGATGGGGCTGCGGCCGGTGGTGATGAGGGGGGTGGTGATTCTGCTGCGGCTGTTGGGCCCGGTGGTGGTGGTGGTGGTGATGGTGGTGGTGGTGGTGGTGGTGGTGGGGAGGCGGGCAGAAGCTGTTAACCAGATGAAACCTCTCCAGGCAAGTAGCCCCGGCGGCCGCCGCCGCCGCCGCTGCCGCCGCCGCCGCCGCCGCCTTGGCTTTGTAGGACCTGGGCAGCAGCAGCAGGCGGCGAGCGCCGGCGTGGGGCGCGAGCAGGCAGTCCTTGGCGCCCCCGCGCTTGCGCTTGCACCGGTAGGTCAGGCTCACCGGGCCTCCCGCGCCCGCCGCCGCCTTGGGCTGGGGCCCGGCCGCCGAAGCCTGGTAGTAGGCGGCGGCGGCGGCGGCGGCGGCGGCAGCGGCGGCGGCGGCGGCGGCGGCGGCCGGGTGCTTGCTGCACAGCAGGCTCCGAAAATAAGCAGGGTCCGAGTGAAAAGCCACGTAGTTTCCCTGGAGCGGGGCAGTTTCATAGTTTAGAGGGGGTTTGCAAGGCGAGCGCACGATTTCCGGGTAGTGCGAGCCCGGGTATTTGCTAAAAATCTGAGGTAGATGGGCGGCGGGGCGCGCGGCGGCGGCGGCGCCCGGGCGCGGGGACTGCGCGCTGATTGGCAGGGGCCGCGCGGCTCCGCTCAGGCCCCGCCAAAGTTGGTGCTTGTCCTTCCAAAAACCCGGGCGGGGGCTGGCGGCGGCGGCGGCGCGCTCTGGCGGCGGCGCCTTTGTGGCCAGGGCCCGGCCGACCCTCCTGCGCTTGGTCTTGAGGACACGCTCGGTTTTGCAGGAGGTGTAGAGCGCTTCCACGTCTTCCCGGGAGATGAGAGTGCATTTGGCGGCGTGGAATGCGATGCTGTTGATTGCCTTGAGTTTCCGCAACTCCTCCAGATCGCAGTGGTGCTTTTTCACTTTCAAATGATCCATGCGCTTGTGCACGGTCGTCCTCGGGATGTTCTTCAGCAGATCCGTGAAGACTTGGGAGAGGGCAAACATTTGCTTTCCTTTAATGACGAGGTAGCCGAGCCTCACGCCATCCACCTCTTCAAAACCTGACTTCAGGTCTCCCATCTCGGGCACTAAACGATCCCCACCATTTGCAGTAAATATATACGTGACGCATACATACACATGTATGTATGTTAATCCTCCACCAGATGCTGCGTGTGTCTCAAGGCATCCTGCTAATAAAATAACAAAGACTGTTATTCCCGGCGAAGGGAGTGCCAAACTGTAGGCAAAATTATTGGAAAACAAAACAAAACAAAACAAAACATGAAATTACACTGACTTGATTCTTGCTTTTTTTTTTGGTTTTCGTATTTTTTTAAAAAGAGGGAAAAAACCATCCGGTTTCTGATCTGCCAGTGTGTTGGTCTAAGTCCCCGCTGCAGATCAGTACCTGGGCCCCTCTATTCCTTCCTTCTCCATTGGAGCACTATGATAATGGAATGTGAAGGGAGAAAGAGAAAAGAAATGCAGCTGCTATTCCCGCCGCTGCTTTAGCTACAAATAAAATGACAGAGTGAAGTGAGCTCGTCCGGAGACACCTTCATCAATTAATTCCCCTAAAGCCAGCGCTGATTGGACACTCCTGACAGGTGATGCAATAAAAATTGATATTCCACCCCTTCCCCCCAAAATCTCCCACTAATTAGCATACCCTTATACTGCCACCTCCCCTCCCAAAGTAAATAATACAGTCGGTATATAAATCTTTCCATTAAACTCTCGGAGCTCAGAAACAGCCTGACTCACAGACTTCATCTGAACCAGTGTGTGTACGCTTTAAAAAAAAAAAAAATCCCTGTATATTCGCCTTTAAAGGAATATTGCCTATTTTTTCCTTTATTTGCATTTTACCGCTGCAGCTATTATCATTTCAAAGAAAAGCATTTTAAAAACATTATCAAGCCTAAATAGACATACCCCACCCCCTTTTCCTTTGGAAAATGGAGCTTAAGCGAAAATGTGCAGAATAGCCTGGTATTTCCCTTATGGGAGTGGAGAAGGAGACCGGCTGGGAGCTCGAAAGTTAAACCCGCGCAGTGAACCACCCCAGTACAGACTTACGTTTTGAATTTCTCTCGATTTTCCTTTTTTTTTTTTTTTTCCTGAAATGCCTTTTACAACCAGAAACAAAGTTATTTGACCAAGAAAGCAGTTCAAGGCTCCAGTTCCGAAACACTGTAACAATTCAACTGGATTTTGGTTCTCTGCTGGGGGGTGGGGTGGGGAGGAGGTAGTTTCACGTCAGACCCATAACAAAGCATAGATAAGCCAGAAATGTGTACACTTTTCACAATTAACCAGGCTGGATTAGAGGCCAGATCGTCCTAGAGTCCCCAGCGCAGCCTTTGCCAGGGTCCTGTTCACCACAGGTCAGAATTCCAGGGAGCAGACTGCTTCTGCAGCGAAGAATAGAAAACGTAAACCGCCCAAGGTGCTTCCAGAGGTTTTATGTAATAACGATGAAAAGAAAGTGCTGATGTACGATGCAGACTATTCCAATGGTCTATGATGCTTTCGGTTGCGAGTTGAAATGAATCTTCCACAACTCTCATTTTTTCCATGAAAGCCAAGCATCTGCTTTAAAAAAAAAAATCACTTTGGATGAATATCAATGTTGTTTAACCTCTTCTTAGTCAAGTTAAGGCATATTTTGGTGTCTTTTCAAGGATATCCAAAATATTGGCAAATGAGAGCAAGGGTCTTCCCAGTTGCATTATCAGGGTCCCAAGGTGGTTTGTTGGCTCCTTTGCAAAATTCGGCAAAATCTTCTTAACTGTTCGGTGTTTGCAACTACAGCATAAATGCAACCCAGGCATTTATATGTTTCCTTGTTCCTCCAAAAATAGACACATCCGTGTGGTTAAAAGAATAAACGGATATTTCTGAGCCTGCAAGAAAAGAATTGTACAATAATTTCTTCCTTCCCATTCAAAAGTTCCAGTTTCCCCTGCTCCCTGCTCCGGTCTGGCTAGCACAAGCAGGTATGGCTCAAAAGGGGGAGGGGGGGGGAGATAAAAACAGAGGAATCACACATACAAAAAAAAGGTAGTTTGCATGAAATCTCGGCCATAGTTCCCCACCCCCACTCTCATCTCCCTAGTAATTTCCCAGGAATTTTGAAGAGAATTGGGAATTTCAAGAAGTGCATCCGGAAATTAAGGAAGTCTATTTAAGAGAGTCTGTAACTCAGAGGTTGGGATTTGAAAAGTCAGCCCTGGACTACTGTTGCACTCAGCACAGATGTAATCGCCGCTCTTCAACTTAATCAATGTGTGTACAAACCACGATGTCTAGTTCTTGCCTTTGAAATCTAAGGCTAGCATTTCCATCCAAGAAATCAGAGCTACAGCAAATTACATTTTTGTCCCTTGAATGAGAGAAGGATCATTGAATGGATCTCGTGATATTTCAGGCTTTAAACGTAACCGAGAGGCAGCAATGAACAATGCCTCGTCACAGCTAATACCATCCACCGAGTTGGCTTTCTTTTGCATCTGGATCTATCACACCGCGTTTTTCTCTTTCACTTTCACACGAGGCAAAATGCAAAAGGTTGAAGTAGAAAGCAAAGTTTCCAGAAAAAGCAGATGCTGGTGTTTGTTTTTTAAAGTCGAATGACCAGAGTCTTTCCATTGCCAGCGACAATAATGTCGTTTTAAAATTCCTCCTGATGCACTTATATACTGGCAGCTCTCTTCCTCCAACCCCACCCCCATCCCGTTCCCCTCCTCCAGCTTTGAGATTTCGACCAAAGAGTCAAACAGCCAAGAAATAGTAAACTCAGAAAAAGCCTTTGAGAAGACATTACAAAGGGTTGGCTAGAACATCCGTATCCTTTTTTTTTTTTTTTTTTTGGCCAGGTAGTTCTAGTTGTTCTCCATTCCTATTTAGATTTACACACACACACACACACACACACACACACACACACACACTCCTACTCTTGCACATGGCAACATGATTTAGTAACCTTTTCAAAATTACTTTTTTTTTGCTCTCCCTTCCTCTCTTTCCACCTTTAAAATACTGGCAACATAAGTGGTAGTTAAAACTAGTAGAATATTATGGTTGTTTTTTTTTTTTAACTAAAGGTACAATCTGTTGGGTCAAGTAGAGAAAAATAAAGGCCAGATGCTTTGGGAAATATGTCTATATATACAATTTATGCAAGTATCTTTTGTATGTATACTCAGGCGCCTTTACACGTACATATTTTTAATACTCTTATTCCATATCTTCCTTCTTGTCTAATACATTCTTTTGTTCCTTTAACTTCCCCATTATTGTGTGTGCGTGTGTGTTAAGGCGTGAGTGCATGCATGCACATACGCGCGCGCGCGCGCGCGCACACACACACACACACACACACACACACACACAGAATGTGACAGACAGCTTTCTTGTGGCCATCAGCACACGTTGCATATCCGGGGTCTTCTCCAGGCACATTGGGGGTCGATCCCGATAAAAAGATCTAGCAGAGGCCCCTGAGCGCTCACACATGAAAGGCAGGGGACTTTAAGATGGATTTGCATGCACACAGGGGATTTCGATCAATAGCTACCAACATTTATGGCTTAGATTATTAATGTGAAAGCTGGCCAAAAGAATGGGGATGAAAAATTAAAGGTGTCTGTTATCAATTATGCTTAAAGTTATGCAATAATTTACTTACTTTGCCTGGATGTGGAGATCCAGATGTATAAAGTACTATTCTTCAAAAGCCAGGGGGTTTCTTTGATAAATTTGTTGACCATGTCAGCCGCCTCGACAATCAAAGATGAACCCAATTCAGATGATGGACTGTATTCAAATTCTTTTTTAAGGAAAGATACATCAACTTCTGTTTCTCAAATGCATATACATATGTGGGCAGATATGCCCACATTAACACTGATGTGTGCATCCATGTCTGAGAGTATAGAGAATTACTTACTGAGAATTTAGGGATATATATGATAAGCACTGAGTTTGTTAATCACATGTAATTATTTTCTCAGTGAGGAATGCACAATCTACTCACTATCATAAAAAGTATCTTAGCTTTGAAAACAAAGCTGCTTGCTAAAGGGAAATCCTCTGTGGCAAATACAGATGGAAGTATATTCTTCATGTCCTCTTACTTCGGCATGTGTTGTAAAAAAACAACAACAACAGTACTTTCAGTTTTTAAAGCGATGGGCTATGAGGACATGTACATATTTGTCTTTACGCATCCTGTGTGAACGCGGCGAATTTACCTTCGGATGTTCTATTTTGATTTATTTTCACTGTGCTTTATGTTTAAATACCATTGCAATTCAGTCTGACCTCTTTCCTCTGGAGCGAAGTAATGCACACGGCATTTACAGTCTTTTAAATGGTTAGCTGGGAAATGCAGTGGCAATTTGCAGGAGTCCTTTGCTAATGGGGAAAGTTCTTTTGAAAACCTGAAGGAAAACCTAAGAGGACTTTTGCATTTCTACACGACAACCGTCATATAATTAAAGTATTGAAGAGCATTAAAATAATCCTTTTTCTTCCAAGCTTTCACCCATACACATATAATTTAAATGAGGATCATCCCTCCCCCCCCCCCCCCCCCCCCATCACCATCACCATCACCATCACCTAACTCCTCACCATATACATTTGTTTTACTGATTGCTGGGCACATTTTGTTCCAAGTGAATTCAGACAGAAAAGACTAAGGACATCACAAAGGCCTCAACAATGTAAGTATACTGGTTAGAAGGATAAAAGAATCCCCTTGTACTGTTAGCCAAAAGTAATTATAATATATAGAACACATTCTAAAATAATAATAATAGAAAGCCTCACATGGCGGAATTAATTTAGGATATAGGACAATAAAATCTTGTGATAATCAACAGTTCCTTATCAAAATTTATCTAATTTCCCATGTTTTCTACTTCTGGGGAGGGGAAAATGAGAATGGAGGAGGAAATGCTAAGTTAAGGAGTAGCTTAAATGATAACTTAGTGTATTTTCCTTAATTTTTTTTTTTGTCTCATGCACACAAATCAAGGCAAGTCTCCAAAAGGGCCCATCCTTCTGTTCTTAGGCATTTTGAAATCCTGTTTTTAACAGAAGTTTGAGACACAGAGTATATGCCATGTTGTCTACTGACCCATACTCGAAATGCAGTGACCTTCTACCCTTTTTTTGCCCCCTGACCCATCTTGAATTCAATGCAGGCTTTATAAATTTGCAAATCCTTGGAGGTAAAGGGGTTTTTGTGAGGCTTTGTTCTGAAAAAGCCCTAAGAGTGTACTTTCTAAATTAGACAAAGGTAAAGCAACAAAACCTAGTGGACAAGATTTTATACAGGTGAGCAACAGACAACTCTTCAGATAACATATCTTGTGAGCTAAAAAGCAGTTATAAACACTGGAGACAAGAAGGTTACACACTGCATTAAATTAGAGTGTGGTACAAATCTCTTTCATGATGTAAGAAATGGTTAGGCCACAATCTTCCTGCTCTCCTCATAGCAAGGGCTGTGAGGGACCCTAGTGACCAAGGAAGGAATGGGGGTGGGGGGAAGGGTATAGAGAGAGGGGAGGGAGGGAGGAAGGGAAAGAAAGAGGAGCGAAAAGCGATCTGAATCTACACGCACATTCCCTTATCTTTCCTGCTATCAGCCAGTTTAAAGGACACCATAATTATGATGGTGATAAAAACAATGCCTGCTTATGTGTGCTGAATAAATAAAGAATGTTTACAGCTAAAGAATCTTTTAATTCCAATTAAACGCTATCAACGAAAAGCCACTTTTCCTACTGCAACAGCCTTTCCCCCCAATTATCTTGTTTTGTTGCAATATTTTCCTATGAGACACCAGGGCTTCTCACAATTGATCCCGAATGTAGAAAAAAAAAAATCTGAGAAAGTAGAGTTCAGTGTTGATATATTAAATAATACACAAATATCAAGACCTACAATTTATTTGTGTTGCCCAAATTTGTGTTTATTTTGCACAGGGGTCAAATGTGTAGAAACCGCAGTGATGACACTGAGTGTTGAGGCCTACCTACAGGCTGCTGAAGCCATGCAGAAATTCTGAGCACCCAAGAGGGGAGAAGGGAAACATAAGACATGTGGGGCCTGATGGTCTCTGGAAAGGGAATCCTCTGGTTCTGTTCCCCTGGCTTCAGCCCAAATCCTTCTAGGAGCACTGGAGCCAATCACTGTCTTCCACTGCTGCAGCTACTGGGCGCACACAAAAAAAGCGGGAGATCAAAAAATCCCAAGTTCGCATTTATAGATACACAAGGATCATTTCATATTCATGACTCCAACAAATCACATCATAATCAGATTTAAACAAGGTTTGGGCAGTAATGCCCACCAGGCTGGGCACTAAACATCGACAAGTATCACCCAGGAACCCGAAAAGTTGTCGTCGTTGTCATCGTTGTCGTGGTCGTCGTCGTTGTTGTTTTGAATCACAGAATGAAAATTAAGTCTTTGAACTTCGAAAAGCATACTTTCGGCTTTTCAGGCCAATTCTTACACTAATAAATTTCAAAGAAGTGCCTCTCTTTATGTCATTCCACAACATTATAATTCAAACTTCTATTTCTTTTCCTTTTTCAGTTCTAGTGGTGTTTTGTTTGTGCTTTCGAAAAACACAGGACATAACAAACATCGTGGAAAACGCACTGGTTCAGTTAAATGCCCTTCCAAACCTGCCTTTTAACACCATCTGTCTCAGTAGCACACTGCTAAGCATAAACTTAAAAAAAAAAAAAAAAACTTTGCTGGAAGAAATATCTAATGTTTCTTGGCAAATTCTATTTGGCGATGTGGTACAAAAATACGGTGGTAAAAAAAAATTCAGGGTATCCGTAAGTTTTCTGGGTAGTTGCAGGCCCCTTTCCTTTTGAAAGTTTAGAGCTCCAATACACTCAATTCTACTGGCAGAATTAGGATGGACCTAGAGGGTCCTAAACGTGACCGATTCACTAAGGCGGGGGGCTACAGCTTGCAGCAACGTGCTCGGCAACTTAATCCTACGCTAAAAGAGGGCAGAGAGCGAAAAAGAATGGAATACAAACTCTCCCGACATTCGTAGTTACTTTCAAGGTGGACTGTGTATTTTAAGGCTGATGGGAACGTCTGCTTTTTGGAGCAAAAAGAAGAGAAGGTAAGTGTTTGTCCTTGTATCCACCAGTTCGTAGAGAAACAATGAAAGAACAAAGGGAACCACTTCTCCATCTGAACATTTTCTGTGTCTCCCTCCGTTCCAAGCCAAAAAGCTGGCGAGGGGGGTTCGCTTTACTCTACCTTAGGCAGTTGTTGCTAGGCTTGTTGAACTGGGAAGGAGGGAAAAAGTTGAGCGGCGGTGTAAATATAGACTAAATAATAATAATAAAGGCGCGCGGTGGCGAATCTCCACAGCGCCGTTCGCAGCAACTTACAGCAGAAGTTGCTAAATCTACGAAGGCAAAGCCCAGGAAATAACCTTTACAGTATAGATTTCGAACTCAGTCACTGAAATAGCCGTTCTTGCTGTCTGAGAGGATTTCTGCGTACAAAATCCTTAGGTACTGTCTATGGCAAGAGGGTGGTGTACTGTTTTGCTCGAAAAAAAATGTTCGCTATTGCTATGTGGAAAATAATTTGTAAAAAGGAAAGGGGATGCAAGTATTAAGTGGCAGCGGTGGCTGGGAAAGGAGAGAGATTTCGTATTTAAATGTATTTGCTTTGGGGTACGGTGGTTATCAGCAAGTCTGCCTTTGTGGGTCTCTGTGGCTGAATGAGTAAGTGACCGAGTGCCGCCGGCATTATATAAATAGATTGGTGTGTGGGGGGAGCCCCCAAAGCGGTCGAGCACGTGAAACATACATTTTTTTACTGCCCCCCAAGCGGCGACCAAGCCCCCCTCCACCCCACCCCAAATCCGTATATTACCTGCCCAGTTACAGTGACACATGTTTATGTTTATAGTCCTGGTTTGTAGTAGTGTCAAGAGCCGCAGCAAGAGGAGGGGGAGGAGAGAGGAGAGGGAGGAGTAAATGCAACCACCCCCACTTGTTGTTAAAGCAAATTTACTGCGTTATTGCAAGCCCGGTACGGGGGGCTGGGAAGTGAGTTGAGAGGAAGGGTAGAGTTGGGTAGTGTGTTGGTGGCGGAAGGGGGGTGGGGTTAGGAGATCCGGGATGGAGCTACTCTCTCCAGCGGCCCGGGAAAAGCAGCTCGGTCAATAGGGGAGCATGCTGGCGCGGTTGAAAACAAAAAGGTTCCTCCTGCTCGCAGCGTTCACGTGGGGGGCTCTGCACGCGGGGCTCCAGGGCCCTGACCTCTGACCCCGGCTCCTCTCCGCGCTCTCCCGGTGCCGCGCGGCCACTTTTTACCCAGGATCCCTCGCGCGGGCCGCGCTCGTGCCGAGCTCGAGTCCTTCTTAATCCTCCATTCCCCGATTTCCATCCCCTCCCCCCACCCTTCCTCCCCCCGCCGCCAGCCCCGGGGGAGGATTCTCCGGCTGGGAACCCCCGCCCCACCCCCACCCCGAGAGCCCGGGCCGCTTGGCCGCGGTGAGGCCGCGTGGGGCGGGGAGTGCAGAGCCGGCCTCCCCTGCCGGGCCGGGCCTGCGGGGGAGGGGAGGGGAGGGAAGGGGAAGATGGGGAGGAGACCCGAGAGGAGGGGGCCCGGCGGCCCGGCCCCGCTGCCCAGTTGAGGCCTGGACCTGTTGACTGCTATTGGTCCGCCTCGTCCCGCGCCCTCTCCCTGTCCGCCGCAGCCCCGGCCCTTCCGCGGAAACGTGGGGAGGAAACAAGGATGGCTCTTCTCTCCGCCTCCCTCTAACTTTATTTTTTTCTTGGGGGATGAGAAAGCAAAGTAATCTCATCCGCTGCCCCGTCCTTTCCCATAAAGTACCGTCATGCGCGGGCCCACCGCCCTCCCAGCCCCCGCTATTTAAAACCTCCTCTCTTCCCCGGGCCAGCTCCTCCGCTCAGAGCCCGAGGGCCTTGGACGCCCCCGCCGGGCCTCCCCCTGCCTGGCCCGCTGCATCCCCAGCGAATTGTGTTGCTTTTCTTCCCTAGAAGCTCCCTCGTCCACGTTCCACTTTTTTTCCGTCCCAGGAGGCGTAAGATAAAACCTGATTTGCTGCGTGCTGCTGGACACATTCTCTGCCTTCTTCGTCAAAACGCATTTGATGGAGAGTTTAAAATATCAGTATTTAAAGGAGGACATAAAAAGAGAGGGGAGAGTTCTTTTGCCAGTTTAGACGACATAAATTTGTTAAAATTTAGCAAAATGCAAAATGTATTTAGAGTTACAGGGTTTTATTGGATTTGCTGTATTTCCTTCTAGATTTTGGATTTCCTGAGGAGTATCTTCCGGAGGGAAATAGCAAATTAAAATTAAGGTGGAACCGAGACATTTCAACCACTTCTGAAAATAAAGGAGAAATTTTTAGAATGTATTAACGAAATAGCGGGAAGGCGGCCGCAGCGAAAGCTGAAGTCGCCGAAGGAAGCGCCTCGGTGTCGCAGTCTGGAGGCGGAGGAGGAAGAGGAGGGACTGCCCGGGAAGGGAAAGGAGGCGCGCGGAGGCGGCGGGGCGCGGGGCGGCGGAGCGGGTGCCCGGCCGGGCCGCGGGCTGCGGCGCCCGGGAGGAAGGCTGCGGCGGGCCGTGCGAGCTCGAAAACGCGGGCGGGGAGGGCCGCGGTGGGCGGGGGCCCGGCGCGCGGCGGGCGCCGCCGAGGAAGCGGGAGCCGGGCTCCTGTCGCCCGGCCACCCCCATTGTTCGTCCCTCTAGCTGCCGTTCGCTGTTCTCCGAGCGCGTTCTTTGCGAGGGAGGGGCCCTGCGGCCCAACTCGACCCCCAACTCCCGCCTTCCCGAACTCAGGAGCTCGGGCCGGGCCGGGCCGGGTCGGCGCCGCAAGTTTTATTATCAGACTCGGCCGGCGAGGGGTTTCCGACTCAGGACCCTGTAGAAAGGAAGGAGGCTTTACTACGTGCGGCTAAATTGGAGGAGAAGCTGGGCAAGCCTGCAACTCACACATTAAAAGAAGAGGGAAAGCAGCCCAGTTATGTTTGTAAAGTGATAACTAGGTAGAGACAAATGTAGGCATTTTTTTTTTTCATGATCCGGAAAGTTAGAGCAGATTATATCATTTTAAGTATCTTTAACGTATGGATACGAAAGTGAATGTCGGGGTCGAAAGGAGTTCGGAAAAGCATGTTTCGCTGTCTCTATTCGTTATTATTCAGCTCTTTGTTGTATACACAGTAAATTTTAAAAGCAAGGGCTGAGCTGCCCTTAACAAAAGCAGGCTTGAGTTCTTAAGGTGAAACGCGTTTTCAGAATAACAGTGAAATTCAAAAGGGAAAAACGTGTCATTTGCTTTTAAAGCACGTTTTGGAAACAGTTGCAACCCACCTACGAAACTGCCTGTTTTCCTTTGTGAGACATGTGGAAAAAATATTTCTGGCAAACGGCACAGTTCTAAAAAATGAAGATTTCCAACAAGTGCTTGCGAGTCTCGAAGACAAGACCAAAGTCATCGTGCGTGAAAACTCAGGAAGAAATAATTTCAATCGCTTGGCCCAAACCTTACTAGGGCAAGAGGGTAATTTTAACTTAGATTTGTAATAGACTTTGCGGAAATTCCTTCTAAAATCCCCATTACTGGTCTGCGTATGATGCAGCACTGTTTCCCAAGGTGGATTTTAAAAAACCAATTAGAATTGATTTCTAATGGAATATTATATTTGCACGTCATCATGAAAACATCATTTGACAAGAGTTTTGAATTACAAGCAAGAAGTTAACAGATGATGTTTATAAATAGCATCTGTTTGAAATGAACCCTTAAGAGTCAGTTAAAGGTAGTGGTGATTTTGCATTCGAGATGCTTTAGAAGTGTATTGCTTTTGCACACTTTCATTTTGAGGATCTTCTTCCTTAAACCTACCTTTCCTTATGGAAATCATTCAGTTATTTCGAGATATACGGAGAAATTCTTATAGAAGAAATCACTGGAGGTGTAACCATGGAAAGGTTTGAACAGAAAAAACACTGGTGTTGAAAAGGAGGTATTCTCAATCTGTTCATTCCTTCCACACTCATCCTCCCAGGGTCCCCCTCCCCAACCACTTGGATTCAATTTACATTTTTCATTTATAAGTCTTTGAAGATTTAGAATAGCTTTAGAAGTTTATTTGCTATGTAGTCGAATGTAGAAGGTGAATCTTTTTACATCTTTTAGTGTTGGAGACATTTTTTGGTTTCATTTAAAATTTAAAAAATGTGTTACAAGTCATGATATACTTGTGAGAAAAACAACAAATGGGTGGAAAAAAGGGCATGAATGGGGGTGGGGACGGAAAGGGATATGGAGCATTCCTGGTCAGTCTCCATAATACCTTTCTTTAATATTATGTGATTATATTTTCCACTTGTGCTTGTACCAAAGATCATTGCTTTTTAAATTGGAGTAAAGGGCCACCATATAAAAATTGCTTACATTCTGGCTCTTAAGCGCCACAGTAAAGTAAGACTGACAAAAAGTGATCGGAGGCTTGTGTGTTTAATTCGCCAAGAATGTTAAGCTTCCTAAGATTCACCCTATGAGGCCATGTTGGACCTTGGCACTGTTCCTGTATAATTTCCAGAGATAAATATACATACTATAGATTTTTAAAAATCTAAGATGTAACAGGCAAACAGTATATTAATTGAAGGAATAAAAAAATGAATTTGTCAACCTCATTCTCTCTGGGACACAATGCAGTTAATTAACATATTCTTGGGCTTGTTTCTGGATTTGCTAAGCAGTGGCTCCTTTCAGAGAGGAAAACATTTAAATCTTAAAAAGTTCTCTTCTTTGGCCCAAATACTATTCAGCAACTCAATTTAATTTCTTCTCCTTTTTTTTAAGTCCAAGATTTTGTTTCATTTCCTTCAAGGTCTCTTCCAATGCAAAAACTGATTTTCCTCTTTTCTATGTCCAGAATCTTTTCACCTACATAATGTTATTGTCTCCTATAAACAGACACCTAAGAAGGTCACTTTAATCACACTTTAATTATAACAGAAATGCATATCTTCGGTATCAGTAAAAAAATGGGAATATGGACCTCAACGTTCTTATATTGATGATACTCCGAAAAGTCAGACACTTAACACCCTTAAATATTGTTGCATCATGAAAAAAATAGCCCAACTCTGAAATATTATTGAGGTTTCTGGAATGCCTGGAAAATCTAAAGTCATCTTTTAGATATTATTTTTCTACTGGTAATTACAAGGTGTCTTCACCCAAAAATGTAAATACAACCAATATATATCAATTTTATAGCAGAAGGAGTAGCTTTGAAGCCAAACACAAGATTAACCAGGCCAAACCCTTTACAGTAAATATTAGGCCTTGATTCTTGAAAATCTTTTAAAATTTAGATTACATACAATTTAAATTTTAGAATGATCTACCCAAACTTTCCAATAGTTAAGTGTATCTCACGATGATATTGTGATCGATTCTAAGTTGCAGTCTGTTTTGTAAGAAAATGATGACTTTTACATGAAAAGGTGGTTAACGTTTGAGTGCTATTTAAAATACAGACAATTCTAAACTACCTGGTAAATAACTCTTCACTAATATGAATTTCAACTATCAAAAATCCTTAAAGAGACCAATTTATCTGAATATTTCTGTTAATCATTACTTAGAAATTTTAGTTCTATTGTACATATAAAAGTCTTGCTTTACTCTGAAGAATAAAGTTCAGATTGCAATTAGCTTTTAAACACTAGCATTGTACAATAAATGAATATTTATTGTGGGCCTACTACGTGCAAGAGACTTGCTAGGTGGCATGGTGAATAAAAAAAAAATCACCCAGTAAGATCAACATGCTTCATTAAATGGAATTTCCCAAAAGCCATTAACAGAATATCAACTGAAAATGGAATTGGAATGATTACCCTTTAATGAAATTTCTAATAGTGCTCCATAATATAGGTGTCATGTGTGTTTGTATCCAGTATAAAGATACAATCCTTATTTTGAGACACTAGTTTCAGAAGTACCTCAATATGTTTATCATACTAGCATAAATATATGTCTCATAATAAACTCTTAATTTAAAAGGTAGGAAACTTTTTACAAATGAGCAAAGAAAAATGTTATTCAGGGATTCCTTTATGTAAAAGAGGATATATCTGAAAATTTGTACAGATCATAAGAAATTGCCTTTTCGCATTCTTCGAATATTTTATTTAGAAATAAGGTTATAGTTTCTGATGAGGTTACGTAGGTGAATGAAATCTAATAATTACTTTTTGTTTTAAAACCATAGCATCAGTTGCTTTTGTCTTAAAACCTTTGTATCAGAGCCAATACAGAATTTTAAACACTTTATGGAAGTTAAGAATCTGAGTTAAGAAAAATGCATCTACTCTTAACATTGTAGAAATGTATGTCATTTTCCATACCTCATTATAGCAATATATATCAATGGATATAGTAGGCTATTTGCACAAACAGAAGAGAAATAAAACTTTAATTTAAAAAGGAGACGAATATAAGCAATACTAACCTATGAACCAAATTTGGTTTTAACTATTTCTTTCATAGCATCCACTTACATAAATGATTATGGAAAAGGAAATCCAAAAATTTGGTCCCTAGGTTGAGGAATAAAGAAAATTATAAGAAGATATATTACCCATAGAGAAAAAAAAATAGTTTCCCATTAAAGTAGGGTTAGAGGTTACATCATAAAATACTTTACTTGAGTTTTTTGTGGTTTGCCTCAGATGATTAGTTCAGAGAAATAGATGAGCCAATACTGAGTTAGCTGCTGTTATGTGAAGAATAATACTGGAGACAACAGGCTTTTGTTTTATTCTACAGGTATTAGATATACTTTTCCAAAGGGTATTTTGAGAATGAGGACTCAGATTTAAAGAGTAACATTATTTTAAGATTGATATTGTCCTTTCTACGAAGTTATTTTATAAATCGCATGGGCTTTTTTCCCCATTACCATGTATTTTTAAAAACTTACTTGAAGTTTAACAATAATGGCAATCAATAAGTTTTATCCATTCTAAGATATGAGAATTAGCATACTCAGTCAATGTTGTATATATGTATATGTATGTGTACGTATAGGTGTCTGTGTGCATACATGTCTGGGTATATATCTCACACAAAGGACAAATATAACTTGCTCATGGCTATATTTCCTGTGTCCAAAACAGTCCCTGGCTCACAGTAAATGTTCAATAAATATTTACTGAATGAATAAATAATTAATTGTATATCCGAACTATTTTATAATGTCTGTTCTTCCTTTTCACTTAATATTTTATAGAAACATTAAATATTACACTTTTGGTATGTAACATAAGAAAAGTTCTATATCTGGTACATGAGTTGAAATTAGAGTGGCCTATTTATACCCATTATGTTTTTTCTTACAATTTTCATAACTCAACATTTAACATGTTAAATGTATTAAATAACTTGACATACCACATTTATATGTACATCTTTAATAAAATTTCTGCTTCAGATGCTATTTTTTAATATAGAGGCGTATTCTTTTGAAATAGTGTATTTTCTCTATTTTTCTAAATTTCAGAAGTCTCTTATGAATGGTGAATTTGTTTTATTTTGAATAGAGTGAATGTTTACCTATATTTCTTTTATTAAGTGTTATAGAATAGGATAAAGTACCCATCCTTCCTTACATATAAATTAATTCTGTTACAAGAACTAGGCTCCAATGTATTAAAAATAAAATGAATGTATGTTTGAATAATTTAGAGCATTAAGGTTTGACAGCAGTGTTTGGAGAGGGAAGTTTCACAATGATTTTAACTCAAAATTACTCTTCATTAGAAGTCTGAACCGGAGCAGGAATTGGATATTGAATTGGTATCCGTTGTGAAAGGATAAAGATAAAATGCATAGTTAAGATACACAAAATGATAGTTTTGTTTGAGGATGATTTTAATTTTATAAATGTCGACGACATTTTAAAAACATACTTATATGTTTAGAAATTTATGAAGTGTTGCCATACACCTCAAAAAGAATTTGCATTGTATAGGTATGTAATCTTTTAGTCATGTTTTCTTAGTGAACTAATAACTAAAAGAGAATTCTCATTTTTATGTGTGTCTTTAGGCTGCATTTTCCCCTTAAACTTTTAGATTTCCATTACTGTAGGTATCTCACTTAGCTTTAAAATGTTCGAATATACTTGCCAACATATGCTTGCATTGTATAGTATCTATTGTAATTCTTAAATAAATTTCTAGCAATTAATTTGAAGTGGAAAAAAATGGCCGTGGTACCATTTCTATTTTTCCTCTCTGAGAACATTTAGAATGCTTTAAAGATTAAGCCAGTCATCTTTTGGTTACTAAGAGAACTTAGGTTCCTCCATCCTTTAGCATTGAATAACTACATTTTCCAGATCTTTACATTATATTGCTAATTCCTGATAAACAACCATTTTGTACCTGCAAGTTCTTAACCAACGCCATGAATTCACCTTGTAAGTATGGCTGTCATTTAAACAATCTATATTCCCATTTCATGCTAAATTTTCATAATTAGACACTTTTTGCCTAAAATCAATCTTGGGCTTACAGGGATACATAGGGGATAGGGCAACAGTGCAAGATTTTACAGCTCAAAACTGCGCAGTATCTGGCTAATTAATCTATTCAGATAGGCCTAATCCGTTTTCTATTTGTATGGGAAGAGTGAGCTCCCATCTTTCTGCCACTTAAGTCACCTTAAAAAAAACAAAAAAGTTACCTTAAATTTTCAAGAGTAAATCTGGAGTAGAGCGCCAGATCAGAGAAATCCTCAAACAAAACTGGACTCCCCTATCTCATGGTATTATCATTTAGTGACTGACTAGAACTTGGGTTCCTTCATCCTTTGGTATCATATTAAGGCATTTTCCAGGTCATCACATTATATTGCTAATTCCTGATTAATAACCATTTGTTCTTAGAACAGCAAGCTGAAGATAGCCTTGGTGTTCCCTCTTTTGAGTATTGCTCTAACCCAGGCTTTTGACCTTCAGTGTGTGAGGCACTTTCGTTTGTCACTGGGGCCAATGTGGTGGGTAAATGGGCTGCGGATCTGGTGGCACTTCCACTGCGTGAACTTTGGGTAGAGTCCAAGATGTGAATTTAATGGGTGGAGAAGCTGCGGCAGCACTGTGAAGTTAGCGCGGCCAACTGCAGGAAGCCATGCTTCACTGCACCCTACATTGAAGCTGGCATACTTGCCCTACCCTTGTTACCCACGGGCCAGCTCTTGAGGAAAAGGCCCGCAGGTAGGTTCTCGACTCAGAGAGATGCCTCGGGGGAGTAAGTCCCCTCTGGCTCCTCTGATAAAAAACCCCTCCCTCTCGGTCTTCGGCATCCTTCTCCCCGCCCTCGCTCTGTCTGGGGCCCCTTCCAGACGTGCACGCTCAGCCCGCGCGACCGGCGCTGCAGAGGGCGGCCCCAACGTCCCCGCCCCCCGCGTGCGCGCCCCCGCGTTCTCCCGTTGGCTCGTTCCGGCCTCAGCGCGCCGCCGGCTCCACTTGCCCCCACCCCCAGCACACCTCGGCGGCTGCGAGCTGCGCGGGGGAGGGGAAGGGGCCGGGAGGTAGGCCGGGGCTGCGGGCCGGACGCGGCGGCGCGCACGCAGGCCTTGCCTCTCCCGGGCCTTCTCCCTCACGCCGGCCGCAGGGCGGGCGCGCACGCCGAGTGACGCTCGGAGGAGGAAGCGCAGCCCCCTTCCCCTCCCTGGCTGCCCCTGCCCCAGCGGGAGCCCCCCCAGTGCGCCTGTGCGGAGGCCTACTTGATTATGTGTGCCCTCTTCGGGCTCCAGCGTTAGCGGCCGGGTGGAGGTGGGGAGGGAAGAAGACGAGGAGGAGGAGGAGGCGGAGGAGGCGGTGGAGGGGAGGTGGGGGGAGTCAGCAAGGACATGGCTCCTGACTCCTGTGCGGAACGTGAGTGACTGAGCGGCAAAGCCCGAGTGAGCGAGCGGCCGAGCGGCGGGCGGGGGCCGGGGCCGTAGGGAAGGGAGCGGGGACGCGGGTGGCTGTACGGGGTGAAGCGCTAATTGGCTTGCATGTGTTTTTTAATGGTCCCCCCAACTCCCTCTTAGATGGTCTCTAGCGACCGGCCCGTGTCACTGGAGGACGAGGTCTCCCATAGTATGAAGGAGATGATTGGAGGCTGTTGCGTTTGCTCAGACGAGAGAGGCTGGGCCGAGAACCCGCTGGTTTATTGCGACGGGCACGGCTGCAGCGTCGCGGTGCATCAAGGTAAACACCCAACCGCCCGCCGGGCCGAACCCGGCCTGCTCCCAACCGTCACCGCTTCCCCCACCTTGGCAGCAACTGCCAGTTCTCCTACCGCCCCTCCCCGCGCCCCGCCCCGCCCCTGCCCCCGCCCCGTTCCGCGGCCCGGGATTGACTCGGAGGGTCCGCGGCGGGGCGGAGGGGGTGTGGGCTGTGCATGTGGGAGAAAGTGCGTGTGGCCTGGACTGTCATGTGATTCTGCGCTCACTCTCTCAAGTGTCATTTGGCCGCCGCCTGCGCCCGGAGTCGTGGGGCTGGAGACTTTCCGAGGCGGTGGTTGGAGGAGGGGGGTGGTGGGGTGGTGTGGGGCCGCGGCCTGCGCCCCGGGGACAGCGGCGGGGTGGGGGGAGCTGGGTGTGCGCCCATCGGTGGTGTCGCGGTGGCGGTAGGTTTGGGAACGTGGAGGCCCCTCCCCCTTCACTGGCTGCTCCTGTCTGCCGCAGTGTGTCTGGAGACTTCCTGTGGCATGGAGTCGGGCTCCGGAATGCCACTCGCTGCGCCAGGGCGGGTCGCGGAGGCAGAGAGGTGGCCTTGCAGCTTTAGATTAGGGAGGGGAGGCGCCGCTGCTGCATCCCCAAGCTCTCTGGCGGAGACCCTGCTGCTGCGGACTGGGAGCTTCCTGCGCAGAAGACGGTGGCCTTCCGCCTCCGCGGTCGTGCTGCTGCAGGAGTGGCTTGGCTGAGCTGCCGTGGGCTGGTGGATGAGGCTGTTAAGTGGCTGTATCTGGCCACTTACTCAGCTAAAGTGACTGGAGAGAAGAGGAGGTGGTGTTGCGGCCAGTGACTTGGGGAGCATCTTAGCTTATTTCTGGGTGTTTCCTTTCGGTGAGTGTTTTGGATATTACAAAAAAGCCAAGGGCACTAGTGAGAGTTTTCTGGCCATTGAAGTTTCTAACTTTTTCCATAGCTTGTGGTAAGGAAACAACCTAGATAATTTTGGGGTGGCTCTTAGACTGTTCCTGTTACTCACCAATCCGCCCCTCTTCCCATTTCTGAATTTGGCATAGAGCGATGTTGGTATTTAGTAGTGTATGGAAAGGACACTACCAAATGAGACAAGATCTGAAACTTAAGAGGTTGAAGTGCATTCTTTATAGAATGAAATCTCAGAATGGAGAAGGGAGACTTAGGAGATAGTGAATTAAGTACTCGAGTGCAGTTAGTTTTAACTAACACCTAACTGCACACCTTCCTTTTAAATTTTTTTGGTTTTTGTTTTTTTTGAGAGAGAAAGAGTGAGCAGGTAAGGGGCAGAGAGAGGGAAGGAAAGAGAGAATTCCAAGCAGGTTCCACACCATGAGGACAGAGCCTGATTTGGGGCTTGAACCCACCAACCATGCGATTATGCGGAAAGCAAGACTTGGGCCTTTAACTAAACGCCAAGTCCGAGTCCGACCTTTAGCTGATTTCCCACCCGGGCGCCCTGCACACCTTCCTTTTTTTTTTTTTTTTTAAAGGATTGAAAACAATATGCGTTGAAACTATATACTGATTTTTAGGTTTTAGAAATGACGTATAGCATTTCCATCACTGTTCATTGGCATTTGTAGAGGTATTTCTTATGAATTGGATCCTCAGTTATCAAGTTTTAATGAGTAACGGTGTCTGCCAATACAGAAAACATTCATTTAAGCATAAATTTTCTTGTCTGGAAGTAGTACTTCTGAGTCGAAATGTAACTTTTTGGATATTGATGCGGTGTTTCTAGTCAGATTTTTTTACACTGATATATTTACAAATTTTAAAAGAAATTTCAAGTTTAGGTTTTGAGAGGTTTAAAAATTTGTGTTGATTTTATATTCTTTGAGCGTTTTCCAATATTTAAGATATTTTCAAGTTTCCTGTGAGCAAGTTCACGCCAGAATGTCATTGGATATTAGTGTTCTAGGTTTTTGGGAAGATTTCAATTCCTAGTTAGTTAAATACTAATAATTTTTTTTTTTAAACTAGAGTGTGATTTAGATATATTTAGATCACTTGTTGGAACATTCATATCGTATATTTAGAAATAAATATGCACTTTTTAAAGTAATGACTTTGAGATGTGATTCGCATACCATACAATTTACCCAGTTAAAATGTACAATTCACTGGTTTTAGTACATTTATGGAGTTTTGCATTTATTGTCACACACTCAGTTTTAGAACATTTTCATCAACCTAACAAGAAACCTCGGCCTGTTAGCAGTTACCGTCCATTTCTCCCCACATCCCCAATTCCCCTAGACAACCACTAGTGTACTGTACAAATGTAGTCATTTCACGTAACACTTTATTTCATTTTCTTTCTTGCAATACTTGTTGATCATTTTGACAGGCCATTTAGAAATATTTTCATTAGCCTTACCTAAAATGCTTTCTATTTAAACTGCAGGATACAGGAATGAATTAATAAGATTCTAAGTTATTCTTTGTAAAGAATGTATGTGTTAAGTTTTACTCAATATTCTTCCTATCATAAAAGAATAAGTACAATTGTTTTAGGTTTATTTATTTTGAGAGAGAGTGGGCAGGGAAGGGGCAGAGAGAGAATCCCATGCAGGCTCTGCAGTGTTAGTATCGAGCTAGAGAGGCTGTGTGTGTGTGGGGGGGGAGGAGATGGGGGAGGGACAGCTTGAAATCATGATCTGTGAGATCATGATCTGAGCCGAAATCAGGAGTTGAATGCTTAAGCAACCAAGCTACCCAGGCGCCCGAAATAAGTACGATTTGTAATGTTTATACTTATTTAAATAAAATAACAAAAGGCTGTTCCTTTAACATTTTTATTAAAATGTCATACAGTTTTTATTAGGTGGTAATAGTATATATGGTAAATATATAAATGTTTTCATTTTTTACAAAGAAGGTATTTTATGTGAATAGCTCGAGAGGTAATTATTTTAAGAGGGCTTTGAAAGGGTATTTGATTTTCTGTATTTCTTTAAATTTTAATATATTTTAAAATATTTTATTTCCCAATAGCTTGCTATGGCATTGTTCAAGTACCCACTGGACCATGGTTTTGCAGGAAATGTGAATCTCAGGAGAGAGCAGCCAGAGTGGTAAGAACAGTTTATCAAAACATTAAAATATTTCAGTGAGTAGCTTAGAATGCTACACACTTACGTTTCAGGTTGAGGGTTTTCAGTCTTTTGTTCAAATACTGAATTTGGGCCAAATATCAACTTAACTGTTTTAAACCAAATTTACAAAATCTGAAAAACAAATTGTACCACATAACTATATGTATATGTCGAACAGATAAAACTTAAAATTGTGGATGGGCTTTAGTCCTTCTTACTGGTTTGAAGGGTTAGGTTAGTTAATCATAGTGAGAATATGATGGCAGTAGAACATAAGGAAGTTAAGCTGATACTTCTGCTAGGGTCTGTTTAATGAATAAAGAAACACTAGAGTTTAACCACTCATTCTTTTTACTGTATTGCACACGTATGTTTTAGCTTTCAATGTTCAGTATTTTCAGACATTTAGTCCCTTTGGCAAAGCAACATAATGTTTTTTACATAGCTGGCTACCTTCTTTCCAAACCCTTTTGTAAACTTCTTGTAGTTATGAGGGAGATATGTTTATTCTTTGTGACCCAAGGCATTTTTTACAATTGAGCTTCTGGAAGTACTAGGGACAAATAGACTTAATTTTCATCAGTCATATAAGAGCATTACTGTTTGCCATGCGATAGTTCCTTTTTGGTGTTGACTAGAGAATTTGGCAGAAGGTAGAAAATAAACATTTCAGCTTCTCTACCTATGTGTGTAGCAGGGAAGCTTTTGATTTTTGCCTAGGCAATTTTTGATCAGAAGTCATAGCTGAGTAACCTATTTAGGATTGTGAAATTCAGAGCAGTATTCTGTTCATATGTTTTGTTTGTGTGTGAGAATACACTAGAGTGGAATTATAGCTTATTCTAGCACTACAGTAGTTGGAATTAGCAAGTAGTGGATGAACGACTCGATGTATGCATAGGTCTCTTTTTTTTCCCCTCTTTGTAGCATTTTATGGTTGGGAGTTGATGGGTTACCAAGCAAAGGAAGTTATGTTTTAATTCATTAGTAAACATTGATAGTAAGGTGAGGCTATTCCAGTGGGTGTCACAGTAGACTCAAGGCCAGAGAAAGATTAGAAAATAGGAAGGCAGATATCGAGAGAGGATAAAGATTGGTGTCAGTGGGGAGTAGTAGAATGCCAGAATTATTTTCCTTAAATGTCTCTTGTTGCCTGTTTTTATTTATTCTATGAGGGCATGGTTAAGATATCAAGGTGAATTGAAGTAGTTATCTTATAAGGCATATTGAAGAACACATTTTATTTCAGTGTTATTCGGTGGGACGTGGTGGCCATTTGAGGTTTTAAAGAAGAGGCACAACTTCCTTTAATTTCCTGTAGTGTACAGTTATAAAAGATAAGGTCCTTTGTAAGAAACAAAAACTCATTCTAAGCTTAAATAGAGATAGGTCATCTTATTTATTTACTTATTTTAAGATTTTATTTATTTTATTATTTTTATTCTTCAGAGAGAGACAGAGTACGAGCAGGGGAGGGGCAGAGAGAGAGGGAGACAGAATCCAAAGCAGGCTCCAGACTCTGAGCTGTCAGCGCAGAGCCCGACGCCGGGGCTCGAACTCACAGACCGCGAGATCACGACCTGAGCTGAAGTCGGTCACCCAACCGACTGAGCCACCCAGGCACCCCAAGATTTTATTTTTAAGTTATCTGTACACCCAACATGGAACTCGAACCCACAACTGGGGATCCACCCGCATGCTGTAGTGGCTGAGCCAACCAGATGCCAGAAGGGCATTTTTTTTTATTGTTTTATTTATTTTTGAGAGAGAGAGAGACAGAGCATGAGCAGGGGAGGGGCAGAGAGAGAGGGAGACACAGAATGCGAAGCAGGCTCCAGGCTCTGAGCTGTCAGCACAGAATCCGATGTGGGGCTGGAACCCACAGACTGCGAGATCATGACCTGAGCTGAAGTCGGATGCTCAACTGACTGAGCCACCCAGGTGCCCCCAGAAGGGCATTTTAACCTAAGGATAAAAAGCCAAGAAGCCTAACATGGAAATGGATGTATGATTTAGGGAATTAAATTAGTCCTTTTTTTTTTTTTTTTTGAGTAAATCCTTCCCTTTAATTATTATTTATTTTTTTATTTTTATGTTTTTATTTATTTTTGAGAGCAGGAGAGACGAAGCATGAGTGGGGGAGGTTCAGAGAGAGAGAGGGAGACACAGAATCCGAAGCAGGCTCTGGGCTGTCAGCACAGAGCCTGACGCGGGGCTCGAACTCACAGACTGTGAGATCATGACCTGAGCCGAAGTCGGACACTTAACCGACTGAGCCACCCAGGCGCCCCTAATTAATTATATTATTACTTTGCTTACTTATTTATTTTTAAAATAATCTCTACCCGCACAGTGGGGCTCAAACTCAGGACCTCAAGGTCAAGAGTCGTATGCTCTGAGCCAGCCAGGTGCCCCAAGAATTGAATTAGTCTTTATTTTTTAATTTTATTTTTATTTATTTTTTTAATGTTTATCTTAGAGAGAGAGAGACAGAGAGGGTACATGCGCGCACTCTCACGCGAGTGGGGGAGGGGCAGAGGGAGAGGGAGACAATCCAGGGCAGGCTCTGCGTTGCCAGCGCAAGCCTGAAGTGGGGCTCAAACCAGCCATGAGATCATGACCTGAGCTGAAGTCGGATGCTCAACCAACCGAGCCACCCAGGTGCCCCTATTTATATATTTATTTTTATTTATTTCTATTATTAAAAAATTTTTTTTGTTTATTTTTGAGAGAGAAAGACAGCATATGAGTAGAGCGGGGGGCAGACATGGAATCCGAAGCAGGGTCCAGGGTCTGAGCTGTCAGCACAGAGCTGGATGTGGGGCTCAAACTGACAAACTGTAAGATAATGACCCCAGGTGAAGTCGGATGCTTAACTGACTGAGCCACCCAGGCACTGCTTATTTTTTTTAAATGTTTATTTTGAGAGAGAGAGCTCACGAGTGTGTGCGTGGCATGCACACAGGAGAGGGACAGAGAGAGAGGAGAGTATGCTGACAGCATGGAGCCCCACTCGGGGTTTGATCTCACAAACTTTGAGATCATGACTTGTGTTGAAATCAAGAGTTTTGGATGCTTAACTGACTGAACTACCCAGAGTTGAACTAGTCTTAATCTTATTTTTGCTTTTCTCTGTCTGCTTTATTCTTTTCCTTTCTGCAGGTTTCTCTGCTACTGGTTGTTTACTCTCTGTCAGATACTATATTAAATGTTCTTCAACAGTTATCTGGTTTAATCATCTTATGAAACCTTTGAGGTATTTTGTTCTCATTTTATAGATGAAGACATCATGATTTTAAGAGAAATGCATATCTGTTTGGAGGCTGGACTGTGATTAAGCTCTCAACCATCATGTTCTTTATTGCCTCCTGTGGCGAAAAGGGGCCATACTTCAACTCCTAATAATTTCTATTTCTTGTCTCAAGAGACTAAATATGCATCTGAATCTCATGTTCCTTTGGGGAGAAATAAGACTGAGTTGGCTTGGATGAGGTGCCTAGCTGTGGACCAGTTAGCCATGACTAGACAGTAAGGTTGCTTAAGACACAAGATGTCTGTGGGTTTGAGATAGCTCATTTCTCTGAGAAGAGGGAATTACGAGCTGGTAGTACCTCTACAGATACCATAGAGTAAAAACCAGAGTAATAAAGTTGTAATTTCAGACAAGAAGTTTAGTAGCGGATGGAATGGATTTGAAATGGAAGGTTAGAAACTGAAACACAGGATATTACACTAAAAATGTGAGGCTAGAAGGGGAGGGAGTAGAAAGGAAGGGAGGGAGCATTTTGAAGGATGAAATGACAAATGGATATTGGGTAATGGAAAGGGAATAATCAAAGATGATTCTGAGTATCAAAGTTAATCACTCTGGAATGGTGATACCATAAATACTCACAGAGTAATGGTAGAAGGAGAGCAAACTTGAAGAATAAAGGAAGTTCTGTTTTGGGCATGTTTTGATGCTGCTAGGATTTTTTGATGCTGCTAGGAAATTTAGCAATAACGTAATGGAGTCAAGTTAGAGTTGTAGGTGCATAGAAAGAAGACTGGGAATCAATGACATTTTTTTGTTAGAGAAAAGAAAAATGAAGATGGCTATGGCGAATATCCATCCATGCTTGTGGAGAATAAGAGAACAAGTTACCAAGGACTAAAAGGAGAACCTACAGTAGAAGACATCTGATTTCATAGGAAAGAATAGTTAACAATGACCTTGCTGTAAGGACCTGAAGGATTGAGAAAAGATTCTGAGACCATGGTTGTAGTTCCCTGGTTTGGGCAGACCTCTCATTATAGGGTGCTGAAGAGAATAGAGATTGTAGGATTAGACTGAATGTTGAAAAAGTGAGGGAAGAGGAAAGTAAAAGAGTGAGGGAAAGTTTGGTTGGTTTTTAAGGGAAACTCTTTGTAGGTTGGCATTCATTGTTCAGAAAAAGCACTTGAATTGCTTTATTTACCTCAAATGAACATGTATTTTTGCTGAAGATTTTTGATTAGACTTAATACTGTTTACTAACTACTTTCTTGGTGGTTAGAAATTGACTCTTACTGATGACTATTTTGTATTTTATGGGTATTTGTTCTTAATTACCATGGGCTGAGGAGACCTACTAGAAATTTTATCTACTTATATAATTTTAGTGAGATAAAGAAGATATATTAGATTTTAAATATTCTACTTTGAAAACATGATGAGAGTGGATTGTATAAGAGTAAAATGGCCAAAAGCCCATTAGGATTTAACATTATTTAGGTATTGCTATTCTAGCTCTGAATGACAAGACTATTTTCTACTGGAGGTGAGATGTAACTTTTTCCTACTGTTCTGCCTTTTTATATTGTAATTATTCCTGACTTCTTAACATTGTTGGGGAATGTAAACCAAGATTTTAGGGATTGACCTAGGGTTGCACATTTTATTTTTCAGTTTTTGTTTAATGAAGATATTTAATGCAAAAAAGTCCCTATATATTTATAAAACCGTCTAAGGTATATACTTAACTGTAGTGTATATTTCTATTTAATTTTATTAAGTAATATTGCACTAGTATATATTTGTCACAGTTATGAATATAGAACATAAAATAAATATTCTCCACTCATAGCGAACTAATGTTGATTCTTCATATTTGCCTCAAATCTTGCCTTCTTCTTAAAAAGAATAATAAAAAAAATTAAGTTTAAATACTTTTCATACTCTCCCTGGTCTGAGTCATCCATTATCCTTTTAGTGTGTCTTGGGACCAACCTGTGTGTCTGTGTCTCTCTCTCTTTCGCTCTCTCTCCCCCTTTCCAGTTTCATTGGGATATAATTGACATAATGTGTTATTTTAAAGTTATACAACATAATTGATTTGATATGTTTATATATAGCAAAATGATTACCACAGTGAAAATAGTTAACATTCATCACCTAACATAGTTGCAAGTTTCTTTTTTTTTTTTAATATTTATTTTTGAGAGAGACAGACAGTGCGAGTGGGGGAGGGGCAGAGAGCGAGAGGGAGAGACACAGAATCCAAAGCAGGCTCCAGGCTCTGAGCTGTCAGCACAGAGCCTGACGCGGGGCTCGAACTCACGATCCAGGAGATCATGACCTGAGCTGAAGTCAGATGCCCAACTGACTGGGCCACCCAAGCGCTCCTCTTTTTCTTTTTTGAGTTTATTTATTTTGAGAGAGAGAGAGAGACAGAGAAAGACAAAATCCCAAGCAGGTTTTGTGCTGTTAGCACAGAGCCTTATGAGGGGCTCGAGCTCACAAACTGTGAGATCGTGACCTGACCAAAATTGAGATTTGGTCACCTAACCAACTGAGCCACACAGGTGGCTCTTTTTTTTTTTTTTTTTTTTTAAAGTAGGCTTCATGTCCTTTCTGGAGCTCAGCATAAGGCTTGAATTCACTATCCTGAGATCAAGACTTGAGCTGAGATCAAGAGTTGGGTGCTTAACTGACTGGGCCATCCAGCTGCCTGTTTCTTTTCTTTAATGAGTCGTGAGTTCAAGCCCCATATTTGGGTGTAAAGCTTCCTTAAAAACAAAAAACAAAAACAACTTGAAAAATAAAAGATTTAGTCTTTTATATATACAATACAGTAACTTTCATATATATAGTATTATTAATAACTATAGTCTCCATGCTGTGTATTGCTTTTCCAGAACTTATCATTTAACTGGGAGTTTCTACCTTTTTTTTTTTTTTTAATTTTTAATGTATGTTTATTTTTGAGACAGAGAGAGACAGAACATGGGTGGGGGAGGAGCAGAGAGAGAGGGAGACACAGAATCTGAAGCAGGCTCCAGGCTCTGAACTGTCAGAACAGAGCCCGACGTGGGGCTCGAACTCATGGACTTACGAGATCATGCCCTGAGCCGAAGTCGGACACCCAATCGACTGAGCCACCCAGGCACCCATGTTTAATTAAAAAAAAAAAAACTGTCAAATGGTCTTCCACAGTGACTGTATCCATTTTCAATTCTACGCTCAACATTTTCAATTCTACGCTCAACCGACTGAGCCACCCAGGCACCCCAGTTTCTACCTTTTGACTGGCCACTTCACACCTTTTCCCAGCCCTCCGTCCATTGTCTCTGGCAACCACCACTCTGTTCTCTGTTTCTTTGAGAGTGGTTCTTTTAGATTCCATATAAAGGTTGAGATCATATAGTATAGATGGTTCCTGACTTAGGATTTTTTGATTTATGGGACTGTGAAAGCAGTATATGTTCAGTAGAAACTTTATTTCAAATTTTGTTTTGACCTTTTCCCGTAATAGTGATACACAGTATGATATACTAGTGATGCTGGGCAACAACATTGAGCCTCAGCTCCCAGTCAGCTGCCGACTTGATTAGGAGGGCCTTAGAATCACTCTGTTGTTCACTTTCAGGGCACTATTAACACTATTATAAAATAGGTTCTGTGTTAGATGGTTTTACCCAACTATAGGCTAATAGTTCTCAACACGTTTAAGGTAGGCTAAGCTGAGCTGTGATGTTTGGTAGGTTAGGTGTATTAAATGCATTTTCAGCTTATAATACTTTCAACTTGTGATAGGTTTATTGGGACATAACCCCATTTTACACTGGGGAAGATCTATATTTGTCTTTCTCTGTTTCACTTAGCATAATGCCCTCAAGGTCCATCTGTGTTGTTGTTAACGGCATGATTTCCTTCCTTTTTATGGCCAAATAATATTCCATTGTATGCACACGCTGCCATCTGTTTTAGTAGTTATACTGCATGTATATATTCATAAATACCATCTAGCATTATTTTACAGGAATGGTATCATTGTATATATGTTCTGTAACTTGTGATATAGTTGCATTAATATATACTGATCTAGTTCATTCTTTTTATCTGCTTTTTAGTGTTTTGTTACAGAGCCACAATTTAATTTCCTTATTTTTATGTTTACATTTTATTTATTTTTAAAAGTTTATTTTGAGAGAGAAAGAGCGCATGAGGGGGGGAGGGGCAGAGAGCGGGGGAGAGAGAGAATCCCAAGCAGGCTCTGCACTGCTGGCGCAGAGCTCGATGTGGGGCTCAAATGCACGAAACATGAGATCATGACCTGAGCTGAAATCAAGAGTTGAATACTTTACCGACTGAGCCACCCAGGTTCCCCCTGAGTTGTGTTTTTTTAAATAGGCATTTATAATTTAGATATAACATTACTAATGTTTGTTCAGCCCAGTTTTTTGTTTCCTGTGTTGCTTTATGGTCATTCCCTTTTTAAAATAAAAAAAGTTTTTTAAAAGTTTATTTCTTTTTGAAAGAGAGAGATACAGTGCTAGTGGAGAGGGTCAGAGAGAGAGGGAGACACAGAATCTGAAGCTGTCAGCTCAGAGCCCGATGTGGGGCTTAAATCCACGAATGGTGAGATCATGACACAACGGACTGAGCCACCCAGGGGCCCCTCTTTTTTTAACTGTCATACAGATCTAGGGTTCCCCCTCCAGGATCAGTGCCTAGTAGTAGTAAGCAAGCTGTAGTCATCTCTTTGTCTAAGAATGTTATTATTTTTCTGTCTTGTTTGAATTTTAGGGTAATAGTTGTTTTCCTGTAAGTAAAGAATTTATTCTAGTTTGTCTTCTGGTATCTAATTGTGCTAATAGAAAATCTGTTGACAGTATGTTTTTCCTACTTCAGAGTTGATCTGCTTTTTCATTCTGTGGACTCAATTTTTCTTCCATTTTGGCAAATTTTCTGCTCTCTTTTCAAATGTCACCTTCCCATTTAATTTTCTTCTGGAATTGTTACTTAGGTATATGCTTGAGATTCTCGTTCTTTTTTACTTGCCTTTTAATTTCTCTTTGATCATTTTTCTGTTTTATCTCTCTATTGTGGATAATTTCTTTAGCTCTGTCTTGAAATTTATGCATATTGTTAACCCTATGAATGAATTTCTTGTCTGAGTAAAGTATATCTGGAATTTCTGTTTTCATTTTTCCATTTGCCTCTTCTTTTTTTTAATAATAATTTGCTATTATTGCCTTATGGATTATATTCTTTTATTGTTTGAACATTTGAAACATACTTATTTTAGGGGCCCCTGGCTGGGTCAATCTGTGGAGCACGTGACTCTTG
The DNA here is from genome assembly GCA_030068075.1 of Paguma larvata. Lineage (NCBI taxonomy): Eukaryota > Metazoa > Chordata > Mammalia > Carnivora > Viverridae > Paguma > Paguma larvata. The sequence goes on along the minus strand of CM057828.1, from coordinate 118,156,342 downwards.
ATCTCAGGGTCGTGAGTTCAAGTCCTACATTAGGCGAAGACTTTACTTAAAAAAATATGTATTTTAAAACTCCGTAGAGATTTTAGAATTCTCTAAATTAGAATTAGAATTGTTAACTCTGGTGGTAGATGTCTTCACTGTAATGAAGCTGGGGACTAATCCTCAGGAGTTGTCTTCCTTGGGATTCCTGTTCCTCTAGGAACACAGTGAAGATGTTGCTGTGGAAAGTTTTTGCATTTACTCTGTCTCTGAAGAACCCTGTTTGACCATAACAAAGACCAGATTATAGTGGTTTCTGCAGATTAGGAATTTACAAATGTACAAATTCTTTTATTTAAAAGAAGTTCAAAAGGCCTGCTAAAGCTTTTATAACAGCTCTGTGACATCATTTGGGGTCAGGCTTTTTTGGTCCTCCTGCTGTATCAACCTTAGCACATGGTTTTTGTTTTCAGGGTTCTCCCAGAGTCAGAACATGGCAGCTGGAACAGTCATTGTGACTGCAGGAAGAAGTTCTAGGCAGAAGAGTGGGATGCTAAAGTTAAAAGTGATTTTCCTCCCAGCTGACTTATTCTCTTAAGTTTTCCTGAAGCCCCAGTCAACAGATGTGTTTAGTTTTACTGGCTTTTGTTAGAATTGAAAATATGGGTCAGTTGAAGAACTAAATAAAATTGGAGTTTTGTTACTAGGGAAGATCGAGATAATGGCTTTGGGGTTGGTAACAGCAGACTCAGAGTTTGCCTACTGGAGTTCAGTGCTCCAGACTGATTTTTAACTTCTGTTTCTTGATTTGGATTGCAGTACCTTTTATTCATTCATTCATTCATTCATTCATTTAAAGTTTATTTATTTATTTTGAGAGAGAGAGAGAGAGATCATGAGCAGAGGAGGGGTAGAGAGATAGGGAAAGCCAAAATTTCAAGCAGGCTCCACAGTGTCAGCCCAGAACCCAGTACAGGGCTTGAACCCACGAACCATGAGATCATGGTCTGAACTGAAACCAGGAGTTAGACGGTTAATTGACTGAATCACCCAGGTTGCCCTATTTTTTTTTTTTAATGTTTATATATATTTTCGAGAGAGCGTGTGTGTGTGTGTGTGCGCGCGCGCGCGTGTGTGTATGTGTGTGTGGATGCGAGCACATGCACACGTGGGTGGGGGGTGGGAATGGGGGGAGGAAGGGCAAAGAGAGAGGGAGATTATCCCAAGCAGGCTCCCTGCTGTCAGTGCAGAGGCAGAGGTGGGGGGCTCAATCTCCGTAACCAACCGAGATCATGACCTGAGCTGAAATCAAGAGTCTGGCACCCAGGTGCCCCGGTACCCTTTAGATAATGGATTTTCGGCCCTACACTCTCTCAACATAGGCTTGAGTTGCCAGTGTTTCTAGAGTGACTCCTCATGTCCAGAACAGACATCTTACTTCAGTGCAGCATCTATAGTCTTACTTGTCTAGGTCATGTTTTCCTAGGATATAGATTCACCTCTGGTTGTGTGATAGGCCCTTAACGGCTCCTGTCCTCAGCTCCATGTCCAAAAACAGTTGGAACTGTTTTTTGCATGGCTAGAGTCTACGCTGGTGTCAGAGTCAACCCCAGTCTCTAGGGTCTATATACTATATATTAGATTTGATAGCTTCATTGAGTGCCTCAGTTCCGACTAATGTTCTTTTAGATTTTTTTATTTCTGCCACCCGGAGATTTACCTTTATTTACATAATTAAAAATTGTTTTCAAATTTATTTATCTTTGAGTTTTTTTTTTAATTTACCTTTGATTCCCGAGTTCAAGAATACAGTTGCCGTTGTAACATTTCATATATAACTTTCTCCTTTGTATTTCTGTACAAGCAGTTTAGCTTGTATACTTTAAATAGAATGCCTTCCGAATTGGGGCACCTGAGTGGCTCAGTCGGTTGAGCATCTGACTTTGGCTGAGGTCATGGAGCCTGCTTCAGATTCTGTGTCTCTCTCTTCCCCTACCCCACTCTTGCTCGGTATCTCTCCCTGTCTCTCCCCTCCCTCTTTCTCTCTCTCTCTCTCTCTCTCTCTCTCCCCCTCTCTCCCCCTCTCCCCGCCCTCCTCTCTTCCCCCCTCTCTCTCTCTCCGCCCCCCTGTTTTCCCCCCTCCTCTCCCTCTCCCTCTCTCTCTCTCTCTCTCTCTCCCCCTCCCCCCCCCCCCCCCCAATAAACACATTGGGGCACCTCGGTGGCTCAGTCGGTTAAGTGTCTGACTTGGGCTCAATCATGATCTCACAGTTCTTGGTTTTGAGCCCCACCTTGGGCTCTGTACTGACAGCTCAGAGCCTGGAGTCTGCTTCTGATTCTGTCTCCCTCTCTCTCTGCCCCTCCCCTACTCGCCCTCTGTCTCTCTCTCAAAAATAAATACTGAAAAATATTAAAAAATAAACATAAAAAAATAAAATAAACATAAAAGAATGCCTTCAGAGTTAAATATTTGCTAACATTTTTTTCTCTTTTTGCTGATTCATATCTGATATTTACCTTTAAATTCCTCATAGTACATTAAGTTCTTATAGCTTGCAAAGAGGCACTTTTAGAGAGTTAACAGATATAGTGCTTACCACCGTAGATAAAATACAGTAAATAGCCAATTTCCGTGGTCTCTCTGGAATTCTTCTTTTACTGTGAAAAGAGCCTAACCTAATGGCTGATATGAAGTAGGTGCTTAATACTTGTTTATATCATTGTCTAACCTGCCCGTGCAACTAGTGAGAGAGGGAATTAAAACCTTGCCCAGCGTATGACACCTATTTATTCCTTTTATTTATTTATTTTTTGCATTTAATTTTTATGTTTATCAGAGCAATAAATGCACATAGTCTAAGTCTGGTACTCCCAAAAACTTTTCTCACCCAAACAGAACAGTACCTTGCTGCTTTGCCCTTGGTCCCTCCTCTCATTATCAGAAGCAGACCTCTGTGGCTGCTCTTTCTGGTATTTACTTGCATATTTCTAAAAGGAGTGTATAAAGATCTGTTGTTTTTTATTTTTATTTTATTCTTTTTTACAGAACTTTAAATATTTATTTTGAGAGAGAGAGAGAGAGATTTAGAGCGCGAGCAGGGGAGGGGCAGGGAAAAGGAGAGAGGAGCCCAAGCCCGCTCTGCACTATTAGCTCAGAGCCTGACTTGGGGCTCCAACTCAGCGAACCATGAGATCATTAACCAACTGAACCACCCAGGCACCCCACAGCTATTGCTTTTTAAAGTTTGTTGAGTAAGCTCTACACTCAACTTGGGTCTTAAACTCACAACCCTGAGATGAAGACTTGCATGCTCTACTGACTGAGCCAGTCAGGCACCCCCATAAGCAGCTATTCTTGACATATCAATTTTGGTAGTTGCCTTTCAGTATATCACAAATTTTTGTTAAATCAGTAGTGTTGAATAGTAATATTGTTATGACTGTTTAAATATTTTGTTCATTTCTGAGCCAAAAATATACCAATAGTTTTTTTTGTATTAATTTTTTATTTCCTTGGGGTTAATAGTCATCTTGTATTTTAACTTTCCTTGTATTCTTTATTTAAGGCTAAAATTTTGCCCTCTAGTTGCTTCTTCATATAATCTTCCAAATGGTTAATGAATCAGGCAGTCTGTTAGTAAAATTTTCCATGAATTCAGTATTCCTTTTCCTTTTTCTGTTTCTTCTCTCTTTTTCTCTTCCTCTCCATCCTCTTCTTCTCTTCTTCCACCCTCTTCCCCTCTCCTTCCCTCTTTCCTTTCCCTCCCTCTTCTTTCCTTTCCTGCCTCCTCCCTTCTTTTCCTTCTTCTCCCTCCTCTCCTCCCTCCTCTCCTCCCTCCTCTCCTCCCTCCTCTTCTCCCTCCTCTCCTCCCTCCTCTTCTCCCTCCTCTCCTCCCTCCTCTTCTCCCTCCTCTCCTCCCTCCTCTCCTCCCTCCTCTCCTCCCTCCTCTCCTCCCTCCTCTTCTCCCTCCTCTTCTCCCTCCTCTTCTCCCTCCTCTCCTCCCTCCTCTTCTCCCTCCTCTTCTCCCTCCTCTTCTCCCTCCTCTCCTCCCTCCTCTCCTCCCTCCTCTTCTCCCTCCTCTCCTCCCTCCTCTTCTCCCTCCTCTCCTCCCTCCTCTTCTCCCTCCTCTCCTCCCTCCTCTTCTCCCTCCTCTTCTCCCTCCTCTTCTCCCTCCTCTTCTCCCTCCTCTTCTCCCTCCTCTTCTCCCTCCTCTTCTCCCTCCTCTTCCACTTTTCCCTCTCCTTTCCTTTTTAAATCGGTAAACCTTCTGGGTATCATCTCCCTGTTGTCATCTGGGCTCGTTTCTCTTTAGGCCTGGATCTTCCTTTCATTGTCATCTTGGGAGTTTCTTTATTTCTTGCTTAGTTTGGATTCTGTTTTATAACACCTCACTTCCCCATTTCTTCATCCTTAATGGTTTATTTTCTTGTTTTGGTGGGCATCTCTAGGAACTTCATAGGAAATGGTGTGTGAGAAATAATTTTTTAAGGGTTTTGCAGGTTTGATAAAATTGGCTTTATCATCTTGATTAATAGTTTGGCTGAATATAGAACTCTTGGTTGGAGATCATTTTCCTTCAGAATTTTGACAATTTGCTTAAAAAAATTTTTTTTTAACATTTATTTATTTTTGAGAGACATAGAGACAGAGCGTGAGCAGGGGAAGGGCAGAGAGAGAGAGGGAGACACAGAATCCGAAGCAGGCTCCAGGCTTCAAGCGGGCAGCACAGATCCCGATGCGGGGCTCGAACTCACAGACTGTGAGATCATGACCTGAGCCGAAGTCGGCCGCCCAACCAACTGAGCCACCCAGGCGCCCCGACAATTTGCTTTTTAGCTTTCAGTGTTTCTGTTAAGAAATCCAGTAAAGTTCTGATTTCTAATACTTTGTATGTGATTGTTCTCTCTAGATTTAGTATTTTTTTTTATCCAGGTTATTTCTCATATTTTTCATGGTAGGGTGTTTCCCCTCACCCATTGTATTGGCATACAGTGGTCCTTTTGATTTGGTAAATCATGTTAGGGAACTTCAGTCTATAGTAGAATTTTTTTGAATTATTTCTTTGATGATTTCCTCAGTTCTGTTGTCATTCTTTTTCAGTATTTTTCTTTATTTGATTTTATTTCTCTTTAAAATTTTTTTATTTTTAAATTTACGCCCAAGTTAGTTTGCATATAGTGTAATAATGATTTCAGGAGTAGATTCCAGTGATTTCATCGCCTGTGTATAACACCCAGTGCTCATCTCTGCAAATGTCTTCCTTAATGCCCTTACCCATTTTGCTATCACCCCCCCCAACAAGTCCTCCAGCAACCCTCAGTTCTCTGTATTTAAGAGTCTCTTATGTTTTGTCTCCCTCTCCATTTTTATATTATTTTTGCCACCCTTCCCTTATGATCATCTGTTTTGTATCTTAAATTCCACGTATGAGTGAAGTCATATGCTATTTGTCTTTCTCCGACTGACTAATTTCACTTAGCATAATACTCTCTAGTTCCATTCATGTTTGCAAATGGCAAGATTTTATTCTTTTTGATTGCCAAGTAATATTCCATTGTATATATACATATGTATATACTACATCTTCTTTATCCATTCGTCTGTCTATACTGTGGCTGGAAAAGTATATCTGTCTATACTTTGGCTATTGTTGACAGCGCTGCTATAAACACTGGGGTGTATGTGCCCCTTCGAAATAGCACACCTGTATTCCTTGGATAAATACCTAGTAGTGCAGTTGCTGGGTGTAGGGCAGTTCTATTTTTAATTTTTTGAGGAGTCTCCACACTGTTTTCCAGAGTGGCTGCACCAGTTTGCATTCCCACCAGCAGTGGAGAAGAGAGCTTCTCTTCTTTCTCAGCATCCTCACCAGCATCTGTTATTGCCGGAGTTGTTCATGTTAGCCATTCTGACAGGTGTGAGGCGGTATCTATTGTGGTTGTGATTTGTATTTCCCTGATGGTGAGCGATGTTGAGTATTTTTCTTAATTTTTTTTTATTTAGAGAGAGTGTAAGCATCTTCAAGGGTGGGGGAGGGGCAGAGGAAGAGACTTTTAAGCAGGTCCCATGCCTAGCGCTGAGCTGGATGCTGGACTTGATCTTATAACGCTGAGTTCGTGACCTGAGCTGAAATTGAGTTGGACACCTAACTGCCTGAGCCACCCAGGTGTCCCTGTATGTTTCTTTATTTGGATGTTGGGCTTTTTGAACTAATTTTCCAGCGTTTAATATTTTGTGTTTAAATATATATATTTTTTGGTTCTACTTTTTGAGGCAATTCCTTACTTTGTTTTCTGACCCTTCACTTAATTTTTTTTTAAATATATATATTTTTTAATGTTTATTTTTGAGAGAGAGAGAGAGCAAGCGAGCATGAGCGGGGGAGGGGCACAGAGAGGGAGACACAGAATCTGAAACAAGCTCCAGGCTCCGAGCTGTCAGCACAGAGCCCGAGGAAGGGCTCGAACTTGGGAACGGTGAGATCATGACCTGAGCCAAAGTCGAACGCTTAACCAACTGAGCCACCCAAGCGCCCCCCTTCACTTAAATTTTTGAAGTCTATTATACTTTTAACTTCCAAGGGCTCTTTTGTGCTCTGTTTTTTATTCTTTATCTTCCGTTTTTGCTTCTTGGATATATGTTTTTTTTTTTTACTTTTTTTTAATGTTTATTTATTTTTGAGAGAGAGAGACTGAGTGCAAACAGGGGAGGGGCAGAGAGAGGGGGAGACACAGAATCCAAAGCAGACTCCAGGCTCTGAGCTGTCAGCACAGAGCCTGATGTGGGGCTTGAACTCATGAATGGTGAGATTATGACCCGAGCCGAAGACACTTAACCGCCGGAGCCACCCAGGAGCCCCAGTGATATCTTTCTTTTTTAGTTGAAGTATAGTTGACACACAATGTTACATTAGTTTTAGGTGTGCAACATAGTGATTCCACAGCTGTCTGTGTTAGCTGTCTGTGTTATGCTATGCTCACCACAAGTGTAGCTACCATCTGTCACCATAAGGTGCTATTACGCAATCACTGACTGTATTCCTTCTGCTGTGCCTTTTCATCCCTGTGACTTATTCCAGAACTGGAAGCCTGTACCTCCTACTTCCTTTTCACCCATTTTGCCCATTCCCTCAGGGTCTGTTTTTGCTTATTTTCTTTGTTCCTTCCTTTGTTTTGTTTAGATTCCACATTTAAAAGAAATCATATGGTATTTGTCTTTCTCTGACTTAATTTAGTTAGCCTAATATCCTCTAGGGCCATCCTTGTTGCAAATAGGAAGGTCTTATTCTTTTCCTTAAGGCTGAGTAATAATACTTGAGTGTGTGTGTGTGTGTGTGTGTGTGTGTGCGCACACACGTGCGCGCGTGCACACACACACATGTTCTTTATTTGTTTATCCATGCTTCTGTTATCTTGGCTCTTGTAAATAATGGTGCAATAAACATAAAGGTGCATATATTTTTTTGGATTAGTGTTTTAATTTTCTTTGGGTAAATTTTCAGTAGTGGAATTAGTAGATCATATGGTAATCTATTTTTAATTTTCGTTTTTTTTTTTTTTTTTTTTTTAGCATTTTTATTTTATTTTTGAGAGACATAGAGACAAAGCATGAGCAAGGGAAGGGCAGAGAGAGGGAGATACAGAATCCGAAGCAGGCTCCAGGCTCTGAGCTGTCAGCATAGAGCCCGACGCGGGGCTCGAACTCACAGACCGTGAGATCATGACCTGAGCCGAAGTCAGGCCGCTTAACCGACTGAGCCACCCAGGCGCCCCATATTTTTGATTTTCAAGGAACCTCCATTCTGTTTTCCATGGTGGCTGCACCAGTTTATACTCCCACCAACAATGCATGAAGGTTTCCATTGCTCCATATCCTTGCTAACACTTGTTATTTCTTGTGTTTTTGATACTAGCCATTCTGATTGGTGTCTCATTGTGGTTTTAATTTACATTTCCTTGATGATGAGTGATTTTGAGCATCTTTTATTGTGTTTGTTGGCCAATCTATATGTCTTGTTTGGAAAAATGTTTATTTTAGGTCCTCTGTCCTTTTATTTTTAAGTAATGTCTACACCCAGTGTGGGGCTTGAACTCATGACACCAAGATCATCAAGAGTTAAATGCTCCACCAACTGAGCCAGCCAGGTGCCTCAAACTCTGTCCATTTTTTAATTTAATTTTTTCGGTGTCCTTTTTTTTAATTTAGTATATTTTTTAATTTTTTATTTTTTTAAGTGAGTTCGACCCTCAACATGGACCTCGAAGTAATGACCCTGAGATTAAGAGTCATATGCTCTATCAACTGAGCCAGCCAGGCCACCCCTATTTATAGATTTTGGCTAATAATCCCTTATCAGATACATCATTTGCAGATATTTTTCCCATTCAGTGAATTGTCTTTTCATTTTGTTGAGGGTTTCCTATGCTGCGCAAAAGTATTTTATTTTGATGTAGTCCCAATGATTTATTTTTGCTTTTTTTCCCCTACCTAAGGAGACCTACCTAGAAAATTGTTTCTATGGCTGGTGTCAAAGATATTACCTTCTATGTTTTCTTTTAGGGGTTTTCTGGTTTCAGGTCTCACATTTAGATCTTTAATCCATTTTGAGTTAATTTTTGTTTGTGACTAAAAAGGGATCCAGTTTTGTTCTTTTGCATGTAGCTGTCCAGTTTTCCCAGCACCATTTGTTGAAGAGACTGTCTTTTCTCCATTGTTTGTTCTTGCCTCCTTTGTTGTAGATAACTTTGTTGTAGACCATATAAGTGTGGGGTTATTTTTGCGCTCTCTGTTCTGTTCCACTAATCTGTGTGTCTGTTTTTGTGCCTTTCCATACTGTCTTGATTATTACAGTATTGTAGTATATCTTGAAATCTGGGATTGTGATACCTTCAGCTTTGGTCTTCTCTCTAAAGATTGCTTTGGCTATTTCAGAGTCTTTTGTGGTTTTTCCATACAGATTTTGGTTTTGTTCTAGTTGTGTGAAAAATGTTGGTATTTGATAGGGATTATAGCCTGCTTTGGGTAGTATGGATATTTTAACAATGTTGATTCTTCTATTCCATGAGTATGGAATATCTTTTGAATCCTGTATTTCTCTTAACTGTGAAGGTATTAACCAGAAGGTTTTTTTGTTTTGTTTCAGTTTTCTGAAGTTTTCTTCTGCTCCTGGGACTCTTTTCCTCAGAATTCCTTTGTATTCTTTTTTTGGCCTGTCTTGTTAGAGACTTTGCTTAAAAATGTGGTGACTCTTAGGGGCTCAAGGTTGTGAGATCAAGCCTGGTGTAGGGCTCCATGCCCAGCCTGGATCCTGCCTAAGTTCTCTGTCTTCCTCTTCCTCTGCCCCTCCCCCCCTCGTGTGTGTGCACTCTCAAAAAAACTCCATAAAGAAATAAAAGAATTCCTACACTTGATCTTAGCCAAAAGGCTGAGAAGCGATTAAAAAATTAACAGAATTCCTTTAAAAAAGTGTGGTGACTCTTAGGCACCTATTTGAATTTAAGACAAGCTCCTGATGATTTGATTGGAAGCTCTGTGTGTGTGGGCAGGGATTGTTGCTGATTGCCTTCATTATAGGTGATCTCACTGGATTCTCTTATTAGGAGACCACCAGCTGGTTAGTTTATTGAGAGGGATGTCTTTCAGTCATCTGTTTGGGATTGACAGACCTGGTTACCAGTATTCTTTGAGCCAGATGTTTGGTGGAATTTCCTGTTCGGTTAGATTGTCAGTTAATTCTTCTTTTTCAGCATGGTAACCCTTTCCGCAGCTGTGCTTGGTGTCGTCAAATCCAGATTTCCTTTTACCGTTTCTGCATTTTTCGAGGATGGAGGTAGTTGACAAGTAGATTAGAGGGGAGTTTGGTTGTTTTTCAGATTATATCTGTCTCTCCTTTTTAGCTTCACCTGAACCCATTCTTTTAGGATACGTACGCCACCAGTGTGCCTGTGTGACTCCCTACCCCCTGGTGCCTGGTACCTAAAGTTCCTCCAGTTTCTGGTGCTATGTAGTCTAAGATACATTGGTTTTGGGCTTATCTTATTGCAGCAACCTTTTCTGATTTGTTAAGTCATTTACTCTTTGTCTCCTTTCTAGCTTCCAAAATTTTATAGCTGTTGTCTTCTCTTATGTTCCTTTTCTATTTGTGACTTCATGTCCTTTTATCTCACTTACTACGTTCTAGGAAGGAGAGTGGAATTAACTACCTGTGCTCGTGATGTGGTCTTTTCCCATTTCTTCCAAGGTCTTGTTTTATGTTTTAGTCTGTGCTTTTTACTTGATTTTTTTCCCCACTCATTTTACAGACATTTTTGAATCTTCCCATGGATTCTACTTTCCCCTTCATATTTTTCACTTTTCATTTTTTGCCTTTTCTCCTTCACTAGCTAGCTTCTTGGAAGAATAAAATTGTAGTTTATATTTCTGCTTCACCTGTCTAGTATAGTCTAGCCTCTTAGTTGTACATAATGATTGAGATATAACTTTGTTGTCATTTTAAGCAATTGTGTGTGAAATCTATATTTGCTGTAAGACTCTCATCATGGACACTTGTCCATTTTGTCTTTTAGTAACCTTTATATAAAGTTCATATACAAGAAATTCTTTTAATAACTTAGTGTCAGGAAAAGTGATTCCCTTGAGGATTTGATATAGTTTCTCCTTTTTGATAGCTCTGTGATACACATTCTGTTTTTCTTTTTGTTCTGGCTACCAGGCAGCCCAGAACCAAATCTAGTCTTTAGTTACATCAGTTGTATTAATCTGATTATTAGTATACTTGTTTCTTCCTTCTCTTCCTGTGGGGTTTAGGACTTCACCTCTTACCTCTGTTTCTCTGCGTGTTGATTTCATTCTCTCATACTACAGACTCTCTACTTCATGAGGCTGGAACCATGACTGCTGACAGCTCTTGGCTTTCATCTTCCCAGCCCCTTCTACCAGAGGAAGGGGCTCTCTTGAAGAATCCTGGGAAGGACTCTGATTGGCCTGTCTTGGATCATGTACCCACCAACCCTGTGGCTGGAGTGGGGAGGGTACTATGAATGGCAACCCTCACTAGAACTACATAGTTGGAGTCAGGGGTAAGAGCAGTTTCCCTAAATCAGGGGGATGTCCTTCATACTGGCTTTCAATGTTCATTTTTCTATTTTTGTTGTTATAATACAGGTTGTTTATTTGTACCCTGCCTCAGATCCTTTTCTGAAAAAAATTTGGGTGTAAATAAATAAGGGTGTAAGATACCACAAACTCCTGTTCACTCACCTTTGGTACTATTACATTGCCTCTGAAGTCTACCACTTGATTTTGCTGTTAACTTCCAATGGGCAAATCCAAAATTTTTTCAGTTTTCATTCTGTTTGATCCACTTTTCAGCATTTAAAACTGTGATCGTTCAGTTGCTCTGTGATCACTAGTGTTATTGGAAAAACTGATCATTCCATTGCAACTCTCTCTTCTCATGACTTGGGAAGCTGCTTTCTTCTTACCTCTTTAAACATTGCCTTTTGGTTTCCTGTTTGGTATGACTTCCTTACTTCTTTAACATTTAAGTTACACGATTGCTTTTCTGGATGGGTTATTCTATTATCTTAACTATGAAAAATTATGATGTACGCTTGGGGACTTAAGTATTAATATCACCTGAATAATTTTTTTTCTAGCCTTCAGATCCATATTTGCAATTATCTTTTGAATATCTGTATTTAGGTATCCTAGGCATCTTAAAATTGATTTCTCTACTTCTATAGTCAATGGCATAATTTAAGCTTTAATTTTTTTGTCTAGATTATTTCAATAGCTTGAATTAACTTATTTAGTTTTTGATAAGGTGATATATTGACATGGTTCAAAAATATAAAAAGATAAACTGTGGGGGCACTTGTCTGGGTCAGTCCATGGAGCATGCAACTCTTGGTCTTGGGGTTTTCAGTTCAAGCCCTACATTGGGTTTAGAGATTACTTAAAAATTGGGGGAAAAAAAAAGATAAACAGTGAAAAATTTTCCTCCTAAACCTCTTACATGCCTAGGTTTGCTTCCTAATTTCCCATTATTACTATCTTTTTATTCATTTTTCTAGTTTATATATATACTTTGCACATATGGACTCTTGTTTTTATTTCATTTCTACAAAATGTAGCATGTTATACATACCTGTTGCAAACTTCTCCCTTTTGGCTTCTTTCATTTTTAGTAGGGTCCATCTGTTTCAAGAGTATCTCCTATAAAGCATATGTGATTGTCCTTTCCCAGTTTTCTATAGTTTTTTTTTTATTTAATGTTTGTTTATTTTTGAGAGAGGGAGACAGAGCGTAAGCATGGGAGGGGCAGAGAGAGAAGGAGACACAGGATCTGAAGCAGGATCCAGGTTCTGAGCCGTCAGTGCAGAGCCCAATGCGGGGCTCAAACCCACGAACCATGAGATCATGACCTGAGCTGAAGTCGATGCTCAACCGACTGAGCCACCCAGGTGCCCCTCCTGTCGTGTTTCTTAACTCTTGGTGGAGGGAAACTTCCTTTTCTTGTCTATAGTATTTTTACTACAAGCATTGCATTTCTCACTGACCCCCCCTTTTTTTTTAAATAATTTTTTAAAATGTTTATTTTTGGGAGAGAGAGGGCAAGTGAGGGAGGGACAGAGAGAGGAGACAACTGAGCCACCCAAGCACCCCACTGACACTTTTTTTTTTTGAGAGTAATCTCTATGCCCAATGTGAGACTCAAACTCATGACTCCAAGTTGCATGCTCTACTGACTGAGCCAGCCAGGCACCCCTGACACATTTAATTTATGCATGGTGTATGGCTGGGTAAACACCTTTCCTCAGTGCCCTTGTCCTCAACAGTAATAAAAGCCTAGCAGTGCCTAGCTGGTGCAGTTGGCAGAGCCTGTGGTTCTTAATCTCAGGGTTGTGAGCTCGAGCCCCATGTTGGGCAGAGTTTACTTAAAAAAAAAAAATGTCGGGGAACCTGGGTGGCTCATTGATTTGAGCGTCTAACTGACTCTTGATTTTGGCTCAGGTCATGATCCCAGGGTTGTGGGATCAAGCCCTATGTCAGAGGACTCCTTGCTAGCAATACAGAGCTTGCCTGAGATTCTCTTTCTCTCTTTCTCTAAATAAGATAACTTAAAAAAAAAAGCTACTTTTGTGGTTGTGTAGTCGAGTTAGAAAGTTATGGTATCTGGTAGGCTCTGTCAGAAGAGCATGCAACTCTTGATCTCGGGGGTCATGAGTTCGAGCTCCACCATTGGGTGTAGAGATTACTTAAATAAATAAATAAACTTAAAAAAAAATAAAAAAGAAATTTATGGTATTGCTCTAGAGCCAAGTCGAAAGTACGGCTGCCCTAACAAGATATCAAGTCTTTTTCCATCTGTATTATTCCTACCTCTCTCATTACCGCTTTCTCTACCCTGTCTTCTATATAGCTGTGAGCAGACAAATACTTCTACATGCTGTCTCAGATGCCTCCAGTGCTTTTGTGTTCTCCAAGCCCCATAGTGCAAAGCATTGTTTCTTTTTTTTTTTTTTTAATGTTTATTTACTTTTGACAGAGGAACAGAGTGTGAGCAGGGGAGGGGCAGAGAAAGAGGGAGACACAGAATCCGAAGCAGGCTCCAGGCCCTGAGCTGTCAGCACAGAGCCCAACGCAGGGCTCAAATTCAAAAACCGTGAGATCGTGACCTGAGCCGAAGTCGGTGCTTAACTGACTGAGCCACCCAGGCTCCCCAAAGTATTATTTTCTATCTTAAGAAAATTTGTTCTGTTTTTTTGCATACTAAGTATAGGCATGCTCATTTTTGAGAAAAAAAAAAATCATAATCTTCACCCAAAGGCTTTGAGGTAGTGTGATAGTAATGTTAAGATCACAGGCTTGGAGTTCAGTGGACTAGATACATGACTGGGTGAGGTTATCGTCTAAGCCTCAGTTTCCTCATCTGCAGGAAAGCAAGAAGCTCTCTTTATTATGTGCCAGCTTTATATAAAGGAGTATATAATTTTCTCTCTCAACAAGACAGTGAAATAGTCACTATTTTTATGTATTGTTTTTAAATGATGAGGCAACTTGGGACATAGAGAGGTTTAGTAATTTGTTGACTGGGTAAGCCGGGTTTTGAACTCTGGGCACTCCAGAGATGCTCTTTTTTTTTCTTTTTAATGTTTTTTTTTGAGAGAGAGCGAGACAGAGAGAGAGTGCAAGGCAGGGAGGGGCAGAGAAAGGGGGACAGAGGATCTATGCTGACAGCACAGAGCCCAGTGTGGAGCTCGAACCCATGAACCGTGAGATCATGATCTGAGCCAAAGTTGGTTGCTCACCTAAGTGAGCCAGACAGATGGCCCTACAGATGATGTTCTTAAGTGTTATGCTGTGCTACAAATTATAGTTGAAGCAGGTAACCAGAAGTGTTAATACATGTGTATATGTGAATATCTTCATCTTCATGTTTTAGAACAGGAGAAAAATGAACGAGTATCCGTGTGGTGAGATTAGGAAATATAGTTGACCCTTGGGTTTGAATTGTCTGGGTCCACTTGGGTATTTTTGATAAACACAGTATTGTAAATGTATTTTATTTTTCTTATGCTTTTCTTAATATTTCTTTTTTCTCTCTTTTTTTAAAAAATGTTGATTTATTTATTTTGAGAGATTGAGTGCACATGCAAGCAGGGGAGAGGCAGAGAGGGAGGGAGAGAGAATCCCAACAAGCTTCATCTTCAGCACAGAGCCTGACGCTGGGCTCAGTCTCATGAAAGTGAGATTAGGACCTGAGCTGAAATCAAGAGTCTGTGGTTCAGTCAACTGAGCTACCCAGGCGCCCCGTCTTTTCTCTTTATTATAAGACAATGTATTGTCAGACAGTAAGACAGTATTACAATACGTGTAACATAAAACATATGTTGGTTGTTGTGGTACAGCTTTTAGTCAACAGTAGATTAATAGTAAAGTTCTTGGGGATTCAGAGTTGTGTATGGATTTCTGACTGCATGAGAGTTGGCACCCACAATCTCCATGTTGTTTAAGGGTCAGCTGTAGATCATCAGTTATAAGGACACTATTCCTGGATGCCTGCCTGGCTCAGTTGGTAGAACATGCGACTCTTTTTTTTTTTTTTTAATAATTTATTGTCAAATTGGTTTCTATACAACACCCAGTGCACATCCCAACAAGTGCCCTCCTCTGTGCCCGTCACCCACTCTCCCCCCTCCCAAGAGCATGCGACTCTTGATCTCAGGGTTGCGCTCCATGTTAGGTGTAGAGATTACTTAAAAATAAAACCTTTGAGGGGTGCTTGGGCGGCTCAGTCGGTTAAGCTTTGGACTTCAGCTCAGGTCATGATCTCATGGTTCATGAGTTCAAGACCCTGCATCGGGCTCTGTGCTGACAGCTCAGGGCCTGGAGCCTGCTTCGGATTCTGTGTCTCTCTCTCTCTCTCTGCCCTTCCCCTGCTCGTGCTGTCTTTATCTCTGAAGAATAAATAAAGTTTAAAAAAAAAATCTTTACAAAAAAAAAAAAAGGACACTATTCCTTCATGGTTGGTTTTCTTTCTTGAGGTTTTTAGGTTTTGTGTATATTTTAACATCTTGTTTCTACTTTATTTCCTTTGTCTTTAAAGTTAGGAAGGAGAAATTTAAATGGGTTGTATCACTATGAAAATTTTGTTTTACATAGACTTTCCAGAAGTTTTTTTAATATTCAGTTCTTTGGCAACACATTATTAATATTTATGGATGCTTGACTGCTTTCATTAACTGATTGTTTTTAGGAAGTGTTGAGTTTTCTCTCTGAAACACACGCATCCTCTGGTTGTCTTTGTTATATGGATAACATATGTCAGAGTGTGTTTCTTTTGTCATTTGAACAAATAGCTTCGTATTATAGAATATAAGAGGATTAATATTTTACTTATCAAACAACACTTTTCATTTCTCTGGACCAGCCTTATGCATTTTTTTTTTAAAAGCTTTTTTTTTAATTTTTTTTATTTTTTTAACATTTATTTATTTTCGAGAGACATAGAAACAGAGCATGAGCAGAGGAAGGGCAGAGAGAGAGGGAGACAGAGAATCGGAAGCAGGCTCCAGGCTCTGAGCCGTCAGCACAGAGCCTGATGTGGGGCTCGAACTCACAGACCGCGAGATTATGACCTGAGCCGAAGTCGGCCGCCTAACCGACTGAGCCACCCAGGCGCCCCCAGCCTTATGCATTTTAATTAACTCTTGTGCGCACACGCGTACCATTTGTTTACTTATTTTTAATTGTAGCCAGTAGATGGACAATTAAGACGAAATGATAAAATGACTATCCGCATACTTATCAACCAAGATTAATAAGCAGAGCATTGCCCATACCTTTGACCTCTGTGTGCCCTTCTCTGGTCGGATTTTCCATTTCCCCTGAAGGAAACACTTTACTGAGTTTTATGTTGTTCTTTTCTTCAGTTTAATTTCTTCACAATATAAGTTGTGACAGTTTTGAACTTAATGTAAATAGATAATGCATTAATGATTTTTGTAAGTTTATTATTTGAGAGAGAGAGAGAGAGAGAGAGGTAGCGTGCACAAATGGGAGAGGGCCAGAGAGAGAGAGAGGGAGACACAGAATCCCAAGCAGGCTCCAGGCTCTGAGCTGTCAGCACAGAGCCCGACGCAGGGCTTGAACTCAGAAACTGAGATCATGATTCAAGTCGAAGTTGGATGCTTAACCGACTGAGACACCCAGACATCCCTTTTTTTTTTTTTTTTTTTTTGGTTCATAGTATGTTTTTGGGATTAATCTGTTTGGTGCATGTAGCTATAGTTGATTTATTTTTATTGTTGTATAATATTTCAGGTTGTGAAGTTATTCATTCTGTTGTTTACAGAGTTTTTTATCTGTGGGTTTGGTACTACGAACACCTATTATGAATATTTTTGTACACATGCAGGAATTTCTCTAGCTTACCTCAAACTGCTTGGCATGGTCTAAAAAGGGTCATAAAATCATATTAATAGAGAGTAACCAACATTAAAAAATGACATAGAACAAAAGAAAATTCACAGTGCATTTTCAGTATCTAGTATATGTATATAGGGTTGCAATATAAAGCATATTTCTTAGAGTGGTTCATGGTCAGAAAGGTTTTGGAAACCCTGCTCCAGGGATGCCTGAGTGGTTCAGTCTGTTGAGCTAAGTGTCAAATTCATGATTTTGGGTCAGGTCATGCTCTCATGTTTGATGGGTTGGAGCCCCATGTGGAGCTCTGCGCTGATACTTTGGAGCTGCTTGGGATTCTCTCTACCTTTCTCTCCCCCTCTCCCACTCTCCCACTCTCCCACTCTCACTCGGATGCTTTCTCTCTCTCTCTCAAAATAATTAAACTTAAAAAAAAAAAAACCAAAAAAACAAAACACTGCTCCAGGGCATATACTTAGAAGTGGAGGTATGAGATTGGCGGGTTCATTTTCAGAAGTGGTGTTTCAGTTTATTTTCCCACCACCCACCAGTGAATGATCTCTTTGCTCTGTTTACATCCTTAACGAATGCAAAGTATGTCGGTCTCTCTCTTAGTCATTTTGGTAGTTGTATGGTAGTATCTTGTCGTGATTTTTAATTTGCAGTTTTCTGATTACTAATGATGGTGAGTACCTTTTTGTATATTTATAGGTCATAAGGATTTTCTCATTTGTGACTTGGATATGGCTTCTCCATGTCAGTGGTTCATTTAGTTTATTCTTTTAAAAAATGACTTTTATTTTTTTATTAAAAAACTTTTTTAACGTGTATTTGTTTTTGAGAGAGACAGAGTGCTAGTGGCGGAGGGGCAGAGAGAGAAGGAGACACAGAATGCGAAGCAGGCTCCAGGCTCTGAGCACAGAGCCTGACACGGTGCTTGAACTTGGGAATGGTGAGATCATGACCTGAGCCAAAGTCGGGCATGTAACCGACTGAGCCACCCAGGTGCCCCCAGAAAACATTTTTTAAACATTTATTCATTGTTGAGAGAAGCACAGAGACAGAACATGAGTAGGGGAGGGGCAGAGAGAGAGAGGGAGACACAGAATGGGAAGCGGGCTCCAGGCTCTGGGCTGTCAGCACAGAGCCCGAAGTGGGACCTGAACCGACAAACTGTGATATCATGCCCTGAGCCGAAGTTGGATGCTTAACAGCTTAACCAACTGAGCCACCTAGGCGTCCCCAGAATTTAGTTTTTTTTTAAAGTATATTTCTTTTGAGAGAGGCAGTGTGCATGTGTGAGTGGGGAGCGGCAGAGAGAGAGAGAGAGAGAGAGAGAGAGAGAGAGAATCACAAGCAGGCTGTGCTAACAGCTTGGAGCCCAACTTGGGACTCGATATCAGGAACCGTGAGATCACGATCTGAGCCAAAATCAAGAGTCAGATCTTAACCAACTGAGCCACCCAGGCACCCCCAGAATTTATTTTCTTTTTATGACTGAATAGTATTTGATTGTATATATGTACCACATTTTGTTTATGCACTTATCTATTGATGGATATTTGGTTTATTTTTACTTTTTGACTATTCTGCAGCTGTTGAACATTGGTGAGTTGTCTTTTTTTTTTTTTCTGTTATAAGGGGTGAAATTGTTGGATATTATAATTCTCTTTTTTTTTTTTTGTAAGTTTATTTATTTTGAGAGAGAGGGCATGTGTGGTAGGGGCAGAGAGAGAGGTAAAGAAAGAATTCCAAGCAGGCTCTGTGCTGTCAGCATAGAGCCCAATGCGAGGCTTGAACTCATGAAAGGTGAGATCATGATCTGAGCCAGAATCAAGAATCAAACACTAACCGAGTGAGCCACCTAGGAACTCCGTGTAACTTTTTGAGGAAGTACTGAAATGTTTTTCCCAGAGGCTGCACTATTTTACATTTCTATCAACAGTTTGTGAAGGTTCTAGTTTCTCCCCATCCTCTCCAGCTCTTGTTATTTTCTGTTTCATTTCTTTTGAAATTATAGCCATAGAAGTGCTATCTCCTTGTGGTTTTGATTGGTATCTCCCTATAGTGATGGTGCGCAGCTTTTCAAAATGTGCTTTTTGGCCATTTGTAAATCTTTTGAGAAATGACTATTTTATTTTTTGCCCATTTTATGATTGGGTTGTCTTTTTGTGGTTGAAGTATAAGAATTAAAATTTTTTTTTTAATGTTTTATTTATTTTTGAGAGAGAGAGCGCGCATCTGAAGCAGGCTCCAGGCTCTAAGCTGTCAGCACAGAGCCCAGTGTGGGGCTCAAACCCACAGACTGCGAGATCATGACCTGAGCCAAAGTCGGACAGTCACCTGACTGAGCCACCCAGGCACCCCTCTTTTGCCACTTTTATGTAGTTTTCAGTCTACAAGTTCTGTACACATTTTGTGGATTTATACCTAAGTATTTAATTTTTTGGGAAGCAATTGAAAATAGTATTGAATGTTTAATTTTGCTACCATGGAATTTATCAGTAGTACATGGGAGTAACAATTGATTTTTATATTTATCTTAGATCTTGCAACCATGCTGAATTCATTTATGAATTATAGGAGTTTTATTATAGATTCTTTGGTATTTTCTATGTAGGTAATTGTGTTATCTGCAGGTAGGGTTATTTTTATTTCTTTCTTCCCAATTCATATGCCTTTAATGCTTGCCTGATTGTTCTGGCTTGAAATTTTAGCATGGTTTGATTTAAGATTTAAGACCTTTGGGAAAAGCATTCACTCCATGATGAAAACAGCTAAGTAGGCTTTTTTGCAGTTGATGAAAACCCTGTAGGGTGTTTTATTGATGCCTAAGTTGAGGAAGTCTACCTGATTGTATTCCTATTTTTCTTATTTATTTATTTAAAAAAGTCATGAATGGGTGCTAAATTTTGTCGGGTACTTTTTCTGGCATTAATAGATGTACTTTTTTTTTTTTAACGTGTTGATATGATAAATTATGTTCATTGATTTTGAATATTACTTAAGTGGAGTAAGCCCTGCTTGATATGGCAATAACTCTTTTTATGTGTTACAGGATTTTGTTTATATTTTGTTAAGGATTTTTGTATCTCCATTCATGAGAGAGACTGCTTTGTAGTTTTTTCTTTTCATACTCTATATATGGTGTTGGTATTGGAGTAATAGCAGCTTTGTAGAATGAGTTGGGAAAAATGCTTCACTTTCTGTTTTCTGGAAGAGATTGTATAGAATTATTGTTAATTCTTTAGATGGTTGGTACACTCATCCACTGAAACTATCTGGATCTTCATATTTCTTTTTTGGGAGTTTTTAAAGTACAAATTAAAATTTAAAAATAGTTACAGGGCTAGGAGTTCCTGGCTAGCTCAGTCGGAAGAGCATATGACTCTTGATTTTGGGGTCTTGAGTTCAAGCCCCATGTTGGGCGTAGAGATTACTAAAAAAAAATAAAAATAAAAAAAAAATAGTTACAGGGTTATTCACATTACAAGTTTCGTAATTGGTGAGTCATTTGCGTCTTTCAAGGAAGGGATTCATCTTATCTAAGCCGTCAGTTATGCGTGTGAAGTTGTTCATGGTATTCCCTGATTATCTTTTTGATGTCTGCAGCATCTGTGCTGATATCCCCACAGTTTCATTTTTGATACTGGTGATTTGTTTTCTTTCCTCTTCTCTGTCAATGTTGCTGGAGGTTTATCAATTTTATTGATCTTTTCAGAGAAGCAGCTCCTTCCTTGTTTTGTTGATTTTTTTTTCCTATTTCAAATTTCATTGATTTCTACTCTTTATTTTTACCTGCCTTCTGCTTGCTTTGGGTTTATTTATTTATTTATTTATTTATTTTAGTTTCCTGAGGTAGAAGCTTCAGTTACTGATATGAGACTCTGATTTTTCTGTGCATGGTTATAAATTCCCCTCTTATCACTGGCTTAGCAATGTCCTATAAATTTTAGTATGTTGTGTCTTCTTTTTGAGTTCATTTTATTTTTTTCATATTCTTCACAATTTCATTTTTCATTGTGTCACTTTCTTGCCTCTGTGAGTTTTCTTTTTTGTTAACTTATTAAAAAAATTTTTTTTAATGTTTGTTTATTTTTGAGAGAGCTAGAGACAGAGCACAAGGGGGAGGAGTGTCAGATAGAGTGGGAGACCCAGAATCCAAAGCAGGCTTCAGGCCCTGAGCTGTTAGCTTGCAGCCCGATGTGGGGCTTGAACCCATGAACTGTGAGACCATGCATGACCTGAGCCGATGTCGGACACTCAACCGACTGAGCCACCCAGGTGCCCCTATTCGAGTACTTTTTCAGTCTCACTTTCTATCTCCTTTTCTTCCTGAGGGACTGTTCATTTTTGTTTCTTCTGTTGCTTATATTGAATAATTTTAATTGTTCTATCATCTAGTTCATGGATTCTTTTACTCTCTTTACTTGATTCTGCTATTAAAGTCATTTATTGAGCTCTTTATTTTGTTTATTGTACTTTTCAGTTCTAAGAATTTCCATTTGGTTCTTTATATTTTAGATTTTTGCTGAGGCTTTCTGTATTTAATTTCTGTGTTTGTAATTGCTCATGGAATCATTTATTTTTATTATTTTTTATTTTTTAAGTTTATATATTTGAGAGAGAGAGTGCAAAGCAGAGAAGTGGGGAGAGAGAATCCCAAGCAGGCCCTGCATTGTCAGTGCAGAGCCTGATGTGGGGCTTGACCCACAAACCTTGAGATCATGACTTGAGCCGCAATCAAGAGTGAGATGCTTAATTGACTGAACCAGCCAGGCGCCCCTGGAATTATTTTTTTACAAAAGATTTAATTTAAGTAATCTCTACACCCTATGTGGGGTTTGAATTTATAATCCTGAGATCAAGAGTTGTATCCTCTACTGACTGAGCCAGCCAGTCACCCCCTCATGGGTCATTTTTATTATGGGTGCTTTAAAATCTTCATCATGGGGTTCCTGGGTGGCTCAGTTGGTTAAGAGTCTGACTTCCGCTCAGGTCATAGTCCCATGTTTCGTGGGTTCGAGCCCCACATTGGGCTCTGTGCTGACAGCTCAGAGTCTGGAGCGTTCTTTGGATTCTGTGTCTCCCTCTCTCTCTCTCTCTGCCCCTCCCCTGCTTGCACTTTGTCTCTCTCTCAAAAATAAATTTTTTTTTTTTAATCTTCATCAGAAGATGCTAACATTTGGGGTGCCTGAGTGGTTCAATTGGCTGGGTATCCAACTTCGACTCAGGTCATGATCTCATTGTTGGTGAGTTTGAGCCCCACAGTGGGCTTACTGCTGCTAGTGCAGAGCCTGCTTTGGATCCTCTGTCCTCCTCTTTGACCCACCCCTACTCATGCTGTCTCTCTTAAGAATAATAATAATAAAATTTTTTTTTAACGTTTATTTATTTTTGAGAGACCTAGAGACAGCATATGAGCAGGGAAAGGGCAGAGAGAGAGGGAGACACAGAATCCGAAGCAGGCTCCAGGCTCTGAGCCATCAGCACAGAGCCCGACGCGGGGCTCGAACTCACAGACTGTGAGATCATGACCTGAGCCAAGTCGGCCGCTTAACCAACTGAGCCACCCAGGCGCCCCAGAATAATAATAATAATAGTAATAATAATAATAATAATAATAATAATAATAATAATAATAATAAAGATTAATTCTAACATCTGTCAGATGTTAAAATTACAAATATCTCCGTGTAGACATTTGTTGATTATCTTTTTCATTCTATTTGAGATCTTGTTTTTGTTATGATAAATGATTTTTTTTAAGTTTATTTTATTGATTTTGAGAGAGAGAGAGAGCATGGCAGAGAGAGAGAGAGGGAGAGAGAATCCCAAGCAGGCTCTATACTGCCAGTATGGAGCCCGATGTGGGGCTCGAACCCATAAAACATGGGTTTAAGACCTTAGCTGAAATCAAGGATTGGATCCTTAACCAGCTGAGCCACCCAGGTGCCCATATGACATTGATTTTTGATTGAAACCTGGACATTTTTGTGTTAAATTACGGGACTTTGCATCTCACACAAACCTGCTTTAGCTGGCTATTTCTGACACTTGTCTGATAGGAGTTGTGGGTGTCAGCTGCTTATGCCAGATGTGGGATGAAGTTCACATTCCCTCTTGGACCTTTGTTGACATTTGAGGGAGGTTGCTTGTTAATGCTGAGCAGACGTATGAATTATGGTGCTCTACCTGATCTCCACAAGAGATGTAGCTTTAGTTATCACTGTGTGTTGGTGAAACTCCTAACTCTTTGCTAGACCTTCTGACACCACCCCAGGGGCCAGGGTCAGTTCTCCTGTTACAGCCAGATGGAGGTGAAAGTCCAGGCTTTGCTTATTGCCTCCATTGACACAATGGGGGGACATGCTCATTACCAGCCATGAGACTGAGAATTCTTGTTCCCTGTTTGTCCTGCTCTTACACTACCCCAGGGGTAGTCTTGGAATGACTCCTCATCTTACGAGAGTGGATGCCTAGGCTCCTTGCTTGACCATTGCAGCAGTGGGCGGGATGTGATGTGCTGGAGTAGTGTAGCTACTGTCTAAAAGTTTTCTTTTCTAGCTAATATGAGCTCTTCCTGGTTGTTTGTGTAGCAAGAGAGAGGAATCCTTTTGTTCGAGCCTTTTTTGGGGGGGTCTGTTCTGTGCTTATTGGTGTTTCTGGGTTGCTGAGTTCTTCCATTCAAAGAGTGGAAAATATGAGGCAGAAAGTAAGCCTAGGGAACCTCACTACCATGTTATTCCTTGGGTCCCGTGGTTTCTAGCTAATTTGACTTAACATTTTTCAGAATGTATTTATTTCATTTATAATGTCCACAGTGTTTGTATTGCCTAAGAGGGAAAAGTACATCTAAATCATCCAGTAAATGGAGAAGTCTAGCCTTTGATTTCAGTGAGTTGACTCTATTCTTTATTTGTAGTTCATTGATTTCTGCTCTGATCTTTAGTTTTTGTCCTTTAATTTTTTGAGGTACAAGGTGAGTCATTGATTTGAGATTTCTAACAGGTATTTAGTACTATAACTTTCCCCCTCATGTATTGCTTTAACTGCCTTCCACAGATATGGGTAACTTTTGTTTTCATTTTTATCATTTAAAAATAGTTTCAATTTTCTCTTTTGGTTTCTTTTTTAACTTATTGGTCAGAGAAAATTCTTTGTATTACTTGAAACCTTTAAAGTTTATCAGTAGTTGCTTCATGGCCAGAATATAGATCTGTCTTGGTGAATCTTCAATATGTTCTTGAATAAGAATGTGTATTTTGCTAGTTTATGTAGAGTATCCTGTCAATGTCACTTAATGTCAGTTTGTTTGATGGTATTCTTGTTGATAATGTTGTTCAAATTTATTATATTCTTACTGATTTTCTGTTTACTGGTTCTATCAATTGAGAAAGGTTTGTCGAAATCTCCAAATATAATCGTGGGTTTCCCCATTTCTTTTTGTAGTTCTGTTATTACTTCATGTAGTTCAAAGCTGTTATTAGGTGAATAAATGTTTAGGATTTTTGTATCTTCTTAATGAGTAAAGCCTTTAACTTTGTAAAATCATCCTGTTTCCTTCTGATATTGTTGATTTTTACGTCTTTTTATGGAAGTGTAATTAACGTACAGTGTTATATTAGTTTTAGGGGTACAATATTATTCAACAATTCTGTATATTTCTCAGTGCTCATCAAGATAAATATACTCTAATCACCCAGTTACACTTCACCATTTTCCATTTTACTCCCCACCCCCCACCTTCCCCACTGGCAGCCCCCAGTTCTCTGTATTTATGGATCTGTTTCTGTTTTGTTTGTTCATTTACTCGTTTTCTTTTTTAGATTCCACACATAAGCGAAATCATACGGAATTTGTCTTTCCTTGTCTGACTTATCTCAGCATTATTCTCTCTAGGTTCATTCATGTTGTTGCAAATGGAAAGATTTTATTCTTTTTTTTTTTTTTTAAAGGCTGAGTAATATTCTGTTACATACACACACATGCACACCTTCTTTATCCATTCATCTACCCATAGACACTTTGGTTGCTTCCAGATCTTGGCTATTGTAAATAGTAAAGATAGAAGTGTGTATATCTTTTTGAATTAGTGTTTGTTTTATTCGGGTAAATACTCAAGGAGAATTACTAGATGTATGTTACTTCTATTTTTAATGTTTTGAGGGACCACCATCCTGTTTTCCACAGTGGCTGCATCAATTTGCATTACCACCAACAGTGCAGGAAGGTTTCTTTTTCTCCATATTCTCACTAATACTTATTTCTTGTCTTTTTTGATTTTAGCCATTCTGACAGGGTTGGGGTGAGGTGATCTCTCATTGTGGTTTTGATTTGTATTTCCCTGGTGATGAGTGATGTTGAGCATCTTTTCATGTGTCTGTTGGCCATCTGGATGTCTCCTTTGGAGAAATGTCCATTCAGGGCTTCTAGCCTGCTTTTTAATCAGAATTTTTTTTTTTTTTTTTTTTTTTTTTTTTTTGGTGTTGAGTTGGTTCTTTGTGTATTTGGATATTAACCCCTTATCAGATATTATCATGTACAAACATTGTCTCCATTCAGTGAATTGCCTTTAGTTGAGGGTATCCTGTGTGAAAACATTTTATTTTGATGTAGGCCCAAAGTTTATCTTTGCTTTTGTTTGCCTGAGGAGACATATCTAGAAAAATTTTTCTATGGCTGATGTCAAAGATAGTACTGCCCATGTTTTTTTCTAAGAGTTTTCTGGTTTCAGGTCTTATATTTAGGTCTTCAATTCATTTTGAGTTTTTTTGTGTGTGGGTGACTAAGAAAGTGGTCCATTTTTGTTCATTTTTTTTTTTTAATGTATGTTTTATTTTTGAGAGAGGGAGTGTGAGCAGGGGAGGGGCAGAGAGAAGGAGACAGACTCAGAAGCAGGCTCCAGGCTCTGAGCTGTCAGCCCAAAGTCCTATGAGGAGCTTGAACTTGTGAACTGTGAGATCATGACCTGAGCTGAAGTCAGACACTTAACTGGTTGAGCCCCCCAAGTGCCCTCAGTTTTGTTCTTTTGCATGTAGTCATCTAGTTTTTCCAGCACAATTTGTTAAAGCAACTCTCTTTTCTCCATGATGTATTCTTGCCTCCTTTGTCATAGATTAATTGACCATATAAATGTGGGGTTGTTTTTGAGCTCTTTGTTCTGTTCCACTAATTTATGTGTCTGTTTTTGTGCCTTTCCATACTATTTTGATTATTATAACATTTGAAATTATATTATAATATAATTGAAATAGAATTGAAATTCAGTATAATTGAAATTATATTATATCTTGAAATCTGGGATTGTGATACCTCCAGCTTTGGTCTTCTCTCTCAAGATTGCTTTGGCTATTTGGAGTTTTTTGTGGTTCTATATTCTAGTTCTGTGAAAAATGTTCGTATTTTCTTAGGGATTGTAGTTTGCTTTGGGTGGTATGGATATTTTGACATTAAGTAAATGAATTTCTTTTATGAGTTTAATCAATTTCTTCCATCAGTGTTTTATAGTTTTCAGAGTATAGGTCTTTCACCTCCTTTGATTAAGTTTATTCATAGGTATTTTGGTGTAATTATAGATGGGATTATTTTTTACATTTTTCTTTCTACTACTTTATTATTTATTTATTCTTTAATGCTTGTTATTTTTGAGAGAGAGAGAGAGGAGACAGAATGTGAGTGGGGGAGGACCAGAGAGAGAGGAAGACATAGAATCTGAAGCAGGGTCCAGGCTCCAAGCTGTCGGCACAGAGCCTCATGTGGGACTCGAACCCATGAACTGTGGGATCATGACCTGAGCGGAAGTCTGACACTTAACTGCCCAAGCCACCCAGGCTTCCCTCTCTACTTTGTTATTACAGAAATGCAACAAAGTTCTGTACATTACTCTTTTATCTTGTGATTTTACTGAATTCATTTACAGTATAAGGTTTTGGTGGAGTCTTTAGAATTTTATATGTATAGTATCATGTCATCTGCAAATAGTGACAGTTTTACCTCTTCCTTAGCAATTTGGATGCTTTTTATTTCTTTTTCTTTTCTGATTGCTGCATCTAGGACTTCAGTGCTGTGTTGACTAAAATGGTCACAGTGAACATCCTTGTCTCCAGTCTCTGATCTTACAGGAAAAACTTTCAGTTTTTCACTATTGACTATGAGGTCAGCTGTGGGTTTTTCATATATGGCCTTTATTATGTTGAGATATCCCTACTCAGCCTACTCAGCCCTCAACCTACTTTGTTGAGGGTTTTTATCATGAATAGATGTTGTACTTTGTCAAATGCCTTTTCTGCATCTACTGAGATCATATCACTTTTATCCTTTCTCCTATTAATGTGATGTATCACGTTGATTCATTGCAAATATTGAACTACTTGCATCTCAAGAATAAAGCCCACTTGATTATGGTGAATGATTCTTTTAAATTATTGTTGGATTCCATTTGCTAATATTTTGTTGAGGATTTTGGCAACTATATTAGACATAATAGGCTTTCGTAGTTCTCTCTTGTGTCTTTATCTAGTTTTTGTATCAGGTAAATGCTGGCCTCGTAGAATATATTTGGAAGCTTTCTTTCCTCTTCTTTTTTTTTTTGGTAATAGTTTGAGAAGAATAGGTATGAACTCTTCAGATGTTTAGTAGAATTCACCTTTGTTGAATCCACTATCTTTGTGAAATAATCCTTTTTTTTAATAATAATGATTTTTAAATCTATTTTAAGAGATATTAATATAACCATTTTTACTTTATTTTGATACTCCATGATGTAATATGAACTTTTTCTCTGGCTGCTTTAAAAGATATTTTTTATTTGTCTCTGAATTTTGGCAATTATAACCATATGTTTTAGTTTGCATTTCTTTCTTTGGATATAGTTGACACACAGTTTACATTTCTGTATGTTTCTATTGCTTGGTGTTTAAAGAGTGCTGTTGTTCTATGTGTTTATAATATCATTAAATATAGCAAATTGTTGACATTTTTCCCAGTTTTTTCACCTGCATTACTCCTTGTTAGTGGCTCCAAATTCAAGTATACTTGTTTTTTTGAAGTTATCTTTCAGCTAGCTTATACCCTTTTCATTCATTTTTAGGCAAACTCTACTCTTGGGGCTCAAACTCATGACCCCAAGATCAGTGTCATGTGCTGTATTTACTGAGCCAGCCAGGTGCCCCAAGCTCTGTTCATTTTTTGAAGTACTTTTTCTATGTGTTTCATTTTGGTCATTGGCCATTACTTGTTTCTTGTGCCGTAAATCTTATTGGGTGTATTTTTCATTTTCGACCTTGGTAATTTTCATGTCTAGAAGTTCAGATTTTTAAAAACTCCTATTCAAATTTCTACTTAACATGTTTAATGTTTTTGCCAGCTTTTTGAACATACGGAGTGTATTCACCAAAATCGTTTTAAAGGATTTGTGTACTAATTTTGTTATCTGTTATCTGTCTTTTCAAGATAGGTTTGACTGACCTGGTATTTGTTTCATTATTGAATGTAATTTGTTGCTTCTGTGTGTATGTCATTTTAAGTTTATATTGATTTTTAGCCATTGTGTATTTTATCTTGTTATGTTCTCCATTTTAGTATGCCTAAATATACTTTTATACTTTGTTGTATGACATGGTTATTTGCAAAGTTTGTCCCTTTTGGGTTTTGCTTTTATGTTTTTTTGGCTACGTCAGAGCTTTGTTTGGTCTAGGGTTAACTTTTCCCTCTTTTTGAGATAATCCTTCTTAGTACTCTGATGCAGTATTAATTATTGACTTTTCGGAACTAAAAACTTTGCATCCTTCTGTGAGTTCTGGTGCTGGGGTTGTTTCTAAATCATCTGGTGATTCTCTACCTGGCCTTGAATAGTTCTTTCACATGCAAATACTGATTACTTCCTCAGCATTTTCTGGGCTGGGGTTCTGTAGATCCCTTCATTTTTCTCTTTCTCTAGCTCTCTACTCGCACCAGTATCCCTTGTGAGCTCTAACTACTTGGCTTTCTGGGACGCTCAACTCTTTCTTCATCTTGCTCTGCCTGGGTTCCTTCTCCCTGTTCCATGACCTGGAAACTCAAGGCAGTAAGCTGGGAAAATGTATGGCCTCTGTTGTTGTTGTTGTTTTTTCCGGGATCACTGTCTTTCATTACTTGTCCAAAATCTTCAGTGCTGTTGTTTCATACATTTTGGTAGGTTTTGCGTTATCTCAACACAAAAGGTTGAATCTAGTTCCTTTTACTCAATCTTAACTAGAAGTGATATTATTGTGGTTTTATCGTACATTTTCATAATGACTAGTGATATTGAGCACATTTTAATTTACTTGTTGACCATTTGTGTGTTTTCCCTTGTGAAGTATTTGGTCAAATTTTCCTTTTTTTTTTTTTTCTTCCTCCAATTCTGTCTTTTTAAAGATCCTCATGTGTCCTGGATACTAGTCTTTTGTTAGATAAATGTTTTGAAGTACTTTCTCCAAGTCCGTGTTTTTTTGTTTTTTTCTCCTTTTCTTTTCTTTCTTTTTTTTAATGTTTATTTCATTTTGAGACAGAGCGTGAAAAGAGGAGGGCAGAGAGAGAGTGGGAGACACAGAATCCAAAGCAGGCTCCAGGCTCTGAGCTGTCAGCACGAGCGTGATGTGGGGCTTGAACTCACCGAGCCATGAGATCATCACCTGAACTGAAGTCAGACGCTTACCGACTGACCCACCTAGGTGCCCCAAGATAGATTATTTTAGATTTATTTTTTATCTTTTGCTTAAAAAAAAAGAAGACGTTATAGTGGTAAATGTTTTATCCTACAGATAACTTCTTTATGCCACAGTTATATCTTTCGTATAATTGAGGAAGATCAAACTTAAAACCTTTTCTTTTATCGTTTTATGTATTCTTACCATTTATAATATTATTTTCAATTATCACCTTGTTGTTTTTGTAATATGATGGTAATCACAGTGTGGGCAAACCAATATAGTATAGTAGATTGTTGCGTAACCACAGCTTCCTGAAGATCAGTATTTTGTTGGCTGTACTTGATCTATTGGACTATAATGGGTTTTATCCTTTGGCAAGGAATCTAATATAAAGTAGAAAAAGTATTTGGAAATTGACATTCTGAAGATGGAAAATAACTGCATCATTTTTTGCTATGCTGTATGATGCAGAAAAGAAAGAGCCACGTTGTATAACTTGGCATTTGTTTGGCCATTTCAATTAAAGTTTTGTTTTGTTTTCTCTAAAATGTGAGGTTGTTTTTTTTTTTTAACATTTATTTATTTTCGAGAGACATAGAGACAGAGCATGAGCAGGGGAAGGGCAGAGAGAGAGGGAGACACAGAATCTGAAACAGGCTCCAGGCTCCGAGCCATCAGCACAGAGCCTGACGTGGGGCCCGAACTCACAGACCGTGAGATCATGACCTGAGCAGAAGTCGGCCGCTTAACCAACTGAGCCACCCAGGCGCCCCTAAAATGTGAGGTCTTTAATGTGTACTTGTTTGTTTGTTTTTGGTTTCCTTATAATATCTGTTCCCTTTCATAGAACTTACTTGTACTTATTTTTTATTTTTATTTTTTTCCCCTGCCTCGGCCCCCTACTTACACCTTTTTAACACAACTTCTCATTGAAATAAGAATGGATCTGCGGAATTGTAATAGTAACATGTGTGACTGCATCCTGCCGTATAACATCTTCCACTCTGGATTAGTTTACTGTAGGATCTGGAGTCCCTGTGGTCCAAGGTTCCACCTACCAGATCCTTTTGTCCCGGGCTTAGGGTACAGTCTTCTAACTATAACTTAACCTTCTTTTCTTTTCCTGTAATTTTTTTCTTTAAAGTCTCCTATGTTGTCTATTTTTATTTTGAGTAGGAAGACATAGTATGTAGTATTGTATTTCTACAAAAATTACAATTTAAAAAAAATTACAATTTTAAAGAAATGAAGTATTTTGGAAGAAAGAAATAAATTCACTCATAATCTTACCATTCTCAACATAGTCTGTTAATATGTTTTGTATATTTTAGAATTCATTTCTATGTATAAATCTTTGTTAATGTACCATTACGTTAGTTCAGTGTTGTATAGACTTTTCTTGCAATTTTTATAATTACAAAAAGCCATGTAAAGTATTTTTGTATACATACATTTTCGTGTCTTAAAATTAAAGTATATAAATGATGTAAAAATGACACATAGTACTTAATAAGGGCTATTTCTATCATATTATTTCCTTTGGCTCTCTAGAAATGAAGTAATCAAATTAGTACTTTTCTGGAATCATGTTGCTATAAATTGCTCTCCAAAAGAATTGTATTGTAGCGCCATCAACAGTATATGAAAATTAATGTTCATTGCATTCAGAACATTAAGGAATTATCTTTTGAAATCTTTTTTTAATGTTTATTTTTGAGAGAGAGAGAGAGTGTGTGGGGGAGGGGCAGAGAGAGAGAGAGAGAGAGAGGGAGAGACAGCATCTGAAACAGAGGCCCTAGGCTCTGAGGTGTCAGCACAGAGCCCTACGTGGGGATCAAATTCACAGACCAGATCATTACCTGAGCCAAAGTTGGATTCTCAACCCACTGAGCTATCCCGGTGCCCTGGGAATTATCTTCTTGAAAAAAATATTTATTTCTTTTTGAGTGAGAGTGAGAGAGCGTATATGGATGAGCAGGTGAGGGAGCAAAGAGGGGGAGACAGAGAATCCTGAGCAGGCTCCGTGGTATTAGTCTAGAGCCTGTGGTGGGCCTCAAACTCAGGAACTATGAGATCTTCTCTTGAGCTGAAATCAAGAGTTAGATGCTTAACCGATTAAGCTACCTAGGTGCCCCTGGGAATTATCTTTTAAGAAAAACTTTAGTAGGGCTGCCTGGCTGGCTCATTTGGGAGAACATGTGACTCTTGATTTGAGGGCTGTGAGTTCAAGCCTCATGTTGGGTGTAGAGAGTACTAAAAGAAATTAAAAAAACAGGAGTGGCGCCTGAGTGACAGTCACTCAGTTGGTAGGTGTCCAACTCTTGATTTTGACTCAGTTCATGATCTCACGGTTTGTGAGTTCAAACCCCACTCTGTGCTGACAGTGAGGATCCTGCTTGGGATTCTGTGTCCCTCTCTCTCTCTACTCTCCCCGCCCCCACTCTCTCTCAAATAAAATTAAACTTAAAAATAAGATTAAAAAAAAGGGAAAGCTTTATTAAATTAGTGGTCAGAAAAGCATATTGTTTCATTATTTTCATATTTTTATATTTATATTTCTTTGGTATAAGTGAGACTAAATTTTTTTTTTCAAATGTTTAATTATTTTTGAGAGAGAGAGACAGACAGAGTGCGAGCAGTGGAGGGGCAGAGAGAGAGGGAGACACAGACTCTGAAGAAGACTCCAGGCTCTGAGCTGTCAGCACAGAGCCTGATGCAGGGCTCGAACTCCTGATCTGTGAGATCATGTCCTCAGCTGAAGTCAGACACTTAACCAACTGAGCCACCCTGGCGCCCTAAATGTTTTTTCACATTTGTTGCATCTACTTTTCTTTAATTAAAAATATTAACGGATGCCTTTTATCTTTCTCTTATTTTCCTTTGTAATTTATTTTACTATGTTATATGCTGCAAAACCTCTTTGAATAGCAGCAATGTAGGGTACAAATAATAAACACTGAAGTGTGACCTCCGGAATATATTCTTCACAGTAAGACAGTGCTGCTGAAAGTTACTCTGTTTCTTATTTTTATAATTATATCTGTCCTCTTAGTACTAGTGGAAAGAAATGGTTGTATTGGCTCTGCGTTTATTTCTGGTTTTAAATTTTAGGGGTGGCACGGAGAGGTATCCATAATAACTTCTGAGTATCATTGTGTGTGAGTGATAAGAGTAAGTAGAATAATTAGAGCAGTTCCTTCTTTCCAGAAAGCAAGTCAGCATGAGATCATGCTTTGTCGTTTAAATCAAAATTTTAAGGTTTTGACTTTTGCTCTTTATTTTAGGAGAAACCAAACCTAACTGACTACAGTAATACTAGCTAATGCTAGACAGAAAGCAAACGGGTTGAGGCAGATGTTAAAAACTGTGCCCCAGCCCCCTCTTTGTATTTATTAATGTTCCAAAACTCATGGCAGGCATGTAAAAGTTGAGTAATACTTTTGTAAAGTTGTTATCTGATGGGGCTCCTGGCTGGCTCAGTCAGAGCACGTGACTCTTGATCTGTGGCTTGTGAGTTACACCACTCACTGGATGTACAAATTACTTAAAAAATATGTGTATATATGTATACGTATTTATATATATAGATGTATGTGTCTGTGTGTATATATAATATATATATATATATACAAGTTAAGTATCTTACGTATATACACACATATATGTAAAATTATCTGGCCTTCTGAGGAAGATCACATGTAGGGGAGAATTACTTTGCAAGGAATGTTCTGAAATACTCTTGGTAGTGAGTAGTACAAATACTCCCACATTTTTAATAGTTTTGAAGTTATAGGGAAGATGTTATAGTTTGGTAATCTTAAAAATCTCTTTGTTTTTTCTTTTCTTTACATAGAGATGTGAACTGTGTCCTCATAAGGATGGAGCTTTAAAAAGAACAGATAATGGGGGTAAGTACAGAGACTTTTGAAAAATTTTTTATTGAAAAGCGGAGTGGGGGTATTTAAAAATATCTGGCCGTTCATATTATAAATATCGAATTAAATGTTTACCACTCTAATTGTAATAGTAGTGGGTATAATTTATGGATTTTCTTTTCCTACTTTGTGGGCAAACTTTTAAGCACTTGTTTTTTTTTTTTTTGTGCAGAATGTCCACATCTAATTAAAACTTGATTTTTTTTTTAATGGGTACAGTTTCTTGTATTAGAAATTATTTTTGGAAAAATAAGCCACTTTTTTTGTTGTTAGAGCTAAACTCTATAGTGTCTAGAGCCTTTTTTCTCTCTCCTTTGTGTATTGCTAGACAGATGATATTTCTAGTGAATTCTTAATTTTAACGCCTTGAGGAATTTTGTTGCTTGAATATAAAGGAATACTAACTTCCGTCTTTAAAGTTTGGTGTGCTTTCCTGAGGACCCTTGTGTATTTGTCATTTATATCTCCATTTTTAGTTATTTTCCTCTGAGAAATCCGTGTTTCTTTATAGCTCAGTACCATTCTTAACTATGTAGACATAAATATATTAAAGTGTGCATACTATGAAAAGTAACTGATGAAGAAACTCCTAAAAGTAGAGGTTATAACTACTGTTAGTATACTTCCATTTTGGGCAACCAATTCTAAAGCATTTTGGGATAGAGTAATGATGTTAGTAAATGAAATGGAAAAATAAAATGTTTTTGCCTAGCTCTACATTAATTTATTAAGTTGTATACAAACTTAATTGTTTAGACTGTGATATACAGTCACATTGTACAAAATTTTAAAAATGTTAGAAACCCTTTCTCCTATTCCTGTTCACCATCTGCCTGGTTTCTCAACAACTTTCCTGCTATTGATAAAATTGCTGTTATAACTTCTTTGGATATTCTTCTAGGTTTTGTAGTTTTGCATATAGAAATAAATATGAACTAACAAATATTTCCTCCTCTAATTTTTAAGTATCTTAATTTTCCTCTCAACAAATTTACTATTAATGGTATAAAGCTTTCTTTTTTAGTGAGCAGTCACCTGTTGACAGACTTTCTGATCTTCTACTTTTATAACTAATGGTTGTGTACATATCATTGTGCTTTATGCATTTATATCTGTAGGATTATTAATTCCCAGGGTGGAACTATTGGGTCAAAGGGATTTTGCAGTTAATTTGATAGATATTCCCAAATTATTCTCCCTAGTGCTTGTACCAATTTATATTTCCAGCAGCAATGGATGGAAAACTTGTTCTCCATACCCTTTGGTAATCCAGTAGATGAAAATTGGGATCTCAGAGCAGTTATTTTGCATTTCTCTTATTATGAGTAAAGCTAAGCATCTTACATTTTTAAAAGCAATTTGTATTTTTCTCTTTGTGGTCTGAATATGTTTTTCTCTTTGGTT
Source organism: Paguma larvata (assembly GCA_030068075.1). Lineage (NCBI taxonomy): Eukaryota > Metazoa > Chordata > Mammalia > Carnivora > Viverridae > Paguma > Paguma larvata. The sequence goes on along the minus strand of CM057828.1, from coordinate 118,121,420 downwards.
GTTGATCATTTTCTTTTTGATTTGTTGGAGCTTTCATAGGAGCCCCTCATTCATTAGGCTTTTGTGATATTAGTTGGACTAGGTTTTCCCAGTTGTTCAGTCTTATGGGGCTTTTTACCATGTAGAAGTTTTTGATTTTTCTTTAGGTGAATTTGTTAATCTTGTCTTTCATGGCTTCTGTATTTTGAACCATTAGTTAGAAAGGCCTTCTGTACTCCATAGTTAGTAAAGGAATTCTATCACATTTTCCTCTAGTATTTTTATGGTTTCTTTTTTTTTTACAGTTTAATCTTTGATACATTTGGAATGTATCCAGGTAATACAGTGTGAGGTATGGATCCAACTTTATTTTTTCCTAGATGCTAACATGCTTCCATTTGTCCCATCACCACTTATTAAACAGTTCATCTTCTCTTCACCGATTTGAAATGCCATCTTTGTTAGAGTCTAAATTTGATGTGTATTTAAAACATTCTGACTAAATTGTGTTCCAAAATTGATGTGTAAATTATTTTGGAACCCGGAATGCATTTTCCTATAGAAATGCTAATTGTATTTCTAGAATAGTTAACAAAACCCCACAGTGTACCTAATGGTACAGTATTGATAATATCTGTTCTTTAATATCTAATACCCCTTTTTTATGCGGGAAAATATGTTACAAGTTTTAGTTTAGGTTTTCTTTTTCTGGCATTCAGGATGAGGAGTTTCTCAGTGCAACTTTTAACTTTCTCAGTCTCAGCTGCTGTGTATAGCTCTCTTTATTGTTAAAGGTAAGTAAATACTTAACAAGCTTAACGTAGGTTAATGTGTCAAAAGTGAGGTTGCGGTATTAGAGGCAGGAGGAGAAGCAAATGATAAAGACACAAGTATATCAAGGAGTTGGAAATGATTGAGAATTAGAGTGTAAGATTTGAATGGGAGGCCTCCTGAGAGGTGAAGCCGACAATATACACAAAGTTGTCATTCCTTCCCATCTCCCCTGCTCCTGTCCTTCCCTTCTGCTCCCTTTCCTTCCCTCTCCCTCCCTGCTCCCCCCCCCCCTCCTTTTCTGTACCAAGGACTTGATTCTGTCCATTGTATCCGGGAGCCACTGAAGCTGAGGAGTAATAGGAGATTTCTATTTTAGAAAGATCACTTTCTGATGGCATTGTGGTGAATGGATTGGAAGGACATGACACTACACCAGCTATAAAAAAGAATAGGGGAGCTGAATTATAAGTGCATTTTGCATACATGAAATCGACCATATAGCCTGGGAAATGGAGGAAGATATAGGCAAATAAATAAATTGTAGAGGTAATTCAGTTTGTCATTTTACCCAGTGAGCATACACTCTAGGCAAATGTTAATGGGACTCCCTGTGAATGACTGTAAGGTTTTCCCAGCCATCATTGACAAAGATGTGAAGTATATTATTGAGGGGGTCAGGCAAGAGGTTGTGATGTTACTTAACATTCTTTTATTTTTTTTAATTAAGAAAAATTTTAATTCCATATAGTTAACATAAAGTGTTATATTAGTTTCAAGTGTGAAATACAGTAATCAACACTTCTGATTATTACTCTGTGCTCATCAAGAGTATTACAATTTTTTTGAGAGACAGAGAGCATGAGTGGGGGAAGGGCAGAGGGAGAGGGAGAGAGAGAATGTTAGGTAGGTGCCACGCCCATCGCAGGGCCCAACACAGGGCTTGATCTAATGAGATCATGACCCGAGCCAAAATAAGAGTCAACTGCTTAATTGACTGAGCCACCCAGACACCCTGATGAGTGTTACTCTTATTCCCCTTCACCTATTTCATACCATCCCCTCTGCCCCCTCTGGTAGCCGTTAGTTCTCTATAGTTAAGAGTTTTATTTCTTTTTTATTTCTTTTTTTTTTTGTTTCTCTCTCTTTTTTCTTTGTTTCTTAAATTCCACATAAGTAAAATAATATGGTATTTGTCTTTCTCTGACTGATTTCACTAGCATTATAACTCTAGATCCATCCATGTTGTTGCAAATGACAAACTTTCATTCCTTTTAATAGTTGAATAATATTCCATTGTATGCATATACTATGTCTTATTTTAATTTTAAGTTTATTTACTTTTCAGTAATCTCTACACCCAGTGTGAGTCTTGAACTCATGACTCTGAGATCAAGAGTTGCACACTCTTCTGACTCAGCCACCCCAGGCACTCCAAGGATAGTTGTTTATTTTTTTAATTTTTTTCTTTAATGTTTATTATTTATTTTTGAGAGAGAGAGACAATGTGAGAGGAGGCAGGTCAGAGAGAGAGGGAGACACGGAATCTGCCAAAGCAGGCTCCAGACTCCGAGCAGTCAGCACAGAGCCAGACCGCGGGGCTTGAAATCACAAACTCTGAGATCATGACCTGGGCCGAAGTCAGACACTCAACCAGCTGAGCCACCCAGGTGCCCCAAGGATAGTTTTGATTATGTTTAGTTTTTGCTTTAGAATCTAAACCTTGCAAAGATGAGACTCTGCTTTATTGCAGTCCAGGGGAGAGATTGATGAGGGACTGGTTGAAGACAGCAGTAGTAGGAGGGTAAAAATGAAAGAATGGACATCAGAGATACTAAATGGTAAAATTTTGCAGGTATACTTAAAACTTATATACCTATTTTATTATGGGAAACATTGAGCCTACATAAAAGTAGCGAGAATCCTCAGGGACCTACCTTAACAATGATCAAGTCATGGCCAGTCTTGTTTCATTTATACCTTTCTATACCCCATTCTTCTGATTATTTTGAATTTTGTGAGCATCACTGGCACACATGGATATTTAAAAAATACACAACACATTATGATACATAAAAAAAATTGCCAAGAATTTCTTAAAGCCATCATCTGTTCAGTCTTTGAATTTTTCTGATTGTCTTCTAAATGTTTTCTTTTTCTGTTTTATCTTTCTCTTAACTTTTTCTCTTTAATTTTTTAAATGTTTATTTATATATTTGTTTTGAGAGAGAGAATGTGTGTGAGTGCAAGCATAGGGGAGGGGCAGAGAGAGAGGGAGAGAGAGAATCCCAAGCAGCTCTGTGCTGTCAGTGCAGAGCCTGACATGGGACTCGGTCTCCTGAGCCATGAGATCATGACCTGAGCCAAAATCAAGAGTCTGACGCTTCACCTACTGGGCCACCGGGCACCCCTTAAATATTTTCTCTTTTTATGTTTGAATGAGCCAGTGTCCAAAAAAGGTCCATAAGCTGATCCATAAGGTGTATACATTGCAGTTGCTTAAAATATCTATTAGGTCTCTTTGTAATCCCCTCTTTTATTTCCTTGTCAGTTTACTTATGGAAAAATGTGGGGCATTTGCCCTGCTGGGTTTCTCACAGTAGATTGTATATAGGATGATGCGTGTGTGAACACGTTCCTTTGATATTGGATGGTGTATGTGTGAACACGTTGCTGTGTACCATGTATTTTCTCTACATTAGTAGTTAGGCTTGATCATATTCAATTTATTGTGGGGGCAGCTAAAAATACTTCATGGTGTTGTATATGTCTTCATGAAGCATATAATATTTAGTGGTTTTTTTTTGCGATATCAGCAGCTGTTGACCAGTATCTAGACCATTATTTTATTAGAGGTTGAGTAAATTGTGATATTCTATCATTATGCATTAGCAAGATTACTTCTTTTATTTCCAGCACCCCATCTCATCTAGCAGGATTACTTCTATAAAGAGAACCTATTCCTTATCAATCATTTCATTATCCTGAAGTACAGTTTGTGAAGGAAGGATAAGGTCTTTAATTCATTTTCCTTAAAATTGAGGTAAAATTCCTATAGCATAAAATTTACCATCGTAAGATATACAGTTCAGTGGTATGTACTATTTTGACAATATTGTGTAACTGCTACCTCTGTTAATTTCCAAAACATTTTTTATTTTTAATTTATTTTTAATAATTTTTAATGTTTTATTTATTTTTGAGAGAGAGAGAGAATGAGAAAGAGAATGTGAGTAGAGAAGGGGTAGAGAGAGGGGAGGGCAGAGAATCCAAAGTGGGCTCTGTGCTGGGAGCAGACAGCCCAACATAGGGCTCAAACTCACGAACTGTTGAGATCATGACCTGAGCCGAAGTAAGATGCTTAACCAGCTGAGCCACCCAGGCATCCCTGAAACATTTTTTAAACAAGTTTATTTATTTCGAGAGAGTGCATTCGTGAGTGGGGGAGGGGCAGAGGGAGAGAGAGAATCCCAACCAGGCTCTGTACGGTCAGTGCAGAGCCAGATGCGGGGCTGAATCCCACAGACTGGAAGATCATGACCTGAGTTGAAATGAAGAGTTGGATGCTCAGCTGACCGACCCACCCAGGTGTCCTTAATTGCCCCTAATTTCCAAAACATTTTTACTACCCTAAAAGAAAATACATTTCATAAGTAGAAACTGTACATACTTTCCGTGGTCCCTGGCAACCATCAGTCTGCTTTAGTCTCTGAATTTACTTATTCTGTATATTTTACTTAAATATAATAATCACACAACGTCCGACCTTTTGAGTCTGGCTTCTTTCTCGGCATGATGTTTTTCAAGTTCTTCAGTGTTGCAGGCTGTATTAATGCTTCAGTCCTCTTTGAGGCTGAATATTCCTGCGTGTGTTTATGAGAGAGAGAGAGCGCGAGCACGCAAGCATGAGAGTGTGTGCACATGCATACGAGAGAGATTATAGTATGTTGGATGTTTTCATTGTTTCTGTCTGTTGACCGTTTTGAATAGTGCTGCTGTGAACATTGTTTTAGAAGAACCTGTTTTATCTGTTTCCAGTTTTTTTTTTTTTTTAAACATTTATTTATTTTTGAGAGTTACAGAGACAGAGCGTGAGCGGGGGAAAGGCAGAGAGAGAGGGAGACACAGAATCCGAAGCAGGCTCCAGGCTCTGAGCTGGCAGCACAGAGCCTGACGCGGGGCCCAAACTCACAGAGCGCGAGATCATGACCTGAGCCAAAGACGGCCGCTTAACCAACTGAGCCACCCAGGCGCCCCTGTTTCCAGTTTTGAGGAGTATATACTAGGAGTGGCATTGGTGGGTCATATAGTGATTCTGTGTTTAACTTTTTGAGGAACCACCAAACTGTTTTTCACAGTGGTTGCACCATTTTTACAGTTCTACAAGCAAAGTGTGAGAGATCTAATTCCTTTTCATTCTCACCAACATTTAACTTTTTTCTGAATTTTTAAATTCTAGCCATCCTAGTGAGTATGAAGTGGTACCTCATTGTTTTAATTTCTGTTTCCCAAATGGTGAGTGACGTTGAGCATTTTTTTCATGAGCCTTTTGGCCATATCTGAATCTTTGGAGAGAAGTCTATTCATATTCTTTTTTTTTTTTTTCTTAATTTATTTGAGGGAGAGTACAAATGGGGCAGGGACAAATATAGGAGGACACAGGATCTGAAGAGGGCTCTCTGCTGACAGGCTGATGGCAATGAGCCCAATGTGGGGCTTGAACTGAGGAGCCTCAAGATCATGACTTGAGCCAAAGTCAGATGTTCAACCAACTGAGCCACCCAGGTGCCCCTCTTTTTTATTTTTATTTATTTTTATTTTTTATTTATTTATTTTTTTTAACGTTTATTTATTTTTGAGAGAAAGAGAGACAAGAGTATGAGCAGGGAAAGTGCAGAGAGAGAGGGAGACACAGAACCTGAAGCAGGCTCGAGGTTCTGAGCTGTCAGCCCAGAGGCTGACATGGGGCTCAACCCACGAATTGAGAAATCATGACCTGAGCTGAAGTCAGACACTCAACTGACTGAGCCACCCTGGCGCCCCTATTCATATTCTTTTCTGTTTTGTAACTGGGTTGTTCACCTTTTTGTTGTTAAGCTGTAAGACTTCTTTATACATTCTAGATCCCTATCAGATACATGATTTGCATATCTTTTCTCCCACTCTGTATGTCAACTTCTCATGTTCTTGATAATGTCCTTTGATTCACAGTAGTCTTTAATTTGATTAGGATCAGTTTATTCAGTTTTTCTTTGTTGCCATGCTTTTGGTGTCATGTCTAAGAATCCTTTGCTATCCAAGGTCATTAAGATTTATACCTATGTTTCTTTCTAAGACTTCTCTTTTTAGAACTTTTTCAGTTGTACATCCATTTTGAGTTAAATTTTGTATATGATACGAGTTAAAGATCCAACTTCTTCTTTTTTTTTTTTTTTTTTTTTTTTTTTGCATGTGGATATCCAGCTCTCCCAGCACCATTCGTTGGAGAGATTCTTCTTTCCCCATTGATGGTCTTGGTACCCTTGTTGAAAATCAGTTGGCCGTAGATACACGGGTTTATTTCTGGACTCTCTTCTTTTCCATTGGACTTTATGTGTATTGTAATTCCAGGACCAATTTTTGAAAGTCTAAAACTTTGATAATAAGTTTCGCAATTGAGAACTGTGAACGTTTCAATTTTCTTTTTCTTTTTCAGTATTTCTTTGACTGTTTAGGTTCTAGTCCATATGATTTTTGAGGATTGCAAAAAAGACTTGTGGAATTTTGATAAGGGGTTGCATTGAATCCGTAGATTGTCTTGGGTAGTGTTGTTATCTTAATGGTATTGTTTTTATTGTATGAATGTGGGGTGTCTTTCCGTTTATTTATGCCTTTAATTTCTTTCAGCCTTTCAGCCTTGCTATATAATTTTCAGGGTGGAAGTCTTTCACATCCTTGGTTTAATTTCTTTAGGTATTTTGTTCTTTTAGATGCAAAAGGATTATTCCTTAATGTTCTGTTTGGATTGTTCATTGTTCACGTGTAGAAATAAAACTGATTTCTTGTGGTTCTAACACCTTGCAACTTTACTGAATTTGTTCTAGTATTTTTTGTGTCTTCTTTAGGGTTTTCTCTATGTAAGATGATGTGAATAATGATAGTTTTACGTAATCTTTTCCAGTTGGGAATTTTTTAAAATTTTTCTTGCCTAATTGGTTTAGCTAGTGCAATGTTGAATAGCAGTGGAACTAGATAGTGGGTGTCCATGTCTTCTTCCTGATATTAGGGGGAAAAGTATCAGTCTTTCATTGTTGAGTTAGTTGTTACCAGTGGATTTTTCATAAATTCTCCTTACATATTGAGAACATTCCATTTTCTTCTTATTTTGTTGAGCGTTTATCTTGTGAAAAAGTGTTGAATTTTTGTTAAATGCTTTTTTTGTATTTATTGAGGTGGTGATGTAGTTTTTAAATTTTTAATTAATGGTATATTACATTGACTGGTTTTCTTATATTGTACACACTTTATATTTCTGTCATGAGTCCCTTTTGATCATGGCATACAAATCTTTTAATTATTTTATTTTGTCCCTCAAAAGATTTGTCCATCTGGAACCTCAGAATGTAGCCATATTTGGGAATATGGATCTTTACTGATATAATTAAGGTAAAGGTCTTGAATGGAATCATCCTGGCCTAGTATGGACACAAAACCTAATGATAAATGAAATGACCTTGTAAAAGGTAATTGGAGAAGACAAAAGAGACACAGGAGATGGCCATATGAAGACTAAGGTGGAGATTGGAGTTATATAGTTGTGAACTGAGAAATGCCAAGGGTTGCCACAGCCACCAGAATTTAGGATAGAAACATGTTGATTTTGGACTTCTGGTCTCCTGAACTGTGAAAGAATAAATTTGTTTTTGTTGTTTTTAATTTTTTTAAATGTTTTTATTTTATTTTTGAAAAACATAGAGACAGAGCATGAGCAAGGGAAGAGCAGAGAGAGAGGGAGACACAGAATCCGAAGCAGGCTCCAGGCTCTGAGCCGTCAGCACAGAGCCCGACGCGGGGCTCGAACCCACAGACTGTGAGATCATGACCCGAGCTGAAGTTGGCTGCCCAACCCAGGCGCCCCAAATTTGTTTTCTTAAGCTACCAAATTTGTTGTAATATTTTATGGCTACTCAAGGATACAAATACTCTGTATTCTGCTGAGATTTTTTGCATGTATATTCACAAGGGATATTGGTCTGTAATTTTGTTTTCCTATGTTTTGTCTGGCTCTGGGGGCATTTGATAACATGCTGGCCTTATAGAATGAATTAGGAAGTGATTCTTCCTCTTCCATTATTTGGAAGAGTTTAAGAAGATTTGTGTTAATACTTCTTTATTTTATTCTTTTAAAAAATGTTTATTTATTTTGAGAAGAGGGGAGAGGAGATATAGGGGAGGGGGCAGAGAGGTTGAAAGAGAATCTCAAGTAGGCTTCAGGAGATTAGCACAAAAGAGCTGGATGCAGGGCTCGATCTCATGAACCATGAAATCATGTCTTGAGACGAAATCTAGAATCAGATGCTTAACCAGCTGAGCCTCTCAGGTGCCCCCTGTGTTAATGCTGCTTTATTTTTTAATTTATTAAATTTTTAAAAATTGTTTACTTATTTTTGAGAGAGAGAGAGAGATGGAATGTGAGCAGGGGAGGGGCAGAGAGAGAGGGAGACAGAATCCGAAGCAGCTCCAGGCTCTGAGCTGTGAGCACAGAGCTGGACATGGGGCTCGAACTCACAGACTGCGAGATCATGACCTGAGCCAAAGTCGGCTGCTTAACCGACTGAGCCAACCAGGCGCCCCATAAGCCTGTGTCTTTTAATTGGAGCATTTTCTCCATCTACATTCAGAGTGATTGTTGAATGATACAAATTCAGGGCCATTGTGTTATATGTAGAGTTGGTGTTTCTGGTGATGTTCTCTGTAGTCTTTGCCGTTTCGTCTTTTTTTTTTTAAATTTTTTAATTTTATTAATTTAATTTTATTATTATTATTTTTAATACCCCATCCACCCAGAGTCCCCCTTAAAATTTCCTGCAGGACTAGTTTAGTGGTCACAAGCTCCTTTAGTTTTTGTTTGTCTGGGAAAGTCTTTATCTCTCATTCTATTCTGAATGACAGCCTTGCTGAATAAAGGATTCTTGGCTGCATATTTTTCTTATTCAACACATTGAATATTTCCTGCCACTCCCTTCTGGTCTGCTAAGTTTCTTTGGACAGGTCCGCTACTAACCTTATGTGTCTACCCTTGTAGATAAAGGACCTTTTGTCCCTAGCTGCTTTCAGAATTCTCTCATTATCTTTGTATGTTGTAAGTTTCACTATGAGAACTCGTGATGTTGTCCTGTTTTTGTTGATTTTGAAGGAAGTTTTCTGTACTTCTTGTCCTTGGATGCCTGTTTCCTTCCCCGGATTAGGGAAGTTCTTAGCTATAACTTGTTCATATAAACCTTCTGTCCCCTTTTCTCACTCTTCTTCTGGGACTCCTTTGATATGGATATCATTTCCTTTCATAGAATCACTTCGTTCTCTGAAGTTTGTCCTCATGATCTAGCTACTTCCTTTCCCTCTTTTTTTAAGCTCATTATTTTCCATAATTTTATCTTCTATTTCACCTATTCTCTCCTTTACTTCTTCAATCCTTGCTGTCACTATATCCTGTTTGTTTTGCATCTCAGTTATAGCATTTTTCAGTTCATTCTAACCAGTTCTTCAATCTTTGATCTCTGCAGCAAAAGTTTCTCTGGTGTCTTTTATGTTTTTTTTTTTTTTTTATTCTCTATTTAGTTAATATAGAGTGATATAGTGTAGTCTTGGCTTCACGAGTATAAACCAGGGATTCATCACTTACATGTAACACCCAGTGCTCATCCCAGCAAGTGTCCTCCTTAATAAGCCCATCACCCATTTAATCTACCTACCCCTACCTCCCCAGTGCTTTCTTCAAGCCTAGCTAGTAGGGTTATGACTTTTTCAAAATCTTGTTCAGATATATTTTCTTATATCTGTTTTGAGCAAGTCACTGGCTGTGATTTATTCTTATATTTCTTTTGTGGAGAATTCCTCTGTCTTGTCATTTTGCCTAAATTTCCATCTTTTGTGTGTTTTCAAAGCTTGTTATGTTACTTGCACCTGAGAGCACGACTATATTAAAAAGGGGTCATACACTGACTAGGACCTGGCGTGCCATGAAGTGCTTCTGGTATATGCTGTGTACACTCTGTGGTTGTGATTTGGCTGCTCTTTCTCAGTGGTCTGTCTTCTGGATAGCTACTCCTTGGTTGCAGTGGCAAAGTGTTTGGACCTTTAACCAATAAAAATAAAATAACCAAAAAAAAAAAAAAATCAAAACTATGAGCATTATTCTAGAAGCACAATAGAAGGAGGTAAAAAAACAAACAAACAAAAAAACAAGTGTTGTCTGTTGGTGCCTGGGTGCTGTGTGGTGGCTGTGCTCTTCTGGAGGAGAGGCTGGCTGTTCTGGCTCAGTGTTACTCTTGTCCCAGTGAATGAGCAGTTGCCAGGCAGGGTTGGGCAGGGGTTGGTGTAAGCAAGTCTTGCCACCAGTGGGGGCCACTGTGCTGCTCTCTGAAATCCCACCATGTTGGTATTGTGGGGGCGGGAGGGGGGGCCCAGTGGCGCCACCCCAGTCTCTAGTCCCTTGACCAGGTATCTCAGTCCCTGCTGTTTAGGCAGCCCTTGCTTATCTGCTAACTTGTCCTGTACCAAAACTCTTTTGCTGTTTTTTTCTTTGGCACACAGCTGAGATTCAAAATCCAAAGTCTTTTTTTTTTTTTTTTTTTTTTAAGTATCTATTTATCTTGAAAGAGGGCACACAAGCAGGCTCTGTGCTGATAGCCTGATGAGGGGCTCTAACTCATAACCTGTGAGATCATGAGCTGAGCCGAGATCAAGTGTTGGATGCTTAACAGACTGAGACACCCAGGTGCCCCAAAACCTGGAGTCTTAAAGGACCCGGCACTCTACGTGTGGCTGGGATTCAAAACCAGGGTCTTAAAGGAACCAGCTCTCATGCACAGCTGGGATTCAAAACCCAGAGTCTTTTTTTTTTTTTTTAATTTTTTTTTTTTTAATGTTTATTCATTTTTGCGAGCGAGAGACAGAGCAGAGCGTTAGCAGGGGAAGGGCAGAGAGAGAGGGAGACACAGAATCTGAAGCAGGCTCCAGGCTCTGAGCTGTCAGCACAGAGCCTGATGCGGGGCTCGAACCCACCAACCGTGAGATCATGACCTGAGACGAAGTCGAATGCCTAACCGACTGAGCCACCCAGGCGCCCCAAAACCCAGAGTCTTAAAGGAACCCAGCACAGTGTGGGTCTCTCCTCTGGAGTACAGCCTTGCCACCCTGCTAATGAAAGGCCTTTGTTGGTCACCTGCCAGGAATTTTGTCCTTGGTGAGGCAATAAACTCTCTTCCCAGAGTACTCCAGGAATGGAATTGTTCTCTCCCAGTGTGTCCCTGAGATCGCTACACCACGCTATGCACTCTGGGGCCAGCTCTCACTTCCCCAGGAGCACAGGCCATGGTTCTACTCTGGAGAAAGTTACATACTTCTAAAACCTCAGTGTTTCAGCTCCAAAGATTGTTTGCAAAGAAGAACTGGCATACTCAGTACTTCTTGCTACCTAGTTTGTGTCCAGAGAGGTTTTCCTCTTGTGCTAACTGGATGCTGTACTTTCACAACCCTTATCTCTTTCTTTCCCTTATGTCTCTCCGCAGAAAGGGTTCCCTGTCCTCTGTGGGCACACTGCTTTATCTCCCCCAACTCACATACATGCACCTTGTTCCTGCCAAGCTGTCTCCCTCCAGCCATGGAGAGAGAATTTCTGTGGCTCCACAGGTCTGTTTCCTGGGGGTGTTCCAAGTAATCTGATTTCATTTACAGCTGTGTTGGAGGGATGAGGAAAATCCAGGTCCCCCTACTTCTACATCTTAACTCCTTGAGCCCACAACTTACTGTTGGTAAGTTTCCTGTTGGGGCACCTAGCAGACATCATTGGTAGAGCATGCAACTCTTGATTTTGGTGTGGTGAGTTTGAGCCTCATGTTGAGTATTCACTTTCTTGTTTAAGACCTTTTTTTTTAATTACAAAAATTTTAATTCTAGTGTAGTTAACATACAGTTGTTATATTAGTTTCAGGTGGACATTATAACAGTTTGAGAATTCTGTACTTTGTGCTTGTCACAATAACTGTATTCTTAATCCCCTTTACCTATCCGCCCCTCCCCCCTACCTCCCTCTGGTATTCGTCAGTTCTCTGTAGTTAAGAGTCTGGGTTTTCTTGTCTCTTTTTTCTTTGTTGATTTTTGTTTCTTAAATTCCACATGACTGAAATCATATTTTATTCATCTTTCTCTGACCGTCTTATTTCACTTAGCATTATACTCTCTGGATCACTACATGCTGTTGAAGATAGCAAGCTTTCGTTCTTTTTCATGGCTGAGTAATATTCCATTGTGCATATACACCACATCTTTGGCCATTCATCTTGGATGGATGCTTGGGCTGCTTCCATAATTTGGCTGTTGTGAGTAATGCTGCAATAAACATAGGGGTGCATGTATCGTCTCAAATGAATGTTTTTGTATTCTTTGGGTAAATATTAGTGAGCAGTGCTGTTGCCTCATTTTAGGGTAGGGTAGTTCTGTTTTTAATTTTTTGAGAAAACTGCATACCATTTTCCTTAGTGGCTGTACCAGTTTGCATTCTCGCCAGAGTTCCATTCTTCCCACATCTTGCCAACACTTGCACCTTCTTGGGGTTTTGATTTTAGCCATTCTGAAGGTGTGAGGTGATATTGTGGGTTTTGTTTTTAAGTTTATTTTTTTTGTGAGAGCAAGATAGTGTGAGTGGGGAGGGTCAGAGAGAGGGAGTAGGGAGAGAACCCCAAGCAGGCTCTGTGCCGTCAGCATGGAGCCTGATGTGGGGCTTGAACTCATGAACCATGAGATCATGACCTGAGCTGAAATCAAGAATTGGACGCTTAACTGACTGAGCTACGCACGCACCCCTGATTGTGGTTTTGATTTGCATTTCCCTGATGATTAGTGATGCCTATAACTTTTTTTTTTCTTTTTTAAATGAACTTGAGCACCAGGACCCAAGATCAAGAGTTCTATGTTCTACTGACTGAGCCAGTCAGGTGCCCCATCTATTAACCTTTTAGAAGGGAAATACAGTTGATATGCAGTATCCTCTTAGTTTCATGTATATTTCATAGCGGTTTGGTATTTGCATATGTTACAAAATAATCCCCAGTGTTATTTCTGTGCTGTACATTACATCACCATGACATTATTTTGAGGTGGAGTTTTGTATCTCTTACTCCCCTTCACCTATTTTACCTACCATCTTCCCCAGCCTTTTCCCTTTAAGGTAACCAACAGTTTCCTGTATTTATGAGTCTGTTTCTCGTTTGTTTGTTTGGTTCATTTTTTAGTTTCCACGTGTAAGTGAACTCATACTGTATTTGTCTTTCTCTTTCTGACTTAACTTTCCTTGGCATAATACACGTTAGGTCCATCCGTATTGTTGCAAATGGCAAGTTTCCATTCTTTTTTATAGCTGAGTAATAGTCCATTGTGTAGTGTGTGTGCGTGTATCACATCTTCATTATCCATTCGTCTCTCTATGGACACTCAGGTTGCTTCCATATCTTGGGTATTGTAAATAATGCTGAAAAGACAGTAGGGCTGCATATATCTCTTTAAATTGGTATTTGCACTTTCTTTGGACAAATTCACAGAAGTGGAATTTCTGGATTATATAGTAGTTCTGTTTTTAACTTTCTGAGGACCTTTCATACCATTTTCCTTAGTGGCTGCATTGAGCCACTAAGGCTAGCATTCACACCGATAGCATATGAGGGTTATTTTTTCTCCACATCCTTGTGAACACTTGTTCTTTTTTCTCTTTTTTCATTATAGCCAGTGTGACGTGTGTAAGGTGATACCTGTTGTCGTTTTGAGTTGCATGTCCCTGATAATTAGTGATATTGAGCATCTTTTCATGTGTCTCCATCTGTATGTCGTCTTTGGGAAAATGTCTGTTCAGGGTCTCTGCCCACTTTTTAAAGGGATTATTTTTTGATGTTGATTGTATAAGTTTTTTTTTTTTTAATGTTTAATTTATTTTTGAGAGAGAGAGAGAGAGAGAGAGCGCGCGCACAAGTGGGGGAGGGGAAGAGAGAAAAGGGGACAGAGGTTCTTAAGTGGGCTTTGTACTTGATAGCAGCAGTGAGCCTGATGCAGGGTTCGAACTCATGAACCATGAGATCGTGACCTGAGCCGAAGTCGATGCCCCAGCTGAGCCACCCAGGTGCCCCAAGTTGTAGAAGTTCTTTGTATATTTTGGACATTAACCCCTTATCAGATATGTCATTTACAAATATCTTTTCCTATTTAGTTGCCTTATTTTGTGGACGGTTTTCTTTGCTGTACAAAAGCCTTTTTGTGTAGTCCCACTAGTTCATTTTTGCCTTCTCTCTCCTTCTCTCTCTCTCTTTTTTTTTTTTGCCTGAAGAGACTTATCTAGAAAAATGTTTGTATGATAGATTTCAAAGAGATTACTGCCTATATTCTCTAATCCATTTTGAATTAATTTCTATAGGTGGCGTAAGATAGTGGTACATTTTCATTGTTCTGCATGTAGTTGTTTAGTGTTCCCAGTACCATTGTATATTTTTGCCTCTTTTGTCATAGGTTAAATTGATTATCTATGTGTGGGTATATTTGTGGGTTGTCTGCTGTATTCCACTGACCTGTATGTCTGTTTTTGTACCATACCATACCATACTTGATCACTCTGGCTTTGTAATATAGTTTGAAAACAGGGGATGTGATTACCTCCTGCTTTGTTTTTTCTCAAGATTGCTTTGACTATTTAGGGACTTTAACACTTCCATACAGATTTTAGGATTCTTAGTTCCAGTTCTGTGAAAAATTCCATTAGTATTTTTATTGGGATTGCACTGAGGCTATAGATCACTTTGGGTAGTATCAGCATTTTAAAAATATTAATTCTTCTAATCCATGAGCATGGTATATCTTGCTATTTATTTATGTTGTCTTCATTTTCTTTCATGAATGTGTGTATTACAATTTTTGAAGTAGAGGTCTTTTACTTTCTTAAGTTTATTTCCAGGTATTTCTTTTTTGGTGCAATTATAAATGGGTTTTCTTAATTTCTCTTACAGTTTGTTATTAGGGTCTTTTTGGTTGCAATTATAAGTGGGGTTTTCTTAATTTCTCTTATAGTTTGTTATTAGTCTATAGAAAGACAACCGATTTCTGTATGTTAATTTTGTATGTTGTGACTTTACTGAATTCATTTATTATAATAGTTATTTTTGTTGAAGTCTATGGTTTTATGTATTATTATTTACTTGTAATAACTTTGCTTTTTCTTTTTCTACCGTTTTTAGGTGTAAAGTTTTTTTTGTGTTTTTGTGTTTTTTTTTTTTTTTTTTTTGGTTGCTGTAATTTTTTTTAACTATTTTCAAGCATTCTGTCATAGTTGATTCTGACATTTTCTACTCTATTTCAGTGTTCCTATAATAGGACAGGAACTTAGAGTTACTATCACTCCATATGCTTTATTCTTTTTTCCCCCCTCTATTTTTTATTTGAAGGAGAAAGAGCATGCATGGGCATTTCAGCAGGGAAGGGGCAAAGGAAGAGGGAGAGAGAGGATCTTAAGTAGGCTCCATGCTCAGTGCGGAACTCATTACGGGGCTGGATCCCATGACCCTAGGGCCATGACCTGAGCTGAAATTAGGAGTCAGATGCTAAACTGACTGAACGACCCAGGTGCCCTCATATGCTTTATTCTTAACCTTTATTTACCAGTTTTCAAAATGCAGCATACTATTTGGTTGTCTGTAACAAAAGTAGATCTGGATAACTTAAACAAAAGGAGTGTATGGAAGGGTAGGATAGAACTCACAGGCTTACAGGAAAAATCAAGCAGCTAGCTTTTTGGAGTAACTAGAGCCAGTAACAGAGTCTTTTCAGGGGTGGTGTTCTAGCCAGAAGACAAATAATTACTGAACATGCCTAAATCATAGATATCTATAATAGGATCATATGACTTAATGGATGTGGGCCCAGATGAGGAAGAAGAGTTGCTCAGATTCCTGTGTGGTTAGGTGAATGTAGATGGTCTTAACCTGTGTTAGAGGATGTTATATGCAGAATTGTTTTGGGAATAGAGAATGTTGAGATGTACTTTAAAACAATTTTTTTTTCCTTTTATAATTTTTGAGATGTATACAGGGGATGGGGAGAGAGAGTGGGAAACACAGAATCTGAAGCAGGCTTCAGGCTCCGAGCTGTCAGCACAGAGCCTGATGTGGGGCTTGAACTCACGAACTATGAGATCATGACCTGTGCAGAATAGGTTTATTACTGCATAAAGGCTATGGCCTTGAAAAACTGCAAGCCCTCCCAGAGGAAGGGACTGGGGAGTTTTATAGGGAATGTCCCTATAGAAAGGATTCACCCAGTTTCAACACGAATGGTGTACATGTTACTAGCCTCCTTTGTCTTGTTTTTAAGGTGGTACTGGCTTCCTGAAATAAAAGGCTTACTTCTATGGAGCTAGTCATGGTTTTCACTTTTCCTACTGCAAGGTTAAAAGAATCACAGGGATGGTCCTGCT
The DNA here is from genome assembly GCA_030068075.1 of Paguma larvata. Classification (NCBI taxonomy): domain Eukaryota; kingdom Metazoa; phylum Chordata; class Mammalia; order Carnivora; family Viverridae; genus Paguma; species Paguma larvata. The sequence continues at coordinate 118,104,961 of CM057828.1, read as the reverse complement.
TTGAGGCTTGTCTCAAACAATGCATTGCTCTCTCTCCATCCTTCACCACACCAGCTCCCTTCAGGTATCTCTGGCCGGCAGTGAGCTGGGCACTGGGATACCCAGAGTGAGCATAAAGATATGCCACATGGAAACGGAAGGAAGTTCTGGGAATACAGCCAGAATCTGAAGCACGTCCCAGGATATCTCATTTATTCCATGGATCTGGAGGTATCGCCTTGTCTTCCGAGGGCAGGTTTGCTCCCAAGACGTAGGTGTCACTTGCTTGGGATCTCGTTTCTGTGTTTGAAGTATTCAGGGCTTCATCTTTTTCTTCTCAAGTTGGCTTCTCTCTGTTCTGTCTGTGCTCTTTTTTTTTTTTTCTTTTTAACCAAGAGTACTATAGTGACTGACCGTGTACAGTGTAATCATAGGTACACTGGGTGATTAGATATAGGCAAAAATTCTACAAGTGGAATTGCTGGGTCAGAGGATATGTACATTTGTAATTTTAGTGGATTTTCGCTAATCCTCATCTGTTGAGATTGTAGTAGCTCATGCTTTATTCACAATACATGGAAAGAACCAGTTTACATCATACTTATTAACCTTAGCACAGTCACACAACCATCTGAGTGGGGTTCAATTTTGGATTGTTCATTAAACTCACAAGTCACAGCTGGCTTATGCAACACCAGATATACTTAATAATGGAAAAGCATATATAGTTACAATAGTGCAGAGACCTCCAAACTCTGACGCAAGTCTTAATGCCTTCAGTGTTTGGTTGTAAGGTTGACAAAAAGCTAACGTGAATGCAGGTCACATTAGCACAGGAAGTCACCAGGTTTGTGTACCCTCGGCTTAAAAATGCCTACTAGCCGTACAGCCTCTGTATTTGTAAGTGGCTAGCTATCCTATTTTCATGTAGCTGTGGACTATAAATTTTAAGTTATATAACGTAGACTCCTGACAACAAAGTGCAACAGGCCAAAGAGCATTCTTGGGTAAGTTACTAGTACGTGGCAGACCCCTGAGTACTGCCCTCTGTTTTCAGGGTTGATGTTGCACGATGTTAAACTACTGTATTTTCCTCGAGAGTCTGAAGGAGAGATTCTGAGTCTAGCTCTTAACCCTTTCCATCCATCGTTATTAAAGAACTTTTTACATTTGCCAATCTGCTAGGTACTTTATTTCCATTATTGTGAGAGAAGGTTTTCAGTGTTGTTTTCATATGTTTAAAGTATTTCCTTTACATGAAGTATTCATTCATATTCTTACCTCAGTTTTCTCTTGGCAGATTCCTCGAGGTACATTTTTGGATTGTCGTGTAGGAGCTCTTGATGTATTAGGGAAATTAGTCCTTTGTGGTATGAATTGCTGGGATTTTTCCTACCAGATGGTTGGTTGTATTTTGGGAGTGGGTGGGTGGTGGATTTCACCAAATTTTTTCTTTAATGTCCTTTTGTACTTAATTGCCATGTCTCCATGTCTCTGCTGGTCTGTAAGAGTTTCTCAGTCTTCTCTTGTTTTTCATGACCTTGGCCGTCTTGAGGAATACTGGCCAGGTACACGTTCACTGCCCCTGCCGCCCCCCAGTCTGGGTTTGTCTTGAAGTTTTCTAATAATTAGCTTGGGTTAATAGATTTTGGGGAAAAGTACCACAGAGGTTAAGTCTACTTCTTATCTTGTCGTATCAGGGAGTACAACAAGTCCACAAGACATCACTGGTGATATTATCAGGCTCCTTAAGTTTTAAAAATCCCTTTGGTATTTTTATGATGCATGTCTTAAATTTACAGGTTAGCTTAGGGAAAATTGACATTCTTTCAACAGTTATTTACTGTGTGCCTCCTACGTGCAGGCAATGTTCTAGATAGAGCAATGAGCAAAACAGGCTAATAATCCATGCCCTTTCAGGGTTTACTTACATTAATGTGAGGGACAATAAATGAGATAGGTAAATAAAATTTGTAGTATGACATGTATTTTGGAGAAAAAGAAGAGGTTGCAGAGGGAAATCTGAAATGTGCTTTTGAAATTTTAAGTAGGGTGATCAAGGAAGACTCCACTGAAGAAACGACATTTGAAAAGGGACCTGAGTAATGAATTGGAGGAGAGGCGGGCCTAGGTCTGTAGAGTTTGTGAAATCACTGTAATAATTTGCTGTCACGTAGGTTAAGGTACTAAACCACTGGGGTGATTTGAGCCGAGGGGTGACTTGATTAAAGCAAGTTTTTAAACACGATCACTATGGTTGCTGTGTTGAAAATCAACTTTATAATAAGCTTTCAAGTCTCCAGGGTAAGAGTCTCTGTTATTCTTAAGACAGGTCTTGTGTAGTCTTGGAACGTCATTCTTACATATAAATTTTAGGATTGTATTTGTTCCTTTATGGTCCAGTTTTCTCTGAGTCTGTAAAATGTATTGAATAATATGTACTGTATTGGGTTATGAGAGTTAAATGAGTTAATGTATGTGAAGTGTGTAGAACGAGGTCTATGGTATGCATGGTAAGTCTACATTAAAGGAAAGGGTTTAAAATTCAAAATGAAAAACGTAAAAGAACTAACTATAGTTTCAACAACTATGCAAGTTGTTGAAATTGGCATTCTGTATTGCTATAGAGACATTGATAATGCATATAAATGACAATTTTATTTTCTCCACTTCATTTCTTTAAAAAAAATTTTTTTTTAATGTTTATTTATTTTTGAGAGACATAGAGACAGAATATGAGCCGGGTAAGGGCAGAGAGAGAGGGAGACACAGAATCTGAAGCAGGCTCCAGGCTCTGAGCCGTCAGCACAGAGCCCGACGCGGGGCTCGAACTCACAGATCATGAGATCATGACCTGAGCTGAAGTCGGCCGCCCAACCGACTGAGCCACCCAGGCGCCCCATCTCCACTTCATTTCTTAGTGTTTCATCCCTTTTACTCTTGAATTTATTCTAGTCTGACTTTCCCCACCAAGCCACCAAAGCCTGTTCTTGGTAAAGTTATCCATGATCTCTATGTGGCTAAACCGTTCTCAAGTCCTTTGTTATTGGTTTGTCTTTTAGCAACATTTGACATATTAGATCATTCTTTCTTGAGCACTTCATTTTGTTGCTGGGACAGCACTCTTATTTACCTTATTGATTACCCCTTTTATTTTTCCGCATCTTCCTCTTACAGACATTGATCTCTAAATATAGAGTGCTTCAGAGTGTAGGCCTTCTACATTTACTTCCAGAATGAACTTTTTGAGTATTATGGCTTCAAATAACATCTGTGATATATGCATGGGTAGCATCCAAATTTATATCTACAGACTTTTCTCTTGAACTCTGGACTCTTAAGTATCTAGTTGCTTGTACATCATCTGCTTGTGTGATAGGTACGTAAATTCAACATGAACATTTGGTATAGAGTTGTGGAATCACTGTGTTGTATACCTGAGACTAATGTAACATGATGTGTCAACTATGTTTCAAATAAGAAAAAGATACTGTAGAAGCAAAAAACAAAAACAAAACACAAAAAACCCATGGATATCTGAACTCCACCTTCATATTCCAATTTGTTACCCTACCTATTACAATGAAAAAGGCAGCTTTGCCTCTCCAGCTATCTACAACACTAGGTGAACCTATCTCTGCCAGGCCCTCCATAATTAATATTATAACATGTGTCCCCCTTTTGTACCTTATGCTCCTTTGTCCTTTTCTTGGATATGATATAAATATCTCAAATCAACAACTTAATTTAACTCCTCAAAATACTAGATTAAAAAAAAAAACAAAGTGAACTGAAGGAAGGAAATGAAGTTAGATGAGAGATAAATGAAATAGAGAATAGAAAATTAGCAAATAAAAATCAGTGAAATTAAGAGTTTCTTTTAATGAACAAAATTGACAGATTATTTTTTATGGTATGAGTGTCATTATTTCATTAATTATTTGAATATAGTTGACACACAATGTTACATTAGTTTCAAGTGTATAGCATAGTGATTGAACTTTTGTGTAAGTTACCATCTGTCACCATATAGCTGACCATATTCTTTATTCAGTACCCTTTCTTCCTGTGACTTATTCTAGCTGCAAGACTGTATCCCCCCCGTCCCTTTTATCCATTTTGCCTGCCTCTCCCTCTTCCCTTTGGCAACCATTAGTTCTCTGTATTTCTAGGTACAATTCTGCTTTTTTTTTGTTTATTCATTTGTTTTTTAGATACCATGCTGTTAACTAAATTAAGAAAAAAAGAGTAAACAAATCATTAAAATTAGAAATGAAAAAGAGAACATGGCAGCTGATGCCACAGAAATGAAAGAATTACTAGAGAATTTAATAAAAATTTGGTAACACTTGAATAACCTAAAAGAACAGATAAATCCTCGAAACACACAACCTACCAAGACTAAGTCATGAAGAAATAAAAAATCTGAAGAGAACAACAACTAGTAAGGAGACTGAATCAGTATTTATAAATCTTAACCAAGAAAAGTCCACAAGCAGATGTTTTCGCCAGAGAATTGATTCTCAGGAAACTCTTCCAAAAAAATTGAAGAAGAGGTCGTTGAAACTCATTTTATGAGGCCAGCATTATTCTGAAAACAAAAGCTAGACAAAGACATTACAAGCAGAACAGAAAACTACAGACCAGTATCCCTGAAACATACTGATGTAAAAGTCCTCAGCAAAATACTAGCAAAGTTAATTCAGCAGCATATTAAAAGGATCATATATGATTTGTTTATTCCTGGAATGTAAGAATAGTTCAGCATATGAAAGTCAGTCAGTGTGTAATACACCATATTGAGAAAATGAAGGACCGAACCCATGTGATCATCTCATCTCCATTGGTGCAGAAAAAAGTTAACAAAATTCAACACCCGTTTGTGTTAAATGAACCCCTCAGACTTGGATTAGAAGGAAACTACAACATATATGCAAAGGCCATATATGAAAAACCCATAGCTAACATCATACTCAGTAGTTAAAGATAAAACTTTTCCTCTAAGACCAGGAACAAGGCAAGAATGTCTGCTCTCCTCACCACTGTTCAACCTATTATTGGAGTCTTAGCCACAGTACTTTGGGAAGAAAAGGAAATAGAAAGCACCCAGTCTGAAAAGGAAGAAGTAAAATGATCTCTGTTTGCAGATGACATGATCCAGTATGTTAAAACCCTAAAGAGTCTACAAAAAAAACTATTAGCACTAAAGAAAAAAATCAGCATAATTTCTCTCTCTCTCTCTCTCTCTCTCTCTCCCCCTCTCTCTCCCCCTCTCCCTCTCTCCCCTCCCTCTCTCCCCTCCCTCTCTCCCCTCCCTCTCTCCCTCTCTCCCCTCCCTCTCTCCCCTCCCTCTCTCCCCTCCCTCTCTCCCTCTCCCTCTCTCCCTCTCCCTCTCCCTCTCCCTCTCCCTCTCCCCCTCCCCCTCCCCCTCCCCTCCCCCTCTCCCTCTCCCTCTCCCTCTCCTCTCCCTCTCCCTTTTTTTTTAAGATTTTACTTTTAAGTAATCTGTACACACAACTTGGGGCTCAAACTAACAACCCTGAGAGAAAGAGTCGCACACTCCACTGAGTCAACCAGGCACCCACCAAATTGGTTGTTTTTATACAGTGACAATGAATAATTTGAAAAGGAAATTAAGATTATTCCTTTTATAAAGGGGTAAAAAAATAATGAAGCACTTTGGAATAAACATAATCAAGGAGGGAAGGACTTGTACACTGAAAACTTTAAAATGTTCCTGAAGGAAATGAAAGAAGGCATAAGTAAAAGGAAAGCTATCCTGTGTCTGTAGTACTTAAAGTGACCTACATATCAAACACAATCCCTTTCAAAATCCCGGCAGCATTTTTTGTGCAAATGCTAAAATTCATCTTAAAATTCATGGGGTATCTCAAGGGCCCCAAATGGCCAAAACAATTTTGAAAATGCAGACAAAGTTGGAGGATTCAGACTTCTGGATTTCAGAATATATTATTACACAGCCACAGTTATCAAGACAGTATTGTACTGGCATGACGACAAATAGACCAGTGGCAGAGGGTAAAGAGCCCACAAATAAACTCTTCTGTATGTTGGTCAAATGATCTCTTTTTTTTTTTTTTAATGATCCTTGATAAGAGTGCTGAGACAACTCATTGAAGAAAGGACAGTCTCTTCAACAAATGGTGTTGGCAAAATGGGATATCCACATGCCAAAGAATGAAGTTGGACCCTTACCTTATGCCATATTCAAATATAAACTCATAGTAGATCAAGGATTTAGGTACATATGACTCAAAATTGTAAAATTTCTAGAAGAAAACATGGGAAAAACTTCACGACTTTGGTCTTGGAAATGATGTCTCAGGTATGACACCAAATGCATAGGCCAAAAAATAAAACGAAAGAAAGAAGGAAAAAGAAAAATAGACAAGTGGGACCACACAAGCTTACAAACTTTTGTGCATCAGAGAACCCAATGAACAGATCGAAAAGGCAATAGAATGGGAGATAATATGTAAAGAACTCTTAGTACTGAACAATAAAAGTATCAATTATCCTGATTTAAAAATGGGCAAAGAACATGAATAAACTTTTCTCCAAAGATAATGTGCAGGTGATCAACACGCATATGAAAAGTGCTCAACATCACTAATCATCATAGAAACGAAAATTAAAACCACAACGAAATCAGTGCTCACCCACAAAGAATGGTTATTATCAACCCCCCCCACCCTAGACAAACAAAAACCACCCCAGAAAATAACAAGTATAGATGTGAAACACTTGTGCACTGTTGGTGGGATTGGAAAATGGTGTAACTGCCATATGATCCAGCAATTCTGCTTCTGGTTGTGTATCCCAGAGAATTGAAAGCATGGTCTCCAAGAGATATATGTACACTCAGGTTTATGGCAGCACAATTCACAATAGCCAAGAAGTGTAAGCAAGCCAGATGTCTTAGTGGATGAGTGGATAAGCAAAATACTGTCTATACATACAGTGGAATATTATTCATCTTTAAAAAGGAAGGACGTTTTGCAATGTGCCACAACATGGTTGAATCTTGAGGACGTTGTGTTAAATGAAACAAGCCAGTTACGAAGGGACAAATACTGTATGATTCCACTCACGAGGTACTTAGTGGTCAGATTTATAGAGACAGAAATTATAATGGTTACAGGGATTGAGGAGACAGGCAAAAGGGGGAGTGATCGTTTACTGGATATAGCATTTCAGATTGCATGATGAAAAAAGGTCTGGGGTTCCCGTTCACAACAATAGGAATATACATAATTCTTATGAACTGTACATTTAAATAGTTAAGGTAGGGGATTTTGTGTGCTTTTTAAAAACTCACAATAAAAATTAACCTATATGATTTTTTTTTTTTTGGCTTAACTATGTTGGCTCAGACTTACAGCACTACCCTAAATAGAAGTGATGTTAGCAGGCCATTATTTCTTTTCCATTCGAGAGGGATTGTGTTGACCATTTCGCCTTTAAATATATTGATAGCTGTAGTTTTTGTTCTTGTTTTTTATTTTGAGAAATTTTTAAAATTTATTTTTTAAAGTTTATGTATTTATTTTGGGAAAGAGAGAGAGTAAGCCCTTGAGTGTGAGAGCAAGGAGGAGCAGAGAGGGGGAGAGAGAATCTCAAGCAGGCTCCACATCTAGCGCAGAGGTCAACTCAGGGCTTGGTCCCATGACCCTGGGATCATGACCTGAGCCAAAATCAAGAGTTGGACACTTAAACTGACTGAGCCATCCAGGTGACCCTTGGCTTTGTTAATTTTTAAAGTTATCTGCCTGTTTTCTGTTTTATTGATTTCTCCATTTATTTTTTCACTATTTTCTTCCTTTTAGTTTTTGTATATTTTGCTCTTTTAACTTCTTAAGGTAGCACCTTAGATCTTTGAATTTAGATGTTGTTTTATAATAAAAGTATATGAAGATACAAGTTTCCCTGCTAGAATTGCTTTTGCAGTATGTCTCAAAATTTGATATGTTGTATATTTGTTGCCATTCAATTAAAAAGGTTTTCCAATTTCCCTTGTGATTTCGTCTTTGATTTTTAAATTATTTAGAAGTATATTATTTATTTTCCACAATATTAGGGGTTTTTGTAGCTATCTAATTATTATTGGTTGCTAATTTAATTTCATTGTGGTCACTCATTACACTTCAGATGATTTTAATGCTTTAAAATTCACTGAGACTTATTTTAGGGCTTAGCATATGGTTTGTGTTGAATGTATTGTATGCATTTGAAAAGGAATGTATATTCTTCAGTTGATTGTAATATTCAGTTAGATCAAGGTAGTTGAACTCAAGCTCTTTTATGTCTGTTGATTTTTTGGGGGTGTTCTACTTCATCTGTTAGTCACTGAGTGTGTTTAACACCAGTGTGTTAAAATCTGTTTATTATTAGGAAAATGTCCCCTTTTAGCTATGCAGTATTTGTCTCATGGTGTTATAGGACATCAAAATAGTCACGTCAGCCTTTATATTCTTATTCTTAGCATTATATATCATTTTTCATACATTTGCTTTATTTGCTTTAAACTTACCAGTATTTTTTCTTAAAGGTTAAAAACATTTTTTTTTTTTCATTTTTTTGAGAGAGAGTGTGCATGCTGGGTCAGGGGAGGGGCACAGAGAGAAGGGGACAGAGGATCCAGAGTGGGCTGATCTCAGAGAGCCCAATGTGAGACTTGAACCCATGAACCGTGAGATCATGACCTGAGCTGAAGTCAGATGCTTATGCGACTGAACAGCCCAGGCGCCCCTAAACTCAGCAGTTGTTATTAAAAGTGTGTCTTGGGGCGCCTGGGTGGCTCAGTTGGTTAAGTGGCCGACTTCAGCTCAGGTCATGATCTCATGGTCTGTGGGTTCGAGCCCCGCATCGGGCTCTGTGCTGACAGCTCAGAGCCTGGAGCCTGCTTCAGAGTCTGTATCTCCTTCTCTCTCTGCCCTTCCCCTGCTCACGCTCTGTCTCTATGTCTCTCAAGAATAAATAAACGTTAAAAAAAAAAAAAAAAAGTGTGTCTTACTTACAGGCAGCATATGGTAGTATAGTCTCTTTTTAATTTTAATTGGCTCTGTCCCTCTTAATCTCTCCCTTACCTGTTGTATACAAATGACTAACATTTAATATAAATCGAAATTTGGATTAAGATCTTTTTGTTCTTTAAAAAAAGTATTTAAAGCAGCTTTATTCAGTTGTGATTGGCGTTCAGTCTACCGTCTATATTTAGAGTGAACAACTTGTTAAGTTCTGACTATTGTATGTGCCCAGAAGTCATCAACATAATTAAGGCAGTGAACATATCCATCACTTTTAAAAATTTCTCCTTACTCTTTTGTACTATATCTATACCACCCTGTCTCCTCCCCAGCCTTGTCCCAAGTAACCATTCATCTGCTTTCCATTACTATAATTTGTATTTTCTTGTGTTTTGTGTAAGTGGAATATATGTGTGTGTAGTTTGTGTGTCTGGACTGTCAAATGGGTATGTGGTATATAGACACTATTTTTGTCTGGCTTATTTCCATCAGTATAAATATTTGTGGTTCATTCTTGTGGTGACATGTGTTTATATTTTACTCCCTTTTTGTTCACTATTTTTCCCCTGTATGGATCTAGCAGTTTATTTACCTGTAGATAGATTGTTTCTAGTTTTATGTGTTGCAAATTAAGCTCCTCTTAATATTTGAGTACATGCTCTCTATAATCATAGTCTTTTTTTTGTCTTGGATAAATACTTAGACATGAAACGGCTAGTTTATAATAATAAATGCATGCTTAATCCTTTTTTTTATCAAGTTTTTATTTAAATTCTAGTTAGTTAACATATATGGTAAAATTGGTTTCAGGTGTGGATCTTAGTGATTCATCAGTTTTATAGAACACCCAGTGCTCATCACCCTGTGTCCTTCTCAATACCCATCATCTACCCATTTAGCCCATTCCCTCACCTCCCTCCCTCCCTCCATCAACCCTCATTGTGTTCTCTATAGTTAAGAGTCTCTTGGGGTGCCTGGGTGGCTCAGTTGAGTAAGTGTCAGACTTTGGCTCAGGTGATCTCATGATTCGTGAGTTTGAGCCCCACATTGGGCTCTCTGCTGTAAGCGCAGAGCCTACTTTGGATCCTCTCTCTCTCTCTCTCCCTCTCCCTCTCTCTCTCTCTCTCTCTCTCTCTCTCTCTCTCTCACTCTCACTCTCACTCTCTTCCTCTCTGCCCCTGCCCCGCTCATGCTCTCTCAGTCTCTCTCAAACAAACAAACAAATATTAAAAAAAGGAAAAGTCTCTTATGGTTTGCTTCTCTCTCTTTTTCCCCTCTTCCCCTGTGTTGTTTGTTTCTTAAATTTCACATATGAGTGATATCATATGGTATTAATCTTTCTCTGACTGACTTATTTTACTTCATATGTTTAATTCTTTAAGGAACTGACAAACTGTTTTCTAAAGTGGTTGTAACATTTTACATTCCCACCAGCTGCATATGAGAGTTCCAGTTGCTCTGCATCCTCTTCAACATTTGGTATGGTTACTCTTTGTAGTTTTTGCCATTCTAATAGGTATGTAGTGGTATCCTTCTGCATTTAATTTTCATTTTGTTAATGAGTAGCAAATTTCAGCTCTTTTTTCATGTGGTCATTTGCCATCTGACATATCTTCTTTGGTGTTCAAATCTTTTGCCCATTAAAAAAATTGAATTTTTTCTTGTTAATTTTTTATATATAACACCTTTATTTACATATCATACAATTGATTGATTTAAAGCACACAATTCACTGGTTTTAAAAATATTCAAAGACGTGAGACTATCATCACAGTCAACTTTAGAACATTTTCATCATGCCAATAAGATAAACTGTCACCATTATTAGCATTCACTTTCTATTTCCCTTCAACACCTCCGTCGGAGGCAACTATTAACCTATTCGATGTCCATTTGCTCTGTTCTAGACATTTCATATAACTAGAATCATATGGTTGGTATATGGTTTTCTGTGACTGGTTCTTTACCTTAGCATGCATGCTGTTTTCCAGATTCACCCTTATTGCAGCATGTCTAAGTAATTCATTTAATTGACAATTGATATTCCAGGGTATGGATATACCATGTTTTCCTTACCCATTCAAAAGTTGATGGATATTTGGGTCGTTTTCCCTTGATTATTTTGAATAATACTGCTATGAATGAATAATTCTGCTGTGAACATGTATTTACATTTTTTTGGTGGAAATATGTTTTAATTCTTTGGATTATTCTTGGGAGTGTCTTTTCTGGGTCACGTATTAACTCTGTTATCCTTTTGAGAAATTGCTGGTCTGTTTTCCAAAGTGGAGGTACCATTTTACATTTCTACTTGTAGTGCATTAGGTGTCCAATTTTTCCACATCCTTGTCAAGACTTGCTAATGTTTGTCTTTTTGGTTTTAGCCATCCTGGTGGATATGAAGTGGTATTTCATTTGTTTTTGGTTTTATTTCTCTAATGACTAGTATCTTTTCATGTGCTTATTAACCACTTTATTTATCTTCATTCCAACAATTTGTGCCTTTTAATTGGGGTGGTTGGTTAATTTACATTTAGTGTGACTAAAGATATGGTTAGATTTGGATCTGTCGTCTTGATGCTTGTTTTTTATTTGCTCCATTTGGTTTTGTTCTCTTTTTTCTTTTTTGGTCTTCTTTGAAGATATTTATGCTTCCATCTTGTCTACTTTGTTGTGTTATTAGCCATAAATTTTGTTGTATTGTGTTAGTCATTGTCTTAGGGCTTAAAGTTTACATCTTATTCTCAGTATAGTTTATCATCAAGTGTTGTTATTATACTACTGCTCGTATAGTATAAGATCCTGAATATAACATAGTTCTATTTCTCTTTTGGCCTTTATGCAATTGTTGTCATGCATTTATCTTCATTATAAAGCCCACAATGAATTTTCGCTATTTTTGTTTAAACAATTGTTTACTGTGGATCATTTTTATATCTTCTGTGTCTGTACTTAACTTTCTGAACTTATGCAATGGAGAAAGATCCAGAGTTCCACACTGAAAACTCAGTGTGTTCTGTCTTCAAGACCTTTGCTGAATATAGGGTGGGCATGGGAAAGTAAAAATGTTCAAAGCTTTCCTGCTATTTTTAAGTTGCCCTTTTCTTGATTTAGTGTTTGGTTGCTGCATATCTTTCATTCTCTTTTCCAGAGTCCTAACAAAATTGGTCTGACAGTTCCTGCTTGATTTATTTTAACATTTCCATGGTAGAATGTGCTCTTGGAGCTGCCTCCTCCACTATTGTGGCTGATGGAAGTCTGGGTATTTTTGCCTGCCTTTAAATCTTCAGGTTTGTTCTGAAATACAGTTAGGTTCCTTGGAAATAGTTAGATCCTTTCAGGTCCTGCTCTTATGATTTGTTAGGAGCAGTAATTGGTGTAGGGGTAATTGTTTCCCACTATGGAGAGAAGCTCTGTATTCAGATACCCAGTGTTCTGTGAGTTGAGTTTTTTCAGTCTGGCTAAGGGGACCAGGCAGTGGTACTAGCTCTTGTCTGCTGGATATGGTTTCCTTTACTTCTTTTGGATGGTTCTTTTTCCAGCCTCAGGTAATTTCTTCACTCATATGTTCTGTCCTTTAGTATTCGAGTGGTGTTCTCTGTATGTCTCTGTGAGCATTTGTTTTCTCTGTGAGGAGTTTTCATTTCTGGTACTTTGGCCAGTTTTAGCTACCTTGGTCTTACCTGATCTTCTGAACTCTGGGAGTGTCCTGGGCTTGACCTCAGTTTCTCTCCTTGTGCCTTGGCCCGGAAGAACTCTCAAGACATTAAACTGGGCAAACTGAGAGCTCATCTCAATTGTTTATTGTTTCTTTGGGATCACTATGGTTGTTATCTGATACACAGTTTCTTGAAAACCATTGTCTCAATTATTTTGTCTTTTTTTTTTTTTTTTTTTTTGCCATGGGAAATATGCATTGTTCATGCAGGAAGCCAGGTATGGTCCCTGTGTCTTCATCTTGACCAGAAGAAGTCTCCTTTTCTTTTCTTTTTTTAAAAAAAGTTTATTTATTTATTTTTTTAGTAATCTCTACTCCCAATATGGGGCTTGAACTCATGACCCTGAGATCAAGTACTTCATGCTCTTCTGACCTAGCCAGTCAGGTGCCACCTATTCTTTCTTAACTTTGATTTTTCCCCTTACTTTATTCCTCTGTTCTCTATTTTTTTTCCCTTCTTTGCAATTATATGAATATTTTTTAGCATTGCATTTAATCATTTTAATAATGCACTTAGTGTTGCATTTAAATTTAATTCCATTAAATTACCTTTTTGACCGTATCTCTTTCTATATTTACAAAAATATGTATATAGTGGTTGCTCCTGGGATTACAGTTCTCATAATAATAATTTTAGACTGATAATTTTAGTCTAAAATTTGTGTGTACTGCTTCACACAAAATGCAGAAACACTGAAACCGTATAGATCTCCTTTACCTTCTTCTCCTGTCTATTGTAGTTTTAATATGTGTTAAATTTATATACACTGAAAACTTTACCAGATAACCTTTTAATTTGTGATGTGTAAGCAGTCATGTATTTTCAATGGAAGAGAGTACTGTTGTTGTTTTTTTAGTCAGTATCCATTAAAAGTACCTACCCGCTTATCATTTTTTACTTCATCTTGGAGCTTTCTTCTTGGCTCATTTTTCCGTTGCCTGAGGAAAATTATTTAGTGTTCCCTTTAATTGAAATCTGTTTAAAAATATTTTTGGACTTTATCCAGTTGTTCTTTTGATGATAACTTGCCTTTTGGTTGTATGAAGATTTTTATCTCTTTCTTTTGGTTTTCTATAGGCTTACCAATGTGCCTAGGTATGCATTTATACTTATTTATTCTGAGATTTACTGCGTTTCTTCTGACCGTCATTTGCTGTTTCTGTTCTGTAAAATTTTTAGGTATTATCATTTCAAACGTTGCTTTTGTGCTGCTTTGTCTCTCACATTTCTCTGGGATTCTAATTACATGTGTGTGAGGCCTGCTGATTATATTGTTCATGCCTCTTGTTCTGTTTTTGAATTTTTTACGCTGTTTTGTGTTTTGTGCTAACATTCTGGATATTTTCTTCTGCCCTATTTTGTTGTTGCCTTCTAATTCTGTTTTCATCTGTGTCTAAACCATTGTTAATCCTACCCATAGAGTTTGAACAAATTTTTGTTTTTACTTCTAGGATTTTTGATTTATTATGGTTTTCAGTTCTTTCAAGAAATTTTCAACTTTGTGTTGTGTTTGAACGTAATAAGAATACTTATTTTAATCTGTGGCTGAAACTTCAAAATACAGATCTGGTTTGATTTTCTTGTTTCTGCTGGTTTTCCTTTATGTTGTTGTGTCTTTCATGTGTTTGGTACTTTTTATTGTGCCGAAAATGATAATGAACCAATAGTAGAAGTTATTTGTAGTCAAGATTACATTGTTTTCCTCCAGGGAGGATGTATATTTGCTTCTGTCTGGTGCCTGGGGGCACTTGTAATTTAGTATAACACGTGTCCAGTTTCAGAGTTTGAGGTGATCTTAAAATGCAGTCTTTGAGGGCCTACACGCAGTCTCTTTGAGGGCCTACACGCAGTCTCTTTGAGGGCCTGTGTACTTGGATTGTTTTGGCTTACGGCCTTCAGTGTCTCAGCTGGAAGGAAAGGAGGGGCTTGTTTGTTCCCCTTCTCCCTCAGTTGTCTATGGACATAGATCCCTGTACTTCCAGCCTTCTGAGTTTGTCAAAAACCACTTTTTACCCTAAATTTTTACCTGCTTTCTGTGAAGTAGGCAATGGGTGGCAAGAGTGGCCAAAAGCTGTACTCACCTCATTGGACTTTCATTATTTTCCAGTTTTGGCTCAGGTATTCCTCATTATCACAGCTCTTTGATAGTTTCAGTCACATTTTAAAAACTAAAACAGTAATATTTATTTGTTTATTTATCTTGAGAGAACAAGCGGGACGGGGGGGAGGGCAGAGAGGTAGAGAGACAATCCCAAGCAGGCTCCGCATTGTCAGCGCAGAGCCCAATGTGGGGCTTTAAGTCACAAAATGTGAGATCATGACCTGACCCGAAAACAAGAGTCGGATGCTTAACCGAAGACTTGAGCCACCCTGCTGCCCCGAAATATTAATATTTATTATATGCTAAAATATTTTAAGTAAAATATTGAAATAGTAAAATAATGAATGTTAGCACTAATATCTAAAGTATCAATGTTAATATAAAAGTTAAAATTTTAATATTGACAGTTAAGATTAAAATATTTAAAATTTTAATTTTAGATATTCAACTATAAAGCTTCTTACTTTTTAATTTAAAGTTTATTTTGAGAAAGAGAAAAAGCACAAATGGCAGTGGGGGACACAGAGAGAGAATCTCAAGCTGGCTCCACACTGTCATCGCAGAGCCTTATGGGGGGCTTGAATCCACGAACCATGAGATCATGACCTGAGCCAAAGTCAGACACTTAACCGATTGAGCCACCCATGCGCCCCTAAAGCTTTCTTATTTTTCTATACTGGTTCTCAGAAATAGTGTTGATTCGAATCATTTAGTGTGCTCTTACAAGAATAAGAAGTGTCCATGCTAGCATTTGAATTTTAAAAATCTTTTCTTTTATTTGTCTTATTATGCCTGAGAAGTGTTGGAGTGCTTTATCGGTAGTGGTTTGACTGGTCAGAATGAGCATTTGTTCATGTTTTTGTTGTACTTTTGCTTAACTAGGCTTTTAAGGGATCTCTTTAGGAAGTTAATGATTTTGTTTATCTTTGAAAAAGTTTTATTGAAAACTGGAAAATGACATGAGTTTTTATTTATTTTTAGGTTGGGCTCATGTGGTTTGTGCCCTGTATATTCCAGAGGTACAGTTTGCCAATGTGTCTACAATGGAACCAATCGTTTTACAGTCTGTTCCACATGATCGTTACAATAAGGTACAGTGGGTATTATTTTATTGATGTTTAAATACAACTTTTTGGTTCTAAAACTGGGAAATGTAAAGGATTTTTTTTTGTATTTTGTTTTATTATTATAGGCTTTCATTAAGAAATTTAAATCATAGGCCTCTATCAGATTCCAGAGAGATTTGAAAAAAGTATAATTATTAAATGGTAAACTACAGTTATTAAAATATGTTATAAAGTCACAGGAATACAAAACAAACAAGCAAAAATATATTCCCTTTTATACTAACCTAAAGTGTTTAGTATTTTAACATTTATGTGACATTTTAGTCCTTATAGATTTGTCTTTTAAGAATTACTGGTTTTTTAGGTTCTTTCAAACATAAAGTTTCTATTAAATTCAAATTACTCATTATTTGGCATAACATGTATTATGATATCATATATCCTTTCTTAAAAAATAACCCTATTACAGAATATTACTTGCTCCTTTTCCTTTCCCAAATTTTTGTGTACTCCCAAGATAGGATTTTTGTTAGGTTTTTCTTAAAAACTTAGTATTTTCTTTGCTTTTCTCCCTCTGTATCTTTTTCTTGATTTAATACACATATATATATTATTGCTTCATTCTCTCTTGCACATTAGATGATTTTTCTTTTACCCAATGTGTCTTTAAGTATGGTGTCACATTTAATTTAAGGTACTTGTTGATTTATTTCGTTTTTGGAGAGAAAGTGTCACTGCCACCAATTTTAAGGTTTCAAATATTTTTGTGTTAAACATTTAAAATATAGATTATTAATAATTATTTTTAAAATTTAAAAACCCAGGAAACAAATAGAAAAATGTAAGACATAAATCATCCTAATCTTCTCTTTCTGATCCTTATAGATTTTTGTGTGTGTACATTTTTATATGTAATATATATTTGTTAAAAATTGGATTATGTTGCTGATACTGTTTTGTTTTTGAAAATTAACCCCGAACATCTTGTATCAATCAGTTATGTTTTTGCCATTATTTTAGTGGATAGTTAGCATGTAATACACAGTATTACTAGCTTTGAATTCAGGGATTCCTGTTGAAAGGCATTGATTGGCTTTGGCTTGTACATATCAACAGAATCTCTATGTAAAAGGGTGTGTATGTTTTAGAAGTTCCATAAATTTATCGAATGAAATTGTACTGTGGAATGCAGTTTCTAATTTATGCTACATGACTAATACGTGACAGTGCTAATAACCTTATATCCTATTAAGTGCACTGTCTATTACCATTAAAACAATCTTTGCTGTTCTTTTTTTGTTTAATTTCTTTTTTTACATTTATTTACTTTTGAGAGAGAGAGAGCACAATTGGGGGAGAGGCAGAGAGAGAGAGGACACAGAATCCCTAGCAGGCTCTGGGCTCGGAGCTGTCAGCACAGAGCCCGACACGGGGCTCAAACTCTCAAACCACAAAATCATGGTCTGAGCCTAAGTCGGACACCCAACTGACTGAGCCACCCAGGTGCCCCTTCACTGTTCTTTTTAGTGAAAAATACTAGTGTCTGATTTTTTTTCTGGGTAACAGTAAAGTTAAATATTTTACAGTTTTTTAAAAAAGCCTTTACATGTTTGTTGACCTTGAATAGCTCTTTATTTTAATATTGTAATGTTTTTCTTTTTTCTTTTTTTAATGTTTTATTTTTTTATTTAAAAAAATTTTTTTTTAATGTTTGTTTGTTTTTGAGAGACATAGAGACAGAGTATGAGCAGGGGAAGAGCAGAGAGAGAGGGAGACACAGAATCTGAAGCAGGCTCCAGGCTCTGAGCCACCAGCACAGAACCCGATGCGGGGCTGGAACTCACAGACTGTGAGATCATGACCTGAGCCAAAGTCTGCCGCTTAACCGACTGAGCCACCCAGGCGCCCTTGTTTTATTTTTGAGAGACAGCACGCGTGAGCGAGCAAGCAAGCAAGCAGAGGAGGGGCAGAGAGAGGGAGTCACAGAATCTGAAGCAGGCTCTAGGCTCTGAGCTGTCAGCACAGAGCCCAGTGAGGTGCTTGAACCCATGCACTGTGAGATCTTGAGCTGAGCCAAAGTCTGACGCTTAACCGACTGAGCCACTCCTATTTTTTCTTTTAAAAACTGCTCCCTTCCATAGAGATTTATTTTTTTTTAAAGTTTATTTATTTGTTTTGAGAGAGAGAGGCTGGCACAGGGGTAGAGAGAGGGAGAGAGGGAATTCCAAGCAGGTTCTGCACTGTCAGCTCAGAGCCCGATGTGGGGCATGAATCTACAAACGATGAGATCATGACCTGAGCTGAAGTCAGACACTTAACTGACTGAGCCACCCAGGTGCCTCTGTTTTTATTCCTTTTTTTAAAAAAAGTGTATTTTTTTTAATGTTTGTTTATTTTTGAGATAGAGAGGGGCAGAGGAAAAGGAGGAGACCGAGAACCTCAAGGAGGCTCCCTGCTGTCAGCACAGAGCCCAACTTGGGACTGTTACTCATGAGTTGTGAGATCATAACCTGAGTGGAAATCAGCAATCAGACTTTATCGATCGAGACACCAGGTGCCCCCAAAGTGTTGTATTAGAGATTTTTTTCTTTTGTCATATGTACTTACTGTGTATGCTTTTGCCCATAATTCAGCATTGGCTTTTTAACTTTCATTATGTCTTCATTTTTTTTTTTTTTAATTGTTGTTTGGTATTCTAGTGGTTTGTTTCTAGTTGAGAAGTTTAACATTTTTATATCATTTACACAACTATTTTCTATTTCTGCTTTTGACACCATGCAAAGAAAATCTTTCTCTGTGTTACTGTATAGAATTTTTTGAGTGCCTTCAAGTTCATGTTTTTTTTTTCTTTAAACAAAAAAGGATTTATTTATTTTTGAGAGAGAGAGAGAGAGAGCATGTACACACGCACAAGTGGGGAGGGGCAGAGCGAGAGAGGGAGACTCAGAATCCTAAGCAGGCTCTAGGCTCTGAGCTGTCAGCACAGAACCTCATGTGGAGCTCAAACTCACAAACTGTGAGATCACGACTTGAGCCAAAGCAGCCTTTTAACCAAGCCACACAACACAGGTGCACCTAAGTTCATGTTTTTGAATACTTGTTTTTCCTTTTAATTTTCAAGTAACTTCAAACTTAAAGGTTGCATTAATAGTATAAAGAACTCTTCCTTTCCTAAACCATTTTGGAGTTATTTATCATTATATGCTCATACCCAGAATGCTTTAGTATGCATTTCCTGTGAGAAAGTACTTTCTCCTGCATGACCAGAATACAGCCATCAAAATTCATGCATTATTACTGTCTAATCCACAGACTTCATCATTTCCCTAATTTTCACTCATGCTTCCCCCATTTCCCCAGTAAATCTGTTCATAGCAAAAGGATCACAGATTGCAATTTGTCTCGTAATCTCAAATAGTAACTCAGTTTTCCTTCACTTTCATAGCTTTGATACTTCTGAAGATTACAGTTATTTTGTAGAATATTCCACGATTTAGGGGCACCTGGGTGGCTCAGTCAGTTAAGCGACCGACTTCAGCTCAGGTCATGATCTCTCGGTCTGTGAGTTCGAGCCCCGAGTGGGGCTCTGTGCTGACAGCTCAGAGCTTGGAGCCTGTTTCAGAGTCTGTGTCTCCCTCTCTCTCTGCCCCTCCCCTTCTCACGCTCTGTCTCTATGTCTTTCAAAAATAAATAAAAAAAAAAAAAAAATTAAAATGTTCCACGATTTGGCTTTTTCTGATATTTCCTCATGATTAAGTTTTAGATCTCATATTTTGGTGGGGATATCACAGAGGTGCTGCTGTGTCCTCATTGCGTCCTGTCAGGTGGTACATGATTTCAGTTTTCCCCATTACTTGGGGTTACCTTGATTACTCAGTTAAGGTGGTGTCTGCAGGGTTTCTTCACTGGGAAGTTAATCTTCTTTCCCTTTCCAATATAGAAGCATTTTGGAGGTAGTGCTTTGTATGTAAGTATCTTGTTCTTGTGCCTTTTAGCCACTAATTTTAGCATCCATTGTTGTTTCTTGGCTTAATTAGTTTATTACTGTAATTGATAGCAAGTGGTGGTTTTCCGTTTCCATCGTTTACTTTACATTCATCAGTGACATTCCACTTTTTTTTTTTTTCATTTAGCAGTTCACTTAAAGGAATAATTTGCTCCACTCCTCATTTTTAGAAGTATGGACTAACATGGAGTTATGTGTTAAGTATTTTATTTTAATGGGTCATTCCCATTACTGTCATTTATTTTAATGATCATTTTGTTTCAGGTTTGTCTGGTGGGACTCCTTCAAGCTGGCTTCTTTGTGTTTTGATGAGGTTGAGCTCTTTAGTTCTGACATTACAGTCTGTTCAGGCTCATCTTAAATCATTTTTGACCTAGCTAGCCCTGGAATCATCACCATTTCTCCAAGGAATATTGATTCCTTTTAGAAACCAAAGTGGGCACTAAGTGTGCTTGTTGTTGCTGGGATATTGCTACTCTCTGACCCTCTCAGTGGGGATAGCTAGGAAATATATGTGTATATATAGATACAGAGCTATATGCACTTGCACATCGATATTTTTTAATGCTTATCTCTCTATATTGAAGACTGTTAGGTCACAGTGATACTTCTGATTCAGTTTATGGGACTATATTATATACGTATGTATTTCTGTATATAGAGAGGACCATAAACTCTTTGTAATTTCCCCAAATCGAATCCCAACAGTGCAGGATTTGTTCTAAAATTTTTCATGTTTATGACTCTCATGTTGACAGTGAGAAATCTAACTCCCATTATCCTCAGTGTGTTTGCTTATTTGATCAATCTCTCCTGTATTAACAAGTGTATTGCTCCCACCCCCTAGTGCAGTGACCATCCTTACCTTGCTTGTTTGGATTCCACACATCACTCTGGGTTGCTGCTGCTTCCCTACATTGGCTGCCCTTTGTACAGGTTGTGGTATTTGACACTCAGCTTCAGTCCACCACTCTTCCCTCATCCCTTAAATGGTTGGTCCCCTCACTTTACTCAGGATTTGGCACTACTTCCACCCCACCCCCAAAACCCCCATAGGAGCCAGCTCTGCTGGGGCTTTGATACCTATGTTGAACTTCCCCCTTCCCCAACATGGATGCTGCCATGCTTGGAACCACTTTATGGCTTTAAGACTAATGTATTCAAGGAATAAGAGAGGGAGAGAAGAAGGAAGAATTGCTTAGGTATAAATCTTTTTTATCCATTTAGAATTCATTTTATAATATAATGTGAGATTTGTGTCTATCTTTTCCCCTACCGCATAGTCAACTTTTCAGCAGTACTGAAAAATCTGTGTTTTACACAGTGATTTGAAATACTGTTTTGGGCCGCCTGGCTGGCTCAGCCCGAAGAGTGTGCAACTCTTGACCTCAGGGTCAGGAGTTTGAGCCCAACATTGAGCGTAGAGATTACTTAAAAAAAAAAAAAAAAGAAATGAACTATTGTTTGAATCATTATTAAATTCTTGGATGTTCTTGACTTTTTTTTTCTGTTCCATTGTCTCAGCTGTTTATCTTATCCTAATACCTATTCTAAATTTTTATGGCTTTATATAAACCATGGTGCATTGTAGGACTATTGTTATGGATTCCTTTTTCCAGATAATATCAGGACTAACAAAGTACAATTTTGATCATATTAGTGTTGCAATGAAATATTATTTTGAGGAAGAATTTATCTTTTTTTTAACATTTTTTTTTTAATGTTTATTTTTGATAGAGAGAGACAGAGACAGAGCCAGAGGAGGGACAGAGCGAGGAGACACAGAATCCGAATCAGGCTCAAGGCTCTGAGCTGTCAGCACAGAGTCTGACGTGGGACTTGAACTCACAAACCATGAGATCATGACCTGAGCCAAAGTCAGACGCTTAACCGAATGAGCCACCCAGGCACCCTAGAATTTATCTTTTTCTAATATTGAATATTCACTTCTAGAAACATGGTGTTTTTCTCCATCAAGTTTTTTTTTTTTTTTTTTTTTTTTGTAGTTTTCCTTATCCATGTAAGGAAAGGGGGCTATACAGTTGACCCTTGAACAATGCAGGGGTTATGGGTGCTGACCCCTTGCACAGTTGAAAATACATGTATAGGGGCGCTTGGGTGGCTCATTCGGTTAAGCAGCTGACTTCAGCTCAGGTTATGATCTCACGGTCTGTGAGTTCGAACCCCACATCGGGCTCTGTGCTGACGGCTCATCAGAGCCTGGAGCCTGCTTCGGATTCTGTATCTCCCTCTCTCTCTGCCCTTCCCCTGCTCAAGCTCTGTTTCTAGGTCTCTCAAAAATAAATAAACGTTAAAAAAAAAAAAAAAAGAAAATACATGTATAAATTTTGACTCCCCCAAAACTTAATTACTAATAGCCTACTGTTGACCTTACTAAGAAAATAAAGTGAATAAATACATATTTTGTATATGTATTAGATACTGTATTTTTACAGTAAAGTAGTGTAGAGAAAAGAAAATATTCTTAAACTCATACTGAGAGTTGCTCAAGGGGAGGTGGGTGGATGTTGGCCTAAACGGGTGTTGGACATTAAGGAGGGCACTCGTTGGGATGATCACTGGGTGTTATATGTAAGTGATGAATCATTAACTTCTGCTCCTAAAACCAGTAGTACACTATATGTTAATTAACTTGAATTTAAATAAATAAAACATTTAAACAATTAAAAAAAAAAGAAAATTATAAGAGAGTACATTTATAATACTGTACCGTATCACACATATAATTAGGCCTACACAGTTCCGAGTCATGGTGGTCATGGGTCAACTCTCTTGTCTGTGTTTCTCGGATTTTTACGGATGTTGATTTGTATAGTTAACCTTGAAAGCTTAATAATACTCTTTTCATGATTATTTAGTGTGGCTAATAGGAGGCGTGTAATTCTGAGATGATAGGAACAATTGGAGAATGGATTATTGAATTTTGGAAGACACCATTTTTTAATGGACGGTAGTAGAGAGCATTGAAGAGCATTTATGAATATACTGGACTCTTACTGCGGACCTACTTTATATCAAGCATTGTGCTAGACACTGGGAATTCAAAGATGCATAAAATGCAGGATTTTTCTTCGTGTGACACTCTCATTTAGAAAGACGAGTAAATATGTAATTACAGTGTATGAAAATAATAAAATAATAATAACACATAAGTACAGGTTTCTGCGGCTATCCAAAAGTAAAAAGCATTCTTGTGTAACTTTTTGTAAGCTGAAATTGGTGTAAAGTTGAGGAAGCAATTACTATTAATATATATGGAAAAGCTTTTGAGTGTTTCCAGACTGAAAAAATAACCTTTCTTAGGCTTTTCTGATACCTTCGGACCCACCTTGCTAACGAATGCAGGGAATAAATCAAAACAGAGCACAGACGCTTATAGACCTAGTTCAGAGCCCTGGAGGTTTGATGCTGAGGTGCTCCGGGTAGTTCTGGGGAAGGAGCTGGCAGTGCCCATCTTGCTGCTCCAGGTGCCTGTTGACTCTAAGGGCTTGATGCAAAGCAAATGGTGAACATCGCTTTTCACTTTTCACTTTTTTTCGTAAAAGCAAAAATTCTTCTTGGATTTCTTTCAGTTAGCAAAAACTGTTATTAATGTAACTCTTCTGTAAAATCAGAGTGGCATAACATGAACTTCCAAAAAATGGGAGATACCTGTAATAATAAAAAATGTGAATGGAGTGTTCTGGAACATCATGAAAGGAGGGATTAATTTTGCCTAAGGAGTGAATAAAATATAAAAAGGGATTATAGGGACTTTGCAGAATAACTAGAAATTTGACCTGTGGAAAAAAGGATCACATAGTAATGCCAGTCAGAGAAAGTAACATAAACTAGTGTAGTAGGTGCAAAGGGAAGGTGGTAGGCAGTTCACAGAATAATAAATAATCCTATGTGGCTGGAACATGGTGGGACTTAGAAAAGGGGGAAAAAACATGAAGGAAATTTTGTGAGTGATAGGAAAGGAGATTTTCTAGAATATCTGTGTAGTATATCTAAATTTCAGAGAACTCACTGTGTTGACTTATTATGTTGTTAAGTTCTGTACATGTCACTACATATATAATGGCCAGATTTTCTACCATTTTGTCACCAGATTCTTGTTTTTATTTTTTGACCTCTCATAACATAGCAATCAGTTCATTTCAATGACATACACATTTTGTTTATAAAACAATGAGTGGCATATGTCACCTTTAAGTTACCTTTTAATAATTTGAAGAAATGTGAAGATTGGGGAAACAGATTTTTGGAACTTTCTTTGAAGTTTTCAGGGATGGAAGCTTGTATTCAGAGTCAAGGAATCCTTTATTTAATTTTAGGTTTTTTTTGTTTTTAAAGATACTAGTTTTGAATTTTTTTATGTATGTTTATTTTGACAGAGAGAGTGAGAAAGGGGCAGAGAGAGAGAGAGAGAGAATCCCAAGCAGGCTCTACACGCAGCACTGAGCCCGACCTGGGGCTTTATCCCATGACCCTGGGATAATGACCTAAGCTGAAATTAAGAGGGAGAAGAGATGCCTAACTGATTGACCCACTCACGCACCTCTGAAGATTTTATTTTTAAGTAATCTCTACACCCGATGTGGTGTTCGAACTTACAACCCAAGATCATGTCACATGCTCCACAGTCTGAACCAGCCAGGTCCCCAGGAAACATTTATTTTAGAAAGCTGCAATTCCCAGAGAACAGTTGGTAGATGATGCATGTGTTCTATATGTATGCTTTTGAAGAGTCTTTTTTTTTTTTATTATTGATGACCATGAAGAAATGAGTGTTTACAAGTATAGGTAGGACCATAATAGACCAAACAGAGAAACATAAAAAATGAAATAAAACATGGTGTCATTTATCTGTAGAAGCTTAAAGGTGGAGGAATACTTAGAAATTGCTAGCCCAACTTCCCTTCCATCCTTTTTGAAAAGAATAGTGGTGAGATAGCTATCAAGAGAAGTGTTTATCAATATATTTAGCATCTGGTGGGAAAGTTTGAAAGTACTAAATAATCTCTCTGATTGGGGTTCCTCAGTACCATTTATAAAGCTAGGTTTCAGAGTGGAACTAAACATTCCATATATCTATCCATTCATTTGGCTAACGTTTATGTATGGCGTGCCCTATTATGTACAGGCACGGCTGGAAGCGTGCGGAATACATAAAGCTCCTACATGGTAGAACAGATCCATACAAATCAGTGATCGTTTGATAATGTAGTATGTGCAAGTATTCCAGAACACAGAGAACGTTTACTTAACGTAGTGTAACAGTGCTGAAGAGTGGGAAGGTATATCTTAGAAAAGATTGTAGCTTCTCTGAATTTTGAAGAGTTAGAAGCCTCTGGGTGTTGGCTGTGAGGAGAGGAAAGAGGCAGGAGCACACCAGTAGTGAAGGAGTATAAGCTTTGAAGCGGGAAGTGGGGAGGGTTGAGACGGAGAGGGAGTGAGAGTAGTGTAGTGGTGAGGGAGAAGGGCAGTATGGCTAGGAGTTTGAGTATGATATGTAAAGTGCTGAGAGATTCTCAAAGGCCTCCTGTATCATGTTAAGGAGTTTGAGTTTTATTTCTGTTAAAGGGTTTTTTAGATTTACTTGGGAGGGATGTACTCAGGTCTACCACCTAAAATATAGTGAAAGGAAAATTGGGAGAGGGAGGATAGAAGAGATAAGAGTTAATTGCTTAGACACTGTTTAAGCAGTTGCAGTGTTCCAGAGGTAGTAAGGAGGATCCGAAGCAGGAGAAGAGTAGTGTTAGGAATGAAGAAGGGACAGATGTTTTGTAATACATGAGAGGTTTGGTTGACTGGGTGTGATGATCAGTTTGGTGTGAGACACAAGATGAGGGAGGAAGGAAAATCAGACTGGCCTTTCAGTTTTAACAACTTAAGTACTGAGCACATCATCATCACCTGAGATAGAGTATGTATAGAGTCATCAAGTTAATTGACTTCATTTCTTAGAACAAAGACACTAAGCTTTAAATTCTTGGCAGATGTTGATGGGACTGACTGACTACTTTGTGGAACAAGTCTTGAGTCTACAAGTTGTTGGCAGCATATATTAACAATATGATAATAAGACCCCAAGATAAAATTCACATTTCTGCTGAAACAGTGAATATTTGCTTTTGTGTATATCTCATATAATATATGTTTGTTTTTGCTTGGCACTTGGATCTTAGTTCCTTAAATGAACACTTAACGTTTTTCTTTTCTGGACATTCGAGTTGTTTGGAAAAGGAAAACAATCTTGTAACTGTATCTGTAGAAAAATCTTTTTGCACTTTTTTTGTACCTCAGCTGATTCTCACTTTCCCTCTTCAGTCGCTCTCTGTTGTGTTTGTGTCCCTCCCGCCGCCAGTGCCCGCACGTATACACGTTCTCTTTTGTTTGGTATTGTTTCTCATTTTCTCAGGGGAGAGCAAATTATTTTTCTTTATATTTGTTCTTCATGTATTTGTGCTTCTGTGTTCAACCTCATTCCTCATCGCTTCCTTTCCTTCAACTCCAAGGCTCACAGGCAGTTTTATTAAACGGGGCTTACGAAGGACTGTGGAAGAATGGCAGTATACTTTCTTTCAGTGTTATTTCTTTTCTCCTCTTACATTTTTTTTTTTAATTTTTAAATGTTTGTTTATTTTTGAGACAGAGACAGACAGAGTATGAGTGGGGGAGGGGCAGAGAGAGAGGGAGACACAGAATCCGAAGCAGGCTCCAGGCTCTGAGCTGTCAGCACAGAGCCCGATGCGGGGCTCAAACTCATAGACCGCGAGATCATGACCTGAGCCGAAGTCGGATGCCCAACCGACTGAGCCACCCAGGCGCCCCTCTCCTCTTACTTTTTAAGGCGAGCAGTCCAGTCTAAACTGGAAATGCCAGTACACAGTGGCTAACTTAAAATTGTTCATGGAAGTAAACTTAATGATCTCACAACTGACAGATTGCCAGTATCAGTTTTTTTCATGTTTGGTGTCTTGGGTACTCCTGGATGATAGATGGTTCTGCGGTATAATCTGCTAAGTATAACTGATTAAGAGAGAAGGTTTTGTTAAAATCTGTACTTAAAGGGAAATTACATTGCTAGGCAGTATTTTAAAACAAGGCAGTATTTGTCAGACTTGACAAATTTGTTTTTTTCATAGGAAAAAAAATGTTAGCAGGGTTAGAGTTAAGACCAAGAACTTTATCCTAGTCAGAAATTAGTTACTGAAACTAGCTAAAGTACAAATAGGGTTGGCTGAAAGGCTAGTACAGTAGGTATTCCTGCAACATATGTGGGGAGTTGGACCTGAAACTAGAGAGTCACAGACTATCATCCATTCCAACTTTGATGAGGGTCCTACAGTCTCTTTTCTGTCTATGGTCTGTTCTTGTTTCCACATCATCTCTAATTCTGCTTCTCATTTTATCTGAGTTTCCTACAGGTAACTTGACTCAGTGTCCAAGTTCTAAATTTTTAACAGAGTAAGTCTGGTCTAGGTACCTGGGCTTAGAAGCCATCTTCACCTAGAAAAACATGGATGCCTAGTTACCATTCCATTACTGGGAATTGAGCAGGGCACCTGGGTGACTCAGTTGGTTGAGCGTCCATCTCTTGATTTTGACTCAGGTCATGAATCCCAGTATCGTTGGCATCTGGCACCATGCTGGGTGTGGAGCCTGCTTAAGATTCTCTCTCTCTTTCTCTCTCCTTCTCTCCCTATCTTCCTCTCTCCCTCCCTGTCCCTCCCTCCCTCGTTCTCTCTCCCTCTCCCTCCTTTCTCTCTCTCTCCCTCCTTTCTCTCTCCCTCTCCCTCTCCCTCCTTTCTCTCTCTCTCTCCCTCCTTTCTCTCTCTCTCCCTCCTTTCTCTCCCTCTCCCTCCTTTCTCTCCCTCTCCCTCCTTTCTCTCCCTCCCTCTCCCTCCTTTCTCTCTCTCCCTCTCCCTCCTTTCTCTCTCTCCCTCTCCCTCCTTTCTCTCTCTCTCCCTCCTTTCTCTCTCTTCTCTCCCTCCTTCTCTCTCTCTCTCCCTCTCCCTCCCTCCTTTCTCTCTCTCTCTCTCTCTCCCTCCTTTCTCTCTCTCTCTCTCCCTCCTTTCTCTCTCTCTCTCTCCCCCTCCCCTCTCTCTCCTCTCTCCCTCCTCTCTCCTTTCTCTCTCCTCTCTCCTGTCTTTCCTTCTTTTCCCCACACTCACACTTTGTCTTTCTCTAT
Source organism: Paguma larvata (assembly GCA_030068075.1). Lineage (NCBI taxonomy): Eukaryota > Metazoa > Chordata > Mammalia > Carnivora > Viverridae > Paguma > Paguma larvata. Next base: position 118,076,842 of record CM057828.1, on the reverse strand, counting down.
AATAAGAAAAATAATAGGGGCACTTTGGTGGCTCAGTCAGTTGAGCCTTGGACTCTTGATTTTGGCTCAGATCATGATCTCATGGTTCATTTGATCGAGCCCCTTCGGGCTCCACACTATGAATGTGGAGCCTGCTTGGGATTCTCTCTCTCTCCCTGTCTCTCTGTCTGCCCCTCTCCTGCTTGCATGTGGTCTCTCTCTCTCTCTCTCTGTCAAAAATAAATAAACTTAAGAAAAATAATTAAAAAATTAAAATTAAAAAACTGAGCATAGACAGTTTCTACAAAAGAGGTAGGAATTGAGGTGCTCTTCTTTACCTTCATGTCTCATAAATGTTCCATGGAAACAACTGGGTAAAAGCCTATAAACTGTTCCTGATGTACCTTTGCCAAATCGCATATGCCAATTCTTTAGTTTTATACAATAGTGTTCTGCATAAACGTATGGAGAATTTCTATCTTTTATTTTTGCAATAAGTTAAAATTGTGTTTAATAATTCACAAAGGAGTTTTTGGCCTGGGTGCCTGGGTGGCTCAGTCATTTAAGCATCTGACTCTTGTTTCAACTCAGGTCATGATCTCTCAGGTTCGTGGAATTGAGCCCCATGTGGGGCTCTTGACAGCACAGATCCTGATTGGGATTCATATTCTCTCTCTCTCCCTCTCCCTCTCTCTCCCTCCCTCCTTCCCTGCCCCCCCCCCCACTTACGCCCCCCATAAATAAATAAACTTAAAAAAAAGAAAGGAGTTTTGACCAACTTTAAAAAAAACATGATTTAATTAAGGTCACTTGATGATTTCATAAAAAACAGATCCAGGGACAATTGTATGTTGGGACTGGACTTCTTTTCTCTATATAACATTAGCATAATTTAATTAGGGCATAAACTGTTAGTATACTCTCTTACAGCACAGAATCATGCTGAATAAAACTGAGTAAACTGATCTGATTGAGTTGTTTGAATTCTTTTAATTTTTATTTATTTATTTATTTATTTTTGAGAGAGAAAGAGAGAGAGAGAGAGCGAGCACACGAGCAGGGGAGGGGGCAGAGAGAGAATCCCAATCAGGCTCTGCACTTTCAGCACAAGCCCGATGCGGGGCTCAAACTCATGAACTGTGAGATCATGACCTGAGCCAAAATCAAGAGTTGGATGCTTAACCGACTGAGCCACGCAGGTGCCCCCGAGTTGTTTGATTTTAAAACAGTAAATGTTAGCAAAGTATACCAGGTGTCCAGGAAGACACACTTTGAAGGCATGTCAGATTTTTCTGAACTACTGGTTGTTTACATTTTTTGGGTCTTCAGGATTCTGATAAAATGTAAGGATTCCTTCTACAGAATAATATACATTCGAAATATAACAAAATATTTTACATACACTTTCCGAAGGATTATAAGAATACCCCTTGATAGAGTCTCAAATTCTCTGCTTCCCAGTCATGGCGAGGATTACAAAATTTTAGATTACATCAAATATAATTAATATTGATTTAATATTTGATGTATTTAAAAATGATACGTTAAAAATTATTTTAAATGTTCGTTTATAGTCCAGAGACAGAGCCTGAATGGGGGAGGGGCAGAGAGAGGGAGATGCAGAATCCAAAGCAGGCTCCAGGCTCTGAGCTGTCGACACAGAGCCCGACTCGGGGCTCGAACTCCCAAACTATGAGATCATGACCTGAGCTGAAGTCGAGTGCTTAACTGACTGAGCCACCCAGGCACCCCACATTAAAATTTTTTTAATGTTTGTTTATTTTTGAGAGAGAGAGAGAGACCGAGCATGAGTGGGGGAGGGGCAGAGAGAGAGAGGGGAGACACAGAATCCGAAGCAGGCTCCAGGCTCTGAGCTGTCAGCACAGAGCCCAGTGCAGGGCTTGAACTCACCAACCGTGAGATTATGACCTGAGCCAAAGTCAGAGGCTTAACTGACTGAGCCACCCAGGCGCTCCCTAAAAATAATACATGTTAAATTATAAACATTTTTTAATATTTGGCATTTAAAAAATCTGTAAGTATGATTTATAATATTGCCAAATGTACAGATTTTATTCTCGGCTCTTTGGTTGACTCTCACACTATGATGTTTATGTCATAATTTGCCTAACATTCCTACATTACCTAGCTATTTTTCTGTTGTAATTTAAAGCATGACAAGAATCTTGCTTCACCAAGCCTTTCATTCTGTGTTTTGGATTATTCCTTTGGCCATAACTCTAGAGTTAGAATTACTGTGTCATAGATTATACCTGTTTGTAAAGTTCTGATAAGATTGCCTGATTGTTTTCCAGATTTATATAGCTAATAATTTATGAAAATGCCATTTTTACCACACCATTGCCTGTACTTGTTTTTAAAATGATTTTTAACATTTGCTAATTTGATAATAAATGATCTCCAGTTATTTGAATTTTTATTTGATTATTTGTCAGGTTGTCAGAATATTATTTCTTTTTGTGTCTGTTTTTTGCCCATTTAGCTCTTAAACTGTAGGTTTTCTAAAGTTATGAACTCTGTTTTGTTTTCTGTTTTAAGTTTACTTATTTTGAGAGAGACAGAGACAACGTGAGCCAGGGAGGGGCAGAGACAGGGAGAGAGAATCCCAAGCAGGCTCTGCACGGTCAGCACAGAGCCTGAAGTGGGGCTCAGACTCATGAACTGTGAGATCATGACTTGAGTGGAAACCAAGAGTCAGATGCTTAACTGACTGAGCTGCCCAGGAGTCCCCAAAGTTATGACCTCTTTAAATAATGATCACAAATTTTTGTTTGTATATACTACAAGTATTTTTTTGCTTTGTCTTTTCATTTTGGTGACATAATATGCATAGACACACAGTTACGCTTTATAGTTTTTGGGGGGGAAGGCATTAAACACGGTGATTAAAAATGGAGTCTTTGAAAAGTAATTAGGGTATATAGGGTTACAGCCGACCCTTGAATAGCCCAGGTATGAACTTGCAGGTCCACTCACATGCAGACTTTCCAGTGAGCACAGTTCAGTACCTAAATGTATTTTCTCTTATGAATTCTTTGAAAAAAGTTTTTTTAAATGTTTATTCATATTTTGAGAGAGAGACACAGAGCACAAGCATGGGGGAGAGAGAGAGAGAGGGAGGGAGGGAGGGAGAGGGAGGGAGATACAGAATCTGAAGCAGGCTCCAGGCTCTGAGCTGTTAGCACAGAGCCCGACGCGGGGCTTGAACTTATGAACCATGAGATCATGACCTGAGCTAACGTCAGATGCTTAACCTACTGAGCCACCCAGGCACTGCTTCTTATGAGGTTTTAAATAACACTTTTTCATCTAGCTTACTTTATTATAAGAATATAGTATATAATACATATACTATGCAAAATATGTGTTAATCTGCTTTGTATGTTATTGGTAAGGCTTCTGGTCAACAGTAGGCTCTTAGTAGTTAAGTTTTTGGAGGGCCAGAAGTTATACCTGCACCTGGATGACGCATCATCTATGCTTCAGATCCCCATGTTGTTCAAGGGTCAGCTGTATATAGTATGCACGAAATTATAGTGTTACTCTTACTTTTCTGCTGGAAATGCAGAGGTCACTCCTTGTATACACCAATCTATACGTATCAGCACAGAGCAGCTACTTAGGACCAAGGAAGTTACACATCACATTTACAAAATCATTTGGCAAATTCCAGAAGATGGACAGAGTAACGCTTACTCTGACTCTTTCTCCATAGGTGGCTAAAATCTAGTATTTTCTGCATGCTGTAAGTGAGACCAATAAGACAAAGTGATACAAGTTCTCTTCAGGTTTCAAAGTTACATGGAGGACGAAAATGACTTTGCTCATTGTTAAAGACTGTCTTTTAAGAGGGAAAGTCTATTTGCCATAATGGTTATATCTGTAGCACAAAAAACCAAAATGCTGAAATATGTAAGGATTGTCAGAAGTGAATGTCTTTTGTGTAAGAGTACACAAATGGTCCATCCTTTTTTCATGAAGAAAACAATGGTCGAATTGCATATCTGGATATGTTGACAGAGTGTTTTTTCCACAGCTGTGGAAAGACTGATGTTATATTATATATTATATTATATATTACATAACATTATAACATACTACGGCAGACTAGTGTCTGCCTTCATCCATTCTGCAGCATGGAGGCTTTTTCATGGTTGTCTTCCACACTGGTGGATCAGGCAGTCTGTTCCATCAGAAGTATTTTTGTTAGACCAAATTATATTCAGTGCAAGGCAAAATTTATTAACCTGTTAGAAAGGGAAATAGCAAGGTGACAATAAAATATGTAGGTTCAAAGAGAGAGGATGGAAATGGGGAGGTCATATAAGTTGGGAGACCAATGGCTTATATTAGTATTTTAAAAGAAGGAAAATTTGAAGTATTTTTCACAGGGTCATATAAATATCATGTATTTATTTGTAATTAAAAGTAGTGACAAGATGATCAAGAGGTGCCAGATACAAGAAAAAAATAAGACATCTAAGAAGAAAATGGTAAGGATACATTTTGGGTCTGAAATTGGAATAATGAGATTTCATCACTCAACAGTAAGGTTCAGCAGCACGAGGTAATAGGAAACCATGAAATAGCGTCAAATAGAAGTAGAGTGCCCAACAACAAGTTCTAATTTTCATCAGGTTACTATTGCTGGTGGGGATTTTTCTCAAGGCACAAAGTTGTAGAATATAGTTTGCCATTTTTTAAAATCTGGTATAGGTTATAGGTCTGATTTTTTTTTTTTTTCCTCTTTGAAAGTTCGAAGCATTGGCCTGCTCTGAAATTGTGACTACCCAGATTCCCAGTTACACAGCATGTGACCTTTTTCTTTTTTTAGGGGATAAGCCAGGTACCTTTTGTATCTACCACCTCTTCTGCACAAGGATGAGGTAACAAAACAATGTATCTTAGCTGCAAAAACGAGTGGTTTGAAAGTAGGCTACTGGATTGGTGTGCTCTGTGACACTGGGGGCATCTAGAACTTTATAACAGTATCAAAATAACTTTGATGTTTTCTTTACAAATTAATTTTACTTTAACTTTTTAAATTATGCCTACATGAAGTTTTCATTTTTATTCTACATATTATAACAATAATTGTCATATGTAGTATGATAATAATATAATAAGTAATAATATAATGAGACTACTTCCCATCCCTCCTAATTTATCACCCAACTCCAAAACATTACCAGCTCCTAGCCAATTTTTCATACAACCTCTATATTGGTTTCCTAGGGCTTTGTAAGAAAGTACCACAGACTGTGTGGCTTAAGACAACAGAAATTCATTCTCTCACAGTTACAGAAGCTCAAAGTCTGAAATTAAGTTATTGGCATTGGTTCCTCCTGAGAATCGTGAGGGGGAATCAGTTCTGTGCCTTTCCTCTGCCTCTTCGTGGTGGCTGGAAATCCTTGGGATTCGTTGGATTATGGATTCATCACCCCAGTCTCTGCTTTCTGACTCCACTGTTCTTCCTTTGCCTCTGTATTCTCAAGTGGTCATCTTCTTACACGAACCAGTCACACTGAGTTAGAGACCTGCCCTACCCCAGTGTGACCTCATCTTAACTAATTATATCTGCAGTGACCTTTTTTCCAAATAAGGTCACATTGTGTGTTACTAGGTTTATTAGGACTTCACATACCTTTCTTGGGGCACACAGTACAACACATAGTAATCTCTCACCCCCCCCCCATGTTCTTACCACATGCAAAATACTTTTATTTCATCCTATCATCTCTCAAAAGTCTTAATTGATTCTAGCATCAACTCTTAAATTCAGAATTTTATCTAAGTATTATAATCTCAATGAGATTGTTCCAGATCTCTTTCTGAATCATTTAAATCAGGTGTGGATTAAATTCTGGGTATGGTCAATCCTAAGACAAAATTCCTTTCCATCTGTGACTCTGTGAAATACAGAAAGGTATCTGCTTCTAAGATATAGTGGTGGGATAGGTGTAGTAAGGATAGTCCCATTTTAAAAGGGAGAAGTTAGAAGGCAAAAAGCGGTTACGGGAATATGGTAGGTTTTTAACTCAACAGAACACATTTTTTAGGTTCTAAGACCAAGAATAATTCTGTGAGGCTTTATGCTCTGTCCTCTGAGCCCATTGGGGTGGCCTTGCCCCTTGGTCCTCTTCTAATGATACTAGAAGTTTAGGTTGAGGGCTGGAGTATTAGGGTTATTTTTGTGGGGGGAGTGGAAGAGGGGGAGAGAGAAGTGGGGTTCACCTAAAGCAGAGCTCAAGCTCACCCTAAGTGGGACTCGAACTCATGAACTGCGAGAGCATGATCTGAGGCAAAATAAAAAATCAGACGCTTAACTGACTGAGCCACCCAGGAGCCCTGGAGTAATAGGTTTTTTGCTTTCACAGTGTTTGTGTTCCACCCCCAGTGTTTAGCTGTATCTATTCACCAGTGCCAGAGAGGGTGGTTTCTCTTCATGCTTTTCACTTTACCATACTTTTAAGTCCCAAGTTTGTTCTGCTTGCTGTGTGACAGACAGGCCAGTAAGTCAAGAGACAAGATACGGGTGTAGGGAAGAGACTCGATTCTGAAAGCCAGCAAACCAAAGAGATGGCCGACTATTGTCCCAAAGAACCAGCTCCTCAGCTAGAGATTTGAGCATCTTTTATGTTGGAAGAAGGGGAAAGTGGGAGGGAGTTAGAGTTAAAGGGCGACTGATACCTGTAGACATTAAGGAAGGTCAAGTAACTTCATTGATTTTGGTCAGTTGGTTGTTGTGTATAGGAATCTGGTCATGTTGTTCCTGTACATCTTAAACAGAGCATAGTCATTTCTGTATGTACTTCCTGATCTCCTCTGTCTCCTCGGGTGAGGTAGATTTTGGGGTAAAAAGCATTTTTTTCAAATCTTAGCTGTAACATGCCTACGTACAGGGCTAAGCAGCAGTTTCTGTTTTAGGTCACAGCAGCTAGGGAAATAGAAACAATATTGAGCCAGACATGCTAAGTTTCTTCCCGGTATGCTTTTGCTTCTCCTGTAGTGTTAGATTGCTGTTGTTATTTGATGTTTCGGACTTGGAATTTCTCTGTTGTTTTGTTTCAGCCTCCATCTTTGGTTGGCCCTGTATATCTGGGTCTCACAGTTTCACCATTGTGTTCCTCCTCACCATGGCAGACTTCTATTTGCATCTTTGGAAACACTTGTGAGGAAGAGAGCTTCCTGCTTCTCCCCTAGCACTAGAAGACCTCTAGTAGTGTTATTGACAGGGTTGGGAATTTGGGTTTGAGAATCTTTCCTGCCCCTTGCTTAGGTGTAACGACTTTTTTCTTTGTATTCCTAATCATGGTGGGTCTTTACCCATGTCTTGGATGTGGCAGGGTTTGCCGCCAGTCCCCCAAATGCTTCTGAAAAGAGTGTTCGGGTGAGAGGTGGGATTTCATATCTTACACATCAGTAGAGTCTGATCCCCTTCTTCATCGCTGCACCACCAAGGGAGATTTTTTCCTGGTGGTTTTGTCTGCTTGGTATCAATCTTCCCCATGAGCTCCTTGTAGAACTTCATGGAGTAGAGCCACAAGTGAGTGAGAATTCTTCTGTCAGTGCTTCCAGTGGTGCTGCAGTATCACACTAGCCCACAATCAGCCTTTAGCAATATATTAAAATTTTAGTTGATTTCTTCTTACATGCATGTCTTTCTCCATATCTTCCATGTTTCTTGCTGTATCAGTGGATAGTCTGAACATCTTGTGGTTCTTAAGGAGTTGTGGAGAGAATGTGCCTTCCCTTGAATTGCAGGCTACTCGTTGCCTCACAACAGCACATCTTTTAGTTACAAGAAGAGCTGTATTTTTGTAGTTTAAGTGGCTTTTTCAAGTTAGATTTGGAATGACGCTTTCAGCTACATCTTAGGTGGAGTTGGAATTTGGCCCCTGAATCCTTTTGATATGAGGCTTGTTTAATTTAAAAAATTAGGTTATAAGGGCTGCATGTCCTTAGCCTATTGGCACTGTCATAACAGATTTGCTGAAGAAGACTACTGGTCTTGTGGGATTGGCTGTATGTGAGAGTCCACATGAGAGGTTAAGAATATTGGACACAAAGATTCTTGATGTTCTTGAGCAAGTTCCTAAGAATGCAGGATCTAGAAAATATGTAGAACAGATTACAAATGTGTATGTATGTGTATGGTTACAGAGGAATCAGATGTTAAGAAATTAGAAGACCAACTTCAGGGTGGCCAGCTGGAAGAAGTGATTCTTCAGGCTGAAAATGAACCTAGTCTGGCAAGAAAAATGATATAATGGAAACTGTGGGAGCCTTAGTGGAAGAGCCTCCTGCCAACATAATCATCATTAAATGACTAGTGTATTCATGGGAAACCGATGTAATTAAATATTGTTATATTAAAAAAAATAGGTTAAAATACAACTTTTTCTGAAAAAGTGTAAACTTTTCAGGCTATGAATTCGCCTCTTGAATATAGCTTTATTCACATACTTGACATTTTATTTAGATATGAATTTGTTGTTTGGGAACAGTTTTTCAATAGTCCTCAGTTATTTTGTATATTTTTCTCCTAAATCTAATAGCTAATATTTGAAAATTGTCAAAATGATTGGGGTGCCAGTGTGGCTCAGTTGGGTGATTTCAGCTCAGGTCGTGATCTCATGGTTCATGGGATCAAGCCCTGTGTCGGGCTCTGCACTGACAGGGTGGAGTCTTCTTGGGATTCTCTCTCTCCCTCTCTACATCTTTGCCCCTTCCCTCCTTGTGCCCATGCTCTCTCTCAAATAAACGAACATTTAAAAAATAAAATAAATTACTTTTTTCTACTTTGATTCATGTATCTTGTTCTTCCTCTCTATGTATATGTGTATACACAGATTTACACATATAATTATTATATCTTCCTGATGGATTTACTTTTATTATAAAAGATTCCTCTTTATCTTTAATAATGTTTTGTTTCAAGAGTCTATTTTTGTTGTTGTTTTTGTTTTTGTCTGATATAATGATAGCACCCCAGCCATCTTATGCTTGTCCTTTGCATGGTGTATCTATTTTTTATCTTTTTAACTTATGTATACTGTCAAATCTAAAGTATTTCTCTTGTAGACAGTGTATGGAACTTTTTTTTAAATCTGGTCCAGGGGCGCCTGGGTGGCTTAGTTGGTTAAGCAGCCGACTTCGGCTCAGGTCATGATCTCACGGTCTGTGAGTTCGAGCCCCGCGTCAGGCTCTATGCTGGCAGCTCAGAGCCTGGAACCTGCTTCCGATTCTGTATCTCCCTCTCTCTCTGCCCTTCCCCTGCTCATACTCTGTCTCTGTGTATCTCCAAAATAAATAAATGTTAAAATCTGGTCCATTAATCTCTGCCTTTTGATTGGAGTATATTCATATTCAGTGCTATTAGTAATATGGTTGGTTTTATGCCTGCCATTTTAGTTTTTGTTTGCATTGTCTTATGACTGCTTTGGTCCTCTCTTTTTCTTTTTAGTACCTCCTTATATCTTAAGTGGATATTTTTTAGTGTAGCTTTTTCATTCCTTTTCGTGATTTTTAATTTATATTTTTTTGGGTTATTTTCTTAGTGGTTGCTCTAGCACTTACAATATTTATCTTATCAGAATCTGTTTAACTCTGGTAAGATCTAGAAAATTCATTCCTGTGTGTCTCCATTCCTTTCCCCGTTTTGTGCTATTATTAGTAAAGATATTATGTCTATATAAACTACAAACTCAATAATATATTGTTAAAATTACTGCTCTGTTAGGGTGCCTAAGTGGCTTGTTCAGTTGAATATCTGACTCTTGATTTCAGTCCAGGTCATAATCCCAAGATTGTGAGATCGAGGCCCCCATCGGGTTCCACACTGAATGTGGAACCTGCTTGGGATATTCATATTCTCTCTCTCTCTCTCTCTCTCTCTCTCTCTCTCTGTTTCTCCCTCCTTCCTCCCCTCCCCTCCCTTCCCCTGCTTGTGTGATCTGTTTCTTTGTCTCTCAAATTAAAAAAAAAAAAAAAAAAAGATTGCTGTATATAGTTTTACATCTTTTTTGAAATACACATTTTAAAAAATGTTTATTTTGCGGCACCTGGATGACTCAGTTGGTTAAGTGGCTGACTTCGGCCCGGGTCATGATCTCATGGTTCATGAGTTCGAGCCTCACGTCGGGCTCTGTGCTGACAGCTCAGAGCCTGGAGCCTGCTTCAGATTCTGTGTCTCCCTCTCTCTCTCTGCCCCTCCCCTGCTCAGGCTCTGTCTGTCTCTCTCATTCCCAAAAATAAACATTAAAAAAAATAAAAAATGTTTATTTTGAGAGAGAGAAAGAATGGGTGGGAGGCAGAGAGAGAGGAAAACAGAATTGCAAGCAGGCTTTGATTGTGCAGTCCTGACATAGGGCTTGAACCCATGAACCATGAGATCATGATGTGAGCTGTAATCCAGAGTCGGGCACTTAATTGATCAAGCCACTGAGGCACCCTTAGTCTTATAACTTTCAAAAGTAAGAGATGGGAGACCACAAGTATAGTATTTATACTATGTGTGTGTGTACTGCTAGATACCATTTGCCGTTTGTATTTCTCTTCATTTCTTCCTGTGGGTTCAAGTTACCATCTGGTGTTACTTCTTTACTCCAATATATTTTTATTCCCACCCTCTTTCATTGTGTTGTCATTGTGAAATATATTGCATTTCTCTGTTATAGTCCCAACAGTACAATTTATAGGCCTTGTTTTATGCTGTTGCCTTTTAAATTAAGAGAAGAATGAGAAATATCTAATCATACTTTCTTTTATCATTTTCTACATAATTCCCTTTGTTAGAAACTCTTATGTGTGTTTTTTGTCTGTTGGATTTATTTTTTTAAGATTTCAGCTCTATTGAGGTAAAATTGACTGGAGCTCTGTGTGTGTGTGTGTGTGTGTGTGTGTCTGTGTCTGTGTGTGTGTGTGTGTGTGTGTGTGTGTGTGTGTGCATGTATTGCAATTATTGTGTAGTGTCCTTGATTTTAGCCTAAAGAACTTCCTTTAGTATTTCTTGTTAGTCAGGATTGGAGCAACAAAGTATATCAGTTTTTGTTTGTTTGGGAATGTCCTTATTGCATCTTTTTTCTGCAGTATAGCTTTGCTGGACATTGGACTCCTGGTTGATAGTTTTGGTTCTTTAAGTATTTCAATATCTTCTCCTGCTGCCTTATATCCTCCATTGTTTGCTTTGAGACTTCAGGTGTTAATTGTATTGTAGTTTCCTTGTGTGTGATGAACCATTTTTCTTCTTTGTTTGTTTTGTTTTGGCTTTGATCATTTTGAGTGTCGATTTCTTAGTGTTTATCAAGATTTTTAGAATTGTAGATTGTTGGTTTTCATCAGATATGGTAAGTTTTGAGCCATTATTTAGATACAGTTTCTGTCCCTTTGTTTTGTGTCCTCATTTTCTCATTATACATGTGTTGGTGTACTTAATGGTGTCCCATTTTTTTGGAAATCGTCGTACTTCAGGTAATATAATCTAAAGAAGTCTCTTCTTCAGATTGTGTAATCTTTATTTCTCTATTTTTTAAAAGTTTATTTTTAAGTAATTTGTACACCCAGAGTGGGGCTCCAACTCATGACCCCGAGATCAAGAGTCACATTCTCTCCCCTCAGCCAGCCAGGTACCCCTTTATTGATCTGTTTTTAAGTCTGTTGATTCTTTTCCGACTGCCAACTCAAGTCTACTATTGAGCCTCTTTAATGAATTTTTTAAACTCAAGAATTTACATTTGGTTGAAGTCTTTGTCTTCCAAGTCCAACATCTGGTTTCCTCCTCAAAGGCAGTTTCTAATGTCTGCTTTTTTTCTTGTGTATAGGTCACACCATCCTGTTTCTTTGCATGTCTTATAATTTTTTGTTGAAATGGACATTTTAGATTGTATAGTCACTCTGGAGAATGATCCTTCCTTCTCCTTGTGGGTCCTGTTGTTTGTTTGGTCATTTATTTGTTTAATGACTAGACTAATTTTCTTATGTCTGTTTTGCCAACAGTGTGTAACTTTAGGTGGCGCTGCTCAAATGTCCTTTAAAAAAGAAAAAAAAAGGCCTGACTTCTTAGAGTTGCCTGTGGGTCAGCATAAACCACTTATTAGTCAAAGATTGTGCTTAAATTAAGCCCCTTTAGCTAGTTACATTTTCACCATTTATCGCTTAATATGTGTGTGATTTAGTGATTTTCTAAGGAGATCTGAAGCTCTCTCTGTCAGTTGTTCCTGAAAATGTGCAACCTGAAGCATGCACGCAATCTTTCAGACCATCATGTATGAGTATGAATTTATTTTCAAGTCTGGATTCTTAGGAGTTGCCTCTGGGTCACAGTTACTTACTTTTCAGCCAGGTTTTGATCATAGGTTGTACTAAAGTCTCATGAGCCTTATTGGCTGATGGATTTGTGTGTGGCTTTGGGGAGTGCTTTTACATCTGCCTCAAGTTCCACTTGGATTTTTCCTGATTGGGGGCAACCTGATTCATGTACATAGCCTTCTGGAACTCCAGGGATGAATGTGATCCTAGGAGGGCCTTTATTTGTTATCTTTCTTGCATTCTTGCTGTTAATTTTCAGGCTGGTTTTGCTTGTTTCCACTAATATCTTGGAGCTACCACCCCTGTCTTAATTGCTTGCCACCAGAGTGTTTTTGACAGTGCCCTTAAACTTCTCCAAGCCCTTTTCCAAATAAAGTCAGTCCACTCAGGCAGAGCTGTTGAGCCCTTTTTTTTTTTTTCTGAAGATGATACCCGCTGCTCCACACACACGCCCATGTGCCTTTCTGAGCATCTCTACATTACTGCTCTGGAACTGGGAACGGGGACAGCATTCTGCTTATCCTGAAGAGATATATGCACTGCAGCAGGGTGCTGGGAGGAGGACAGAGTGTAGTAGCCCCTGGTTTTCTCAACTCATTCCTCCTCCCATGGAACTTCCAGTCTACTAGCAAGCTGGGGTAGGGGTGCTACGGCCGTAAGACCCGTGGCCTGTTGTTAGGGTGGGATGAGAGTCACAGGAGTCTAGGGTAAATCTGTAGCTTTAGACTAGGAGCTGAGAGGAGAGGGAGCCTTATCTTTCCAACCACACCCACCCAGAGGGGAACTTTGCGATCACAAGAAGCTGTGTGTGGTAGGGTGTTGATGGGAGCAGGTCATGTCTCAAATTCTAGACTCTGACTCTTCTTATTGGGATTTAGTACATTTTTTTAAAAAATAAATTTTCCACTGTTTGCTGCGTGTCTTTGGGATAATTTTCAGAGATTTACCCCCACCCCCAGCCCCAATCTTGGAAGTGGTTGATTTCACTGGAGAGAGGATCCGTGGAACTCTCACTCCACCATTCTAGGAGTCTGAGAGTCTTTCTCTCTCTCTCTTTCTAATATTCATCATCATTTTTAGTTTTATTGAATTATCAAAAGGCGATGTCTTTTCACTGTCTGTTTTGGAAGTTACTGAAGAGATTCTTTAAGGCCAACTTGCATATTTCCATGAATTTTGCTATATAAAATGTTACTGTTTTAGTCTGGTCTGTCTTTTCTTTTTTTAATCTTCTTGATCATTTGCGGGTTAAAAAAACATATGTTACATTCTCCCATTGTAATTGTTTAATACTTTTTGTAATTGGAACAGGTAGAGATGCTCTTACTCAATGTGTCTGGGTTGGTTTTTGTTGTAATTTGGGATTTTACTTGTTAGAGGTATAAAATAATTTTTAAAAATAATTTTATTTTTGAGAGAGAGAGAGTGTGTGTGTGTGTGTGTCAGCAGGGGAGGGACAGAGAGAGAGGGAGACACAGAATCCAAAGCCCGCTCCAGGCTCTGAGCTGTCAGCACAGAGCCCGACGTAGGGCCCCAAACCACAAACAGCGAGGTGACCTGAGTCGATGTTAGTCGCTTAATTGACTGAGCCATGCAGGTGCCCCTAAAATAATTTTTGTAGGGGCATCTGGGTGGCTCAGTCAGTTAAGCGTCTGACTCTTGATTTCAGCTCAGGTCATGATCTCATGGTTCGTGAGTTTGAGCCCCATATCAGGCTTTGTGTCGACAGTGCAGAGCCTGCTTAGAATTGGTTCTCTTTTTCTCCCTCCCTCTCCCCCCCCTCTCCCTCCCCATCTCCCTCTCCCTCCCCATCTCCCTCTCCCTCCCCATCTCCCTCTCCCTCCCCATCTCCCTCTCCCTCCCCATCTCCCTCTCCCTCTCCCCCTCACTCCCTTCTTCTCTCTCTCTCTCTCTCTCTCTGCCTCTCCCATGTGCTCTCTTTCAAAAATAAAATCTTAAAAAAAAATTTTTTTTAATGTTTATTTTCGAGAGAGAGGGCAAGCAGGGGAGGGGCAGAAAGAGGGAAACAAAGAATCAGAAGCAGATTCCAGGCTCCAGGCTCCAAGCTGTCAGCACAGAGCCTGACGCAGGGCTCAAATCCACGCACTGCGAGATCATGACCTGAGCTGAAGTCCGACGCTTAACCGACTGAGCCACCCAGGCGCCCCCCAAAATAAAATAATCTTAAAATAATTTTTGTATTTCAATTCAGTCTGAATCCTTGTTTTTCAACAGAGGAATTTAAATTAACTTACCTGACTCGATACTAGGCTTTTTTGAGAACTGTCTTCTTGTTAGTATTGTTGAATTGTATTATTTTGTCGCCACAGTGCATAGTGGAGGAAATCTCTCTAGATTTTAAAATACATGTGGTCCTACTGAAGTTGGCTAGGTTATACCTCATTGCTGTTCAGAAATTGGTTTCTTTTTACCTAATTTTATGTAGTCATTAATTTTTGTGTATTCAGCTTCTAGTCAGCTGATTAATTTTCTTCATTATACACTGACACTCAGATTGCCATTTATATAGTTGAGTCTTTTATGAAAAGGTAGTACAGTTTATCAGCTGTGTTTACTTGGGAAAAGGACCAGATATAAGTCAAAGTTGATGGGAGTGTTTATTGGCCAGTGTCTCCTGGGGGCATCTCCGACCTCCTTAGCTAAAATTAAAATGATTTCCTCACAGGCTCAGTATATCAGGCTCAGTTGGCAGACTTAATGGCAGCCCATGTGGGATTCTTGTGAACAGATGAAATGGCCTAAATTTTGCTCAGTCACATAGGACTATCCTTCATCTCTTAGATCCCGACTCCCTGGGTCAAACTCCCTTAGGTATGCTTACTTCCAGCAGAAAGAAAAGACAAACCTCTTTTTACACTCTTGTCACAGATATCAGTTGAATATTGGTGAGGAAATTTTAAGACCAAGGTATCGTAGGCCTGTCCTGGCCCCTGGCCTTAGTGCCTGTGAGGATTCTTCCTCTTGTGCAACATATTTGAACCTAAGGAAGACTGGGCCTTTGTGAAATCCTACTAGGACTGTGTACATGTCCTTGTTTATGTTTTCATGGTGGTAAAAATTAGATTACTGACAGAAACAATGAATTCATGTTTTGAAGTAAAGTAGGTTAGACAGTAAACCTTATCTTGACTTCTGAAGATAATTGTAAAATTCATTTCTATAAAGCACTTGTAAGGTTTTTGCCTCATTTTGTTAATTTTTTCTATCCTAAGACTTGCTACATTTGTGATGAACAAGGACGAGAAAGCAAAGCAGCCACTGGTGCTTGCATGACATGTAATAAACACGGATGTCGGCAGGCTTTCCATGTGACATGGTAAGTGTGCTTCTGTCGTACAAAACCGAAATTCTTGTGCTTGGTACAGGGAATACCTTGTAAATTAAAGGCTTAGTTACTCAAATATTTACAGTAAATTTTATTGGGATGGTTTCTGTGTTTAGATTTTATTCTAATAAAGATGATTCTAATAATCAAATTTACCAGAGCAGATTTTCAGTAGGTGGACTCTGTTTCTCATGTTTTATTTAGTTTCGTTTTGTTTAAAATATTGGTGTTTGTTACCTAACCTTTGATTTGTTGTTAGGACTGAAAGAGCTGATGTAGGGAAACTTAGTGCAGTGCCTGAAATATCAGTAAGGATTTTAATGAGTGATTGTGTTTCTTCACTGTGCGTTTGAAGTGGGGTAAAGAGGGAAAGCAAACACCATCATATTTTCAGTATTCTGTTGGCTACTTCTTAAGAAGTTAACTTTTAGATACTTTTTTTGGCATAAAATTATCTAAAATTTAGATAATTTTAGAGCAAAAGTAATTTAGAGCAAAAATTATCCTAAAAGAAAATATTCAACACAATAGACAACAGCTCAAAATTAAAGTTTGGGAATAATCCAGGGACTTAATAAATTTTAGGAAATAGTCTGTATGTAGCAGCCAGTATAGGCACATGTTTTATTTCCTCTGCGTTTGGTGTATGGATTAAGAAATCCATTTTAGATTACTTTTGGGGAATGGAAAAGTTCTTTGATTTTATAAATACTATTAATAATGAACTTAATTTTTCTAAGATGAAAATTCTTTCTTGGGTAAGGATATATACTAATACTACTGTAACTTTGGAATGTTAAAAGTGGAAGGCAGAGTGACAAGGTAGTGATTGTCAACTTTAACACTGTGTGTGTGTGTGTGTTTAATGAATATCATCACTTTAGGTTTCGATTCCTTTCTTCTATTGTTTTTGACCAGAAAACACAGCTTTGTGTTTCTTGCCTCCTGTATGGCTCTGTGACTTGAAGCCTTTTCCTTGTAACAGTGCGTAGTCTGCTTCTCTGGGCACATCCCATCCCAGGTCATTTCAGTCCTTGGGAAGCCTGGCCTTTCCGCTCGTACCTATGATCTAGAGTGAAGAAGTAAAATAGGGTGGGAGGGATCTTAAAACAGTTTAATGTCTATTTGGTGACATAAAACACGTGTAAGTCTTCATTCTTATTAGAGATGGATGGATCAAATGTTTATTATAAACTACAAATATAACTTAAAAGAATATGTACTTGATCACAATAAGAATAAAGCTTTTCATTTCCCTCCTTTTTTCTTAGGAGACATATAAGGTTTAATTACAAACATTATATGCTTGGAAGTGAATTTTAACTTATTTATATATGTATACTGTAGTTTGAGATTTAATGTATGTGTGTATTATACTTTTACGTGTAATTTTTTGGCTTTTATTTTCAGTGCTCAGTTTGCTGGACTACTTTGTGAAGAAGAAGGTAACGGTGCAGATAACGTCCAGTACTGTGGCTACTGTAAATACCATTTCAGCAAGCTGGTAAGGATTTATCTTGAATTGAATATTAAAATGATAACATATAGTTTTGACAATAGTCTTGCTCTCTTTTTATAAAAAAGGCATAATAGCTTTTCCTTTTCTCTTGATTTTTGCGTGAAATTATTTACTTAGCATTTCCTTTACTGGTATTTAAAAGATCTAGTAATTCTTGAAGATTTTGCTTTGGTTCATTTATAACGGTGAATATTATAAAATAATTTCTATTAATTAATAGTAAATGTTAGATACATTTAGTAGAAAAAGTATATGTAAAGGACTCTGTAATCTAAGTCTGATTTTTCTCACTTGTTACTCCTCTTTTTGCTGTATCACTATTATTTATTTATTTTCATTTTTATTTACTAGGAGATAGTAAAACTGAAACATCTGTTTGGTAACTTCTTGGTTGAATATTGAGAAAAATGTATTTCAGTACAGCTTTGGGAATATTTTAGATTTGTGCCAATTTTTACTGTTACATAATAGCATTAATGATTGAATTGGTAACATTTGATTATCTGTTCCATATATCGTGTCCATGTTCCTTTGAAGAATTGATATTTAATGTCCTAAGTGTCTATTTTTTGAGTCTTCAATGATGACAGATTTGTACACTGAAGTCGTCTTTGTTTTTCTTTAGTGTCCTATTTATTTTTTTAATTAATTTTCCTTTGCGAATGGGGCTATTTTTTTTATTCCTTTCTTTCAAATAAATAGTAAGGACCCCTTACTCATGAAGTCAGCTCATGATTCTCTTCTGGTTCATGCGTAGAAAATATTTAGATTGTGTAAATATATTGTTTGATATTGAAAACTTTGATTTATTTTTAAGGACAAAGAATATTGAATTTTGAGATAATAAAATAGAAAATTTTGGTTTCTAGATGTTAAAAGCATATTGAATCTTAATTTTCTAAATCGAAGATGATACAGACCAAAATATAGAAATAATGAAAATGGATTATGAGTTTCTGAAAATTGAATTTTCTCATTGCTAGTTATCGACATGTTGTTATCCCATTTGCTAGTTAGGGAGGAAAAGTCTAATAATTTAATAAGATGATTTAATCTACATTTGCATGGAATTTGAATGCCTTTCATAGTCATTTTTGTCTAATTTGAACTAGCTATGGTACCACCAAGTTTTAAATACCTCAAATAACTCTCACTGTCATCTTTTATTATGAAATTGTTTAAGTATTTTAAACAGAAACGTGCACACTTTTAGTAATGCTTTGAGAAATGCATGGGTCTAATGCTGACATTTCCTTTAATTTTTTTCTTAATGAATTGCAGAGACAAGTTTTTAGAAAACTGTGCCTTAATACTGAAAGTTTGAGATATAAAGGCTTCTTGCTTTTCCTAGTGTGGCAGGAAAGTAACTCTTCAAATGTCTTCTTTTCTTCTAATCTTGGTTTCCTTCCTCAGTATGGCATTCTCTATTTTGGTTGAAACTCCTTTTCTTTTTTAAAGAAGACATTAAAATTATAGTTAATTTCTTTTAAGAGGTGGTTTTGTGATAAAGTGACAAATAAGCTCATGCTTATTTGAAAATAGAATCTATTTTCACACATTTTAATAAATGTACAAAAATATGGCATTAATGTTAAATTTAGGTTTAGATTTTCCTTTATAATGCAATAGACAGTATATGTATGGTGTTTAAACTGGATTATATAGCTTGAAATAGCAAGGTGGTTTTTTTGTTTTGTTTTGTTTTCTTTTTTTCGTTTTTTGTTTTTTGTTTTTTTTGTTTTTTTTACTTCATAAAACATTTTTAAATACTACACACTTGAATTGGTTTAAGCCTAACAGAAAGATTATTTAAAATTTTTTTATATACATATACATGTATGTATATATATTTTCTTTTTTAGAAAAAGAGCAAACGGGGATCTAATAGGTCATATGATCAAAGTTTAAGTGATTCTTCCTCTCACTCTCAGGATAAACATCATGAGAAAGAGAAAAAAGTAAGTGGATTTGTTGTTGCTATCTATGTAGCACATCTACTTAATAGTTTTTTTCCACTTTTTTAGATAAAATTAAGTTCTTGGTAGCTGGATTGAGACATTGAAATACTGAAAATTTTTGACTAATTGAGAGTATAAAGTCAAAGAGTAGGTTTAAAATAATGCCATATTTGTGAATATGTATGTACCTGTTACAGCTGAAAATTTGAACTACAACTTGATTGAAAGCATGAGAGATTTCTTGCATGTGTTACTGTGGTCATCTTGTGAAATCTTTAGGTGACTTCAGCATTTGTGGCTATATATTATTAACAGACTATTTCACATGTAAGTAAAAATCTCATCATCTTTTTCACTTTATAATGGAACAGTTTTGAAGTTCTGTATATTCTTGACTGTTTTTCTCCCCCAGTGGTGCTAATAATGGCTTATTTTTTTTTTAATGGCCAAATGTAATATTTGTTTGAGAATATTTTGTCTTTTAATAAAGCACTAAAAACTTGCCTGATACTAATCTGTCTTTTTCTGACTTACCTGTTTTCTGCTTATATTTTTATTTATTTTAAAGGATATGAGTAATTTTAGTAAACTAATAATAAGTACAGTAGAATCATTCATAGGATATTGCCAACATAGGAAAAGAATACTACTGTGAATTGTTTTTAATGAAGTGTGGATACAAAAAGACATCTTCAATTAGAAAGTAATATTACTCTTAAATGGTTGGTATAGACTAGTTTGGAACATTTTCATGTTTGTAAATACTTAGGATTTGGGAATAGATTTGGTTTGAATTTATGTTTGTGTCTTTTTTTAAGGTAAACATTTTAAAAGCTTAAATTTTTAATTTTGAAAGTTAGATTTTCAGTTATGAGTGAAATAATAATTATAACTTTATATTTACCTTTATAGTATGTTAAGTTTACATACATGTTTTATAGACCTTAGGCAGCAAGTATACATACTCATCTTGATTTCTTTGATGAGGTGGTTTCGTGATAGCGACAATTGTAGGGTTCTATTTTGCTGTCTATTGTTTGGATTACTGATGGGAAAATGGCAGATTGGTTTTAATTAGAAGCACTGTGAGATTTTATGTAAACTTATTTTAATCCACGAATGAAGGATATAGGTAGGGCTCATCGTAAATTATGAAGAGGGAAGTGTTACTGATGATATTCTTCTCCTCAGCTATTTCATGAACATCATCTTGTTTAAAGAAGTGTTTATGGTATGATCATGTTTATCCAAATATATGCCCTGTCATGGTTATTTTTAATGGTCAGTAATAAATGTAGTATGGTTGTTAATAAATACAGTGCTAATGACTATATTTATCTTTTTTTTTTTTTTTGGTTCTAGGAATGAGATTTTTTTCATTTTATGAGTTTTTTTTTCAGTTGAATACTAAGTTAAAAACATTGTATTTAGTGAAACCTGTTTAGCTATGAATTTAGCAGTCGTTATTTTATTAGTATATGAATACTATTTGCATTTTGCTTTTGGCATATGTAAGATTAGTATAACTTGATTTGTTGTCACACTTAAAATTATTTGTACATTTTATTTTGTAATAGTTTTCTGACAGTCTGTAAAGGCTGGGAGGTAAACGTATAAATTTATTATTGTTGGAATTGTTTGCTTGCCGTGGTAATATTTGGAAAGGGACTTAATGGTGCTAAGTGATAATACAGCTGAAAAGATTGGGTGTTATAGACTCTCTTACCCCCGATTCCTCTTTATCTCTTTTAAGATTTTAATATCTAGTAGTAGGTTTATCTCAGATATTCTTACCATGTTATAAAATGTTGCGTTGAAGGCTAACACAGTCCATTCAGATTTTAGTATTTTAGAATATTGTATATTGTGAGCTGAATTTTGGTGGTCTTGTTCATGAGATATATCGGAGTCACTCTCCCTTCAACTTTTTTTATCTGCCTTCATACTGGCCCTTATTTTAAACTATATTTTAAATATCTTGTATTATAACTAAGTGGTCATAAAGAATATTTCGTACTAAATATTGTGCTATCCAAATCACTTATTTGAAAATGAAATCAACAATTTATAAATTAACTTTTTGTATAGCTATGAGAACACAAAAAAATATATAATTTTTGCTTTTCAGAGAATTGCTGTGTGACCTAAGATATGTTAATACCGATTAGATATTAACTGGACGAAAATTTAATATCGAGATACAACTTTGAATAAAGGACAGTTTCCATGAAAATGGAAAAGATAGCATATGTATATGCACGTGTGTATACATATATATACACACATACATAAAGTACATGTTTGACGTGAATTGAAACTATGTATAGGAGGAGTTTAATTCAGTCATTACACAGTTTGTATCTTTAAGCATTGGTTAAGAATATCCTCTAAAACTATTAATGTTCATTGTAAAATAGAATTTTCTTTTAAGCCTAGTGTTTTTGTGTTTACAGAAGCACCACCAACAGAGTGAGATTGTGGGCCAGGGTTAGGAAATGGAGAGGGGTACCCGACATGGCAATATGTGGTTGTGTTGGGAGGCTCCCAAATTCAGAAAGGATTTTTTCCTGAAAGCTAATTTGTAGGTCTTTATTTAGAAATGTGTGGTTATTTATTACATTGAGATAATGCAGTTCAAATGATCCTTAGACACATCCTTCCCCTACTGGTTCATGTTAACTAACCCATAATGTATTAACAGTATAGTAGTATATTTAACAATACTTTACAGCAAAGTCCCCATTAGTGACCATGTATTACATGGAAATGCGCTCATTTCCAAGTAGGTTTTCTAGAAAACCGTCTGTCCTCTACTGTAGCTATGAGGGATTATCTCCCACACTGTTCTCCACCCCCCCTTTAGGCTCTACTTTATTGTTATTAACGGTTGGCAACAGATAAAGGAGATTTTGCCAACATAAATATTGTTAGTGTATGTTGGGTGTTTGTGGGAGGCAGGTTTGCAGTTAGTGTTTTGTGAACCTCAGATATTGACTTACCGTTTTGTAGGAATACTTATTACTTTGAAGAGAACTAGGCTATTTCTGTGGCCCTCAGAGGAATAAAACTCTCATTCACAGAGTTGTCATTACTTTTCTGTATCTTTTTAATAGTTTTCAGCATTGAGAGTTACCTGTCATCCCCTTCCCTCTTTTGTGTACTTTCCTTTTGGAAATCTTCCACTCAAGTTAAAGCTTTAAGCTTCTACGTGTGCAGAGTTAAGAGAGGGCAAGGTCTCTCCAGGAACAACAGTTTAGAATGCCTGAGGTGTGTGTTTGGTGGGGCTGAAGAGTGACAGGAGACCTTGGTTAAAAAGGGGCCAGTTCTTTATAAGTAACATTCATTTGATCCTTCATCCCGAGGTGTTGGGGAGCCATTCAGAAGGATTAAAATTTGTTAACTTCTGATTTTGCAAAAATTTAGACTTGGAGAAAAGTTGAAAAATAGCACACATTTCTCTATACCACTCCCACAAATGTTCAAAATGTTGGTATTTTAAGCTTTATCATGTCCTCTCTCCCCTCTCCTCTTTGCCGTCCCTCTTTTTCATTCTCTGTATACTCTTATTTTGAATTACTAGAGAGTAAATTAGAAACATCATACCCCTTTAGCCAAAAGTGTACTACTTAGTGTGTAGTTTTAATAAAAAGGGGAATTTCCTGTATGATTACAGTATAATTATCAGAATTAGTAAATTAACATGTTTTACAGAACCGTAGCTAATCCGCTCACGCCGTTCAGATTTTCCTCACCCTTACCCTCCACTCTGAAGGGGAGACTGTTCTGAGCCAGAATCCAGTCCAGGATCGCTTGTAGTCATCATGTCTCTTCAGGTTTTCAGCCTGTTCCTCCTTGAGTATTTCCTTCATTCCTTTCTGTCATGACCTTGATGACCGTCAAGCCCTGTGTCAGGTTCTCGGAGACCTCACTTTGGTCTTAACAGTGGATTTCACAGTCACACCCTTGTTTTGCTTTTCCTGGAACGGTTTTCTGAGAGTGGCCTAGCTTTTATTTTATCTTTGTCTGGAAGCCGTTCCTTACTTTTATATTGTTTGCTTTTTGTATACTATATGAATTTTCAGAACCAGCAAGTAACCTTTCCTAATTTAATTTATCTCTATATTCCTGTATTTTTAAAGAAAATCAGATTACACTTTCAATACACTGTGTAAAAAATTGCCCTAGTTAAATCATCCGATTCATTAAATATACTTTTCTACTTTCTGTGTTACCACAGGCAACAATGTTGTTAAACTTTCAGCTTCTATATAATAAGGACCCACTTTCCTCTAATTTTCAGTTAAATTTCTTACTTTTTTTATGCTGTGGATAGCAGCCTTCCTGAAAGGCCGTAAGTTTTCTTGTAACAGTCTCTTCATTATTCATTAGTCTTCACTCTTAATCTCCTTAAAGTCCTTTTAGCTTTTGTCCATTGCTTGATTTCATGCAACTCCCCCATTTTAAGATGTTTTGTTATGGTAGCATCCCACGCCTCATAACAAAATCTGACTCACTTACCTGTTGCAGCACAACAAATTTCTGTAAAGTTTAGTGGCATTACTGTAATAACATTTATTGTTTCACAGCGTCTGTGGGTCTGGAATTCAGACTTAGTGTATTTCTAGCTCAGGGTCTGTCATCTGATTGCGGTTAAGATTTTATTTTAGCAGGGTTAAGATTTTAGCAGGATTATAGTTGCTTGAGGCTTGATTCAGACTGGAGAATGTGCTTCCAAGATGGCTTAGTCCCATGGTTAGCACGTTGGTGCTGGCTGAGCGAGAACCTCATTTTCTGACTGCACGGACGTTTCATTAGGGCTGCTTAGGTGCATTATGACAGGACACTAGTTTTCCCCAGGGTGAGTGATCTAAGAGCAAGGTGAAAGCTGCAAGTTTGTGTGTTTTGTTTTTTTTAATGTTTATTGTTGAGAGAGAGAGAGCACCACGATACAGAGCACAAGGGGGGAGGGGCAGAGAGAGAGGGAGACACAGAATCTGAAGTAAGCTCCAGGCTCCGAGCGATCAGCACAGAGCTCGACGTGGAACTCTAACTCACAAACCGCGAGATCAAGACCTGAGCCAAAGTCGGACACTTAACCAATTGA
The DNA here is from genome assembly GCA_030068075.1 of Paguma larvata. Taxonomy (NCBI): domain Eukaryota; kingdom Metazoa; phylum Chordata; class Mammalia; order Carnivora; family Viverridae; genus Paguma; species Paguma larvata. The sequence goes on along the minus strand of CM057828.1, from coordinate 118,052,606 downwards.
GTCACCCAGGTGCCGTGAAAGCTGCAGTTTTTTTATGACCTAGCCTTGGATGTTACACATTGTCTCCCCACCTTGTTGAATGCCTTTTTTTAAAACAGCTTTTTTTGGTGGTAAAATGTATACATAAATCATTTGCCATTTTAACCACTTTTAAGACACTCATTTTTGTGATATTCTGTTGGTTACATAGAGCAACTTGTTCAGTTAGTTGGATACCACCTATGGGCAAAGATCATGGGACATTCTTGGAGGCTGGCTACCACACCTTGAGAATTGGGCAGATACCCTGTTTCCTATGAAATTTTCACCCACAAGTTTTAGCATCCATTGATGATTCTGCCTGAAATAGTGTTTGACAAAAAATAATTTTCCCTAATTCATTCTATGCCCATTAGTCGGTATTTTTCTGTAAATTAGAGCTGTCCTCCCTTTCTCCCTTTTTTTTTTTTTTATCAGTAATGGGGAAGGGAGGATTCTATAAAGGAAGTAGCCATAGATGCAAGAAAAAAATTAGGAGAGATCTGGTACATTTTGGAATCCAGGGGAAGTGAATATTTTAAGAAAGTTAATGCTCAGCGATTAGATATCTACTAATACAAAGAGATCAACTAATATAAAGCAAATAATATGTCTTTTGGATTTAATGCTGAAGAAGTTGTTGAGACAGAGGGTCTCAGTGTAATGGTCAGGAAAAGCTAATTAAAGTTGGTAGACGAATAACGTAGATATGAGGAAATGTAAATAGAGTATTTAACTCTTTTCAAGAATCTTGGATGTCAAGAAGAAGGAAGAAATAGGGCAATAACTGGAGGAATATGTGATATTAAGGTATAATAGTGGACAAGAAGAATACTATGTCTTCCCCTATTGTGGGAGGAGGAAGGAAAGAAACATTTAGATGATTAACTTGGTCACCTGGATAATGGAGCAGAGAAAATAGGTATGGACAGAATCCTAAGGGAGATACTGCTATGCAGATTGGGTGTAAATATAAGGAAAAGGAACAAATAAGTTGTTTTCAGAAGTGTTTAAAGTTGTGGGTCACGGGATCAAAGTTGGATAATAGTTGGAAGTGAATCTAGGGTACAGGGTCACATAGATTTTGACAAAATGTTGGAGCAGGGGTCTGGGAGACTCGGCGAGGTCCAAGAACAAGTAAGAGTGTGAATCAACTGCCAGGTTATGGAGAAAATACAGACTGTAGCGGTTTGATATTTCCCTGGACCGCTCTGGCATCAGTTACTGTGAGACAGGTCTCTACGGGTCTCTCAGTACACACCTTATGAAGATAGGGCTTGACTGCCTTTGTTCCAGATAATCTTTTCAGAGTTGTTTATGTAATGAACAGTCTTGGAAAATGGAGGCACCGTCATCAAGAGCAAAGGGCAGATTTGCTTATAGCCACGGAAAATATAGAGATAATATCTCTTTCTGGGGTAATTGGCAGCAGGCCTGCTTACTGTTCAGAATTGGGTTTCTTACTTAAGCCCAAAGTTCCTCTCCCGTAATGAAACCACCTATGTATGCAAGCATCATTTGACCCTTTTCGGGTCAGCCTGTTAAAACTGAGGCTCGGGGAACCCATGGAGATGCTGACATTCTGGCTACTTCTATTGTTGTGAGTAATAAAGGCCTTTACGTATAACCAGGACTCCTGTGTCTTCTTGCAGCATCCGTGAAACCGGCAGGCTCACTTGTTAAATAGGGTAGTAGACCCTTATAATTTTTGGCACAAGATGTTATTATAGGCATATCGAAGAAGAGAGGATTGAAGCGAACACCATTGGAATTGGGGATGTTTGGAGATTGTGAGATTTGTCTACCTAGGATTAGCCTTGTTTTGGCTAATTGTGGTCTTGTGGTCAGGGCTGTTGGGAACTGTGGTTGAAGGTCTTACGTGGAGTAGAGAAGAATTACCTAAAGAAAAATAATGGGCAGACAAAAACAAGAGATACTTATTAGTAAATAACAGAGCGAGGATTTTTAAGACCAAGTATGCCTGGCGCCAAAGTCCATGGATCATTTTTCATATATCTTTCTTTTTCTTGGAGGCTTAATAATCACATTTTTTTAAAGTTAGAAAAATCAGGTATGTTACAAAACTTTTGTATGAGTACAAATGGTGAAGTTTTTTCATGTTCTAAAAAGGATGCTAATGCAAAGAATCTTGGGAATCTTTTTTTTCTTATGAATCTTATACATTGTTCCAGGAGGTTGTTATTTAGACTAGTAAATATTTGGGAGAAGGGATTTATAAAGAGCATGTAACTTAGAAAGGATAGATACTTTGTCAAAGAGGATAATAAATGAAAATTACATGTCAGTGTGAATACCCTTCTTGAGATTGTTCTTGAGTTCAGATGTTGAAGACAAACATTAATACAATGTTCATCAATTAAGTGGCATGTCTATGAAATGGGCTTTTTCAACCAATTGAATTGATTGAAGGCTAAGTTCTTAAGTCTATAGAGTTACTATTTTTTGTAAGGTTGAGATTCTATAAAACATAAAGATTCAAATGCTTAAATACATTTAGGTGTTTAGAGTTATATTCTAGCTATCTAAAACCATAACATTATGGAGCTTAAGTGACTATAAAGAATTATTTTAATATAATAATAAAAATATTCGCTAATATATTATCTATATTAAACTATCTAATTTGGAGTTCATGGCAATATTTTGAACACTTGGTGGTTTTGTTGTAAATGTTATTCCACGGGTTTTGGCTTTCCTATTTAAGCTGTTTTCATGTGGGGACTCAGAGAGATTGAGAACTGTATGCTATATGCTGCCACCAAATTTCCTTTCTTACTATTTTAATTTCTTTCTTATTTTAAAAGGAGTTTCTTATTGTGTATCTAATTTTATTATCTGTATATATAAAGACTACTGATTTTTGTATGTTAACTTTATATGCTACTACCTTTTTGTATCATGTGAGGTATTGTTATCACTGATTCATGGTCTCATTGATTGACTTAAAATTTTAAGGGGAGAGTTTAACCTCTAGTGATAATTTGTGACAGAAGTAGTATAAAGTAGTTTTACAAGGCTTTACTGTTTTATCAGATATTTTGTGTCGTAATAGCTGTATCTTAAAAGCAAGTGATTTTTGCTGTTTTTCACCTTAAAAATAGGCAGTATCAGAAACAAATTGATCTCTAATTTTAGTTGTAGCATTTCATTTAAGAGGGGAGAATGTATGAAAAAAATTATATGGTTTATAGACAGAATATTATTAATACAAGCAGTCGGGGTAGCTCTCCATTTGTACTTCTCTGTACAAGCTTATTTCACTTCTCCTATGATAGTGATAATGACTTGGACCCTAAATTTCTCTCTCTGTAGTACTTCTAACTCCTAATTGTTTTTATTATGATAAAATACATGTAACATAATATTTAATATCCTAACCGTTTTTTTTTTAATGGACATCTCAAGATTTTTTTGTTTGTTTTAAAAAATTTTTTTAAACAATCCTGTAATTTTTTTAATTTATTTTTTTGAGAGAGAGCGGCAGAGAGGGAGGGACAGAAAGAGAATCCCTTGAGGGGCAGAGAGAGGGAGAGAGTGTGCAGAGTCCGAAGTGGGCTCTACCTCCCCTGAAGCAGAACTTGAACTCATGACCCATGAGATCATTATCTGAGCCAAAGTCGGATGGTTAACTGACTGTGCCACCCAGGCACCCTAATTCTTTTTTAATGTTTTTTCACTTTTGAGCGAGAGAGAGCACAAGTGGGGGAGGAGCAGAGAGAGAGAGAGAGAGAGAGAGGGAGGGAGGGAGACACAGAATCCAAAGCAGGCTCTATGCTGTCAGTGCAAAGCCTGATGAGGGGCTTGAACCCACAAACCGTGAGATCATGACCTGAACTGAAGTTGGAATGCTTAACTGACTGAGCCACCTAGGGGGCTCTGTCTTAACCATTTTTAAGTGCATAGTTCAGTGCACCTGATAGCTGTGTCAGGCAGCAACAAGTTTAAAACCTCAATGGGCATGTTTTGCCAGAGATTGAAATTGGCAAAATCGTCAGTCACAGAAACTTCTAGGTCAAATACATAATGAGGGGCCTTAAAAGTAGAGAATATAGCTTGCTGCACAGATTCCAGCACAACCTGTTGGTTTGGGCTCCTCTCAAAGAATACATGTTTGCAGGAACGCTGATCTAAAGGAACAAGTAAAATGTTGATGTGAATCATATAGAGGCTTTAATACCTAAAAAGTTCAGCGAGATGCCCAGTCTCCTTTTCGATAGTGGGGTGGGGTATCAAGAGACATACGAGGGATTAGACATTGTAAATTTGCTTACATAGTTCCAAATAACTTCACTTGTTGAGTAGGTCCTTGAATTTTATTGTGGTTTTTCACTTAGCCTTGGTGGGAGACCAGTGATAACATCACAGGAAGAGCTGTTGAGATTGATGCTACTGACTCACGAGCCAATAGCAAAATCTTTGAAAATCAGAGGATAGAGAGATGCTTAGTACTAAATCCTGACATACCTATTGGTGTGGCATTTGGCAAGGGGATTTAGATTGTCCTGAGGAGCACTACCGACTTATACTGGAGACCTTGCAGTATGCATGTGAACGGATTCGATCCTTTGGTGTAAGAGGTATGGTGGAGAAGGCACTAGCAATGTGCAAGACAACTTAGCAAGTACCGTCAGTCTTCGTAATAGATGTAGCCTGTAGCAGCTGTGACTGTGGGAGCAGTAACTAACTCCGTTGACAGTAATTTGCTGTCGTAAGTCTCCAGCTCTTGTTCACCTTTTTCAGTGGCCTTGCGAGGTTTTCGTGTTGAGATAGCACATCTGTTACTTTAAGTTTTTAATCATGGTTGTGGTTTCCCTTTGTCCTCCTGGAATTCTGTTCCATTTTTCTTAGGCCACCCAGGGAAGGCAAGTGGTTTAGGGAGCAATTTTTATGTCCCATTAGCACTTCCTGATTGAGGGAATACTTTTTGGCACTTATGGGGTGGGTAATGACAAGCATATAACACAGGGGTTTGTAAACTTTTTTCTGTAAAGAACCAGATAGTAAGTATTTTATGCTTTGCAGATCCCATATAGCCTCGGTCACATATTCCCCCCACCCTCCCCAATTTTAACAGTTCTTTAAAAGTACAAAAATTATTGCTAGCTTGGGTGTCATATCACTTCCTGCTACACCTTCAGGTATATAAGCAGCAAAAGAATAGTTAATTACCAAAAGGCTTGGCCTACAAAGTCACGTTAGCATCCTTGCCCTGCTGAATCTGTCCACTGAATCCTAGTGCCTTTTTCTTTCATGGGCCCAGATAAGATAGCGATCTGGGTATCTCTATGTGAAAAGCCATAAAAATTTGTCACTCTTCTCTCCATGTTCCTCAGCATAGTTGAATGGGTATATATGTCCATTGATTGATTCCTTCTTGGTGATAGGGAACCCTCATCCTCATCTCTAATCATTTTTCTTCTTCACAAAACTGGTGTTGCCTTAAAGGATGAGGAGGTTGGGGAAGAATGAGAGATCGTGGAGGTCGAGAGCGGCTCTGTACCATTAAATATGCCTTTGTATTTACTTTCAATTTTGAAGGGCATGGTGGCTGCTCATGGGTCAGTCAAATAAATTTTCCATCTTTTCAGAACTTACAATGCTCTATAAAATGACGTGCTTGTAGTTGATACCATTTATTTCAACCCTAGGAATCCCTAGACTTAGCAGCTAGTTTCTGCCCTTTGATTGACTGGGTCTTGGCCTACATAGTGGGGACCTCTTTTGGAGAACTTGCCTTATTAATCTGGGCTATCTGCCACTCCATTACTAAAGTAACTTCTCAAGTTTTCATCTACTTTCAATAACGTGTAGTTTCATAAGGGCTGGGAGAGTGTTTCAGGGTGGCAGTGCCGACTGGTAAAAATATAGCTAGATTTCTCATTATCCAGTGGGTGACCTGTATCACACTGTAAATGCCTTGTTAGCATTTTACATCCAATCTGGGGCATTAAAAGCCTAAATACTAGTCAAGGTCTCAACTATAATTTCCCATGGAAGTTGGTTTATCTCTGGGAAATCTCCCTGAGAGGACTGGAACTGCCTTTAAACAGCCAGGACCCACTGAGATCTTTTACTGTCATTGCTAAAAGAATTTCACATTGGCAGGATAGCCTGCAGGAGGTGTTGAGCTACAGTTTTGCTGTTACCTTTTCTTCCTTCAAGTGAAACAGAGTTTTTAAGATTTGCCTCTTTTCTGTCCATTTTGGTCGCTTGTCCGCTCTCTTCGTTTCGCGTTCAGTAGAGGTCAGTGTCTCTGTGACTGTTACCTCAAGAGGGTTGGAGCATTTTGTCCTCCAAGGATGAATCTGTATCAATGGACTATAGAACCTGTGAATCTATATTGATAATGAATCTTACTATTAAAATTGGATGGAACTGAAGCCCACTGGCATATTGTCAGGGAAGTCTTTCTGTCTGGAGGAGGTTTAAGCAACCACCAGAACGTCATTTGGACAGCTCTCTTAGAATGTATTTCCCAGTTCTCAGCCTACAACCATCTCCTCAAATCTTCCCCTTATAAAACAATAAAATGGAGGATGGCTTATTTACTGCCTGATTGCCCACACAATTTGCTTAGTATGCTCATTACGCATTCCCATAGACTTCCCTTGGATCCCATTAATTGGCGTGCGATGCCCTTATCCTTACTCTTCCAGAAGGCCCTGTCTCTGACCGCATAATGTTGTCATCACCAAGCTGTCAGGGACTGTGAAAGAGGTCCATGATTACCCTACTTGTAACTAGTTAGGAGACAGAAGAATTCTGGGTCAGAGATGAAGGACAGGTTGTTACTTACAGTAGCCAGAGTATCATTATTTTTGTACTGTTGCCCCTAAGACCCAGTTTCCATAAGGCAACACAGAGGAGGGCCACATGACATCAGCTCATGCAGTTTGTTGCGTTGTGGTAGGAAAACCTAAGTTTAGGGAGTCTGAATCTTTTGTAATGGATGGTAAGCATGGCTGCCCTTTGCTCCTAAGGTAGACCCTCTGTCTTGTGAGTCTTTTCATTATACAAACAACCTTGAAAAGACAGTCTAAAACAATGGGTAAGGCATTGCCTCATTCCTAAGACATGTAGAGAAAACAACAGAGACTCCTATAGAATTGTCTCCCAACACATAACAGTTCTCAAATTATGAGTTGGCTTAATACACTGTTTATTTTTCATTCACAACTAAGTCCAAAACAGGTGTTTTTGATTGGCAGACAGCTTTCTTCCAGGTCATGAATCAGGAAATTAGGTTCTTTCCATCTTATAACTTAGCCTTCTTTTCTGTGTTGCTTCTGTGGCTGCCATGGTCATTTGCATTAATCTCTGGAAGAGGAAGGATCATGGACACTTAATTGTTGAGGCTGTTAAGGACCATGCCCAGAGGTGACTTACATCCTTTTTCATTGAGATTGCATTTGGCTAGAACCCAGTGACCACATATAATTGCAAAGGACACTGAGGGAAAGGTCTAGTTATAGTCTGAGTAAGAAAAAGAAATGGGTTTGCCGGATAGCTGGCATACCTCATTTTAGCCCATTCTTTTTGTTAAGCTATATGTAATTACAAAAACTCAAGAGAGAATATTTTAACAATTGCAAGTTAATAAAAAAAAAAAAAACAACCAAAACCCACTCCTGAATCTACCATCCAGAAATAGCCATCATTACTCAGTAAAACATTCTAGACATCATTTTTACACATACATATAGAAAGATTAAAAAGGATGGTTAGGTTGATAAGTTGTTAAGATGATGTAATGCTATTAATACTTAAAAATAATAAAGTCATTTAGTTGGGTATATAGAAGAAAAAGTAAAGTAAAATAGATGACATGATTGAACTTCAAGTAAAATTTCCTTATTACAAGGGATATTATTTGCTTAAATATAACTAAGTTTAATAATAGATATTGTAAATATGAACAAAAACCATTATCTTTCCAGTGTAGATGCTCTCAGCTGTTATGGAATATTGCTAAAGGAATAGGAAATTTACTGTTTTGCATAAGAAGTTCAGAGGCTAGACTTTTCTAGACTGTTAACAATAGCCTATCCAAGAGTGGCAGGGCGTTGTGTTTTTTTGTGGTTCTTTTGGCCTCTCTAGGCATGATTGCTAGGTCACTGCAGTTGTTCTGAGGATCTTGGCCTAATACTTGAGCATCTGAAGCGGTAAGGGAATACCTTTTTAAGAAGGGAACGAAGGAAACGTTCAGTTCACAGCCATCTCACAGAAAATGTCTCCTTCTGTTTTATTATCCCAACCCAAACCTATCCCAGACCTAAAGCAGCCAGTGGCTAAGGAGAATAGATATATCTTAATTGACTGAGACACACCCGTGCTCTCTATCTCGGTTGGAGTATGAGGCTACTTTTATGAAGACATGAGAGAGTGATCAGCCAAAGAAAATCAGGGACTTTATCTACAAGGAAGGGATTTGTGTGTAATTACTGTTTGGTGGCAAACTGTTATGTTTCTAACTAAAGGCTTCAAAATCTATATTGAGTTCTGCTATAAAAGCCTTAGCAACCTCATTTCCGGTTAACCAATTTTTTTTTTTTAAGATTTTCATGTTACATTTTTCAGGTTTGTAAAGATAATCACGTCTTCAGGGTTTTTAGGTTCGTTCTATATTCAGTTTGTTAGATTGTCACCACCAGATCTCTTACCACAGGTTCTCCAGTAACTGTCTTATCATCTCTTAAATCGAATTTTATTATCAGGTTTTTTCAAGAACAAGTTCTTAGAACCTGTATTCTCTTGAATTTTTTCATAATGGAAAAATCATTCCTGCCTTAACTTTAGAATTCTTCTCCCATTCTGTGGGTTGCCTTTTACTTGTTTCCTTCATTGTGCAGAAGCTTTTTATTTTGATGCAGTCCTACTAGTTTACTTTTGCTTTTATTTCCCTTGCCTCAAGAGACATATCTAGAAAAACATTGCTACAGCTTATGCCACAGACATTTCTGCTTGTGCTCTCTTCAATGACTTTTATGGTTTCAGGTCTCAAAATTTGGTCTTTAACCCATTTTGAGTTTATTTTTGGTATGCGGTGCATCAAAAAGTGTATGGTGGGGGCACCTGAGTGGCTCAGTCGGTTAAGCGGCCGACTTCAGCTCAGGTCATGATCTCACGGTCTGTGAGTTCAAGCCCCACGTCGGGCTCTGTGTTGATGGCTCAGAGCCTGGAGCCTGCTTCAGATTCTGCGTCTGCCTCTGTCTCTCTCTCTGCCCTTCCCCTGCTCACGCTCTGTCTCTTAAAAGTAAATAAACGTTAAAAAATTAAAAAAAAAAAAAAGTGTATGGTGAAAGAAAGTGGTCCAGTTTCATTCTTTTGCATGAAGTTACCCTGTTTTCCCAACACCATTTGTTGGAGAGACTGTCTTTTCCCCATTGTATAGTAGTTCCTCTTTTGTTAATAATTAATTGACCATATAATTGTGGGGATTTATTCCTGGGTTTTCCATTCTTTTCCATTGATCTGTGTCTGTTTTTTTTTTTTTTTTAATAATTTTTATTTATTTTTGAGAAGGAGAGGGGAGAGCACAAGCTGGGGAGGGGCATAAGAGGGGGACAGAGGATCTGAAGCAGGCTCTATGTTGACAGCAAAGAGCCTGATGTGGGGCTCAAATTTAAGAACTCTGAGATCATCACCTGAGCTGAAGTCAGACGCTCAACTGACTGAGCCACCCAAGTGCCCCCTTGTGTCTATTTAAAAAAAATTTTTTTTCTAACTTTTTAAAAGTTTATTTTGAGAGAGACAGAGATAGCACAAGTCGGGGAGGGGCAGAGAGTGAGGGAGATCGAGAATCCCAAGCAGGCTCCACATTGTTAGCATGGAGCCTGGCATGGGTCTTGAACTCACGAACCTGTGAGATCATGACCTGAACCGAAACCTAAAGTCGGATGCTTAGACTGAGCCTAATTACTAATGGTAATTACTAATTACTAATTTATATGGTTTCATATAAATTTTAGAATTGTTTGTTCTAGTTCTGTGAAAAATGTGGATATTTTGATAGGGGTTGCATTAAATGTGGATTACTTTGGGTAGTATAGACATTTTAACAATATTTGTTCTTCTGATCCATTTCTTTGGGTCGTCTCGATTTTCTTTCATCAGTGTTTTATAGTTTTCAGAGGTCTTTCACCCTTTGGTTAAGGTTATCCCTAGATATGTTATTATTTTTGGTGCAGATGTAAATGGGATTGTTTTCTTAATTTCACTTTCCACTGCTCCATTATTAGTGTATAGGAATGCCACACATTTCTGTACGTTGAATGATTTTGTATCCTGTTATCCTCTGGTGGTTTTTCGGTGGAGTCTTTTGAGTTTTCTATATGTAGTAATCATGCCGTTTACAAATAGAGTTTTACTTCCTCCTCTTTCTTTATGCTGTCTTCTGTGGCTAGGACTTCCTGTACTGTGTTGAATAAAAGTGGTGAGAGTGGACATCTCATCTTGTTCCTGACCTTAGGAGAAAAGCTCTGTTTTTCACTGTTGAGTATGATGTTGGCTGTGGGTTTTTCATATAAGCCTTTATTATATTGAGGTATATGAGGGCTTAGAAGTATTTTTGCTTCTTTCGGAAGCCAGAGGGAATGACAAGGGTGCAGTGTAAAAGCTCAGCTAGGGCAGTATGAGTTTTTGGTAAAACCCCAGATTCAGTTGTCTTTTTTAATACTTGATTAAATGTCTTGTACTAGGTTTTAATCTGTCAACTATGTGGGATATCTCAGTCCTATGGGAGAACACCCTAAGATTTTATAGAATTCATTCTGAGCCTAGATTCTTCCTTACTTCCAAAGAGTCAGCACCTCTTTGCTCTTCCTGTCTTTTATCTCCTACTTGTTCCTTTATTGCCCTGAAGCTGGTGTTACTCTTGAGGCAGAAAAATTAAGGGGGCAGGAAGACGAAAAGATACAAGATCTTTTCTTTCCAGATTTGGGAGTTTTTGTGATATTCTCAGAATTCTAAGGAATTGGAAACAGGATAAAGAGCTGAATTCTATAGCTCAGACTGGGACAGTTTCTGCTCTTATTTCTAAAATTTCCAGTTTCATTGCTTGGTTGTCAGTCTTTATTTAATGCATTATTATTTTCTTATAATAAGTATTATTGCAAACTTTTTTAAAAAAAATTTTATTTATTTATTTTGAGGGAGAAGGAGGGGGCGTGCACATGTTGGAAGGGGCAGAAAGAGAGAATCCCAAGCAGTCTCTGTGCTGTCAGCAGGGAAGGAACCCGTGAGATCATGATGTGAGCCAAAATCAGGAATTGGATATTTAACCAGACTGAGCCACCCAGGCGCTCCTGTTTAATGGATTGTTATTTGCCTTTGCCATCTCCCCAATTTCAGTTGCTGTTGGGTTTGTTGTTTCATTTTTTTCCTACTGGTTTTTGTTTGTTCATTTTTTTTTTTAAATATTTATTTAATTTTTGAGAGACCGAGCATGAGCGGGGGAGGAGCAGAGAGAGAGATACAGAATCTGAAGCAGGTTGAGGCTCTGAGCTGTCTGCACAGAGCCCGACGCGGGGCTCGAACCCACGAACTGTGAGATCATGACCTGAGCCGAATCGGTCGCTCAACCGACTGAGCCACCCAGGCGCCCCTGTTCATTTGTTTTTAACTCGGTTAACATTGGAAAGATTTGATGGGATGTTTGACATCACCTTTTTAGGTGCTGAGAGTTAGTTGAACATAGACATTCCTCCTTTAATAGAAATTCACTTGGTTCCAACACAGCATTGTGTTATGTTAAAATAACTCATATTTGTTTCCTTCCTGTTTAAAAATTTAAAAAAATGTTTTTTGTTTTTTGTTTTTTTTAATTTTTTTAAATGTTTATTTATTCTTGAGACTGGGAGAGACAGAGCACAAGTGGGGGAGGGGCAGAGAGAGAGGCAGACATAGAATGTGAAGCAGGCTCCAGGCTCTGAGCTGTCAGCACAGAGCCCGACGCGGGCCCGAACCCACAGACCTCGAGATCATGACCTGAGCCGAAGTCGGTCGCTCAACCGACTGAGCCACCCAGGCGCCCCTAAAAAATGTTTTTATTAATGTTTTATAACATTCTCTCTCTGAGAGAGAAAGAGAGAGAGAGAGAGAGAGAGAGAGAGCACAAGCAAGGGAGGGAGAGAGAGGGAGACACAGAATCCGAAGCAGGCTCCAGGCTCTGAGCTGTCAGCACAGACCCAGACGCGGGGCGACGCGGGGCTCGAACTCACAGACCGCGAGATCATGACCTGAGTCGAAATTGAATGCTTAACCAGCTGAGCCACCTCAAGCGCCCTTTAATTTTCCTTTAGGGGTTTCTTTACCCATTCCAGTTTGCACACAAGAACTCTAAATGTAGGTTTAAAGACCCCTGTATAATTGTCCTTAAAATAGTTCATTCTGGAACTAAAAGCTACTTTAAAATTGGAATTTTTTGCTCCCTTCCTTCTTTCATCTTTTCCTTCCTTTCTCTACTTTTTTACCTTTCCATATTAAAATTTTCATCATAGCCAAGTTGTCTATTTTTTTTTCTTTAAATTTAAAAACGTCTGCTTTTTGAAAGTTTTATTTAAGTTTCTTTGAGGGTGTAGATAAAAGAGTCTACTTTGTGATTGTTTAAATGATTTGTTTCTGATCTATAAAAATAGGTACCCTCAGGGCTCTTTTAAGGATTAAATGAGATATATGTATTTGTATGATTGTGATTATTTTCATTGTTAACTGTGCTCACCAATTCAGTTGGGAGTGACGGTTTGTTCTGACCTGTGGCTTTACATAAACATATCCAGTACTGGTTTATTTCCTTCGGGCTGTTTTTTCTCCATGTGTAATACATTTTTAAAACTAATTCATGTTAGCCATTTTCCTAAATCACTAAGTTTTCCTTCAGAACATACTTATTTTAGCGGCCATTATATGGTTTTATAATAATTTTTTCAACAATATCTCTTGTTGCATATTCAGATTATTTACAGGTTTTTCTCATTGCAAATAGTACTATAATAACTATTTAATCCTTTGCTTACCTCCTGGAGGTGAAATTACTAGGACAGAGAACATTTTTATGGTTTCTAATTCTTTTAAAATTGTCCTTTACAATGTATAATCTCTCTGATGTATGCAGGTGCTCATTTCACTATAAGTTGAGCAACACTGGGTCTTATAAAAAGTAAAACCCAATAATTTTGATTACTAGTGAGAGGAAAATATTACCTTTAGTTCTTTAATGGTTGAGTTGCACATTTTTTGTTGGTATTTAGTGACTCTTTGTTTCTTTTGTGAATTGCCCTTTTTACATTGTTCTGTGGTATTTATGTATATACATATTTTTAGTGATTTTAAAAACATTTAAACAGTGCTAAAAGTATAGAACATATTTATTTTAGTCATTTTCCAAAGGTTTTTAAATTAATGTAGAAACATTTTTTAAAATAATAATTCATTGTCAAATTGGTTTCCATGTAGAAACATTTTAAATGTGAATTGCTAAACTTGTTTTTTCCCTTTATAATTTTTACTTTGTTTTTATACTTAGGAAAGTCTTTTCTTTTTAAAAGTTAAAGATTTCAAAAATATTTTCTTTCCATCCATTTAGATTATTTTAATTGTTATTTAACTCTTTAAAATAATACATCTGGATTTTATTAGATTTTGAATAATGTACTTTCCCTCAAGTTATTAGTCAGTTTTTCTAGTACCATTATTATGTAATCTTAGTCTTTCCTTGCAGATTTGGAATCCCTTCCTTATCATACGCTAAGTATTTACATACAATTGAATCTTTTTCTGCAATTTCCTTTTGTTGTGTGGATCCATTAAAATCAGCCTCTCACTCTCATTTTTAATTTTTATTTATTTTAATGTTTATTCATTTATTTTTGAGAGAGTGCAAGCAGAGGAGGGGCAGAGAGAGAGGGAGACTCAATCCCAAGCAGGCTCTACCTTGGCAGTGTACAGCCTGATGCAGGGCTCTAACTCATGAACATCGAAATCATGATCTAAGTTCAAATCAAGAGTTGGATGCTCAACCAACTGAACCACCCAAGCACCCTTCTCTCTCTCTCTCTCTTCTCTCTCTCTCTCTCTCTCTTTTTATTTTTTTATTTTTTAATGTTTTATTTATTTTTGAGAGAGACACACACAGAGTGCGAGTGGGGGTGGGGCAGAGAGAGGGAGACAGCAGAATCCGAAGCAGGCACCAGGCTCTGAGCTGTTAGCACAGAGCCCGATGTGGGGCTCGAAATCACAAATTGCAAGATCATGACCTGAGCCAAAGTCGAACACTTAACTGCCTGAGCCACCCAGGCACCCCTCTTGTTTTAATCTCTTTCCAAGTTTTTATTTAAATTCCAGTTAGTTAAAATACAGTGTAATATTAGTTTCAGATGTGGAGTTTAGTTATTCATCACTTACATGCATGCCTAGTGCTCATCACAACAGGTGCCCTCCTTAATCCCCATCTCCTATCTAATCCATCCCCCCACCCACCTCCCCTCCAGTAACCCTCAGTTTGTTCTCTATAGTTAAGAGTTTGTTTCTTGGTTTGCCTCTTCTCTTTTTTTGTTTTTGCCCATGTTCATTTGTTTTGTTTCTCAAATTCCACATATGAGTGAAATCATACGGTGTTTGTCTTTCTCTGACTGACTGACTTTGCTTAGCATAATACTCTCTAGCTCCATCCATATCATTGCAAATGGCAAGATTTTACTCTTTTTGATGGCTGAGTAATATTCCATTGTGTTTATATATTCCACATCTTCTTTATCCATTTATCAGTTGATGGACATTGGGGTCTTTTCATAATTTGGCTATTGTTGATAGTGCTGTTATAAACATTGGGGTGCATGTATCCCTTAGAATCATTATTTTTGTTTCCTTTGGGTAAATAACCTGATAGTGCAATCACTAGATTATAGGGTAGTTGTTCTTACCCTTCCCCATCCCCTTCCCCTTCCCCTTCCCCTTCCCCTCCCCTTCCCTTCCCCTCCCCTTCCCTTCCCCTCCCCTTCCCCTTCCCCTTCCCCTTCCCCATTCCCTTCCCCTTCCCCTCCCCTCCCCTTCCCTTCCCCTTCCCCTTCCCCTTCCCCATCCCCTTCCCCTCCCCTTCCCCTTCCCCTTCCCCTTCCCCTTCCCCATCCCCTTCCCGTTCCCCTTCCCCATCCCCTTCCCCTCCCCTCCCCTCCCCTTCCCCTTCCCCTTCCCCTTCCCTTCCCCTTCCCTTCCCTTCCCCTTCCCCTTCCCCTCCCCTTCCCCTTCCCCTTCCCCTCCCCTCCCCTTCCCCTTCCCCTTCCCCTTCCCCTCCCCTTCCCCTTCCCCTTCCCCTTCCTCTTCTTCCTCTCTCTCTCTCTCTCTCTCTCTCTCTCTTTTTTTTTTAATTAAGGTAAGACCAGGTGTGGGGCTTGAACTCTAGACCCTGAGGTGAAGAGTTTAATACTGGTTACTGATACCAGGTTCCCCAGGGTACTTCTATTTTTTAACTTTTTGAGAAACCTCTATATTGTTTTCCAGAGTAAAATCAGCCTATCTCTTTAGTGAAAGTAATTAGACTGTTTTGATTCATATTTTACAGAGTAGTAATATAATCTGTTCACAGTGTGTTTCCACTGAACATTTGCGAACCTCACGTCAGGATACATTTTGATGTATCACCAGAATTCTGTATAATTCCGTGATAATTTCTGTATGTTTGTATTTTCATACATGTACACCTGTGTACTTTTGTCTTTTACTCTCTGGCAGTTTCCACGTTTTAAGAGTTTGTTTGTTTGTTTACCTTGTTGTTATTCAGTGTCATTTACTACTGAATCATCCCATTTCTTGTAGAGTAAAACCCTTGAAGAATAAAACGCAGTATGGGAAGGAAAACATGAAGGATAAAAAGGCTTCTTCATTATCTTTATGGGGGAAAAATACTGATATACAGCTACAGACCTGAGATCATTTGAACCTCAGATTTATAAATTAGATTGTAATTTATATTTTCTTTAACGCTCATTATCCAGTTGTATATTTTGGTCTTGTTTCAGCAGTCTAGCTACTGTTGCTTAGTGAATCACCCCACAACTTCTGACAGGCAGGGCTCAGCAGGAACAGTTCATCTTGCTTCCACATGTTATCAGCTGAGTTTGCCTGTGAGGCTACATTCAGCTGGTGGCTGGCAGGGTAGTTTAAGATAGGCTTTTTTTTTTTTTTTTTTTTGCTTTTAATTCTCTTGACATTTTAAGTCCTTTTACTTTTACTAGATTAATTCCAGCAAGGTAGTCTTATTCACATGTTTGGTGTTAGATGCTGCTGTCTGTAGGCTGGGGTGCTTCAGTTTTTCTCCACAGGGTCTCATAATCCACTCGATTTTCTGTCAGAGAGTTTGAAGTGGTTATTTACATGGTGCTGGAATCCAAGGGGCAAAGGTGGAAGCCATCCTAGACTTTGTAAAGCTTTGGGCGCTTGAACTTGTGCAACATCACTATGCACGTCCTCTTGGCCAAAGCAAGTCACAAAGCTAACACAGGTTCGTGGGCGGTGGAGAAAAGGACATGTTATGATGGGAGGAGCAATGACCTCCTTCTGCAAAGAAACAGAGGCAGGATTCCTTGGTGGTCATTACTAAGATCTGCAATTAAAACATAACTCTATATATTTTTTTATTTTAATTTTAAAATGTTTATTTTTGACAGAGAGAGAGTTTGAGCAGGGGAGGGAGAGAGAGAGAGAGGGAGACACAGAATCTGAAGCAAGCTCTAGGCTTGAAGCTGTCAGCACAGAGTCCGATGCAGGGCTCAAACCCAAGAACCTTGAGATCATGATATAAGCTGAAGTCGGATGCTTTACTGACTGAGCCACCAAGGCGTCCCTAAAATGTAACTCTTTAAATAATAGTAAATTTTACTCCTGATACTGATTCTTATCTACTGATTCAAACAATTGAAAACAATTTGGTTAAAACTTTTTGTCATTAAATAAAGTTGGTCTCCTAATATGTAATTAATTTCTATTTTAATTGAATTCTTTTTTTTTTAATGTTTTATTTTTGAGAGAGAGAGAGAGACAGAGTGTGAGCAGGGGAGGAGCAGCGAGAGAGGGAGACACAGAATCTGAAGCAGGTTCCAGGCTCTGAGTTGTCAGCACAGAGCCTGACACAGGGCTTGAACCAATGAAATGTGAGATCATGACCTGAGCCAAAGGTGGATGCTTAACCAACTGAGCCACCTAGGCGCCCCTTATTTAATTGAATTCTTATATTTAGTTCATCAGTTTTAGTACTTTTAGGTGAAAGTAGCACACCACAACTTTAAATTATTAAAAAAATTTTTTTTGAAGTTTATTTATTTTCAAAGAGTGAGAAAGTGCAAGTGGGGTAGGAGCAGAGAGAGAGGGACAGAGAGAATCTCAGGCAGGCTCCATGCTGTCAGTGTAGAGCTGTAACTTAAACTGCAAGATCATGACCAGAGTTGAGATTAAGGGTCGGATGCTTAACTGATGGAGCTACCACACGTCTAAATTTTTATTTTCGTTTGAGATAGCTAATTCATCCATTTTTCTGAGTAAACCTAAGAAAGAATTTCTCACCTGAGTTTCTTCTGTGCCTTGGTTTACAGTTTGTGGGCCATACAATTTAATGCATAGTGATAGAATCTGACACTATCCTAGTGCAATGATGTATGTCAAAGTGCTATGTAAATTTTAAAGTGCAGTTTATAAAATGTACCAAAAGTGTTTGGCATTTTTTGGTTTTGTTTTAAATGTTTGTCTATTTTGAGAGAGTTGGGGGAGGGGAAGGGAAAGGGGAAGAGAGAGAATTACAAACCGGGTCCACACTCAGCATGGAGCCTGATGTGGGACTTGATCTCATGACTGTGAGAACCTGACCTGAGCTGAAATCCAGAGTCAGATGCTTAACTGACGGAGCTACCGAGGAACCCCTTTGGTGTTTTATTGTTTTTTTGATTTTTTTTAATGTTTATTTCTTTTTGAGAGACAGAGAGATGCTGGAGGAGGAGTAGAGTGAGGGAGACAGAGGATCTGAAGCAGGCTCTGCACTGACAGCACAGAGCCTGACGTGGGGCTTGAATTCACAAACTGCAAGATCATGACCTGAGCCAAAGTCGGGTGCTTAACTGATTGAGCCACCCAGGTGCCCCTGGTGTTTTTAAGAAGAAAAACATAGGTTGCCTGATATAAATATAGCAAATAATTATAGACTTTAGTTGTTTATATATTATTTTAGGCTGATCAAGAATTAGGGAGCTGAGACCACTTAAAATAATTTACACTAGTATTACTATACATCTTAATGTAGAATACTATTTTATTAGTATTATTTATAAAATAATATGTTTTAAAAAGTAATGAATGTAGTAATGTTTTTATTTTTTTGTCAAGTATTAACATTTCGAGTTACTATGAAAGAATTTCATCTTCATATATATGGTTTATGATTTAAATTTAAATTGGATTTTATTTCTGTGCATTTCTAGAAATATAAAGAAAAGGACAAACACAAACAGAAACACAAGAAGCAGCCAGAGCCATCACCTGCATTGGTTCCTTCTTTGACTGTTACCACAGAAAAAGTAAGTTTTAAGTGCCATGTTTTGTTTTATAATAACTAGTTATGTGATCGCTTTTACCTTTAAGAATTGTCATCATTCTCAGGGGCCTGGTTCCCTCTAACTTTTCCTATTTAGTTAACCCTACGTTAAGCATTATAGGATGCCCATTTCTTAGTCTTTTATTCTACATTCTGTTTATACTCAGTTCTGAAAAATAGTAAGTAAGGCTAATAACTTGGGGGACATCATTGAAATTAAGAATTTGGGCTATAGAGTGGGCTTTGTCCACCTGTAATTTTGAATTCTGGCTTCACCACTTAGTGTTAATTAACCTCTTTGTAACTTTGTTTGATCATCTGTAAAATGGGGGAAATAATTATTGGAATTGAGTAAGATAATATATGTAAACCAATTACAATAGTATCTGGTTCATAGGAAAGTATTATAGTAAATGTTACATGTGCCTAATATGAAAACAGATGGAGACAGGGAAAGGTGATGGGACGTAGTTAGTAAGGAACAGGGAGAAGAGTAGGAGATGAGGCTGGGGAAGGGGGCAGTCATGTAGGGGTGTACAAACCAGTAGAAGGACTTGGTTTCTTAGTTTGACACAAAAGCGAGCTGTTGGTGCGTTCTGAACTGAGATGTAGTATCTTCCGACTTACGTTTTGTAAGGATGTCTGGCTCTTTGTAAGGATCTCTGTTCTGAATAGACTACAGAGAGTCAAGGATGGAAGCAGGGAAGCCATTAGGAAATTATTAAAATAATTCAGAGAAAGATGGTGGTAACAGTGGAGGTGGTGAGAGGTTAGGAGATTTTAAATGTTTTTAAACGTAGAACCCATGTAGCTTTTTCATAAAGAAGACGAGAGGTGTGAGACAAAGAAGATCCAAAGAA
Source organism: Paguma larvata (assembly GCA_030068075.1). Classification (NCBI taxonomy): domain Eukaryota; kingdom Metazoa; phylum Chordata; class Mammalia; order Carnivora; family Viverridae; genus Paguma; species Paguma larvata. Next base: position 118,033,133 of record CM057828.1, on the reverse strand, counting down.
GAGTCAAAGGGTGTTGGACCAGATAACTAGAAAAAAATAGAATTGCCGTTAACAAAGATGGGAAAGACTGTGGTGTGGTAGGTTGAGGGCAAGATGAGGAATTAACTTTTGGATATGGTATTATCCGAATCCAATGGAAAGATTGGAGAAATGGAAGATTCTTTTGCTTCCAGAACAAATTTAGCAATTTAAAACCATATAAACCTATTACCTACCTGTTCTATCTGCTGGAAGACTGGGTGGGCTCAGCTGGTTACTCTGGATCTCTCAAAGCTGAAATCAAGGTGTTGGATGGCCTGGCTTCTTATCTGGGAGCAAGAACTTCTAATTCTAAGCTCATTTAGATTGTTAATTTATGCCCATTGCATTTCTGGTTCTCAGCTGGGGTCTGCCCTTAGCTTCTAGAGGCTCTTTTTGACCCTTACACTTGTGTCCATCCATCTGAGAGCCAGCAGTGGCCTGTTGAATCCTTCACATACTTGGAATCTCTCTGACTTCTTCTCGGCTGCATCTTTTCTGATTCTGGCCACAGAAAGTTCTGTTCTTGTAAGGGTTCATGAAATTATATTGGGCCTACCTGAAAAACTGAGAATAATTTTATTAAAAAAATTTTTTTTAATGTTTATTTTTGAAAGAGAGAGAGAGAGAGAGAGAAAGAGAGACAGAGCACGAGCTGGGGAGGGGCAGAGGACAAGGGAGACATAGAGTCCGAAGCAGGCTCCAGGCTCTGGTCTGTCAGCAAAGAGCCTCATGTGGGGCTCGAACTTACAAGATCATGACGTGAGCTGAAGTCAGACACTAACCAGCTGTGCCACTCAGGTGCCCCCTTAAGCAGACATTCTTAATTAAATGTTCAATATATATTTTTTAAAATGTGTTTTTTTCTAGAAGTTTTATATTTTCATGTTTCACATTTAGGTCTATGATCCATTTTTGCATATGTGAGTTAATACATCAGCGTCCCCTGATTTGAATTATAGATAACCAGTTTTTCAAGGTCCACTTACGGGACCGGCAGTCCTTTCTCCAGTGCATTGCCTTTAGCCACATTTGTTGAATCCCACTTGACCATATATTTATGGTCTCTTTTTGGAATCTGTTCTCTGTTGATCTGTTTGTCTGCGTTTACATTTTAAAAAAAACTTTATTCACTCATTTATTTAAGGGCATGGGAATGCATGAGTGAGAGAGAGGGACAAAGGTGGGGAGAGAGAATCTTAAGCAAACTCCATGCTCAACACACAGGCCAGTTGGGGCTCAATCTCATGATGCTGGGATCATGACCTGAGTGGAAATCAATTGTCAGACGCTCAACCGACTGAGCCACCTGGGTGCCCTGTGTGCGTTTACATTTAATACCACACTATCTTGATTACTGTAGTTTTATAATAACCAGTTAGTCAGGTAGGATCCATCTTCCAACTTTGTTCTTCTCTTTCAAAGTCATTTTGACTATTCTAGGTTAGGTTTTTATGTGAATTTTAGAATCAGATTGTTTAGTTGTCGAAATAAAACTGCCTGTATTTTGATTCCAACTGCATTGAATCTACAAATCATGTTGCGGGAGAATTAATGTCTTTAACAATATTGAGTCTTCTGATTCACGAACTCAGTACATCTCTTCATTTATTTATCTTAACAACTATACAGGTTTTATACATCCTGTTTTTAGCTCTATTCCTAAATGTTTGGTGTTTTTTGATGCTGCTATAATCTTTTTTAAGATGTAAATTTCTGATTATTTCTAATTAGTGTATAGAAATACATTTTAGTAGTTTTGGATGTTTACATGGTGTCCTGCAAACTTCCTGAAAGTTTCTCATATCCAGTAGCTTATTGATTCCATGGGATTTTCTTCATAGATGATCAGGCCAACTACAAATAAGACAATTGTACTTCATCCTTTCTGATCTGGATTCCCCTTATTTTTTAATATATTGTTAAATACAAGTCATGAGCATCTTTGCTTTATTCTTGAAATTAGGAGGAAAGTAATCTTTTAACATTACATACGATGTGGAAGAAGTTCCCATCTATTCCTAATTTGTGGAGTTTTTATCAGCCATGGATATTAGATTTTGTCAAATAATCTGTATATTTTAATAGATTGATATGATGGGTGTTTTTTCTTTTTTTAATCTGTTAAAGAAGTACATTGGTTGGTTTTTCTTTTCTTGCTGTTAAGCTAGTAAAATCACACTTTGTTTTGATATATTACCAGTTGGTTTTTGTTTTTGTTTTTGTTTTTGTTTTTAATGTTTATTATTTTTGAGACAGCAAGAAACAGAGTGCAAGCTGGGGAGGGGCAGACATAGGGAGACACAGAACCTGAAGCCGGCTTCAGGCTCTCTGCTGTCAGCACAGAGCCTATTGCGGGGCTCCAACTCACAGGCCGTGAATTCATTGAGCTGAGTCGAAGTCAGATGCTTAACCGACTGAGTCATTAAGATGTCCCAGATATATTACCAGTTTTATACATTACTGAATTCAGCTTTTTGAAATGTTAAGGAATTTTTGCATCTGTGTTCATGAGAGATATTGGCTGGAAGATAGGTATAGTTTTCTTTTCTAAGGATGTCTTTGGATTTGGTTAAAAAGTAATGCTGGCCTCGGAATGAGTGGCCGAGTGTTCTCTCTTGTTCACTTTTCTGGAAGAGTTTGTCTAAATTTGGTATTTATTTCTTAATGTTTTGTAGAATTTACGAGAGAGAGGGAGAGAGAGTAAGAGTGAGCGGGGTGGGGGGGGGGGAGAGAAAGGGAGAGAGACAATCCCAAGCTGTCAGTGCTGAGCCTGATGCAGGGCTCAAACTCATGGACCATGAGATCATGACCTGAACCAAGATCAAGAGTCAGACGCTTTACTTAATTTAATTTAAGCCATCTGGGAAGGTTTTTTTAAAACTATAATTCCATTTCTTTAATAGAGAACTACTTAGGCTATTCTTCTTGAGGGACTTTTGGAAGTTTGTATCTTTTTCCTCTAATGTAGGCTGGATAGAGGTTTATGAATTTTATTGATCTTAAATTACTAGCTTTTGGAATCATTGATTTTTTTTTTTCCTAATGAGCTTATTAATGTTTTGCATTTTAGTTTTTAGTAGTTTTAGTTTTTTATTTCTGTTCTGATTTTAGTTTTTCCTTTCTACTGCTTGGTTTGAATTTACTTTATTCTTTTTCTAATTTTTTAAGATAAAAGACGATTGAATTTATTTGAGGCCTTTTTTGATATAGGAAGTTTTTTTAAAAATTAATAAACTTTTAAATTAATTTTTTAGAGGTATTATCTTTTCAGTAAGAATGGAATCATACTTTCTAATTTAGAATCTGCAAATAATACCTATTTTGCACTGACATTTTCATAAAGGAACTTTGGAAATTTGCAAGTAAAATTTACCATTTTTCGGAAGTGAATACTCAAAAGAAGTTTCCATACATAAAAATTAAAGAAGGAGTAGATAAATGGGTAGATTTAAGTACCTTATGGGTAGAGAAAGTTTATCTGGCAATCTAGTGGCATACAGCTAGCTTTTTTTTTTTTTTTTTAATGTAGCTTATTTGAACTAAAACCATTTTTATTCTCATTCCCCAATGCCTCCCTTGCCTCTGGCAACACCAGTATTTATTTTTTAGAGCAGTTTTAGATTCATGGCAAAATTGAGTGGAAAGTATAAAGATTTCCACCATACCCTCTGTCCCATATTCATCTTCCTCCACTGTAGAATGGTACATTAATTATAATATGTGAATCTACGCTGAAACATCATTATTGCCCAAAGTCCATAGCTGATTTTAGGGTTCACTCTTGGTGTTGTATTTTCTATTCTGTGAGTTTTGGTACCTATATAATGACATGTATCCATCACTACAGTATCCTACAGGACTTTTACTACCCTGGAGCTTCTCAGTGTTCTGCCCATTTATTTCTCCTTGCTTTCAAACCCCAGCAACAACTAGTCTTTTTAGTGGTCTCCATAGTTTAACTCTTCTAAAATGTCATATAAAATTGGAATCAGACAGTGTGTAGCTTATTCAGGTTGACTTCTTTCACGAAGTTTTATGCTTTAAAGTTTCCTACATGTCTTTTTCCTAATATTTTTAAGATGTTATATTTTTTAGAGCAGCTTCAGGTCCAGAGCAAAATTGATAGGAAGGCATTAGGATATCCCATACATCCCTTTTCCCCTTTCCCACACGTAGATAACCTCCCCTGTTGTCAGCATCCTTCAGAACAGTGGTAAATTTGTTACTGGCGGTGATAGGTTACTGCAGGTGAACCTGCATTGACACATAATTATCACCCAAAGGTCATAGTCAACATTAGGGTTCACTCTGGGTGTTGTGTGTCCTGTGGGTTGGACAGATGTATGAGGACAGTATCCACCATGATAGTATCGTAATACAGTATAGCCTCACTGCCTTAAGAAAATCCTGGTTTCCGACTCTTTATCCCTCCCACCCTCTCTAGCCCCTGGCAGCCACTGGTCTTTTTACTCTGTCCATACTTAACGACTTTTTCAAAATGTTATATAGTTGGAATCATAGTATTTTCAGACTAGCTTTTTTCACTTAGTAACATGCATTTAAGATTCTTCCATGTCTTTTTGAGGCTTGGTAACTGGTTTCTTCCTAGGACTGAGTAGTAAGCCATTGACTGGATGTACCAGTTTGCTTATCCACTTACCAACAAAAGGACATCTTGGTTGCTTCCAGGTTTTGGCAATTTTATAAATAAAACCTGTGTGCAGGTTTTTGTGTGGATGTAATTTTTCACTTCTTAGTGAATACCAAGGAATGTAATTGTGGGATAATGTGGTAGGAGTATGTTTAATTTTGTAAGAAACAGCAAACTGTCTTCCAAAGTGGCTGAATCATTGGCATTCCCACCAACAGTGATTTGAGTGTTCCTTTTTCACATCCTCACCAGCATCTGGTACTGTCGGCGTCCTGGATATTGGCCATCCTAATAGGCATATAATGGCATATCATTGTTTAAATTTTCATTTCTCTGCTGACATAGGGTGTGGAGCTTCTTATATATATATATCATCTTTGATAAGGTTTCAAATTTTCCGGCCTTTTAAAAAATCCGTTTGTTTGTTACTGTTTTATGAAGGGTTCTTTATATATTTTAGGTAAGTCTTTTTATCAGGTATGTCTCTTTTTATATAAGTGTATTTATTTATTTTGAGAGAGAGTGCATGCATGTGCACAAGTGTGCGAGGGGTAGAGAGAGAGGGAAAGAGAGAATCCCAAGCAGGTTCTGTGCTGTCAGCACAGAGCCACCCCCGGGACTTTAATGCCATGAACTGTGAGATCACAAACTGAGTTGAAACCAAGAGTCAGACGCTTAACTGACAGAGCCTCCCAGGCGTCCCTTTTTTAAAATTCGAGTACAGTTGACACACAATCTTAGATTCTGAGTTTCAGCCGTACAACACAGTTACGCAGCAGCTCTGTGTGTCATGCTCACCACAAATGTAGCTACCATCTGTTACCATATAATGTTACTAAAATGCCACTGACTATATTCCCTGTGCTGTATCTTTTAATTCTATAACTTACTCTTTCTATAATTGGAAGCATGTGTCTCCACTCTCCTTTATACATTTTGCTCATCCCCCGTATCCTTCTTCGCTTGCAACCATCAGTTTGCTCTTTGTCTTTATAGGACTGATTCTGCTTTTTCTCATTTATTCATTTGTTTTGTTTTTAGATTTTACACATAAGGAAATCATATGGTATTTGTATTTGCCTGACTTATTTCACTTAGTGTAATACCCTCTGGGTTCCTTCGTGTTGCAAATGGCAAGGTCTCATCCTTTTATATGGCTGCATAACTCTCCATTATATATTCCACCCCTTTCCATATACACACCACATCTTCTTCATTCAGCTATCAGTGGACACCTGCGAGCTTCCATACTATGGCTGTTGTACATGCAGCTTCTATAAGAATAGAATGTGCATGTATCTTTTCAAATTAGTGTTTTTGTTTTCTTTGGGTAGCAAATACCCAGTAGTGGAATTATTGGATCATGTGGTATTTCTATTTTTATGTTTTTTTGAGGAATAGAAAACTTTTATTGTATATAAATAAAAGGGTTATTTAGTTGTCTTCTTAATTCTATTTTTAGCTTTTTAAGGAACTTTCATACTATTTTCCACTGTGGCTATAACAATTTACGTTCTTGCCAACAGTGCACAAAGATTCCTTTTTCTTCACGTCTTTGTCAACACTTGTTATTTCTTGTCCTTTTGATCTTAGCCATTCTGATAGGGGTGAGGTGATACTGTTTCGATTTGCATATTTCTCTCATGACTAGTGATGTTTGGCATCCTTGCATGTGTCTGTTGGCCGTCTTTATGTCTTCTTTTCAAAAATGTTTATTCAGGGGCGCGTGGGTTGCTTGGTCTGGTTGAGCATCTGACTTCAGCTCACTCAGGTTATGATCTTGCAGCTCGTGAGTTCAAGCCCCTCATTGGGCTCTGTGCTGACAGCTCAGAGCCTGGAGCCTTCTTTGGATTCTGTGTCTCCCTCTGTCTGACTCTCCCCAACTTACAGTCTTTCTCTTCCTATCTCTCAAAAATGAATAAATATTAAAAAAATGTTTATTCAGGTCCTCTGTCCATTTTTCAGTCACTTTTGTGTTGTGTTGTAGAAATTCTTTACATATTTGGGATATTAACCCTTTGTCAGATATATCATTGGTAGATACCTCTTCTTTAAATGTTTGTTTATTTTCGAGAGATATCATGAGCAGGGGAGGGGCAGAGAGAGGGGGACAGAGAATCTGAAGCAGGCTCTGCACTGATAGCAGTGAGCCGGATGCAGGGATGGAACTCAGGAACCCTAGCTGAAGTCAGAAGCTGAACTGACTGAGCCACCCACCTGATCCAGCAGATACCTACTCTTATGCAGTGAGTTGCCTTTTTGTTTTGTTGGTGATTTCCTTTGCTGTGCAAAACTTTTATTTTGATGTGGTCCTGACAGTTGATTTTTTCTTTTATTTTCCTTGCCTGGGGAGACATATTTAGAAAAATGTTTCCGTGGCCAGTGTTAAAGATGTGACTACCCGTGTTTTCGTCCTGGTTTCAGGTCTCACATTTAGGCTTATTTTTATGTATGGTATAAGAAAGTGGTCCAGTTTCATCTTTTTGCATGTCACTGTCCAGGTTCATACCATTTATTGAAGCGACTATCTTTTCCCCATTGTATATTCTTGACTTCGTCATAGACTATTGACCACATAAACATAAGTGGAGGTTTTTTCCTGTGTTCTGTGTTCTTTTCTGTTGACGTATGTGCCTGTTTTTGTTCAGCATCATAGTGTTTTGAGTACAACAGCTTTGGTAGTATATCTTGAGATCAGGAATTGTGATACTTCCAGCTTTGTTGTTGTTCTTTTTCAAGATTGCTTGGGCTATTTGGGGTATTTTGTCTTTCAATACAGATGTTAGTATTATTTATTCTAGTATCATGAAAAATGTCAGGTATGTCTTTTTAATATTTTCTCAGCTTGTGGCTGATCTTTTCATTTTCTTGATAATGTCTTTTGCAGAGCAAAAGTGTATTTTATTTAATTTTTTTATTCTATTATTACATTTTTAAATGTTTGTTTATTTTTGAAGGAGAGAGACAACAGAGCATGAGCAGGGAAAGAGCAGAGAGAGAGGGAGACACAGAATCTGAAGCAGGCTCCAGGCTCTGAGCTGTCAGCAAGGAGCCCAACACAGGCACAGGGCTCTAACTCAACAAACCACGAGTTCATGACCTGAGCCGAAACCAAGAGTTGGACCCTTAACCAACTGCGCCACCCAGGCGCCCTCATTAATTGATCTGAATGTTGACCCAGCCTTGCATTTCTGGAACACATCCCACTTGATTGTGCGATATAATTCTCATTATAGGTTGTTAGATTTGATCTGCTAACTGTTTGTAGATGATTTTTGCATCTGTTGCTTGAGAGATGTTGTTCTGTAGTTTTCTTTCTTGACTTTTTTGGTCTCTTTTGGTATTAGAGTAATGTTGGCCTACCAGAATGAATGAGGAAGTATTCCCTCTGCTTATATCCTCTGAACAAGATTGTATGGAATTAGTATTATTGCTTCCTTTAATGTGCGGTAGACTTCACCAGTGAGCCCATCAGAGCTTGGTGCTTTCTGTTTTGGGGGATTATTAATGATTGATTGAAATTTTTTTTTTTAGGATTTTATTTTTAAGTAATCTCTGTACCCAACATGGGGCATGAACTCACAATCCAGAGATCCAAGAGTTGCATGCTCTATCGCTGAGTCAGCCAGGCACCCCTCAGTTTTTAAATAGGTATAAGTGTATTCACATTGTCTCATTCTTCTTGTATGAGTTTGGCAGCTTGTATCTTTCAAGTGTTGGTCCAAGTCTTCTAGGTTATCAAATTTGTGGACATAGAGTTGTTCATAATATTCCTTGATGATCCTTTTAATGTCTGTGGAATCTGTAGTTATATTCCCTCTTTAATTTCTGATAATAGTAAGTTGTATTCTGTTACTTTTCTTAGTTGTCCTGGCTAGAGGTTTATCAATTTTATCCATATTTTCAAAGAACCAGCTTTTGGTTAAGTCGATTTTTCTCTATTGATCTCCTGTTTTAATTACTGCTTTAGTTCTCATTGTTTCTTTTCTTCTGCTTATTTTGATTTAATTTGCTTTTTGTTTCTTGTTTACTAAAGAGGAAACTTAAAAGAGTATTGATTGAAGGTCTCTCTTCTTTTCTCACAAATGCTTTCAGTGCAAATCTAAGTACTCTGAGCACTGCTTTTGCTGCATCCCACAAATTTTAAGTTGTATTTTCATTGTCGTTTAGTTAATAATATTTTAGTCTCTTGAGCTTTCTTTGACTCGTGTTAATCCAGGCATTCTGGGATTTTTTTAGCTATATTTCTGTCAGTTGATTTCTAGTTTAATTTCATTTTGTTCTGGGAGCATAATTATATGATTTCTATTCTTTAAGATTTGTTAGGTGTGTTTATAGCCCCAAATGTAGTATATGTTGATTAATGTTTCATGAGAGCTTGAGAATATATATTGTGCTGATATTGAATATAGTCTGCAGACATCAGTTATATACAGTTGATTAATGGTGTCATTCACTTCAGTTATGTCCTTACTGATTTTCTGCGTGGGGGATATGTCCATTTCTGATAGAAGTGTTAAAACCTCCATCTAGAAGAGTGGATTCCTCTGTTTCTCCTTGCAGTTCTGTCAGTTTTTCCATATTTTGATCCTCTGATATTAGGTATGTATTCATTAAGGACTGTTATGTCTGCTTGCAGTATTGGCACCTTTATCCTGATGTTATGTCATTCCTTAACCTTGAAAACTTTCCTTGCTCTGAAATCTATGTTGACTGAAATTTATTAGCTATTTTCACTTTATTTTGATAACTGCTGACATGGTATATCTTCCTCCATTTTTTTTTTTTGTTTTTGTTTTATTTGAGAGAGAGAGGAGGGAGAAGGAGAGAGAGGATCTTAAGTATGTATACTGCTGAAGGCAAGCACAGAGGAGAGAGAATCTTAAGCAGGCTCCATGCCCAGCGCGGAGCCTGACTCCTGTCTCGGCACTTGATCTATGGTAATGAGATCATAACCTGAGCTGAAATAGAGTCCGGTGCTTAACCAACTGAGCCACCCAGGCACCCCTCCATTCATTGATATTTAATCAGTAATTATCTTCATATTTAAAGTGTTTCTTGTAGATAGCCTGTAAATGAGTCTTTTCTTGACCTACTAACAGTTCTCTGAATTGGTATATTTAGACCATTTATGTTTAATGTAACTATTGATACAGTTAGGTTAATATTTGCAGATTCGTAACTGTTTTCTGTTTGTTGCTCTAGATCTTTGCTACTGTTTTTGTCTTCCAGATGTTTTCTACTTATCAGGGTTTTTGGTTTTCTTTCAGTTAAAAAGTTTTTAATGTTAATTTTGAAAGAGAGATATAGAGTGTGAACGGGCAGGGAGCAAGAGAGAGAGGGAGACACAGAATCTGAAGCAGGCTCCAGGTTCTGAGCTAGCCACTACCTCATTGATGGCAGAATGGTCTTTTTTAAGAAAAATTTTTAATGTTTTATTTTATATTTGGGGGGGGGCGGATAGAGAGAGCATGAGTGAGCAGGGCAAGGGCAGAGAGACAAGACAGAATCTGTCTCTGAAGCAGACTACAGGCTCAGAGCTGTCAGCATAGAGCGTGACGCGGGGCTCAAACTCACGACTCGTGCGATCATGACCTGAGCCAGAGTCAGATGCTTAATTGACCGAGCCACCCAGGCAGCCCATAACGGTCCTTCTTCTTGCCAGGCTTCTTTAAGGGAGCCATTCTGCGGGCCCTGGTTGAAAAGGGAAGAGCCTGAGGTATTGTGGGAGAGGGAAAGCAGCGGAGCAAGTCCAAGTTCTCGGTTCCCTGGCAGCGGGCAGAAGGGGAGAGGTGACCCTCCTTCTAAGGGTTTTCATTGAGGTTTGTTTAATGCTTCTGTTTTCTCTCATTTCTTAATATATCAGTTATACTTTTTTCCATAGTTGCTCTACTGTTTACAGTATATATAAATATAGAACTAATCCAAGTTTACTTTCAAATAATATTATACCATGTCCCAGTAGTACGAGTACATCGTAATAATAAAATATTCCTGAATTCCTCCCTCCCATCTTTTCTGTCAATGCTGTTACTCATTCTCTTATACAGACACATATATAAGCATATATATGCGTAAGGCTGTATAATCAAATATATTGTTGCTGTCATTACTTTGAACATTGTTAGATCAAGTAAGTAACAGAAAAAAATCAAAAGTTTTAATTTTACCTTCATTGATTCACTCTATATAAATCCACGTGTCTGACCTGTATCATTTCCTTCTCTCTGAAGAATTTGTTTTCAAGGTAGACCTACTGGTAGCAAATTCCCTCAATTTTTGTTTGTCTGAGAAAGTTTTTGTTTTTACTTTCGAAGGATAATTTTGCAGTGTATAGAATGCTGGTTCTTATTTTTTCCCCTCTCAACACTTTAAATATTTCACATCACTCTCTTCTTGGTTGTATTATTTCTGAGGAAATGTTAGACGTAATTCTCATCTTTGCTACTTCATGGGTAAGGTTTTTTTTCCGCCTCCAGCTTCTTCTAGTATTTTTTGTTGTTGTTGTTTTATCTTTGATTTCTTGTAGTTTGAGTATGATATACCTAAGCATAGTTTTTTTGACACTTGTGTCACTTGGTAGTCTCAGAGTTTCCTGGATTTGTGGTGTGGTTTCTGACTCTAATTTGGGAAATTTCTAGTCATTCTTGCTTCAAACATTGCATCTGTGTTCTCCTTTCCCGTTCCTTCCCCTCATCTCTCCTCATCTCTCCTCATCTCTCCTCATCTCTCCTCATCTCTCCTCATCTCTCCTCATCTCCCCTCATCTCCCCTCATCTCCCCTCATCTCTCCTCATCTCCCCTCATCTCCCCTCATCTCCCCTCATCTCCCCTCATCTCCCCTCATCTCCCCTCATCTCCCCTCATCTCCCCTCATCTCATCTCTTTTGTCCTCTCAAGTTTTTTTACTTGTTGGACCAGAGTCCCAGAAGTGTTAGTATAGGCATTTAACACTACAGACTTTGTTCTAAGCACCACTTATGGATTTTGATATGTTTTCTTTTCTTTTTTATTTAATTGAACAATATCTTGTGGTTTCCTTTTGATTTCTTTTTGATCCATGGGCTACTTACAAGTAGGGTATTTACTTTTGAAACATCTGGAAACTTCTCACGTATTGTTTTGATACTGATTTCTAATTTAATATCTTTGTGTTACATAATTTCTTATAAGTTTTTTAAGATTAAAAATATGACACACAATATGGATTGTTGTGTTTAATGTTCTGTTTGCTTTCAAAAAGAATGTGGGGGCGCCTGGGTGGCTCAGTTAAGTGACCGACTTCGGCTCGGGTCATGATCTCATGGTTCATGGGTTCAAGCCCCTCATCGGGCTCTGTACTGACAGCTCAGAGCTTGGAGCCTGCTTCAGAGTCTGTGTGTCTCTCTCTCTGGCCCTTCCTCAGTTGCAGTCTGCTTCTCTTTCTCTTCTCTCTCTCTCTCTCTCTCTCTCTCTCAAAGAATTAAAAAAAAAGAAAAGTGTATTCAATCTGCTCCCATTATATGGAGTTTTTCTGTAAGTGTTAGGTCAAGTTGATGTATACTGTTGAAGGTCTCTGTATGGTTGTTTATATTTTCTGTGTACTTGTTCAGTTATTGAGAAGAGGACTGGATCTTTCTTACTGTAGTTACAGATTTTACTATTTTTCCCATTTTTTTTTTTTCTGTCAGTTTTTATTTATTTTGAAGGTCTTTTATTAGGTGCAAAAGCGTTTAGGATTTTTATATCCTCTTGATGAATAGATCTCTTTATCCTGGTAATGTTTTTTATTCTGAAATTTATTTTGTTTGTACTAATGTTGTGAATTCAGCCTTCTTTTAATTAGTGTTAGATTGACACTTCTTTCCCACACTTGTACTTTCCCACACTTGTAATATCTTTGTGTCTTTATATTTAAAAAATTTTCAAAAAGTTTATTTATTTATTTTGAGAGAGAAAGCAAGCAGGAGAGGGGCAGAGAGAGGAAGAGAGAGGATCCCAAGCAGGCTCTGCACTGTCTGTGCAGACCCCCATGTGGGACTCAATCTCACGATCCATGAAATCGTGATCTGAGGCATAATCAAGAGACTGACACTCAACTGCCTGGGCCACCCAAGCACCTTTAAAATGGTTTTCTTATAGGTAGCATACAGTCTTCAGTGTTATAATCTCTACCTTTCACTGGAGCGTTTAGTTAATTTACATACGATTCTTGATATTGTATTTAAATTTCTCATTTGCTCATCCTTATTACTTGCCTATTTGTCTTTTTTTTCTGTCTTTGTCATCGAATATTTTTTATGATTCCATTTTGGGTGCTTGGTAATGATTCTGTGTCATGTTATTTTATTGATTGCTTTGGGGTTTATGTCATACATCTTTTAATTTATCAAAATCTGCCTTCAAATGATATTATGGCATCTCACCTATTACAATTCATGGGTGCCTGGGGGCTCAGTCAGTTGAGTATTTGACTTTTGATTTTGTCTCAGGTTATGATCCCAGGGATTGAGCCCTGGGTCTGGCTCCATGCTGAGTGTGGAGCCTACGTAAGATTTTCTCTTTCCTTCTGCCCCTCTGCCCTGCTCGTGCACACCTGTGCATTCCCTCCCTCCCTCCCTCTCTCTCTCCCTCTCTCCCTCTCTCTCTCTCTCTCTCAAAAACCATAAATGAATATATAGTTTAGTAGTTACATATTTGTGCTTCTACCTTTTTTGATTTTGTACTATTTTTGTTGTATTTTAAATTTTTATATATGTTATTTAAACCTCACAATTGTTACTAATTTGCTCTAAATCTTCAGTTATAAAGAGATTAAATATTTAAAAAGTCTTTTTTTGTTGTTGTTTATTTATTTATTTTGAGAGAGAGTGAGCATGAGCAGGGGAGGGGCAGAGAAAGGGAGAGAGAGAATCCCATGCAAGCTCTGCATTGTTTGTATAGAGCCCAACGTGGGGCTTGATTCCACGAATTGTAAGATCATGACCTGAGCTGCAGTCAAGTCATTCGTTTAACTTACTGAGTCATCCCGGCACCCCAAAGATGTCTTTTATATTTACCCATGTAATTACTGTTTCTAGTGTTCCCAGTTACCCATGTAATTACTGTTTCTAGTGTTCCCAGTTACCCATGGAATTACTGTTTCTAGTGTTCCCAGTTACCCATGGAATTACTGTTTCTAGTGTTCCCAGTTACTTTGTGTAGATCCATGTTACCTTTGTTGTTTTTCTTCTGCCTAAAAGACAGCTTTTAGCGTTTATTGTAGTCTCTCGCTTTGCCGATTAGTTCTTTTAGCTTTTTTTTTTTATATGAAAGTCAATTACAGTTGACCTTTGAAGAATAACGTCCACATAGTAGAAAATCTGCATATAATTTTTGACTCCCCCAAAACTTAACTTCTATGGTTTACTGTTGACTCAGAAGTTTTACCGATAACATAAACAGTCAGTTAACATGTATTTTGTGTGTGTTTATATACTGTGTTCTCACAATAAAATAAGCTGGAGAAAGGAAAATGATATTAAGAAAATGATTCGGAAAAGCAAATACATTTACAGAGGTGTTTTGTATTTATTGAAAAAATCGTATAAATGGAATCATACGGTTGAAACTGGTGTTGTTTAAGAATCAACTATATTTTGCCTTTGCTTTTGAAAAGTATTTTAGCTTGGTATAGAATTCTAGGTTAAAAGTTTCTTTCTGTCTTTTTTTATTTTATTTTATTCATTTATGTTGAGAGGCAGACAGAGAGAGAGAAAGTGAGCACAAGTGGGAGAGGAGCAGAGAGACAGGGAGAGAGAGAATCCCAAGCAGGCTCCCTGCTATCAGTGCAGAGCCAGATGGGAGGCTCCAACTCACAAACTGTGAGATCATGACCTGAGCTGAAAATCAAGGGGCAGATGTTTAACCAGCTGAGCTACCCAGATGCCCCTGTTTCTTTTGTCTTTAAAGGTTTTATTTACTCATTTTCTAATTTGGATTATTTCCACAAGAAATCTGTTTTCATTCTTATCTTTCTTTCTTAGCACATAAAGCATCTTTTTTTTTTTTTTTTCCTTAAAATCCTTGGCTGCTCCTATCATTTTCTCTTCATTGTTGGTTTTTTAATGATAAGCAGTTTGATTGTGATGTGTATTTGTGGATTTTTCTTCATGTTTCTTGTGCTTGAAGTTAGTTGATCATTGGTAGATTTTATAGTTTTCCTCAAATTTTGTAATTTTTTTCCTGCTTGTTTCACATTTTTTCCCTCCTACTTTGCTTTGGGTACTGCAAGAACATAGGCTGCTTACCATTGTCCCACAGCTCACTGAATCTGCTCCCTCCCCGCCAAACTCCCTTTTAAAGTCTTCATACCTTCTGCGTTTCATTTTTGATAGTTCCTGTGCTTTGTCTTTAGAATTGTGTGAGTGAAAAACTTGTGGCTTTCATGAGACGGTTGAATGTTACATCATTAAAAAATATTTTAGCCAGAATTATTATATTTGATCACATTGGTTGCAGTCATACAACTGTTGGTTGTTTCTTTCCCGCCTTCCTCTTTCTCCCAAATGTGGATTATAGGCAACCATACCTTTGAAAATACCTACTCTTTTTGGTTAGCCTGTTATAGAATCATCGTTGAATTCTGAGTCTAATTTAAAATTTTTGGAATTTGGGTGTATTTTTGGCTCCAGTGAGTGTTGTTTAGTAGGTATACCAATTGCATCTTATCCAAGGACTAGTAATTGTAGCTAGCCATAAAACAAAAATCATACTTATTCTCAATATTTATTTTAAAAGATTAAGTCGTCCGTAAATGACAGCACAAACCGAAGCGTGTGTGCATTTCCTTAGCGACTCTCAATAAGACCAACTAGGCTACTGAAAAATGAGGGAAAAAAGACTATATTTTATTCAGTCGAGTTCCAAATGAAGTACTTTGTATTTTATGGGTTAATTTACATGGAAAACGTGTATTTTTAAGCACTAGAATTGCTGTCAGAGCAGTGAGATGCTCATACAATGAGAGTTATTTAGGTTGTGAAACTGAAGAAAGAGTGGATTTGTGACGTGAGGTTACTCATCAGGTCTCAGCTCCTCCCCACTACCCACTCTTAGCCCTTTTTCTACCTTTTGATTTTGATTAGGTTGTGTGTTTGTAGTGGAATTCTACAGTTTCATATTGTTTAAACTGCATATTATGGAACAGGTACTCTTTTCTTAATTAAAAAATAATTTTTAATATTTATTTTCGAGAGACAGAGAGAGAGAGAGAGACAGAACATGAACAGGAGAGGGAACACAGAATGCAAAGCAGGCTCCAGGCTCTGAGCTGTCTGCACAGAGCCTGACACAGGGCTTGAACCCACAAACGTGAGATCGTGACCTGAGTCGAAGTTGGATGCATAACTAACTGAGCTACCCAGGTGCCCCTGGAACAAATACTCTTAAATTAACTGACCAAGGTGGAGTTAAGGTGGAGATCTCTTTTTGAGTAAAACCATACCTTGTTGTTATATGTAATTTTTAAAAAGAGCTGTTAGACTCTTTAGCTAAAGTTTTATATTTTTCTTGTTAAGAAATCTGATATTTTGGGGGCCCCTGGGTGGCTCAGTTGGTTGAGCATCCAACTTCAGCTCAGGTCACGATCTCACAGTTCCTGGATTTGAGTCCCACATTGGGCTTTGCACTGTGACAGCGTGGAGCCTGCTTGGATTCTCTGTCTCACTGTCTCTCTGACCCTGCTCGCATGCACTGTCTCTCTCAAAAATATATGATCATTAAAAATTTTCTTGAAATCTTTTATAATTTTTGAAACTTAGAAAATTATCTTGTTTTTAAAAAAGAAAACGTTATGGTTTTGTTTAGTCTGACTTTTGTGAGTGAAATTTGCTTAATTTCCATTCATTGCTTTCTTTGTTGTAATACGTTTTCTTCCATGTGCCATCTTTTCATTGGATTTATGAAATGAAATTTCATTGGATTTATTTACCCTTGTACTTCAAGGGTAAGCAAGGATATTCTATTAAATGAGTGGGAAAATTGACTAACTCTACTTTAATGTTTATTTATTTTTGAGAGAGAGAGACAGAGACAGAGACAGAGCATGAGCAGGGGAGGGGCACAGACAGAGAGGGAGACAGAATCTGAGACAGGCTCCAGGCTCTGAGCTGTCAGCACAGAGCCCGATGCGGGGCTTGAACTCGGAACAGTGAGATCATGACCTGAGCCGAAGTCGGACGCTCAACCGACTGAGCCACCCAGGCGCCCCTAACTCTACTTTAGATTTGTATGTGGAAATAGATGGTACATTTCTGTGTTTGGTTCTCCACCCAGTTTTTTCTGATACATGGACAAAGTACATGAATGAAGAACATCACTCTGTTCTCTTTAGGTGACTTTTAAACTTCATTAGGCTTGTATGTGAGTGGGATGGAAAACCTCAATTTGTTATTAGAATAAAGTATTTGAAAAGTAAAGTAGGGACCTGTCCAGCCTGGAAGACATTCATGTTTCTAAAGTGATCCATTTAGTTTATTTTTTTAAGTTTGTTTGTTTGTTTGTTTAGAGAGAGAGAGAGCATGCAAGCAGGAGGTTGCATAGTTGGGTAGAGAGAGAATCCCAAGCACATTCCGCACTGGCAGCACAGAGCCAGATGCAGGGTTCGAACTCACTGACCATGAGATTGTGACCTGAGACTGTCAGACGCTTGACCAACTGAGCCACTTAGCCCTCCCCCCTTTTAAATGTTTGTTTATTTATTTATTTTGTAAAGTATGCAAGCAGGAGAAGGTCAGAGAGAGAGAGGGAATCCTAAGCAGGCTCCTCATGCCAGCACAGAGCCTGATGCAGGGCTCAGACTCATGGACCGTGAGATCATGACCTGAGCAAAGTTGGACGTAAAACATTCTAATCAGCCTAAAAATGATTGGTTTTTCCTAAAACTTACTTTGGGACCTTTCTTTCTCATTTGTGGATTCTAGGTTATTAGAACAGTGATTAGTTTGTTTTTATGAGATAACGTCTCTGTATTTGATGATGAAAATCTGTTTGGCAGTGAGATAGATGATGTGGGGTGAGGGTGGTATCAGGAGGCAAGTAGCAGAAACGTAGTAGTAAAGACTATTTGATTTTCAGAGCATTTGAAGTATTCTTTCTTCATTTTGAACATTGATTTTGCTAAAAATGCCAACTATTTTGACACCTGATTTTATCATCCTTTTCTTGTTTTTCATATTTATCTGATGGTTTTTATTGAGTGGCATGTATTACATCAGAGATTTTATAATTTATTTATGTATGTATTTTTATGTTTATTTATTTTTGAGAGAGAGCGGGGGAGACAGAGCATGAGCAAGGGAGGGAGAGAGAGAGAGAGGGAGTCACAGAATCTGAAGTAGGTTCCAGGTTTCGAGCTGTCAGCACAGAGCCTGATGTGGGGCTCAAACTCACGAACCGTGAGATCACGACCTGAGCTGAAGTTGGATGGTTAACTGACTGAGCCACCCAGGCACCCCTACATCAGAGATTTTAGATAGATGTATCAGAAAAATATTTATTCATTTCAGCAGAAATTTAGGGCTTTTCGTCCTTCAGGCATTTAGTGAACTTAAACAGTGGCAACAAAAATCCTTGACTCAATGGACCTTACAAACCTTATATTTCTTTTTTTCTTTTTTAATGTTTAATTTACTTTGGTAGAGCATGGGCAAGGGAGGAACTGGGGAGGGGGGGGCGGGTGAAGGTAGAGAATCCCAAGCAGGCTGTGCACCGTCAGTGCAGAGCCCGACGTGGGGCTTGATCCTATGAACCGTGAGATCATGACCTGCCTGAAATCAAGAGTTGGATGCTTAACGTACTTAGCCACCCAGGTGCCCCAAACCTTTTGTTTTGAAGCATGTTGATTAATATACATCTGTTAGAACACATTTCTACATTTCATAGTCATTTAAATTACTCTTATTTGCATATACCTTGTCTTAAAACTGATTGTTAAACTAATTGGAAATGATTGGAAACTAATTGTTTAAACTAGTCTTTATTTTGCATTTTTCCTAAACATATCTAGATCAAGGGGGTGATTACAAATCCATTTTTGGGCATATAATACTTCTAATTTTTTTTAATGTTTATTTATTTTAGGGGGGACGGAGGGGGCACAGAGATGGAGAGAAAGAATCCCAAGTAGGCTCCACGCTCAGTGCAGAACCCTGTGCCAGCCACATTCTTAGGGTCTTGAGATCATGACCTGAGCCCAAATCAAGAATTGGATACTTAACTGACTGAGCTACCCAGGCACCCCAGTACTTTTAATTTTTAAAAATCTTAACTGCAAAGTATAACTGTTCCTTCATCATACTACTTGGAAGAAATGGTTTCTGTTTCAAAGGCTTTTCTGTTTTGAAAAGTATCCTTCACCTGAACTAAAGGTTCTTGCCGTGACCTGTGCTGAAGCCTTATAATCTCATGGATATAGTCCTCCAGTGAGTTGGTAGCACTTTACTTCTCTTTCATTGTTGCCTTTGTGCTGAACATTAAAGCTGATTTTAATTTCATGACTAGGAAGTAGTGTTTTCTTGTTGAAAATTATGTTGCTTGAGAAGCAAGTACCTTCAGTACTAAAACTGTGTCACTGAAGAACTAAAATATGTACTTTTACTTATTGTTGCA
The DNA here is from genome assembly GCA_030068075.1 of Paguma larvata. Taxonomy (NCBI): domain Eukaryota; kingdom Metazoa; phylum Chordata; class Mammalia; order Carnivora; family Viverridae; genus Paguma; species Paguma larvata. The sequence continues at coordinate 118,013,833 of CM057828.1, read as the reverse complement.
ATTTGTAAGTATTTGCAGTAGACTAAAATAATTGTTTTTATGTGATTTTCTTAGGTGGGCTCACTTACATTATAGCTGAAACTTTCATGTTTATCTTACAAGCCGAACAATTACTTATTATTATTAATATATCTCCCTCTCCGCCCACCTGTAGCTAAAATCTAATCAACTCTTTTTTTCTTTCAACTTCCTTTCTCAATCAAAATGTTAGACTTATACGAGCACTAGCAGCAACTCTATATCTGGATCACTGAAGCGTTTGGAAGATACTGCAGCTCGATTTACAAATGCAAACTTCCAGGAAGTCTCTGCGCATACAACTAGTGGCAAAGATGTTTCAGAGGCTAGAGGGTCAGAGGGCAAAGGGAAGAAATCTTCAGCCCACAGCTCAGGTCAAAGGGGAAGAAAGCCTGGTGGCCGAAATCCAGGAACGACTGTGTCAGCAGCTAGTCCTTTCCAGCAAGGTATTAATTATGATGTTTTAGTTAAAATAATTGTTCTTGCGATGATCAGTTAAGTTTTGTGAAATAATTTATTTTTCATTTATAAGTAATGGATCATTGGAGATTATTTTATGAATAGTTGCTGTAGTGAGATTACTTAAGACTAGTCTTCCTTGTTAAAAATGTTTCTGGTAACTTTTATGTTATGACGTGTGCTTCTAAAGCTGAATTGTAATTTTAATGTTTAAATAGATGAATAAAGTTTAAGTTTGGGGAGAAAAAAACAATCAAAGCTGGAGTTTTCCTTTCTGCTTTATAGAACAGTCTTTGTTTTTAATAAATTGTTATCATTTACCTTTCATAATTAAATACTAAAACAGTTAAAGCATATATTTTTAGTAAATGAACAAGTACTGGTTAATTTGTAGGGAATCTAAATAGTTCCCAGTAAATAATAATTGTTGATTATTAATGTGTTTATTATAAAGTTTGAAGTTTAAAGTAGAATTTTGCTAAGCTTACATATTTTTTGGTAAGGCTACTATAACAAGATGCCCATTTAACTTTGAATTTTAGTTTAATCAATAATTTTTCAATATGTCTCAAAGAAATGCATGGGATATATTTATACTGAAAAAATAATCTGGTATTTAACTAAAATTCAAAATTAGCTGGGCATGCTGTATTCTATATGGTAATCCTATTTTATCAGGACAAAATAATGCAGCTAAATTCTACAATCTATTAACCCTATGTTTTAGGTTTTTATTTCGTGTTAATCTTTTTTTAAATTTTTTTTCATTAAAAAATTTTTTTTTAATGTTTTTTTATTTTTGAAGGAGAGAGAGAGAGAGAGAGAGAGAGAGAGAGAGACAGAGCGTGAGTAGGGGAGGGGCAGAGAGAGAGCGAAACACAGAATCCGAAGCAGGATCCAGGCTCTGAGCTGTCAGCGCAGAGCCCGATGCGGGGCTTGAACTCCCGAACCATGAGGTCATGACCTGAGCCGAAGTCGGACACTCAGCCGACTGAGCCACCCAGGCGCCCCTCGTGTAATCATTAAAAAAAATTTTTAATGTTTATTTTTGAGAGAGAGACAGAGTGTGAGCGGGGGTGTGGTGGGGGTAGAGAGAGAGGGAGACACAGAATCCCAAGCAGGCTCCAGGTTCTGAGCTATCAGCACAGAGCCTGATGCAGGGCTCGAACCCATGAGCCATGAGATCATGACCCAAGATAAAGTCAGATGCCTAGGTGACTGAGCCACCCAGGCGCTCCTATTTTGTGTTAATTTTTAACTTGAATGTATATATTTTGAGAAATATAAATGTTAAAAAAACTGTTGAAGATAAATATATTAGTATACAATACATGCCTTCTTCCCCCATTTTTTTTGCTTCCTAGGAATAATGAGGGGGAAAAGTTGTCTTTTTCTTTACTTTAAGCTTTTACTGTTAATAAAAATTTGAATATGTAGAGAGATTGCTAAGTGCTGATCTTTCATTAAAAAGTTAGTTCATATTAAAGCTTCAGGATTTTCAAGTCCTAGATTTTTTTATTTTTAAAAATTTTTACCTTATATTACAAAAAATTAGACAAATAGAAAAATAAATAAAATGCCAAATTTGTTGTTATATTTTAATAAATTTACTTTATATTTGTTGTTATTTTTATGCCACTGTGGGAAATTAGTAAAACCTTAATTATTTCTAATGTAACTTTATTTACATTTTGAATGTAATATTAGCAGAATTTAGTTTTCTCTTTTCTATAACTAAGACCTCATTTGCCAGTGTTAAAATTGCATTTTTTGGTTTTTAATCTTTGAAGTACTAATCCATTTAGAAAAGAAATTCCTCGTTTTCTTAAAGTTTACAGTGTTGAAGAGTCTTTTCCTACCTCTGTTGAGACATGGTAGAATGTGTTCTGTTTTCATATCTGAGGTAATATTCAATAAAAGTTTTAAAAGTTGAAACATAAAGGCAGGGTATTTAAGATGTTTGGTTTTATTTTTTTCATTGTGGGCAATATGTGAATTTTAGAAAAATATATGTTAAAGTATTGCATATACTAAATGTTTGAAAGTATTTACTACACTGTAGTGAGCTTTTAACACCAGCTGTAAAAACAAAAATGTGTGGAAAAAAGACAGATGGTGACAGATCAGACTGGATAATAAAGAACTTCTTTATAGTTGCTAATTAAGTGGCAAATTATCCTTCAATGATTGATGTAATGTAAATGGCTTCTTAATATGTATGTTGTTCTATATAGACATAACTTGAAAATGCTCACATAGCTACAAATAATTTTGTAAGTGAATAAAATGGATATTCTCTTCAAAGAGTTAAATTTTAGGCCTATTAATGTTCTTCCTTAATAAGCCATTTCAGAAGAGCTTAAAATTTAAAATTCAAAACCTTGAAACTTTAGTTAAAATTCTTTCTTGTGTACATGGGAAAAATTACTGTTGTAAATATTTAGGTGGATTTCTGTGTGGTTATTTTTGAATGTGCTCTGCAATAAACTTTAACCCTTAGCTTGCAATTTCCCTTCCATTCCAATGAAACACTTTGAGATTTTGGTTTTGATACATTAACATATGATATAGTTTAAGTTTTGTGAAACATACTAGATGTGTGGTCACAATGGAGTCTGGTGAGAAGAGACAGTTTGGTGAATTGGGATGGTGGACCAAACTTGTTTCATCCCAGGCATTTTATTTTTCTACCAAGTCAATAAGAACCTTTATCACATAGCGGCATAGTGGGCTTCTAATGTTCTTTAAAGAGTGAGGAGAGAGTAAGAAGTCGTGAAAGGGTTTCATGAGGTGCCTCTCCTATGATTTTACTTTCGTAAAAGCAATAGCAGGTGTTAGTGGCTGATTTCTTCATGGAGCTGCAGAGGGAGTGGACTGGGAGAATGTAAGGTGCATAGATTAGGGTGCCATGTGCTCCTTATTATTTTATCAAATCCATGTTTTTGGTGGGGTAGATTAACCGAATAATAATACTCACTAACACTGTCTTGAAGTTAAAACTCAGAACTTAAAATCTAAGCAACATCTTTTGGTTCTGGGTCTGTATTGGAAACACCTAAATCAAATCTTCAGTAGTTGAAAAAGAGGAAGTTCTCCCAGCTCTTCAGAATACAGTAGTAGTCTTATCAAACTCTCTTTGAGACTTTGCTGTTCTTCAGTCCTTCCTCCAGCATACACGGGTATTTGGGGAAACATTGAGGAATGTTGCCATAGTAAAAGGTAGGTTAAATAAAGCACATCTTTTATCTTGATCATTGTAAAAGTTATAGCTTACAATTTAAGAGTTAATACTCAGTTTAATTGTGAAATGACAAGTATTTTTAAAAGAAAATTTTATAGATAAACTTGATTTCATAATAACCTTTTTTAAACTCTACTTTGTTACATAGTGTTGTCCTAAGTTTTATAGTTAGTTTTTTCTTCTCCATCTCTTTTTGATGATTGTATCATTTCTATTGCTCGTGGGAACTTTTGCATCCAATTTTTTTCTTTTCCTATCCCCCCCCCCCTTTTTATTTTACTGCAGGCAGTTTTTCAGGAACTCCAGGCAGTGTAAAATCATCTTCGGGAAGTTCAGTACAGTCTCCCCAGGATTTCTTGAGCTTTACAGACTCAGATCTGCGTAATGACAGTTATACTCACTCCCAACAGTCATCATCAACCAAAGATGTACATAAAGGAGAGTCTGGAAGCCAGGAAGGGGGGGTAAATAGTTTTAGTTCCATAATGGGTCTCCCTTCGACCTCAGCTGTTATTTCACAGCCTAAAAGCTTTGAAAATTCACCTGGAGATTTGGGTAATTCCAGCCTTCCTACAGCAGGATATAAACGGGCTCAAACTTCTGGCATAGAAGAAGAAACTGTAAAGGAAAAGAAAAGAAAAGGAAATAAACAAAGTAAGCATGGGCCTGGTAGACCTAAAGGAAACAAAAATCAAGAGAATGTTTCTCATCTCTCAGTTTCTTCTGCTTCACCAACATCATCGGTAGCATCAGCTGCAGGAAGTGTGACCAGCTCTAGTCTTCAGAAATCTCCTACATTGCTCAGGAATGGAAGTTTACAGAGTCTTAGTGTTGGCTCCTCTCCAGTTGGTTCAGGTAGGGATTTGTCCATTGTTTCTGTGTGTTTTTTGTTTGTTTGTTTGTTTGTTTTTACTTATCTGCCCCCCCCACACCCTTTCTTGTACCCGAAAAGGGAAATTAAGCTATTATTATGTTACTACTTTACCTAACTAAAAGTAGGCTAAATAGTTTATTGGTCATTCATTTCTTGTGAAATACCTGAAATTAATTTCCCATTTTCGTTTTTGCTTTACCTGCAAAGTATTTTAAAAGCAACTCAGAATTCACAGTTGAGGTGTAAGCGTTTTACATAGTTTTGCACTGTGTTTTTGGTTGGTGCTTGCTTTGGGGCTTCCATTCTCTAAAGTTTAACTTGTTTTTATTTTCTTAGTTCCTCATACAAATTCTACTTGAAGTACTCCATGTGGAATATATTTTAATCAGTAACAAGTGATATAAATATATGGACTTTAATAGTCATATTTTATTTCAGGAGATATCGGAAATGATTTATATTTGTTTTGTTTTCAAGTATGTTTAGTAGTTTTTTACCATTAACTTTCTTATAGTATGAATGAATTTATATATATTGTTACTTACATCATTGGGTGCCTTTGTAACTTATACTTTGTTTATGAATATTTTCAGTTCTTACAAATTTTAAGGTTCATGTTTTTAGAGAAAAACTTAACAGTGTAGATATTCCCTAAATGCCAACATTTATCTTTTCAATTGATCTTGAATTTGAAGTAATTGAATTTAAGTAAGTGTTGTAAACCTCATCCCTCTTTTGATTTTACATTTCTGACTCTAGAAATGAGATTTTGGCTAAAATAAGCTATTATGGATTTTATTTATCAGTTCTTGGTAGAGAGGATAGGTAGGAAATGGTATGGAAATTAAATACAGTTTAAATGAAGAATGTTATGTGTATTTTGTAAATACAACATTTGGATTGTTTTTATAGTTGTGCAGACCTTAGTTTCAGTAAGGAAACGTAAGGACCATTCTAAGGGAGTAAAGAGCATATGTAAAGGTCAGAAGTGAAAATTATTAACTATCAGTATCATTTGTGCTAGGGTCTGTTAATGCTTTATGTATATTAATTATCTTGTTTAATCCCTACACAAGTTTTATGAAATACGGGCTGTTTATTTGCCTCTTTTACGGCTGACAGTCTGGAGGCTTAGATAGGTAAAACAGTTGTCAGGATCACAAGCAAGGATTTCTTTCTCTTTCTGTTTCTCCTAGCCAGCTTCATTGCCCACAGTGGATCCGTTTGACGAGTTGTTTGTTTTTGAGGAGTGAGTGAAAACTGTGACAGGATTGTTTCATTAGAAGCTTTAAGGTTGGGTTGAGAGCATGATTTCTCAATCTTGGCACTATTGGCGTTTTGGTCGGGACAATTTCTTATTGTGCGGTCCTGTCCTGTGTATTGGTTGGGCGTTTACCAGAATCCCCAGCTTCTATCCATTAGACCCCAAAAGCACCCAGAGTTCCCCATTGCCCCCCCCCACCCCGTAGTGATAATCAAAAAATGTTTGGGGGGGAGGGTGGAATCTAAACCCACTGTTTTAGAGAGGGAATAATACAAATTGTAAAGAGAAATAAATGCATTGAAAAAATTAAAATATATTGCACATTTGAATATACATTTTATTTTTATGTTTTCTTTTAGACCAAACAGCTTAGCAACTAGGATTAAACCCTAGTCACAATGAAATAAATTTAGACAAATTTAGTCAGAAAAGATTGAGTTCATATTCATTTTTAGCAAGAGACACAGTAATTAGATGAATAACTTATTGAGAAAATTAAGCCTGAATTTGCTTTTGTGAAGAGATCCTCACTGATTTCCTGTACAGGGACACATAGTCTGAATATTATTGCATTTCGGAAAGTACATTAATTCGAATAGATGCTATTCGAAATACACATCCTCAAATTAATGGAGGTAAGCCTTGATTTACATCTCGAAAAAGATTTTCCCACCTGTTACGGATATAGGGAGATTTTAGCCATGGGAGATTGTGTTCTTTTCATGATAATTACTTCCCGAGGGCAATGTTTGCGGAATATCTAGAGCAGAAAAGCATGAATTTGTGTCCCTTTTACCTCACCATTAGGTAAAGAAATTTAGGGGAGAAATGTCCATAAATATTACTTCATTAAAGTAAATGACGTATTTTTAGATTTGCCAAGATTTTTTTTTCTTAAAATTGTGTTTTAAAAAAAAGAAACTCTGAAGATTTTATATTTTGTTAAAGCTATAATCACAGAACAAGACTACTTAAAATGATTTGAGATAATATATTCTTAATACACATTTTAATAAAAGTTTTATGACTAGATCAGTACATACCCTTATTGATAAACTTAGTACTAAAAAGTCTATTCTTACTTAGAAGAAACTGGCTAAATGACGTGGATATTTAGGAATTATGCCCTCAAAATCATAATTTAAGAGTTGCTAACTGCTATTGAAATATAGTATGTACTACACACTATCTTTTTTTGTTTGCTTTTGTTTTTCAGTGTTTATTTTTTTGAGAGAGAGACAGAGTGCGAGGGGAGGGAGGGGCAGAGAAAGAGAGAGGGAGACAGAATCCAAACCAGGCTCCAGGCTCTAAGCTGTCAGCACACAGAGCCCGACGTGGGGCTTGAACTCGTGAACCGCAAGATCATGACCTGAACTCAAGTCGGGCTGCTTTACCGACTGAGCCACCTAGGCGTCCCACTACACATGTCCTAAGCACTTGAAAGGTATTGAGTATCATCACTCATTGTAAAGAAGAGGAAGTAATCTCCACAGCTCTATGTGGTGGAACCATGTATCCATTTTCCTTGATTCGAGAGACCCTCGTTTATAATATTCAAGGGGTATTTGTTGATGAGGGTCTAAAACTACACAAGTATATAATGTCAGTCATACCTTAAGCAGTGGGATCAGTGAGAAAATTTGAGCTGATTATTTCACTTGTAAGGTTGAATGTCCTACTAATATGAAAATACTAAAGTTTTTTGAACTAATTTTAGATTGAGAAGTTAGTGGTTTTGTAGTTTTAAAACTGGGAAACTTTTTTCCCATATAAATAAGTAGGAAGGAGGAATGTATACTGTATATTGTATTATCAAGAATTGTTATTGTATGATGACCTTTTCGAAAGATTTGTTTGCTTTCCTGACAAGTTGATAATTTAGTAATGAAGGTGACCTTTGTTAAGCACTTGTTGGCTACGATGTTAGACTTTAATGTGCACTATATAATCCTAGCTTCATGAAGCGAGGGGTCTGTTGGTCATATTCATCACTGTCTCCTTACTGCCAGCACAGTGCTTTGTATGTTATAAATTGTAAACATCTTTGTTCCCTTTTTTAATGAATGAATACTATTAGTAATTACTGAGAACACCTCATGTGGTTAGTAGTACCCTGTGTGGTTTTTAACTCGACAAGTGTTTATAGCCAGGTTGCAAGTGAAATTATTTATTTATAACGCTTATCATGTAGTATTACAGACCAGTTTAGGATGTGTTAATTAAGTTGAAAACACCACGGAGAAGTTGAGATTTGAGTTATACTTTGGAGTAGGCAGAGAAAAGCCAACAGTATTATCAGAAAAGAAAGTAAAGTTGTATTTGAGGGATAAACCCAATAGAAACAAGAAACTTGTGTTTGTGGGATGGTTGGAGGTAACATTGACTAAGTAGGGCAGGATGGATGTATGGAAAGTTGAATGTCAGACTGAAGAACTCTGATTTATAGGCTAGTCTTGGAATAGACATCTTGGACTTACTTCTGGCAACTTACTGTTAAAAGAACTTCATTGACAGAAAAAAATACATCGCTTCCCTCAGCTTGTAGTGATGTTAATATCTTATATTTGAGAGCATCTAACAGGTTTTAGAGAACTCTTAATTACTATCTAATTTGTTCCTAAGAACAACCCTTTGAAATAGGTACTATCATCATTGTTGTATTTTCTCTGGTTTTACCACAACTAGGACACATAGCAGAAGTGAAATCAGATCCTTATAATGTGATTGTGTTAAAATTGTTAGAAGCATTGACTTAATAGTAATCAAAGTTTTATCATGATATATTCAAGTTATAGTAGCATGTATGTAGCAAGGTATTTGTTCTAGGAACCTCAGATCTTGTCAGAATAGAAGTCCAGAAAATACCTATAAACTCCTTATTTGATCAAAGGTTTGGATTCTAAGATTTTTATTAGAATAAGTTGAAGTGCATCTTGATAAGTGATTTACTGTTACAGTGACTTGTACTAAATGGGAAATCTGTGTGTTGTTTTAAGTGACTACTAAAGGTTTTAAGTTTGGGTGTATAGATTATGCTAAGCTTTTAATTGAATTTTTTCCTATATGTAGTCTTTTGAGATCTTAGACAAGTAGGGATTTTGAAACATTTAAAAATTAGTACAGCATTTGGAAAAGTTGACATGTTGTATTTGTCCTTTTTTTCCTATTTATCTCAACCACATTACGAGAGTTTATGATTTACTAAGGTGAAAGTTAACATTTTTTTCCTTCATAAAAATCAACATCTTGTTATTTCCTTTGAGAAATTCTGGTATTCATTAACTGATAAGTAGTTGATGGTTTAGCATTAATTTATTTTCTTTGGGCATCTTTTCAGTGTTGCCCTGTTTTTCATTCTATTTTCGATTTATTTATTTATTTATTTATTTATTTATTTATTTATTTATTTATTTATTTATAAGTTTCTTTATCTTGAGAGAGAGAGTGAGAGCAGGAGCAGGGGAAGGGCCCCACGTTGTCCATTTAAAGCCCAGTGCAGGGCTCAAACTCAGGAACTGTGAAATTATGACCTGAGCCGACACCAAGAGTTGAACGCTTAAGTGACTTAGTCACCCAGGTGCCCGCCCCTGTTTTTTAAAATTTTAGTCTATAGTTCCTTAATATAATGCTGCCGTACCTTTCCAAGTTAGGATACTTGAAGTGTGTTTCAGTGATGGGACTCTGTAGTGGTGATAAATGGTGTAAAAGGAGCATCTAGGAAGGCAGTTGTTTGATCCTGACCTTGAGTACCTGGTCACGAGTCTCAGAGACTTCATGAAGAGGAGTTATTAATATGAATAGATCACTTCAAGAGAAGTTTGTTCTGACTTCTCCTGAAAAGTGAAGTTTATGAAGGTTTAACTTGAGCCCATGTAACTGTGAATGGGTTCTTGTTAAATATATGCTTATTTATGTTATATCTACTTAGGTTAATAAAATGAAATCGAGGGGTCTTTTCCTGGGAAAATATTTTATTTAGGAATAGTCTGATTCTGTAAACAAATAAGGGAATCAAAAAGATACAAATAATCTAATAAATTCACAAGAGTAGAGTTATTAAATTATAGACCAAGAAGTAGACACCGTTATTGAACATAGTTCAAACCCTCTTAATGACTCTGGTTCATGATTTTATATATATTGATTATGTTGGGTCATAAGTGAAAATCAAATAGGATATTGGATACTGCTAAGACCAGAATATACCTTGAAATTTGTTTCTTCAGAAAATCCTCTGACTTTTGTTTTCCTCTTTGATGATTTGAAAATTTGCTGGCCCTGTACCATGTATGTCTTTCTGCCAAAGTACCAGATCAAAGGCCAGAACAGCCATATTCTACTTTTTTTCCCCACTGAGAAAATCCTTCTGGTATTATGAGTGTCCTTTGATTATTTTTGTGTGCTATTCCAGACAACTACCATTTCTCTATAATGTACCATTTCAATCTTTTCAGTAGCCCTCACTCTCTTTTTTTAAAATCTCACTTGAATTTGTTAATGAGCATTAAAGGTGGCAAATTCTTCCATGTCTCAATTTTTGAGTATCATCTGGAAAGGACTTACACTAAACTTGTCTATAATTTGGTTTTTTAACAGTAGCTAATATGAAGGTTTTGCTTTTTTTTTAAACATTAAAATGATTAAAAGTGAGTGCTGGCTTATCTCTGCCTTGCTTTGTCTTATTTCAAGTTATTTGGAGGAGGGTGCCCATGATCGGACTTGACTTCTGAGATATGCATATGGGTAGATGTGTAAGTGATGGTTGCCTAGAAGACTCCATTGTACCCATGATTCCTAGATGTCATGTTTTTGGTTAAATAATATCCAGAGAATTTCCAGATGTTCTTTTTTAAAAAAATTAGACCAACTGTATTAGCCAGAAAGGAATTCCTCTTGTTTCCTTGGTTAGCAGGCCAGGTCCTTGAGTCACAGACTTAGTCCTGTGTCAGTTATTTTTTCCTTTGGAATGCCATACAGAAATTTATTTTTCATTTTCTCAGCAGCTTTTGCTTTAGCAGTGTTTTATTGCCACATGTCATCCTCTGCTTGTTCTCTTCCTTTGGGTGGAGCAAAAGAATAAGGGTAATGGCTTATTCATTCATTCATTGCTATCATCAAAAATGAAAGGTACAAGAAAGTAAGCTGAGTGTAGTTTAACAAGTTTTATATTGTTATATAAGTCATAGATTTCCGCTCATATATAAACTAATTTTTTGTACTTGAATTGTAATTTCTAATTGACCACAGAATTCAGATGTTTTTGATAAATAGTTGTCACCTAATGAATTATATAAAACACATTAGTTTATCACATTGCTAAATATACTCCCTCTTATAATGAATCCATTTTTTCTTAGACACTTGTTTCACAGATTAATTTGTAAGCCCTTATGTCTTTTCCTCTTTTTTTAAAAAAAATTTTTTTTAATGTTTGTTTATCTTAGAGAGGGAGAGAGAGTGCGAGAACACGAGTGGGGCAGGGGCAGAGAGCGAAAGAGACACAGAATCCCAAGCAGGCTCCAGGCCTGTGCTATCAGCACAGAGCCCTACATGGGACTGGAAGCCACAAACTACGAGATCGTGACCTTAGCGGAAGTTGGCTGCCTAACCGACTGAGCCGCCCAGGCACCTCTTTTCCTCATTCTTTGTACACACATCCACACATACAGATTCCCACACTACCCTGTCAGAGATTCGTGAGAATTCCATCACATTTGGTCCTTGTACCCATCACATCATCACATGCCAGATACTGGCTTATAATTTCTATTCCCACAGTTCTGTTTGCCCTTTGCAGGTAGACTTTTGGGTGAATGTTTCCTTGTTTTTCTGGCCTATTTTCTTTTCCTACCCTTGAGTCACTGGCAACTTCTCCTGATTCCTTTCTCCTCCCTCCCAACAGAAATTTCCATGCAGTATCGCCATGATGGAGCTTGTCCAACAACTAGTAAGTTGTCAAACTGGGTTGGTAACCCAGGCTTTTTGACTTCTACTTTAGTGTTGTTTTTTTTTTTTTTCTGTTACATTATGCCACCCCTGAACCTCTAAATTTTAATTTTCCATAGTGCAGTTGGTTCTTACTTGAACAGATTTTTTTCTCCTACAGAGATATCTTGCTGCTCATCCTGTTTTTAGGATCCATATTAGTCAAATTGTGACCAAATTTTAATTATTGTTGGCTTTTTAATGTGGTGTTTCTTGTGACTTCTGTTCCCTACTGTAGTAATATTTTTAGAATTTGGTTCCCACTAATCTTAATGTTAATATAATTTTTAAATATTTGTATGTTGGCATTAGATAGTATTCTTGCTTTGACCTCTACATATGTCGAGACTATTATACTGAAGTCTAGGAAATGAGAATTTTTGATCCAGTTAGATGACGAAATGAAGTTTTTCTTTATAATAAATACTATGAGTGTAGAATTTGTTGTGGTAGATTTGCCTTTACAGAATTGAATCCTACAGATACTTTTAGCAAGAAAGATATTACATAGACTGTTAAACGTCGTTTTAAAAGTAATTTTACATGTGTATTTATTATTAAGAAAATTTGTCACCATTATGACAATGTATCTAACATATTAAATGTATTAGGTGATAGATTGGTAAATGAAATATAATATTTAGAAATTTATACCATATAAAAACTGAGCCAGGCTTACAGTTTTAATGATTCAAACAATGATACATGATACTTATTGAGATTTTATTATACTGATTCAGTCTATGCCTATGTATTTCTTTTGTGTGTTTGAGAATGATCTTAACCTGAAGTCCTTTTTTCCTTACTTAAAAGCTTTCTCAGAGTTGCTGAATGCAATACATAATGGTAAGTTTTATTAGAATCTTCTCTAGTGGTTCATTTATCACAAAGGTTGCCTTTTGTTGAGAACCCTGGTTGAAAGCTTGCATGTTCTATTGATATGATGAAACCCAGCTCTGCAGTGAGGCAATTGTTCAGCCCCTCAGTGAGAACTTTCTGTAGATCGCCTACAGGAGGATGCTAGGTCAATATAGTTCATCGTTTAGCTTTTATCGTCTCTTTGGAAGGCAAAATGATAATATTGTTGTTCTAACTTTATGAAAGTCTTTTTTTCTATTTTTGTAAATAGTATTTCTATTTCTTTTGAGCTCTCTTGTGGCAGTGTAGTCAGTAATTGGTACCTAGGTCAAGAAATAGCTGCTTCTTTTCCAACTTGAAATGTGGGTGTTGTTTCTGGGATTTAAAAAAAATTAATGTGTAGAATACGTTTATTGTGTTGCTGCTGTATTTTATATGCTGAATAAATGGAAGATAGCCTTTTATTTATTTATTTTTTTAAACATTTTTTTTTTAACGTTTATTTATTTTTGAGAGAGACAGAGACAGAGTGTGAGCAGGGGAAGGGCAGAGAGAGAGGGAGACACAGAATCTGAAGCAGGCTCCAGGCTCTGAGCCATCAGCACAGAGCCCGACACGGGGCTGGAACTCACAGACCGTGAGATCATGACCTGAGCCGAAGTTGGCCATTTAACTGACTGAGCCACCCAGGCGCCCCGGAAGATAGCCTTTTAAATGATGTCTAATTTGGAACCAGGTTTTTATAGGGGAGTTGCATCTTCTGCAGAGTTGGGTTCTAAAATCAGGGTATGAGGCAAATGCTAGCTTTTTTCAATATTGCAATGTAATTATAATGAAAGGCAATTATAATGAAAGGCACATTTGCAGTAATGTTTGAGTGTTAATCTTCAGTTTTAAAGAAAATTTAGTGTGCAAGAAAACTCTTTTGAACCTAGTGTCTTCTTTGTGGATCGTTTTCAGTTATTAACTGACATACCTTATCTGTTCAAGGTAGTTTATGTGATTCCAAGCAGTTTTCTAGCACATTTTTATTAACTTTATGAAATGTTGCATTTTTCGATAACATCGTTTAATTTGCAAGTTGCTTTGTGTTGTGATTATATTGTCGGATGTTTACAAATTTGTAGCTAGCAAGAGACTAATGGCATGATGAACAGGCATAGATGCTTGTGTAGATTCTGAGGGTGGGGTGGTCAGGATGTGAAACCCATTATACAAATGATCATTTTATTGATGAGTACATTTATTTATAATTCTTGCTTCCCTGTGTAATCTGGAACTGCAGAGTCTCAGATAAGGAATTCTCCAGGTAACATGGAACTCTTGAACTTTAGGTATCTAGAGGAAAAAGGGATTGGAAGCATTCCTGAAAATAAACTAAATATGTTACCATTTTTTGGTAGGGAAGCATAGAAACAGAAGAGATTTAATATTCCTTTCAGTTTGCATAGTTAAACTTGGCTCTCTAATTTTGGAATATTAGAATTCTAAAGACATACTGAAAGTTTGAAAAAGCATATACTTGGAATAATAAGAAGGTAGATTTTGTGGGGAGCAATTGTGAATGAATTGTCACATAAATCCTTTGCTATTTTTATAATTAGTCAACAAAGTGCTGGAATATGTCAACTTAATGGGACAATTGTCATGTTTTTTTCTATAGGTGAATGAAATTAATGTCCTGGGATTAATGGAATGAACGCTGATTTTCATTAAAATTTTGTGTTTTACAAGATTGTGTTTGAGAGAGAACACTGGTAGTGTAGTCAGATACTTACGTGTTCTTAGTCACATATTTTTAAAACATGAAATAGATAATGGCTGTTTATATTTTCCTTTATTTTATATCTAGAAGGTCGTACCTCTTGAGCTCCTTCACCCCTTTTGCCTCCTCTCCCCTTTCCGTTTCCCTGGGCAACCCCCAGGGGTTCTCTGTATTCATGAGCTTGGAGTATTTTGGGTTTGGTTTTGTTTTAGATTCCATGTTTGAGATCTCGTAGTATTTATCTTTTTGTCTTCTATCTGACCTAACTTCACTTGGCATAATGCTGTCAAGGTCCATTTACTTTGTCACAAATGGCAAAATTGTGTTTATTTTTATAGCTAAATAATAATCTGTTGTATATCGCACATTTTCATTTCTGTTTACCCATTGATGGATATTAAGGTTGTTTCCATGTCTTGACAATAGTAAATAATGTTGCAGTGAACATGGGGTGCATATATTTTCTCAAATTAGTGTTTTCATTTTCTTCGGATAAATATTCAGAAGTGGAATTACGGATTGTATGTTCAACTTTTAGTTTTTTGAAAAACTTGAAACTTTTCCATAGTGGCTCCACCATTTTACATTCTCACCAGCACTACACAAGGGTTCCTTCCCTTTTCTCTGCATCCCATTATTTCCTGACTTTTTGATAATAGCCATTCTAACAAATGTGAGGTGATATCTTAGTGTGATTTTGATTTGCATTTCCCTGATGATTAGTGATGTTTTGGCCATCTCTATGTTGTCTTTGGGAAAATATCCATAAAAAATCAGGTCGTTTGGGGGTGTTTTGCTATTGAATTATACAAGGTTTTTAAAATATGTTTTGGGGGTGCCTGAGTGGCTCAGTTAGTTGAACGTCCCACTCTTGATTTCGGCTCAGGTCACGATTGCAGGGTGATAAGATTGAGCCCCGTGCTAGGTTCCATGCTCAGCTTAGAGCCTTCTTAAGATTCCTCTTCCTCCCTCTCCCTCCCCCTCACCCCCCTCCTTCACCCCTCTCTCCCTCCCCCCTCTCTCCCTCCCCCTCACCCCCTCCCTCCCCGTCTCTCCTTTCCCCCTCACCCTCTCCCTCCCCCCTCTCTCCCTCCCCCCTCTCTCCCTCCCCCCTCTCTCCCTCCCTCTCTCCCTCCCTCTCTCCCTCTCTCCCTCCCTCTCTCCCTCTCTCCCTCTCTCCTCTTACTTCCTCTATCCCTCAGTCTCTTTCTTTGCCCCTCTCTCCCAATCTTACTTTCTCTTTAAAAAAAAAAAAAGATATTATCAGGTGATTTGCAAATATTTTTTGCAATTTTGCAAAAAAAAAAATATTTGCCTTTTTATTTTGTTGATAGTTTTCTTTGCTGTACAGTGCCGTTTTAGTTTGATGTACTTTGGATCTTTTTGGCTTTGGTCAAATCCAAAATATCATAACTCTTGTCAAGGAGCTTCTTGCCTGTTTTCTTCTAGAAATATTCTGGCTTAGGGTCTTATATTCAAATCTGCAATCCATTTTGAGTTAATTTTTGTGTACAGTGTGAGGTACTGTGGGCCAGTTTCATTCTTTTGCATGTAGTTGCAAAAAAACTGTAGTCAGTTTTCTCAGCATCATTTATCAGAGACTGTCCTTTCTCCATTGTATATTCTTGGCTCCTTGTAAATAAATTGACTCTGCATGCATACATTTTTTTCTGGGCTTTCCATTATGTTCATTGATCTGTGTGTCTGTTCTTATGCTGATAGCATACTGTTTTGATTATTATGGCTTTGTAATGTAGTTTGAAATCAAGGAGCATGAAGCATCCAGCTTTGCTCTTTGTTCTCAAAAATGTTTTGGCTATTCAAAGTCTTTTGTGGTTTCATATAAATTTGAGGTTTATTCTATTTTTGTGAAAAATACTATTGGAATTTTGATAGGGGATTGCACTGAGTCTGTAGAGTGCTTTGAGTAGTATGGACATTTAAACAATATCATTCCAATCCATGAACATGGAATATCTTTCCATTTATTTGTGTCTTCAGTTTGTTTCGTCGATGTCTTATAGTTCTCAGTATACAGATCTTTCACCTCCTTAATTAAATTTATTCCTAGATATTTTATTTTTGATGTAATCATAAATGGGATTGTTTTCTTAATTTGTCTTTCTGGTAGTTTGTTTTTAGTGTATAGAAACACCACAGATTTTTGTATATTGGTTTGTATCCTGCAACTTTACTGAATTTGTTTATTCTAACAGGTTTTTTTTGGTGGTATCTTTAGGGTTTTCTGTATATAATACATCATCTGCAAATAGTGACAGTTTTACTTCTCCCATTTCAATTTGGATGCTTTTAATTCGTTTTTCTTCATAGTTGCTCTGGACTTAATATTTCTAATTGCAAAGAGAAGCAGAGTAGTGATACCTGGTGAAGTGATATTTAGCCAAAGGAGGATGTGAGGGAGAATCACTTGGACTTAGTTGGGAAAATCCGTGTTTGTGTTCTTTTTTTTTTTTTTTTAAGTATTAGTTTATTTTTTTCGATTGGAAAATACACCTAAAATTGCCATTTTAACCATTTTAGGTGTGTGCACAGTTTAGTAGCATTAAATATATTCACATTGTTGTACAGCCTGTCTCCAGGAATTTTAATCTTAAAAACCTGACACTCTATAGTTATTAAACAACATCTTTCCATTTCTCCCTCCCCACTGCCCAGAGGAACTACAGTTCTTTCTGTTTGTATGAATTTGACTGTTCTAGATACTTCATAAGAATAGAATCATACAGCGTTTGTCTTTTTGTGAATGGCTTATTTCTGTTAGCAGTAGTGCCCTTAAGGTTTATTCATATAATAGCATGTATCTGAATTTCCTTTTTTTTTAAAGGCTGAATAATATTCCATTGTGTGTATGTACCATCATTTTGTTTATCCATTTATCCGTTGAAAGACCTTTACGTTGCTTCTACCTTTTGATTATTGTGAATAAACTGCTTTGAATGTAGATGTGCAAATAATCTGTTTGAATCTCCACTTTACCCAGAAATGCAATTGCTGGATCATATGGTAGTTCTATTTTAAAATAGAGTGTCATACTGTTTTCCATAGTGGGTGCACCATTTTACATTCCTGCCAACAGTGCACAAGGATTCCAATTTTTCCACATTCCATTATTTTGTTCATTTGTTTGTTTTTGATAGTAACTATACTACTAGGTATGAGGTGTTAAATGTTAGACTTTACATAATTTTTCTTTATTATATTGAGTATCAAGCAATACAAAACTTGAAACTTGTCAGTCGGAGAGAAATAAAAAAAGAATTTACATTTCATCTTATTCTGTAATCATTTTCTATGGGTGCTGTAACAAATTATCTCAAGCTTCAAACAGTGTAAATTTATTATCTTACAGTCTAGGTTAGAAGTCTGACATGGACTTGCTGGGTGTAAATCAGGGTATTGGCGGGCTTTGTTCTTTTTTTTTTTTTTTTTTTTTTTTAAGTGCTAGGAGTGAATCTGTTTCCTTACCATTTCCAACTTCTAGAAGCTGCCTGCTTGTTTTTGCATAATGGCCTCATCTTCTGTGTTCAAAGCCATCAGTGTTGGGTAGAGTCTGTCTTATGCTTATGCCTGTCTGATTTCTCAGATTCAGATTTTATGACAACTTGGATGATTTGATTGGGCTCTCTCAGACAGTCTAGGATAATCTGTCTGTCTCAGGGTTCTTAATTTAAATACACTTGTTTAGTCCCTTGTGCTATTTAAGGTAACATGTTCACAGGTTTATCTTTGAAAGGGAGGAGGTATTATCCGCCTACCATATCTGCTTCACAGTTACTTAACTCCCTTATTACAAATAAGTATTACTGGTTTATCTAACAAGAAGATATAACATTTATAAATATTTATGTATCCAATATAGGAGCAACCAAGTATATAAAAGAAATATTAATACCTAAAGGGAGAAATAGATAGGAATACAGTAATAGTAGGGAACTTTAACACCTCATTACATCATTGGATAGATCATTGAGACACAAAGTCAATAAAGAAATATCAACCTTAAGCAATGCATTAGACAGGATGCTCTTGGACAGATAATTTATAGAGCATTCCTTTTAAAAACACAGGAAAATACATTCTTCTCAAGTGCACATGGAACGTTTTCTAAGACAGATCATATGTTAAGCCATTAAACAAGTCTTAATAAATTTAAGAAGTTTGAAATGATATCACACATCTTTTCTGAACACAATGATATGAAACTAGAAATTAATTACAAGAAGAAAAATGGAACATTCACAAAAATGTCAAGATTGAACAGCATTGTTACTGAATAATTAATGGGTCAGAGAAAAAAATTAAAAGAGAAATAAAAAGATACCTTCAGATAAAAATGGAAATGTAACATACCTAAATTATTGGATGCAGCAAAAACAGTGTTAAGAGGAAAGTTCATAGCAATTAATGCCTACCTCAAGAAACAAAAACCTCAACATAACTTTATACCTCAAGAAACTAGAAAAAGAAGAACAAATGGAGTCTTGAATTGGTAGAAGGAGGTGAAATAACAGGTTAGAACAGAAATAGAGACTTTAAAAAGAAAGTCTTTTAATAGAAAAGATCAGTGAAACTAAGATCTGGTTCTTTGAAAAGATAAACAAGATTGACAAACCTTTAGACCCAACCAAGAGAAAAGCGGACTCAAATAAAATCAGAAATGGAAGAGGATATTACAGCTGATACCAAAGAAATACAGAGGGTCATAAGAGGGAACTGTGATACATACCAGCAAAATGGACAACCTAGAAGAAATGGGTGAATTCCTAGAAACATATTACTATCTAAGACTGAATCATGATGAAATGAAAAATCTGAACAGATCGATTATTAGTATTGAAATTGAGTCAGTAATGAAAAACCTCCCAACAAACAAAATTCCATGATCAGATGGCTTCACTGGTGAATTCTACCAGACATTCAAAGAAGAATTAAGATCAGTCTTTTTAAAACTCTTCCAAAAATAGAAGTGGGAAAACTCTTCCAAACACATTTTACAAGGCCAGGATTACCCTGATACCAAAACCAGAAAAGAACACCACAAAAAAGAGAAATTACAGGCCAGTTTCTCTGATGAACATAGATGTAAGACTCCTCAACAAAATATAAGCAAAACAAATTCAATAACTCATTAAAAGTATTGTGCACTGGGGCGCCTGGGTGGCTCAGTGGTTTAAGCATCCAACTCTTGATTTAGGCTCAGATCATGATCTCACAGTTTGTGAGATGAAGCCCCACTCCAGGCCCCACACCCACCCCATGGAGCCTGCTTGGGATTCTCCCTCTCCTCTCTCTGCCCCTCCCCCACTTACACATGTGTGTACTCTCTCAAAATAAATAAACATTTTTAAAAAACGTATCATGAGCATGATCAAGTGGGATTTATTCTAGGGATGCAAGGATGGTTCAACACCTGCAGATCATTATGAGACACCACATTAACAAAAAAGGATAAAAATTATATGGTCATCTAAGTAGATAAAAAGTGCTTCACGAATTCAACATCCACTTATGATAATAACTTTCAGCAAAATGGGTGTAGAAGGGTATAGATGCTCTCTGTCCAAGAGCATCCTGTCTAATGCATATCTCAGCATAGTAAAGGCCATATATGACAGACTCACAGCTAGCATCATATGTGACAGTGAAAAGCCAAAAGATTTCCTCTAAGATCAGGAACAGGACAAGGACATCCACTCACCACTTTTATTCAACATAGTACTGGAAATCCTAGCCACAGCAGTTAAGCAAGGAAAAGAAATAAAAGGCATCCAAATGGAAAAGGAAGAAGTAAAACTATTTTCAGATGAGATATCATGTATAGAAAACCCTAAAGGCTCCACCAGTAAAACTGTTAGAACTAATAAGCAAATTCAGTAAAGTTGCAGGATTCAAAATCAGTATGCCAGAAGGTATTACATAAATCGTTTCCAAAATTAGATTTCATTAGCACATGCATTTATTAAATATTATTGGCTTTGTCTTTTTTTGTGAACTTTTCTCTCTTAAACTGCAGGTGACTAGTCCCGGTTGCCAATTCCTTGCAGAGAAATTGTTGGTCACTCTGCTTTGAAGCTTTTTGTATTAAACTACAACATTCTCTTCTTTCAAATAAAATATTTCAGAATTAAGGAAAGTACAGAGACCAATACAGACACCATGAATTTATTACTAGTTTAATATATGTTAATATTTTGCCATATTTTCATAGATCCTTTACCACTTTATGAAATATTTGATACATTTGAACCAATAGATATAAGCTCTTTAGCATGCAGTAATAAAATAAATACTCAGGAACCTTTCACCAGCTTAAGAAACCACTGCGGTCCCCAAAGGTTAACTACTATCCCGGCTTTTATGTTTATCATTCCTTTGCTCTGCTCTGAATGTGCGCACGTATAAAAAGCACATTCACTTATACGGTTTCATTCTTTTCTCCATCAGAGTAAATGGTGGTTCTTCTACTGGTCTATTATCTCATTATTTCTTCTTCACCCTAAATATTTAATGAGATAAAATAGTAACTTTTAAGTTAACTATTTTGATACAATTCAGACATTTTTAGTATATTCACAATGTTGTGGAACTGTCACCACTAATTCCAGAACATTTTCAACAAACCAAGAAGAAATCACATACATCCCAAGCCCCCTTCTCCACTGAATCACCCGGGAACCACTAATCCGCTTTCTGTCTCTATGGATTTGCCATTTTTGGACATTTCATATAGAGGGAATTGTACAGTGGAGGGCCGTTTAAGCATAAGGGTTGTCTGTGTTGTAGCATGTATCAGTCCTTCATTCTTCATTTATGACTGAATAACACATCGTCTGAGTATACCATATTTTGTTTATTCATTGGTTGATGGACATTTGTGTTGTTTGTACTTTTTGGGTAGTATGAAAGATGCTGCTGTGAACATTCATGTAAAAGTTTCTGTGTGGATGTATTTTTTTTTTATTTTTTTTTTAATGTTTTTATTTTCGAGAGAGAGACAGAGTGTGAGCAGGGGAGGGGCAGAGAGAGGGAGACAGAATCTGAAGCAGGCTCCGGACTCTGAGCTGTCAGCGCAGAGGCCGATGCGGGGCTTTGAACTCACGGACGGCAAGATCATGACCCAAGCCAAAGTCGGTCGCCCAACCGACTGAGCCACCCAGGCGCCCCTGTGTGGATGTATTTTTATTTGTCTTGGGTATATTCTTGGGAGTAGAATTGCTAGGTCATATAGTAACTCTGTATTTAATGTTTTGAGGAACTACTGTTTTCCATAGCATTTGTAGTATTTTACATTCCTGTTAGCAATATATGAGGGTTTTAACTTCAGTCCTCACCAAGACTTGTTGCTTTCTTTGTTTTTTTTTTTTTTTTTTTTGTTTTTTAACATAGCTATCTAAGCTGGTGTGAGGTGGTGTCTCATTGTGGTTTTGATTTGCTTTTTTCCTAATGGTTAATGATATTAACCTTTTTTCATGTTCTTGTTGGTCATTTCTAGATTTTCTTTGGAGAAATATCTATTTCTATTTGCTATGTGTCAGTTCTTGCAATGTTTATGTTTCTAAGAATTTGTCCCCCTCCCCCCAAAAAAAGAATTTACCCATTTCATCTGCATTTTTTAATTTGTTTGCATATGGTTATCATAATATTCTCTTTACAATCTTTTTAATTTGATAATGTGGGTATCCTTTTTATTCCTGATTTTAGTAATTTGAGTTTTCTGTTTTCTTTTTCGTTCTGAGGGAAAATTGGATAGTTCTGTTCATCTTTTAAGCCAACTTTTAACATTTAACATTTTCTCTAAAGGGTTACTATTTTTATTCCATTTCTGCTGTTTATTATTTCCTTCCTTCTGCTTGCTTTGGGTTTTGTTTGCTTTTTTCCTAGTTTCTAAGGTAGAAGATCATTGATTTAAATTTTTAAAATTTTATTTATTTTTTAATCTCTTAAAATGTCTATTCATTTTTGAGAGAGAAAGATAGAGAGTGTGCAAGCATGGAAGGGGCAAAGAGAGAGGAGGACAGAGGATATGAAGTGGGCTCCATGCTAATAGCAGCGACCCCAGTGCTGGGCTCGAACTCACAAACCGTGAGATCATGACCTGAGGCGGAGGTTGGACGCTTAACCAACTGAGCCACCCAGGCACCCCTAGATTTTTTTTAATAGGCCTTTACAGCTATAGCTTTCTTTATGAGGGCATATGGGTATCTTTTATGATTTTGAGTATTCTTTGTTATATTCCCAGTATTTTCTCCTCTGTTTTGTTTGTTTACTTTTCCTTCTGCACATGCCTTAGAAAAATATCTTAACACATATCTGTAGCTTTAGCTATCATTGCTGCTCATTAGATTCCCAAGTCTGTGCATCTAAATATTGATTTTTCTCTTGAGTTCCAGGCCCATTTCCAACTATTTAATAAATCTCCATTCCTCTTACATTCCCATTCAAAGCCTTCTTCTTCTTTTGTGTTCTTTATCTCTGTGTGGGAATTAGCCACCTAAATCCGTTATGCTAGGGAGTTAAACTAAGCTCACCCTTCTCATTTTCTTGGTTATCATTTTATTTTTAAAAGTTTTTCCTGTTATGTATCGCTTGTTTTTATCTTTATGTTTTGCCTGCCCCTACTTGGGTATTCCTACATAATTTGTCATATGAACTCTTTAGCACCTTCCTAAAACTTCATGTCATTTTCTAATTCATTTTCTAGCTGCTGCTAGAATCAGTGGCCTACTTAAAACATGCAAATCCGGGGCACCTGGGTGACCCACTTGATTAAGTGTCCAACTTTGGCTCAGGTCACGATCTCGTGTTTTGTGAGTTTGAGCCCCACGTCGGGCTCTGTGCTGACAGCTCAGAGCCTGGAGCCTGCTTCAGATCCTGGGTCTCCCTCTCTCTCTGCCCTTCCCCCACTTGCACTCTTTCTCTCTCAAAAATAAACGTTAAAAATTTTTTTAAAATGCAAATCAGATTGTGTCACTGCCTTAATTTAAATCCTTAAAGTATTGTCTGGGATATTTTCAAGATAAAATTAGTATTTTTCAGCCTAGCATGTGGAGTTTTTCATAATCTGCCAGTTACCAGAATCTCCAGTCTCCTTTCTTCTTTCAAACTTGATGCTGCATTAGTGTAACATATCTGTAGTTAATATTGTGGGAAATGTTGTGTATTATTGTCATAGGTGTTAAGTGTTAAGCTACATCTTAATTTAGTATTTCTCAGAGAAGATCCTACTACTTAATGGTGGTTGCTCTTCTGGGTGTGTAGGTGTATAATATTCCATAAACTTTTGAAATTGGTACCTGAAAAATTTTTTTTATAATTTTGAGAGAGACAGGGAGAAAGAAGGGGGGTGGGGAGGGAATCCGAAGCAGGCTCCAGACTCTGAGCTGTCAGCACAGAACCCTATGCAGGGCTTGAACCCACGAACTGTGAGATCATGACCTGCGCCATGGTGCTTAGCTGACTGAGCCACCCACGTACCCAAAAATTGGTACTTTCTGATAAGGAAGTAAGATTCTCATCAATACAAAGAAAAATACATTTAGGGAAATGCTTCAGCCAATCTAAATAAAAACCAAAAAACAAATCAGGCACAGCGGGATGAATTTTATGTGACCAGAGAAATTTAGGAGAAATAATATTAAAATTACTGTCTCGATAAAGGAAAAAGAGAACAGGTAGGAGAAAGATAAAATGTAAAACTCTTTTAGTACATTTTGGAAACTTTTAAGGCAATTTGGAAAGACAAAATAGTCATTTAAATATTTTAAAGAATAGTATATGGAGGGTGAACTTTAAATAGGTGCCCATGGAGTGAAGTGCCTTGTATTTTGTGACATTTAGTTTTATGGTAGTGCCTTGGAACTAGCTGTCTTGACTAGGAGAATTTAGATTTCACAATGCCACTAAGGTATAAGCGTGACTTCTGGGTTTCATTTAGTAGTATATTTTAAATGCTTAAAATGATGAAACAATACGTGTACAGAGATTATGGTTTGCTTTCATAGTCCAGTTGAAAACTAACATCTTACCTGCCTGGCTCTAATTGTTACGTTTCAGATATGATTTATTCTAGTGCTTTTTAGGTTGTTTAACAATTTTATTTATTTACAAGCTTTTCTTACTAGACTATAAACTCATTTACAGTAGGGGTTGGGTTTTATTCATCTTTATTTCATCCATCTACCTGATGCTCCATAAATAATGAATAAATCATTGTCAGTTGCCACATAGTCCTAGAAAGAGTTTTCATATATTCTTGGTAATACATTCATTTTCTTTGGGAGTTAAACTTCGCATTAGGCAGTCTTGTTTCTCTCAAGAGTAGTAACTTGGTTCTTGCTATAGTAATGCATTGGCTTCATTTGTTTGTCCTGGCAATTTTGATTTTCAATATAATTTTGAAATAGTAGATTAAAGTAGCTAAAGCGCTTAGATCTATTTTCACAGCAGTATATTGCTAATTGATATATTGTGCCCCATTTACTATGCTTTTAAATTTTCTTTAATTATGGTACTTCTGGTTTGTCACGACCATACTCTTTAAACAAATCTCATTTGATGGAGGAGGTGAAGTAATGTCAACCAGTTATTCATAAATATCTGCTGTAGGATTGAGAATAAGCATGAATGCTAATTGATTTTGGGGGTGAGGTTTGTCATGATAGTTTGTAGGAAACTAGATCTTTGCTGTTTACATGCATCCCTTCTTCATTTCAGGGAAGCATTAAGAAGGTAGGGATCTAAGAGCAGAGATGAGCAGTTCTCAGGCATCACCACAGCCTGTTAATCATTTGAGATTCACTACACATAATGAGGAGCTGTTGCCGTGAACAGTGGAGATTGAGAACCAATGATCTGGATGATTCTAGATCTAATTTCTTTTTAATCACTTGTTTTTCCTTACCTGATATAGTAGGCCATATCCTTTCTTTTTATACAGTACGATATTACATTCCAGGATGCAACAAATGCTAGTGTTTGTTCCAATGTTTGTTCCTATGCCGGTAGGAATTTGGCTGATACTATATAGCCTTGCTAAGTAGTAAAAGACATATATTATAGAGAAGATGGTAAGATTTTTTCCATTTCAAATCAGCCAAGCTATTTATTTCTTGGACCACTCTAAGCTTCTGGAAGAAAGACTTCAAAGACTGTTAAGTGATAAACACAGAAGGATATTAACATTTGGATGATGAATCAGCCACTGGGAAGAAAAAGTAATTTTCAGTATGCATGTTAACTCCTACAAAGCAAAATGAACTTACAGGTGTCTTCAATTGAAACCAAAAGAGAGACAGAACCTGAAAAGGGAAGGGATTAGTATAAATGGAAATTAATTCGTAAGAATTACTTTTAAATTAATTAAATGGTAATGCCATTAATAGTTTATTTAGAGTGCTGCCTTTTTATTTTAGCAAATCAAATTTATAATAACTTAAATTTCCTATAGTTTTTTTGGTTTTGTTTTTTGTTTTTTCGACTTTACCCCTACTGATTTTCCCCCCTATAGTGTCTTAAGTTTCTCAACATGTACTTATCATGGTAGTTTTTAGGAACTGATGATTAAAATTTTTAAATTAAAGTGTGTCTTTTCTTTAGACAGAGATGACAGTTCTACACTAACAAAGCAGGAACTTAAATTCATAGGTATGTACCAAATTCAAGCATGATTTTAAGGGTAATAGTGTCAAATTAATTAATCCTCATGCAGCTCCGAAGCCTTCCTATATAAAGCAGTATTGGGGAGCTGTAGTCCCAGAAATGATAACTGAAAGGAATTCTCCATAATTCTGGGTGGTTGGTGGGATGACTGTTCATCATGTTTTTGTTGTACTTCTTTGGATTTGTCATATTACCTAAGACATGGTAAGGTGGGTTTTAGGATTTCTAAAATTTTTACCTGTCAGGGTCTAGATGCCTAGACCACTTTCTATCTATGACCTTTCTCTCTCACTGAGGGAAAGATGAATCTGAGATCATATTCTATGATTTATAATAATTTTCTAATTCTGTAATGTGCTTTTCAAATACTTCTAGATCAGTTGAGAGTGATCATGTGTATTCTGAACCCACTATTCTTAACCAGTTAATGTATGCAGCTACTCCTTCCCCTAAAAACCTCAATTTCACATATTAATAAAGCCAATCTTGTGGGCTCTGGGTACCTGCACTATGGAACTTTTCCTTCTCAAAAGTGTCTTAGCCTTTTTTCATTGGAAAAGTATAGAGTTCTTTCTGTATCTAAAAATCCTGGTCATTTCCCTTTGGGGAAATAATTCTATAATGCAAATGGATCCTTTCAGGAACACTAACTCTAAAAGGATAAATATGTGCATAAATAATAATTTCAGGACATATATTATAACTTCTTTAATGATCTACAGTATGAAAGGAATTCAAGGTCATGGAAAATTACTTGCAACTGAGGGAATGAGATGTCCAGAGAATGTAACATGTTACCTGATGCTTAAAGAATATTATGTAATATTGAGCTATTTGGAGATAGGGATCAGGGATAGACTCCCAATCCCTGGAACACAAATAGCACAAACAGCAGCAGCACATAGGTGTGTAAAGTGGTGGTGATACTGATACTTCATATGAAATGCATGAAAAAAAAATAATAGCCTTACATGTTAGCCAAAGGAGCTCAAAATAGTTGGTAGTTGGGAAATAGTTTGAGTTGGGAAAAAAATAAAACCTGTTGTTCAGGAGGGTTCATCTGTCTTAGCATATAAGAGTATAAGTATATAAGAATAAGGAGCTAGAGAACAGAGAAACCAATTAGATTTTTTAATAATCCAGCTGAATGTATTGAGGGTCTGAGTGAGGGTAATGGAAGTCAGACTGATGGAACACAGGTTACTCGAAAAGAATTGGTAGTATTTTTCAGTAAGTTGAATGGCAGTAGCTGGGGGAGGATGAGTATTCATTTACCAACAAGATGTTTAGGTAGAGATGTTTAGCATGCAAATGAACAGATGAGGTTAGAGTTTAAGCATGAAAGAGAATTGAAAGTAAATCCATATAGGGGTAAATGTAAACTCTAAAATTGGTCATGGCTGGGCAAAGTTGGTAGAGAAGACAGGTTGGATCCGGTTTATTTTAAAATAGAAAAGTATTAATAAGTGGAAAGGAAGACTCTAGAAAGATAAAGGGTTAAGATGCAAGAGAAGACTATTTCATGAACCAAAGAAAGTGGACAGATGAGATGAAAAAGTAGAAAAGTAACTCGAAGGAAGACAGAATAGCTGGGGAAACATTGAGCGTAAGAGAACAAAATTAGTAATTAGTTTTTTAACCTCCACAATTTGGGGTTAATGAATGTTAGTGAATTAGTAAATAATTTTAGAAGTAGGTTTTCTCTCCAAAAGAAATGATTACTTTCAGGTATACATTAGTAACTTGAGTGTGTTTATAAAAGTTGTCCTATTAGTGTATTTGAGAAAAATGTTTTAATGATTACATAATAGTGATAAGGATACCTATATACATGGACTTTCTTTTGTAATTCTCAGGGTTTCCTGAGAACTTATCTCCTTTCCTGTTGTATTCGTTATCAAAAATGTGTCTATCTTTCATTCTGTTCTCTGCTTGCTCCTAACTGAATTAGTCACCAAGTGATAGCTTCTAAATATTTTTCTAATTAATTAATTTGAGGCTTCCTAGACATGACTTTTTATATCTAATATATTTTTTTCAAAATCCCACCTTCTCACAGCTGTGAGTTGGTTCAGCTCTTTATCATTTCTTTAACATATTATTGTTTTAGTCTCCTTTTGGTTTTGTCAGTATACCTGGAATTGATCAGGCGGGCTAACTCAAGCCGATATGGCAGAAATGAATGATACTGTCAAGAATTGCCCAGAATTCCCTATCTTATTTTTTCTTAAAGTAGTTGTGGGAAAACGAGTTATAATTGGAAAGTTAAATTCGTTAGTGAACCTGACATCAGAACAAGGACAATTAGTTAGATCATGTTCAAAGATTATCACCGTGTTGGGGCACCTGGGTGGCTCCGGCAGTTAAGCGTCCTACTCTTGATTTCTTCTCCAATCGGGAACTCAGGGTCATGAGATCTAGGTCATGAATGAGATCAAGCCTGGTTAGGACTCCACACCCAGTTTAAGATTCTGTCTTTTCCACTGTCCCTCCCCTGCTCTTGTGTGCAGGCGCTCTCTCTCTCTCTCTCTCTCTCTCTCTCTCTCTCTCTCTCTCTCTCTCTCTCTCTCTTTCTCTTTCTCAAAAAAAAAATCATCACCATCTTGATAATGTTCTCTTTTCTTCCATATAATGCAGTCGATTGCTTTCTTAGCAGCTTCCTTTCATGTTAATTTCTAGTCCTGTGTTTGCAGGAGCTATGTCCCAGTTACCTTGATGATTAAACCTGGAGTTAGAAACCATGTCTTATGGTGAGCTGCTTCTATATATGGCCTGTATTGCTTGTTTCATACTCAGAGGGTCATTTTATTTAAGCATCTCTGGATATATGTATGCGCCTGTTCCTGATAGGTGGTATTTTTTATATAATAATCGCTAGGTATTTGGAATTATACTTCTCAGACTTTTTCACATTATGCTTATAATATTTGGAGAAACTAATATTTCCATCCAAAAGATGTATAAAAAACTAATATTCAAAGTTGTTTCTGGATATGTCAAGATTCAGAAGACCAAAAATCTTTAATCCATTCTGGCAGTAATAGGAAATCTGATTTTTCTACCCAGATCAAGTCCTAAAGAAATTATGGAAAGAAAATAAATCGGTGTTAAAGAAGATAGGAAAGACATGAAGGAAGATAATAATAATTTGAAACAAAGTAAATATTTAAAATAAATAAGTAGAGGGGCATCTGAATGGCTCAGTCCATTAAGCATCTGACTCTTGATTTCAGCTCAGGTCATGATTTCACAATTCATGAGATCAAGCCCCACGTTGGTTCCAGCACAGAACATGCTTGGATTCTCTCTCTCCCTCTCTCTCTGCCACTCCCTCACTTGCTGTCTCTCTAAAAAATAAAAAAAATGATGAAAAACGTAAGTAGAAATTTTAGTTATGGAAAACTGTAATAGTCAAAGTAAAGAACACAGTGGATAGTACAAATAACAGTAGATACAGTGAAGAACAAAGTAATTAATGGGTTTTATACATATTTAAAACAAAAACGATATAGTATGGAGGATAGAAGTAGAATCCAGATAACAGGAGCTCCAGCAAGGGCAAGAGAGAAAAATGGAGAGGAGGAAATAATCTGATGAAATAATAGAAATAAACTTGATTTAAAAAAAAAAAAAAAAAAGAGAAATCTTAGTTTGAAGTGGCCCATAGAGGGCAAAGAAAAAAGAGGGAAGGAAACATTCTTATCTAGACACATTATAGGGGGAATTTTAAAAATCTCACAGACAAGGAAAAAATTCTAAAACATGGGCTGTTAAGATGAAGTCTTTCTTGGAGAGAGATGTGCAAGGACTACATAAAAGTAACTTCAGTTCCGAGGAGGTGCTGCACAGTATAAAATGTCTAGATTTAACAGCTAATTAGCATAGCAAAAAAATTGGAAATACTGAGAGTATAAAGATTACAGTTATGTTTCTTGCAGCATTTCCTGGATTCAATTACCAAATGATATTTAGGAAGCTTACCTAGCAACTTGGAAATAGATCCGTGATGTGTTTTCCCTGACCCCAAACCCAGTACAAAAAATTGTATGTATATTATGCATAAAATAACATATACGTGGCACAGAGGATTATCAGTTTCTTATTGTTTTCATGGTGCTCAAATTCTATTGGAAGAGTCAGAAATATAAATGAATAATTGCAGAATAAAATGTTAGGCAAAATTTTCATGGTGATTATGTTAAAAAATACATTTGAGAATAGTTTTTTCTTATCATCATTTTAAAAAATAGGTTATGGTCATTACTTATATGTATTCATAGACAACCTTTAATGAAGAATAGGCAATGGTTTTAATAGCTGCCACATCTAATAAGGTTATGTTCTTCATTTTAATTAGCAATTTTGTGTTCTTACTAGGCCTTCCTTCCAATTTCTTTAAGCTAAGAAACAATAGGAAAAATATCACTGTGTAATGTACTTAGTGATGTTTGTTATCTCAGCTTACGATTGATACTAACTTCAGGAAGTCTTATTTCTTCTTAGTTGGAATACTGTCCTTTATTAACTTGACCACCTGTATTTTTATCCTTCATCTGAGCTTAGGCGTTTCCAGAGAATACAGGTTACGCCACATCCACACGCATATCCTTGCGGATTTGTGACACTAGCCTTGACCGACCTTTACATTGCTTGGCAGTGTTGACACGCATCTCTAGGAAACTCTCTTTTTGCCATGATTGCTTGTGTATTAAAACTTCTACTGCCGGTGAAAGTTTCATCTTTTAGTCCCCCAGTTCTGCAAACCTACTTGATTTGTATCCATCTTCTTTTCTTCTCTCTCCAGTCCTGCTTGCAGTCCAAGGCTAGTCTTTTCTCATGCTCTACATCTCACCCTTCTGTGCCCGCTCAGACGCCTTGTCATGTTAGTTTCTTTACCCTCTCGCCGTCACTTTTCTTTCCCATCTGCATCTAAACAAGCTCCCATGTCCCTCCTCTCGAAAAACACAAAAGAACTCAAACTCCTTTCATCCCACATTCCTGTTCATGTACCCACCCCTCCAACTGTTCTACCTCCACTCACTCATTTTAAGATTTTCTCTTTGCTTTGGTTGATATGTCTAGGTGTGACTTTATTCTAATTAGGACCTCTTTGCTTCCTGATTGAGAGAGAATTCATGTTGTTTTTTTTTTAATGTTTATTTATTTTTGAGAGAGAGAGTACGAGTGGGGGAGGTACAGAGAGAGAGGAAGACACAGAATCTGAAGCAGGCTCCAGGCTCTGAGCTGTCAGCACAGAACCCCAACATGGGACTCGAACCCACGAACTGTGGATTCAGATTATGATCTGAGCTGAAGTCAGACACTTAACCCACCGAGCCAGCCTGGCACTGCGAGAGAATTCATGTCTTTATCAGTTCTGGACACAACTGTAGCCATTATATTTTAAGGTATTTTTATTTTTTCTTTTTATTGTAGAGAGAGCACACACACAAGCAGGGGAGAGGGGAAGAGGGAGGGGAAGAGAGAGAGGGAGAGAGAGAATCTTAAGCAGGCTCCATGCTTAGCATGGATCCCAAAGTGGGGCTTCATCCCAGGAACCTGGGTGTCATGACCTGAACCCAACTCAGGGGTCTGAAGTTAGCCAGCTGAGCCACCTGGGTGCCCCTGTGGCCATTGTGATCTTCCCTATTCTTTCTGCTCCTTAGTAACTTTTGTTAGACATATTTGGACTTTGATTCTGTCCTCCATGTCCCTTAACCTTTTATAATTTCCATATATTAATTTCTCTGTGCTGTATCTGGATATTTTTTCCATTTTATTTGTTTATTTTGAGGGAGAGAGAGCGAGCAGGGGAGGGGCAGAGAGAGTCAGAAAATCCAGGCAGGCTCTGCACCATCAACGCAGAGCCTGATGTGGGGCTTGATCCCAGGAACTATGAGATCATGACCTGAGCTGAAATCAAGAGTCAGACGCTTAACCAACCAAGACACTCAGGTGCCCAGGGTAATTTCTTTTGATCTTTTTTTGTTTACTCATCATCTCTTTAGCTATGTTGATTTATAATTTTACCTGCCTAATGAGTAAAGATTTTTAGTGAATGTGTTTTTCAAGTTTTAGAATTCTTTTTGTTTTTTTTCTAAATGGACCTGGTCTGGTTTGGTTTTTCTTTCTCTCTCTTGTTTTTAAGAACATGTAGCTCTTTTCTCATGTAAAATATTTTTATTTTCAAACAATCTCAAACTTAGAGAAAAGTTATTAGTATAGAGAACTGTATCTTCCCAAACTATTTGAGAGTAAGTTGCAGATATAGTGCCACATCAGCCCTGAATACTTCCGTTTTTTATTTATTTTATTTTATTATTATTTTTAATGTTTATTTATTTTTGAGAGAGAGAGAGGACGGAACAGAATCTGAAGCAGGCTCCAGGATCAGAGCTGTCAGCACAGAGCCTGACACATGGCTTGAACTCTTGAGCTGTGAGATCGTGTCCTCAGCTGAAGTCAGACGCTTAACTGACTGAGCCACCCAGGTGCCACTGAATACCTTAGTTATTACAAGCAAGGACATTGTACTGTAAAATCACAATACAGTGATCAAGAACAGGAAATTAATATCGCCGTATTACTACCATCTACTCTTCCGATGCCATTCAACTTTTGACAATTGTCTCAACATTTTACAGGCTACTTATTTTTGGGTTCGGTTAGTTTTTTGTTTTTTTTGTTTTTTGTTTTTTTTTTTCATTATTAGAGTCATGGTATTTTTTTTTTTTTTGGAGCATGATATCATAGATGTGATCTTTCCGTTGTATCTATCAGATGACACATAATCAGGCATTTCCAATGAAAAGGTTTTCTTTTCCCTTTTGTAATTATATGTATTGTGGAGTTGACTATGAGACATACATACATACATACATACATACATCCCATTCCTCATCATACTTTCAGTTTGTATCAGTGTGGACTTACAGATTTGTATGGGGTATGCTCCATTTATTGTGATGCTCAAATTGTTCACAGTTTAGCTAGTGGGAGTCCCTTTAAGCTGGCACAATTGTCCCCATTCATTATTCTTTGAACATTTAGTTTCTGGCATTGCAAGTATATTAGGCTTCTATCGCTGCCGTAACAAATTACCACAAAATTAGCAACTTAAAACCACTCAGATTTATTAGCATGCAGTCAGATGTCTGGGTTCAGTTATCTGGTTGCTCTGTTAGAGTCTCACAAGGCTAAAATCAAGGTGTTGGCCAGCTGGGCTCTTACTATCAGGAGACTCTGGGATTAATTCCCTTCCAAGCTCATTTAGGTTGTTGGCAGAATTCAGATTTTTCCTTGCAGTTGCAGGACTGGGGGCATCATTTCCTTTCTGGCTGACAGCTGGGGGCATCCCTTAGCTCCTGAAGGCTTCCATCCCATCCTTTCACATGTC
This sequence comes from Paguma larvata, assembly GCA_030068075.1. Lineage (NCBI taxonomy): Eukaryota > Metazoa > Chordata > Mammalia > Carnivora > Viverridae > Paguma > Paguma larvata. Next base: position 117,980,294 of record CM057828.1, on the reverse strand, counting down.
CCTACATTTTAGGGTCAGCAAAGGTGAGTTGAATCCTTTGTAACACGTAGAATCTCTCCGACTTCCTCTTCTGTTGCGTCTCTCTTGTTTTCTCATCTGTTACATCTCTCACTGACTCTTTGGCCTTTGCCTTCTGGTTTTAAGGGGTTCATGTGATTACTCTGGTCCTACCTACATAACCCAAGATAATCCACCTGTTTTAAGGTCAGCTAATCAGTACCTTAATTTAATCTGTCAAGTCTCTTCACAGTAGGGCCTCGATTAGTGTTTGAGTAATTAGAGGAAGGGAGCCTTGGGGGGGAGGGTGGACGTCATGAGAATTCTGCCTCCCACAGCAGGATCTGCCGGGTTCCTCTTTTATATAGAGAGTGTTCTTGAGTCCTCTGCTTAGTCATTTAGTTTCTTTGTCATTTAAAATATTTGTCTTATAATTTTTATTTGCTCTATTTTCTTTTTAAGGTTCTTGGAGGTCAGTCAAATAACGTTTGTGTCTGCTAATTTGTGATCCATTGGATTGTTTTCATCTGTGTTTTCTAATTTTGGATTGTGAACTCATTTTATAGCCTGCACCGAGGCTGTATCCCTTCAGAGAGGTTTTGCGTTTGCTTCTGCTGTGTACTCAAGTGACGGTACCTGCGCCTGGTCATGTCTGATGTTAATTTAATGTTTGGGATTTATCAGACTAGGCACATATGTAAATTCAAACCCAAAACTTGGGGTGCCTGGATGGCTCAGTTGTTTGAGTGTTTGACTCCTGATTTGGGCTCAGGTCATAATCCCAGTGTCATGGGCTCAAGCCCTGCGTTGGGCTCTGCACTGAGTGTGGAGCTTGCTTAGGATTCTTTCACTCTCTCTACCCCTCACCCCAGCTCGCTTGCTCTCACTCTCTCTCTAAAATTAAAAGAAAAAAAAAAAAAAAAAGAATTTCAAACCCAAAACCTATTTGAAGGCAAAGCTGTGGCTATAAATTCTAAGTGCAGACTTTTCATCCCCTGTCTAGAGCTTAAATCTAATTGGACGAGCTTCCTTGTCCTCTCTCTATGCTATAATTTTTGTGTTTTGTGTTTTGTAGGGTTTTGGTAGGGGGAGTGGGAGCAAGGGCTGGTCTGTCTTTCCCTAGAAGTGTAGCTCTTGGAAGATCTACTCTATGTAACCAAAGTCTTACCAGTTTTAACTTTTCAGCCATTGGAGGCCCGGAGTGTCATCTTTTCTTCTTGTGGATATTAAAGCCGAAGCTCCAGAGTGACTGACACAGGCTGCCTTCTCCAGGGAAGCCTGTTAAAGCTTTTCCCTCCTCATTCATAAGGATTTCCCTCACTACCTAATGGGCTCAGCTATTCATTTTCAGGGCATTTTAATTGGGGAGGTTTTTAGGTTGTCTGGTCTGCCTCACTGCCAGAAATAGAACTTCTCCCGCTGATTTATTTTTCAAACCGCCTTCTATTGGCTCTACAACTACTACTCTACTCAGCCTGCAACTAGTTTCCACGTTGCCAAATCGAGTGACTGCTTTTCAGTCTTTATCCTAGATGACTTCTTAGCATATCTGTTTTTGTTCAGGACTTTCTGCTACTGGAAGCTCCTCTCCTGTTCTGTCCCTTCCTTTCCCCTCCCATCCTGCTCCTGTCCCTTTCTTTCCCTTAACTCTTCTCTCCTAATATTATACTTAACTTGGTTATCCTATCGTTTTGACTGTTTCTTAACTAGTTTTTTGTTTGTTTGTTTTTACTTCTCCTTTATCCTAATTTAGTGTTGAAATTCCTTGGGGCTGAATCCTGAGCCTCTGCTTTTCTCCAAAATTCTCACCAAATTTAAGTTGCTTAACACCTTTTGTCTACAGTATTGCAATAACTACTTAAATTATCTCCCCGATTCCACTCTTCCGTGGTTTTTCATGGCATTGTTCGCACTGTATCCGAGATGATCTTTTTAAAAATAAAGTTCTAATCATGCCACTCTCTTGCTTAACACACTTTAATGGCTTTCTAGTAGGATGAAAGTGCAAAGTCCTCTTTGACCTGCAAGGTTCTACGTAAGGTGACTCTTGGAGTGACTTCGAGCTTTATCTTAAGCATTTTATTTCATTGCTTATTACACTACACTGGCTATATCTTTGTATGTAAGTCACAGAGTGGATTCTGTCAAACAAAAAATACAATTTGTTGGATATGTACAGTTATTTTAGAGAACTAAAGGAAAAACCCCATCGCAGACCTCTGGGAGGATAGAAATAGGGTAGACTCAAGGGCTAGGTAAACAAGGATTAATAGAGTCCTAGTATTGCTACCATTAGACTAACAGGTCTGACCATTTTCTGCCCTCGTGTATATGCCTTCATGATCCAGATTCCCAGGAGAGTCTGTTACGGCTTGGGTCACATGTTTATCCCTAGGCCGAGTGTATGAAAGGGAGGAGGAGTACTTCCCTGGTAGAAAATAGAATGTTATTTGGACACAAAATGGGAAACAATTCTGGGCAGGTAAACACAACAGAAGTGGTCTCTCTTCCTTTTAGTTGATGTGTCACTTCGTCACAGCAGCCTACTCTGCTGACCTTAATTCAGGTACCCCGTAGATCTTTCACAGGACACTCTGCCTTTCATCATCCCGCTCGCATCTGTGTGCTTACCTACTGTCTGCTTCCATCACTTTAAGAACCATGGATGCAAGGGTGATACCTATTTTCTTTATTTGTAGTATCTTCATCTAGTATTTTGTCTGGGTATATTAGGCAATAAATAATTGTAGAATATTGCAAAAACAGTCAATTATGCAATATTCATTTGATTATGTCAAAATAACACTCAGAACATTTGTAAAGATTTTATAATGAAATAGGGAAATACGTTAAGTGTAGAAGTATTAAAAATGTTTAATGTCACACATAGGCAGCTATATAAAGCTAAACAAAACCATTAACTATATACCAAAAGGTTGAAAATACATAAAAATGTCAACAGTGTTTGTGAATGAATTTTCCCCTACTTTTCCATTTACTTAGGATTTTTAATAATTAGCATGTATTATTTTTATAGGTAAAGTCAAAGGGAGCAATACAGAATTGATCATATCTATGTAAAAATAGAGCAACCTAAGAGTAGTTAATACTTGCCTGACAAGATTTAGGAACACCTATATTCCATCAAGTTGGCCAAGAGTCTCAGGAAAGAAAGCCCTTTTTCTAAATTTTATTTTACCCTCTCTGAATAATAAATGTATTACTCGTATAGAGACATTCCACAGTCTAGAAAGGGAAAGCCAAAATAATGCTGCTATGCACCAGTCGCCAAATGGGAAGGATATTAAGGCAACATTTACAGTGGAATCTTCTATTGTTGTGTATGTATGATTCTATTTACTACTTTTAGCATCATTAGATATTCTTCCTTCTTTATAATATGGCTACCGTTTATCAAATGTTTACTGTGTGGTAGAGAGCATACCGATAATAACAGTACATGTATTAGTCAATTCTTGCACCAGCCCTGTGAAATATTGGTGCCATTTTCACTCTATAGATGAGGTGTACTAGGTCCAGAGAGGTTATTTGCATGAGGGAGCAGGATTTGGACTTCTAACTACTCTCACACCTTATTAACCTCCAGAAAACACTCTTCAGTTATAGGATATGGGTTAGGGATAACATAGCAGGTTTAGTCATTTACTAGGTTAAATATTCCTCAGGACTACCCCATTCATTTACTCTGGTTCAGTGCCGAACAAACAGCTTGATGTGGTACTGATTTGACCTCCTAGGCAGTTTGAAATTGGGAATTGGTGTTGGGGAGGATTAATATTTATGTCACTGGTCATGTATAGTTCTGTCTTATGTAATGTTTTTATGTAATTGCCGTGGGCACACTGATAGAGGCTTAGATCTCAACAGTGTTTTCTCGGCTCTGCCTACCCTATACTGTTCTTCCTAAGATCACATTTATCTCCATATTTCCAAATCCGATGGACGTTTTCAGTCGGTGTCTTAGTTAGCCATTCAGCATCATTTGATACCAATGATGTGCCCTCTCTTTAGACCCTTTTCTTGGCTTCAGGGACACTGCACTCATGGTTTTCTTCTTACCTCGCTGATCTCAATTTTCTTTACTGATTTCTCTTCCACTGATCGTGCTTGAAATGTTGGAGGTCTTCAGGACTTAGTCCTAGACCAACATTTTCCTCTTTAGAAGCAAAAATGCACTTTCCATTCCAGTTTTCACACCTTAGTAAATGGTACTTCTAACCACTAGCCAGTTCATTCATAATACTTTTCTTTATCTACCAAATGTAGCTAAATATCAAGTTGAGTGCATCTGACTTCTAGGTGTACTTCAGATCCATATCATTCCAAGCTTTTCCATACCACTACCTTAGTCCTGAGGGACATAACCTTTTATCTAGATTGTGGAATAGCCTCCTAAATGACCTTTTTGTTTCCACTCTTCCTCTTTTCAATTCATTTACTACATTTAGAGGGATGGTCTTCTGAAAAACCAAGTCATGTTGTATTTGCCTTCGGTGTCTTCCCATTGATCTTAGTGTAAATTCTGAACACCTCTACATGGCTTGCGGGGTCCTGTGTGATCTGTTCCGTCCCTTCTCTCCAGCTTTGTCTTCTGCCACTCTCTCCGCTATGCTTTATCCATATTACCTTATTTTTCTTTTTTCTATTTCATTATCGATTTGAACAAGCTTTTCTACTTTGTTCACTTAACACCTAACTGTCTGAACTTTAGGTCTTGGCTTAAGTATCATTTCTTTAGACAGATACTTTCCGCTTACTAATTTGTCATTCTCATGATACTCTTTCTCTTCAATCACAGCACTTGTTACAATTTGTAGTTATGTGTTTGTTTTAATGTTTGCCTCCCTAGTTAACTTGTAAATTCTTGGAGAGCAGAGATCTTGTCTGTCTTCTCTGTCATGTTCCCTACTTTCCCTGCTCATAGCACAGTGCCTGTCTTCTAGTAGACACACAATAAATACTGGGCGGATGGATGGAGGGATGGATGGATGGATCAGTACATCATTGCCAACCTCTGTATCATTCTATATCTTTGTGCCTACTCTGTATCCTGAACAGATGAATGTCAGGTATTTTCCTAGAGTTTATGTATTAGAGGATTCAGTTCTATTTAACTCAATGAATATTACCTTGTTTTGGATTAAAATAACATAGATTGTGAAAGATGGAATTAGAGTAAGTTAAAATGAAAGCAGGTACAGAACAATTTAAGGAGATCATTTACCTTTTGAAAGATCTAGAGGTCATAGGAAATTGTTTGTTCATACTGTCTCAGTAATACCCTGAGGTATGAGGGAGTTTAGGAGAGTCAGTGATCTCATCCTCAAAAAAAGATTTAGATATTTATACTGCCTGCCTTGATAAGAAAAGAAAATTGTATCTGTTCTATTTATAGTAGTAACCTGGGTACCAGACACAGTTTCAAAGTGTGTGCGCCACATTGCATATTTAGTGGTGCAGTTTCCTATGTAAGTATGCTCTAATGCAGTGTAAAAACAGCAGATACACGTTTAGAGATGAGAGGTCCTCAGTCACCACAGTTTTGCTTCTCAGTATTGCACTTTTATGATATATTGTTGGATGTAGTAATGATATTTTCAATTTTGAAAAAGTATTAGGGACATTAGAGGGCCTGATAGTTTTAATACTGTTTTTTCCTGACTTAAACCTAAAGTTTTTATTAGAGCAATAACTCTAAAATAGTTATGGCTACCTTTATGGAGACTCACTGTATATTAGGTACTCCTAAGATGTCCTCAAATAAAAGTCTTTGAGGCAGTGATTACTTGTTTTTAAAAAAAATTTTTTTAGGGCGCCTGGGTGGCTCAGTCGGTTGAGCGGCTAATAGGCTCAGGTCATGATCTCGCGGTCTGTGAGTTCGAGCCCCGCGTCGGGCTCTATGCTGACGGCTCCGAGCCTGGAGCCTGCTTCAGATTCTGTGTCTCCCTCTCTCTCTGCCCTTCCCTTGCTCATACTCTGTCTCTATGTCTCTCAAAAATAAATAAATGTTAAAAAAATTTAAAAAAATTTAAAAAAATAAAATAAAAATTGTTTTAATGTTTTTATTTATTTTTGAGTGGGGAGGGGCAGAGAGAGAGAGAGAGAGAGAGAGAGGGAGACACAGAATCCAAAGCAGACTCCAGGCTCCAAGCTGTCAGCACAGAGCCCGACATGGGGCTCAAACTCAAGGACCGTGAGATCATGACCTGAGCCGAAGTCGGACGCTTAACCAATTGAGCCACCCAGCTGGCCCAGTGATTACTTGGTTTTATAGAGAAGAATATGGAGGCTTAGAAAGCTTAAGTAATATCATTCAGATCACATAGTTGAGAGAGCCAGGATTTTCGTCTCAAACACTTGTTCCTGTTTTTCATTTTGTTTTTTGTTTTGTTTTTTTAGCATGCTGTCTCCAGTTAACTTAGTTTTAAGAGTTGGAAATTCTATGTATGCTTTCCACCATTAAAAAGTTATATTATTCTCATTCTGCCTTCAATTTAAGGTACTTTGCTGCAAAGGCTGAGTTCAAATGCTTCTCTCTGGAACTCCTCCACTCTGGTTTCTTCCTCTGAACTCACTCATCCTTCATGTCCTGTGTCCTTATGATACCTAGCATTTCTTTCCTGTATATAATAGATTAAGAATACGTATTAGTTCTGCTGCGAGACTATTAATTCTTTGAAGGCAAAATTCCTTTCTGCTTTTTGTTATCTTCAGTGCCTTCTTTTTTTTTATTTTAATAATAAGAACCTCAATAAATATTTGTTGAATGAATGATGAGATAACTTTTTTAAAAATGTATATTTCCCAAGTGTGTGTCTTTTGGAATATAAAACTCATAAGCTTCATTTGCATGTTTCCTCTTTTCTTTCCTTCACAGCCAGACGTCTTAAAAGAGCTAATTTTGCCAAGATTTATTATCTTATTTGGTGACTCCTTTTTCTGGCCTGTCTTTAAATGACCAGTGGAATCATTTGACCTATTCCTTTGAAATTCTCTAGTGGTTCCTAAAATTCTCTTAGTTTCCTTATTTTGTTCTTGGTGGTCTTTTTTTGTCTACTCTTTCAGTGGTAACGTTCTGTAGGAGTTCGTCTTTGGTCCTCTTTATCACGCTGAGAACTTTGTCTCGGCGATTTCAGTTTTTCATTCCTTGGCTCTGACCAGCTTCCATATCAGAAGTTGTAAATGACAAGTTCACAGGGGCCAGGTACGTGACATAACTGAGGAAGTGAAGAAGAAGGAATGACAGGACTCTGGTGGATTAAAGAATCTGTGCCCTGACCAAGCTCCACCAGGTTGTTGCTATGTCAGAATTTGTTGTCCAGTATTGACAGAGCTTCAGTTTTTCGGGAGAAATTAGAATTCACTTTTAAATGTGAAGTTTTCAATGTTTCTAAATATGAACTAGTTTAAGATTTCAAACCCAGCGCAAGCCACCAGAAAGCCTTTTTGAGTGTTTACTCGTGCTAACTTTATTATTCTTCTGACTTCGGGATTTGTATCTCCACACCCGATTTTCCTGCTGAGCTTCAGGCTGATCCTGTTCTGTTCTGGACTGTAGAGGACTTCTGTGCCCCAGAGGCATGTCAGAGACCGTGATGGTCAACCTGCCCTTCAGTCTTGTCCTAGGAAATGCTTGCAGTTTTAGAATCGGGCAGCTGGGAGTTTGAATCCTGATTCTACCATCTACTAGGTCACTAAGCAAATTAATTTCTTCTTCTTTTTTTTATGTTTATTTATTTATTTTGAGAGAGAGAGGAGTACAAGCAGGGGATGAGCAGAGAGAGAGGGAGAGAGAGAAAATTCCGCCGGGCTCAAACTCACGAACTGTGAGATCATGACCTGAGCTGAAATCAAGAGTTGGATGCTTAACCAGCTGGGCACGCAGGCGCCCCAGCAAATTATTTCTTAAAACTTCCGCTTGCTGTAGTGTAAAATGGGAGTAACATTCACCTCACTGGGCTATTAGGCCCGCATGGTGACCTACATGTAGTAACCAAATACAATACTCGATGCTCCCACTTGCAACTCCTGTTTCAGTGAGTGGTATCACCACATGCCCACTTACTGGTACTTAAGAATTTATAAATTTGACCCCTCCCTCTTACTTATTCTTGAGGTCCTGTTAGGTACCAGTCGTATGAAGTCTCCTTTCAGAATATACCTTCACTACTATTACTTTAGTTTAATCTCTTTTTTTTGCTCCTCAATATTGTTGTAGCAACCCTTACACAGCTTTCGCAGTCTCTCTCAGATCCCCTCCCCAGTCTGTTCTCCACTTGTGCCACTGATGGATGTCTTGCTTAAACATCAATCCGATCACACCAAGCTTCTGCTTACAGTCCTTCAGTGGCTTCTTGTTGTCTCTAAAGTTTTAACGTTTTAGCTTTTAATGCCTCGATCTGCTTCCTGCTTATTTTTTTAGCCTCATTTCTTGCGTAAGCTATACAGATGGTACATACATGTTCTTATGTTTCTTCCTCAGACCACCCTTCACCTCGGTTCTACAGCTCCTTTAGAAATTAGCTTTAAAGGCATCCATCTCTTCCAGTAAGTTTTTTGACCCTCACCCTCTCGCCTCAGGTCTGGGTTATATACCCCTTTTTATGTGCTCAGAGCCCCTGAGGGTGTGTCTATCATAGCACTCTTCACAGTCTTTTGTAATAGTCTCTTTTTTCCACTAAGCTTCTTGAAGGCGGAGACCACATTACTTGAATGGCTTTGTATCTCTAGGGCTTAGAATAACGTCTGGCAAACAGTGAGCTCTCAGATGTTTGCGGAGTGGATGCATTTGTTGAATGAATAAATTATCTTTTTTTCTGGAGAAATTGTAGAAAAAGGATCTTAGGATCTTCAATTATTATTGTAAGGCCTTTAAAAATGTCCCAATCCCTTAATTTTTCTTGCTTGAAGATTATGGGTACTTTTATTTATTATGAATCAATAATACTTATGTTCTTTAGAACAAAGTAAATTGAACTGTTAATGTAAATAATTATCGTTGCTTTCAAGGGCTCTGGTCTCTAATTTTTCTTCTTTTAACTGCAACCTACTTGGATTCATTTTTTTCTTGCTTTCCTCTTGTTAACAGTGTCGACTTCTTAGGATCTTAGGATCTTATTTTCTCCCACCTTCCCAGGAGCCTTGGTTTAAATCAGGATTTCTCAGCTTCCGCACTGCTGACACTGTTTTACAGAGAATTCTTGGCTGTCAGGAGCCGCCGTGTGCATTTTAAGATGTTTAGTATCTTCCCAGGCCTCTATCTACCGTGGTAGTGCCCCCTAGTTTTGACGACATTATCACATGTCTCTGTGGAGCAGAAGTCATCCCTGACTGAGAACCCTGTTGCTTCGTAGCTAATCCTGTCTCTCACCTTTATCCTCTGTGGAGCAGATGAGCACATCTTTAAAAAACCACAATCTTTTTTTTTTTTTTTTTTTTCAGTAACTCCTCTTTCCCCTTAACTTTTGTTCATCATCTCTCTCCTTCCTCTTCCCATCCACTCCTCACAGTGAATTGCTTTCACCCAGTCCTCCCTCTCTTTCTGTCGTTTAACTCCATGGTGCCTCTGAAAGTGCTTTCGTGCCTCCATCCTTTTTTCCTGTGTCCTCGAAGTGACTGTTACCACCACCTCGTAGTCCACGTTGTCTCTCCCCGTCCATCCCTGCCCCTACTCATCCACCCCCTTCAGTCATAAAGTCTGTTCATTCTTCCTCCTGATTATCTCCAGAATCCACTTACTGATCTTTGAATCTCAAGTCTAGTTCTGTTCTATTTTAGTCTCTATATTGTAACCTGGGTGACCTTTCTAAAACATAGTCTCGTCCTATTTCAGGCCTCTCTCTCAGTCACGAATTCTGGGGCTCTAGCATCTGCATTTTGAAAAGCTTACCAGGTGATTTTTATGCAACTTTAATTGCTTCATTCTCCTTTTTTAGAAACATTTCTTTGCTGTTAGGAATTCTTAAAATACTTACTGTTATTTTTACAAAGCACTTCCTGATGCGATCCCAGTCATGTGGCAAAGCCATTTTTGTCCCCCCCCCACTCCCCCCAAAAAATACTTAGATTCTTTTAAACAAGTAATTTATGACCAGTCAATATTTAGTCAGTTATTAATACATCTTGTTTTTATCACCACCAATAAAATTTATCATTGAGAGGAGGGATCAGGAGGAAACGTGGGTGTCCTGACTTAAGTAAGTGTCTGTGACAGATTTGACAGCGAAGTTATTAGAAAATATTTAAATACTTTTTTTCCTTTCAGGTATTTATAACAGCAATGATGTAGCAGTATCCTTTCCAAATGTAGTGTCTGGCTCAGGATCTAGTACTCCTGTCTCCAGTTCTCATTTACCTCAGCAACCTTCTGGGCATTTGCAGCAAGTGGGAGCTCTCTCCCCGTCAGCAGCATCATCGGCCGCCCCTGCTGTTGCTACAACTCAGGTAAGTTCTTGCAGTGCTGGGAGGCGCCCTGTAGGTGGCTTGTCAGTTTGAAAGTGAATTCGATTGAAGAGGAAAAAATGAAACAGGGCTTCCTATAGGAGTTTATAAAATACCTCAATTTGTTTTGACATGTTAGTGGAAATGGTAGACATATTTACGTGGTATTTATGAGAGAGGACAAAGGAATACGTGGTCTTCAAGTGATTCTTTTCAGTTTCTGAGTTTCTAATTTCGTCCAAATGATGTAAACTGGTAACTTGGTGGAGACTTTTATTCTTTCTTTTAAAAAGTAGGACTTGGGGTGTCTGGGTGGCTCAGTTGGTTAAGCATCTGACTTTTGGTTTCGGTTCAGGTCATGATCTCACAGTTCGTGTGTTCGAGCCCCACGTCGGGCTCTGATGCTGACAAAGTGGAGCCTCCTTGGGATTCTCTCTCTCCTTCTCTCTCTTTCTCTGCCCCTGCCTCACTCTCTCTTTCTAAATAAATAAACTTAAAAAAAAAAAAATTAAAAGTAGGACCTTAAAAGTATGAACCAGTTTTGTGGTTTAAAAAATTTCCTTTTATAATTGTAAGAATCACAGAAATAATATATGATTATCTGCTGTCTAAATTTTCAAAAACCAATATAGGAGAATATAGGTTAAAGAGTGATTGATCCCTTTAAGTACTGTATTGTTATCTTCCTATCGGGAGAGAGAGAATGTACATGAGTATTACGAATACGTGACTCTGTTGGTGATTGTGCGTAAATTTATCCCTGTCTTTCGCTTTAGAACTGTAACTTCATAGGTCAGTAGTTTTTCAGGAATCCTTTAAAAGCAAGAGTCAGATCAGAAAAACCATAATCTTGTATTTTATAAATAGAACAGTAAATGGGCAAGGCTGTACACACACCTCTACTCCTCCCCCGCCCCCACCACTTCACCAAAGGTAGTAATTTAAAATTCCTAAAGTGTATAATTTTATTTGGAATTCTTTATAATTTTACTTTAACTTTATCCAAAGGTCTAATAGTAAGTCTTTAATGTTTGTTTATTTTTGAAGGAGAAAGAGAGACAGAGTGTGAGGAGGGGAGGGGCAGAGAGAGAGAGGGAGACACAAAATCTGAAGCAGGCTCCAGGCTCCAAGCTGTCAGCACAGAGCCCGACGCGGGGCTTGAGCCCATGAGCCATGAGATCACGACCTAAGGCGAACTCAGATGGTTAACCCAGGCACCCCACAGACACCAATTTCTAATTACAAACTATTAGTCATTTGTAAGTTGCTACAAATTTATGCTTTACGTACATGTTCATAATTTCCATTATACAGGCCTTTAGAACATATATGCACTTTTTGGGGCGCCTGAGTGGCTCAGTTGGTTAAGCATCCAACTTCGACTCAAGTCGTGATCTCACAGTTTGTGAGTTGGAGCCCTGCGTTGGGCTCTGCTGATAGCTTAGAGCCTGGAGCCTGCTTCAGATTCTGTGTCTCCCTCTCTCTCTGTCCCTGCTCTGCTCACACTCTGTGTTTCTCTGTCTCTCAAAAATAAACATTAAAAAAAAATGAAAAAAGATATGCACACTTTTTAAATATTTTCTGTAAGCTGTACTTCAAAGTACAGCATCAGTTATTTTTAAAGTACGTAATGGCTCAGCGCAGTCGCCATTATAATTAGATCAGGTATTAGAATAAACAAGAGACAGTTCAGCACAGGAAACCAATGATATGATTAGTGGTATCATGTTTGAAAATGAGAGTTAACTATGTGGTGAACCTCTCAACCTGAATAAGGGGAGTTTGACTAATTTAGGAGAGTTTTTTGTAGCTTATTTCACTAGCGTTGGTGAGGTAGGCAGCATAACAGGGGTGTGGGGTTAGAGAGGGTGAAAGGATAAATGAGAGAATGCTGCTTGTAAATAGTTTCATCTCTTTTAATTAAGTGTAGCCATATGCTGTTGATAGCTTTCTATCCTCGGACAAAGTCTCACATGAACATTTTCAGTGTGCGTTCTTCTTTTCTTTCTTTATAAAAGTCTGTTTTAATTACACTCTGGTTAATTCCAGGCTGAATTAAGCAAAAATCTCATTTCTTCTCATTCATTATGTTTGTGGTTTTGGGGGTTGGCATTAGGGAGGTGGATGGGGGAAGTGGTGGTGAAGAGAAATTTATAGCTAGAGGGAAAATTCCACTTAACATATGACTCAACTGAAGAACAAAGAAATCATAGTTGCAAGTAATCCAGGATTCAGTCCAATTAAAATCCTTGCTGTTTATCCTCTTTCCATGTTCAGTAAGATGGGTCTCTTATAAATATGGTCATCTAGTTAGACTCAAACGCTGCATGCTGAGACAACTGCACCCGTGATTCTGTCTAGCGGAAAATGCTTTCTGCCTCCAAGCCGAAGCTTACTGGCCCGGCTTATCTGGTGCTGCGGTAGCAGCCGTCCGTCTCCAGGCAGCTGAGGCACACTGACCTCTCGGCTGAGCTGAGGGCAGAACTACTTCAGTTTAGCTGCCTGAGAGAACAGTATTGGTATCGAATGTGCAAAATGTGAATTTTCTAAGGAATGTGAGAGGGAAAGGATACAAAAATATTTAGAATGAATCGAATGTTTAGATAGGACCCTAAAAATTGGGATGTACTTGGTAATCAAATCTTCTCTTCAAATCGACAGGTTTATTTCTGTTTAACTCTCATAGAGGCCCTGTTTGTTTTCAGATTGCACAATTCATTGTGTTTAGGTAATCAAATCGTAGTCTGTTATTTAGGGTTTCTTTACAGGTAATCGATTAATGCTGTAAGTGGGTTAATTAAAATTACCAATATTTAAAATGTGATTTCGGAAGTCTTGTTACAGTTGTTAAGAAAACCATCACACTAGTGAGCAAGTAGTGTAGAAAATATAAATCAGATAATGGAAATGTTAAATTTGAATAATGTCTCCCCTCCACCCCCACCCCCCGCCCCTGCCAAATTTAATGAAAGTAGTAGTTTTTAGTGACTGGCTTGGTGCCAGCAGGATAAAAATCCAGGGGTCATTCTTGATCTTTCTGGCCTTGTTTTTTTAAGTAAGATAGACAGGTCTCTTGTTTGGCTTATTTGCTGTCTTAAGAATTGTTCCTTGGAAAGTGGTCAGAGAGGTAAGATCAGGAAGAGCTTAATAGAAATTAAAAACTGAGAATTGAATTGTGCTTTAATGGGGGAAAAAGGAGACACATGTAAAATTGTAGGGAAAAAAGTGATGCTTAGCAGCCCCAATTTGAAAAACCTTTTAAAAATGTTTGATTATCTAGTTTTCTATTCTTCAGTGTTAAGTCCTTTTGTTTTATTTATTTATTTTTAGAGTAATTATTCTTTCAGATAACAATATAGTTAATAGTTTTTAACGTTGTTAGGAGATAGAACTCCTGTCCATATGATTTATTTTGAACGATAGGCCCTGCCCTTGTATCGTGAGTAGAGGTATAGATTAGTTCCGTAGGTGTGCCATTAAGTTTTCATTTTGCCTTTCAGATTCCACTCTGTCTCCTAGTTCTATAGTCATTCTGTTTGTCTTTTGGGAAAATTCAAGCGCTTTTGTTTGAAGGATGATTCCTTTAATAGGACAGTTTTAAGACTGAATGTAATGAAAAATAGGTGTGTTTTCCGCATTCTAGGTTTTGCTTTTGGGCACACGCTTCATGAATATAATCCTGGTTCCTTGTTAACTCTGTCTACTCTTAGAAAAAAATAAATTTAAAGATAATTTTAGATGAAAGAACTTTCAAGCTTTATTTATGTGATATTTAGTAGATGCAGGTGTTAAGCATTTTTAAGGTACGGTAAATTTAATGACTAATATTTCGCACATTTCTGTGAGACTTTTGTTTCAGTCAGCTTTGAATAGTTGGTTTTCCAGTATGATAACTTCGTACTGTGTGTGTGTGGAGTTGTCTTAGATGTAGTCCTTGATTGCCTTTCAGATGATGTCTGATATGACATTTCCATTCTATTTGAGAAAATGCCTCAGTTTCCCAGGCAGATACACCTGACCTCAGAAGATCTCTGACTTGATTGGTCAGAATGAAAGTTCCCTCTTTTATGTTTTTTAAATAATTTCATAATGACTTATAATTTTAAGGCCGTTAATATTCTGAGCAAAATGGGTTTTCGTAAGTGCTTCGTAATGTCACTTGCTTTTGGCTGATGAAAAGGTTACATAACGGCGCAACATCGGGTGTCTAGTAAGTGGTGGAACTAAGTTTGGACGCAGGCAGTCTGACTCCAGAGCCTGCTGTCTTGTTTACTTATCACTACCATAAAAGTGAATCTCCCAGCGATGTGCCTCTGTGTCAAGAGGTGTGTCTTTGAAAATGTTAGGAATATTACTGTGTCAATTTGTGTGACACAATGCCAAATAGCAGAAATATGAGTCAGAAATCCATGATTCCAGGAGCTTCCCTACTTCCTAGTGTAACTGTGGGCAGGGCTTTTTAAATTTGTGGGTGTCAATTTTTTTCATGCATGAAACAAAATATTTCAAATATCTGTCCTACCTGCTATAGTGATGGGAACATTATGAAGTTCATAGGAGAGGAAGTACTTTCTAGACCATAAAGTACTCTGGGATTAAGGGTTATTACCCTGATGTTACAATTATTATAGGACCTAATTTTGACTGTTACAAAAACAGCCTGTTTACCAGTGAGATAAATTATACGGAAGCACTTACCTTACTAAAAATGGTATTAAAAATTTTGCTGTTAAGATTTGTAATTCCATGTTAACATAGATACATGAATTTTAGCCATTTTAGCTTCAGCTGTTGACTGAGGTCTTTCCAGTTCTTAAATTATTTCAATAGCTACTTTAGTCCTTAGGGACTAAATTTTTTCCCCAAAAGATGGGTAATGTATTGATTAGGTATTAAACAATTAGGAAACCTGCTTAGAGTTGGTTGGTTATTCTACAGGCCTGTTGTCCAATCATGAGTGTTCAGTGATGGTTTAACTACAATTTAATCCCTCCCACTACTTTATAGAAACTCAATTGTGGGGCATTTCAGCATTAGCCTAAACAATGGTTTTGAATACGTTAAGCTCCTAACAATTAGGGAGCAGTTTGAGGCATTGAATAATGTGGAATGATGCAATTGAACCTGACAGCTTTAACAGTCAGCCTACTCATGGGACCTGAAAGTTGTTCACACTTGGTTTCATCTCTCATCACACGCTGAGTATTAAAGCCTTACTGTGGGAGCTGACACAGGAATGGGGTCTGTTATCAGAATATGTTTCATAGTGCAAAGTTTGCATCGAGCTGGAGGATAGCTGAAACTTTCCATTGTTCTCTCATTTTTCCTGGAAACTTTTCTAGTCAAATTGTGTTTCCAAATTCAAAAAATGTATAAATTATCATTCAAATACTTGAATCCTTATTATATTTGCAGTATTGCTATGTTATCATAGAATACACAGATAAAATATTGTATAATGAGACATTTATACTATCTAGTTTTTCTTAAAAAAATATGTTTTAATCTTTGAAATCTAGTCATGTTAGTATCAAAATATAATTGATAAATTACATTCTGTAATGAAGTTAATTGGAAAAACGGAAGCCATAATAACTGATGAAAATAAGTTTTAAAATAACAAGTTAAAATTTAAGTGCTTACCATGTGCCACGGATTCTTTATAAGCCCTGTATACTAACTTAGTTAATTCTCACAATATTCTTATGAGGTGGGTACTGTTACTATCTCCGTTCTTCAGGAACGGAAATTGAAGACAGAGAGGTCTAGTACCTTGCCCTAGGTGAGAAAGCTTGATTTATGGCAGATACAGTGATAATGAAATTTTTTTTCTCCTAAGGATGTATATGAAATAGAAATTTTTAAAAGTAATATTCAATTTAGTGAATCCGGCAAGATTTTGGAAGAATATATTTTATATGTCAGGGTTGGAACGCTTGAAGAAGCTCTACTGTGTTTTGAGCTTGTTTGAATCATGTGACTTTAATGTTTATTGACAGGTTAATTGTGCATTTAAAAAATGCTTACTATAACTCCTGTATGATCAAAGTATAAAGTTTCATGTCCACCTCCAGGTGATGTATTGCTATGATACTTTCCAAAAGTGAAGTTTTTATAGGTTATATTCTTTCAACCCGAATTTTTGCTGTTTATTCTTTATTATTCTGCCTTTACCAATATTTGGGAGAAAAAATGCCAAAACAACAACAAAACAACAAAACAACATCCACTTTTAAGTCTGATATTCAAATAACTGAGTAGGCTCAGTCTGACTTTTTTCCTTCAAAGTCTCACTCTTTTAGGAGGAGCCAAGTGCCTAGGAATTTGGTAGAGTTGCTTTACAGCTAGAGTTCTTTTAAAATTTCTCTGTGGGCATAAGCAGACATTTGAAATATAGGAGATGAACTATTAACAGCAGGGGAAATTTTAAGCTGAAATGTCATTTTAATCTTGTTAATATTTAAACATGGTCTGTGAGTCTACTTAGGAAACACTAAATTTCTTTCATTTACTTTGAGTTTGAATACTGCCTTGGTAGAGACCTGTGTATCTTTCTAGGTGTTTTAGTATAACTTATTCTAAATTTGCTTAGGGTTCTTTGACTCAGGCACCTAAATATATATATATATTTTTTCAAAGTAGCTTAAATTTACCTCAATAATTATTCAATTTATTCTTCCTCTACTTGCCTTTGGGTCCATCTTGTAAAATAATTATACCTCTCTTAGTGAGGCTTTTACCAGAATATTAGAATAAGTGTCTTATAACATCTTCAGTGGAAGTGTTTCCTCTCAACCAATCTTGGGGAGGGAACAAAACCTCTGAGATACTCATATATTGGAAGTTGAAGCAGTTGTTTATTATGGTGAGGTGCATGGGTGGCTCAGTGGGTTAAGCGTCTGACTCTTGCTTTCAACTCAGGTCATGATCTCACTGTTCGTCAGATCAAGCCCCATGTTGAGTTGGGGAACACAGAGCCGGCATGGGATTCTCTCTCTCTCTCTCTCTCTCTCTCTTTCTTTCTCTCTGTCTCAAAATAAATAAATAAATTTTAAAAAGAGTTTATTATGGCAGTATCAACTTAGAATATTTATTAAGTATTCTATCTTGATCTAATCTAACATCTATTTTCACACGTTGATTAGATGATATGATTTCAGTGGGACACTATTAACTAGTTTGTCATTTTTTTTGTTTTAACTTCTAATTTTGTTTTTGTTTTATTTTAAGTTTACCTATTTTGAGAGAGAGAGAGAGAGAGAGAGAGCATAAGCAAGGGAGGGGCGGGCAGAGAGAGAGGGAGAAAGAGAATTCCAAGCAGCCTCTGCGATGTCAGTACAGAGATCATGACCAGAGCTGAGATCAAGAGTAGGTTGCTTACCTGACTGAGCCATCCAGGTGTCCCTTCACTTACTTTGAAATAATTATGGATGTGTGGTATATAGAAAAGTGGCAAAGGATTAGAGTTCTCATATATCTTGGATTTCCTTCCTTCAGCCTCTCCAGAGTTAACAACTCCTATTCTTATAGTGCCAGTAGATTCAAGGAGGATCTCTGTCCCTAGTAGCCATTCTCTTTACTTGGATAAGAAAAAATTGAAATGTCCTAAGGTAGGTACCTCTCTCCAAAAACAATTGCCAGTCTTTTGTACCAGGTCTTCTGAAGCAGACTTATGGTGTATTAATAACTGGCTTTTGATGTACTTTTAAAAATTCACATCTAAAATATGTTGGGGGAGAAGTATGTGTATGTTGTTTCCTTTGTTCCAGATTTCTCTTATAATTAAAGCTGCCAAGTGCCCTTTATGTTTCTTTACCAGTGTCTCTTTAGGTTCACGTGGACTTCTTCCGTCCCCCAGAACTTAGTGCTTTCACTTGTTAAAGACAACAGAAATTTTTGAGTCTACAAAATGTCCAACATTATATGTATGCTTTCCTCAGTAAGTTGCCCCTGCCCCCCTCATTTATCCTTCTTATTGCTACTAAGTTATAGAATCTTTGTACTAAACTGAGGAGGGTTTCTTGGCAGAGAGGTGGCAGCAGGCTTATCATGGGTACCCAACATTAACCATTCTAAACATCATTTCAGAAGTATTGACTAAACAGCATCACACATTTGTGGATTCGTGACTCTTGTTACCACTTAAAATGATGTTAGCGACTTGAGTTTTAATGTAGAGTGCTTTAGATGTCTTAATACACCACAAAATGCTACCTGATAAAGTTAATAACTTTTAATCTCATTCCAAAGTTTCTGGTTTTAATAAATGCTATAATTAAAAAAAAATAAACTACCAGGTAATTTTTACTCATTCAGGGAATTTGGGAAATTGATCATTTTCGATCATGAAAAATGTATTCCCATTTTAGGTTTTTATTTTATTATTAATTTTACTTTTGTGTGCCACCTTTATAAAATATATTCTTTCTTCTTTTGGAATTATGCTAAAGATGATTTATCTTATTCTTGATGATAGTCATTATGCAAATCAGTTATGCAGTACTGTGCTGCATTTCGATTGTTTAGTATGGTGGGCCTAATAATGCATGATAGAGAAACTAAGATAATTTGAAGACTACATCAAAAAATTTGAAGCTAATAAGGATAAATATAAAGCCCTTGCAGAAAGAACTCTTCCTGAAAAAGTATATTTCTGATTGGAGTAGGATCTGTCGATTCTTTCCAAGAGACTAGGTCAGCTCATAAAACTGATAACCCAGCTGGTGTAATACAAGGTATGTTTCTACCGTTGTAGATGACTGCGTGGAACAGGGGATCCGGAAGGCTCAGATGAGGTTTGAGGCAGCTAGATGTCCATGCTCTTTGAGCACCACCTCACTCCTCTTTTTCTCTTTCTTCTCCTACTATCAGCTGTTGATTCCTGCTGCCAGCAAATGTCTCAAGAAATGACTTTTCTTCCTCTTCCTAATTAATTTTTCCACTTCTAATCTTTTATATGCTTAGTTGATATTTTTAGAATTATATCTAGAGTAAGAGCAAAGTGGCTCAGCTAAGAATATTTTTAGGTATAAGGTACCTGAGTTGCTAACACATGGGACTAGTAACATCTGCTCTTTCTGTTTGTCTGGTGTTTTTTCTTATCCTAAGTTATTTTATGAGTAGCCAAGATGTAAAAAACAAACAAACAAACAAACAAAAAACATAGCTGTATTTCCATTTATGAACTGTATATTTTACTATGCTGTACTAAATAGCTGGTAAGTGTCTAGTATGATCTTGAAGTTAAAAGAATGACTTACCTTTTACTAAGGGCTAGTTGATTTTTAAACAAGACTTTATAGTATAGATTTCTTGGCATTGTATACATATCTTTAGTAAAAGGAAAAATGAAACCCGGAAATTAAACTTAGACATTAAAGAATGAACTAGGAAATAAACCCTTTGAAACAATGGAAAGCAAGGACAGGATTCTACCTCAAAAACTGTTTCTGTAAATTGTAAAGTCCGGTTTTCATGCCCAGTAAGTTGGCCAGAAGCCATATATAATGTCAGGGTCTGCATCTTTCCAGAAACCCAGTTTATTTTCTGTAATATTTTGTTTTTTATAATAACTCCTGTGTTGACATGTCTTGGTCTCTTGTGTGTAGTTGTACATGGTAGAACGTCCCACATCTTTGTTCTTCTATTCTTTAGCGTCTTTATATTAGAAATGCTTCAATTCTTTGAAATTCTTTTCCAGAATTCTGTTCTGAAATAACTGTACAATAATTTCATTTTATAAAAGGTTAAGTTTGATTTCATTCATGAAAAAGAATAAGAATTCTACTTTAAAATCTATGGTTTTGTTAAATCAGAAAAGTATTCTGACTAGTAATAGCCTTCTTTGAGTAACAGTATTTTGTGTACAAGAGATTTGCTCCCAAAATGCCACATTTTAAGGTTATAATATTCTTAGAAAGTAGGAGAAAGTATTCACATCAAAGAAGGCATTTTTATTACATTGGATTACGCAAGACTTTGGCCAGCCTCCGTAGCTTCATCTGTTTAAGGGTTCATTTTCCCTTGTTTGGCACAAGTCCCAGTAGAGGCCCTCAGAATTGTGGTTAGCAACATGAATGAATTACAAACTTTGGACCAGCTCTTCAGTTAGTGGAGCTGGCTTCCTTCCAAAAAGACAGTGCCTTATATGGGGTCAGGGCAAAGCTGTGATTCGTTGAGCTCTGCATTGTATAGAAAACATACTTGTGATGCCTGTTTGCTTTCTTTTAAAATAAAAACAAAACAAAACAGAAAAAGCAGCAGGCTTCCAAGTCTATCAAAATAGGAAGTAACAGAATAGTGTGCAGGTTTTACTAATGACAGAGTTCAGCAGTGGAAATATAGCTCCGTATAGTTAAAATACTACCAGTAGAAAGTGGCCCTTTTGACCTCCTTAGCCAGCCCCCGATGTACGGGACTGAAGGATTTGTTAGACATCTGTTGTCTACCTGCCTTTATTTTGTAAATGGTTTAATAAGATTAAATAATTAGTCATATGTTCACATGGTTACCATGCCGCTGGGTTTTGTTAGTCACTAGACACTTTGAAATTAAAGTTAGCCTAGTTAACTTTGAATGCACCAGTCTTTATTTTTTTAATTTGGAATTCTGTAACTTTTCAAAAATTGAAATGTTGGAATGGTAAGACAAGAAAGAATAAAATTTGCTCTTTGGAGAGTCAGGAATGTTTGCTTATATTCTTGGGTTAGAGAAAATAGTAGGTCTTTTAGGAGGAAAGGCATGAAGATATTTTCTAATATAATTCATTTATCTTTGTAATTCTTTTCATTTAGGCAAATACCCTGTCTGGATCTTCTCTTAGTCAGGCACCATCTCATCTGTATGGCAATAGATTAAATCCAAACTCATCAATGGCAGCTCTTATAGTTCAGTCTGAAAACAATCAAACAGGTAAGTTCTCAAGAGTTTTTAAACTCTCCCCCAGTGTAAAGCCCCACACCCCATCCCTGCCTTTGGCTCATTTTCTTTGAAAAGTCTAAGGGTGTGGTTCATATAGGACTGTGGCCCCCCCCCCCCCCCACCCCAACCCAGAGAGTCACAGTCGGAAGTAAATAGTGTGCTGGGCCGCAAAATAGTGATGTGCTTTTTTACTGTCTGAGATGTAAATGTTTAAGCAGAGCCATCAGCAGGCAGGAAGGCAACAATGTCTCCTGTGACTTTTGTGATTGATGTGTTCAGTTCTCAGTTCTGTGCAATGAAAGTAACATAACACTGGGCTTTTCTGTGAATAGCCTAAACCTTTATTTGCATAATTCATGAAATTGCATTACACAAACTTGGTTAAAAAAAATCCTGTTAGAGAATTTCTACAGTGTTTAGTAATCCTGTGAATTTTTACCAGTTGACATTTTGTAGCATTTGCCTCTTGTGCTGTTTTAATGAGCCACTGGATTTGCTTTGTTTCATTCCATCCTTAAGGATTTGTTGACATGTCCAAGTAGTCATGCCTGTTGGGGGAAGGGAATGGGTTTAGCAGTTCACCAAGAATGGATCAGTCATGTCTTTACCCTTTCAGGTCAGAGGTTACCTGACTCAGAATAAGGGGAGGACAACCTTGAAAGAGGCCAGATAGGGCGATTTTATAAGGAATTGACTGTAGGGGAAATGCACGTTACTTTCAAGCAGAGGTATTTGGTGGTGCCTAAGAATTATTTTGAAGAAATTCATTATTTTTCCTTTTAAGTACAGAATGCTGTGTTCCGGCTTGTTTTTGTCAATTTAAATATTTAGTGTCCTATGTAACTTTATTCTTGGTGTGAGGATCCATGGAGTATGTGTAATTTTAGTTATGGTGTGTGGCTTTATGTAGGACACTGTATATTTTATGACTTGTCTTGGGATGCAAAGTGTTAAAAAATACAAAGCATAAGGATTTGCTGTGATAAGCATACAGATTAGCTGTCCACAGCTGTGATTCATTACTTTAACCGTAGAAATTAAAAGTGGCTGAGGGGAGGGTACTGCAAATGCAAACCACGCTTCTGTGCTGTAAAATTGAAAGGAATGAAAGAACGGAACATAATCCATGGCCTTCTACACCCACAAAAACGTGTAGGGACAACGCCTTACATGCCACAGTTCAGCAATTCTGAACTAGCAACATACTAGATCTACTTTCATAGTAACTGCAAAGTAATGGTAAAGGTTTTATGTACGTTTTAGGGAAAATCAGGGCAAGGGCTTAAAACCTCTTATCTAGTGAGAGTCACTTTATCAGCTATGAAATATTTACACTGCAGATCAAGATCTCGGAGACAATGGCCGCAGCCTTGCTGGCAGAGGAAGCTCACCCCGAGGAAGCCTCTCTCCGCGGTAAGTGCTGTTTGCTCTGCAGAGGCGAGGCAAAGGAGACGTTTGGAGATTTGGAAACTTCTTTATCTCCTATCAGAGCACACATTTGTGAGGCTGTAAAAGCATTCTGTAGATAAGAAGCATGTCTGGACAGTCAAGAAAAATGATTCTCAATTAATTTGAATATTAATTTAAACACATGGTTAGATTTTAAGCTTTTAGAAAGACCTGCCTTTTCTTGGATTTCCAATCCATTTGAACTCTCTTGTTTTTATCATTTGTATATTTAGCTACCGGTACTGTTGAATACCTTAATTTGGCTAATTCTTTTTAGACTCAAGGCTTTCAACTCCGGATTCCAGTTTTTGCTCTGTTGTAAGGCAGTGCACTTGAACCCTTTCATCTCTGGTTCCTAGTTCTTGGGGCTCATTTCTGAATTCTCTCTACTTCGTGGGGCTCCTGGTTAGCTCAGTCGGAAGAGCGTGTCGTGTGACTCTTGATCTCGGCGTCATAAGTTCGAGCCCCACATTAGATGTAGGGATTACTAAAGAATATACTAAATAAAATAAAATCCCTTTAGTTCCTAAAATTTTTCGAATCAAAGTATAATGAATATATTACATCATTCTGTAAAATTCTTAGATGTTATATGAAAGAACGTAGTTCCCTTAAATATCTCTGATAGGAGATAAAGAAGTTAGCGGGACACTCTTCACAGAGTTCTGCTGAAATGGTTGAATTTTTCTGAGCACAGCCTAAGTACCCACATCTTCTGTTCAAGGGAATATTGTGTCAGCTTACAGAAAACAGTCGAAATTTAGGCTGTAGCTCTCTTTTTATTGATTATGTTCCCCTTTCAACTTCTAGACCTTCTTCTAGTTTGTTTTCTCTCTGCTCTCTAATTTTGTAAACTGTGCCTCAAGCATGGTTAGGCTGGGTGAGAATGGAGAACAGAAGGAGGGAAAAGCCCATTCTGGAGTCCTTTTTTCAACTATCGGAAATTAAAAATTTTCAACTATGCAAACTTAAAACTTCTATTAAAAATTAAAATTTGTATGCGATGACACTGTTAGTATCTGTTGTCATATTGCTGCTATATTTGGTAGTGTCTGTTAAGGAACATCTTTATCGGTAGATTAGTTGAGTAACCTCGAATTTTCCTATTTTCTAGTGGTCCCAACCAGTTAGTGTCTTTTCCTATAAAATTCTTGGATGACTTAAAAGTAGTATTTTTCCTAATTGAGCTCTATAGGAAATGAAATATTCCTTCTTTTGCAACTAGGAACCTAAAGCACACAATGATAACATCAACTGACTAATCTGTAATTTTGTGCTGTGATTGCTTCTGCACTATTTTATTCTTCTTTTCAAAGTGGAAAACTAATGGACTTTTGCTCATGTTGGAGCATAAGTTGGAGCATGGAGCTATGTTGGAGCATAGTGGAGGAAGCATTTCTGTTTTCTCCTCTTAAAATATCCTAGAAGCTACCCCAAAATTCTGCAAGATCCCTTAGTGCTATTTTGCTTAGCGTAATAGTTGTTAGTTTTTCATTAGCTAAATGGGATTTCAAACAATAAATTATACTAAATTATTTTTGGCATATATTTCCAACTTTATATTACCCCCCTTTTTTAAAAAAAAATTATTTTTTTGATGTTTATTTTCGAGAGAGAGACAGAGACAGAGCACAAGGCGGGGAGGGACAGAGAGTGAGGGAGACACAGAATCCGAAGCAGGCTCCTGGCTCTGAGCTGTCACCACAGAGCCTGACTCGGGGCTCCAACTCACAAACCGTACCGTGAGATCATGACCTGAGCCGAAGTAGGTGCTTAACCGACTGAGCCGCTCAGGCGCCCCTATATTACCCTTTACAAATCAGCCTGACATGTAATAGCCTAAATTATCCTGGCATAATGTATTATTTGGAGAGGGATGGTCAACTCTGCCTAGCACGTGATGTTTACGTATGGAATAAAACCCTCATCGTCTAAC
Source organism: Paguma larvata (assembly GCA_030068075.1). Taxonomy (NCBI): domain Eukaryota; kingdom Metazoa; phylum Chordata; class Mammalia; order Carnivora; family Viverridae; genus Paguma; species Paguma larvata. Next base: position 117,955,531 of record CM057828.1, on the reverse strand, counting down.
TTGTTATTCAGAGAGCGTTTTGGAGAGAAGCATATTGAGGCAGGACAGGACACTAGTGCGTCCTCAAGACCTGAGTGTAGCCCCAGCTCTGCCATTTACCAGCAGCGTGCCTTCGGACTAGTCACTAAAGCCCCATCCTGTTTCCTCCTATAGAAATGGAACCAATAAGCCACGCTTGTGACTTCTCACTAGGTTGTTCTGAAGATCATGTGAGATAATTATGTGGAAACACTTTGGAAACTCCAAAGCCCTCTCCTAACGTCTTATGTTAGTCTAGAGGCTGGAGACCAGAAATGGGCATGTTTACTAATTTAAAACAAAAAGTGGACGAGAGAACATAATATATTTATCTTAATATAAGTAATAAAAATTTACTTTGGTCATGCTAATGCTCCTTAATCCTGAAAATACTAGAAAATAAGTATTTTCAAGTTTAAAACAAAAGGTTCTTTCAGAATCATTAAAATTTCTTTTTACTGATATTTGAGATCTGTTCATTGTGTATTAAAATGCTTTCTACATTATTGTACAGTGTTCCTCTGATGTTTTGCATATTAAAGCAGAATGGTGGAACTCTTCTTTTCTGGCTAATTATTTTAAAGTTTTCTAACACTATCTTTCCCCCTTGTGTCTAAAGCTGTATCAAGTTCTTTTACAACTTATTTCAGAGATTATTGGTGTTGTGCTGATGTGTTCTAGTGGTTTTTAATTACTGAGTATAGCCAGCTATTCCCGTGATTTTATAATGTGGGGAGGAGGAATGGTAATTACTCAATTTTAGGGTGATTATGGTTTTATCATTCTTCCAGCATAGACAGCCTAGACTTAGAAAACGTGTACAGGGAACGGGCCAGCATAAGGTAAGAAGCACGAATGTACTCTCTTTCTCTTTAACCTGAGAGTTAATATTTTCAACAGATCTCCTGTAAGCAGCTTACAGATTCGCTATGATCAACCAGTCAACAGCAGTTTGGAAAATCTGCCTCCAGTAGCAGCCAGCATAGAACAGCTTTTGGAGAGGCAGTGGAGTGAAGGACAGCAGTTTTTGTTAGAACAGGGTACTCCTAGTGACAGTAAGTATTCTTTTCATGTCTTTAAAGAAAGATGGATGGACAGACAGACAGATGGATAGATACAACAGTCATACTTCATCAGGAGTAGCAGTGAAATTATGAAATATGTTTTCTGTAACACAGTGAGAAAGTGTAGAGTGATGGTTTAATGGAGATTCTCCCGTATTACTACTGGACTTACCTTTGCCTGTTATTAACAATAGGATCTTAGGCAAATTTCTTAATATCAGTGCGCTTTAATCTCCCATTTGTAGAATGGGAATAATAATGTACCTATATCATAGTTTTGAGGACTAAATGGCATAAAATATGTGAAAAACATTGCCTAGCTCATAGTAAGCACTTATCTGTTCAGTGGTTATTACTGTTTTGATTTATTTTAACATTGGTACTTTGTTCTTACCAGTTTTCACATTTTAATAAAACACGTGAGTTATATCTTCTCTTCACTTGTTTGAAGAAGACTTGCTTACCTCTGGAGAATTCATTTTTTAAAATGCATATAGTCAAGTATGGCAAGCTGTCTTCCTAATTTTACAATTTAGATGAGCAAGAATAATGATTACTAAATTACATACAATTTTCTTTTTTTATATATCATTTACTTATTAAATTGTATATTATATTATATAAGTTAAATATAATACAATTTCATATATATAATGCAATTTTATATATACATATAAAAATATACACATATACATATACATAGTATTTTCAAGGTTAAGTATTCCAGAGGGCCATGGGTAAAAAAGGCCAAAAAAGCAAAGTTCCTGTAAGTGGTGGTTAGCTGGAGGGGCTGGCCTAGTGTTGAGGATATATATTTTTTTGGGGAAAAAAATAGGTGGTTTTTAATCATTTAGGGATATAAACTTGTGCTACTTTATTATGTTGAAACAAAACATTTTGCTTATTGTTAGTAGACAAGTGCCATAAATTGGTATTTTTTTTTTTATGAATGGTGCCTTGACAAAAAATGCTAATTGTAAGGAAATTCATGCCGGGATAATCCTTTAAACATGATAGCTGGAGGACAGGTTTAGCTTAGTCTTATTGCATCTCATTTGGGTACACTAAGGGTTTCTTTGTGGGATCTTGAAGAGGAGGGATAAAAGTTAAATCCTTGGGAAATGACCATATACATCTGTACCAGGACAGTTGTGTCTTCGGAAGGCCCTGAGGGCATGTTAAACAAATACAACTTTTAATATGTACAGAGAACTTTTAAAGTGTCCATCACCCTAGCATAACCACTCTGTGTTGTCAGTCGAGACGTCCGTCCGAGTTGTGGACGGAATTGAAACTGTATTTGAGGTGATGAGGCAGGACGGAAACGGCCTTGTTACAGGCGACAGCCGCCTCGCTCTGGGAGTCGGAGTGCGGGCTGTGGCGCGCACACACTGCTCCCTGCTGGGGGACGGGTGCAGCAGCGAGCCGGCGGCTGCCATCGCCCCGCCGCACCGAGCAGCACACACACGCCCGTGCTCTTTCTTGTGCTGAAGGATATCGGAGGGATTCTTTCCCGTGTTAAATATGATTTGAATGATAAATTTTGGCAGGCACTTTGACTTTTTAATTAGGTTTTTATTTTGGTGAGAATGAAATGTTCCTATCATTTTTCTTTGATAAGTGGGAATTACCTGAACCAGGCCGGGTGGGTTTTTTTTGGTATGTGGCAACAAAGCTTCCAGAAGGTACTACTATCTAGGACCACTATCCCTTTATGCTTATACACACACATATATATGTTATGGTATATTTATATCTACATATAAATTTAGAAATAAAACCTAGTAACTTAAAAATGCTTTACAGAATTTCGGCTTTCCTATTTTAACTTATTTCTAAAGTTATTGTCACTTAGGCCTTGTAAAATACTTAGTCGTGTGTGGGAACTTGTCCTTATTAAAGCCATCCAAATGTTTGCTAGTTTTAGGAATGCTGAAGTCATTACACCAACTCCAAGTTGAAAATCGAAGGTTAGAAGAACAGATTAAAAACTTGACAGCCAAAAAGGAACGTCTTCAGTTACTGAATGCACAGCTCTCAGTGCCTTTCCCAACAATAACGACAAATCCTAGTCCATCTCATCAAATGCATGCATTTTCAGTACAGAATGGTAAGTGTACAAATATTTATTTTGTATCTGAGAAAAGTAGGATAGACTCTCAGTGTCTTTTTCATAATAAGTGAATAATAACTGGTTACCAGTTATATGAAGACAGAGAAAGGGAATGGCAGCTTATTCTCAGAGAAAGTGAAGAATCTGTTAGTGATCGACTCGAATTTGCTCTGACTTTAGTACATAATTTAATGATAATAGTTATTTGAATGGGTAATGATCTCTATTGATTTAAAGCCATAGGATTCAATAGAGTTATAGATTTTTCCATTTAAACTGGTATTAGAAATAGCAAGACTTAATATTTAAGTGTTTTTAATGTGGGCTTCAGGGTGAGCTTTTTAGATAAGCCTTTAATCTTACACGTGATGCAGTTTAACAGGATTTTGTCTTTTATTTTTCTAGCTCCTACTTCTGATTCCTTGAACAGCAGTAAGAGCCCTCATCTAGGAAACAGCTTTTTACCTGATAATTCTCTTCCTGTGTTAAATCAGGTAATTTCAGTGTGGTTAGTTTCATTTCTGTGTTTTTCTTATGAACAACAGTAGATCACATTAAATGGCTTAAAGTGATTTTAAATCGTTTTGCTGTGTTCTTCCTAACTTCGGTTTCTGTTCTTTCTTACGTTAGGACTTAACCTCCAGTGGACAGAGCACCAGCAGCTCTTCTGCTCTTTCTACCCCGCCTCCCGCTGGACAGAGTCCAGCGCAGCCGGGCTCGGGCGTTAGCGGAGTTCAGCAGGTCAATGGTGTGACAGTGGGGGCACTGGCTAGTGGAATGCAGACTGTAACATCCACCATTCCTGCAGTGCCTGGAGTGGGTGGAATAATTGGAGCTTTGCCAGGTAACCAACTGGCAATTAATGGCATTGTAGGAGCTTTAAATGGGGTTATTCAGACCCCTGTCACAATATCACAGAACCCTACCCCCCTCACCCACACAACTGTACCACCTAATGCAACACATCCAATGCCAGCCACACTGACTAACAGGTAAGAAACTCACTTAAATGTGCTTTGGGGTTTTCAATGCAACATAGGACCAGTGCGGTCCATACTTTAGATTGGGAGTTTTAATGTGCTTCTTGTAGATACAGTCTAAGAAATTAAAATCCAGCAAACTTTTAGACCATGGGTAATTATTCTGAGAACTATTTATGTTTGAAATTAAGTAATTCAGATTAAAACAAAATTAAATCACTGTTAGTGGCAAAGCATTAAATATATTCTACGCTAAAAATTCCATTCTCGACCTGTGCTCTCTCCCCTGGCACCTTCATCCCCTTATGATACCTTCATGTATCATAAATTCTGAAGAAAAACAATATTGTAATGAAGGTCACACATGAATATTGATTTCTTAAAATTCAGCTACGCAGTTTTGCTAGTTTTATAATCAAAGCTTTTGGTACCAGATGAAGGTCCGATATTTATCTTGAATTTCCAGTGAGTGAAACGGTTTCATTGTACTGGAATTGCGTTTGACTTGAAAATAAGGAGACTAAAGCCATGTTGTTATCGAACATAATTTTGAGGAATAAATCATTTTAAATGGATTGCAGTGGATACTAGTGAGCTATTTCTTGTGGCTCCCTTTTGATTGGTGCTTAATTTTACTGACCACTGGGACCATTAAAAAAGGTTAGGTCAAGTCAACTCGTAGTTGGAATTCTTTCTTTGTTTTACATACGTGTTACTTAGTATGGGTTAAATTATCCTTAAGGAATTAAAAATTATTACATGCATGTTATAAACACATTAAATTTCTATTCCATAAAATACTTAGTGCCTTCTTGGTTTATAATAAAAAGGAAAATAAAATGCTTCTTGACAGCGTGAAGTCTTGTTTATCTGTATACAGAGAGAAAGGGGAATAAGACATTGTACAGAATTTTGGGATCAGAAAATGTTGTATTTAAAAATTTCACTTTGCTAACTTATTGAACATCAAATTGTAAAGTTGTCTTTCGTTTTACATGTTAAAAACCATTAAAGATATCTAGTAGAAAGTAAGAATTGTAATCGTTTTTCAGTGCCTCAGGACTAGGATTACTTTCTGACCAGCAAAGACAGATATTCCTTCACCAACAGCAGTTTCAGCAGTTGTTAAATTCTCAGCAGCTCACGCCAGTAAGTTCTGCGTTTTGATAATACTTGATTTTTATTAGGAGCAAGTGACCCAAGTTGTAACAGATATTCAGCGTGGGGTATAGGTTATCCACTATGTGAACAGCATCATGGGACGCGTCACCCAAACATAGTTTGTCTTGCCCTTTGGTATAGTCTGTGGTACCTGTGGCAACATTATCATCGATTCATTTACGAATATTAGACCATGTACTGTGGTCCTCTTGTAGACCCTTATAATGTGGCGATGAAGATGACTTTGCATTTTCATGGAGTTTCATTCTGACAATGGAGATGGACAATAAACACATGTTTAGTTTTTGATAGTGAGGTGCTGAGGAGAAAATAAGGAAGGATAAGGGGACAGAGAGAGGGACAGGGGGACGGGGGCCATAGGAGAGTCTTTCTTTCCTCTTCACATATGGGACTTTGGAGTACAGACCTGAATAACAGTTGAAGGAGCGTGGATTTTTGACATGGGGGAATGGAAGAGAGAGTTGTGACAGACCACATGCGTTCATGTTTTGAACACCAGAAAGAAGGCCGGCATGAGTGCAGAAGGAGAGAGGCTGGTGCAGAGGCGAGGAGGTCACAGGTGGGCCTTGTTTGGCTGTCTGTGGCAGGAAACTTTGATGTTAAATATGATGAAAAGCCATCTGTGATTTTTTTTTTTAAGCTTTTCTATTGTGGAAATTGTCAAATGTATCAAAATAGTATAGAGTATACTAATACCTAGTTTTAATAATTACCTCAGCTTTTAAAATCTTGTTGCCTATATCCTCATCTTTGAGGATTATTTTAGAGAATTAATTAAGGGATGTGAACAGAATAGTGACGTAACAATTCACGTTTTTAAAGGATTACCTTAGCTGTATGTGTTGGGAGGGGAGACAGCGGCAAAAGAAGAAACAGGGAGGCCGCTGGAGTAGTTCACGGAGAAGATGTGGTGTCGTAAAACAGCGTGCTAAATGTGGGCAGGAGTGCTAATGTTGGGGGTTGTGTATTTTGAAGACAGAATCAGTAAGACTTGTTTGTCAGACATTCAAGGTAAAGAAGAGTCCAAAACAACTAGATGTTGAGTTTTCCTGAGATTTGGAAGACTCGGAGGAACAACAGGTTTTGTGGAGAAAACAGAAGTTCTGTTGGAGACATACCAAGTTTGCCATGTCTGTTTGTTCAGGTGAGATGTGGACTGGACAGTTGTAGGGGTCTGGAGTCCAAGCAGGATGCAGAAATACAAATTTCTGAACAAAGGGGAGACTGGGCTGTGTAAAATGTTTGTGGGAGGATAAGAACTGACCACTGGAGGCTGTCTAGAGGTTTTTGACAGTTGTGGTTTTGGTGAGAAGTAAAAACCTCGCTGAATAGTTCAAAGGAAAATGGCAGGAGAGGAAGTGGAGATGCATTACTAGCAACTCCAGACACTTTACAGTAAAAAAAAAAAAAAAAAAGATGAGGCACCCGGGAGGCTCAGTTGGTTAAGCATCCCCATGTCTTGATTTCGGCTCGTCATGATCTCACAGTCGGAAGATGGAGCCCTGCCATGGAGTCTGCTCAGGATTCTCTTTCCTCTCTCTCCCACTCAGTCGCACACTTGTGTGCTCTCTCTCTTAAAATATAAAAAGGTTGGGGGCAGCTACGGAAGAAAGACATGGTCTAAGGGGAAGTTTCTATTCATTTTGAATATGACAGCACATATGTTGATGGGAAGATTCCTGGTGCCGGAGAGAGGAAGGATAACGGAGCAACAGTGTTCTTCAGAGAGGAAGGGGAGTGGAGAGGAGAGGAGAGTGGCTGTCAGAGGGTTTTTGTGATAGGAGGTTGAGGAAACCATTTTCAGTGTTTCTGACTTTTAAAATTAGAATTATATGTAAAGGTATCAGCTGAGGGAGATGAGAGTATTGGTGGTTAGAGGAGAGAGAAGAAAATGTGCAATAGGCATCTTGAAGAAGCGAGGAAGAATTGACTAAGATTGGAAGTGTGGGGGATGGTGCCTGGCTGGCTCAGTCAGTGGAGCCTATGACTATTGATCTTGGGGTTGTAAGTTCGAGCTCCATGTTGGGTGTAGAGATTTACTTAAAAATAAAATCTTAAAAAAAAAAAATGAAGTGTGTGGCTCACATGCAAGTACACTGTGACTGGCCCTGTGGGGTCATAAACTTAAAGGGAGACGGGGTTAGATGTGGTCAGTGACTCCATCCAGCTCTGTTTCCCTAGCATACTTCATTGAGTTGGACTGCTTGGAGAATGCACTATTCAGTTAACTCAGAATTTCAGCCTCTGTTTATAGTTTCTTTCTAAAAATATGTCTACTGCGGGGGTGGAGAGGGGGAGGTGCCTGGGTGGCTCAGGCAGTTAAGCGTCAGCCTCGTGATCTCAGCTCAGGTCTTGATCTTGAATTTGTCAGTTCAAGCCCCGCCTTGGGCTCCGTGCTAAGTGTGAAGCCTGCTTAAAGAAGCGGGACATCTGGGTGGCTCAGTCAGTCAAGCGTCCAACTTCGGCTCAGGTCATGATCTCAAAGGTTCGTGGGTTTGAGCCCTGTGTCGGGCTCTGCACTAACAGCGCAGAGCCTGCTTAGGATTCCCTCTTGCTCTCTGTCCCTCCACCACTTGTGCACACACGCTCCATCTCAAAATAAATAAACTTAAAAATTTTTTAAATCTTCTAAAAAAAAATAAAATCTTTGAAAATAAAATGTATCTACCCACTTTTCTGCTTTAGTCAAAAATATGTTGAAAAGGCTTGTTTTGACCCTGGATCATCATTTTCACTGTTACTGTTCTTACAGTGGTGTAAAGATAGATCGTATATAAATTCTTCTTCAGTTGGTAACACTAAACTGTGGTCTTGTTTTCTTTTTCTCTTCTTAATGTGAAGTACTAAACTTCAGTTTATTGGGGGTTCTTCCTGTTAATCAAGATTCTGATAGTCTCATTTCCAGAACATGGTTCATTAGCAGATTTTAGCATACTGTTGCTCAGAGGCCACAAGAAACCGAAGTGGTTCAGTAAACTCTACCTTTGCTTTGTCAGCCAAGGTTGTGGGGTGACGTTGGTTCATTTTACAGGCATCACATTTTATTTGAAGGCAAACTTACTTGTCTCATTTTAAGAAAAGCTCTTGCTTGGCCAGTCTCCCCAGCCCCACCAGCTGTTTTTCTGCCCTGTTTTCCTGCTTATTGTGTCCTCCCAGATGGCCTGCGCACTGCTAAGACCCGTGGACAGTTGTTTTCCTACCTGATCTGGTAACAGCATTTGACAGAGTTGAGCACTCCCTCCGCCTTAGCCTTCAGGGTACCACATTATCTTGGTGTTCTTCCTACCTGACCATTCATTCCTTCTTAGCCTCCTTTCCTGGGTCCTCCTCCTCACCTCAGCCTCTCATTTTTAGAGGATCCTAGAATGTCAGCGATCTCTTCCAGTCAAAGAACTTCAAATGCCTTCCTCAGTTCCAGCTTTAAATGTGTGTGGATGTTCCCTTTTCAGCCCAGGCCCCTCTCTGGAATTTCAAACTCCTGTATCCAGCTGCTTTCTTGGGATCTCCACTCGGGTATTTTAATGGACATTTCAAGCATAACATGTCCAGCACTGCACTGCTCCACCCATAGTCTTGCCTACCTTAGCCAAAGCCAACACCGTACTTGTGGTTGCTCAAGCCAAAAACCTTGCAGTCATCCTTCATTCTTGTCTGATGCTCACATTGAATCCATCAAGAAGTCCCAAGTCAGATTGCATCACTCCTCGGCTCCAAACCATCCTCTGCCTTCCCATATTACTTTGAGCAAAAGCCAAAGCGTTCACGGCCTACCACCGTGAGGCCCACATTCCCCCTCGACTCCTGCTTGTTCACTTGTCTCCAGCCTGCCCCCAGGCTCCTTGCTGTTCCCTGCTCACACTGGATGCGACCCCCACATCGCCCCTGAGCCCCGGCTGCTTCATCAGCCTAGAAATCCCCTCGCTTCCCCCACACCCACATAGCGAGTCCCTTCCTTGCCTCCAAGCCCTTGTCTAAGTGAGAACCAATCCGTTTCGGACTTCCGCTCCTGCCGTACTGCCTTACGTTCCTGCTTACCCCGATCCTTGCCAATAACCACATTCTAACATTTTTGTTTGTCTCTCCCTCTTCCCCCCAGGCTGAGCCACAGAGGGCAGAGATTCCCCCCTCCTCACCACTAATATGTCTCAAAACATTGGCTGGCACATAGTGAAACTCCCAAGGAATGAAATACACATTTGCTGCAAAGAATAGTCTCATAACTACACCAAGAAAGCACTCTTTGTTGACATGAATGAGAACTTTCAAAGTGACTATAAGTTCCCAGCATTAGGAGTGAGAATGGCCCACATTCTAAAGTCAGCACAGATAATTTGTGACTTCTATGCTGCTGCTGCCCTTCCTTATCATGGATACTCTAATTTGGGTAGAGATCGCACATATTTGTTTGCCCTGTTTTGAAAATAAGCCATTCGCTAATAATATAGACATTTTACAACAGATGGTTATTACCTAGTGCATTGTACTTGTCTGGATAAGATACTTGTTTTCTTCTCAGTAGTATGAATGTGACCTATATTTAAATATCTACTATTATCTAAAATAAAGAAGAAAATAGAAAAGTCAGGCTTTACTGACTGCCGAATTCTGTGCCTGGGAACTCACCTTCTCGCACGTGTTCTTACCGAAGGAACAGCATCAGGCCCTTCTGTATCAGTTAGTGCAGCAGCACCACCACCAGCAGCACCACCAGCCTGAACTGCAGCAGCTCCAGATGCCCGGGCCGACGCAAATCCCGATTAACAACCTGCTCGCAGGTACGCAGGCGCCGCCGCTCCACCCCGCCACCACCAACCCGTTCCTCACCATCCACAGCGAGAGCGCAAGTCAGAAAGTCACAGTGAGTATCTTTGCTTTATTTTATCTAGTGAAATAATAAAAAGAATTTTATTGATTAATCAGAGATGAACGTCTCTAGCTTTTCTTATTTTTTTTTTTTTATGTATTATTCCCCTGATAATTTAATCTTAAAAACCAGTTGTTTCAGCAGCTGGGTAGTGTAAACATGAAGGACCCAAGCCAATTTATATGTCCCTTAAGTATATTGGTTTAAATTTGTGCATATGGTTTGAAGGACGTTTTATAATTTAGCAACTTGAAAATGAAATGAATTTTAGTTCTAGTAAGTGGTATGGGACAGTCCATTCAAAAGTTGGGGTTTTTTGAGGATCTCTGTCTAATTAATCGGTAATTATAAAACCAGTCTAGACAATTTTGGAATATTTTTATTATTTGGCTGTAGAGTACTGTCTAGAACTGAATTATATTTATAATAAAATTAATAAATAAGTCTTAGGACGCTCCAGTTATTCTGCCAGATTAATTCTAAAAAGAAAGTAAATCATAATCACATTTATAATGGAATTTAAATTTTTTATTAATTTCATTTAAGTGATAGGCATCTTACACTTTCACTGTACAAGTTAAGAGAAATTTAAAAATGGATGCAGGAACAGTGTACTATCCATACAGTAGCACACATTTTAAGGCTGTTTCTTTCTATTAGTTCTCCGCTTCAGTTAGGTCTACTTAATTACTGGAGTTATAAATGGTTCCCCTAAATTCGAGTGCAGGGCAGAACCGTGTTAGAGGAAGGATATTGGGATAGAGAATGGAGACTGGACATCAGGAGAAGGAAGAAGGAAAACAGTGAGGTGGGACACTTGGCAGATAACAGTGTGGAAAGTCACCCTGTTTGCTATTGTCCATCGCTTCGAAAGCATGCTGTTTGCAGTGTTGTTAGTCCTCAGAAGCTTTAGTTTGTATTTAGTTAACAAGAATTGGTTCAAAATATAGGAGTATTGGTTTTCATCAACTCTTGGGTGCCTTTGTTTGTCCCACTGTTTCTCTGACTTCTGATGGTGAATACTGTCATAATCACCAACCTACTCACCTCTCCGGTGTTTCCCAGACATGGGAAATTTCAGTGATTCTGTATTCGTGTAGGAACTTCTTATACCATTTTTTCCTTTCTCAGTTTTTTCTTGTGTTAGAGAGCGAAACACAGGCACACCCTGAAGATAGTGCGAGTTCAGGTCCCACTGTTACCACTGCAGTAAAGCAAATACTGTAACAATAACAAAGCAAGTCAAATGAATTGTTTTGCTTCCCGGGGCATATACAAAATACGTTTATACTATACTGTAGTCTGTTAAGTGTGCAGTAGCAGTATGTCTAAAAGAACAAAGTACGTACCTTAAATAGAAAATGCTTTTTAGTGTCAAAAAACTGCTGTATCATCTGAGCTTTGGGCGAGTCGTAATCACTGATCACAGATCCCATAGAGATTATAATAATAATGAGAAAGTTTGAAATACTGCAAGAATTACTAAAATGTGACAGAGATACGAATTGAGCAAATGCTGTTGGAAAAATAGCACCAATAGACTTGCTTGACAAAAGGTTGCCATAGCCCTTCAGTTTGGGCAGCGCAGTAAAGCGAAGCACAACAAAACAGCGTGTGCCTGAATTTACGAGCTGCCCTTTCCCGAGTTGTGCGGGAATGTGCTTTTTTTTTTTAATGGAATGCATATTTTAATGGAAAACCTTTTGGTTTTAACATAGTGGAAAACCACAATAATAAACTAGGAAAATAAGCAGTATTAATTACCTAATGAGAGAAAAGCGAGGCTTGGAAATAATATTTCTGAGTACCCTACTATGTCCTAGGTGTCTCCTTTAGTTACAGTAGTATATGTGATTTCAGTCTTTGAAGACTTTAAAATTTTTTTATAGATTAGTTAAAGGGGACTCAAAGCGATTAAAACTTAAGGGATAAATAGGACACATGGGATCAGAACCTGTGACTTTCTTAGTTCATTTTCTACAACACCATGTTACTACTTTTGTGGAAAAAGTCAATTTGGGGGGTGATTTTTACATCCATTCTCTAGGAGTTCTGGCCTTCCTATGGGCACTTCTGTCTTTGTATCCTGCCAGAATTAATATAAGGTAACTGATAGTGTTTACCAGTAAATTCATGTCTTTACATTGTGCTGAGACGTAGTCATGCCAACATGTGGGAAAAAATGGAATAACCATATGTACCGCCATTTATCTCAGTTTTCCTTCCAGTTTAAGAGAAGGTTACCTCAAGTGTGGGCCACAAATTCATTTCGCTAATGCCTTTGATTTTGTTTAACTGCAGAGACTTAGTGATAAAACTGGGCCTGTCACTCAAGAGAAAAGTTGACACTTGAGAAACCTCTAGAAATTGCCTCTCCTGCTGCTCTAGCACTTCATCTGGCTGCCATTGCAGCCCTCCTACACCTATGAAGAAATGCGACAAGAAATGAACTGCACAACAAAGGATTAATTGCCACAAGGACATTCTTGTAAGGCTTTGATTAATTTTCTTGTTGCTTTGTTGCACTGAAATGGAATTCCCATATCCCCCGTCCCTCAACCCAGATTTTTTGAACTTTAAAAAAAATTTAATAACTAACTTTTGTCAATGAAATAATTTACATGCAATGAATTTATCAACCTAAGAGAAATTTAATATAGTTGGTGCACAACTCATTTGGTTATAAATTGGAGAGATGAACAGCAAAACTAAAGACTTATTCCATTTATAAACTTTGATTTTGTTGTACAAGTTGGAATATGAAATAGTCTTTTGTTTGAGTTACAATATGCTTGCTCTGTAAGTCTGATCTCAAGACAAATTTTAAGGAACTGTCCAATTTCTTCTATTGGAGTTTTATTGGTTAAATATTGCAAATTAATAGGTCATCAACTGGGACTTGGCAATCTTTGTTATAAAAATTTTCTTTATGATGGGATTTGGCCAATTTTGGTAATCAAGTTAGGGTGGTGATGTCTGCTTCTGCTAAAGGTAATTTTCTTTTGCTAAACACTTTTTTTTGGTAAGTGCTAAGACCTACTCATATTTTAAAGTTAACTACTCATGCTTTGAGTTAAGTGAGTTCTAAGGCTGCTGGGGGAACCAGATCAATTCAAAGTGAAAGCTTTCTTTCAGAAAGAGGGGCCACTCTGGAAACTGCTGGTAGGGTTTGGCCTGAATCAAGTGCCTGTTCGTACCTCCGTTGTGTTGAAATGGCTCCGGACAGACGAGCCTGCGGTGTCGTCAGTCCTGTGAGTAGTGGGAGCAGTCGGTGTCTTACAGCAGCCTTCCCCATGCTTCTGCCTTGATTGAAAACTTTCTATGCCACTGTAGATAGCTCAGGCAAAACTATTACCTGGGTGTTTATCCACTAATGAGTCACAAGAAAGATGAGTGGATTTGGTAAGATTTTCTTTTTTTTTTAATTTTTTTTTTTTATTTATACAACTTCCCATTTACTGACAGTGATTTCGAACAAACCAGACAGCTGCAGTTCCTGAAGCTGGTGAAATCTGTATTTACAGTCCTCACACTTGGGGTAGCCACACCCCTGGGGTGACGGTACGGCAGAGGAGAAATTAAACAATTGGGGATGTAATCACTGAACTGTTCTCAAATGTGTGAATTATTAGTGGAAAAGACCCAGCTGTAATTAGACCTCCACTGTGTACTTAGCTGGAAGAACATGTTAATTCTGCAATATGTCTCTTGGTTAAACATTGCACAGTTCTTACCTCATTTCTGTAAATAAGGTTTTGTGAATCTGTTTTGTATTGTGAAAAATTCATAAGATAACATTGATATTTTGATTTGTAATATTTCTAATTGGTAGATTTAATTGAAAAGTAAAATTAATTTATTTTTATATGTTCAGGGGAATTTTAAAGAAAGTCAAATCTTTTGTAGATAATTAAAAAAATCGGTGTGGTTTATTTTACTTATTTAACCCACTGGTTGTTATTCTGTAACAATTTGTATAAATGGTAAATTTTGAATGTGTTGTTATTTTACCTAGATGTAAAATTCCACATGTATTAAAATGTACAAAGTTTTTGTTAATAAAATTTAATAATGTTTATAACTCTGTGCCATTCCTCTTCCCAGTTTTATTAAATAAAATTGACATACAGTACTAGGTAAGCTCAAGGTATATAGTATAAGAACTTGACTCCTATGTACTGTGAAATGATCCCCACAATAAATTTAGTTAACATCTGTCATCTCCTGCAGATACAAAAATAAGAGAACAAAAAAAGTTTTGTCCTGTGATAACTCTTAGTATTTATATTTACTCTCTTAATGACTTTTCACGTTATCATACAGTATGTTAACTGTCATCGTGTTGTACAGTATCTCCCTGGTACTGATTTATTTTATAAAAATTGGACATTTTTACCTTTTGACCACCACATTCATCCAATTCTCTTATCCCCGCCCCTCTCTCTGGTGACAACAAATCCGATGATCTTTATGAGTTAGTTTTCTTTCTCTCTCTCTCTCTCTCTTTTCTTTTTTTTTTTTTTTCTTCTCATAGGTTATATTATAGATTTTTTTTAACGTTTATTTAGTTTTGAGAGACATAGAGACAGAGTATGAGCAGGGGAAGGGCAGAGAGAGAGAGGGAGACACAGAATCCGAAGCAGGCTCCAGGCTCTGAGCCACCAGCACAGAGCCCAACGCGGGGCTCGAACCCACAGACCGTGAGATCATGACCTGAGCCGAAGTCGGCCGCCTAACCAACTGAGCCACCCAGGTGCCCCCCTCTCTCTCTCTTAACAGATTGTAGATTGCACATATGAGATCCTGCAGTATTTCTCTCTCTCTGCCTGGCTTATTTCACCTAGCATAATGCCCTCAAATTCCATCCATGAGTTTCAAACAGCAGGATTTCCTCCTTCTTTATAGTTGAGTACTATTCCATGCTATACATATGAATAATATACATACTACATACCATGTGTGGAGGGGGAGAGAGAGAGAGAGAGTGTGTGTGTGTGTGTGTGTGTCTGTGTGTGAGTGTGTACACCACAACCTCTTTATCCATTCATCCAACCAACTTAGGTTGTTTCCATGTCTTGGCTTTTATGACTAATGCTGCTATGAGCATGGGGTGCAGAAAGCTCTTTGACGTAGTGTTTTTGTTTCCTTCAGATTCCTTACCAAAGGTAGGAATGCCGAATCATGTGGTAGTTCTGTTCTTAACTTTTTGAGGAACCTCCATCCTGTTCTCCACAGCGGCTGCACCATTTTACAGTTGCACCAGCAGTGCACAGGGATTCCTGTTCTCCACTTCCTCACCAGCATTTGTTGCCTCTGGTCTTCTTAACAATGGCCATTCTAACAGGTGTAAGGCGGTATCTTGTTACAGTTTTGTTTTGAGTTTCCCTGTTGGTTAGTGTTGTTGAGCACTTTTCATGTACCTGTTGGCCATGTGTATCTTCTTTGGAAAAATGTCTGTTTGGGACCTTTACCTGTTTTTTTAAATTGGATTATTTGGGTTTTTATTTTGTGTGTGTGTGTGTTTTGAGTGGTACTAGTTCTTTATATATTTTGGATATTAACCCCTTATCTAGTATATGCTTCATAAATATTTTTTTTCCCATTTCATAGGTCTTTTCTTTTTGGTGATGGTTCTTTTGCTGTGCAGAAGCTTTTTAATTTGATACAGTCTCGCGTATTTATTTTTTATTTTGTTACTTGTGCTTTGAGTTTCATACCCAAAAAATCATTGCCGAGACCCATGTCAAGGAGTTTTTTGCCTGTTTTCTACTAGGAGTTTTACAGTTTCAAGTCTTTCATTTAAGTGTTTTTAATTCATTTCAAGTTAATTTTTTTTTAACGTTTATTTATTCTTAAGAGACATAGAGACAGAGCGTGAGCAGGAGAAGGGGAGAGAGAGAGAGGGAGATACAGAATCTGAAGCAGGCTCCAGGCTCTGATGAGCCGTCAGCACAGAGCCTGACGTGGGGCTCGAACTCACAGACCGTGAGATCATGACCTGAGCTGAAGTCGGCTGCTTAACCAACTGAGCCACCCAGGCGCCCCTCAAGTTAATTTTTGTGCGTCATATAAGATAGGCATTCAGTTTCACTCTTTTATATGTGGATGTCCAGTTTTCCCAGCACCCTTATTGAAGAGACTGTCTTTTCTTCATTGAGTATTCTTGGATCCTTTGTGAGATACTAGTTGACCATATATGTGTAGATTTATTTCTGGGCTGTCAATTCTGTTCTATTAGACTGTGTTACCTGATTGTAGGCCAATCAGACTGTTTTGGTAACTATAGCTTAATAATGTAGCTTGAAATGAGGAAGTGTGATACTTCCCACTTTGTTCTTTCTCAAGATTACTTTGGCTATTCAGCATCCTTTGTGGTAAAAAATACCATTGGAATCTTGATATGGATTACACTGAACCTATATTGTGGCGCTTGGGTAGTAGGACATTTTAACAGTATTGTTCCAGTTCATGAACTTGGAATACCTTTCCATGTATTTGTGTCTTCAGTTTCTTTCATCACTGTAGTTTACAGGTTGGAGATTTTTTACTTCATTAAATTTATGCCTAAGTATTTTCTTGTTTTTGATGCTGTTGTGAATAGGATCATTTTCTTTATTTCCTTTTCAGATAATTCTTTGTTACTGTATAGAAATAACTACTGATTTTTGTATGTCAATTTTGTATCCTTTAATTTTATTGAATTCATTGATCAGTTTTTGGTGGAGTCTAGGATTTTCATTACTAGGTTGACTAGGAGTGCTGAGAGTGGGCATCTTTGTCCTGTTCCTAATCTTAGAAGAAAAGCTTTCAACCTGTTGCCATGGAGTATGATTTTAGCTGTGGGCTTGTCATTTATGGCCTTGATTAAGTTGAGATACATTTCTTTATTTTTTATTTGTTTTATTTTCGAGAGTGAGAGGAACAGAGCTTGAGCAGGGGAGGGGCAGAGAGAGAGAGGGAAACACAGAATCCGAAGTAGGCTCCAGGCTCTGAGCTTGTCTGCACAGAGCCCGATGCAGGGCTTGAACACACGAACCACGAGATCATGATCTGAGCTGAAATTGGACGCTGAACTGAGCCACCGAGGCGCCCTTAACATACATTTCTTTTATACTGAATTAGGTAAGAGTTTTTATCATGAACGGATGTTAAATTTTGTCAAATGCTTGGTCTGCATCTATCGAGATGGTGATAGGGTTTTTTTCGTTGTGTTAATGTGATGAGTCACATTGATGTGTGTAAATGCTAGGTGTAAATCCCACTTGATCATGGTGAAAGATCTTTTTAATGTGCTGCTGAATTAGGTTTGTTAGTATTTTATTGAGGATTTTCACATCTATATTTATCAGGGATATTAGTCTGTAGTTTTGTTTTCTTGTAGTGTTCTTTCTGGCTTTGGTATTAGGGTAATGCTAGTCTCATAAAATGAGATTGTGGCATTCCTTCCCTTTTGGTTTTTTGGGAACAGTTCGAGAAGGATCGTTGTTAATTCTTTAAATATTTGGAAAATTCACCATCTGGCCCTGGACTTTGCTGAGAAATTTTTGATTACTGAGTCAGGCTCAGTAATTGGGCTCTTCAGGTTTTTTATTTCTTCCCTATTCAGTGTTGGTAGGCTTTATGTTTCTAAGAATTTTTCCGTTTCTTCTAGGTTGTCCAGTTTGTTGGTTCGTAGTAGGCTCCTATGATTCTTTGTATTTCTGTGGTGTCAGCTGTAATAAGGTCTTCTTTTTCATTTTTAATTTTATTGGATTGAGTCTTCTCTCTTTCCTCCTTGGTTAGTCTAGCTATAAAAGTTTGTCAATTTTGTTTATCTTTTCAAAGAACCAACTTTTAGTTTTGTTAATTTTTTCTGTTACTTTTTTGTTCTCTATTTCGTTTATTTCTGCTCTGGTCTTTATTATTTCCTTCCTTCTGCTAACTTTGGGCTTAGTTTGTTCTTCTTTTTCTAGTTCCTTTAGGACATAGAGTTAGGTTGTTTATTTGAGATCTTTGTTTCCTAATGTAGGTGTTTATTGCTATGAACTTGCCTCTGAGAACTGCTTTTGCTACATTCTGTAAGTTTTGGTATGTTTTGTTTCCATTTTTATTTCAAGCTGCTTTAATTTCCTCTTTAATTTCTCTTTTGGACCATTGGTTGTTCAGGAAAGCATTGTATAATTTCCATTTATTTGTGCATTTTCCAGTTTCTTTCCTGTTATTTTCTGGTTTCATACCATTGTGTTTGGAAAAGATACTTGGTATGATATCTTCTTGAATTTGCTAAGACTTGTTTTGTGGCTCAGCATATTTTGTGTCCTAGAAAATGTTCCATGTTTGCTTGAGAAGAAGGTGCATTCTGCTGTTGTCAGAAATTTCTTCATATGATTGTTCTATCGTGTTGTTCAAATCTGCTGTTTTCCTTATTGATTCTGTCTGAATTGTCTATCCATGTTGAGTTGAGAGTGGGATATTAAAGTCCTCAATTATTACTGTACTGCAGTTTATTTCTCCTTTTCGCTCTGTTAGCTTTTGCTTTGTATATTTAGGTTGTCTGATGTTCAGTGTATAAATATTTGCAGTTTTATCTACTTGATAGATTGATCCGTTTGTCACTATTTGATGACTTTCTTTGTTTCTTTTTACCAGTTTTAAAGTCTGTTTTGTCTGATAAAAGTATAGCTCCTCCTTTTTTTGGGGGGAGGTATCATTTCTTGAAAGGTCTTTTTCCACGACTTCACTCAATCTATGGGTAGGTGTTTATTGCTATGAACTTGCCTCTGAGAACTGTTTTTGCTATATCCTGTAAGTTTTGGTATGTTTTGTTTCCATTTTATTTCAAGCTGCTTTAATTTCTTCTTTAATTTCTTATTAAGAAAGTCTTAAAGACTTAAGGCTGAATCGAGTCTTTTGTAAACAGCATGTAGTTGTAACTTGCTTTTTGGTCCATTCAGCCATTCTACTTACTTTGTAGAATTTAATTCATTTATGTTTAATCCATTTTAGGTTATTGATGTTATAGTTTACATATTTTTTGTATTGTATATTCAGTAATAAGATTATTGTAGTCATGGTTTCTTTCACTGTTTGTTTTTTAACTTTTAAGCTACAGTCGTAAGTGAATTTTACACCACTATTACCATATTACAGAATCTTTGATTATATATTTACCATTACCAGTGAGTTTTATACTACCTTTTAATGCTTCTATGATGTTAGTGTCCTTTTACTTCCACTCACAGAACTCACTTCAGTATCTGTTTCAGATCTTACAAGTGGCGATGCACTCCTTCAGCTTTTTTTCTGGAGAGTCTTTATCGCTCCTTCATTTCTGAAGGACAGCTTCACCGAGTATAGAATTCCTGGTTGACGGTTATTTTAATATTTTGACTATGTCATCCTAGTCCCTCCTGACTGAAATGTTTCCTTTGAGAAATCTGCCTATAGTCTTAGGGAGTTTAGGTGTGTGTAAGTGCTCTCTTCTCTTTTATTGCTTTCAGAATTCTTTGTGTTTGACTTCTAACAATTTAAATTTATGTGTTTTGGTGTAACCCTGTTCACATTTAACCTACTTGGGGTCCTTTGG
Source organism: Paguma larvata (assembly GCA_030068075.1). NCBI lineage: Eukaryota > Metazoa > Chordata > Mammalia > Carnivora > Viverridae > Paguma > Paguma larvata. The sequence continues at coordinate 117,935,745 of CM057828.1, read as the reverse complement.
GCCTCGTGGCTCTGGATGTCCGTTTCTCTCCCCAGGTCCGGAAAGTTTCAGTTGTTACCATTACTGCTTTAAATATGCTTTCTGTCCTTTTCTCTTTCTCTTCTCCTTCCGGAATTAAAATAATGCGATTATTGTTTCTTTTAGTTGTGTTCCATAAATCCCAGAGGCGTTCTTTACTCTGTTTCTCTGACTGAATAATTTTGAATGTCCGGCCTTTTAGGTCACTGATAAAACTTTCTTCTGCTTAGCTAAGTCTGCTTATTGAGTTCTTCAGTCATCGTATTTTTAAACTCTGGGGTTTCTGTTGATGTTTTTTCATAGTTTCTATTTCTTTGTTGAACTTTGCATTTTGTTCATGCATTATTTTCCTGATTTCATTTGGTGTCTGTGTTTCTTATAGTTGACTAATATAGTTTGAGTGTTATTCTGCACTCTTTGACAGATCATAGATCTACTTTTTCAGGGTCAGTTATTAAGGTTTTATGAATTTACTTTGGTAGTGTCACGTTGTCCTGAGTTTCGTGTTCCTTCATTCCATACACTGGCATCTGTGCACACGAGTAAGCAGTGTCCTTTTCCAGGTTTTGCAGGTTTGCTTAGGCAGAGACCGTTCCTCACTTAGCTTACTTTGGATTTCTGAATGTGTCTGCTGGGAACCTCCAGCTATGGGCCCTGCTCCCAGGCAGGGTCATTTTTGGGTGAGGCCCATTGCCTTAGGTCTGAGCGAGGGGTGGGCGGCTGCTGTAGAACGGGCTCTGTGGTTGCCTGGGTTCTTTGGTCAGGCTTCCTAGACAGTCAGGACTGGGTGCTATACTCAGTAGTAGGTGGGCTCTGAGTTAGCTTCCTTGCCCTAGCAGGGCAGCAGAATGGACCCCACGGCCTGCCTGGCTCACGGGGAAACCTGATCAGGCAAGATTAGCACTGAATTCTCTGGCCAGACAGGGCTACTGGTTTTGTTCAGCAGGTGGGGAAACCACAGGTTGTGCCCTCTGTCCAAGGGCCACACCGGAAGTAAGGACGGGCTGTACAACTTCATTGCGCTTTGGTTAGGCTCCCTGGTTGGGCAGTGTGCAGGCTGTATCCAGCAATGGGCAGGGCACCAAATGAGTTTCCCCACCTGGATAGAGCGGGAGACCTGGCTCCAAGACCAGCAGACTTCTGGTCTTGACTCCAGCCATCTCCTGCCCCACGTTCTCTGGCCGAATGGCGTGTTGCTGTGCTATGCAGCTTTCCAGGTGCTCTGACCAGGCTCTCTGTTCAAGTGGAGTCTGGAGCTACACTTCGCTGTGGGTGGGCCTATGAGTTAGCTCTCCTGCCTGGGCGGGACTGGAGTGCGGGTCCCAGTCCCCTCCCAGGTGTTCCCAACCGTGGGGAGGGGCCAGGAGCTACTCTCAGGCACAGGTGGGGCTAAGAATTAGCTCCCCTGCCTGGGCAGAGTCGGGGCGACGGACTTCAAGCCTGTTAAGGCTCTTTATGGTCTTGACTCAAAGCCAGTCAGCTCCCCATGTTCCCTGGCTGAACGGTGCCGCTCTCTGCCCTGCAGGTGATCAGCTCTGCCCGTAGGACTCCCCGTTGGAGCATTTTCTGGCTACAAAACTTCCAGGGTCTCTGGTCAGGTGCCCTAGGAGCTGTAATTAGAAGTGGGTGGGCCTGTGAATGGGCTTTCCTGCCTGGGCTCCGGTTTGGTCTTCCTGGTGTTCCCAGTCTCTCTGGTCAGGAGAGACTGGGAGCTACACTCAGCAGTGGCTGGAGTTGGACGTTAGCTCCGTTGCCTGAGTGTAGGCAGAGCACCCCGCCTGACCAGGTTCCGGGCCACAGTGTCGTGGCTCTGCAGACGAGCAGAGATGCTGGTTCGGGCTGTTGGGCCGCCGCAGGTAGGAACTCCGTCTGAACCCCGCAGATTCCTCTGCAATCCCTGGGTTAGGCGTTTCCAAGAAGTGACCCACAGTGCAGAGGCGGGGGCTGGACCCTCCCCCTGGGCTGTCTTCCCACTGGGGGAGCAGGAGGCTCAGGGGAGACTTCAGGGCAGTGCCGGGCTGGCCTGGGAGTGGGGGATGCGGGGCAATGCCAGTCAGCTTGTGGCCGCTCCCGTTCCCTTCGATGCAGACTCTCTCAGTCCCTGAGGGTACTTGAGCCTCACCCCTACATTCTAGGCTTCTCTTCACGGTGTCTTATTCTTGAGTAATTTTAGTTGTTTTGTGAGGGGGGAGTGAAGTCAGGAATGACCTGTGTCACCAGCTTGGTGACCTCACTCTGTGCCTTTCTTGTTTGGGGAGAATGAAGGCCCTGGAGAGTATGGGTGCCTCAGGTCGCAGTTTATTCCGGTAGTTTTTGCCTGGGCTTTGGAGTACTGGCACAAGTTCATCTTGCAGTTGTGTAAAGTTTGCTCATGAGTAAACTTGACATAGCGTGGGAAACTGCAGAGCAGACTGACCTTGTGTTCAAATCTCGGGTAATCAGAGAGAGTGCACTCTGAAAACTGCTGTCATGCAAAGTAGAGGAAAATAATTACAGTGAAAATAAAAGGAAAATAAATTCCAGATGAGATCATTGATTATAGCACATTAATAAAGTAGTATTCATACTCGGTAAAGTTAAGGAAACAAATTTAAGTGTACTTAATGGCTTCCGGGTCTTGGTTTCCATCAGAATCACCTGTGGGGCTTTGCAAATGCTCAGACTTCACCCCAGACTTCTGGGGGTCTGTGTAATTTGCTCCTAGTGATTAAGAGTTGAGTAAACAAGAAAAACTGGTTCTAGGCTTTTAACTGTACTAAAGAGTGGAGTTTAGGTTCCTGGAGAGACTTTTCTATATATACATGGAAAATACCTGATTCTGGAAAATTCCTGATGTTGTCTCCCTGCAAGGCTAGGGAAGGTCACTCCTCTAACATGACAGCTGACTCAGTCTCTGAGAATCCACTCTGAGCCGAATAGTCCTTGGCCATGCACGTTCTCACCTTGGCTGTTGATCTGAATAGTAGTATCTTCGTGTAACTGCACTTGCTTTCATAGTTTTCTAACTCACTGGAGGCCCTGGGTGGCTTCATACCTCCACCAGGAAGCACACCTGGTTTCCCGGGTAGCTGCTCTGAGAAGTTTCTGAGGAGCCGCTGCTCCCCACTTCCCCCCAGCCGTTGACCTTTGGAAAAGGGTGCTCTGCACAGACATGGGTTTCCATCAGCGGGTTTCCTGTCTTAGGTGCATAAGTCCTGTGGGGGTGTGATCGGTGTCAGGGGTCAAGAGCAAGCACTGGAATGAATGCCAAGAAAAACCAGTTGCGAACTTGTTTTAAGCTCCTTGTCAACCAGACAAACATGGGACGATCGTGATAACCGGACTCTCTCTCAAGTAGACAGGAGAGGCCCCTGGAATTGGAGACTTAAGGTGCCTTCCAGTGACATGTAATTATGCTTTTAAAAGTAGGTGATGGGCTTTTGCTTTGGATTGTAGAACTCTCGATGAGAGCGGTCCTATTAGCCTTAGTGTATTTACTGAAAATGAAACCTACATTGATGGCATTGTCTTTTTGTAGAAATTAAGCAAGGCCTTTCAGGATGAAGTAGTTGTGAACTTTTGTAAACATTTGTAAGCTCTTATTTTTTAAATACTTTTACCTTGATAAAAACTCATGCCAGCTGTTATTCCCCTTCTAGTCCCATTCCGCACCTTGTTATTGGCACCAAAAGAAACCTCTCCTTCATACCGTTAACTGAATGTTTACAATCCTGTAAGTACAGTGAAGGTTATGGGGAAACACGAGTTTCCTTTGATGGTGACTTTGGTCACAGCTCAGGTTCTGCAGGTCTGTCTGAGGAGCAGACTCCCACACGTGTCCTCACTGGCGCTCGTCCCCCCTCTGCTTGGGTCCTGCCTGGCGTCCCAAGCCTCGAGCTCGGGGAGCAGCCAAGCTGTTGGGTCCAAGTGTGAAAATCCCCTCGGGGTGCTTGTAACACTGTTAAGTGCTAGCATGAACATATATTTTTAAAAATCTTTAATCTCTACACCCAACCACGGGGCTTGAACTCGGGACCCCGAGATCAAGAGTCACATGCTGTTACAACTGAGCCAGCCAGGTGCCTCAGCGTATTTTTTAAATTACAGAAGTTACCATGACCACTTTTTCAAAACTTTGAAAACCAGAAAAAGAAAGGAAATGTCCTATTTATTCCATCCCCCTACTGGCAAATTTTGTATTAAAATATACACAGATAGCCAATATTCCGATCTGTTCTTATCTGTACTCTTCTGACATAGTTGAATCATAGTCTACACGTAGTTTTGTGGCCTGCTTTTGTCACTTAAGTAAAAAGTGACAAATACTTGAAACACTTCAAAAACTCCATTTTGTATCTGCTGTAACTCAGTAATTTTCTGGGTCGGGGTGCAGTTTCCCCAAGTCCTGACTTGCCAGGTCCTATTCAAATGTCAGTGTGTCATCTTTATGTGAGCACGGACTCTTCTAGAAAGAGTGTTTTCTGATGACCAGTTTCTTGGGCCCACAGCTGGAAACCCTCATTATTATTAGAAAATCTTCAAAAGGGAAGCCCCTGCTTTTGGCCAAGGTCTTCTCTTGACGCCATCTGGGTATCTATTTACCGGCGCAGGCGGGAAGGGGGTGCCGGGACCAGAGTGGACGTGGAGCAGGAGCTCCCTACGGGTGATTGCCTCAGTTTCAGGCAAGAGGGTCTCTGGGACATAGGGGAGGGGACACGGCAGGACAGAGAGGCAGGCTGTAGGAGGACGGCGCGGTGCCTGGAACACAGGAGGGGGTGAGCTTTTCAGATGGTGTTGAATGGGCTCACAATGCGAGCGGGGAGCGGTGCTGTGCGTTCGTAAAGAGGCTCTGGAGCCCGCGGTCACACGGGGCAGTTCACCGAGTGTTGAGGGGGCCGGGGTTGGGGGGGGGCGGTAGTCAGAAGGGCAAATGTCCCTTCTCCGGATCCGGTCCGGAGGTAGCAGCCCCTTTAACCTGCGCCCCTGGCTACCTCTTCTCGGCGCGGCCTCCACTGCGAAGCCTCAGACCCTGAGCAGCTTCGAGTGACGGGAGTTCCATTTCAGGTTTGGTTCACGGCCCTTGCCACTGCCGGTTTCCGAAGGCCGGGGTGGGTGGGGGTGCAGCTCCCGGGCCGCCCCGGCTCCGCGTGGGGCGGGGGGGGGGGGGGGGAGTCACAGGCCCGTCAGCGAGGCCACCCCCGCGGAGGGCAGGCAGTGTCCGCACAGCCCCGGGCAGAAAAGGCACCTGGGGCGGGGACAGGGTGAGCCGAGCCGGTGCCACACCCGGGGCGAGTAAGGTGGGAAGCACTTCAGAACATCCCGGAAAAGAGGGTGCTCCTCCACGGCCCCCCAAATCCCCTGCGGAGTAACGGGGCCACTCGTCACTCCGGCCACACCAAGCTGGTGGCTATGGGACAGGACCGGGAGCTAGGGAAGGAAGGCCAGAGATGTGTATGCCAGCTGGGGGGGTGGTGCGGACTGAACCCCTCGTTTGCGAGCGAGGGGCCGGGAGACCCTCGACTCTGCCACCGAGTCCGACCTCAAGGGAGCGGTGTCCCCTCTCCCGGGGCGGGTTGGGAACCGGGAACCCGGGAGCCCTTGTGTCACCTGCATAGGAATCTGGGGAGGAGCCAGGGAGCACTCCGGTTTATTTACGTACACTTCTTCCAGAAGAACCTGGAAGGGGTCCCGGCCGAAGGGGGCGCTGTGAGATCACACCCGGAAGTGCCGCTTGGGCCCACAGCTGGAAAGGCCTGTGGTGACATGAACCGGGCCAGTTAGGGTGGCGTGAGGGGCAGAGCTGACATGACCCGGAGCCCCGGGTGTGTGTGGGGGTTGGGGGGGGGGGAGGGCGATGGCCTGGCCAAGGGTGGAGCCGCCGGTGAAGACGCTAGCTCACCTCATTCTGATTTCGATAGTGCCTTGTGAAGTTTAGAAAAGGAAATTCACTTTTTTGCTGATCGAATTAATTTGATTCCCTTTAAATTCTGATTGATGCATCTGGTGTTTTTTCACTTGGCTCACTTCACAAGCAGACGGATTAATTAGGAGATTCTACATTTTTGGCACCGCTGCCGCTCCCCTTGCAACTATCTTTCTGGTTCTCCTGGTCTCTCCCGGAGCAAGCACGGACAGGTGTCTTCTGCAGCTCAACTGCTCACGGACAGAGGATTCTTGAACAAAATAAGGTGTACATTCGCTTTGCAAACTGCCCTCCTCCTCTGGGAGCCCTGGAATTGCCGGAGGGTTAGGACCCTAAGCAGGCTCGCTCCCGCGCTCTCGCTCTCTCGCTCTCTGTCTCTCTAGAGCCAGGACCAGTGAAATCCGAGCCCCCAGAGCGGATGCAGGCATCCGTGCAAGCCTGGCGCGCAGCCGTGACTGGGAACTCGAGGAGTCCGGTCCTGCCGACCCTGCCCCCCTTGTGGGGGGCACTGGCCATCAGGCTGCTCTCCTGCCCCTTCCCGGCCTCTCTCGGGGACTCCCTCCTCCTTCCGGGGCTCATGGCTGAAGCTTTGTGGAGGGACATTCCTGTCCGTGAGACTTGGCCAGCCCAAGAACTACATGTAGGTGCTGGAGAGCCTGTCCTCCCAGCTGCAAATCAGGGGCCCTTGTCGCTCTTTCCCACGTGAAGCTTTGATGTTATAACCACAGACGTAAACGCTTAGTGTTGGATTTTTGCCGCAGGACTGAGTGTGGCTTGGCTGACCTCAAGCTTTGTAGCCGGCGTGACTACAACCTCAGGGCGCATGCGCCGGCCCTCCCCTGCCCTCCCCTTGCCTGCCCTCCCTCCCCTGACCCCCCCCCCCGCCCCCGGCCTGCTGCTTTGCCGTTTCTTGGGTTCTTGACAGTTTCTTTCTTTTGATTTCTAACCTACCTTTACTCTCCAACAGCACAGTCTTCTTTCTCTATTATAGCGGCTCTGCGTTTGAGATGTCCAACCCAAGACCAGGAAAATGATATACTTCGGCAGGGGTGTGGCCTGTGGCCTTGCCCTCGCCCACCGCAGGCCTTGCTCGTAGGGAAAGTGGCATGTCCCAGGCCCCCTGTAGCTTGCTGGAAACAAGGGCAGGTTTGTGGGTGCTGAGCAGGTGGAGGATGGGGGGCCCAACGGTTTTGGGATTGAAAACAGTTTGGGTTCACTGTCACCAGTACCTCCCAGTGCCTGCCTTCCTGCCTCAACCCTGGCCAGAATCCCCCCTTTCTTGGTAAGACCACCCCAGGCAAAGATGTCCACATCTAATTCTTAAATTCCAGTTTTAACATTAACGGGATAGATCTCAGCCCAAGAGAAGGTTTCCAGTAGGCATTTCTTCTTTAAAAATTTTTTTTTCTTTAAAGTTTGTTTGTGGGGCGCCTGGGTGGCTCAGTTGATTAAGCAGCCAACTTCAGCTCAGGTCATGATCTCGCAGTCTGTGAGTTTAAACCCCGTGTCGGGCTCTGTGCTGATGGCTCAGAGCCTGGAGCCTGCTTTGGATTCTGTGTCTCCCAACTCTCTCTGCCCTTCCCCTGCTCATGCTCTGTCTCTGTGTCTCTCAAAAATAAATAAACGTTTAAAAAAAAATAAAGTTTGTTTATTTTGAGAGAGGGCGTGAGCAGGGGAGGGGCAGAGAGAAAGAGGGAGAGAATCTCAAGCTGATTCCTGGCTGTCAGTACACAGCCCAATGCAGGGCTCAGATTCATAAACCATGAGAACATGACCTGAGCTGAAACCAAGAGTTGGCTGCTTAACTGACTGAACTACCCAGGCACCCCTCCAGTAGGCATTTCTTTTGTTTTGTTTTTACGTTTATTCATTTTTTGAGAGACAGGAGAGACAGAAGAGACCGAGCACGAGCAGAGGTGGGGCAGAGAGAGAGTGAGACACAGCACGCTCCAGGCTCTGAGCTGTCAGTACAGAGCCCAAGGTGGGGCTCGAACCCGTGAGATCATGACCTGAGCTGAAGTCAGCCGCCCAACCGACTGAGCCGCCCAGGTGCCCCTCCAATAGGAATTTCTTAAGTCAAGCGTCTTAGAAAAGGGAGACAAGCTGCCATTTAGAGACATCTACTCTTCATTGCGGTAAAGTCTTCTTTTGTGAAACAGATTGGAACCAAGATAATTTGGAATAAACAATTCAATATTATCTCAAATTTTACAATTCTTTAAAAAAAATTTTTTTTGAATAATGATGGAAAACAAAACCTAACCAACTGTTCATTTTCCTTTGTAACTTGAGACCTACCAAATAAGAGAATGACTCCTTCGCGGCCACTCAAATCTTGGTCAATTTCATTTTGCAAAACTTCGGTCACTACCGTTTAAAGAGAATCCTAAGATGGGCTTGACTGAGTTAAACTCATGTAGTAATTCAGGAGACACCGCCCCGGGGACCCTTACACACCTGGCTTGTTTGTCACAGGTCGTGAAGGCAAGAGGGAAACCACTGAGTGTGTGTTCTCCCTCCATCCCTGGAGTGGTTTCTGAAGGGTGAGGATACACCGAGGGGCTGAGGCCTGGAGCGGGTAGGAAGAAACCCTGTCAAATAGGCTTAGATCCAGGAGTAGTGCAAGGTGCAAGGGGGGCGGAAGGAGGCGGGGTCCGCCCCACCCCCCACACAGGGAGGGAACGGCCCTGGGCTCAGCTTGCTTTGGACAACTGCTGTTTCAGGCACCGGGAGTTTCCGCCTGGGACTCACACTGATGGCGTGCCTTCTCTTTTTCTGTTCTGCATGAAGCCGTCCTCCCCCCCTACTCCCCTCCGCCCCCCCCCCCCCGCCCCGCACCAGACCAGAGGAAAATAATTGTAGCCGCTCAGTTTTACAGCGTGTTAATTTAGCTCCCCGGTGAATAAAGTCCGAGGCTGAAGGCCAAGTCGTTTGCTCAAACAGGAGACTGGGACTGTTGCCAAGACAGTGGGGTGGCTTCCAGGCCAGCCCCGCGGTGACCCCGAGCTACAGGTGGAGCGGCCTGCGGCTCCCGCAGGGGAAGCCGGGCCGTTTACTCCCGCAAATGGCTGAAAAGAAAGCCACTTCCCCGTGTTTGCGTGAGAGACCCATGCCGCCACCCATCACCTTCAAGGTGCCTCCTGGGATCCGTGGCCACCCTGACCCCGCCCAGAGCACCCCGCTCCGTGTGCAGAGGGCACGTGAGGCTACACGGGGCACTACTGCGGGCCTGAGACAGCGGCGCTTATTTTCAGCTTGGTGCCTGGGAAGCTGGCTTTGTTTTAGGGACCATTTGGTGGGAAGGAACCTTAAAATTTGGGACGGGGTGGCGGGGTGGTGGTGGGGCACCTGGGTGGCTCAGTTAAGCGACCCATTTAAGCTCGGGTCAAGATCTTGTGGGTTCGAGCCCACATCTTGCTCCGTGCTGACAGCTGGGAGCCTGGAGCCTGCTTCCGAGTCTGTGTCTCCCTCTCTCTCTGCCCCTCCCCCACTAGCGCTCTGTATCTCTCTCAAAATTAAACATTAAAAGTAACATTTAAAAATAATATTTAGGATGGGATGTCAAAATCTGTTTTCACCAATGACCAGTATAGACTCATCTAAGCCACTGTGGTCACTCGGTCCCACCCCAAGGCCTCCCTGCCCCTCAGCCTCCAGACACTACCTTGGCTCTCTCTGGAAGACACTGGGACACAAAAGCCAGTTGCAGGAGCCCCTGGTCAGGCTGGGCTCTGACTCAGGTGTGTCCCGGCCCTCAGTTTCCCCTGGGTGGGGTGGGGTGCCTTGGGAGGAACAGGGGGGTCAGGATCAACACACCCTGGGGGCTTTCTAAGGCAAAGGCTCCCCAAATGCATGCTGAAGTCTCCTAACGGTCTGTCCTCTTCCGAGGCATTCAGAATCCCTCAGGGTCTTTGGGCCCAGCCATCTGTTAGCAATCGCACATGGACCTGTGAGCATGTTACACACTGTCCAAAATGGGCGTACTGAGATAGATGTAAACTGGGGCTGTCCTGGGCCACTTGGGACCACGTGTATAAAGTATCAGAATTTAAATCGTGCCTTTTAAATTCTAGGGAAAAAACCTAAATGTGAAAACAACTACAGCAAATACTCTGCTGACACAAGTGGGAATGACACAGCTGGTATTTTAGAGGGTCTCTGATTTCATAGGGGTAGGCGGATGTGGTTTGGGGGGGTGGAACTGGCTCCCGACAAGGAACAGGCCCAAGGTGAGAGGCTTTTTTTTTTTTAGGTTATCCCAAGACATTTATGGTAGAAGGCTTATCGTGATCTTACTCTAAAACTAGGCAGGGAATTTGAAAACACAGTAACCCTCTGGCCGCGGTGTTTCCGTCAGGGAAGAGCACCCCCCCCCCCCTGGTGGGGCTGGGCTGTCCGGCGGGAGGCTCATGCAGGGTCGTCCCGGACAGATTCCACAGAAGCAGCATGGTCGGTCGTGCGCTGGAAACCTAAGCGGTGCCGTCTGTGTGGTTTCTACAAATAAAGCCAGTGAGGCGCCCCCGGGGCACCCGCTGCAAGCAACAGCAGGGCGGAACCTGGTCAGCCAAGTCGAGGCTTTTGTGAGGAAAAAATCCGAGAACCCGTGAGCAGCCTTTAAAAACGGGTTTTATCGGGGCACCTGGGTGGCTCAGTCGGTAAAAGGCAACGGACTCTTGGTTTTGGCTCAGGGCACGATCTTGCAGTTCGCGGGTTCGAGTCTCGCCTCGGACTATGTGCTATAGCGTGGAGCCTGCTTGGGATTCTCTCTCTCCCCTTGTTTCCGGCCCTACCCCGCTCTCTCTCTCTCTCTCTCAGAATAAATAGACTTAAAAAGACAAAGCGGGGGGTGCGCTCATGGTTTAAAGAACGGTAGCGGGGGGATCTTTGCCCCAGTGGAGAAGGTAATCCTAGATCACTAGCGCTCCCTCGCGGGCTCCGCCTGGCCACGCGGGGCTGGTGCCACGGCGCCCGCGGAGGCGGCATCCACCACCAGCCCAGTGGTGGACTGTCATCAGTGCCGCTGTTTGTTCTCAGCTGGGGTCTGAATGGGCGGGCGTGTGGACCTCGAAGAATCGAGAATGCTGCGCCTCAGCCCCCTGCCGGGGCTCCCCTGCCTCCTTCCAAACCCTGAACAGTCAAGACATCGCTCATGGCTCGGGTCCCACTCCTTGCTTGCTGCACTTGACCCAAGATCCGACGTGGGTCTTTTGACTCAAAGACTCTGGCCTTCCCTGAGACCATACTGAGGACGAGGCGGGGGTAGGGCCCGGCGGCCGCTGAAAGCCTTTTCCTTCACGCGGGGCCGCGCACGGGCGCGTTCACATCTGCGTATTCTGGTCACGTGAGGCCGCGCTGGGACACGTCCGCAGCTGCGTGTTCTGGTCACGCGAGAGGCCGCGCTCGGACACGTTCGCGGGCACGTGTTCTGGGCGGGAGAGGAGCCTGGAGGACCGGCGTGGGGGACACTCGGCCAGGCCCGGTTCACAAGCAGCAGGGCCGGGGCCTGAGCGTCTGGTTGTCAGAGGCTGCGTCGGAGGTTTCGCCTTGTCCCGCTCTGGCTCTCCTTGGGCCGCGTCAGGGTAAATAACCACAGCGCGGGCTGGAAAGAGGCTTTTTCGGGCGAGAGAGCCTTGGGGCTCCTAGGGAAACACGCAGACTCTCCCTGAAAACTACACCCAGACTCCCGTGAGTGCACCCAGTGAGAGGACACCCCTGGGGCGAGGGGCGAGCAACCCAAGGACGTGAGGGGCCGTGCGCCCCGTCGGGCCCATCAGCCCTGCTAACGCGTCAGCAGCCACTTGAAATGATGGAAACAGGAAGCCCGGATGGTCAGATATAAAAAGAATGCTTAGTATTCTCAGCACATCAGGAGCCGCAGTAAAGGTTTTACACAGATTATCTAGCTTTATCATCGTAACAACCTACGGAACAGCTACCATTATATCTGTTTTTCTAGTTAAGGGATGAGGCAAAAAGGTAAACCGAGGCGCCTGATGTCACACAGCTTGCCCTCGGAGCTACGACAGCTAAGTCCTCCCAAGGCGGCTCTGGAAAGGGGAGCGGTTCCCTGGGGAGCCCGGGCTGGGGAAGGCGGCACCGGAAGGGGCGGTCGGCAGTGTTGCCCTGAGTGCTTTACCCCCAGGTGGTCCGTGGAGTGCGTTCCTCTTGGAGGCTCCCTTGTTTTCTGGGCCGTGACCTTGTTCAGACTGAACCCCATTGGTCACCCGGGTGTCGCTCCGCCCACTGGCCCACCGACTTCAACACCACTTGACGGCTTCCAGAGTCTCCTGAAGAAAGGCTCCCCCTTTTTTTTTCTTTTTAAGTTTATTTCTTTTGAGAGAGAGAGAGACAGCGAAAATCCCAAGCAGGCTCCACGCCAATGCAGGCGCTCGAACTCACGAACCATGAGATCATGACCCCAGCCAAAATCAAGACTCCGATGCCTGACCGACTGAGCACCCCAGGCGCCCCGGACTTCTTGAAGAAGTTAGTAGGCAGAACAGCAGTAGAGCGCCATGCTAGAGCCTTATTAAGGAGTCTAGAAAAGATGAGGCTGGTGGGCACACAAGGCAGTTATATCTCGACTGTACTATCATCGGGCATCTTTGGAGCCCAGGTGTGGGGGTCTGTGTGACAGGAACCCCAGTACTGCAGGTAAGAAGGGCGCTTTCACGGAACGACGCTCACAGAACCACAGAGCCAACAGGCTGGACCACCAAGCTGCGTGGAAGCCAGGCTTGAGGCTGGACTCGGAGACGAGTGGGGCCCAGCCAGGAATGAAGCCAGGGCAGCCGAGTTCTCTCTTTTGTTTCCCTCTGTGCATGTTTTACTCGCTTGGATCCCCTGGATGAACGGGGAGGCGGGCTGTGGCTCTCGGCAAATGCAGTGACCCCCGCCTCCCCCCACCCCCCAGGACTCAGGAACAATCTGTGGGGAGCAGCTGGTGGCGGCAGGGCCCGCAGTGGCCGGCGGAGCTCGGGTGTGCTGTCAGGAAGGGTGGCGAGCACAGCTGGGACAAAGACAGTGACAGCGCTGGCTCCCTGCCCTCTCCTGGCCCGCCTGTCCTCCCTTCTCACTGGGACGGGGCTGGACGCCGTTTAGTTTGTGAAAATGACGTGACCATGGAGCCAGTTAGTTGGTAACCTGCTCTTTTTGTTCTGAGTTGGCCATCGCCCCCAGTGTCCTACTTGGGGAGCTGTGTTCCAGTCAGGTGTGGAGGGAAAGGGCTCAGGGCTCGCTTGGTGGCGTGTCCTGCACGGTGGTTGCCAGTGGGGCTGCTGCCTCCAAACTTTTCTCCAGGAAACCAGTCTTATTTCAGTCCTTAGAGAAAGGTGATCTCATCATAGATATTTTCTCAAGTCACTTTCCTTAAATGTGTCCTGGTGACCTTAATGGTTTCCGAGTTTAGGCAGTTTGCGCTTAGGAGACCGCGTGCAAGCCCTGAGCCAATGACAGACGCTTTAGAAGGGAGCGGATGGGGACAGTGCAGTAGAAACTGGCACAGAAGAGTGACTTTGGGTGTTGACAGCAGGCCCCAACCTCACCGGTCCCTACCACCTCTCCTGCGTGTCCCGCGTGTCCCCGGGAAGCTCTGTCAGTGGGGAACGTGTTCCTACCAAACCCAACGTGGAGCAGAGTGCCTTTATCACCTCATGTCCTTGTTCACTTGCACTGAGTTCTAGATGCATCTAGCTACTTGAGATAACCGTGCACTCTTCTTAGGGAGCCAGCTAGCTCAGGAGTGAGCTGGCTGTTCTCCCCAACCACCTGCATCCCACTCCCAATAAGGTTGTTAACCAGTGTGCTCTTTGGTCAGAAAACATGGTTTTTTTGAGAGAGCGAGCGAGCACACACAACGCGCGAGAGCTGTAAGCAGACTCCATGCTCAGCGCAGAGCCTGACGTGAGGCTCAATCCCACAACCCGGGATCATGACCTGGGCAACCAGGTGCCCCAAAACACAGTAAGTTTTAATTCTCACGTGTCAGTTCGGTCATATGTTCCTTCAAAATCCTGTACTTGCTGATTGTTAGCACTAGTAAGTTTGTTCGCAGAAAAAAACTTTCCAATGATGAGAGGGAAAATAATCTGTAAAATACCCAAATCCTTTTTCTCCTTTAACATAGTCTTTGTTTAAACAATACGGCACAACATTTAAAAAATTTTTATTTATTTTTTTTTTACTAAGGCACATGACGTATAGAAAGATTGAGGTACAAAATGCAAATTTCTGCATAAGACTTTTAAAATTTGGAAAACGAAGGTGAACATCATCTTCTAGAATATTCAGCTTTTAGCTTGTTTTTTCTTTTGGACCAGTTCAACCAGCAGCTTGTATCTAGCGATACAGTCTTCCTGTAGGAAGAGGAAAAGAGAGGTGAGACAGGTGTTTCCAGAAATCAGTGTGACGGTTGTGGACTTAGGCCCGCTGCGGCCTGGGCGAGGGAGGCGGCCTCGTGAGCCTCCGCTGGGCACACAGCCCGCCTGCAACTGGCTGGTGAGCCCCACAAGGGGTGGGGGGGGCCCACGCCCCGAGGCCCACACGCTGGCCCAGATGCTCGCTGCCAGGTGCCCCGAGGCCAGAGCAAGTCCTCTTAAGTGCGGTGTGGGTCGCCACGGGGAGAGGTCCGTGGCCTCTGTGTGAGGATCACGATTATGCCTTTCAACTTGCTAATGATAATGAGCAGTTTTAACATTTCACCACGCCATCACACGTCTCCTCAGAGCAACCCGATGGCGTGAGGCCAGGCGTCTACCATATTATTCTCATCTGGGTTTGCCTCTCCTTAAGGGGCTGTTGGGACCCTCCAGTGGTGGCCTCGTCGGCCCAGCCCCCGGGAACATGGCAGGGAGTGTGCTGGACTCTTGCTCCTGCAGGTCCCGACCCTACCCAGATCCCGCCTGTAGCTGTCACCGCCGGGGGTGGAGTCCGGACTAGAGCAGAGGCGGGCCATGCTGGGAGGGGCCTCATCACTGTCCGGCCGTCACGAGGTACTTTCCAGAGTCCACTCCTGTTTCATGGTCAACAAATACTCCCCTCCGCAGCACTGGAAGCCATCACTAACTTAAGGTCTAGCGCAGAACGCCTGCTGCTCCCTGGCGGATGCTTCGGTCAGCAGGGACAGAGTGACGGGAGAGCTGCTTCTCCGGGGCCTTTCTGGATCCCCAGTGATTACTCAAATTCTGGCACAGGGTCAGTCTTTAAAGATATCAGCTTTTCCTTAACAGCTGTGCTGCCCCCCCGTGCAGCCTAGGACTTCCCCGGGGACCACAGGGACCCAGAGCTCTGAGCTGCAGGCCTCAGGCAAAGTCCTCTCCTTCAGGCCCAGCACTGCCAGTGGCCTGCAGGCGAGTCAGCAGGCCACCGCTCTGGGAACTGGTTCTAATGTCAAGGCTTAAAGGGAACACTTGCGGGACAATAAAAGCGCAGCTCATTTCTGGTTCAAACAGGAGGGTTTCCAAACCCCTAGGCAATAGTTTCTGAATGTTCTATCCTTAGGAATCCGCGTTTCCAGCTCCTTCTTTTTAAGCCAACGTCAATTCATCACACATGTAGATGCCTGTGTCCTGACAGATGCTAGAGAAATTTGGGGAAAATAATTACTTCTGGCAAACCAGTTGGAGAGGCTGGGAGAATCTGTGTTTCTCAAATAGATCAACTGCTAATGGTTTATTTTTCTCCCCGGGAATTCCCAACTTCATCATTTTACAGTAGGTGATAGATAACTAGCCCTGTGCACACGGGGACATTCATGGCCACAAGCTAGATTTTCCAACATAGAATTTCAATTAAAAAAAAAAATAAGAATGTAAATGAACATCAATGTGCCCAGGGGCTACTGAGTGGCAGGCACGGGCACAGAAGGCAGAAGAGACTCATTCTGATTTCTCGGTGTTCCCGGTGCCTCAGACTGAGAGCGCAGCGACCCGGGGGAGGAACCCAGGAGACGGCGTCCCCAGGTGGGAGAGCTCACACGCGAGCTCCACACCACGAACTGGCAGACGGAAGGCAAAGGCTGGGGTGGGTGCCGGCTCTCCGGGAGGCACCCTGTCTGCCCGCCTAGCCGAGAACTTTCTGCAGGTGTGTTTAGGCAGATACTGAGAGCTGAAAACAGGGAAAACAGTCAAGGCTGTGGGGTGGGTTGAATCCTAAATGTAATCCCTGCCCAGGCCCCCACCACCTCCCAGAGCCTCGCCAGTCTGGCGCGGCTGCCGAGTCCAGAGTGACGTGCACCGAGGACCCGACAACCGGCATGACACTGGCCACCAATGCGCTCGCCCTCAGGTAAAGGCTCATCGCAGAGCTGGAGGGAAACCTCCCACCGACTCTGGTTCAAGGGAGCCTCTGCCCTAGAGGGAGGGCCTGCTGGCTGCTCCCACTGCCCCAGGGGTGAGGGTGCGGCCCGGCCACCCCCGTGTTCCTCCCAAACTGCCAGACTGGGGCGAATGCTCCAGAAAGTTGGCAGGCTTGTTGTGGGTGAAATTTATCTTCTATGCATGGAATTTTCTCTGAGAAAAACCAACTGACTCTGAATGGTCACCTTAGAACCTTGACCTCATTTATACACATTAGTCAGCCCCGTGCACAGGTTCAACACGCGCTCAAGAGAAACGCCCTGGACGGTCGCCAGCCAGCTGTGGACAGAAGGGTACACGGAAGGTGGGGAAGAATCACTGGAGCGGGCCGTGCAGGTCTCGTTCTTTCCCCACCTTACCCACCTTACTCTTGGACGGGACACATTTGGCTATTTTGTCCCAGCGGTCCGAGGATCCCTTCGGGTACTGCTGTAATGCTAATTCCAGAAGTTTCTGTTGACTCTGAGTCCATGGCTCCTCGGAAGCACGAGTTCTCTCTCTCTTCTGGCTCTCCTCATCACTGGATTCATTTTGTTCTGAAATATCGAAGTCCTTCTGCCTCTTTCCTCTGATCTTCTCCTCTGGCTCCACCTTCGTTGCTGCCTCAGGCGGCCTGAGTGGCCTCCGCCGCCGCGGCCGGCTTTCTGGAACCACTGCCTCTCGCTCCTCGTCATCCTCCTGCTCGTCCTCCTCATCCTCCTCCCCGGCCTGCCGTGCATCCTCTCGCTGGGTGATGATGTCATCTGGCAAGGCCGTGGTGGCCTTGTTGGGCCGGGGATTCTGGGCTGTTGATTTGAGTTCGGAGAGTCTGACCATTCCTGTGAGGAAGGACACATTTTATCACACAGAGGGAACGGCAAGGTCAGTGCAGGTGACAAGAGTAACAGCAGCTGTTGCCAACACAACAGTGTGATAGGTGCATATGTTATTTTGCTTAATTTTCACGCTATTCTAGAAAGGTAGGTATCATTGTCCTAATTCTACAGATGGCAAATATCAGTCTCAGAAAGCAGCAGAGGTGGGATTTGAACCCAGTTCTGATTCCAAGTCTCTGTCCTTTCCAACACTCTGAGGGACTGAGGGTCACGTACAGTGATCATAGAATGAAGTGGCTCCTTGCCTCTTTTTAGGTAAGGAAGGATGTTCTTTATGATCCAGAACTGTTGTTCATTCCACTAGCGAAGCTGACATGAATCTGTCAAGCCTTATGCTGTGCTCGTGCAACGTGCTTCCGGTGCCACCGTGCCGCCGTGGTGGGCGGTAAGGAGCAGACAGACAGTCCCCCAGGTGCCCTCAGGGATGCCCCTGAATGTTCACCCACACATCTCCTGTTCTGGTCACTCTTTACCCCCGTGACCAATGTCTAGTTCTTAAGAGCCCTATCTGTGCAATAGTCTACACCCCACTGCCTTTTCCAGAATACGTTTTTAGAGAGTGTCTCAGAGGAAGGCCTTTTTCACATATCCCCTCATTGCCTATTTTAGCGTCTGTGCCAACAAATAATTATATTAGTAGACCGGGAATCTGGAAATGCCTTCTTTCCTGAAGGCTGCAGAGCCGCACGCTGAATCCTTGCTGGGGATGGCCTTTTGAGATCTCTGGTATGCTCACCTGCACTGCTGTCTTTGGGACTTGTGTTTAAGTTAAGTTGGAAGGTTTTAGGGAGTATTTTCTTACTGGTTCCAAGCAAACAGTATAGAGACCCTAGCAAAATTCCAGTTAGTCTTGGAGGAAACATATTGAGAAATGTTGATTCTTGGGAAAGCTGCTGGTCTATTCTGAAAGACAGCTCTGCGTGCGTGGTGATGACAGGACAGTGCGGGGGAACGGCGCACAGCGCGTTTGCGTGGCGTGGAGAGTGGTTCCCCCTGCGCACCCCTCCCCCCAGTACTAGCAAAGAACAAGGTTTTTATAGTTTTTAAACTTATTAAACCCATCTTAGCACCCACCCTTATAAAAACAGATTTATGTTGAGGAAATCGCTTTAGCTCAGTGGGATGAAGAGGGTGCCAGCTCACCTGGGGAGCAGGACACTGAATCCTTCAGTTGCTTGGCTTTGGTTGTCACCTGTTCCAAAATATAAAAGCAAACAAAATCTTACTTTTCACATATCTCTTGTAGGTCGAGTCTTGTAGGTCTTATATTTCATATAAGGTCCGTGTGAATGAACTGGGTTTACTAGTCTTAGGCCTGGAAGGACCCTCAGTCATCCATCCGCTCATTTAGTTTACCACCAAGGAAACGGAGACCCAGAAAGCTTAAATGGCTTGCTCCAAAACAGCCATCAAATCGGTGGCAGAGGCAGAACAAGGACTCGGATCACTTGACAACCTCTAGTTGAATGACAGTTCCATCACACTAGGCTGCGTTTTCAAATATACTGTACAAACAGGTCATGTTTTTTAGTTGGGGTTTGCTAAAAGAGGACCTTCCTTCCTTGGAGAATATTACACCAATGAGTATTAGAAACAGTGGAGAAATTTAAACTAATGTTATAACATAAAAGTCTGTCTTTTCTTTGCATTCAAGAAACTGCAAGAGCAGAGCAGACTAACACTAGAGGAGAAGGGAAGTTGGACCCAAGACCCATGAGACTTTTGCAAACACGAGTGCAGGGCCACAGAAATAGCTGTGTTCAGTGGCAGTTACTTATATAAATGGTATCACATCGTATGTCTCGTTCTATACCTTTTTTCATTTAACTGGAGATCTACGTATGAATTTCTCTTTTTGAAATTGATATAAAATTTACATGCAAGTCAATATACAGATTTTAACTGTATAATTCAATGAGTTTTGAGCAGAAAAAAAAAAGAATGTATATAACCATTCTAATTCTAATCAAATTATAGAACATTCCTGTTATCCCAGAAAGTTCTCTTCTGCCCTTCAGTAATCTCTACTCTGCCACTGACAACCACTGTTCTGATTTCTTAAAATACAGGGTCAAAATTAATTAATTAAAAAAGTTAAAAAATGGTAATCACCCAATGAATTTATCAATCAAGCCATCCTTTCCCCACTTATTCGAAATGTTAACTTTAGGGGCGCCTAGGTGGCTCAGTCGATTAAGCATCCAACTTTGGCTCAGGTCATGATCTCATGGTTTGTTGAGTTCGAGCCCCACGTCAGGCTCTGCCGACAGCTCAGAGGCTGGAGCCTGCTTCCGATTCTGTGTCTCCCCCTCTCTCTGCCCCTCCCCTGCTCTTGCTCTTGTCTCTCAAAATAATAAATGAACATTAAAAAAATTAAAAAGAAATGTTAACTGTATTTCAATTAGTGCCACTATACGTGCACTATTTTTCCACACTTTGTACTCTGGCCCAGTAATGTATGCGTATTCTGGAATCAATGTTTCACTGCCTTAATGAGATTTGGAAATAAAACCTCAGAAAGCATAATTGTTAAGAACTCAGGTAGACTTGTCTTGGTCCCTCCTCTTCTTAGCTGGGTGATCTTGAGCGATTTCCAATCCTTTCTCTATGTCAAGCATTACCCTCTGTAGTAGGTGGATAATGCTAGTAATACCATTTGCTTATTAGGTTTTAAATTTGAAATAAGCCCTTAGCAGGATACTGAGCAGATATTAAAGGCTCAGTAAATACTACCTATTATAATTGACATGGATCATTTGTTTTTCATTCACACAAAGGACAGAATGAGAGAACATATTTAAAGCCACTTAGAAACACTCTTCAATTTTATTCCCTACCCTCCTCTCTCTTTCCAGATGACCTTGCTTCTTATTTAATGTGAGAAAAAAGGAAGTTCTCCAACATGAGCCTCCTTGCCTTCCAACTTTCTCAACTCAAAATTCTGATTACGTCACTTTATATCCTTCCTATCTTTTATCCCCAAATCAAAGAGATTATCTTCCTTCCTCTTGAAATTTTCCCAGAACTATGCTCCATCTATTAATTTCCTTTGCTGTCTTTCTTTTTTAATTTTTTTAACATTTATTTATTTTTGAGAGAGAGGGAGAGAGGGAGACACAGAATCTGAAGCAGGCTCCAGGCTCTGAGCTGTCAGCACAGAGCCCGAAGTGGGGCTCAAACTCACAAACTGTGAGATCATGACCTGAGCTGGAGGACACTTAACCGACTGAGCCTCCTAGTTCTTCAAACTAAACTTACCCATGTCTCTGCTTTTGCTTCCTTTTCTTGATAGTGTTATCATCCCAGTCACCCAGGCTCACAGCCTGAGTCAGGTTTTGGACCTTTCTCTCCCTCCCCAGCCAGCTGCCCCATGCTCCATAATGTCAACCCCATCTGTTCCCTTCTCTCACAGATCACACCTCCTGTAGCAGTTCTTCATTCTCCCTTGGCTGAATGACTGTAACAGCCTTCGAACTGGACTCCTACTTACTAATAATTTTTAGAGAATAATACCCCTAAGGCAGAGTTCTGATCAGATATCTTTCATGGCTCATCAGTGATTGTATGATGTTTAATTCTTCACCTGACATGCAAAGAGATCCACAATTTATAGTCTATTCTTTTTCCTGTAGGTAGCTTTCCTTCGAGCAGAACTGAATAATTAATGCTCCCCCAGATAGTCAGAAATTTCCCTACCCTGTGCTTTTTGCCTGTCTTTAACATTGCCTGAAATGATTATCCTTTCTTCATCAAACGTCCCCTTAAATATCTACTCTCTAGAGCCAAACCAGCCATCAAGGTACTCTCAAATGTAACTTTCTTCTCGAAGACTTCTCTGATGTTCACCACCAGGATGACCAACTCTGGTGACAATCCTTCTCCTCTCTCAATTTCTATTGCGTGTGTGTCTTTTTTTAAGATTTAAATTATTTAATATAAAAAAATACAACAAAATTATCTTTTTCTCTTTTCACATAGTTCTATGAATTTTATTTACTAACTAAATAAAATTATTTATCTTAAGAGAGAAAGAGAGTGCACGAGATTGAGCAGGCTGGAGGGGCAGAGAGAGAGAGAGAGAGGGAGAGAGAGAATCCCAAGCAGGCTTCAGACCCTCAGCGCAGAGCCCATTGTGGGGCTCGATCTCACGAACCTGCGAGATCATGACCTGAGCTGATACCAAGAGTCAGACGCTTAACTGATTGAACTACCCAGGTGCCCTAAACACACTTAGAGATTCAAGTAACTACCACCACATATAAGATGTGAGATCATTCTTTTTTTTTTCTTGGATTGTTTTTTTTTTAATTTTTTTTTTTTTTTACATTTATTTATTTTTGAGAGATGGAGCATGAATGGGAGAGGGGCAGAGAAAGAGGGAGACACAGAATCCGAATCAGGCTGCACAGAACCTGACTCGGGGCTCGAACTCACAAACTGTGAGATCATGACCTGAGCCGAAGTCGGACGCTCAACCGATTGAGCCACCCAGGCGCCCCGGATTGTTTTCTTATTTAACAAAACATTTTGGAGATTATTACAGAATAGTACACAGAGATCTCCCCCCCTTTTTTTTTTGAAATAGCTTAACTGAAATATAATTCACATATGATACAATTCACCCACTTGAAGTGTACAATTCAATGGTTTTACTATAATATGTATAACCATCATCATGGCCCACTTTAAAACATTTTCATCACTTCAAAAAGAAACTCTATGCCCTTTAGGTATCATCCTCCATCCTCCCCATCACTCACCAAGCAATGAACAACCCCAAATCTACTTTCTGTCTCCATAGATTTTCCTGTTCTGGACTTTCATATGAATGGAATCATATAATATATAGATTTTTGGGGCTGGCTTCTTTCCCTTAGGGTAATGTTTTCCACGTTCATCTAAGTTGTAGTATATATCAGTACTTCATTCCTTTTTTGCTGAATAATATTCCACTGTATGAATATACCACATTTTGTTTATCCATTCATCACTTGATAAACATTTGTGTTGTTTCTGTCTTTTTGGCTATTATGAATAATGCTGCTATAAACATTTGTGTATAAGTTTTTGCTTGGGCAAAATGTTTTCATTTATCTTGGGTATATACCTAGGAGTGGAACTGTGAAGACATATGGCAACTCTATGTTTAACTTTCTGAGGAACTGCCATACTGTTTTCCAATATGGCTGCACCATTTTATATTTACACCAGCAGTGTATGAAGCTTCTGATTTTTCTACATCTTGGCAAACATTTGTTATTATCCAACTTTTTGATTCTAGCCATCTTAGTGGGTGTGAAGTAGTATCTTGTGCTTTTGATTTGCATTTCCCTAATGACTAATGATACTGAGCACTTTTTCATGTGTTTATTGACTGTTTTTATAACTTCTTTGGAGAATACTCAGATCCCTTCTCCATTTTTTATTTGGGTGATTTCTCTTATTATTGAGTTGTAAAGAGCTCTTTATATATTTTGGATAAAAGCCCTTTATCAGATAAATAATTGGCAAATATTTTCTCCCATTCTGTTGGTTATCTTTTTACTTTCTTAATGGTGTCCTATGAAGCATGGAAGTTTTTAATTCTGATGAAGTTCAGGGGAATATTGCCATCTTGACAATTAAGACTTCTGATCCATGAACAAGGGATATGTTTCCATTTATTTTGATCCTCAGTTTCTTTCAACAGTGTTTTGTCATTTTCAGAGTTTGCATTTCTTTTGTTAAATTAATTCCTAAATATTTATTCTTTTTGATGCTATTTATGAATGAAAGTATTTTATTAATTTAATTTTCTGCAGGTTTATAGGAGTAAATCTAATTTTTGCATATTGATATGTATCCTCCAATCTTTACTGAACTAATTAGTTCCAATAGTTTTTTTAGTGCATTCTTTAGGGTTTTGTATCCGTAAAATTATGTAATCTGCAGATAGAGACAATTTACTTCCTCCTTTTATTTCTTTTTCTTCCCTAACTGCCTTGACTAGGCCTGTAGTTCAATGTTGAAGAAAGTGATGAGAGCATTCATCCTTGTCTTCTTCCTTATCTTATCAGGAAAACAGCCTCTCTTACACCGGTAAGCGCGAAGTTAACTATGGGCTTTAAGCAGACAGGATCAGGCCGAGGTATTCCCTTTTATTCCTAATTTGTTGAGTGTTTTTATCATGCAAGGGTGCTGGATTTTGTCATATGCTTCTGTTGAGATGATCTTGTGATATTGATACAATATCGTTACAATTGATTTTCAGCTGTTAAATCACCTTTGCATTCTTGAGTTAAATCCTGCTTGATCTGGGTATGAAATTATTTTTATAGGTTGCTGGATTTAGTTTGCTATATTTTGTTGAGGATTTCTGCTTTCATACTCATAAAAAATATTAGTCTATAGTTTTCTTATAATTTTCTGGTTTAGCATAAGGATAATACTGGCTTCTTAAAATGAGTTGTAAGTATTCACTCTCTTCAAATTTTTTTAATGTTTTTATTTATTTTTGAGAGAGAGCGAGAGAGAGAGAGAGAATGTGCACACACTAGCAGGAGAAGGGTAGGAGAGAGGCAGACACAGAATCGGAAGCAGACTCCAGGCTCTGAGCTGTCAGCACAGAGCCCGACATGGGTCTTGAACTCATGCACCGCAAGATCATGACCTGAGCTGAAGTTGGAGGGTCAACCGACTGAGCTACTCAGGCATTCCTACTCTCTTCTGGTTTTTAGAAGATTTTGTAAAGGACTAGTATTCCTTCAGTGTTTGGTAGAATTCAGTGGTGAAGCCATCAGGATCTGGGCTTTTCTTTGTAGGTAGATATTTTAATTACTAGTTCAGTTTCTACACTTGTTATCATTTCTATTGTCTATTTCTTCTTGATTCAGTTTTAGTAGTTTGTCTTTCTAGGAATTTGTCCATTTCATCAATATCTGTTAGAAAAATAGGTATGTGGGGCACCCGGGTAGCTCAGTTGGTTAAGCGTCTGACTCTTGATTTCAGCTCAGGTCATGATCTAACAGTTTGTGAGTTCCAGCCCCACATCGGGCTCTGCGTTGACAGTGCGGATCCTGCTTGAGATTCTCTCTTTCTCTCTCTACCCCTCTCCTGCTCCCTCTCAAAATAAATAAGTAAAAAAGCATTAAAAAAATAGATGTCTAATTTCTTGGCATATACTTGTTCCTGGCATAATATTCCTTTACAGCCCTTTTTATTTCTATAAGATTGATAGTAATGTCTTTTTTTTTTTCATTTCTGATTCTAGCAATTTGAGTCCTTTCTTCCCCTGTTGGTCAATGTGGCTAAATGTGAATTTTATTGCTATTGTCAAAGCATCAACTTTGAATTCATTGATTTTTCTCTATTGATTTTCTAGTCTCTATTTCATTTAATTTATGCTCTACTTGTTATTTCCTTTCCTTTGCTTGTTTTAAGTGTAGTGTGCTATTTTTCCAGTGCCTTAACGTAGAAGGGTAGACTTGGGATCTTCTTTCTTAACAAAGGCATTTAAAGCTATAAACTTCCCTCTACGCACTGCATTAGCTGCATTCCCCAAGTTTCGGTGTGTTAGGTCTTCATTTCATTCATGTTTAAGAATTTTGATTCCCCTTATAATTTCTTCTTTGACTCATTGATTATTTAGGAGTCTGCTGTTGAATTTTGACATATTTGTTGATGTTCCCACTTTTTTCCCCATTAACTTATTTCTAATTTCATTCCTTTGGGATCAGATAACATACTTGGCATTATTTCCATCCTTTGACACTTATGAGGTTTGTTTGACCTAGCATATGGCCTGCCCTAGAAGGGCATCCTTGAGAAGAACATATAGTCTCTTGCTGAATGAAGTGAGATATCTTTTAGGTCTAGTTGGTTTATTGTGTGGTTCCAGTCTTCCTTGTTGATCTTTCTAGTTCTACTCACTACTAAAAGTGGGAGTATTAAAGCTTCCAATCATTACTGAGTTGTCTTTTTTCCTTCCTTCCCTCCTCTTCCTTTCATTTTTTACTATTTTTAGGTAATCTCTACACCCAATGTGGACCTCAAACTTACCACCTGAAATCAAGATTTGCATACTTTTGCAGCTAAGCCAGCCAGGCACCCCCACAGCTCATTATATTTGTTGAAGACTGAACATTTAGATAATATATGGCAGCACTTCTGGTTACTGGTCTTCCCTTGCTTTCCCCGCGCCCCTCCCATCACCCTTGTTGTTGTTATTAGCATGTTTGTTCAGTGGATGGCTCAATTATTTTAGTGATGTCTGTGCCTCTCTGTCCCCTATGTTAAGCCTCTGATATGGCTCCTCAGGGAGGTGCAGGTATGGACGGGCCCAGTAATTCTGGATGATAGTGGTGTTTGTGAGACTCTTCGTCTCTTTACCTGACCACACAGAGCTGTTACAAACCACTAATTGCTGACAGATGCTCTACTGTTTACAAAATGCCCTGATGCATAAATTGCTTTACAAACAAGCCAAATCAAATTGTGGCTCCTTTGAAGGAAAGTTTCTGAGGTCAGTGTTTTATATTTGTTTTGACCTTAGAGGGGGGCTCCTCCCAGAGAAGGTATCCATGAGTGGGTTTGAGCATCCATGGTTAGTTTACTCCTTGCACTGATAGAGAATTCTGAATACAGTATATACCAAAATCTGGCCTGTCTACCACAAAAAACAAATAGCTGCCACAATCTGAGTCCTTCAAATCCTCAGCATCTAACAATGAAACTAATGAGACATCACCATAGTTATCTTTGAACCATATTTTTCCTCTCATTTAAAGGCAACTTAGAACTTATTAGAAAAAAGCAGGGGCACCTGGGTGGCTCAGTTGGTTGAGCGGCCGACTTCGGCTCAGGTCATGATCTAACGGTTTGTGAGTTCGAGCCCCGCGTCGGGCTCTGTGCTGACAGCTCAGAGCCTGGAGCCTGCTTCAGATTCTGTGTCTCCCTCTCTCTCTGCCCTTCCCCTGCTCATACTCTGTCTCTTTGTCTCTCAAAAATAAATAAAAGCTAAAAAAAATTAAAAAAAAGATAAAAGAAAAAAGCAAAGCACAACTGGCTACTTTTCCAATTCTATGTGGTAAAGCGGTTCCTTTAATATTCTAGCTTCCTTGTCAAGTTCATATTTCCTGGTATCATCAAACAGTTGTATGACAATGATAACTGCAAACCATCCCCTTTTTCTTGAGAATTTCTCTTCATTGGATTTTGTCTCAGGAGGAAACATGTATATGGTAATAACCACAAAATATTTGTTTTGGGGGCAAGTTTGGCATCCTCAGCATGTTATTTATGATTCTAAGCAGATAAAGATGTTTCTAAACA
This sequence comes from Paguma larvata, assembly GCA_030068075.1. Lineage (NCBI taxonomy): Eukaryota > Metazoa > Chordata > Mammalia > Carnivora > Viverridae > Paguma > Paguma larvata. Next base: position 117,909,286 of record CM057828.1, on the reverse strand, counting down.
AGTGATGGTCTAATACAAAGCTTAATGGCCAGGGCGTCCCTGAGTATGATAGCAGGTCATCTTCCAGTGAGCAAGGTCATCACTAAATCCAGTTTTCTCCTGTGGATCTAGATGCCTTCAGTTCCATGATGTCAGTTTACTCTTTTGTTTTGTTTAGGTACAGTTGACAAAACTGTACTAAAATTGTAAGAAATTTAAGGTGCACAACATGGTAATTTTATATTTATACACACTGAAAGAATTTCCCCCACCGAGTTAATTAGCCATATCCATCCCCTCATAGGTTTACTTTTTTTTTGGTGAGTACATTTAAGTTCTACTCTCTTAGCGAGTTCTAATTATGTACCACAGCGTTATCGACTGCAGTCACCATGTTACACATTAGATCCTCAGACCCTATTCAGCTCATAACTGAAAGTTTGTAGCCTTTTACCAACCTGTCCCTATTTTCTCCACCCTCTAGCCCCTGCCAACTACTTGTCTATGATTTGTTTCTATGAGTTTGACTTTATTTTTTGGCTGGATACTATTCCTGTGTGTGTGTCTTTATGTATATGTATGTGTATATACACACATCTACATAAAATCACATTTTCATTATCTATTCATCTGACAGACACTTAGCTTGTTTCCATACCTTGGCTAATTGTGAATGATGCTCCATGAACATGGAATATGGGCATCTCATCGAGATCATGATGGCCTGTCTTTGGATGTGTAGCCATAAGTGGGGCTGCTGAATCATATGGTAGTTCTATTTTTTTTAAACATCCAGTTTTTTTTTAATGTTTATTTTTTTGATGTGGGGGCAGAGTGAAAGGAAGAGAGAGAGAATCTCAAGTAGGCTCTGTGCTGTCAGCATAGAGCCCAACATGGGGTTCAAGGTCACAAACTAGGAGATCATGACCTGAGTCGAAATCAAGTGTGGAGTGCTTGACCGACTGAGCCACCCACCCAGTCGCCCCAGTAATTCTATTTTTCATTGTTTGAGGAACTGCCTTCCATAGAGGCTGTACTAGTTTACATTTGCACTAACAGTGTACAAGTGTCCTCTTTTCTCCACATCTTCACCAGCATTATCTCTGGTCACTTTTTTTTTTTTTTGCTATTGCATTATAGGAAATATATTTTAACCCTTACTGGATATGTAGTTTGCAGATTATTTCCTCCAATTCCATAGGTTTCTTTTCCATGTTGTTGATGGTTTCCTTTCTGTGAAGCTTTTAGGTTTGATGTAGTCCCACTTGTTTACTTTTGCTTTTGGTGTCAAATGCAAAAAATCATCACTAAGATGATTAATCAATGGGATTATCCTCCAATGTTTTCTTCTGGGAGTTTTATGGTTTCAGGTCTTCAAGTTCTTAATCCATTTTGAGTTGATATTTGTGTAGGGGTCCAATTTCATTCTTTTCCATGTGCTGTCCAGTTTACCAGGCAACATTTATTGAAGGGACTGCCCTTTCCCATTATGTATTCTTTGCGAAAGATCAGTTGATCATGTATGTGTGGGTTTATAACTGTAGTCTCTATCCTGTTCCATTAATCTGTGCTTTGGTTTTTATGCTACTACCATATTATTTTGATTACTACAGCTTTGTAATTGTGTTTGAAACTGAAAGTGTGATGCCTCCAGCTTTGTTCTTCTCAAGATTATTTTGGATACTGGTGGTCTTTTGGGGTTCCATACTAATTTTAGGATTGTTTGTTCTATTTCTGTGAAAAATGCCAGAGGAATTTTGATAGGGAATATATTGGATCTATAGATCCCTTTGGGTAATATGGGCATCTTAACAATATTAATTCTGCCAATTCGTGAGTACAGAATATCTTTCCATTTATTTGTGTCCTCTTAGATTTAGATTTCTTTCATCATCAATGTCTTATAGTTTTCAGTGTGCAGGTCTTTCATCTCCTTTGTTAAATTTATTCCTAGTATTTTATTTTTTTTTTTTTGATGCTATTGTAGATGGAATGTTAAGTTCTCTTTCTGGTAGTACATTGTTTATCTACAGATATACAACTGATTTTTGTGAATTGATTTTGTATCCTGGAAATTTACTGAAATAATTGATTAGTTTTAACTATTTTTTGATGGACTCTTCAGGGTTTTCTATATATAATATCATGTCATCTGCAAACAGAGATGACATTGGATGTGACACAGTCATCACCAAGTTTCTCTCTTTCGGATCTGGATGGCTTCAATAGCACACGTGCCTACTTAGTCTTGAATGTTTAGTGTTATTATTCTCACATATTCCATAATGGATATGTCAGTTACTCATTCTGCTTTTATATCATGTGCAATTGTGGAAGATATAATCTTTCACTCTGCCTCAAAAATAAACAAAAAAAGTATACATGTGTTTTAACACGTATATGGATTGTAGAATTGTAGCAAAATTTGTTTTCCCATGTTCTGATTCCAAGTAGAAAACATTTTATAATCCTTCTTCTCAATATAACCATGCCTAAATTTATCTTTAAAATTCTCAGGAAATAGGGGCTCTACAATCAACTCTGGGACATATGGGATAGGTTGGAATGGATGAAAAAAATCCAAAATACGTTTTATTCCTTCTAGTGAAAATACTGGTGAAAGTAACAGAAAATTAAAATAGTAAAATGAAAATTATATTCCATAAGGTACAATTAGGATCAGAGGAGTAGAAATGTGCCACCATGTAACTCTCAGTATACATAAGAGTTTTCCAATTTTCTGAGCTGTATAAAGTGTACCCTCAATTCCTGGCAAACTCCGATAACTCAGAAAATAAATGATGACTACCAGTGATAATCTCAAGTCCTATTTTTCAAATTCTGGCTGATTTGATGAGATTTTAAGTATTACTCTAATAATAAAAATTGTGTAACTGAAGTTCATTATTTTCATTCGGTTGTATTTAATTTTGGCCAACTCTCTATATGAATTGGGCACTTATTATAACTAAGAACGACTGTAACTTTTAAGTACAAAGGGCAGTCTGTTATCTGAACGTTAAATAAACTACCTGAAAAATGTTTCCCACTGGTAGAAAGCAGTGCTTTTCAATCTTTTCTTTTTTCTTTCTTTATTTTTTAATGTTTATTTTACTTTTTGTTGATATAATTTATTGTCAAGTTGGCTAACATACAGTATATACAGTGTGCTTTTGGTTTTGGAGGTAGATTCCCATGATTCATCACTTAATACAACAGCCAGTGCTCATCCCAACAAGTGCTCTCCTTAATGCCCATCACCGATTTTCCCCTCTCCCCTCCCATCAATCCTCAGTTTGTTCTCTGTATTTAAGAGTCTTTTATGGTTTGCCTCCCTCCTCTGTTTGTAACTAGTTTTTCCCCTTCCCTTCCCCTGTCATCTTCTGTTAAGTTTCTCAAGTTCCACAGAGTGAAAACATATGATATCTGTCTTTTGCTGACTTATTTCACTTAGCATAATCCTTCTAGTTCCATCCGCGTTGCTGCATTCTTTCTCATTGCCAAATAGTATTCCACCGTGTATATGTATACACACACACACACACACACACACATATATACCACATCTTCTTTATCCATTCATCAGTTGATGGACATTTAGGCTCTTTCCATAATCTGGCTGTTGTTGGAAGCGCTGCTAGAATCATTGGGGTACATGTGCCCCTATGAATCAGCACTCCTGTATCCTTTGGATAAATTCCTAGTAGTGCTATTGCTGGGTCGTAAGGTAGTTCTATTTTTAATTTTTTGAGGAACCTTCACACTGTTTTCCAGAGCAGCTGGAACAATAGTGGTGAGAGTGGACATCTCTGTCATGTTCCTGATCTCAGGGGGAAGGCTCTCAGTTTTTCCTCATTGAGGATGATATTAGCTGTGGGCTTTTCATACATGGCTTTTATGATGTTTAGGTATGTCCCTTCTACCCCGACTTTCTCGAGAGTTTTTATTAAGAAGGGATGTTAAGGATGTTGTATTTTGTCAACTGCTTTTTTCTGCATCTATTGACAGGATCATATGGTTTTTATCCTTTCTATTATCACATTGATTGATTTGTGAATATTGAACCAGCCCTGCATCCCAGGAATGAATCCTATTTGATCATGGTGAATAATTCTTTTTATATGCTATTGAATTCAATTTGCTAGTATCTTGCTGAGAATTTTTGCATCCATGTTCATCAGGGATATTGGCCTGTAATTATTTTTTTGTGGGGTCTCTATCTGGGAGAAAGAGCATGAGCAGGCAAGGGGCAGAGCAAGAAGAAGACATGGAATTGGAAGCAGTCTCCAGACTCTGAGCTGTCGGTACACAGTCCGATGCAGGGCTCAAACTCACAAACCATGAGATAGATCATGACCTGAGATGAAGTCTTAGATGCTTAACCGACTGAGCCACCCAGGTGCTACTGTTCTTTCTTATTTCTCCAATGTCTAAATTTTTCTATGTTTTTTTCTGGACAGAAAAATATAAGAAATAATAAAAGTGCCCATCTTAACCATTTAAAAAAGAGGGCATTCCATTAACTTCCTGATTACCTTTACATAATGTAGATGTTTTGGTTCTTGAGTTGTAGGAAAACCTTATATATTTTAGAGATTAATCTTTTTATCAGGTTTGCAAATATTTTTTCCCATTCCATTCCATAGGTTATCACTCGTTCCTTTAATTGTTTTCTTTGCTGTGTAGAGCTTCTTAGTTTGATATTGTCCCACTTGTTTATTTTTATTTTTGTTGCCTGGGCTTTTGGTATCATATCAATGAAATCATTGCCAAAACCAATGTCATGATGCTTTCTCCTATTTTCTTCTAGGAGTTTTAGTTTCAGGTCTTATGTTTAACTCTTTAATCCATTTTGAGTTGACTTTTTACATGGTGTAGAAGTCTAGTTTCATTTTTCTGCATGTGGATATACAATTTTCCCAACATCACTGGTGAAGAAGCTACTCTTTCCTCGTTGTGTATAGTTGGCACCCTTGTCGAAGATCAGTTAACTGTATATATGTGTATTTATTTCCGGGCTCTCTATTCTGTTCCATTGTCCATTTGTCTTCTTTATGTGAGTAGCACACTGTTTTGATTACTGTAGCTTTGTAATCTATTTTGAAATCATGAAGCGTGATGCCTCCAGCTTTGTTCTTCATTCTCAAGATCCTTTTGGCTACTTGGTGTCCTTTGTAGTTCCATACAAATTTTAGGATTGTTTTTCCTATTTCTGTAAATCAGTAAAGCTTTTATAATTAAAAAAAATGAAGAATAAGGTAGGCTTATATATACACTGACACAGAAAAACATTAAAGGTAACATATTCTGTTTCCTTAGATTTTTAAAAATAGTTTTAAAAATCAAGGTAATACATATTCATAGCTTTTTTAAAAAAAAGCAGTAAACAATAAGGGCTTACGATGAAAGGCAATGTGCCCTACATCCAGAGCCAATAATCTCTGTTCACAGCTCTTCTCAAGATTACAGTTATCTGTAGATTACAGTTATATTAAGTTATATTAAGTTATATTAAGATTACAGTGTATATATAATTAAAGAACATGCCTTTGGTATATTATATCCTGAGTTCAACCTCTTTTTCCCACCTCTCCCAATAACCCTTGGTCCAAACTACCATTATCTTTTGCCAAGAACAACTGAAATAGCCTCTTACGGGGCCCACCTTCCTGCCTTCACACACTTTCCCTGCCGCAGTGTCTTCTCCACAAAGCAGGCAGAATGACCTGTTTAGCTTTGCTCAAAATCTCCCAGTGCTTTAACCATCTCACTCAGAGTAAAATCCAGGCTCTGTACCCTGGCCAGCAAGGCCCTACATCAGCTTGTCCTCCCCACCTCTTGTCCTCATCTTCAGTAATGCTGTCCTCCTCACCCGGCAGCCATCTTGCCTCTGTGCTGGACTCCGCACACCCCGAGGATGTCCTTGGTCTCACAGCTTTTGCGAGTGCCGTATCCTCTACCTGGGACCTTGCTCCTTCATGTGCTTTGTGTCCTTGCTGCGATACTACCTATTTGCGAGATCTTCCTCAACCCCACTTTTAATCGCAATTCCAGTCGGTCTCTAACCTCTTAATCTGCTGTGTTCTTCTCTATCTGGTCACTCTTTCCACTGTGCTCTGCCACCACCTCTGGGGCAACTGTCTTTGCCTGCAAGGTTGTAGCTTAGCTGCAGGCAAATTTAGTATTTCAGCTCAGTAGAAGGGAAAAGTGAGTAAGAGCTCCTATGAGCACACATTATTTCAATTATGTTCCTCTGAAAAGAAACTAGTAACTTAGCCAGAGCAGAGGTTTGGGGGACTTGGACAAATTGTTGCTGGGCAATTTGCCATCGTCTTCTACAATTTGTTGATTTAAAAAATTGGAAAACCATCTGTAAAACACATAAAATGTTTAAAATATGAAAAGCCATTTTGTAAGATCTTATAAATTATTATCTGGTACATATTACTCACTGTAGAGACAAGTACTGTGCTGTGAACACATTTCTTGTGCTACTCAAAGGAGAATGTTCTCAATATCAAATTATTTGGCTATATTATTCTACTTTCTAGTATATTTAAGTTTAGACTATGCCTTTTTTTTTTGTATGGTTTTCTGTTGTCTGTGGAGTTTCCAGTTACCTTTTTTCCATATATAAAAATTTTTCCAAGTTTCCGGCCATACTATCTATTCTATAAAATTTCCCTTTCTTCAAGTGTTGTTTTCAAACAATCCTTCATTCTCCTACTTCAACATGAACATACAGTAAAACCTTGGATTGCGAGTAACCTGTTCTGCAAGTGTTCTGCAAGACGAGCAAACATTTCTAATAAATTTTAACTTGATAAACAAGCAATGTCTTGTGATACAAGTAGTACGTGACACCAAACATCATATAATCACAACTGAGCCAATGGTTCTTCTCTCTCTCTCTCTCTCTCTCTGGCTTTGTGGGTGATTGTCTCCCATGCTCAGATATTCAGTCTCAGGCTTTGGTGTTTGGCAGAAATCAGTGATTTTTCAGAATGTTGGAAGGAGCCACAACGGGCACTAGTGTATTTTTTGTCACTTCACCTATGGACAGCCTTTGCTTTTTGGTACAAGAGTGAGCTTAGGAATGCTTTGCTTCATTCTAGGTCAGGCTGCCTGCAGGTATAGACACTTTCGTCTGCTGCCTTATTGCCAGTTACATTAAATACAGTACATGACCAGAGTTTATTAATACTGTACTGTAGTCAACATCCGTGCGAGCATATACAATGGCCCCCATGCAGAAAAAGGCTGACAAGAAAGGGGGTAAGAAGGAGATGATTATGGCGGAAGTTAAGATGGTAATCATCAAGAAGTACGGTCGAGAGATGCAGGTGGCTGAAACTACAAGATTCTATGAGAAGTCTACGTCTGCATCTCATCTGCAGAGGAGGAGAAGGTAGAGGAATCTCTGACTTCAAATGAGATTAGGGAGATGTGTAAAATGTGTGAGCGCAAACTTTTGTAGGAAAGCACCACCCGAATGAGGCTGTAGCAGTGCAAGCCGTGAATCTGTTTAACGACGATGCAATGTCACATTTCCGCAAAATCCTCAAAAGGAGGCAAAAGCAAGTGTCCTTGGCTAGGTTCCTTGTTAAAAGCTGCACGAAAAGAAAAAGATTCCATTGAGCCAACAGGTAACAGTGATTCCGTTAGTGATGGTGAAAGTGATCCTACACAATGACCCTTCTCTCTCTCGTCTGTCTCCCTCACACCAGCCGAAAAGTTTTCAAAGTGTAGGTTAATTTATTTTTCTTTATTTTTTGTATTTTCTTTATTATTTTGTGTTATATTACACTATTGTAATCATTTTTGTGTGAATATTTTTGGGTTGTGGAACGAATCATCTGAGTTTCCATAATTCCTTATGGAGAAATTCACTTTGATATACAAGTGCTTTGGATTACAAGCATGTTTCCAGAATGAATTATACTTGCAAACCAAGGTCTTACTGTATCGCGCTTTTGGCCTATTCTATCGCCGTGGGGTCTGGGATTTCTGTTCATTGGGCTGAATCCTTGGATTCCATGTCTTTCTCTTTTTAAAATTTATTCAGCTTTTTTGTTTTTGTTTTGTTTTTGTTTTGTTTTTGCTGGAGTACAATCTCAGGGAACTTTCTAAGAAAGCCTCTCTTTAGATACTCCATGCCTTATGTGTTTAACTATCACACTTGGTCTGTTTTAGATTCAGAACAGTGAAGGCATTGTTCCCTTGTCTCCCAGAACCTAGTGTCGCAAAGCAATTTGATAACACTCTGATTAGCCTTATTTGGATGTTTCTTCTCCCTAGAAGTTTAAAGATCTTCTGTGCAATCTGAGTGTTCGTAACATTTCCCAGGATCTTATCCATGGAACCAACTTGACTTTGGAAGGCTCTTACAAACTGATCTCTGGAAAACTTTATTTGTATTTACTGCATAATGTTCTTGCATCTCTCACGTTTCTCTCTCGCACTGGAACTCCTTTTCATCAGGTTTGGACCTCTTGGACTGATTCCCTGTATTTCTTATCTTTTCCATAATATTTTAACATTTTTAAAGTTCTGCTCCACAGTAGATTTTCTTGATAACTTTCAACCATCCTACTTCATTTATTTGGATACTTATTTTTGTCCTGATTTTTTCCCCACAGCATCCCTTCCTTTTTCCTGTTTTATGAATTCGATACTTTTGTGACTCTCCAGATGCTAGAAGGCTAGTATAATGAACTAATTCTAGAAGGTCGGTATAACCCTACCTAAAGATATCCAGTTAACCAAACACATACATATATGCATGAATCTTTAATAATTGTTAACCAATCAAATCTAGCTGTTTATTAAAGAAGAGTATTCTATGACTAAGTTAAGTTTATCTTGGAAATACAAGATCCTCATTAGGTCTTACGAGAAGAACTGTATGATCAAGTCAATTTGTATATACTATATATTTAATTCACTGGTAAACTGTAAAATTTATTTTCTGTTGAATAAAATTCCACTTGCCTATTTTTAGAACTACCATTACATATAAATCCCCCCAGAGTATCTCCTCTCTAGCTGCAGCTTTGTGAACTACAATTGGGAATGTTAGGATTTTCCCTCTTTTCCACTTGCACTTGGGAAAGCTTATCTAACTACACACCTCTTACCTCTCACTGTGGCACTAAGCTAATTATAAAAGTCTGTTTAAATCTATTCACCTGTTTTTTGTTTGGCTGCCTACCTGGGCCTTTTCCAAGCAGGTGGAAAATCGCCAATCAGTCTGTTATCACAGCCAGAATGCAAGAGATTAGTGGCCACGGAGAGAAGCAGGATCAGTTTACATCCTTTCAGGCAAGAGAATATTACTTCACAAGCAAGAAATCTGAGGCTCCCTGACCTTAATTTAGAAAGCCTGCAGTTAATAATCACATGAAAGTTGGTTTTATGTGCAAGTTTTTGTTTCCTTTGTTGTTTTTACAATTTGAGTATCCTTTGTGGTTACCAAAATTATTTGCTGAAAGGCATATACTAACATTTAAAATACGTAATTAGGTCTTATACTTTTGATATATCTGACTTAAAATACACTTTGCATTAATTTTTTACAAAGGCAATCACATTGCTTGTGCTTATATAGAGTAGAATTCAGCAACTTGTTGATTGTGACAATTAATATTCAGTGTAATATTCACTCCTTTTTAAACTGAGGAATCAAATGGGGTTTTCATTGGAATCTGTCAAGCCAAATAAAGAATATATAGATCCCACCAAGAGTAAGCTCTTGCCTCTCCCTGAAAAAGGTCAATTGTTTCTTGAAGGAAAGAGAACTCAACCCAAAGCTACAAAGGTAGCAAAACAAACAACCAACAATGGGTCAAGGGACAGAAGTGCTGACCAGGGAGAGCTGGCACAGGTGACCTGGTCAGTAAGCAGAGGTTCCGATGATAGCAAGCTGAACTTGGTTTTTCCCCAGAATTAAATACTTAATGAAAACAAATCTAATTAACAGCATAAGCCAAAAAGAAGTGTAAGTGATCTTCTCAAGTGTGGTCAACTTTCACTTGACATTTTACTGAAGGAACTGTAGTAGCTGAACCTACTTAAGCTGCCTCACTGTGATTCACTGTGTGTTCACTAAAGTGAGTTATCTGAATCTGCTGACACCTGCTCTCTTTGAGACGGTGATTTGTGGGCGTGTGCCTGGGGGACGGTCATGATGAGAACTGTGTAGTCCAGCTATGCAGAGGATACACAGAATGGAATACAGCGTGCATGCTGTACATACGAGAAAAGTTACAAGGGCATTTTTTGGTGCCCCAAAACTCTGGGTTTACTAAGATATTTACTTTCAAGGTACTTTTGGTATTATGCAAATAGAATACTTGGATAGGGAAAAAAAATCCCCAAAAGTCATGTTTGCTACTTCTATGGTAAAAGGAAAAACTGTCTATTGCAGACATGAATTCAGGCTCCCCTGGGTAAGTCTAGAAGAAAAACAATGGAAACATATGGGGTGAGTTTACAAAAGTTTGAAAACATGTCTTTGCTTCTGCTAAGACGGCACTGGGACCACTATGTTATGTATAGATTTTCTAGATCCAGGGTACTAATTAGCCATTCTCAAGGCTGTGCTGGTTACATCATGTCTGTTCTTAGCATTTAAACTTTCATCTCTCTTTTTCAAAATACAAATACAATTTTAACCAGATTTTAATGACAACAACTTAAAATATTGCTCTATTTAATTGTCTTTCTTGGGCATTTTTAACTACAAGGTCTCATAGAAATCTTATTTAAAAAGTTAAAAGGCAGTGCTGCCTTCAAAGGAGTCACTAAATTAATGAAATATTCTTTCCCATTAAAACAAAGTTCTAGGGCCAGTTTGTTTTATAACTTTCTAAAAATTACTTCAGTAAGTTTTGTTAATCATTATATTAACAGTAGTTGTATAATTAGAGGGTCATAGTACCTCAAACCTCAATAACTATGGAATATCTTTAACTTGGTCAGATTTTTACTGATAAGGCATTATTATCTTTTTATGAGCAACCTAAAAACAAGGTAATAAAACGCACATCCCACTAACATTCTTAGCAGAAGAAAAGGTATCCTTATGGGTCTTCTCCAGTTAGGTAAGTTACCTAAGTTAATGGGTCTGCGCATGTAACACCAAAAAAAAAAAAAAATTGTTACAGGATACAAGAGCTATTTTTTCACATGATGAGACTTTAACTCTGAAGACAAAGTAATGCAAAGCATCATATAAAAGTTCAAATAGTCTTTAAAATGTGATTTTTAAAAGACTTACATGGTAGTAAAAAATTGGTATTTATAATTTAAAATTCTCAAAGCAGCTCATAATCCAAAGGGCAACAAAAAAACAAATAAGTTTGACAGTAATGTTTTGTAAGTTTGTTTATAAATTAAACAGTGGAAGCTTACTATGAAAAATAACTTATAGCATTTATGTAACAAACCGGGGTTTTTCCTGTGTGGGGGGAGTAGCTGTGTTAATCATTTTGCAGGGTTTTAAAACTGTTCATGATCAAAAAAGACAAAGGTATACTGACAGAATTGAAAAGGGCACTTGAATCTTTGCTTTCACTAACCCCTGAAATATTTTAGGTGTATAAGATTTATTTTAAGTAAATTCGGTAAATTATTGATTTACATAGTAAAGAATATTTACTATCATTTATGAAAATAAGGCTCATATTGATAAAAATAAAAATTTCTCCGAATTTCAAGTAAACGTTTACTATTTAGTACATGTCAGGTACTGTGGTAGGTGCTTTTATAAGATTTTCTGCCCTAAGTTTCCTGAATAAAAGCATCCAAAGTGTTAAACTCCAAACTTTCCAGACAAATAGTCCTTTAGTTAGTCTTTTAAATGCTGGATATAGGCAGTCATTCATAAATAGATTCACACACGCACACGCACACATGTATATTATATATGTTATATATATTATATTATATATTCGGGAATATATATAATTTTGTTTTGGTTAAACAACTTGTCAAAATGGATGGTAGGTACCATCCTTGAAATAAAAAGGCAAACCTAAGAATATTGATCTAATTAATGCAAACCACCTGATTAAATACCTACAGCAATCTGCTCTTCAGTGTTAAAAAGATCCAGCTGAAATAGAACTTCTGTAATTCTGATCAGAGAACTATGTTTTCCACAGCTAAAGGGGTCACTTTAAACACAAAAACCAGCATTGTTTTCTGTGATTCGGTTACTGTAGCTTAAGTCTCTAAACACTAGAATTCCTCACACAGCTGTTAATTGTGGACCAGGGGACTGGCTGACATCTGCTTCTTGCTTATTTCGTTAATGGTTCACTTCCAGGTCCTAAAAGGATTGCAGCCTTTCTCCAAAGAGAATGTCGGATGCATCTACGTCTGTCTTCTACATAGTTGGCTTGTTCTGGTTTGTCACTCTCCATACAATGCAAATCTGAGTGAACTCACATCTGTCACCGATCGACCCAATTCGTGGGCAATCTTTTCCCATCGACCTGGGGTCCCTCCTGGGAACTTAACCATACTTCTTGTCAGCTGGCTGAGGTCCTCTTCGGTCCACTCAGGTGCCTGCAAAACATTAGAGAAAAAAGATAATTTAGAGAATGTTTGCCAAAACATTTAATAAGCCTGTGAAACAAACCATTGGTGATTTGTCTGCTACAAAAACAGTAATATTAACATGTCTCCAGTAGCTTAGACAAAGCTTTGAGTTGCATATTTAACATTAGAATGCAAAACTCCAGCAGCCTTTTAAATTTTCCTATGTATACCCAATAAGAAAGCAGAAATACTGGAAGCTAGGCTTCTGAAAACATTAAAAAACAAAACAAAACAAAAATTCAGTTTTGCATTAAAGTAGAACGACTCCCAAAGCCTATGAAATGCACTGTGTGTCACTGCTGCTCTCACAGATGCCTCATATAAGGTTACTCTAAAAGGTCTTAAAGTTTTAAGAAAAATTATACTTTAAAGAAAGCAAAACACCTCATAAGCAAAAATGAAAAGGTGAACAAGTAAATGTGCTGATTTAGAACCAGAACTGAAACAAAGATAGTTTTCGTTCATTCTGTGTAACAATGTTCTAAAAATCATGCATTTTCAAAAAGTTTAACTTCTCCAACACTAGTGTTTTATAAACTTGGAACAGAAATGAAATGCCTACAGCCAAGACTTAAACCATTTCGAGTCCATGCAGAGCAACGCTTCATTTCTGAGAAGGCAAATAGCTTCTAAAAGTTGGTCTGTTATATTGAATTAAAAAGTAGCCGAGAGAGTATAAAATCTTTTTCCCGAAAGGAAGGATTCTAAGAGCAAGCCTATTCTCTGCATTTTGTCAGCACTACGACTTGGCCAAACCTAAAGCTCAGCAAAGCAAAAGAAACTATCACTAAGTAACAGATAACCATGTTACAATTACTTTACATTAGATTTTAGCACTAAACTGCTCCCTACCAGAGGCGCCAGCCTCTGGTATTAAACAATACTCTAGGAGTCAGCAGAGAAATGAAGGAAGCCCACCTTATTTTCTTTAATTATAAAGAAAGAAACAAGAAAGAAGGGAACCTTGGAGACAAATACCTTTTCTAATCACCATTTCCGATAATGAACAGCATACATCAGGCCGTTTGCATTACAGAACCGTCAGCACAGAACAACAGTCAGAGGTGAGTGACCCCAGGGACTATCTCCACAGCTACAGCAAAGCTTCTCCCTGACACTAATCCTCGCTGTCATTCTCCCACTGTGCTCTAACCGCACTGACATCCGCCTGCCTCACTGCAAGCTTAACGGGGCCCTTCCTGACTTTTTACTGTCTCCCCCAATCAATGGTTCAAGCGTGCTCTTTTCACCATGTCCAAACGGCAGCTTCACTCGTAATCAAAGCGCACTGCCCCCGTTGAAGGGCTTTCCGAAAGGCTCTCCCATTTGCATTCATTTGCAAAGCAAACTACTTTTATTCACTTTGTTCTGCTATCAAGAATGTTCCCTGAAGCAGATAAATTGGCATAAATACAACCTGCCACTTAAGAGTCAGGAAATAATAGCCAATAGTAGGGAGGATTTTATCAATCATTCTATTTTGTATCCACTAAAAGCTGAAAGCCTCAAACATATTCATCAGTACAACCCGTACGGTACAGGCATAAATTCACTTCTATAAAAAGGTAGCCCACAGAGGGTACGGTCAGAATGTCTTTGATATTTAATGAATATCAGAAATCTAATGCTCCTGATCAGATAATTTGAAAATTTACATTGAAGCTTTTTTCTTTCTTTTTGCTTGTTTGTTTTTCCCTTTATTTAGGGGAAAAATTAATATTCAGATATCAGAGGGACATAACTGGATTTTCAAGGAAATACTTTTCTTTCTGAAAAGCCAAAACATTAATAAACAAATTTTTTTAAGTAATTTCAATTTTTAATAGATCGGCTTTCCCAATACGCTGCATATGTGAACAATGGAATGGGCATTAAAAATCAATCAGATTTTAATTCTTTGTTAATGAGTCTAAAAGGACAGTGCCGCTTTTTTTTTTCCTGGAAAGGGAAAATTTTAAGTATTTGGACTGATATTCTAAAAAATCGTCTATGGCTACGGTAGTCTTTCAGTTTCATAGTTATTTCATGGCTGTGATTTTCCTTATTAATATAAAAAAAACTGGATCGATAATAACTAGGCCCATAATCTGAAATCTTTGAACCCTTTTAGCAATTCATTATTCTCTCTCCTACAGCTGGTAAGGCACTTTGGTGAATGTGTAATTCTTCAGCAATAGTTAGTTGTGTCTTTAGAAGCAACAGAGCCTACTGTGACCCAGCTCCTGGGGCAGCCATGAGGGTGGCCATGGTGTGAGTGTATTCTCCTTGTTCTAATCTGGAGCCAACTGTAGCTGCGAAAGTCAAATGAATGCATAAGCATACTGCTTTGCCACTTAAAACCATGTGTGTCCAATATTACCGAGACAGTGGGCCAAAAATTCATCTCTACAGTAAAGCAATGGAAGATACCACATGGTGTGGGGACAGCTGTTGTGACTACACCAGCATTCCAATTTTGCATCAGAAAAGCCCCACTCTGGGAATAAATCTCCATACTGAATAAAAAATAAAAAGTAAGTTTTCAAATTATTTGCAATTTTTATGTAATGATGCCCAAATATATCTACTAAAGTAAGAGCTGATATGAGAATTTAAATTGTATTCCCAAATAATGTCCCTTTGGGATAGATTTTTGTCATAAAGCCACATATGTTCAAAGATTTGATGCCTTTGAAAATCCTTACTATTCTTGGGGGATAAGAGTTGGAGGCTGTAGGGAAAAGCACACACTATTTTGTGAGTAACCTACACGCACCTTCCCCCTCACAGCTGTAGACCATAAATGTTAATTACAAAGTATCGTGCAATTTATTTGGTACTGAAAACTTATGGCCAAATTAAAAGATATGTTGTATGTGCTTATTTATTATATTTTCCTACTTTAAGGACAAAAGATCCATTTCTATCTAATAGATAGTAAAACTCACTAATGAATATTTCTATTCACATGATCTATTAATGATCGTTATTTATATAATTATAAAAGTTAGAATTTTGGATTCAACAGTTTTTAGTAGATTCAACTCAATTCATAAATTCTCAGAAATTTTACCTAAGAAATAATGTCCTTATAAATAGCATCACTCAGTTAAAATATCAGATATTATCAGATCTAATAATGTATACCTAGGACTGTGGATGGCAAATCTAATAATCTACCTTCCAAATCCACGTTCTATACTTGTGTCTCAGAATGTATATTTGACTTTCACCTATAGAGTTTTCCTTTCCAACTTAAAAATTGAGCAGTTAGTGCCCTTGACTATATATGTGGATAAATTGTATGTAAAGAAAACCAGGGGGCGCCTAAGTGGCTCAGTCAGTTAAGTGTCCGACTTCGGCTCGGGTCATGATCTCACAGTTCATGAGTTTGAGCCCCGTGTTGGGCTCCGTGCTGACAGCTCAGAGCCTAGAGCCTGCTTCAGATTCTGTGTCTCCCCCTCTCTCTGCCCTCCCCCACTGGTACTCTGTCTCTGTTTCTCTCTCTCTCTCTCTCAAAAATATACATTAAAAAAACCAAACAACAAAATTAAAAGCAAAACACTTCAAATGTCTTCTCACTCTTAGGAAGTGACACTCTTCTTTAAACAAAAGCTTGTAACTCATCCCAAACTGTTGTTCTAAGGCTGTGTCGCTTTACCAGCAATCACTTCATGTCCCATCCAGAAAGGTCTCCTCATCTATGACTTAGCTACCTTCCCCCAAAGAGAGGTCTTCTCAGGACCAGTAATCCTAAAGTGCGCTAGTGCCAACGTGCAACCAATTTGTTACCAATCTGTGACCAAGTAAGTCCAGAAACTTCGAGTAAGGATCAGAAACAGCAAATTAACACTGCCACAACAACCAAGGATGTGAGTAGTAAACTCTTCTTTTACACAATATAAGCCAGTGAGATGTGGTCAAACTACCATGATGGGTCACGTGAAGTGTGAGCTGCATTCTAGTTCAGCCCAATAGTACTACACATGGATCAGCAACAGATGGAAAGAAAAATATTCTACACCTTGTTCTTCACTACAGATAGTTTGAGAAACTTTGCTCAAGACCATGCAAAAAGTTCAAATTTCTTTTTACCTCCTTTTGAGGGAAGCAACAGTAAATAAATCCCCCTTGAGAAACGGACACAAGGATGTTTGATCCTTTAAAAACTATTTTATGCCACTAAGTGCTGTGGTGATTTGACACACAGTAATACTCCGGGATTACTCTGGGGTAGGAAACAGCAGGTTGTAAAGGGCTCGAGGCGGGAGCGTGTCTAGGATCCTTGAGGGATAGTGAGATGACCAGGGGAGACGGAGCAAAGCAAGCAAAGGGGGCAGGGAGAGGAGATGAGGCCAGAGAGGTAAGAAGATAAAATCATATAAGGACTTAGAGGCCACTGCAAGGACGCTGGCTCATTTACTCTGCATGATACATAAAGCTACTGGAGGGATATTTTTAAATTTTTTTTTATGTTTATTTTTGAGAGAAAGAGACAGAGTGTGAGCAGGGGAGGGGCAGAGAGAGGGAGACACAGAATCTGAAGCAGGCTCCAGGCTCCCAGCTTTCAGCACAGAGCCCGACGCGGGGCTCGAACCCACAGACTGTGAGATCATGACCTGAGCCGAAGTCGGACGCTCAATCGACTGAGCCACCCAGGCGCCCCTGGAGCAATATTTTTAAATTGAGGTATAATTTATATTAGTTTCAGGTGTACAACAAAATGATATGTGTATGTATATGTATGTATATATGTGTATGTATAGTTGACCCTTGTTCAAAGAACAACATGGGTTGGAACTGCATGGGTCCACTTATACACAGATTTAAAAAAAAAATAAATACAGTACAGTCCTATAAATGTATTTTCTTTTCCTTATGTTAATATTTGTTCTCTAGCTTATTGTATAACACATACACAAAATATGTGTTAGTTGATGTGTTTATGTTATCAGTAAGGCTTCTAGGCAACAGTACACTATTAGTAGTTAAGTTTTTAGGGAGTCAAGTTATAAGCTGCTTTTCAACTGAGCACAAGGTGGGGGTGAGTAGGCTGGCGCCCCTAACCCCCACGTTATTCAGGAGTCAACTATATTAAGAAATGACCACTTAACATTTGTCACTATATACAGTTACAGAATTTTGTTTTCTTGTGATGAGAACTTTAAAGATGTACTCTTAGCAACTTCCAAATATGCAACACAGTATTAATTGTAGTTGTCATGCTATAAATTACATGCCAGGACTTCTTTACATGAAAAAAATTTTTTTAAGTTTCTTTATCTTTGGTAGGGGGAGGGGCAGAGAGAGAGGGAGAGAGAGTCCCAAACAGGCTCTATCCTATCAGTGCAGAGCCTGACACAGGGCTCAAATCCATGAACAACGAGATCATGGCATGAGCCGAAATCAAGAGTCAGAGGCTTAACTGACTGAGCCACCCAGGCGCCCCCTAGGACTTATTTTATAACTGGATGTTTGTACCTTTTGATCTTCTTCATCCATTTCACCTACTCCCAACCCTCCCCCTCTGGCAACAACCAATCTGTTCTCTGTATCTATGAGCTTGGTTTTGTTCTGTTTTTAGATTCCAATATAAATACGATCATACGTTACTTGCCTTAATCTGATTTATTTCACTTAGCATAATGCTCTCAAGGTCTATCCATGTTGTCATGAATGGCAACACTTCCTTTTTTGTGTGTGACTAATATTTCCTTGTGCGTGTATGTGTGTATCATATTTTCTTTATCCATCTGTCAATGAACGCTTACGTTGTTTCTATTGTTTCTATTGTAAATAATGCTACAGTAAATGTGCAGGTGCATGTATCTTTTTTAGTTAGTACTTTGTTTCCTTCGGACAAATAACCCAGAAGTGGAACTGCTGGATCATACAGGAATTCTAGCTTTAATTTCTTGAAGAATCTCCATTCTGTTTTCCATAGTGGCTGCATCAGTTTACCTTCCCACAAGGTAAATTCCCAGTAGTGCCCACACAGGTTCCCTTTCCTCCACGTCCTCGCCAACATTCGTTACTTCTGGTCTTTTTGATATTGGCCATTCTAACAAGTGAGGTGGTATCTCATTGTGTTTTTGATGTGCACTTCCCTGGTGATGAGTGAGATTGAGCATCTTTTCATGTACTTGTTGGCCACCTGGAAGTCTTCTTTTGAAAAATGTCTATTTAGATCCTCTGTTCATTTTTAAATCACTGTTTTTCTCCTATTGAGTTGTGCTGAGTTCTTCAATGTTTTGGATAGTAACCGTTAATCAGATACAGGATTTGTAAATATTTTCTCCCATTCAGTGCACTGCCTTTTCATTTTGCTGACGGTTTCCTTGCTGTGCAGAAGCCTTTTAGTTTGATGTAGTCCTACTTGTTTATTTTAGCTTTTGTTGCCTTTACTTTTAGTGTCAGATCCAAAAAGTCATTGCTAAGAACTTGTCAAGGAGGTCATGCCTTTGTTTTCTTCTAGGATTTTTATGATTTCAAGTCTTAGGTTCAAGTCATTTTATTATTATTATTATTATTATTATTATTTAAGACCTTTACTAACAGGTGCTGGCTGTTTGTTGGCTTTTTGGGAAAAAATCCAGTTGTAAACTTTTATTAAAAATGAAGTTCTTCAGGGGCGCCTGGGTGGCTCAGTCGGTTAAGCGTCCGACTTCGGCTCAGGTCATGATCTCACAGTTTGTGAGTTCGAGCCCCGTGTCGGGCTCTGTGCTGACAGCTCAGAGCCTGGAGCCTGCTTCATTCTGTGTCTCCCTCTTTCTCTCTGACCCTCCCCCACTCATGCTTTGTCTCTCCTGCTCTCAAAAATAAATAAAAACATTTAAAAAAATCTTTAAAAAAAATGAAGTTCTTCAAAATCTCAGCTAACAACTTAAAAACCTTTAAAGGTATATTGAGAAACTCAGCTTTTTTTTTTTTTTTTTTAAGGTGTCCGTCATTACTAAAAACTGAGGTCTTTGGGTAAAAATAATAGAAACTCCAAGGTGCATAGATAATGCAGATAGTTCTATTTATCTGGTCAATGGGCAAAAAGCAACAAGCAGTTACAGTCTTCAGCTCCAATCTTTTGCTCATTTCTTATTGCTGGAATTCATATTCATTTCTTCTTGTTGGATGACCGAACCGGATGGCGGCAGAGATGGTAAGCCGGCACTGACTCAGCCCCGGCCCTGCTCGGACTTGGGAGCAGGAGCAGACGTCTCAGCTGGTGGCTCCTCGGTTGCTTTTGTCTCTCTGCCATCTTGCACTGTAGGGTTTTTTGTGCATCTGCATTGGTAACTGAAGTTGTGGAGGTACTGACGCCGAGGAGGATGCTAACCTTGGGTCTCACTTCCTTGATTTTCCTTATCTTGTGTGTTGCCCTCCTCTTCAGGCTGTCTTTGACAAGGAAGACCTCTGAGGAATCATGGTGTATAACCCCAATGTATGTTGTGCCTTCTGCACCCTGGTCATTAGCACCTTCTGTCACATCTCCCTGCACAAGAGGGTTGGAATTCTGTGGTCCATGCCCACCACGTGTCTGCACGAGTAAGGCGGGAACCCTAACCTGTGGAAGGACGAGCTGTTGGGCCTGGCCTTTGGGAGCACTCTCCGATCCATTGTTCTTTCCCCGCGCTCGCTACTGGGGTAGTTCTGCTGGGAATTGCATGCAGCACCCCTGCAACGCGGAGAGTGTCTACAAAGGTTTCCATCTAATGCATATTTGCTGCCTTGCACTGGGGCTCCCCCAGGCCTGTCACACTTGCTGCCCCGGAGCCCTTCTCTCCTTCAACATCAAACTCCACAGTCCCTGCATCTCCTGCACTGCAAAGGTCCTTCCTGGGGGGTTGTTCTTTATGGCAGTCTGGCACACAAATGCATCTTCCTTGGTCATTCCTGTTGATGAAACCATATCCATTTCTTACGTTGAACCATTTTATGGCTCCCACAATCTTTGTTGGGACCCTCTAGTTCCCGCCAGCAGGCACCGCGGATGTGAGACCACTGCAGATTGCGGAGCTTGGCGTTAGCATCACGGGCAGGGGTGGTGGGCGGCTGCTGGGTCTCGACCTCGCTGCTCATGGTTGTGGTGATGGTCACTGGGGCCAAGTGCAGCTACTCCCAGGGTGTGGTGGTAACTAGGGTGGGTGGCAGCCACGGGGCCGCTCAGGGTTCTCTGGGATCTCCCCCCACCCCACCCCCCGCTGCTACTTATGGAGTTCAAGTGTTTAATCCATTTTAATTTTTGTTTAGGTTAAGTGGTATAAAATAGTGGTCTGGGTTCATTCTTTTGCACGTGGCTGTCCAGGTTTTCCAACAGCACTTATTGAAGGATCTGCCCATTCCCCACTGGCTTCTTTATCATGAATTCACTGACCATATATTTGTGAGCTTATTTCTTCCACTAATCTCTGTGTCCCTTTTTACGCCAATACCGTCCTGTGGGGATTACTATAGCTTTGTAATGTAGTTTAAATCAGGGAGCATGATGTCCTTAGCTTTGTTCTTTCTCAACACTGCTTTGGCTATTCAGGGTCTTCGTGGTTCCATACAGATTTTAAAATTGTTTGCTCCGTGAAAAATGCCACTGAAATTTTGATAGAGACTGCACTGAATTGATAGATTGCTTTGTGTAGTATGGGCTTCTTAACAATATTAATTCTTCCAGTCCGTGAGCACAGAGTATCTTTCCATTTGCTTGAGTCTTCAGATTCTTTCAAAGAATATCTTATAGTTTTCAGTGGACAGGCCTTTCACTTCCTTGACTAAATTTATTCCTAGGTATTTTATTCTTTTTGATGCAATTGTAAATGGGATTGATTTCTGGAGGGTTTTTTTTTTTTTCCTTCAGTTGGTTGTGTTTTTTGTTTGTTGAGAGTTTATTTACAAAAGTATGGGTGGAGGGGGACTACAAGAGATAGTGCAGTTAACAGTGTTGATAGTTAAAACCTGGAAGAGAAGACTCTCTAAGAGTTGGCTTCCTAACAAGGTACTAGTGAAATCAGGTGCGGGACAAAGGGTCGTCTTTATGACCCTATCCAGACTGCTAGCTGGGACTAGCATCAATTTCTAATTAAATTTGTGATATGGAATAATATGGGAGGTGATAAGCCTGTCTCAAGTCTCTAATGATATTACTAATCTCTGTAATTTTCCTAAGGAAGCAGTAATGTTTTTGATTTAGTATGGGGTACCCTTTCCCAGCTGGGGTTCCTTGTCTGAACCATAAAACATAGAATTATTCAAATGACCTTTTTTCAATTCTTCCAAGGATGGTACATAACTAGCACAGGAGAGAAGTTAATTTATTACGTACGATAGATGTATAGGACCTCACTCTTAAGACCTCATTGAACCTTAATTACCTCCTTAAAGGCCTCATCTTCATATAGTCACATTCGAGGGTCAGGGCTTCAATGTGTGAGGGGAGGAAGCACAATTCAGTCCACAATAAGGAGGAAACAAAAACTAAAACAAAAGTCCACAATTCAGCTCAGTTGGTAACCCAAAATTACTACAAGAATTCATGTAACAAAAAGATAAAAAGGGCACTGCTTGGCTTTTGTGCCTCTAGGATACTGGTTCTGAATTAATTTAAAATCTGAAATACACCAATTGCCAAACTTTCATGGCTTTAATATAGGGGCTCAAATTGTGGTT
This sequence comes from Paguma larvata, assembly GCA_030068075.1. Taxonomy (NCBI): domain Eukaryota; kingdom Metazoa; phylum Chordata; class Mammalia; order Carnivora; family Viverridae; genus Paguma; species Paguma larvata. Next base: position 117,887,074 of record CM057828.1, on the reverse strand, counting down.
ATACTGGGGATCCCTCCAAGTTTAAAACAAAGTGTCACCTATACTATTGGGGAACTACTGAACATGGTGACAGGACAAACAAGCATGCCTCACCTTAGCTACAGGAACTACTATCCTGCTTAATTACATTGCTTATGGTCACAGTACCCATTGTCCTAGGATATCCCATGGTGGTCATGGACTCTGGTTCAGTGAGTGATAAAATTAAGTAGTTGGCACTTACAAATCATCTTGATAAAGTGGAACCCCATGGACCCATTAAATAGTTAATGTGGTCCAATGTATACTAAAACATGGCCTTTAATGATTGAAACCCATTATACAAGACACATTTAGAGAAGGGGTGAGTATCCCCACTGCTTTGCCATTTGACAGCTCAGTTTGGCCTGCTCTTGAATGAATGAATGAATGAATGGTGCCTCATGGTAGATTACTTCAAGCTTAATGCCGTGGTCCTCATTAAGGTTCCCATAGCCAATATTATTGCAGTTACTGACTTCATCTAATTAGCAATTGGTAAATATTTTGCTATTATAGAGTTAGTGAATATGTTTTGTTCAGTGGCCGTTTCATTAGCCTCTGGGACTGCAGTTTACCTCACCTCCCAAGTATCATATACTTCTACTCAACTACCCTGGAGTACCTTATCAGCCTTGTCCTTATGCACAGTCTTTAAGGACAAGATCTTAACTACTTCCCACTTCCTCCAGGAAGACAGGTATGACATGACATTGATGACTTCTTCCCATGAGGAGATTCATTTCACATACCCATTCAAGATATACAAAGGAGTTCACCAAAAGAAAATGGGCCACTGCCTCACAGAAAGTGTAAGCTCTTGCCACCTTGGTTAAAGTCTTGAAAATTAACTGGTAACCTGAGAGGGCTGCTCCACCCAGAAACAGCTATGGATTCTCTCAGCACCCATAACTTCTTTTAGGCCTTTCTGTGTTCTGGAGGAAACACATTTCTCCTTTACATACTTAAGTCCTTTTATGCTGTCTGCTGCAAACGGGCTCTCCTTGAGCAGGGGTAGGGGTCCCCTTTAACAAGGCTCTAGAATCCATCCAAATTGCAAAATAACAGACACTCCCTACTCCTGTTAGTGTCCCCCAGAGACTCCTTCACTGTAGAGGTTTTGGCAACTTTCTATCAGCATCAGAATACCATTTATATATATGTAATAACTTTAAAATGGTAAAACCATAAATATTTGAATTTTGCTAAAATTAAATTTTTGGTCTTTAAAAATTTTTTTTAACATTTTTATTTTTGAGACAGAGAGAGAGCATGAGCAGGGAAGGGACAGAGAGAGAGGGAGACACAGAATCCGAAGCAGGCTCCAGGCTCTGAGTTGTCAGCACAGAGCCCGATGTGGGGCTCAAACCCAAGGACCCCGAGATCATGACCCGAGCCAAAGTCGGACACTTAACCTACTGAGCCACCCAGGCACCCCTAAACTTTTGGTCTTTTAAAGAAACTATTTAAAAAATGAAATGGAAAGCCACAAAGTAGGAGCAAATCTTCCGTAACATATATCAGAAAAAAGATTTATAATACAATTTATCCATTCTCCTACTGAGGGACATTTATTTGGGTAGCTGCCAGCTCTTGGTTATCACGTATCATTATTATTATTAAAGTTTATTTATTTAAAGAGAGAGCGCGCACACAAGTGGGGGAAGGGCAAAGAGGGAGACAGAGTCCCAAGCAGGCTACGCACTGTCAGTGTCAGTGCAGAGCCGGATGCAGCGCTCAAACTCACAAACTGTGAGATCATGACCTGGCACTTAACCAGCTGAGCCACTCAGGCACCCCTATCATGTATTATGAATACAGCTGCTTGCACATTTATTTATAACTGTCACAGTGGTCATATGTTTTCATTCCTTTTGGATAAATACCTAGTGGTGGAATTGCTAAGTCATAGGGAAAGTATACATTTTATAAGAAACTGCTTTAGTATTTTTCCAAACAAGTTGTATTGTTTTATATTCTAACCTGCAGTGTATGAAGGGTCCCTCCAGGTACTCACCCACATTTGATATTACCAGTTGTTTTAGTTTTGACCATCCTGGTGGGAATGAAATGTGTTTTATTTTGGTAATAATTTGCATTTCCAAGATTACAAATGATCTTGAGTATCTTTACCAAATGAATACCTACTTTTATAAAGTACATGTTCATGTCTTTTGCTTATGTTAATTGGGTTAAGAGTTGTTTATATTTTGTGGACATAAGATCTTTGTCAGAAATGTTTTATGAGGGGGAGGTTCAAGATGGCGGAAAAGTAATACCTGCTGCTGGTCTCTGGCGACTCAATCTGAGAGGGACTGAGACAGAGAAACTCTCAATCACAGGGATCTGCAGGAAGAGGAGTTGGAAGCTACAGGAAAGATAACGCCAAAACCAGAGCATCTGGGGACACTGAGTGAGTGAAATCTGGGAGAAAGAAAGAGAGCCGCGGAGGTGCGGACTGCGGGGAGTGGTCCCGGGACCCTGGGCCCCTTCCTCCGAAAGACAAGGGGAAGAGAAAGAGCAGCGGGGAAAGTACCTCGAACCTGGGCGGAGAGGGAGCTTATCATCCAGTCCCTATCTGCAAGGCTTTTTTGAGAGAGGGCCGTTGCTCACGGTGGAGCTGGCGGAGCTTTCCACACTCCGGAGCCAGTGACGCGGTCCCAGCCCCTGACACGGAGAGGCGCGCGCCATTGCTGGATCGGTGCTGAGTCAGAGGCCTAATTCGGGTGGGGAAGGCTGAGCGTGCAGGGTCTCGCGACCACCCAGCGGGTCATGCTGCCCCTGCACCCTGACCAAGTTGAGGATGGACACAGAGGAGGGTTCAGAGACTCTAGCTCCGTGAAAAGAGGCTACGGGGACGCCATTGTGGTCGCAGCGGTGCTGAGTCAGAGACTCAATTTACATAAGGCGTGGCCGTCAGAGGGACTTAAAGGAACTCAGATGAGCTTGGGCGGCACAACCGCCCAACAATTTGAACTGTGTTGGTAATCTGGATGGAGTTGAGGACGGAAACTGAGGAGTGATCTGAGACTGTGGGTCCGTGAGGAGTGAGCTGAGACAGTCGGGCTGGGAGTGCGCCATTGTGGTCGCGCATTCCCATAAAGCCAAAACCTAGGACTCCACCCCCAGCGGTGGAGGTGGGACCCGCCTACACCAGGCAACGCCCCTCCTCATATGAGAGACGCCCTTCTCCCGGAGTGGTAGCCGCGGAGAAACAACTACTGCAGCATTGCCTGGATTAACTCTAGGTCAATTCTTCGGTTTTAGATATATTCTTCCTCTTCTTCTTCCTCTCTCTCCCCACCTCTAAACCTGTCACCAGGGGGTTTTGGCTTGCTTAAACAGACATTTTACCCACTCTCTCAATGCATGTTATACACCTCCCTCTTTAATTTCCTATCTCTCTCTATGGAACAGCCAGACCACATAGTGCACCTGGACAACATCTAACTTCATTTCTCTTTCCTCGCATCCTTCCTTATTCTGATTTCTCTCCTGCTGGATCAAGTCTTCTAATCTCTCTACCTGGTCAAAGTTCAATTTCTTCTTCTGCCCACACCTGTCACTACTCTATGTATGCTCTGCCATCAGCAGAGCGCACATCCCATCATTATCGTGTAGCTGGTACATCAGGTTGCATGCCTCCAGACTGTCATCTGTTAATCTTTTTTATGTTGTGATTTGTTTGTCCGTCTCATTGGTCAGTAAGGTTGTGAGTTTGTGCTTCCTGTTTGTCGGTCTGACCCTTTTCCTTTCCAGGGAGAAATAGGAAATAAACCAATACACACATTACCAAAATGACCAAATGGAAGAACTCCCCTCAGAAGACTGTACAGGAAATAGTGACAGCACAAGAAATGATGAAAGCAGACATAAGCAACTTAACAGAACAAGAATACAGAATGATAAATATAAAAATACTCGCAGGGCTTGAAAAAAACATAGAAGAAATCAGGGGGTCCCTAGAGGCAGAGATCAAGGTCCTAAAAAAAGATGTACAGGAATTAAAAAATGATTTAAATGAGGGGCAAAACAAATTGGAGGCGGCCATAGCGCGGATTGCAGAGGCAGAAGATAGAATAGGGGAATTAGAAGACAAAATTACAGAAAAGGATGAAGCAGAGAAAAAGAGACAGAAATTGATTCAGGAACAGGAAAGGAGAATTCGAGAGCTGAGCAATGCAATCAAACGGAATAACATCCGTATTATAGGAATTCCAGAGGAAGAAGAGAGAGAGAAAGGAATCGAAGGGGTATTTGAACAAATCATCAATGAGAACTTCCCCAACATGAAGAAAGAAATGGGCACTGAAGTCCAAGAGGCACAGAGAACTCCCCTCAGACGTAACCCAAATAGGCCTTCAGCAAGACACATCATAGTGAAGCTGGGAAAATACAAAGATAAAGAGAGAATCCTAAAAGCAGCTAGGGATAAACGGGCCTTGACTTACAAAGGCAGACACATTAGGGTAGTAGCGGACTTATCCACAGAAACTTGGCAAGCCAGAAAGGAATGGCAGGAAATCTTCAATGTGATGAACAGGAAGGACATGCAGCCAAGAATCCTTTATCCAGCCAGCCTGTCATTCAAAATGGATGGAGAAATAAAGGTCTTCCCAAACAAACAAAAACTGAAGGAATACATCACAAATAAACCAATCTTACAAGAGATCCTGAGGGGGACTCTATGAAGGAAAGGTTGCAAGGAACACAGAGCATCAGAGACATCCCTACAAACATGAAACCTACAGACAACACCTTGACTCTAAACCCACATTTTTCAATATTAACACTGAATGTAAACGGACTAAACGCTCCAATTAAAAGACACAGGGTAACGGAATGGCTTAGAAAACAAGACCCATCTATCTGCTGTCTTCACGAGACACATTTTAAACCTGAGGACACCTTCAGACTGAAAGTGAGGGGATGGGGAACTATCTACCATGCTACAGGAACTCAGAAGAAAGCTGGAGTAGCCACACTTATATCAGATAAACTGGACTTTAAAGTAAAAGATGTAATAAGAGATGAAGAAGGGCATTATATAATAATCACAGGGAATATCCAGCAGGAAGAGCTAACAATTATAAATATCTACGCGCCGAATTCTGGGGCACCCAAATTTGTCAAGCAACTAATTATAAACGTAAGCCATCTTATTGATAAAAATGTGCTAGTTGCAGGAGACCTTAATACCCCACTTGCAGCGCTGGATAGATCCACTAAACAGAGAATCAGCATGGAAACAATGGACCTGAACGACACGTTGGAACAGATGGGCCTGACAGATATCTTCAGGGCCCTTCATCCAGAAGCAAAGGAATTTACATTCTTCTCAAATGCACATGGTACATTTTCCAAGATAGACCACATTTTGGGACACAAGGAAGTGCTGAAGAAGTATAAAAAAATTGAGATCATACCATGCACAATTTCAGACCACAATGCTTTGAAACTTGAAATCAACCACAGGAAAAAGTCTGGGAAGCCCCCACAAACATGGAGGCTAAAGAACAACCTACTAAAAGACGAATGGGTCAACCAAGCAATCAGAGAAGAAATTAAAAAATACATGGAAACAAATGAAAATGAAAATACGACAATCCAAACACTTTGGGATGCAGCAAAGGCAGTCCTGAGAGGGAAATATATTGCAATCCAGGCCCATCTCAAGAAACAAGAAAAATTCCTAACACAAATTCTAACAGCACGCCTAAAGGAACTAGAAGCAGAACAGCTAAGACAGCCCAAACCTAGCAGAAAGAGAGAAATAACAAAGATTAGGGCACAAATTAATCATATGGAAACAGAAAAAGTAGTGGAACAGATCAATGAAACCAAGAGTTGGTTCTTTGAAAAAATAAACAAAATTGATAAACCTCTAGCCAGGCTCCTCAAAAAGAAAAGAGAGAGAAACCAAATCAATAAAATCATGAACAAAAATGGAATGATTACAACCAATCCCTCAGAAATACAAGCAATCATCAGAGAATATTATGAAAAACTCTATGCCGTCAAATTGAGCAACCTGGAAGAAATGGACAAATTCCTAAACAGCCACACGCTACCAAAACTCAAACGGGAAGAAATAGAAAACTTGAACAGACCCATAACTAGTGAAGAAATTGAATCAGTTATCAAAAATCTCCCAGCAAATAAAAGTCCAGGGCCAGATGGCTTCCCTGCGGAATTTTACCAGACATTTAAAACAGAGTTAATACCTATCCTCCTCAAGCTGTTCCAAAAAATTGAGACGGAAAGAAAACTCCCGGACTCATTCTATGAAGCCAGCATCACTTTGATTCCCAAACCAGATAGAGACCCAGCAAAAAAAGAGAACTACAGGCCGATATCCTTGATGAACATGGATGCAAAAATTCTTAACAAGATATTAGCAAATAGAATCCAACAGCATATAAAAAGAATTATCCACCACGATCAAGTAGGATTCATCCCTGAGTTGCAGGGATGGTTCAACATTCGTAAATCAATCAACATGATACATCACATTAACAAAAGAAAAGATAAGAACCATATGATCCTGTCGATTGATGCAGAAAAAGCATTTGACAAAATACAGCATCCTTTCTTAATAAAAACTCTCGAGAAAGTCGGGATAGAAGGAACATACTTAGACATCATAAAAGCCATTTATGAAAAGCCCACAGCTCATATCATCCTCAATGGGGAAAAACTGAGAGCCTTCCCCCTGAGATCAGGAACACGACAGGGATGTCCACTCTCACCACTGCTATTTAACATAGTGTTGGAGGTCCTAGCATCAGCAATCAGACAAGAAAGCAAAATAAAAGGCATCAGGATAGGCAAGGACGAAGTCAAACTTTCACTTTTTGCAGACGACATGATACTTTACATGGAAAACCCAAAAGAATCCACCGAAAGCCTACTAGAACTGATCCATGCAGGATACAAAATCAATGTACAGAAATTGGTTGCTTTCCTTTACACCAATAATGAAGCAATAGAAAGAGAAATAAAGAAGCGAATCCCATTCACAATTGCACCAAAAACCATCAAATACCTAGGAATAAACCTAACAAAAGATGTAAAAGATCTCTATGCTGAAAACTATAAAAAACTTATGAAGGAAATTGAGGAAGACACAAGGAAATGGAAAAACATCCCATGCTCATGCATTGGAAAAATACTGTTAAAATGTCACTACTACCCAAAGCAATCTACACATTCAATGCAATCCCAATCAAAATTGCACCAGCATTCTTCTCAAAGCTAGAGCAAACAATCCTAAAATCTGTATGGAACCACAAAAGACCCCGAATAGCCAAAGTAGTATTGAAGAAGAAAACCAAAGCAGGAGGCATCACAATCCCAGACTTTAACCTCTACTACAAAGCAGTAATAATCAAGACAGCATGGTATTGGCACAAGAACAGATACATAAACCAATGGAATATAATAGAGAACCCAGAAATGAACCCACAAGCATATGGCCAACTAATCTTTGACAAAGCAGGAAAGAGTATCCAATGGAAAAAAGCCTCTTTAACAAATGGTGCTGGGAGAACTGGACAGCAACATGCAGAAGAATGAAACTAGACCACTTCCTTACACCACTCACAAAAATAAACTCTAAATGGATGAAGGATCTGAATGTGAGACAGGAAACCATCAAAATCCTCGAGGAGAAAGCAGGAAAAAACCTCTTTGACCTGAGCCGCTGCAATTTTCTATGCAACACATCTCCAGAGGCGAGGGAATTGAGAGCAAAAATGAACTATTGGGACCTCATCAAGATAGTAAGCTTCTGCACGGCAAAGGAAACAACCAACAAAACTAATAGACAACCGACGGAATGGGAAAGGATAATCGCAAATGACATATCAGATAAAGGACTAGTATCTAAAATCTATAAAGAACTTACCAAACTCCACACCCGAAAAACAAATAATCCAGTGAAGAAATGGGCGGAAGATATGAATAGACACTTCTCCAAAGAGGACATCCAGATGGCCAACAGACACATGAAACGATGCTCAAAGTCATTCATCATCAGGGAAACACAAATCAAAACCACACTGAGATACCACCTTACCCCGGTTCGAGTGGCTAAAATGAATAAATCAGGAAACTATAGATGCTGGCGGGGATGTGGAGAAGCAGGCACCCTCCTACACTGTTGGTGGGAATGCAAACTGGTGCAGCCACTCTGGAAAATGGTGTGGAGGTTCCTCAAAAAAATGAAAATAGAGCTACCCTACGACCCAGCAATAGCACTGCTAGGAATCTACCCAAGAGACACAGGAATGCTGATGCATAGGGGTACGTGTACCCCAATGTTCATAGCAGCCCTTTCGACAATAGCCAAATCATGGAAGCAAACCAAGTGCCCATCAACTGACGAGTGGATAAAGAAGTTGTGGCACATATATAAAATGGACTACTACATGGCAATGAGAAAAAATGAAATCTGGCCATGTGTAGCAACATGGATGGAACTGGAGGGTATTATGTTAAGTGAAATAAGTCAGTCAGAAAAAGACAGATACCATATGTTTCCACGAATAGGTAGACTTTGTGAGACTAAGCAAAAACCAGGGGGAGGGGAAGAGGGGAAAGGAAAAAAAGACACAGAGAGGGAGGGAGATAAAACATAAGAGACTCTCAAAGACTAAGAACAATCTGAGGGTGAGGGAGGTGAGGGAGGTGAGGGAGGTGAGGGAGGGGGGAGAGGGGGTGACAGATATTAAAGAGGGCACGTGTTGGGATGAACACTGGGTGTTATATGTAAACCAATTTGAAAATAAACTATTATAATAAAAAAAAAGAAATGTTTTATGAATATTTTCTTCCATTCTGTAACTTATACTGTCATTTAAAATCCTTTAACTTTTAGTGTGAAATAATTTCAGACTTCTAGAAAAGTTGTAAAAACAGTATGAAGTTCCCAAATGCTCTGAATCCACCTATGATGTTAATATACTTTTACTGAAGTATAATTGACATATAAAATTATATTAGTTTCAGGTATATAACACAATCATTTGATATAAACTATTATAATAAAAAAAGAAATGTTTTATGAATATTTTCTTCCATTCTGTAACTTATACTGTCATTTAAAATCCTTTAACTTTTAGTGTGAAATAATTTCAGACTTCTACAAATTGTTTACTATAATAAATTTAGTTAAATCAGTCACCATACAGAGTTATAATTTTTTCTTTTGATAAAAACTTTTAAAATCTATTTTCTTAGCAACTTTCAAATGTGCAATACCATATTAACAATAGTCACCATGTCGTATATTACATCTCTATAACTATTTTATTTATTTAATGTTTATTTTTGAGAGAGAGCGAGATAGAGCATAAGTGGGGGAGGGGCAGAGAGAGGGGGAGACAGAATCTGAAGCAGGCTCCAGGCTCTGAGCTGTCAGCACAGAGCCCAATGCAGGGCTCGAAACCCACAAGCTGTGAGCTCAAGACTTTGACCCAGGTGCCCCTATAACTAGTTTACATTAAACTGGAAGTTTATATCTTTTGACTCCCTTTACCCATTCTGCATACCCTCTGCCTCTTGCACCACCAGTTTGTTCTCTGTATTTATGAGCCTTGTCTTAGAGCTTACCATCTATGTTTTATGTTCAAGTCTTTAATACATTTTAAATTAATTTTTGTGTATGGTATAACATAGTGGTCCAGATTAATTCTTTTGCATGTGGCTGTCCTGTTTTCCCACCATCATTTACTGAAGACAGTTGCTTTTCTTCATTGGATGCTCTTGGCTTTACCATCAATGAATTAACCACATATGTGTCGGTTTATTTCTGGGCTTCCTATTTTGTTTCATTGCTCTTTGTGTTTGTTTTCATGCTAGTACCATACTGTTTTGATTACTGCAGTTTTATAATATAGTTTGAAACCAGGGAGTGTGATACCTACAGCTTTCTTTCTCAAGACTGCTTTGGTTATTCAGCATCTTTTGTGGTTCCGTATACATTTTAGGATTGTTTGTTCTCTTTATATGAAAAATGCCATTGTAATAAGATTGCATTGACTTTACAGATTGCTTTGCATAGTATGGACATTTTAAAAATATTAATTCTTCCAATCTTTGAGCATGGTATATCTTTCTATTTGTGTCTTCTTCAGTTTCTTTCATCGCTGTTAATATAATAGATAGTATAAAGGTCTTTTACCTTCGTGGTTAAATTTATTCCAAGGTATTTTATTCCTTTTGTGTAACTGATTTTTGTATTCTAAAACTTTACTAAATTTGTTGATTGGTTCTTAATAGTTGTTAGGTGGAGTCTTTACGGTTTCTAAAATATATAATATCATGTCATCTACAAATAGTGACAGTTTTATTTCTTCTTTTCCAAATTGAATGCCTTTTATTTTTCTTGTTTAATTGCTGTGACAAGCACTTCCAACATTATGTTGAATAAGAGTGGCAAAAGTGGGCATTCTAGTCTTGTTCCTGATCTTAGAGAAAAAGTTTTCACTGCTGAGTATGATGTTAGTTGAGTATGATATCAGCTGTGGGCTTGTCATAAATGACCTTTATTATGCTGAGGTGTGTTCCCTCTATACCCACTTCATTGAGAGTTTTTACATGAATGGATGCTGAATTTTGTCAAAAGCTTTTATCTGCATCTATTGTGATAACTCTAATCTTATTTTTAAAATGTGGTATATCACATTGATTTGATTTGCAGATGTTGAATTGTCTTTGCATCCCTGGAATATATCACATTTGACCATGGTGTATGATACTTTTAATAAATTGTTGAATTTGGTTTGCTAATATTTTGTTGAGGATTTTTTAAAGTTTATTTATTTTGAGAGAGACAGAGATAGCGTGAGTGGGTGAGAGGCAGAGAGAGGATCTCAAGTAGGCTCTGCACTGCCAGCGCAGAGTCCAATGCCAGGCTTGAACTCCTGAAACTATGATATCAGGACCTTAGCCAAAACCAAGAGTCAGACGCTTAACCGACTGAGCCACCCAGGCTCAATCCTCTCCTCCTGAGGATTTTTTACATCTGTGTTCATGAAGGATACTGGCTTGTAAATTTTTCTTGTACAGTCCTTGTCTGGTTTTGGCTTTAGGGTACTGTTTTACCTTTTTTGACGAGTCTAGGTAGGGATGGTATTAATTCCTCTTTGAATTTTTGATAGAATTCACCAGTGAAGCCACTGGGTCCTAGACTTTTGTTTGTTGGCAGATTTTTGATTAATGACTCACTGTCCTTACTAGTAATCAATCTGTTCAGATTTTCTATTTCTTTTTTTTTTTTTTAAGTAAGCTCTATGCCCAACATTGGGCTTGTACTCACGACCCCAAGATCAAGAGTCAAATGCGGTACTAACTGAGCCAGCAGGTACCACTCGGATTGTCTATTTCTTCCTGATTCAGTCTTGGTCAGTTGTATGTTCCTAGGAATTTATCCATTTCTTATAGGTTGTTCAATCTGTTGGTATATAACTGTTCATAGTCTCTTATGATCCTTTGTAAGATGTAATGTTTCCTGTTTTGTTTCTGATTTTTGTGTCCTTTTTTTTTGGTGAGTCTAGGTAAAGGTTTACTAATTTTGTCTATTTTTCAAAGAGCCAGGTCTTAGTTTTGTTGATCTTTTCTATCATCATTTTAGTCTCTATTTCATTTACTTCTGCTCTGATTTTTATTTCCTTCTGACTACTAACTCAACTTTTTTTTTCTAGTTCCTTGAGTTACAAAGTTAGGTTGCTTAACATTTTTCTTGTTTCTTGATACAGGCATTTACTCCTAGGAAGTTCCCTTTTAAGACTGCTTTTGCTGCATCCCATAACTTTTGGTATGTTGTATTTCCATTTTCATTTGTTTCAAGGTACTTCATTTCTCTTCTGATTTCTTCTTTAACCCACTGCTTGTTCAGCAGCATGCTGTTTAATCTCCATGTACTTGTAAATTTTCTAGTGCACTTTTAATTGATTTCCAGGATATTGTGGAAATGACTAGTGTGACTTACAAGGACAGGTTATAATATAATGGGACTCCTCCAATTTTAAAAGATAGTAGGTACTTTGTTGTTGACTATCTGAACTGACCAATGACACTACCTACCATGGTGGCAGAAGGCATTTAGGTCAACCTCAACTCCAGGGTTTTATGGATGACCAAACTGTCACAGGTGTTTCCTGTGGGTACAGGTGGAAACTGTATGACTGGCAATGCATCATGCATATGATACCTGAGGGTGGTGGAACTGGCATAAAAACGCTGGTATTCTGGCCACTGCTGCTGCTCTCTGACCCAAGAGTCTTGTCTTCTACCAGTATCCCTGATACTGTGGGCTAACTTGTTAGTCTACAAATTAGGGTGAAATTTGAGACCCTTCACAGTTGCTGATGGTCTATGCCTTTTCATTTTCCTAAAAAGCAGGAGTTTTTAATTTTCATGAAATATAACTTATTAACATTTTTCTTTTATGGTAAGTGATTTGAGTGTCCTGTCTAGGAAATCTGTGCCTGTCTGGATGAGATAGGGTCAAGGTTCATTGTCTCTTTCACATGGCTATCCAATTGTTTCAATATCATTTATTGAACACATTCTTTACCCATCTGAACTGCCTTGGTATCATTGTCAAAAAGGAATCGATTTCATTTAATTCAGGACCCCCTTGTCTGTTACACTGGTCTGCCTGTCTAGTGTGTTATTGTGTACCATATACTTTGCATTATACAGATTGATTTAAGATGTAGCACATCACAATCTTTTTTTTCTTTAGCATTAAACCAACTTTAAATTACAAAGAAATGCTCAATCAATTTAAATTTTATGCCTCTGTGCAGAATAATGCCTGATCATGCCTGTAAAGGACCTAAATCATGACATCTAGTTTTGTTGTATTTTCCCCCCATTTTCTTTATGATAATGCTGTGTGCGTATCCCTCTGAATTAGCATTTTTGTATTCTTTGGGTAAATACCTAGTAGTTCCATTGCTGGATCATAGGGTAGTTCTATTTTTAACTTTTTGAGGAATCTCCATACTGTTTTCCAGAGTGGCTGTACCAGTTTGTATTCCTACCAATGTAAGAGGGTTCCCCCCTTTCTCCACAACCTCGCTAACACTTGTTTCTTGTGTTGCTGATTTTAGCCATTCTGACAGGTGCGAAGTGATATCTCACTGTATTTTTGATTTGTATTTCCCTGATGATGAGCCATGTTGAGCATCTTTTCATGTCTCTGTTGGCCATCTAGAGGTCTTCTTTGGAAAAGTGTCTATGTCTTCTCATTTCTTAATTGGATTATTTGTTTCTTGGGTGTTGAGTTTGATAAGTTCTTCATGGATTTTGGGTACCAACCCTTTATCTGATATGTCATTTGCAAATATCTTCTTGCCTTTTAGTTTTGTTGATTGTTTTCTTTGCTGTGCAGAAGGTTTTTATCTTGATGAGGTCCCAATAGTTTATTTTTGCTTTTGTTTCCCTTGCCTAAGGAGACCTATTTACTAAGAAGTTGCTAGAGCCAATATCAAAGAGGTTACTGCCTGTGTTCTCCTTTAGGATTTTGATGGTTTTAGGTCTCACAGTTAGGTCTTTAATCCATTTTGAATTTCTTTCTGTGTATGGTGTAAGAAAGTGGTTTAGTTTCATTCTTTTGCATGTTGCTGTTCAGTTTTTCTGACACCATCTGTGGAAGAGACTATCTTTTTCTCATTGGATATTCTTTCCTGCATTGTTGAAGATTAATTGACCATACAGTTGTGGGTTCATTTCTGGGTTTTCTATTCTGTTCCACTTATCTATGTGTCAATTTTGTGTGGAAACAGCCCAAGTGGCCATCAACTGATGAATGGATAAGAAATATGTGGTATATACATACAATGGCATATTAGCCATAAAAAAGAATGAAATCTTGCCATTGACATGGATGGAGCTGGAGAGTATTATGTTTAGTGAAATAAGTCAATTAGAGAAAGACAAATACAATAAGATTTCACTCATGTAGAATTTAAGAAACAAAATAAATGAGCAAAGAGAAAAAAAAAAAAGAGAGAGAGAGGCAAACCAAGAAACAGACCCTTAACCATAGAGAACAAACTGATGGTTACCAGAGGGGAGAGGGCTGGGGAGTTGGGTTAAATAGGTGATGGGGATTAAAGAATGCACTTGTGATGGGTACCAGGCGTTGTATGGAAGTGTTAGATCATTGTATTGCACACTTGAAACTAATATTACACTGTATGTTAACTAACCAGAATTTGAATAAAAACTGACAAAAAAAAAGTTCCTGATGAAAGAAAAAAAGTATTCTGGACAAAAGAGAAAAGATTAAGATCCAACTTTTACTATATCATTTACATATACATACAAAGACACATTATATATATACACACATATATACACACACACATATATATAACATATACATACATATAAAATATAAAACATGTATTTACTATGTTAGTTAGAAAGGAAGACTTTGAAGACTGGTAAATGCATATTAGACAATTTATATGCAGTCATTAGTTTCTACTATTTTGCAGAAAAATGCCTTATAAAGCATTACAGTACTGCTCACTACCTGAAACTTGGCTGTTTTTAGAACAGTGCAGAAGAATAAAGTGTAGAAAGTCAGTTACATGCATCACTATTACACTACTTGGGATAAAGTAAAATCGTATTTCAAGACTAACATTATGTTAGTAGAAAAAGTTTAGAACATGACAATGGCTTTAAGACCTCTTGAAAAAGCAGTTAAAATTACTTTTCTTAGTTTGGTGGAAATGAATTTGTCTACCAGCTTGTCAGTCATGCTTTGAAATTCAAGTTCTGAAACTAACATACTTTAAAATTATAGAAGAGTAGATACATGATACCTGGGAGGTAGCCTTTAAAAGTTATTTAGTTTGACTCCTTAAATTAGGATAAGGCCACACTTACTGATATTTTTATAAATTTATTTTTTATTATGGAATGCATTAAGCTCTAAATAGCATACTATAAATTCACCTACTTAAAGTATCTAATTCAATGTTTCTTAGAATATTCAGAGTTGTTCAACCATTACTACAATTGTTGTTAAAAGTTTTCATTATCCCCAAGAGAAATCTTTTACCTGGTGTCTTCCTCTTTTCCCCAACCTCCTTAGCTCTAGGCATCCACTATATTCTACATTCTGCTCCCCCCAAAATTCCCGGGTATTTCATGTATACAGTATGTGATCTTTTATGACTGGCTCCCTTTACTTGGCATGTTTTCAAGATTTGTGTTGTAGCAAGTATCAGTACTTCAATTGCTTTTTATTGCCAAATAATACACCAGTGTAAGGATATACCAAGTTCTGTTTATCCAGTCATCGTCGGATGGACATTTGGGTTATTTCTACTTTTTGACTATTATGAATAATACTGCTACAGACATTTCATGTATAACCTTCCGTGTAGACATGTGTTTCATTCCCTTGATTAGATACCTAAGAATGGGACTGCTGAGTCATATGGTAACTATAAGTTTAACTATTTGAGGAACTGCCAGACTGCTTCCCAAAGCAGCTGCACCATGTTACATTCACAAGAGTTCCAATTTCTCCATGTTTTTGCCAGTATTTCTCTTCTCTCTTATTATTTTTATTATGGCCATCCTACTGGATGTAAAGTGATATCTCATTGCTTTGCATTTTCCTAATGTGAATACATGTTCCAGATATACACCTGATAAGGGCCTAGTAAACAGCGTACATAAACAACTCGTACTCAACAATAAAAAAGGCAAATAACTGTTAATCAAGCAAGTGGGAAAAGTATCTTAATAGACATTTTTCCAAAGAAGATACACAAATGGCCAATAAGCCTATGAAAACATACTCAGTATCATTAGCTATCAAGAAATGTAAATCAAAACCACAATGAACCTGAATCTTGTGTCCAATACAGGTTAAGTAAGATTTTGAGAAATAAGACTCGAGAATTCAGGGATTAGATCATACAAGGCTTTGACGGCCTTCTGTGCAGTGCCAGGCACATAGGAAGCATCTAGAAGTGCTTCACATGTTACTAAATCATTTAATCCTCAACAATCTAAGAGCGTATCACAGATATTCTATAACTTGTCTAAGAGCTCACAAATTTGATCCACTATTAAAAAAAACCATCAATGTTCCCCATTTCCTATAGGAACATCTGAAGACTTGGCATCTGGTCCTTGCCTACCTCTCCAGTTTTACTTCCTCTTAATCTCTGCCTCAAACCTTATGCCTCAGATATCCAAAACTACTGGCTGAACATTCAAGCTTATGTCTGCCTTTTGAATATATTCCCTCTGCCCAGAATGCACTATCCTGCATTGTCTACCCAACTCCTCCTCCATTAAGAGTAAGTTTCCTTGGAGAGGCCACCCAGTCTGTCCCACTGGAAAACCTCTCCAGCATTCCTGATTCTCAGGCCTTCAGACTTGGACTGGGATCTACACCATCACTCTCTGACTCTTAGGCCTTTAAACAGTCCTTTCTGGGTTGCGGACAGCAGATCATGGGACTTCTCAGCCTCCAAAATCACTTGCAAGCTCTGGATTTAAAATCAGCATGTATAAAACTGAACACGATTTTATTGGCTTTGGAGCTCAGGAAGATGGCAGAATAGAAGAAACCTGAGTTCACCTCCTCCCACATACTCATCAAAGCTGCAACTCAATATAGTGTAACTCACTCTGAAAATGGCCTGGAGACTACTGGAAGAGCTCTCCCATAGCTAAAGATACAAAGAAAAAGCCACACTGTGAAGTGCAGGGGGGCAGACATCTGGTCAGGAGCCACACCCCCAGTAAGGTGACCAGTAAGTGGGGGAGAGAGAGGCACAGGCACAGGGGTCCTCCCTGAGGAGAGGATTGGGCCCCACATTGGGCCTCCTCTGCCTTGGGAATCCGTACTCTGAAGGCAAGCCACCATAATATCTGGCTTTCAAAATCAGCAGGATTTACCTTGGGGAGAACAAGAGGGGGCTAGGAAACTCGGACTCTGCTCGTAAGGGCTAGCATAGAGGCAACAGTTTGAAAAGCTCCTGGGTTATACATGAGGTACATTTATTGACTAATTTTGGGGCATGTGCTAGAGTGGCAGGGATCTGTAGGAACGCTTAGGGAATGGAAGTGCTGGTGGGCACAATTCTTATTGCCCTCCTTTAGCCCAGCTGGCCTGGCACTGACTGGAGCCAGTTCTGACACACTCCATCTACACCATGGTAGCATTGCTTGTCTTTCCCTCATATTCCCCTGTGGACATGCCCCACTTAACCTGCTCGCCCTCGTAGGTGCCCCTCCAAAGTGGCTCCCGCCCTGAGGAATGGTGGGCACCTCAGCCCACCAACATGCTCACAACTGGAACCGGGGCTCCCAGACAGGTAGGTCTGGGTGCTGACCCCACCTACCAGTGCACAGGCAGTAGCCACGGCTGGTCATTGCAAGCAGCTGGGCTGGGGCCTAGCCCCATCCACCGGTGTGCCCAAAGTAGTTGCAGCCCAGTCACAACAAGAAGCCACATGCAGCCCACGAAGGGGGCACCTCTGGAGGGCCTGGTTTTGATAACTGGGGCAAGTGTGCTACTGGGCCCACAGGATGCCTTCCGAACGAGGCCACTGCCTGCAAGACTGGGAGCTATGCTGGGTCTATCTAATACACAGAAACAGACACAGAGAATCAGACACAATGAGACAGCAGAAGAATAGATTTCAAATGAAAGAACAAGACAAACTATCAGAAAAAGAACTAAATGAAACGGAGATAAGCAAATCTACCAGATAAAGAGTTCAAACTAATGGTCATAAAGATGCTCACTGGACACAACGGAAGAGTGGAAGCACTCGGAGAACTTCACCAAACAAATAGAAAATAAAAAAAGAATGAAACAGAGCTAAATACAGCAACAACTGCAATATAAACTACACTAGAGGGAATCAACAGCAGATTAAAGGATGCGTGAGAACAGATCGGCAACTTGGAAGATGGGGTCAGTGGAAACCATTCAGGCTGAACAGCAAAATGAAAAACAAATTTCAAAAAAATGATAGGCTAACAGCCATCTGGCACAACATCATGCATAACAACATTTGAATTATAGGGGCCCCAGAAGGAGAAGAGAGAGAGAGAGGGGCAGGAAACTTACTTGAAAAAAGTAACTGAAAATACCCTGGGGAAGGAAACAGATATTCAAGTCCAGGAAGCAAGAAGAACCCCAAACGAGATGAACTGAAGGAGGTCCATCCACATCAAGACACATAAAAATTAAAATGTCAAAAATTAAAGAATCTTAAAAGCAACAAGAGAGAAATAACTAATTACATACAAGGGAAACCCCACAAGGCTATAACTTGATTTTTCAGCAGAAACTCTGCAGGTTGAAGTGGTAAAAGGAAAAAATCTACAACTAAAAATACTCTGACAAGGTTATTATTCAGAATGAAAGGGAGATAAGGTTTCTCAAGCAAAAATCAAAGAAGTTTATCACAACGAGCCATATAAGAAATGTTAAATAGACTTCTCTAAGCAGGAAAAAAAAAAGACCACAACTGGAAGACAATTATGAAAGGAAAAAATTTCACTGGTATAGAAAAGGTAGTAGATTAAGGTTAAAAAACAAAACTGGTAAAATCAATTGTATCTAAAATAATTAGTGAAGTGATACAAAATATAAAAGATGCAAAATATGATGTCATATACATAAAATGTGGAGGAAGAAGTAAAAATGTAGTGCTTTTAGAGTTGTTTGAACTTAAGTGACCATCAACTTACTACATACTGCTATATACGTGCTATGTGAGCCTCGTGCTAATCACAAGTGAAAACCTATAAAGATACAAGAATTAATTTACAGAAAGAATCTGAGCCTAAAGCAAAAGAAAGTCATCAAATCACAAGAGAACAGAGTAAGAGAAGAAAGGAACAGAGTAAATGTATAAAAACAACCAGAAAATAATAAACGAAGGAGCAATAAATACATAACTGTCAATAATTACCTTAAATGTAAACAAACTATGGGCACCTGGCTAGCTCAGTTGATACAGCATGTGACTCTTGATCTCAGGGTTGTGAGTTCAAGTTCCACATTAAGCATGGCGCCTACTTAAAAAAAAAAAAAGTAAAAGAACTAAATGCTCCAGTTAAAATACACAAGAGACTCACTTCAGACCTAAAGACATATACAGACTTAAAGTGAAGGAATGGAAAAATATATGCCATACAAGTGAGAGTGGAAAAAAAGCTGGGGTAGCAATATTATTATCAGATAAAATAAGCTTTAAAACAAAGACTATAACAGACCAAGAAAGGCATATGATAATAAAGGATCAGCCCAACGAGAGGATAAAACAATTATATATCTGTGCTAGGAACACAAACAGAAGCATGAATATATATAGCAAATATGAACAGACATAAAGGGAGAAACTGAAAGTAATACAGTGACAGTAGGCAACCTTAACAGCCTATTTACATCGATGGATACATCATTCAAACAGAATGAAACAGTGGCTTTGAATAACAAACTAGATGAGATGGACTTAATAGACATATATAGGACTTTCTAAGCAAAAACGGAGAATACACATTCTTTTCAAATGCATCTGAAACATTACCCAGGACAGATCACATGGTAGGCCACAAAACAAGCCCCAATAAATGTAAGAAGATTGAAATCATCAGTCATCTGGTCTGAAGACAACAGTGTGAAACTAAAAATCAATTACAAGGAAAAAACTGGAAAAAACACAAAACCTACGGAGGCTAAACAACATGTTACTAAACAACCAGTGGGTCAATGAAGAAATTAAAGAGTAAATCAAACCATACTTTGAGATAAATGAAAACGGAAACACAATGGTTAGAATCTTTGGGACACAGCAAAAGGAATTTTGAAAGGGAAGTTGGTAGCAATACCTGCCTACTTCAAGAAAGAAGAAAAATCTCAAACAATCTAGCCTTACAAACAAATGAACTAGAAAAAGAAGAACAAATGAAGCCTAAAGTTATAAGGAGAAGATAATAAAGATCAGAGTGGAAAAAATAAAAACTAAAAAACAAGCAAACAAACAAACCAGGAAAGATCAGTAAAACAAAGCTGATTGTTTCCAAAGATAAACAAAGCTGCTAAACCTTTAGCCAACTCATCAAGAAAAAAAGAGTGGACTCAAATAAAACCAGAAATAAAAGATGCTACGTTACAACTGCCACCATAGAAATACAAATAATTATAAGCAACTATAAAAAATTATATGCCAACCAAACTGAACAACCTATAAGAAATGGATAAATCCCTAGAAACATACAACCTTCTAAAACTGAACCAGGAAGAAATAAAAAATTTCAACAGACCAGTTACTAGTAATGAAGTTGAGCTGGGAGTCAAAAACTCCCAACAAACAAAAGTCTAGGACCAGATCGCTCCACTGGCGAATATTACCAAATATTTAAAGAAAGTTATGACCTATTCTTCTCAAATTAGTCTAAAAATTTGAAGAGGAGGGAATACTTTCACATTCATTCTATGAAGACATCATTGCCTTGATACCAAAACCAGACAAAACTACAAAAACAGAAAAGTACAGTTCAATATCCCTCATAAACAAAGATGCAAAACTAATGAGTTAGAAATAAACAGAGGACCTGAATAGACATTCTTCCAAAGACACACAGATGGCCAACAGACACATGAAAAAAATCCTCAACACTACTCATCATTGGGGAAATGCAAATCGAAACCACAATGAGATAACACCTTACACCTGTCAGAATGGCTAGAATCAAAAAGACAAATAATAAAAAGTGTTGGCAAGGACGTGGAGAAAAAAGAACCACTGTACACTGCTACTGGAAATGTAAATTGATGCAGCCACTGTCGAAAAGAGTATGGAAGTTCCTCAAAAAATTAAAAATAGAAATACCATATGATCTAGTAATCCCGCTACTGGGTATTTATCCAAAGAAAACAAAATACTCATTTAAAAAGATATATGCATGCACCTCTGCATTAATCACATTATTTACAACAGTCAAGATATGGAAGCAACCTAAGTGTCCCTTGATAGATGAATGGATAAAGAAGCTGTGGTATATATATCTACAATGAAATATTTATTATTTATTTTTGAGAAAGAGAGTGTGTGTAGGAGGGGGTAGAGAGAGGGAGAATTGCAAGCAGACTCCACACTGTTAGCACAGATCCTGACGTGGGGCTCGAGCTCCTGCAACTGTGAGATCAGGACCTGAGCCAAAATCAAGAGTCAGATGCTTAACCGACTAAATCACCCAGGCACTCCTACAATGAAATATTACTCCAACATCAAAAGGAATGAAATCTTGCCATTTGCAATAACATGGAAGAACCAGAAGGTATTATACTAAGTCAACTAAGTCAGATAGAAAAAGACAAATGCGATATGAACTCACTTCTATGTAAAATCAAAAACAAAACAAAACAAACAACTAAAAAACCAGAAACAGCCTCCTAAATACAGAGAACAAACCAATGATTGCCAGGGCGGGCGGGGGGGGGACGCGAAAGGAATAGGTGAAAGAGTGTAAGTACAAATTTCCAGTTGTAAAATAAATGAGGATGAAATAGGGAATTAATAGGGAATTAATCAGCATAGGGAATTAATACTGTGATAGCTTTGTATGGTGACAGAAGGTAACTACACTTATCGTGGTGAACATTTCATGTGTATGAATGTAGAATCACTATATTGTACACCTGAAACTAATATTGTATGTCAACTATACTCCAATTAAAAAAAGGGGGGCGGGCACCTGGGTGGGTGGCTCAGTCGGTTAAGCGTCCAACTTCTGCTCAGGTCATTGATCTTGCAGTTTGTGAGTTTGAGTCCCGAGTCAGGCTCTGAGCCGACAGCTCAGCGCCTGCAGACTGCTCTGGAGCCTGTTCTGTCAGAGAGACAGAGCACAAGCAGAGGAGGGGCAGAGAGGAAGGGAGACACAGAATTAGAAGCAGGCTCCAGGTTCTGTCAGCACAGAGTCCGATGCGGGGCTGGAACTCACAAACCGTGAGATCATGACCTAAGCCAAAGTCGGGCACTTAACCGACTGATCCACCCCGGCGCCCCCCACATCTTCTTTTTCCATTCATCAGTCAGTGGACATTTGAGTTTTTTCCATGCTTTGGCTATTGTCGATAGTGCTGCTACGAACATTGGGGTCCATGTACCCCTTCGAACAGAGAGGTATTTATAACTTTTAAAGTTAAATGTAACCTCAAAATAACAGATATTTTGTCTCCAGTAGAAAATTTCCCATATTATCTTAGTTGGGAAGAAACAACTGAAAAAAAAATGAAGGGATTTAAAAAGTCAGGATTTATGATTGCTAATGGTACAGGGGAAATGAGAAATCTGTAGTATTCTTTCCATTCTATTCCACTATGGTCCATCCGGTATTTGTCCAAGTCATATTATTCAGTAAGTATTACATATGTACACTGGAATCTAATTAGCTTTTTTAAAGCACAGAGGGAAACGTTTTTAGTAGCTATATTCTCTTAGAAAAGCTGCATTTCAATAGTGTATATGCTGTAATATTTAATAAGATTTTTAGAATTAGAAGCATCACGGAGATAATTTAAGAGAAGTTGAAAACTTCCTCAGGTTCATGGAGTAATCAGTGGCAAAGCCAAGTTAAGACCTGAGGTTTCCCACTGTGGCCAGTGTACGTGTGAAGCTGTCAGACAATGGGCAGATGTAGTGTATCATGAACTATCTTAAATATACGTCAAGCTAAACTGCTTAAGTGGGATACCTTTCCAATGTTTCTATAAACTTAAGGGAGGAGTATAATTTTAAACAGCATCATAGTCATGACAAGCCTTGCAAATTCTATAGAGGAGGATAAATATCATTATTTCCTTTTGTTCTGTTATGTCGTCTGATAACAAAGTCCTAGAAACATACTAGGTGCTCAGAAAACACCTGTGGAGTTGACGGAAAGAATACCATATGGTAGTGTCAGGTATTAACCATCAACAAGTGAGGGCCTGTGAGACTTACAGAAAAGGGGTAAGAGCAAGAATATAGATGAGACATCTATATTCTTATTACTGGACATAATAAAGGAGAATAATTTATAAAATGAGAATTTAAAAAACAAGTCTTCTTTAGGTCTCTAATTTCTGCAAATTCAGAGACTTAAATTTAAATCTAGAAAACCACAAAAAAAATCTATTAGAGGCTTTTTAGAGGCAAACAAAAGCTTAGAGGAAGTGTGCACTTAAGAACTACTCTATAAGGGCGATAGATTGTCATGTTTTATTCAGACCTCCCTGTGACCAGTGCTGCACAGCTGCACGCCGACTCCCAGGATGAGGGAAGTGGATGTGAGAAGTATAAAAACCACTATCACACCGGGATCAGGTCTCAGCGGGAAACCTTCCATGGCACCCGTGTGTGTGTCACCATACACCCAACTGCATTTTTCTCTCGCTGTTGCTTATCTTCCTCACTCGCAAGAAAAGTTATTCAACTGTCATTATATTTTCTTCCTTTCTTATCTAGTCTTAAAATGTATGGCCTCTGATATGCTTCCCACATATATAAACCGTATCAGTCAACAGACCTTTAGTTTGAACAACGATAATGTCTAAAGTGCTTTGTTATTCCTTTATGCGTTTTCAGTATTTGAGAATAAAAACAAGATATAATAAATTTATCTGCAAGTGAAAATGTGGGGAGAAATTCTTGATTATCTTAGCATGCTACACCATGCTGGTAGGCTTATGGTAATTATGTTGAATGAATGATTGGCTGATTGGCTGGCTGGCAGGCAGAATGAATGATGGAAAGAAACAGGAAGATACTGACCCTTCTGAGAGGGGCAGTTATTTGCCACTACACAGTTCTTGTAAGTAACCAAGCAGACTAAGCTTGCTTGCTTTTCTAAGGAAAGAGTAAAGCTTCCATTCGAAAAGGGCAGGAGTTTTAAGAGCGGGGGCGCAGGCCCATACCAAACCTCAGCTAGGCAAGAAGGGAATGGAAGGAACCTGGGAGACAAGGGTTTCAAACAGGCTTTGTTCTCAATGCTTAATGCGGCTCAAGTGTTAGAGTTCCACACATGATGTTATAGGTATGTGGCACGACCTGAGTAAGAGCTTGAAGGTCTCACACCATTGGAAATATTTTTCATCACAGGATGAAGGAGATACATCTGAGCGTATGAGGCGAGGTCACAGATTAAGGACATATATTAAGGCCCTAGAAAATAATACTTAAGAAATGTTAGTCCTGGGTTATTGAACCTCCAAACAGTACTCTGAAGGGAGGTGGGAATGAGGGAAAGCGGATCCTTCCGTCTGCTCTCCTACTAGCCGAAGCCACCACACTGCTCCCCTTCGGTGCCCACTTCCCACCCAGGGCACACGACTGCCACAAACCTGCACTAAGTTTTTATTGTGATTAAATATACACAATATAAAAATGTACCATATCAACTCTTTTAAGTGTACAATGTACTCACATAATGTTTCAATGTTCATCTACATTGTAACATGTCAGTTATTTTTATTGCTGAGTAATATTCCATTCTATGTATTTACCACATTTGTTTATCCATGAATCTACTGATGGACTTTGGGTTATTTCCACCTTTGACTATTGTGAATGGTGTCGCTATGAACATGTGTGTACGTGTATTTGTTTGAGTCAGGGTTTTCAATTCCTATGAAAGGAATCAGTGGGTCATACGGTAACTATGTTTAATTGCAAGGACACATTAACCTGTTTTTCACAGCAGTTGAACCATTTCACATTTTCACCCAGTAACTGATGAGGATTCCA
This sequence comes from Paguma larvata, assembly GCA_030068075.1. NCBI lineage: Eukaryota > Metazoa > Chordata > Mammalia > Carnivora > Viverridae > Paguma > Paguma larvata. The sequence continues at coordinate 117,862,265 of CM057828.1, read as the reverse complement.
TTTTTTCTTTATCCTTGATAACATCTGTTATTTTCCTTTTTTAAGGAAACATTTTTTAAATGCTAGAGCCACCCTAGTGGGTTTGCAGTGGTATCTCATGGTATCTGTATTTGATTTGTATTTCCTTAATGATTAATGATGCTGAGCATCTTTTCATGTCCTTATTGGTTACTAGTATATCTTCTTTGGAGAAATGTCTATTCGAAGCCTTCGTCCATCTTTGAATTGGGTTGTTTTTTGTTGTTGTTGAGTTGCAGGTCTTTAATCATTCTGGAAATTAACCTCTTGTCAGATATATGCTTTACAAATTTCTTCTCCCATACTATTTCATTTTCACTTTCTTTTTTCAAAATTTTTTTATTTTAGAGAGCGAGAGAATGCTAATAGGGGAGAGAGGCAGAGGGAGATAGAGATAGAGAGATAGAGAGAATCCCAAGCAGGCTCCACACCTAGCATAAAGCCGGACACAGGACTTGATCCCATGACTGTGAGATCATGATCTGAGCTGAAATCAAGAGGACGCTTAACTGATTGAGCCATCAAGGCACCCCCATTTTCACTTATCTCTTGATAATGTCCTTTAACATACAAAAGTTTTAAATTTTGATGAAGTCCATTTTATTTACTGTTTTCTTTTATTGCTGTGTTTTTGTTGTCAGAGACAAGAAATCTTGCCAAATTCAATGTCCTGAAGCTTTCCCCCTATGTTTTGTTCAAAGAGTTTTGTCATTTTAGCTCTTATGTTATGTCTTTGATCCATTTTGAGTTGATCTTTGTATATGATGTAAAGCAAGGGTCCAACTTCATTCCTTTGCATGTGGACATCCCCTTTTCCCAACACTATTTGTGAAAAAGATTCTCTTCTCCACTGAATGGTCCTTGTACCTTTATTGAAATAATTCGACCATATATGTGAGGCATACTTCTGGGGTCTCTAATCTATTCCATTGTCTGTATGTCTCTCTTTATACCAGTATAAACTACTACTGTAGTTTTGTAGTCATTTTGAAATCAGGAAATTTGAGTCCTTCGGTTTTAGTTCTTCCTTTTCAAGATTATTTGGTTATTTGGGGGAGTTCCCTTGAGATTCCATTCTGATGGGGACCACACTGAATCTGTAGATCACGGAGTAGTATTCACTTCCAACAATATTAAGTCTTTCCTCCATGATCATGAGATGCCTTTCCATTTGTCCATGTTTCTTTAATTTCCTGCAGCAATGTTTTATAGTTCTCAGTGTACTTCATTTTTATAACGAAGATCAAAGCTACTTTGTCTAGTCAGTACCACTTTCTTACTGGAGATCACAGTCTCCTCCCTACCTCCATGTCTGCCTTGAGGTTATATACATTGTATCACACTAAATACTGTTTCCACATTTCACTCTGATTCATTCCTAATTGAGTTTAAGATTTACCCACATTGATACATACATATATGTACACACACACACACACAGTTGCCGTTCACTAATTTTAACTGGTATGTAGTATTCATTGTGCCATTCGTTCCTTGGGCAACCATAAAATATTACTACAGAGTGGGTGGCTTACACAACATGAGGAGGTTCCTTTTGGAAGCTCTGAAGGACAGTCTATCCCATGCCTCTCTCCTAGCTCCCGGTGGCTGCCAGCAGTCTCTGCTGTTCCTTGGCTTGTAGCTGCATCACTTCAATCTCTGCTGTGTCACCACAAGGACTTCTTTCCTGGGTGTATCTGCATCTTCTATTTTTATAAGGATACTCATCATTGGATTTAGGGCCCATCTGGATCCAGTATGACATCTTAAGACCCTATTTCTAAATAAGATTGTATAATGAACTTCTGGGTGGATATGAATTTTTGGAGGGCACTATTCAACCCAATATTGTATGCTGTAATATATAATTTATTTATCCATTCATTTTCCCCTACTGATAGACATTTAGGCGGCTTCCAATTTTTCACTATTAGAGGGCTGTAATAAAAATCTTTTAGATGACTCTTTACCTATATGCGTATTTCTCTATATTTAGAGAATTTATTTAGAAGTAGAATTTCTGATCCATGATAATAGAATATGGGTAATTGCAACTTTACAGTGAACAATTGCCCAACTGTTCCGCAAAGAGATTGTGTTACTTTTCCACTGACAGCAATGGAGAGTTCCTGTTTTTGCTCCAATACTTGCCAACATCTAATTTTGAACTTTGCCAGGTGAATTAGTTTGTTTCATTGAAAAACAAACAATTGCAAATATCAATATATAAAACAAAAGGCATTTATTTATGGCATGAGTCTGTGGGACTCGGAGATGGCTGATCTAGGCTGGACTCGGCTCCGGGAGCTCAGCTGGCCCGCCTATCCTCCCCGCTCCTGGGTTGGTATTATAATCCAACTCCTTTAACAGACCAGAAACTTACGACCCCCAAATAAGGTAATTTTTCCAGAGTCTCACAACAAAAGAGTAAGTACTTATAAACTGGATCTCCAAATAATGTTGAAGAAAATGCAAGTATTATTTTCCTGTTCATGGTTTTTAAGGGAATGCGTCAAGTATCTCACTACTAAGTATAGAGGATTTTGTATTTTGGCAGTTGAGTATAACGGATTACTTGTATTATTTTAAAGCAACTCTAAGACATCAGAAAACAACTTCTAAAAACTCAGTATCTAACAGTTTTGAGATTTTTGAATCTATATTCATATGCAACACTGACTTCTATTTTTCCTTTTTCAGAATACATGTTGAATTTAATTTTGAAATTAAGATTTATGTTAGCCTCATAAAAGAACTTTGGGAAATTTTCCTTGAATATTAGGATAATTTATAAAACATAGAGGTTATCTGGTCTTTGAAAGTGTGGTAATTGTGTATATTTTTTGTCATATGTAAGTTTGGGTTATGTTAGATACATGAAGATTATTAGGGTCAGGATTCTTATTTTTTCTATCTTTTTACTTTCAATCTTTCAAGGACATCGTGCTTTAGATGTCTCTGTTATAAATAACATGTAGCTGCATTCTGTATTAGTTTTTCAAGTTGAAAAGTCTATTTTCATTTACTGTGATTGTTAAAATATTAGGACTTATTCTTTATCTTAATTTATGCTTTCAATTTACCATGTGTTTTCTTTTATTCTATTTTCCTTCTATTGATCAAGTTTTCATATTCTCTCTTCTTCCATCTCATGGTTTTGAAAGTTGTGCATCGTTTTATTAATGAATACTTTTTTTAAAATTTTTTATTTTTTTTTACAAATAATCACTAACAGAGTCTATACTTAGTCAGTTTTTCTATCTTTCTCCAGCTCAATACAAGGATCTTAAAATGTTTCTGGTTTCCTTCTCCAGTCTTTTAGTATTGCTGTCGTATATTTTAATTTTTTAAATGTTTATTTATTTATTTATTTTTGAGAGACAGAGAGAGACAGGGCACAAATAAGGGAGGGGCAGAGAGAGAGGGAGACACAGAATCCAAAGCAGGTTCCACGCTCTGAGCTGTCAGCACAGAGCCTGATGCGGGGCTTGAACTCACAAACCACGAGATCATGACCTGAGCCGAAGTCAGAAGCTTAACCAACTGAGCCACCCAGGCGCCCCTGTTTGTTTATTTTTGAGAGAGAGAGCGAGCAGGGGAGGGGCAGAGAGAGAGGGAGACACAGAATCCGAAGCAGGCTCCAGGCTCCGAGCTGTCAGCACAGAGCCCGACGCAGGGCTTGAACCCACAAACTGCAAGATCACGACCTGAGCTGAAATTGGACTCCCAACTGACTGAGCCACTGAGGCGCCCCTGCTGTCATGTTTTAGTTCCCTCTTGTTCTTAACCCCTCTCAAATTAGTGACCATCATTACAACAGTCTCTTGTACAGCCAACACTTAAGATTTATCAACAGGTTTACTTTTCTCAGTCACAGCTTTTTCTTGCTGCCCTTTCCTTTCTTCTATGTTCAGTTTCCTTCTAGCTGAAGCATATCCTTTAATAGCCTTCATAGGAAGGGTCAGGGAAAGGCAAGCTGTTAAATCGTTTTTAAAGTTTATTTATTTATTTTGAGAGAGTGTGCCTGTGCACACAAGCGGGAGAGGGGCAGAGAGAGAGGGAGAGAACCCCAAGCAGGCTCCGTGCTGTCAGCATGGAGCCTGATGTGGGGCTCGATCTCACCAACTGGGAGATCATGACTTGAGCTGAAGTCGGTAGTTGGATGCTTAATCGACTGAGCCACTCGGGTGCTCCACTCAGTCTTAATTTGTCTGAAAATATCTTTAATCTTATTCTCAACTAATACTTTAATTAGGCATAAAATGCTAAGTTGACCATTATTTTCTCTCAGCACTTTGAAGACATTTTTCTGCTTTTTCTGATACCTTTTGTTGTCGATGAGCAGGCGACTGTTAGTATAGCTGGTGTTCCTTGGTTGTTTCTCCATAATTGGTTTTAACATGTTCCATTTGCTTTAATGTTCAACCGTTTCTCCTTGGTCTGTTTAGATGTGGATTGTTTTTATTCTCCTGCTCAGGATATTGTGTACTTCTCAAATATCAGGACTCTTCTGTCAATTCTGAAAAGTCCCACCCATTATTTTGTTGAGTACTGCATCCCCCACTCTTGCCTTCTGAAACTATCATTAAGTAGGTATATCCTGTTCTTTCCCATTCTACCTTCCATACCTCCCAACCATTCTCCTCTTTCCCCATCTCTTCATTCCACATTCTGGGCGATTTGACCAGATCATCTAATTCACTAATTTTCATCTCAGCAGTTTAATCCAACCATTAAAAACACACCACAACAACAATGAACATTTCATTTTCAGACATTCTTTTTTTTTTCTTATCCTGTTATTCCTGTCATAGTTTTTCATTAGGGGTTGATTCCTCATTTTTTAATCTCTTAAGTAACTTATTTTAATATAAGTAAGTTTATGGTCTCTTGCAGGTTGGTTTTCTTCTGTTCTTGGAATTACAGTTGTCTTCATCAGAGCTGTTGATTATCCTCAAAATTTATATTTTTATTGTGAGTACATCCTTACTGAGGCTTTTTTAAAAATTTCCTCAACAGGAATTTCAAAAGCCCTACGTGTCATGGTAGAGAACAATTTTTGCATTGGCTTTTGTCAGGGTCCTAAAGGTTTTAATAGCTCTGGACCACTGAATTTTGTTCATTCTCCTTTCCCAGGAGAGTAGCCCTTTGAGACTAGGCTTTATGCAAAAGGCTCAGTTCCAGCTGCCTGCAAACCCACAGGCACAATTCCTGCCTCAAGTAGGTATTAAAACCCCAGGCACCAAGGCTTATATTCTGTGGTGTCAGTTCTACTTATGACTGTGGTTCTGAACTGTTGTTACTGGCACTGAAACAAAACTGGATTTCTCCTTTATTCTCTTATTAATCAAGGCTATGATTACATTTTTTTTGTTTTGAATACTTCATCTTATATTGGAAAGGCAGGGTTCATTCATATCAGCTGTCTTTCATGTCGGTGGAAGTCTCCCAAGGGAGCCTTCTCAAGGACTAATCTACATTTACTCTTCTGCCTATAACGTATTTACTTTATCCATATATATGTTATTACCCATATATATTTTGGATATATTTTACCCATATACATTATATATAACATATTATATGTAACATGTATAGGAAGAACAGGTAATCTATGATTTCCAGGTACTGTGAAGGCATCTGGAATTGACTTATGTATGATATAAAGATTAGAAAATGATTTGAAGAAGAAAAGTCAATGACCGGAAGCAAAACAAATATCTAAGGGAAAGGAATAAAATAGCATACATAAGCCTAAATACTCATGTTCTCACAACCTAGATTTCATAAATGTGGCCGAGAAATTTGCCACATTTATTTTACCTCTCTGCAACATTCCACTCTCTCACTTCCTATTTTAATCCTTCTGATTCTCCTTACTTTGGGAATAATTCCTTTGGTAGTTCTGATTCCTCCATCTGTCCCCTAGCTGTTTTTCCTCTACTTGCTTCCCTGGTTTTAGCTATTGGTTGTACGCCAAGGTCTCCAATAGTTACATCTCCAATCCTGATCTCTTAAATTCTACATTACTGTCTGCTGAATGTTTTGTCCTACTGGCATCATAAACTTGGCATATGTCTCAAACTGATTCTATCTTCTTTCTTTGTCACCTCCTAACTATGCTTGCTCCCTTATCTTAGATAATGGTACCTGTCTCTTCCAATCACCTGGTAGCCAATTGGTTGGCAAATGTTGGAGATTCAAGAAGTTACATACGGGCTCTTCTCTGGTCCCTATTTTCCTGCTAGTTATGTAATCCAGGGTTTCATTCTTTCTTTGACTATTGCAATAGCTTTCTAACTGGTCCTTCTCTTCCCTTTGACCTTAAACACTATTGTAACTGAACATATCTAAGACACAGACTTAATAATATCACTCCACAACCTATGAAACATGACAAAAACACCTTAATTTCATGCTTAAGACCTATAATTTGGCTGCAATCTACTTTTACAACTTACTTCCCTTTCCATTGAGTATCCTTTGTCCCAGCTAAACTACATTACTTGCAATTCCTGGTAATATGCTCTGAATAGTCTGTCTCAAGAGTGCTTTCTATCATGCAAATTCCTCTCTCTGGAATGTTTCTCCCCACCCCACTCCCAAATCCCTCATAAAGCTTTTGGGGTTTTTTTCTTCCCCCCTAGGTGGAAGTCATCTTGCCATCTGCTGAACTGCAAAAGTACTTTAAACCTCTCGCAAAGCTCTTACAGCGCCCCTCAGAATGTGTTTAAGTCTCAATGCCTTAACTTTTCAGCGAAATGATATAGTAGCGATAGTGGCTAAGAGCATGGATCCTGAAGCTGCTGGGGTGGGTCGGAATCATGGCTCTGCCATTTATTAGCTGACTGATTTGGAAAAAGTTATTTTATTTCTCTGTACTTCAGTCCTCTCCTGTGTAATATGAGGAAAATAAAAGCACCTACCACATGGGGTTGCTGTGAGGATTAAATGAGTTATACACAAAGTGCATAGAACAGTACTAAGCACATAGTAGCCACTTAATACAATTTATATTAATACAAATTGTACTAGGTAATCCCAGGCAGTATAACAGCCAAGCATAAGCAGTACAGAAGGGGTGCCTGGGTGGCTCAGTTGGTTAAGCAACCGACTTTGGCTCAGGATCCGATGGTTCAGGCCCCATGTTGGGTTCTGTGCTGACAGCCCAGAGCCTGGAGCCTGCTTTGGATTCTCTGTGTCCCTCTCTGTCCCTCCCTCTCTCTCAAAAATAAATAATCATTAAAAACAATTTATATATATATAAAAAAAAAGCAGTACAGAAATAGTGCTGTAAGAATTCAGATAAGAGAAGATCACAGTAAGAGACGTTTGCAAGAAAATACTTAAGAGTGACTCTCCAATGGAGTAGTATTTTAAAAGGATTAATATGAGAAAAGCCAACAGGATGAACTGACAGGATAATAGTCAAGAAACTCTTAGCAGTCACGAAATAATGAGATACTGGACTAAGGAGGGTTAGCAATGAAGGATTTCCAAGGGAGAGATAAGAACAGAGAGGTAACAAAGCCAGAATAAACTGGGTTATAAAAACAGGAAGAAGTTAAAGAAAACAGATATCAAATCTTGAGTCCGTGGTACTGGTAGACTAAGGTACAAGTAAGGATCTGAGAAAGTCAGGAGGCTCCAGTTCTGTTTTAGGTATGCTGACTGAAGGCACACTGTGTGTGATGATACAGCAAGGTTCTGTAGGTAGTTATAACAGAAAGGTGAGAGGTTTGAGAGGTGTAAGTTGGGGAGTCCTCTGAAAGAGGTGACGGCTGGAAACGTAGACACAGGTGAACTGGCAGTAGGAAAGAGGGCGGATGGGCAGAGGACCACGGGGTACAGTTTGTGGGGAAATTCATCCCCGCCTGTCTATAATTTTCAGTGTCTCTAACAAAGGTAACAGTCCAGTTATCAAAAACTGTCTGAGCGGTTCTCATGGGAGACACAGTAAATTTAGTAAGTGGGAACACCCAACCCAGTAAAATCTGTCTCTCTGGTCAGAATGTAAATTTCGGGAGCGCAGGGGTTACTATGTTCTCAAATGTAGCCCGAGGGCTTAGTTCATGCCTTGCACACAGTAGTCGATAGATTAGAATCTGCTGAATGAATCAGTGAATAAGCATTGAAAATATGCTTGTGGGTGAAATGATTCAATATAATATTCAATATAATAGTTAAGATAATGTGAAAATATTATGCAAAATGTCAGAATTAGAGGTACAAAGTTCTTGGAAATAAATACTAGTTGGAATTGAGAAAAAATATTTCGTAAGTTAGAAGAAATATGTATCACGATTAGAATAAGCTTAACTTTCTTTTTCTGTCACATACCTGCATTTATCAGTAAGAGAATCCAAAAGCATTTATACAGCTGGTTCTGTAAGCTCAGGGAAGGAAGTCCTAGGTCTCCGACCTTTCTGGTGAAGAGCTTTGTTTTTACTCAAATCAAAGATGATATAAATGTGCTATCTTCTAATCAAAATTCCAGTTTTAGTTAGTACATTTACTTACTGAGGCTTTGCTAATGACCTCGAAATTCTGAATAAGGAGATATAAATATTAAGATTTTTAGAATTGTTGTTATACTATTTGTACACCTGAAACTAATATAACACTGTAAGCCACCTATACTGGAATTAAAAAAAAAAGGATTTTAGGAGTATACAGAGAACAATGCCAATTTAACAAGCTTTAGTCAGTGATATAGGAACCAACTGAGCCACCCAGGCTTCCCTACATTGAGTGCTTTTAAAGATATTATCACTTAAATGCTACTTGAAAGGACAGAGTTTTCAACTTCTTAAGGGGAAGAGATTACCTGGACTTTGGTAATATATGGAGATAAATGTAAAAGCTTTTTCAGAAGATATACTGTAATTTCATGCTTCTCTTTGTCCCTTCAAGTTGCACTAATAATGAGATGATAAACTGCAAATTCGTTAACTTCGCTTGCCATTGCATGAGGCCCGACCTTTCATCAAACAAACTGGAGGAAGAAGGTCACTATTAAGTGGTTAACAGATGTTACACCAAAATTCCTGCGTAAGTCTACATAAATTACATAAAAATTAAAATACTATTTTTCAATTGGGCTGACCAAGTTAACTAGAAGCACTTAGAAGCATAAAGTATTAACTCGGTTATTTTTGATGGTTACATGCTCCTAAGCAACTGTTTAAGAAGAAAATAATGATAAAAAACACTCTGGTAATTTGACTGTAAGACAATCAGGCATGTAGATCAAAGACACTATAGTTTGAATAAGTAATACTATAATTAGACTGTAATACCTCCAAAGAAAGAATTAAAGTCTATAAAAAAAGTTTTTAAAGTTACATAGCTATTACATTGCTATAATTTTGGAAAAATGATTTTTATTTTACAAAACACACTTAAATGTCAAAGAAAGAAATGTAGGCCATCCCATGCTCTGAATGTATCAATGATAAAATATAAATTCTAAAATTTTAAAAATTAAAAAAGAACTGTTTCAGCTCCAGATTTCCTTAATCGGCTCTAAGCTAAATTATATTACTAAGTGTACCATTATGAAAGGTCTGTAAGATAATGGCCACGATCTATTAAAGGCAGTATGGCGTAATGATCAAGAATGAAAGTGCTGGGGTCAGAAAGACTGCCTTTTGAATCTACATTTCCTCTAATGACTAACTACAAAAACTTGGGCAAAAAATATAATTACTTTAAGCTTCAGCTAACTACTTAGGAAATGGAAGATAATAATAGTACGCTATATAGTTGATTTAAGGCTTAATTGAGGTAGTTCGTGTATAAGGCCTATTATATAATAAATGATCAACAAACATTAACTGCTATTATTATAATACCATTGTGAAGGGAGCTACCTGCTCTTTTACTGAAACTGCTTTTTTAAATGTTTTGTTTATTTTTGAAACAGAGAGAGACAGAGCATCAGTGCCCCGGGAGGGGCAGAGAGAGAGGGAGACACAGAATCCGAAGCAGGCTCCAGGCCTGTCAGAACAGAGCCCGACGTGGGGCTCGAAGCCACAAACTGTGAGATCATGACCTGAGCCGAAGTGGTACCAACTCAGCTTAACCAACTGAGCCACCCAGACTCCCCTGAAACGGCTTTGACACTTTTAGAATATAATTTTGGGCTCTAGAAAAAACAGGACAGCAAATGGACATCAAAAGCTTAGGGCTTCCTTAAAATGGCTAATTAGGGATCTGGATCATCAGCAGATGGCTGGAAAATAATGATGATATGTTTGTATAACAGATTTGAAGAACTGACAAGACAGTAAGGGTTTTTCAATCTAAAATTTAAGGGAAGGCAAAAACTTAGTCTAACAGTGCCTGAAACGTAGGAGACAGAAATTCCAGAGTCCATACAGGAGGGAAGCCTAATAGAATCTTCCTTTCCTCTCAATAAAACTGGGATTTCTATTAAGGATTACATCCTCAGTTTAAGGCAGATAAGACAAAACTTTACCACACACCTTCCATCCACATGGGATTGTAAAGGAAGGTTTTTTCCAAAGGCTGAGCACCTCAGGATGATAAAAGTAAGTTCCTGAGAATTTATAACCATGAGCTGGCTCTCACCAAGATTTATAGTCCAAATTTATTACTTGCGTGATCCAAAAAAACCGCACATCCTAAATTCAGTTTAAAGTGATGCTATGTTAGCGGTGTTACCATCACCAGATGCTTGGAAGGAAGTAAATTCATTCAAGGCCTTGAAGAGTTCAGTATATATTTTTTTAAGTTTATTTATTTATTTTGAAAGAGAGAGAGCACAAGTAGGGGAGGGGCAGGCAGAGAGAGAGAGAGACAGAGAGAGAGAGAGAGAGAGGGAGAGAGGGAGAGACCGAGAATCCCAAGCAGAGAATCCCATGCTGTCAGCGTGGAGCCCACTGCAGGGATCAAACTCCTGAGCCAGGAGATCATGACCTGAGCCGAAATCGAACACTTTAACCAACTGAGCCACTTAGATGCTCCAAGAGTTCAGTATTTTTTAAAGAAAGATGAACTCCCGGCAATAAGAATAATGGAAAAACAACAACAACAACAGCAGGCATGAGTGAGAACGTGCAGAAACAACAGGTAGAAGGTAAAGACCCACAGAAACTTTCTACACTAGAATATCAGAGTATTAGAACTGTCATACAAAGATTATAAAACAACCATGTACAGTATGTTTAAAGAAATAATCAGTGTGAAAATACGCACAGGAATTCGAAAACTATAAATATTTACCAAAAAGACGCAAAAGAGTACCATGTAGAGCCTCTAACATTAAAATTCTTTAAGTTGAAATATAAAACTCAAGATTAACTCAAGATTAGGTCACAAAACAAGTGTCAATAAATTTATTGAAATGACACAAAGTATCTTCTTCAATCACAAGGAATGAAACCAGAAATCAGTAACAAAAGGAAAAGTAGAAAACTCACAGGTATATAGAAATTAAACAACATATGGGGCGAAAAAAACCACAAGGGAAATTAGAAAATACTTAGAGATTAACGAAAATGAAATTAAAACATACTAAAACGTATGGGATGGAGTGAATACCGTGCTCAGAAGGAAATTTATAGCAGTAAATGCCTACTTTTTTACATGTTTATTTTAGAGAGAAAGAGAGAGCCCGCAAGCATGAGCTGGGAAGGGGGAGAGAGAGAGGGAGACACAGAATCTGAAGCATGCTCCAGACTCTGAGCTGTTAGCACAGAGTCTGATACAGGCTCAAACCCACAGACCGCGAGATCATGGCCTGAGCCAAAGTCAGATGCTTAACCCTGAACCACCCAGGTGCCCAGTAAATGCCTACATTGATAAAGAAAAAAAATCTCAAATCAATAATTTAAATTTATATCTGAAGGCTGGAAAAAGAAGCTAATATTTAACCCAAAACTAGCAAAAGAAATAATTAAAATGAAACAGCAAATAGAAAAGCAACAGAATCACTGAAACAAAAAGTTGGTTGTTAATAAGATCATCAAAACTGAAAAAAACCTTAGCTAACCTGGCGATGAAAAAAAGAGAGGTGATGCAAGTAAAATAAAAAAGTGGTGACATTACTACCAACCTTTCAGAAGTCAAAACAATTTTTGGAGGTTACTAAGAATAACTCTCAAATTAAATAAACTAGATGAAATAGCAAATTCCCAGAAACACACAAATTTCTAAAACTGAAGAAATAGAAAACTTGAACAGACTTATAACAATAAAGATATTGAATGAATTAAAAATAGAAACAAAACTCCAAACTAAGAAAGTCCAGAACCAGATGATTTCACTTGTAAATTCTACTAAAGAAGAATTATCGTCAGTGCTTCTCAAACTCTTCCAAAAACACTGAAGAAGAGGGAATGCTTCCTAACACATTCTATAAAGTCAGTATTACCCTGATTCTAAAGCCAGACAAAGATACCACAAGAAAACTATAGAGCAATATTCCTTTTGAATATTGATACAGAAATCTTCAATGGTACACTAGCAAACCAACTCAGAAAGTTAAAAAAAATACATGATCATATCTCCACTGATACAGAAAAAATCTTTGACAAAATTCAACACCCTTTCAAGACAAAAACGGTTAAGCTAGAAATAGAATGAAATTATTCAATGTAATGAAGGTCTTATGTGGATAAAAACACAGCTAACATCACATTCTATGATAAGACTTTTAAAAGTTTTCCCCTGAGATCAGGAAAAGACAAGGATGCCCACTTTTGCCACTTCATTCAATCTAGAACTAGAAGTTTTAGAGCAATTAGGTAAGGGGAAAAAAAGACATCCAAATTGCAAAGGAGGAAGAAAAATTATGTTTTCAGATGACATCATCTTATATGTAGAAAACTGCAAAGATCCTACAAAAAACTGTTAGAACTAATAAATGAATTCAGTAATGTTGCCAGATAGGAAAATCAATCACAAATTCAGTTGCAGTTCTATATACAATAATGAACAATTTTGAAAAGGATATTATGAAAATAATTCCATTTACAAAAATCATGAAAAAGAACAAAATACTTAGGGATTAACTTAACCAAACAGGGGAAAGACCTGTGCAATGAAAAGTACAAAACATTGTTGAAAGGAACTAGAGAAGACATAAATAGAAAGACATCCCATGTTCATGGATTATAAGACTTAATATTGTTAGATGTGAATATTACCTAAAGCAATCTACAGATTCAGTCCAATCTCCAGTGAAATCCCTAGTACGTATTGTGCAGAAATAGGAAAATCCATCCTAAAATTTTTATGGAATCTCAAGGGAGCCCAAATAGCCAAAACAATTAAAAAAACAAGAAGAAAACTGTAGGATCACACTTTCTGATTTCAAAACTCATTACAAAGCTGCAGTTACCAAAACAGTGTGGAGTACTGGCAAACATACTGGTGAACCCTCACCTATGTGGTCAAATGATTTTTGACAAGGATGCTAAGATCCTTGGGGAAAGGACAGTCTTTTCAACAAATTGTGCTGATATTATATAATATACACGTGCAAAAGAATGGAGCAATACTCCTAACTCGCACCATATACCCAGATTAATGCAAAATAGATCAATAATCGAATATAAGAACTAATTCCATAAAATTCATAGAGGAAAACAAACAGGTAAAATTCATTAACTTGAATTTGACAATGGACTATAGCTATGGTACCAAAAGCAACAAATGAAGGAGATAAACTGGACTTGAAAATTAAAAACTTTTGTTCATTAAAGGACATTTTTAAGAAAGTGAAAAGAAAACCTAGAGAATGGTAGAGAAAATATTTGTGAATCATATCTGGTTAAGAGTCTAAAATGCAGGATACACCATAAACTTAACAACAAAAGATAAAACAATCTGATTCAAAAAAAGGGCAGGTCTCCAAAGAGGACACACAAATGTCAACGAGTAAATGAAAAGCTGCTCAATATCATTAGTCATCAGCGGAGTGCAAATCAAAGCCACAGTGAGGTATCAGTGAACACTGGGTGGCTAGAACAACAAAAACAGAAAATAACAAGCGTTGGTGAGGATGTGTGAAAATGTAATGAATCTTCATCCATTGCTGGTGAGAATGTAAAATGGTTCAGCCGCTGTGGAAAACAGGTTGGGGAGTTCTCAAAAAGCTAAACATGGACTTATGATACGTCCTAGCAATTCCACTTGGACATATACTTAAAGGAACTGCAAACAGGTACGCAAACATACATGTGTAGACATGTTCATAGCGGCACCATTCACGGTATCCAAAGGGTAGAATCAGCCCAAATGTCTATTAGTTGATGAACAGATAAACTGTGTGTGTGTGTGTGTGTGTGTGTGTGTGTGTGTGTGTGTGTGTGTGTATAAAATGGAGTATTACTCAGCCATAAAAAGTAAAGCACTGGTACGTGCTACGATGTGGATGAACACATTGCTAAGTGAACATGCTAAGTGAAAGAAGCCATAAGCAATAGGTCACCTACTATAGAATTCCCTAGACACAGAATACAGAGTGGTGGTAGCTTAGGGCTGGTACGGGGAGGGGCAAAGATGGAGAGCAACTGCTTAATGGGTACAGAGTTTCCCTCTGGAGTGATAAAATGTTCTGAAGCTAAATAGAGGTGGTGGTTAGTACAACAATGTACTAAATGCTCATGAATTACCCACTTTTAAAAGGCTAATTTTATGTTACATGAATTTCACCTCAATTAAAAAAATTAGTTTAAAAAAAACACACTGGGTTATCCATTAGCAGAGCTAAAATGCTGAATCATATGAACACCCTAGTGCAACGTCTAGAACGTGCTCAATAAATATTTTTATTTTAGAGAGAGAGTGTGTGTGTACATGAGCAGGGGAGAGGGGCAGAGGGGGGGGAGAGAGAGAGGGGGAGAGAGGGGAGGGAGGGAGAGAGAGAGAGAGGGAGGGAGACAGAGAGAGAGGGAGGGAGACAGAGAGAGAGGGAGGGAGGGAGACAGAGAGAATCCCAAGCAGGCTCCACACTCAGCACAGAGCCCAATGTGGGGCTTGATCCCACAACCCTAGAATCATCATGACCTGAGCCAAAATCAAAAGTTGGACACTAACTAACTGAACCACCCAGGTGCCTCTCAATAAATGTTTACTGATTGCACTAATGAAGTATCCACTCTTTTTAATGAAAAGATACAGTTTTCTCTCCTAATAAATAGACAGAAATAATTATATTGTGGAGGGGAGATAATATATTGGTGTTGGAATCAGACCATTTGATGGCTCCATGATTTCCTAGTTAGCTATGATTACAGGCTAGTCTGAATTTTATTTCTGTATCATTTCTGGAATTGTTTTCCTTTTTCCTCTCACTCCAGTTTCATCAATGGCTGCTAAGTCCTATTTATAAAACAGCACATTAGTACCCTACTCCCTTCCAGCTCAAAATCTAGTTTCCCCACTACATAAAAAATAAAATCTAAGTTTCTTAGCCTGGCATTCAAAAACTTCTACATTTTGTTACTTACCTGTCTTTCTAGCCTTTTCTCATAGTATACTCCCACCATATTTTAGGAGCTAGATACAGGGCCTACATCCCTCTTGAGTATGCTTTGAAATGTCTTGCCTTTGTATCTTTGCTCAACATCTTGTATCTTGTATCTTTCTTGCAAGAATTCACTGTCTCTTCTTTGAGAAGAGGAATTTGCGTTTCATCTAGTTTATTTAATTTGGCAATTATTCTTAGTGATCTCTAAAAATTGTTTTGATTTCTGAAGGGTTGGTAGTAATGTCATCACTTCAATTTCTGATTTTGCTTGCATCACCTCTCTTTTTTCCTTGCCAGGCTAGTAGCTAAGTTTTTTTTTCAGTTCTGATGATCTTATTAAGAATCAACTTTTTGGGGCGCCTGGGTGGCTCAGTCGGTTGAGCGGCCGACTTCGGCTCAGGTCATGATCTCACAGTCTGTGAGTTCGAGCCCCGCATCGGGCTCTATGCTGACAGCTCAGAGCCTGGAGCCTGCTTCGGATTCTGTGTCTCCCTCTCTCTCTGCCCTTCACCTGCTCATGCTCTGTCTCTATGTGTCAAAAATAAATAAATATTAAAAAAAAAAAAAAGAATCAACTTTTTGTTTCAGTGATTCTGTTGCTTTTCTATCTTTGTTTCATTTTAATTATTTCTTCTGCTAGTTTTCGGGTAAATATTAGCTTCTTTCTCCAGCCTTCAGATACAAAGTTTAAATTGTTGATTTGAGATTTTTTTTTTCTTTATCAATGTAGGTATTTACTGAGCACCTGGGTGGCTCAGTCGGTTAAGCATCCAACTTCAGCTCAGATCATGACTCACAGCCCTTGTGGGTTCAAGCCCCGCACCGGGCTCTGTGTTGACAGCTCAGAGCCTGGAGCCTGTTTCAGATTTCGTGTCTCCCTCTCTCTCTGTCCCTCCCCTGCTCGTGCTTTGTCTCTCTCTGTTTCTCAAAAATAATTAATAAAAAAAAAGTTAAAAAGAAAAGGGTCCTCTACATGTAATACAGATTACACATGGAAGAGAATAAATTGGTCATGTTTAGAGAATAGTCTGATCCATGTAACAAATGAGTAGGTTAACATTCAGAAGCAGAACTTTGGCCTCCTGGGCATTTTATTTGGGTAAAGGAAATTATTACTTCCTCTATAATAACCATATTGTTATATCAGAATGTCTCCTTAAAAGATTGATACTGGAAAACTGCTTTTCTGGTCCAGCAATTTGAATCTAATTTCAGAACCAAAGTAAGTTAGCATGCCCCTGTGATTCCTAGTGGAGAATATGGTGAGATACTCCAGGAACTTCAAAATAATGGCAATAAGATTGTCCTTGGAAAGGTAAACACAGAGGATGAGAACATGTAATGGATGCTCAGTGATGGAGTAAGTACATTAGGGGGATCAGTTTACTTGAACAACTCAATTCAACTCAATTAACATCTACCCTACAGATAGACACGACCGTGAATATAAAAAGGGCATGAACTCAACCATCGGGGGTTTAAGATAAAAAAGGAAAATACATGACTGGGTAATTCTAATACCAGAATTATATCTCAGTTTCTTCCTAAAAAAATTATTTATGCTATTAATAAGGCTGGATGCAAGAGAAATAATAGAACACAAAAACTAAACCCTATACTACATATACAATACAGAAAAAATTCATTACATTATAAAATTCCTTTTATAAGGAAACAAACAAAAGTGGATTTTTAACAACTCTCTCTCCATAGGTATACCTGGCTATATTTCAAATATCATCAAAATTTTACTCTTGGAAAGAATTAGTGTACTATGATTGGTCTTTTCTGTTATCTCCTTCCCATTGCAAAAAAAAAACCTAATTTATTTAAGTATTTTATATAACATCATTATGCTACTAAGACAGAAACAGTTTATTTAGAGATAGAGGGAAAACACAGGACATAGTATTCAGCTAATCAGTAATATCATGTCTGACTAGAACAAGTAATACATTAATGGTTCGGAAGTGGAAAGCGCTCTCAGATTTCAAAGCAACATCGATGTGGTAAGACTCGAGGCGGAAGAGAGCAGGTGGTGTGTTAGGAGTCGTTAATTGTAAGATGCCCAAGCTAACAAAAGGCCTACCTTAAAGACTTAATTATCAGTAATATCTTGGCATTCTTCAAACTGATTGTAAACTGTTTCCATTATAGGAAGTGTCTAAGAAGAATTAAGTTTATAATAAACTTAAAATTAAAAAAAGTTAAATAGCCATCACAAAAGAAATGATTAAAAAAATCTTCCTCAGCTTTCTGTGAAATACCGTCTCTGAAAGACATTGTGAAACTAAAGGTGGTACAGAATATTTATTCACCAGTAGAATAAAGTGCTGGTAAGTACCCGTTTTAACCACAAATCCACCAACTCATAGAAAATGGTCTACTTAAGATTTAAAAATTTTACTGAAGGGCTATGATGTGTCTGCAACTT
The DNA here is from genome assembly GCA_030068075.1 of Paguma larvata. Classification (NCBI taxonomy): domain Eukaryota; kingdom Metazoa; phylum Chordata; class Mammalia; order Carnivora; family Viverridae; genus Paguma; species Paguma larvata. The sequence continues at coordinate 117,844,314 of CM057828.1, read as the reverse complement.
TTATGTATCTATTTCATTTATTCTCACAGTATTTTTTTGTTTACTTACACATACTTGAATGTATGCATGAACATGATGCATACAAACTGATAAATACACCTCATGAATGTATTTTAGTTCACACAGAGGGACAGTCTATTTTGTGCTGTCACTTTATCCTAGTCTGTAAAACTCGGAAGTCAAGACTGTGATTGTTTTATCTTTTCACATTCAGAAAAAACTTCTGTAACAAGATGAGTTACTAAGAATTTAAAAATAACCTGTTATATCTATCACTAAAACTTAAATCATATAAACTTATAATGAATTATCTTAAAACAGGGAAAACTCAAAACTCACTTCCTATTTAACTGTACTTTGTTAGTACATAAGCCTTTGAGAATATTCACATCTGTTGTTTCTACACGGTAAAAATATTATGTAATGATAGGCTCCTATTGGGCATCTCTTCCTAACTCCACTTTCAAGTGATTTCACATTGGTAATTTCAAATCAGCTATAATGGGAGAAATTATCACCAAAATTGGCAAATGCTACAAATTGAGGCTTTCTCCCTCTAAAGAATCACTTTTTTATGTTTATTTTTTATTTTTGAGGGAGACAGAGAGTGAGGGAGAGAGAGTGCAAGTGGGGGAGGGGCAGAGAGAGACAGGGAGACACAGAACCTGCAGCAGATTCCGGGCTCTGAGCTGTCAGCACAGAGCCTGACGTGGGGCTCAAACTCCAGAACAATGAGATCATGACCAGAGCCAAAGTTGGGCACTTAACCAACTGAGCCACTCGGGCACCCCTAAAGAATCAATTTTTAAAAATTTACCACCTACCACTCCCATGGATCATTACAGAATTTTGATGATGATGGCTTAAAATGAGTAACACTAAAATACTTGAAAAACTACTCCCTGAAAAATCATCAATGACACCTAGGGAATATTATCTTAAACGGTACTCCTTTATAAATTAGATCAATTCTAGAATACTGCATAATATAAATGACCATTCTTATTTCATAAAGAAGGATAAACTATTCATCTTTAACTGATTGCTATGACCAGACTTTCTGTTCTTACTATGTTTTGTTTACTCGTTTTTCTTTGCTCACCAGAACTCTTTTTCAAAACACTAATGCGAGACTGAGGAGGGCAGACATGTATCTTAGAACTTCAGGGTTTCTCCTAGGTGCCTTGCCTCCATGGGGTGAGGAAGAGGACAGACGGATGGGACTAGCCTCCCTCATTTTGACATTAATCAGAGAGGCTCAGCTTTTCGTATCTTTCTTGCATATATTGTGGCTCTATGTACAAGGTCATTAGAAAACAGGGAGGGAGGGAGGGAAGGAAGAAGAAAGGAAGGAAGGGAGAAAACCAGTGTTTTAGAAAATGTAGAAATAAGCATGTATTGATATGTGTGCGTGCATGTGGATATGAAAGGTGCGTTTGTGTTTTATGAGGAACAGCTGTAGGTAGATTGGGTCGTTTATGGTTAAAACATTAGTGCATTTTTAATTGAATTATGTGCATTGTGTATTACACATACCCATAAACATATATATCTAATTAATTAAAATTGTCATTTGAGACTTAAAAAAATTTTTTTTTCAAAGTTTGTTTATTTTTGAGAGGCAGAGAGAGACAGGGTGTGAGCAGGGGAGAGGCAGAGAGAAAGGGAGAGCTCAGGCTCCAGGCTCTGAGCTGTCAGCACAGAGCCCAACACAGGGCTCGAACCCATAAACAGTGTGATCATGAGTTGAAGTCAGACACTTAACCGACTAAGCCACCCGGGCGCCCCTAACAGTTCTAAATTAAATTTTAAAATGACAGAGTATATTTATTAATCTATTTTAAAGGGAAGAAGAAAACAATTCTAAGTTTTGAATCTTCACACTTACATTGTATTTATATTAATTATAATAATTATATAAATTATTTAAAAATAATTTCATGTGTGGTATTATATCATTTATAAAATAAGGGCAACACAATTTCTCCAAACATACAGAAACAGACCATACTTTACAGAGATAAATAAAATGAGAAGTTCCCGAAAAACCAAATTTTTAGACAATAAAAAACAGTGCCAATTGGAATACTGTCTCTTCAAAAATATAGCCAAACACCTTTCAAACTAAATAGACTTTCAAATGTGAAAAGAGAAAATAAATAAGTGCACTGATTTAAATTACTAGGAAGGCATTTACTTTTAAAGACCTTTTTTTTTTTCCTTAGAGCAAGTAAACCAATCAAACAGTAAAGAGCAGAATGCAATAATAACTAGAAGACGAGAGTTCAAGAAAGATGAAATACTGGCTGCGCAGAAGATGTGTGTTCCATAGACTTTGTTTTCTTTGAGGTCTTCCATCCCAGTGCTGACCAGACCCATCTAGCTTAGCGTATGGAATGTGACAAGGGAACAGCCCACGGCAGTAAGGGCGCAGGATAGTGGTTTTCTTTCTTATTTTATTCATTGCAGCCGCAGGGAGAGAGATAACGAGAACAGGAATAGAATCCAGGTCTCCCACATAAAACACTGCAGAACATTACCACTAGGTCACCAGTGGGGGGAAAAAAGGAACTATTTTATTTTAAAATATTTACTTGTTATAACATTTATGGTGGAAAATTATTTGGTTTTGCCTACCCAATGACACACCAAAACCTCATTTTTATTAATCGTATATTTGAACGACTGTTTTAACAAAAAATGTTTTGACACTTGTCTATTGGATTTAAAATATTTTACTATATTGTTTCAGGAATTGAAACAAAATTATCATTACCACCTTAATTTATAATGTCAAATAATTATAAAATAATCTAAAATGACCTAAAAATTTTACTTGTTTCATATTCCTACTATTTGGATATTTTTCATCTTTTACTTATTGCTACAAAGTGCTGTAAGCACTTTTGCTAACGAAAGCCCTGGCAAATTCAGGGATAAACTACTTGGGTTTCACCCTTCCAAGAGCTTAAGAAGGTTAAGAAATTCCATGGATGGCTTAATGCTTAATTTATTTATACTGCTTAAGTGGTGTAAAAAGTTCCTGATATCTGTATGGTTTGGGCCCTAAAAAATAGCAACTGAACATGATTCAAGGAAACATATCACAGTGGCCCCCCAAACCAACCATCCTTTGTAAAATGGAAGAAACATTGTTAACTTAGGGTTCTTGGGTGGATTAAATGAGTTACTCTATATACGGCACACAGGACAATATCTGGTACTCAAAAGAGTATAAAATTTTTATCATCATCATCCACATTTCTGACCTCTTTTGAGTACCTAACCCTATTTGACATGGGATCACCAGTAAAATAACGAGCTAGCTTTCTACGATGATATTTTCCTTATGCGATTTGTCTACGTGAGCTACACATGGGCACACTGCCTCTGTCCATGGTCACTCACCAACATGTCCTATGCCCAGAGCACCCTTTCCTAGAAGCACATTTCTCAATTACAGCGTTTACATCAATACTTTGTAAGAGCTTACGGACCTGATATTTAAAACCTTCCCAAATATATACTGTATAAAACCAAAACTTATTAGAGAGAATAGTAGAGAAACTCTTGAAGAAAGAGCCAACTTCTAAACACAAACAGTAGAGAGATTAACTGGGACATATTTATCTTCATTTGGTTCCTACTAATACAAAAACAAAAAGAAAAGTGTAAATGTAGATTAAAAACTTTGAAAATTACAACAGGATCTCAAAGAAGGCTAGACTAAAAAGAAAACTATGTTTAGGTTTCTCAGTTTATAAAATATTTTAACATATATACTCTTATTTCTCAGGTGGAAAGAGTAGATAATTTCACAATTATTGTATGGTTTTAAGTAATAAGAAAACTAACCCACAGATTAAGTAGGTAAGAAACAGTGATGCTAAAACTAGAATTCAGTTCTTCCACCCTTAAAAGTCCAGTATTTTGTCACTACTCCCCTTGTCATTATGCTCTCGGCAGAAGTCACCATGATAAATGACTTTGAACACTTAATTAATTAAACAAATAAGAGCCAAATGTGTTTACATTTCTATGACCAGTTCAACCACAGAAACCATAGATAAAAATTCTAATAAGAATATAAGCCTTGATTTACAAAAGCACCAAAAACCATAAAATAACTAGGAATAAACCTAACTAAAGAGGTAAAAGATCTGTACGCTGAAAATTATAGAAAGCTTATGAAAGAAATCGAAGAAGACACAAAGTAATGGAAAAACATTCCACGCTCATGGGTTGGAAGAACAAATACTGTTAAAATCTTGATACTACCCAAAGCAATCTACACATTCAATGCAATCCCTATCAAAATAACACCAGTATTCTTCACAGAGTATAACAAACAATCCTGAAATTTATATGGAACCACAAAATACCCTGAACAGCCAAAGTAAAGTTGAAAAAGAAAACCAAAGCTGCAGACATAACAATTCCGAACTTCGAGCTGTATTACAAAGCTGTAATCTCAAGGCAGTATGGTACTGGCACAAAAACAAATAAATCAATTGAACGGAATAGAGAAACCAGAAATGGACCCGCAAATGTATGGCCAACCAATCTTTGACAAAGCAGGAGAGAATATCCAATGGAAAAAAGACAGTCTCTTCAGCAAGTGGTGACGGGAAGATTGGACAGTGACATGCAGAGCTCTGAATGACTCTGGACCACTTTCTTACACCACACACAAAAATAAATTCCAAATGGGTTAAACACCTAAATGTAAGACAGGAAACCATCAAAATCCTACAGGAGAAAACACGAAGCAACCTCTTTGACCTCAGCCGCAGCAACTTCTTACTAGACAAGTCTCTTGAGGCAAAGGAAACAAAAGCAAAAAATGAAGTATTAGGACCTCATAAAGATAAAAAACTTCTGCAGAGCAAAGTGAACAATCAACAAAATTAAAAGGCAACCTATGGAATGGGAGAAAATATCTGCAAATGACATACTGGATAAAGAGTTAGTGTCCAAAATCTATAAAGAACTTATCAAACTCAATACCCAAAAAACAAATAATTGAGTGAAGAAATGGGCAAAAGACATGAACACTTTTTCAAAAAAGACAACCAGATGGCTGAAAGACACATGAAGATGCTCAACATAACGCATCATCAGAAACACAAATCAAAACCACAATGAGATACCTCACACCTGTCAGAATGGCTAAAATTAACAACTCAGAGAACAACAGATGTTGGCAAGGATGCTAAGAAAGGAGACCAACTTTTGCACTGTTAGTGGGAATGCAAACTATACGTGCAGCCACTCTGGAAAACAGTGTGGAGGTTCCTCAAAAAAATTAAAAATAGAGCTACCGAGTAACCCAGAAATTGCACTATTAAGTATTTATCTAAATGATATAAAAATGTGGACTCAAAGGGGGCACATACACCCCAATGTTTATAGCAGCACTATCAACAACAGCCAAATTATAGAAAGAGCCCAAATGTCCGTCAACTGATGAGTGGATAAAGAAGGTGTGGCGTATACATACACAATACAATACTACTCAGCCATCAAAAATAATGAAATCTTGCCATTTGCAACAATGTAGATGGAACTAGAATGTATTATGCTAAGCAAAGTAAGTTAGAGGAAGATAAATATTTCACTCGTGTGGAATTTAAGAAACAAAACGGATGACAAGGGAAAGGAAGGAAAAATAAGATAAAAACAAAGAGGGAGGCAAACCATAAGAGACTCTTAAATATAGAGAACAAACAGAGGGTTGTTGGATGTGTTGGGTGGGGGGCTGGGCTAAATGCTGATGGGCATTAAGGAGGGCACTTGTTGGGATAAGTACTGGGTGTCATATGTAAGTGATGAATCACAAATTCTACTTCTGAAACCATTATTACACTGTATATTAACTTGGATTTTTTTTTTTTTAAAGACATAAGTCCTGAAACAAAGATATTCAGGAAAGGAAATGCTAGACAATCACACAGTTCTATGTACAAAAAATCCAGTATGACCTCATTTTAACTAAATGTGCAGTGACCTTTTATCTACTTGTCACAATTTAAGATACTGGGAGTTGCCATCTGAATTTTGGGAATGATACAATTCAACTCATAACATATGATAATACAAAAAGTTCAGGAAGAAGACAGATGATATGAAGGGTCCAAGATCATTTCACTGTCTGGACAGTGACCAAAAAAGTCATATAATAGTAAAATAAGTTAAGATGCATTTAAATACTCTAGATTAACCAATAATAGAAAAAGAAAAGAATAAAAAAGAATAAAAGAATAAAAGAAAAAAAAAGAATAAAAGAATAGAAGAACAAAAGAATACGCCAAGTTCATAGAGGGGAGAAATGGAAATTTAAAAAATTAATAAATCTAAAAGAAACCAAGAGATGAGAGAACAACAAAAGACCATAAAACAAGGACAAACAGAAAGCAAACATTGAGATAATAAACTTAAATCCCAAAATGTCAATAATAATACTAACTATAAATGAATTAAAAGCTCACCCAAGATTTCAAAAACTGTAATACTTAAATTTAATAAACTATATGCAAAAAGAAGGCAATAACAGATTTCTGGAAAATAAACATCAAATAGGTAACTAAACAAGAGTAAAAATGAAAAATCAAAAGAAAATTAGAATATTTTGAGTTGAGGGGAACCTGGGTGGCTTAGTTGGTTAAGCGTCTGACGTCAGCTCAGGTCATGATTTCACAGTTGATGAGTTCAAGCCCCACGTCGGGCTCTGTGCTAACAGCTCAGAACCTAGAGGCTGCTTCAGATTCTGTCTCCCTCTCTCTTTCTGCCCCTCCCCTGCTCATGAGCTCGCTCTCTCTCTAAAATAAATAAACATGAAAATGATAATAAATAAACATTAACAAAAAGAATATTTTGAATTGAGTAAAAATGAAATATAATGCCAAAATTTGTAGGATATAGCTAAAATGTAATATAAATATATAAAGATATAAAATTACATTTATTTTTTTATTTTATTTTTTTCATTTATAATAGTTTATTTTCAAATTGGTTTACATAAAACACCCAGTGTTCATCCCAACATGTGCCCTTTTTTAATGCCCATCACCCCCTCTCCCCCCCCATCCCCCTCACCCTCAGTTAGTTCTTAGTCTTTGAGAGTCTCTTATGTTTTATCTCCCTCCCTCTCTGTGTCTTTTTTTTTCTTTCCCCTCTTCCCCTCCCCCTGGTTTTTGCTTAGTCTCACAAAGTCCACCTATTCGTGGAAACATATGGTATCTGTCTTTTTCTGATTGACTTATTTCACTTAACATAATACCCTCCAGTTCCATCCATGTTGCTACACATGGCCAGATTTCATTTTTTCTCATTGCCACATAGTAGTCCATTGTATATATGTACCACTAAAATTACATTTAAATTAAACAGTGTTCAGAAGAAATTTACTGCAATAACAGTAAAGAAGGAAGTTCTCAAATCAGTGACCTAAGCTTCCACCTTAAAAAACTAGAAAAAGCAAGTTAAATTAAAGTAAGTAGAAGACAGGAAAAAGAAATCAGTGAAAAAGTAGAAATCAATGAAGTACAAAACTGAAAAACAATGAAGAAAATCAATAATACTGAAAGCTGATTTTTAAGGAAAACCAGTAAAACACATGTACTTTTAAAGACCCTGAACAGAAATAGAACAGAGGACACAAATTACCATTATCAGAAACAAAGGACATCCCTACTGATATTAAAATGGTAATAAAGGAGTATTACAAGCAACTGATGCCAGTACAGTTAAAAGCTTAGAAGAAATGGTCAAATCCCTTCAAAGACACAAACTACCAGCTCACTTAAGAAAAGAGACATGAGGGGTGCCTGGGTGGCTCAGTCAGCTGAGTGGCCGGCTCTTGATTTCGGCTCAGGTCATGATCTCATGGTTTCGTGGGTTTGAGCTCTGCATCAGGCTCTGTGTACTGACCATATGGAGCCCAGATGGGATTCTCTCTTTCTCCTTCTCTCTCTCTCTGCCCCTCCCCCACTTGTACTCTCTCTCAAAAATTAATAAAAAAAAAAAGAAAAAGAGATATGACATTCTCTACAAATGCTTGTAGAAAACAGGAGAGAATATTTCCCAATGCTTTCGATGAGGCTAATTTACCTGATATGAAAGCCAGACACAAATATTAAAATAAAACAAAGGTATAGACACAATATTCCTCATGAACATAGACATAATTAAAAAAAATTCTCATACAGGGGCGCCTGGGTGGCTCAACCATTTAAGCATCTGATTTCGGCTCAGGTCATGATCGCATGGTTTGTGAGTTTGAGCTCTGCAACGGGTTCTCTGCTCAGTGTGGAGTCCCCTTTGGATCCTCTGTCCCCCTCCCTCTCTCTCTCAAAAAAGAATAAGCATTAAAAAATTCTCATACAAATACATAAAAATGATATTAATGACAAAGTGGAGTTTATCCCTGGAAAGTAAGGCTGTTTTAATATTTTTCACTACATATTTTTAATTAATTCTTTTTTTGAGAGAGAGAGAGTATGAGCAGGGGAGGGGCAGAGAGAGAGAGAGGGGAACAGAGCATCTGAAGCAGGCTCTGCACTAACAGCAGAGAGCCTGATGTAGGACTCGAAACTCACGAACCGTGAGATCATGACCTGAGCTGAAGTCAGACGCTCAACCGACTGAGCCACCCAGTGCCCCTTTTTTCATTATGTTAACACATAAAAGAGAAAGGCCATATTATTATCATATTTGATGCAGAAAATTTTTTTGACAAAATCTAACATCTATTTACAATAAAAACTATCAAAAAGCTAGAAGAAACAGGAGGGACTTTCCTCATCTTGATGAAGAGTCTAGATCTAATATCGTTCTTAAATGCTTTCCAAGATCAAGAAGGAAACAAAGATATCTTCTTTCATTACTTAAAATTGGAGGTCCTATCTAATCGAAATGGCAACAAAGAGATAGTTAATGCCTCAAAGTTGGAAAGAAATAAAACAGTATTTGCAGGTCACATAATCATTTATGTGGAAAAATCCCAAGGAGTGTACCAAAATAAATAAGGTACTAGGACCAATATGTGAATTTAGCAAAGTTTCAGGATAAAAGATCAATATACAAAAATCAATTGTATTTCTATATACTCATAAAGGCCATTAGAAATTGAAATTTAAAAATGTCAATTAAGAAGAGTATAAAAAATATGGAATATTTAGGAATCATTTGACAAAAGATGTTCCTAAGAGAAATTAACAAAGACTTAAATAAAATGAGAGACACCATGGTTATGGATCAAAAACTCACTCTTGCTCAGATGTCAATTCTTCCCAAACTGACCTACAGATTCAATGCAATTCCAATAAAAAGTTCAGAATTTTTTGGTAGAAACGGACAACTTCATTCTACATTTCAGAGGAATGTAAAGAAACTAGAATAGCCAATACAATTTTGAAAAAAAGAACAAACCTGGAGGATCTATATTATTTGATCTCAAGACTTATTATATAGCTAAAGTGATCAAGAAAAAATTGTACTGGTGTAAATATAGACATATAGATTAATATAACAGAATAGAGAGGCCCAGTAATAAACCAACACAAGTGATCTTCAACAAATACCATGACAATCCAATGAGGAAAGGACATTTTAACAAAGATGCTGGTACGCTGGCTAGCTACATGTGAAAAGAAAAAAAAAAAGTATGAAACTCGACCCTTATCCTATACAATATCAAAATTTAACTTAAGAAGGATCACTGACCTAAATATAAAAGCTAAAAGTATAAAACTCCTGGAAGGGAACATTGGCGAATCTCTTACAGACTTTGGGTTTGACAAAGATTTCTAAATTAGAACATAAAAGCAACTTAGCATAAAAGAAAAAAAGCTGGATAAACTGAATATATGAATTTAAAACTTTTGCTTTTCAAAAGACACTATTACGAAAACAAAAACCAAGTCATGAAATGGCAGAAGATACAAGTGACAAAGGACTTGTATCTAAAATATATAAAAAACTTCAAACTCAATAATATGACAAACATGGGCAAAAGATTTGAACAGAACTTCACAAAAGAAGATATTTGAAGGTAAAATAAGCACATGAAAAGGTGCTCAGCATTATTAATCATTAGGGAAGTGGAAATTAAAATCACAATGAGACTAGAAGGGCTAACATGAAAAAGAATGATGATAGCAAGATTTGGCCAGGATGTGGAACAATTACAACTCTCACACATTTCTGGCAGGAATGTAAAGTTGAATAGCAGCTCTGAAAAACAGTTTGGCAGCTTCTTACTTATTTAAATACACACCCATCTCATGTTCCAGTCATTCTCAGGAGAGGCATTTACCCAGGAGAAATGTAAGCATATGTTCATAGAAGACTTGCATGTGATACTTCGCAGCAGGTTTATTTATAATAGGCATAAACTAGAAACAACTCAAAATGTCTATCAGCTGGTAAAAAGATTTGTAAAAACCCCAACTATAATATATCCATACAATAAAATAGTACTCAGCACTAAAAAAGACAAACCATTGAAACATAAAGAAACATGGGTAAATCTCAACATTATGCATGGTGAAAGAAGCCAGACAATATAAAGTTCATACTGTGTGCTTCCATATACGTAATGTTAGACCATGCAAACTAATCTATAGTACTAGAAAGCAAAGACAGGTTGCCAGGAGACAGATGTAGGGTGGAGAATGACGGATTATAAAGGAGCACGATAGACAGGGAGTGGCAGATCTGTTAAACATCTTGATTCTGATGATGGTTTAGCAGGTAAATATGTATCATAAAATGGATGAAACTGAACTCTTTAAATATGTGTGGAGATATGTCATTTGCATATCAGTAATAAAGCTGTTAAAAAGGAGAGATTGAATGTAAAAAATTATCAATCAACACAAAAGAAAATAGAAGAAGGGGAAAAAAAAACTTACAACATGAAGGACAAATAGGATACTAAAAATCAGTCAAACAATCCTAAAGATAAGTCAAGATTTGAGAGAGAAAAAGAACAAACACCAGGAAAGACATATAAAAACCAAATAGTAAGATGGCAGATTTAAATTCCAAAAGTGCAGCAATTTTATTAAAAAATAGAATAAATGCTTCAAAGAAATTCAATACTGTCAGACTAGATTTTTTAAGTTTCACAATAATAGGGGGCATGGGGCAACTGGCTGGCTCAGTCCAGAGAGCATGTGACTCTTGATTTTAGGGTTGTGAGTTTGAGCCCCATGTTGGGTGTAGAGATTACTTAAATAAGTAAATAATTTTTAAAAGAGGAGGCATATCTAATATATAAGGAAAGACAAGTGTAACAGGATAGAATAATATGTACTTTGCAAACAGAAAGTAAAAAAGAAAAAAAAAAAAGCAGTACAGCTTTATTAAGATTAGAGTAGGAAAACTTAAAAGGTAAAAAAAGCATTACCAGAGATAAATTGAAATACTTCATATGGTAAAAGGTTTGATTTATCAGAAAGATGTAATTATTCAAAATTCAAAGGCACTTATAGCTTCAATACTTATAAAGCAAAATCTGACAGAATTATAAGGAAAAACTGACATGAAAATTCTCATTGGAAGATCTGAACACATCTCTCACTCTAGTTGGTTAGACAAGCATAATAAAACCTAATAATAATGATCGAATGATTTTAAAACATAATTAACAAACTTTAACTGGCATATATAGAATACTCATCCACAACTACACAACTCTTTCAAGAATACTGAGTATTTGTAATAATTGACCATGCTGAGTAGTCCATAATGCAAATCTCAACACATTTCAAAGAACTGAAATCAGAGTATCTTTTCTCATCACAAAACTTAATTATGTAGAAAGTAACAAAATGATAACTAGAACATTTTCATGTGTTTGCAAATTAAGAAATGTATTCCTAAAGACTATGTGGTTCAACAAAGCAATCACGCTGAGAATTAGAAATATTTTAACTGAATGAGGAATGAAAATACAAAATATTAAAACCTGTGGCTTTGTAGCTAAAGCCATTCCTAGAGGGACACTTATGGCCTTTAATGCATATATTACAAGAAATGTTGGAAATCAATATGGTAACTCTCCATCTTTAGAGGTTAGATAAGAATAACAAGCTCAAAGAAAGTAAAATGAAAGAAATAATAAAAGAGCAATAATCAGTGATACAGAAAATAGGCATACAACATGGAGACTCAGAAAATGCAAAAGATCTATTTTTTTAAGTTTATTTTTTGATTTATTTTGATAGAGAGTGTGTGTGCTCAAGCGTGAGTGGGGGAGGGACCGACAGAGAGAGGAGAGAGAATCCCAAGTAGGCTCCCCATTGTCAGCACTGAGCCCAAACTACGAACTGTGAGATCGTGATGAGCCGAGATCAGGAGTCAGGTGCTTAACCAACAAGCACCCAGGTGCCCCACAAAAGATAGTTTTTGAGAAGACTAATAACTTAATAACCTGAGAAGAGTAATAAAAGAGAGTCATCGGGGCGCCTGGGTGGCTCAGTCGGTTGGGCGGCCAACTTCGGCTCAGGTCATGATCTCACGGTCTGTGAGTTCGAGCCCCGCGTTGGGCTCTGTGCTGACGGCTCAGAGCCTGAAGCCTGCTTCGGATTCTGTATCTCCCTCTCTCTCTGCCCTTCTCCTGCTCATACTCTGTCTCTATGTCTCTCAAAACTAAAAATAAAACGTTAAAAAAAAATTAAAAAAAAAAAAAGAGTCATCAAGAACATACAAATATCTAATATTAGCAAAGGAGAAAATTATTACAGTCTCTACAGATGTGTGTTAATATTGTCATGAGGCTATTAAGTAAAATATAAATTATGTAAAGTGTAAGGAAACTAAAAATCCAGTTTCTTAGGCACACTAGTAAAATTTCAAGTGCTCAAACAAACATTAAAAAAAAAAAAATACATGGAGGAGTACCTGGGTGGCTCAGTTGGTTAAGTGTCCAACTTCAGCTAAAGTCATGGTCTCATGGTTCGTGAGTTTTGAGCCCCACGTCAGGCTCTGTGCGGACAGCTCAGAGCCTAGAGCCTGGAGCCTGCTACAGATTCTGTGTCTCCCTCTCTCTCTGCCCCTCCCCCACTTGTGCTGTGTTTTTCTCTCTCTCAAAAATAAAATAATAATAATAAAAATAATAAATACATGGGGACAAATGAAAATGAAAACGCAATAGTCCAAAATCTTTATCTTTGGGATGCAGCTAAAACAGCCGTAAGGGGGACGTTTACAGCAATACCTGCCTACCTCAAGAAATAAGAAAATCCCTTCACTCACATGTGGAATTTAAGAAACAAAACAAATGAGCAAAGAAGAAAAAAAGAGAAAGGCAAACCAAGAAACAGACTCTTAACTACAGAGAACAAATTGGTGGTTACCAGAGGGGAGATGGGTGGGAGGACTGGGTGAAACAGGTGATGGGGATTTTGTTTTAATCGTTTTTTTTCAAATTGGTTTGCATATAACACCCAGTGCTCATCCCAACAAGTGCCCTCCTCAGTGCCCCTCCCCCCCTCCCCCCTCTCACAGCCCCCTCACCCTCAGTTTGTTCTTAGTCTTTGAGAGTCTCTTATGTTTTGTCTCCCTCCCTCTCTGTGTCTTTTTTCTTTTCCCCTCTTCCCCTCCCCCATGGTTTTCTGCTAAGTCTCTCAAAATCCACCTATGCATGGAAACATATGGTATCTGTCTTTTTCTGACTGACTTATTTCACTCAGCATAATACCCTCCAGTTCCATCCATGTTGCTACACATGGCCAGATTTCATTCTTTCTCATTGCCATGTAGTAGTCCATTGTATGTAAGTACCACATCTTAAAGAGTACATTTATCAGGATAAGCATTGAGTAATGTATAAAATTGTTAAACCACTATACTGTACACTTGAAACTAATACACTGTATGTTAACTATAACGGAATTAAGTAAAAAACTTAATAAAAAGCAGGAAAAATCTCAAATAAATAGTCTAATCTTACACCTAAAGGAAGTAGAAAAGAAGAACAAACAAGGCTCAAAGCTAGTACAAGCAAAGAAATAAAGATTGAAGCAGATGAATGAAATAGAAACAACAATGACAACACAACAATAGAAAAGCTCAATGAAACCAAAAGCTGGTTCTTTGAAAAGATAAGCAAAACTGATAAAATTTTAGCCAGACTCATCAGAAATAAAGAGTGGACTCAAATAAGTAAAATCAGAAATAAGGGGAGATAATAACAATTGACAACATGAAAATACAAAGAATTATAAAGAATATTATACAAAATTATATGCCATCAAACTGGATAACATAGAAGTGGATAAATTCCTAGAAACATAGAATCTTCCAAAAGTGAATCATGAATTAATGGAAAATTTGAACAGATGGATTACAAGCAATGAAACCAAATCAGTAATCAAAAAACTTCCAACAAACAAAAGTCCAGGGCCAGGTGTCTTCAGAGATGAATTCTAGCAAACATTTACAGGAAAGTTAATACCTATTCTTTTATAACTTTCAAAAAAAATGGAAGAGGAAGGAAAACTTCCAAATTTAACCTATGAGGTCAGTATTACCCTGATATCAAAACCAAAGACACTACAAAGAAAGAAAACTACAGGTCAATATCTGACAAACATAGATGCAAAATCCTCAACAAAATATTATCACACCAAATCCAACAATACATTAAAAAATCATTCACCACAATCAAGTGGGACAAACCCACTTTGGGGTTGCCACCCATACTCAATGGTAGTATGATAGTTGCCATTACACTCAATGATGAAAACCTGAAAGTTTTCCTTTTAAAGTCAGGAACATGACAAGAGTGTCCACTTTTACCTCGTTTATTCAACATAGTCCCAGAAGTCCCAGCTGCAGCAATCAGACAACATAAAGAAATGCAAGGCATCCAAGTAGGTTAGTAGGAAGTAAAACTATTTGCAGATGGCATGACACTATGTTTAGAAAACCCTAAAGACTCCACCAGAAAACTATTAAAACTGATAAATGAATTTGGTAAAGTTGTAGGATACAAAAATATACTGAAATCTGTTATATTTATATACATTAATAACAAAGTAGCACAAAGAAATTAAGAAAACAATTTCATTCATGACTGCATCAAAAGAGTAAAATATCTAGGAATAAATTTAATCAGGAGTGAAACACTTGTACTCTGAAAAATATAAGACATTCATGAAAGAACTGAAGATGACACAAATGGAAAGATATACCATGCTCATGGATTAGAAGAATTAATATTATTAAAATGTCCATACTACCCAAAGCAATCTACAGATTCAATGCAATCCCTATCAAAATACCAACAGCATTTTTCACAGCACTAGAATAAAATTTGTATGGAACCACAAACACACACGTGCGCACACACACACAAATCTGGAATAGCCAAAGCAATCTTGAGAAAGAAGAACAAAGCTGGAGGTATCACAATTCTGGACTTCAAACTATACTACAAAGCTATAGTAATCAAAACAGTATGGTACTGGCATAAAATCAGACACAGAGATCAATAGAACAGAAGAGAGCCCAGAAATAAACCCATATCTATGTGGTCAATTAATTTAGGTCAAAAGATGCAAGAATATACAATGATGAAAAGATAGTCTCTTCAATACATGATGCTGGGAAAATTGGGTAGCTACCCATAAAAGAATGAAACCGGACTACTTTTGTATAGCACACACAAAAGTAAACTCAAAATGGATTAAAGATCTAAATGTGAGAACTGAAACTAGAGAACTCCTAAAAGAAAACATAGGCAGTACTCTTGGACATAAGGCTTAGCAAAATATTTATGGATATGTCTCCTTAGGCAAGGGAAACAAAAAGGAAAATAAACTATTTGAACTAAACCAAAATAAAGGCTTTGCAAAGAAAACCATCAACAAAAATGTAACTCACAGAATGCGAGGAGATATTTGTAAATGATATATCTGATACAAGGTTAATATCAGAAATACACAAAGAACTTATACAACTCGACACCAAAAAAAAAAAAAATCAAACATTACAATGAAAAAAACAGAGGACCTGAGTAGATATTTTTCCTGAGTAGACATGTCTTTCCAAAGAAGTCAAAGAAGTCTGTTCATGGCCAACATACATATGAAAAGATACTCAACATCACTCATCATCAAGGAAATGCAAATCAAAAACACAATGAGATATCACCTGTTTGAATGGCTAGTACCAAAAAGACAAACAACAAGCGTTGGTGAGGATGTGGAGAAAAGGGAACATTTGTGCACCGTTGGTGGTAATGTAAATTGGTGCAGTCAATATGGAAGGCAGGATGGAAGTTCCTTGAAACAATAAAATATAAAAACCATGCAATCCAGTAATTCCAGTCCTGGGTATTTAACCAAAGAAAATGAAAATACTAATTTGAAAAGATACATGCACCTCTAAGTTTACCCCAGCATTATTCACAATGGCCAAGATACGGCTATGGCTAAGTGTCCATTGATAGACGAATGGGTAAAGTAGATCTCTCTCTCTCTCTCTCTCTCTCTCACACACACACACACACACTGAAATATTATTCAGTCATAAAAAAGAATCAGATCTTGCCATTTGCGACAACAAGGTGGCCTTAAAGGGTATTATGCTAAATGAAGTAAGTCAGATGAAAAAACTATACCTTTTGATTTCACTTATATGTGGAGTCTAAAAACCAAAACAGACAAACAGACCCTTAAATACAGAGAACAAATTGGTGGTTGCTAGAGGGGAGGGGAGTAGGGGGGTGGGCAAAAGAGATGATGGAAATTAAGAGCTACAAACTTCCAGTTATAAAATAAATAAGTTACGGAGATGAAAAGTACAGCATAGGGAATATAGTCAATAATATTGAAACAGTGTTGTATGGTGACAGATGATGACTTATTGTGGAAAGTATAGAGAATGTACACAAATATCAAATCAATAATGTACACTTGAAACTAATGTAACACTGTATGTCAATTATACCTCAATTGAAGAAAAAAAAAGCACAGCAAACTTTGTGGCACTTTAACTGACCCCAGTCCTATCCCCTATTCCACAGCTCATCACTGCCTGTGAAAATAATATCTGATTCCTCATTATGGCAGGAGCAGAATGAGCTAATTTGCAAAGAATTATTTGTTCTAACCTGTCTGGTAGCTGCCTGGAATATTGGTTCAAAAAGCTTGTCTTTACTTTGCCTGACTCGAAACTGGCCTAATTCTAAAGCTGCTTCCCTGGAGGCATTTGTTGAAAGCTTTTATAGGCTGGTATCTTACCACTGCTGAGCGAGGTGACAGAAAACAGTTGGGGAAACAACAGAATAACCAAAAAGCATGGGAGGAAAGGCTGAGGAATGAGACGCTCTGACATTCCTGGGAATCTAGAGGTCCACGTGCATGCTCCAGGCTGTGAGCACGCTCAGAAAAGACCTGAAAATAACCTAAGTTCTCACTGGCTGCTGACCTTGAGTCTCTCGGGAACAGAAAGTAAAGAAGAGGGCAGGGTTCTAAACCACCTGGCAGTCTCCAATACATACAGCAGATCTCATGGCAAAGACTGGAAGAATCTTGGGCTCCAGGTATTCAAGGAAATCTCTATTTAAATACTAGCTGATCACTAAGCTAAGGGAACAGACTTCCGCGCTCACACATGACAAAAAATACAGACTTCAGAAAATTAGTTCAAAAAAAGCACTAAACAGACAACTACAATTAGCCCAAATAACAACAAATCCTAGAAAGGAGAGAGAATCTGGTTTCCAGAGTTGCCAAGTTATAATATTCATAATATCTGGTCTTCAATAACAACAACAAAAATATCAAGGCCTGCAAAGAAAAAACATAGTATGTCCCATACAAAGGAATTAAGAAATAGAAACAGTGCCTGAGGAAGATCAGTGTACTTTCTAGATGAAAGCTTTAAATCTGCTTTTTAAAATATGTTCAATGCACTAAGGGAAACCAAAGAACTAAGGCCTGAATGTGGACGTCCAGAGTAGCTTTGTTTATCACAGCCAAAGAGGAGAATCAACCAAATGTCTATTAGCTGATGAATGAATAAAGAGTATGTGACGGATCCATACAATGGAATATTATTCAGCCATAAGAAGAAATGAAGTACCATTAAATGCTACAACATGGATGAACCGTGAAAACATTATGCAAAGCCAAACACAAAAGAGCACATATTACATGATTCTAATTAAATGGAATGTCTACAATAGACAAATCCATAAGGGCGGAGAGTAGATCAGTGGCTGTCTGTCATGGAACAGAGGGGCTGAGAATTGGAACTAACTGCTAACAGGTAGAGGGTTCTTTTATTTTTTTGGTTTGATGAAAATGTTCTCAAATGTTGCACAACATGGTGAACAGAATAAAAATCACTGAAGTGTATGCATTAAAAACATGTTTAAATATTTATTTTGAGAGAGAGAGAGAGAGAGAGAGAGAGAGAGAGAAAGTGTGAGTGGGGGAGGGGCGCAAAGAGAGAGGGAGAGAGAATTCCAAGCAGGCTCTGCACTGCCATCACAAAGCCCAACTCACAAACCACGAGATCATGACCTGAGCCAGAACCATGAGTCAGATCTTTAACAACTGACCCACCCAGGCACCCCAAAGTGTACGCCCTTTTAAATGGTGAATTTTATGTTACGAGAAATATAGCTTAATAAGAATTCTATAAAAAGCTGGCAACATGCATCATATTTAATAATGAAATGATAAAATTTTAATAAATAATTTCAATGTTGAAATAAAAAGTTTCAGTGATAGAGGTTTTTGAGATTGGTAATGAAACCATGATATCTGTTGTTATGACTTCTATTCTACATGTATTGGATATCCTAATTAGCATAAAAGAAAAAATGTGTAATATATAAATAAACAGAATTCAAAAATAAATTTAGCAAGGCTGCTGGATACAAGATTATTATAAAAAAAATCCATTATATTTCTATACACCAAACATAATTAGAAAGTGAAATTTAAGAAACCATATCATTTATAATGTCCTCCAAGAACACTAAGCACCCAGGAGTAAATCCATGAAAACAATGTGCAGCACGCACACACAAAAAGCTGCAATACATTATTAAAATTTTTTAAAGACATAAATGAATGGATTTATTCATGGTTTGTAGACTCAATGCTGCCTGGATGTGAATTCCCCCAAAATTGATCTATATCTATCCAATATAATCCCAATTGAGTATTTCAGCTAAATAATTTGTGGAAAATGACAAAGTACCTTAAAACTGTATATGAAAATATAAAGTGGCAATCTTTTTTTTTCTTTTATTTATTTATTTTTCAAAATAATTTATTGTCAAATATGTTTCCATACAACATCCAGTTCTCATCCCAACAAGTGCCCTCCCCTGTGTAAAGTGGCAATCTTGTAGAAGGAAAACAGAGCTGGAAAATTATTGCACCTGGTCCCTACTATAAAGCTACAGTAACTAATACTATATGGTATTGGCACAGGATGGACAAATAGATTCAGGGAACAAAGTAGAAAGCCTGAACAGACCCAGACAGTTATGAACACTTGTTTTATGATAAAGATGGTATATGTAGAGTTGTAGGAAGCAGCATTTTCACTACTTGAGTCAACTGGTTTGGAAACTTTTGAAAAAAAAAATTACACTTAAACATTACTTTACCCCAAACACAAAAATAAATCCCAGGAGATTATCGATCCAAATGTAAAAAACAAAACATTAAATTTTGTAGAAGAATTTAGTAATTAATCAAGGTAGGAAAAGATTTCTTAAACACAACACAAAAAACACCAAATAAGGGACAGTAAAGGAAAAGCATGGTGATTAAAATTAGTAACTTTGGTCATTAAAAGAAACCATTAAGAGAGTAAAAGGGCAAGCCAGAGTGGAATAAAATACATGTAAAAGACTTGTTTATGAATCATATAAAGAACTCTTTATGAATCAGTATGAGAACGCGTGGGCAACCCAATAAAAAAAAGACTTGAAAAGATACTTCGCATAGGAGAATATCAGTGTCCGATAAACATAAGAAAAGGTAGTCATTTAATCTTATTGATCAAAGAATATGCAGATTAAATCGTATTAGATATCACACCTACCAGAATGGTTAAAATATAAATGAACGGACCAAGTGTTGCAAGAATGCAGAGTAACTGGAATGTTTATATCCTGCTGCTGAAGTATAAATTGATAAAAATATTTAAAACAACTGTTTAAAAGTAAAGCTGAGCTATGACCCTGCAACTTAACTACAAAAAAAGAAATTTACACATATGCATACTAAAAATACAATAATGTTCACGGGAAAATTATTTACTGTAGCCTAAAGCTGTAAAAAATACAAATTTTCAATAAAATAAGTTCTATGATATTTCTAAATGGACTACTACACAGTAATGAAAATGAACAACCTACTGCTACACACATTATGGACAAACCTTACAACACAATACTGAATGGAGGAGAGCAGAGGCAAAAGAGTGCACATGGAATGTGTTATGGACTGAATGTTTGTGTTCCCCCGGAAGCATGTGTTGAAATCCTAATCCCCAATGTGATGATATCAGGATGTGGGGCCTCTGGGAGGGGATTAGGTCATGAGGGTGGGGCCCTCATGAATGGGATTAGCGCCACAGAGCTCTCTCACCTCTTCCACCGTGTGAGGACACAGCGAAAAGACCGCTGCCTATGACTTAGGAAGAGGGCCCTCACCAGACACCGAATCTGCCGGCGCCTTGATCTTGAATTTCCCAGTCTTCAGAACTGTGAGAAATAAATGTTTGTTGTTTAAGCCACCCTGTCCATTATACGTTTGTTACAGCAGCCTGAACGACTGACACAGGATAATTCCATTTAGAAACTTCAAACAACAGGTAAAACTAATCTATGCTGTCAGAAGTCAGGACAGTTTTATCTAGTTGGAGACAAGGAAGGTAGAGACCAGGAGGTAGGAGGAGGGAGGCTTCTGGACAACGGCAGTGTTCTCTATCCTGATCTCGGCAGGCAACAGTTAACCCGGTTCAAATCGTGATAGTTCACTGAGCTCTATATCTGTATTTTATGTACTTTTCTGTATTTTACTCAATTAAAAGAAATGTTTTAAAGTTTATTTACCTGTTTTTTCTGTGTTTTGTTTCTGTTTTCCAGCCAATCATCCATTTGTTCCTCAATTTCTTCTATAGAAGTTCCGTGATCGTAAGATTGAATATATGTACTTTCTAAAGGCGTATATACAGGAAATTCAGGTTTTGGTTTTTTTACTTTAACTTTCTTCTGTTCTAAAAATGTTTAAGAGAATCGATTATTGAGATTTGTTAAGAATAAAAAAGAATTTTTAACATTTTATTCATAGACTGTCTCTTGAAAAAAACATATTGTTCTTTCATCAATAGAACATAATTCAGCCATAAAAAGGAATGTCATCTTGCCATTCGCAACAATACGGATGGACCTCAAGGACATTATGCTACGTGAAATATGTCAGAGAGAGAAAGACAAATACCTGTGATCTCTCTTATATCGGGAAGCTTAACAAAACAAAGCAAAGCAAAACCAAACCAAACCAAAACCCTCAATAAACCCCACTCACAGATACAGAGAAGAGATCACTGGCTGCCAGAGGTGGGCGTGGAGAGTGGGAGAAACGGGTGAAGGGGGTTAAAAAAAATTACAACCACTTTGCTGTAAATAGCTAGCTGTTTTATTGTGCATTATTTACTACATTGTTTTTAAAGAAAACTCAGAGGCGCTAATGATGAGATGATGATCATGATATAACCACCATATCAATTTGTACATATCTTTAGTTTTCAAAGTACTTTTCATAGAACATTTCATACTGACATAATGAAAAGAGCCTGGTCATTAGTGTTTTAATCCTATCTTTACCACCTAATAGTGACTTAATATTGGTCCAATATTGGACCCTGTTAGAAAAAGTGTCTATTTTCTCATTTGTAAAAGATAGCTAAATCTAATCTTTTAAAGTTGATATGCAGAAAATTATATAATCCTAACATACTACAAAAGTGGTACAAAAGTGGTTCTTTAATAAATAGTATATATACATATATATTCAACTTTTCAATATTTTAACCAAGGCAAAATCTAATCTGGTGGCATCAGGGATAGTTATCAACAGATGGCTATCAACTGGCCTCTTCAAATGCCATTTTGATTAGAATCAATACGGAGAAGAAACTCCATTCTTAATTGCTAAAGTCAAATTCCTTTCAACCATATCTTCACCACTGACTGTGTGTGTGTGTTTGCATATTCTCTAATGCTGATGGTAAAATTTATATGATACTGGCATAGAAATAAATAAATTCCTAGAAAAGAACAGATAATCCCTAAACATTTCAATTCTGTGGTTAAAGGATTTAATAAATGATGCAGGTACAAACTGATATCCATTTGAAAGGAAACTAGACATAATCTTACCCAATACATAAAAGTAACTTCCAGTTAGATAAGAGACTTGACTTTAAAAACCTGAACAATAAACATGTTGCAAAAAGAAATCTAAACAATTACATGTAATATTTAAAGGATGAGGAAATTTTAACTGAAATTGAATTTTAAGACTGAAAACCTAGATGCTACAAAAAAGAATAAACAAATCAAGACAGAGATGATATATTTGGAAAGAATATCTACAATTCAGAGTACAAACAGAAGATCGATCTATAGAATATATAGAGATAATATGAACTGACAAGAGGATAAACACCCAACAGAAAAAAATGGGCAACGTTTACAGAAGAACAAATCCAAATGGCCAAGAAACAAGAAAAAATACTCAGAACCTCTAAAAGGTTAAAGAAATGCAGATTGAAGTAATAACAAAATACGGTGTTATACCTGCCATATGGACAGATGTAAAAATCTAATAAAAGGTACCGCTGGCAGGGAAAGGGCTCTTTCTACATTGGTGGTAGAAATGTGAATTATTATATTACAGCCTTTCTGAAAAGTGATCTAAGAGAATCGATTAAAAAAAAATAACCTTTTCTCCAGCAATCTGCTCAGAAACGAAAGCATTAAAATATAACTGTATGTAAGTACACGGTATATATGTATATGTGTCTGTTAGCATGGAGATACAAAACTGCTAACAGAGTAGATGCATATTAGTAGAAGAAATGACTGAATAATTGTTGGTGATGCATCTATACTAAGGAATTTAAATTACCGTAAAAAGATACTGAAGTAGAGCTATACCAATTGATGTACAGGGATTTTCATGAGTTTGAGTAATAAAACAAGATACAGAAAAGCATATAAGATTCTCTATTTGCCAAGCAAAATAATGTCACTTCAAATCCCTATATATGCTTGCATATATATTTTCATCTAAATACATTTGAATATTAATATAAGACTATGGAGAAAAATATGGATGAATACCTACAAGGTATGTAGGGGGTACAGATAAAGATAAGAGGAAGGGAAGAGAAAATAAAGGAAAAAAGAAGGAACATATCAGTAAGAAAATAAATTGTATATGTGAATGTATATTTATATATTTTTACCAAGTTGTAGATATCAATAAAAAAAACAAAATTAAAAATTATACAACATAAGTCTATCTGAAAATACAATTTCTAAAACCAACAAACCCACAGCTTATAAATATTTACTAAATTTTTGCTACTTTCATAATACAGGGCTAAGACTATAGCATCTAACATTCTGCACTTGGCAAAACCTTTCATATTTAAAAAAAAACAGGTGTTTTCAAAACATGCCTAAGGGAAAAAAAGACCTATTTGCTAACTACCCTCATCTTTCCTCCAAATTTCTAGTTTTGATAAACTCTAAGAGTTATGGCTAAGACAGTATGGGCCCAGCTATCATGAATTTTGGGGTTGTGAACACATCCCTGTTTATAGTTCATCCAAGAAAAACAAACCTAAGATCTTTTAGCAGCACAATGAATTTCATAGGGAAGTAGTTAAATAAAAAAATATAGAGTATTTTTGCTGGAATTGTAAGTCCTATTAAAGTTTTGATAAGTTATGGGCTTCAAGTTAAGATAGATTGATTCTTATGGACAAACTTGACAAAGGCAAGAAACAAAAACTAGCTAACCAAGAACAGAACAAATATTGTTAAAATGTCTATACCACCCAAAGCAATCTACACATTCAATGCAATCCCCATCAAAACAACACCAGCATTCTTCAAAGAGCTAGAACAAACAATCCTAAAATTTGTATGGAACCAGAAAGACGCCAAAGAGCCGAAGTAATGTTGAAAAAGCAAAGCAGAGCGGGAGGCATCATTCCGGACTTCGAGCTGTATTACAAAGCTGTAATCATCAAGACAGTACGGCACTGGCACAAAAACGGACACATAGACCAATGGAACAGAACAGAGAACCCAGAAACGGACCTGCAACTGTATGGTCAACTTATATCCGACAAAGCAGGGAAGAATATCCAATAGGAAAAAAACAATCTTTTCAACAAATGGTGTTGGGTAAACTGGACAGCAACATGCAGAAGAATGAAACTTTCTTACGTCATACACAAAAATAAATTCAAAATGGATTAAACACCTAAATATAAGACAGAAAACTATCAAAATCCTACAGGAGAATACGGGAAGCAACCTCTTTGACCTTGGCTGTGGCAGCTTCTTAATAGACACATGTCCGGAGGCAAAGGAGACAAAAGCAAAATTGAACTACTGGGACTTCATCAAGATAAAAAGCTTCTGCACAGGGGCACCTGGGTGGCTTAGTTGGTTAAGCGTCCTACTTAGGGTTAGGTCATGATCTCACGGTTCATGAGTTCAAGCCCCAAATTGGCCTCTGTGCTGACAGCTCAGAGCCTGGACCCTGCTTCAGATTCTGTGTCTCCCCCTTTCTCAGCCCTCTCCCGTTTGTGTGCTCTTTCTCTCCCTCTCTCTCTCCAAAATAAATACGTATTAAAAAAAAAAAAGTTTCTGCACAGGGAAGCAAACAATTAGCAAAACTAAAAGGCAGCCTACAGAATGGAAGAAGATATTTGCAAATGACATATAGGATAAAGGGCTAGTATCCAAAATCTATAAAGAACTTATAGAACTCAACATCCCAAAAATAAATAACCCAGTTAAAAAAATGGGCAGAAGACACAAATGGACATTTTTCCAAAAAAGACAAATGGCTAAGAGACACATGAAAAAATAATCGACATCACTCATCATCAGGGAAATACAAATTAAAACCACAATGAGGTACCACCTTACACCCGTCAGAATGGTTAAAATTAACAACTCAGGCAACAAAAAATGTTGGTGAGGTTGTTTTCCACAGAAAAAGATGTTTTCTGTGGAAAAAGGGGAACCCTTTTACACTGTTGCTGGGACTGCAAATTGGAGCAGCCACTCTGGAAAACAGTGTGGAGGCTCTTCAGAAAGTTAAAGATAGAGCTACCCTACAACCCAGCAATTGCACTACTGGGTATTTACCCAAAGGATAAAAAAAATACTGATTTGAAGGGATACACACACCCTGATGTTTATAGCGG
The DNA here is from genome assembly GCA_030068075.1 of Paguma larvata. NCBI lineage: Eukaryota > Metazoa > Chordata > Mammalia > Carnivora > Viverridae > Paguma > Paguma larvata. Next base: position 117,818,817 of record CM057828.1, on the reverse strand, counting down.
CACTATCAACAACAGCCAAATTATGGAAAGAGCCCAAATGTCCACCGGCTGATGAATGGATAAAGAAGATGTAGTATACGTATACAACGGAGTATTACTCAGACATTAAAAAGAATGAAATCTTGCCATTTGCAACAACATAGATGGAATCAGAGTGTTCTATGCTAAGCAAAATAAGTCAGTCAGAGAAAGACAAATACCATATGATTTTACTCATATGTGGAATTTAAGAAACAAAACAGATGAACATGGGCAAAGGGAAGGAAAAATAAGATAAAAACAGAGAAGGAAGGAAATCATAAGAGATTCTTAACAATAGAGAACAAACTGAGGGTTGCTGGCGGGGAGGTGGGTCGGGGGATGGGTTACTTGCATGATGGGCATGAAGGAGGGCACTTGTTGGGATGAGCATTGGGTGTTCTATGTAAGTGATGAATTACTAAGTTTTACTCCTGAAACCAATACTACACTATATGTTACCTAGCTTAAATTTAAATAAAATCTTGGAAGAAAAAAGAAAAGATAAATAAATTCCATGATACTCTGTCTAGTGAATGAAGAGAAATGGTTTCCTCTCAAAAGAAAAATTTACACAGTATGATTTTTAAAAGGAAGGAGAAATGAACCAAATACCATCTTAAAGGAGTCCTTCCATTTAATGCTCCTATTCAAAAAACAATGAAGAGTTTGGGTCTTCATTAGAACAAAAAAACCAAAATACTCTGGCATAAGTAGCCTATCTTCTCATATATTTGTAAACTTACACTAAACAATTCAACTAGTGGGCCAGCTACTTAGACCAAATACTTCCTGTCACACATTGCGCGAGTGTTATTATGCTAAGACACATTTGCTGAATAGTAATTTGGGGTCCTCGAGCGTTAACCTGAGGATATTCCTTAGGTCTTGATTAACATTTGTACCTCTATGGTGTTGGAAACAGTAGAACAGAGTTTAAATTGAGCAAAGTCATAACATCTTAACTTGTTATCTTCTTTTTCTAGGCAGGGAGAACTTCTCTTTGGAAATGCTCAGACAATAGTGCAGCATATATCAATGAAACATAACTTGGAAAGGGAAAAGGAAAGACATTTTATTTATTTTATTTTAATATTTATTTCTAGAGAGAATGCACGGGTGGGGGAAAGGGGCAGAAGAAGAGAGAGAGAATCTTAAGCAGGCTCCACAATCGGTGTGGGGCCCGACACAAGGCTCGACCCCACGACCCCGGGATCATGACGTGAGCTGAAATCAAGAGTCAGACGCTCAACTAACTGAGACACCAGGTGTCCCCAGAGGGAAGTTTTAGTTTTGAGCACTATACTTTAACACAGAGCTGATAAACTAGATGTCAGAAAAGTTATCAGAATAGGAAAGATTTGAAATCATGTCGTTAATACAGAAAGTGGAAAACAAAGAGAAAACGAGAAGCCAGAAAAACTAGTCCCTATATTGCCAGTCACTCGCGAACACACATTAGCACCTCCTTCACATTACTCATCTCTAAGTCTCCACCTGGAAAATGAAATACCTGCTCTACCTATCTCACAGCACGGTTGCAGAAATTAATCTCGACCTGCACAGGAATGTGCTCTAAATATTAAGGAGGGATAGAACTGTGTCCTAAACTATGCTCTTGATAAAGTCCCTTCACTTCCTCCTGCTCTTTCCAATGAAGTTCCCATTCCTTTGACCTACTGAGGTCCACAACCTTTGAGTCCTCAATCCCCCCTTCTCTCTTACATCCTGTATGAAATCTGGTAGGAAATCTGGTCTCTAACTTAAAATACACAAAGAGTTCCATTTCTTCACTTTTACCACCCCGATCCAAGTCATCACCATTTCCTGTCTAGATTACTAAAAGAGCTCCCAACTAGTTTCTTTGTTTCAAGCCCTTGTTTCCGTCTGTTCTTCACCTCACGGCCAGACTTCTTAGAATGTGTGTCGAATCATGTCAGTCCCCTGCACATCCTTCCTAGGACCTCCCGTTTCACTGAGTAAAAGCCAGGTTCTTAGAGTATAAGGCTCTACGTGATTTATGCCCCCTTTCATCTGTTTCCTCTACCTGAAACCCTCTTCCTCACCTGCCTTGCTTCCTTCCCCCCAGCCTCCTGCAGGTCTTGGCTCCAGGGTCTCTATTACGGAGGCCTTCCGTGGCCGCCATGTTTAAATCGCAGCAGGCCTCCCACATCCACGCACACACATGTGCTCCCTAGCCCTCTTTTTTGTTATTTTTTTACCTCGGCACTTATCTCTACTCATCTTATTGATGCTTTCCACAGGGGCGAAAAATATTTTTCATAAAAGGGGAAGAGCCTTCATTCAAAGGCTATCTCAATTTGAATGAAAAAAAAATAATCAAGAAGATGAAAAAGACATCCAAAGTATCTGACTGGGATTTTAGAGAAGCCATATAAAAAAGGTTTGACATGTAATAATGAACATTCTTAAAACAAATGAAGAAACAAAAAAGTCAACACCAAAGACGCAGAAGACATAGAGAACCAAGTGGAAATGTCAGAACTGAAAATATGCTAACTAAAATAAAAAATGTAATGATTGAGAACTCAACGGAAAAATGGAACAGAGAAAGTAATCAGTTAACTTGAAGACAGAATAATAGAAATTGCCTAATCTAAAAAACAGAGAAAATAAACAGAAAAATAAATAAAAAGAATAGAACTTTGGGGACTTTTGGGAATATAACAACACTCCATTAAACAACAGCAGAATATATGTTCTTTTCAAATGCCCGTGGGATATATACTGAGCTAGACCATATCTTGGGACATAAAACACATCTCAACAAATTTAAATGAATTGAGATCATACAGAATGGGTTTTCTGACAAAAATGTAATCAAACTAAAAATCAATAACAGAAAAATAACAGGAAAATTCCTTGGAAACTAAATAACATCCCTAAAACAATCCAAGTATCAAAGAAGTCTCAAGGAAAAAAAATACTGAACTGAATCAAATGAAAACATAATGTATCAAAACAGGTGGGACACAGACAAAACAGTGCTGAGAGGGGAATTTAAAGCACTAAAAGTTTATATTAGATAAGATGAAAAGCCTCAAGATCATAATCTAAGCTTCCCCATCAAAAACAAACAAAATCAAAACAAGTTCAAGCAAGCAGACAAAAGAAAATAATAAAATTAAGAACAGAAATAAATGAAATAGAAAACAAAAGCAATAGATAAAAATCAATGAAACAAAGAACTAATTCTTCGAAAAGATCAATAAAATTGACAAACATCTGGCAAAACTGACAAAGAAAAAAGTTACCAATATTAACATTGAAACAGGAGAAATCACTACAGGACATGCAGACATCAAAAGGATAGTAAATTAGTTTTAAAAACAACAGTGCACACATAAATTTGACAATTCAGGTGGAATTGACCAATTGCTTGCAAAATACAAACCACCACAACTCCCCATAAAATAGATATTTGAATAGCCCTGTAATTACAAAAGAAATTTAACTTGTCATTTAAAAACTCCCAAAATAGAACAGTCTTAAATTCTGGTCTCACCAGAGAATTCTACCAAATGTTTACAGTATTAACACCAATTAAACAGTCTCTTTCTGAAAATAGAAGAGAGAATGCTTCCCAATTCCTTAGGTGCTGGTACCAAAATTACTCAAAGACAATACAAAAAGAGAAAACTATAGACCAAAGTCTCTCACATAGATGCAAAAATCTTTAGCAAAATATTAGCAAATAGAATTTGACAATATATGAAAAGAATTATATACTATGATTACATGGTATTTACTGCAGGGATGCAAGTCTAGCTCAATATTCAAAATTCAATCATTCACTATAATACACCAAATTAACAAGTAAAGAAATATCACATGATCATCTTAAATGATACAAAAAAATTAACAAAATTCAACCTCTAGTCGTGATAAAAAAAACTCTGAAAACTTGGAATAGAGATTTCTTCAACTTCGCATAGAGTATCTAACAAAAAACCCCTATAGTTTACATAATTAATGGTAAAACACTAAACGCTTTCCACCCAAGATGGAGATAAAAGAAGGATGTCCTCTCACACCTCTCTTGTTCAACATAGTTCTGAAAGTTCTAGCCAGCAAAATAAGACATGGAAAGGTAATAAAATGCATATAGGTTGAAAAGGAAGAAATGAAACTATCCCTATTGTCATATGACATGAGTGTCTACACAGAAAATTCAAGGAATCTACATAAAAATTCCTATTATTAAGAAGTAAATCTAGCAAGGTTGCAAGATACATAACTATATATAAAAATCAACTGCATTTCGGGGCATCTGGATGGCTCAGTTGGTTAAGCCTCCAACTCTTGGTTTTGGCTCAGGTCATGATCTCACAGTTCATGAGATTGAGCCCCGTTTCAGGCTCTGTGCTGACAGCATGGAGCCTGCTTGGGATTCTCTCTCCCCACCCCCCTCCTTCCGTGAATGTGCTCTCTCACTCTCAAAAATAAATAAACTTAAAAAAATTTAAAAAAGTCAACTGCATTTCTTTACTTACAGTGAACTCATGAAAATTGAAATTAAAAACCCAATACCATGTATAATCACTCAAAAAGAAAAACATGTATATATAAATCTAACAAGAATTTGTATGCTAAAAACTACAAAACACTTAAGAAAGAAATCAAAGAAGATATAAATAGCTAGAGATTAAAAGACTCCAGACAGTAAATATCCAATTTTCTCCAATTGATACAGTTTAACATAATTCCTATCAAAATTTCAACAAGATTTTTTGCAGATACACACATGATTATTCTAAAATTTATACATAAAGGCAAAGGAACTAGATTGGCTAAAAATTTTTGAAAAAGGATAGGACAGTGGGAAGAATCACTCTAGTTGACTGAAAAAAAAATAGAGGAACGCCTGGATGGCTCAGTCCGGTGAGCGTCCGACTCTTGATTTTGGCTCAGGTCATGATCACACGGTCATGGGATCAAATCCCACATCAAACTTTGAGCTGAATGTGGACCCTGCTTAAGACTCTCTCTCTCTCCCTCTCTCTCTCTCCCTCTACTCCCTCCCATTCACCATTTGCATGCATGCAGTCTCTCTCCAAAAAAGTTAAATTTAAATTTAAAAATAGTGCTTGAAAAACTGGCTATCCATAGGCAAAAAAACAAAAAAACAAAAAAACAAAACAACTTTAACCTAAACCTCACAGTTTACAAAAATAAACTCAAAATGGGTCATAGATTTAAATGTAAAACATAAAATTTTAAAATTTTTAGAAGAAAACATGGGATAAAATATTTAGAATAGGGCTTGGTGAAGAGTTTTAAAAAATAACCTAAAAAGCATAATCCATAAAAAATAGCAACAATAAATTGGACTTTATCAGAATTAAAATTTGCTCTGTGAATAACTATTAAGAAGATGAAAGACAAGCACAGATACAAAGAAAATATTTGTAAACCACCTATCTGAAAATGAATCACACACAGGTTATATAAAGGAGTCTCAAACTCAATGGTAAAAAAAAAAAAAAATCCAATTAGAAAATAGGCCAAAGGCATGAAGAAAGGATTTACTGTAGAGGACATGCAGATGGCAAATAAGTGTATGAATATTTCAACATCGCTGGCCAAGGAAATGCAAATTAAGACCATGATGAGATAGCTCTACAAACTTTTTAGAATAGCTAAAATTAAAAACAGTGAGAATACCAAATGCTAGTAAAAAGTACGGAGAGATTAGATCTCTCATATATTACTGGTAGGAAATGTAAAAAGGTGTACAAGCACTCTGGAAAATAATTTGGCTGTTTCTTTAAACTCTGAACATAAACCTATCCTATCACCCAACAGTTGGACTCCTGGGCATTTATCCCAGATAAAAACTAGGTTCACACAAAAACGTATACCTGACTCTTCACAGTAGCCTTACTTATAACAGTCAAAAACCAAAAGGTCCTACAATTGGTGAACAGTTCGACAAATTGTGGTACAACCAGACCCAGGATAAACAGGGACGAACTACTGATATATAGAACAATTTCAATGGATCTCAGGAGTATTATGCTGAGTGAAAAGAGCCAATCTCGAAAGGTCAAATATTGTGTGATTCTCAAAATCACATTCTCGAAATCATATAGTCAAAATGAGAAAGTTAGAGAGAGAAAAAATAGATTAGTAGTTGCCAGGTATTAGGGATGATGGGGGAACAGGAGGAGAAGGGTGTGGTCCTAAATGAGTAGTGGCCGATTGGGACTGTGGTCACATAAATACGCGCATGTGATAAAACGGTAGAGAACTACACACACACCTCATATCAAGGTCAAGTTCCCGGTTTTCAGGAGGGTACATGGGACCTTCTCTATACTACTTTTGCAACTTCCTATAAATCTATACTGATTTCAAAGTAAAAAGTTAAATAAAAAAGCAATCATTCAAGAAATGAAAACTGGATTATCCACACACAAAATAACGAAGTTGGACCCCTACCCACTACGAAATGAAGTCCAAATGGATCAAAGACCTAAATGTAAGACCTTAAACTATAAAACTCTGAAGAAAATATAGGGTAAGAGCTGTAAGACAATGGATTTGGCAATGATTGCTTTGACACGACAACAAAGGCACAGACGACAAAAGAAAAAAATAGACAAGTTAGACTTCATGAAAAAATTGTGTGCATCAAAAGACAACGTCAACTAGGAAAAAGGCAAACCACGAAATGGGGGAATGTATTTGCGAGTCACATATCTGATGAGGGATAACAGAATATATAGAGAACTCCTAAAACTTAACAAAAAACAATCCAATTCGAACTCGGAATTGAATAGATATTTCTTTAAAGAAACACCCATCGGGATGTCTATAATAAAAACAAAACAAAACAGGAAATCGGTGTTGGCACAGATGTGGCAAAATTGGAACCATTGTCCACTGTCAGTGGAAAGAGAAAATGGTATAGTTGCTATGGAAAACAGCATGTTGGTTCCTCAAAAAATTAAAAATAGAATTATCATATGATCCCAGCAATTCTACCTCCGTGTATAACCTCAAAAGAACTGAAATCAGGGACTCAAAGAGTTGTTTGTATACCCATGTTCATAGCAGAATTATTCACAATAGCTAAAAAGTGAAATCAACCCAAGTAACCACTGACAGAAATTTGAAAGGATAAGCGAAATGTGGCATACACACACAATGGTATATTATTTACTCAGCCTTAAAAAGGAAGGAAATTCTGACACATGCCACAACATGGATAAACCTTGAGGACATCACGCTAAGTGAAACAGGCCGGTCACAAAAGAAAATGCTGTAGGAGCAGCCTTACGTGAGATACTTAGAGCAGTCACAATCACAGAGACAGAAAGTGAAAATGGTGGTTTGTCGGGGGCTCGGGGAGCTGAGAACAGGGAGTTACTGTTTAAAGGGTGCAGAGTTTCAGTTTTACAGGATGAAAAGAGCTATGGGAGATGAATGGGGCGATGGCTGCGCAACATTACGAATATAGTTAATACCACTGAACTATACTCTTAAAAATGGTTAAGATGGTAGATTTTGTTTTATATATATATATACATATATATATACTGGAAACAATACAGTGATTTTATTGTAACAATCATGAAGAAAGGAAAAAATCCTAATATTAGATGACTCAGGTACTTGCGGCTTGGGATAAAATTTCCAGTGTCAGCACCATACATGGGACCATATTTTATTATATATGGAAATAAAGAGGATATATTCTATTTAATAAGTAAGCCGTGATGATCACTCAAAAAGCAGTTTTATTAATGACAAAGATCTTCTTGTCAAAAATGTTACTGAAAAGTTTTAATAAATTCTTTTAAGAAGTATGAAGCAGAAAAGACCAATACAGTATTTCATTAACCCATTTGACAAATACATCCTGAGTTACCTCTCATATTGCTGGCATTGTTCTAGGCTCTGGGGTTACAGCTAAAAACGAGACAAACAAAAATAGCTTCCTGCACGAAGCTTATAAACAGACACATTATTTTATAAAAAGCATAATATCAAGAAGTATATTTTTAGTCCAAATTAAGCACATTGTTAATTAAAATTTTAGTTCAAATTTAACTACTCTAAAGCCATAAATGTTTACATATTAAGTCGGATAAAAAGTTTTTAAAATCATTTCGGTGGGAAAACTAAGATTGTGTTAAGATTGCATTGTACTTAATAAGCACACACCACATATAGTTTGAAATATTGAAGGAGTTGTAAATTTATATTTGAGCTATATGATTTTAAAAATTCACATTCCATTGTTACTTCAGCAAAGTACCTAGGAAATAATACTGTTCTTTAGATATCCTCTGCCTACATACAAACCCTCGGGACCAGCGCTATTAGGTTTTACTATATAACACAGTTCGCAAGTTAAGGTACAGAGTTTCTGTTTGATCGTGTTTCCAAATGTAAGGGAGCTAGTGACCGGCATACGCTTTTTCCCAAGTTATCTCCGACAGCGTTCTCCCACCCACGGGCACACTATGCGGCCACAGGGGGATGTGCTAACCTAAACTGGAGTTACCTCTACCCTGCCGCCTTTGTCCTCTTCACAACCAATCCCTCAAACCAGCACTAGCATCTCGTTTCTTCACGAACCCGAGTTTTCTAAAAGCCAGGCTTCCTCCACCCTAGGGAAGGTGAATGTTCTCATCCTGCCACCCTAAAGAGTCCTCCACCGTCTTCACTGTACTTAGGTCCATCACTGGGGTGTGCAGTGGGGACCGCAAAACAAGAAGAAAAATATAATTAATGTCTGGAACTATTATATCTGCAGATGAAAAAGTACTTGACAATAAGGTTTTGATTCCTTGATTTTGTTTTTGTTTGAAATCATATAAGGTATGGAGCAAAAGATAAGGGAATTATTAAATTTTACTTCTATCCTTTCTCCCCCAATTTTGTCTATTCAAATTTTCACCTTACAGCCAATTTATTTAAAAAATAACTCATTTTTCCCATTCATGATATGAGCTGCTTCCTTATAGTACTTAGAATTTGCATCTATTGACTTAGAATAAAACTCATAATTAGAGAAGGTATAAAAATGGCATTAACAATGAAAAAGTCATATTTATAAATATTCAATGTATTTAAACCTAAAACATAAAATTGATTAAGTCTGTAATAAATAAATAAAGGCCTCCAATTTTCCAAATAGATACCACATTTTTTGCATAGACTCCCAGAACGATGATATTTATTTTTAAGCAATCACCCTCTCCATATTTCCCTTCTAACACACTGTCTTAATAAGACCGCCACACCTTACGGTCCGGCCCTCGGAGGGCACTGCACAGTCTCAGCAGCAGAGCAGATTTCTTGAGGGCAGATTAGCAATTAGGTCATGAAAAACAGGCAGCATAAAATAGCTACTGCTAATCTACATGAGAAGCATTTACTCAATTAAGCAGATGGAAATGTTATTATGAACTCGGTACTCCAATGATGGTCTTTAAAATTAAGAAGGATAGGGGCAAATGAAATGCACACTGGGGGATTTGGGGCCTTTATATATTAATTCTAAAGTATACAATGCAGAACACTGTAATGAAGTTAACAAAATTAATTAAAAGATTCTTTGCATGTAACCATTAGAGACTACATTAAAAAATACATGACAGTTTCTGACATTATTAATAATGTGACTGTTCCTTAACATTCTTAATGTCGATACCATCGCCTTTCCCTAATATACCACTGATATCAAAACACATGAGCGTCAGAAGTCTTACTACGCAGGCTGGCAGGACTATGGTTTTTAATGTGCTTTCTGGCATTTACTTTTTCCATTTTGAGTTTCGATAACTGATAAGCTAGTGATGAATTTTCAAACTTTTTAAAAGATTACTATATAGTTTTACTAGCAGACAGAGTTTTCGGATATTGATGTATGTGAAAATGTGTTTCTTTACATCATCTTTTTATTAGACAATAACAAAAAAATAAAAAAGAATTATTAGTCTTTGAAAATCTCCAACAAACTCTTAGGACAAAAATCTTCGAGTGACTTTGGGAAAAGGGTCACAATCTTTAAAAGGAATTTTTACGTTGTGATAAAATATCTTACATTGTGATAAATATTTTATGTCTACTTCCTATTTTCGGAGTTGCAGTGTATAAACTTAACCAATTATTATTACAGAATTCTAATATAGATGCCAAAATTATAACAATTAAGTGGTTTGTTACAAAATTGATTAAATCTGCAATAAATAAATAAGGGCCTCCAATTTTCCAAATAGATACCACATTTTTTGCTACATAAAAATAACCTATGCCTATGAAAGCTATAAAATGTATATTCACATTGACTCTAAATATTACACTTAGAGTTTCAGTTATTTATTGATTTATTCAACATAATTAAAACTTCTCAACAATCATTATAACATAAACTTCTGTTTCAATCTTCGGTTTAATCTAACAATAATAATCATTTGCCCACTCTTCCTCCCCAACGCGTACCTTCATCTGTAATCTTCTATCATCCTCAACTCTTTCTTAACAGAAATCTACTTTTTAAACAACGATATACTTGGCTTGAAAATTACATAGTATGTATAGTTGTTGAAACTTCTTTTTTAAGTTTATTTATTTGAGAGAGACAGAGACAGCATGAGTGGGGAAAGGGGAGAGGGAGAGGGAGAGGGAGAGGGAGAGGGAGAGAGAGAACCTCAAGCAGGCTCCACACTGTCAGTGCAGAGCTCGAAGTGGGGCTTGAACTCACGAAACCGTGAGATCATGACCTGAGCTGAAACCGAGTCTGACACTTAATGAACTGAGTCACGCGGGTGCCCTGAAACTTTTTAGGATAAATTATGTGCTCCTTGAAACAGAGTTCTACACAGGATAGGTGCTCATTAACATCCATGGTATTACATGAATTCATACATTCATCCAATATATCCGTTTACTGTGTGCCAAGACACTGGAGTCAATGCTGCAGACATAAAGATAAAAGAGAAACAGCCCCTGTTCTAAAGCTGCCCAGACGCCTGAAGGATTGTGGTAGGGAGAAAAATGGACCCTTCGAGATGTCCACATTCTACTCCCAGAGCCTGGCCATATTTTACCGTAAATGGCAAAAGGGATTTGCAGATATGATTCAGACTGAGCACCCTGAGCAGGGAGATTATCCTGATTTATCCAAATTGGCCCAGTCTCATCACATGGGTGCTGAAAAGCAGAGACCTTTTCCCAGTTACAGTCAGAGAAAGATGTGATTCCAGAAGCAAAGTCAGACACCACACTGCTGCCTTTGCCGCAGTCGGTTAAGCCTCGGACTCTCGATTTCACCTCAGGTCATGATCTCGTGGTTCGTGAGTTGGAGTCTCGTGAAGGGATGCAGACAGTGTGGAGCCTGCTGGGGATTCTCCGCGCACACGCGCGCACGTTCTCTCTCTCAAAATAATTTTTTTAATGTTTATTTATTTTTGAGAGAGAGAGAGAGAGAATATGCGAGCAGGGGAGGGGCAGAGAGAGAGAGGGAGACAGAGCTCCGAACTGTCAGCACAGAGCCCGATGCGGGGCTCCACCTCATGAACGGTGAGATCATGACCTGAGCTGAAGTTGGATGCTTAACTGACTGAGCCGCCCAGGTGCCCCAATAAATAAACTTAAAAAAAAATAAGGCAAAGTAAAGGGAAGAGGGGATATGTGTAGGAAAGATGTAGATATGGCAGAATTAGACAAAAAGACCAGGGCCGGGGAAATGCCATCTTTAATTGTATGTTCAACTTCTAGACCTCAGCACACTGATAGTTTAGCCCGCGGTTTTCATGTTTTATACCGATACACCGGTTAACGATGAAACGAAGACTTTCAAAACAAAAGTCGTTGATATTTTCAGGTTTCCCACTTACTACTGTTTTCCAGCAAGTTGAATGATCAACTGGACAGATGTGGCACTAAATATCGATGGCAGTTACAACACTGGAGTACGTCAGGACTTCTGGATTTTGGAGGCCTCCTAGATTTGACAAACTATATGACCTCGTGTGGATTTTATCCCCTCTTTGATACTGAACTGTGGGTGGTTCGGCAACAACTAATATAGTGTTTTCCACATATAATACACTAAGGAAGTAACTGTATTTAGAGAATGGTAAAGAAAGCATAGAAAATTTAATTACTGTTGGCTTTTTAAGAGAAAATCCAAATTTAAATAATCAGTCTTAGATGATATTGTTAACGCAGTAAGACAATGTTTAAAACTCACTTTGAAGTGTTTCAAGTTCAGCTCTATTCAATGCATCTTCCTTTTTCTTCAATCTTGTTTCTTTATATTTAGCATAAAACTCCCCAGCATCCTTTAAAAAGAAGTTACAAAGAAATTAACATAAAAATCACTTTGCTGTGATACTATTTTCCACATAACTTCATTTTAAAGCAGTATATTCATTTAACAAATAGTCTTCCTTTTGGTTTATGTTTTTAAACTTTATGGTGAACAGCAGAAAATGAATACATGTTTCTCTCTGATTTTTCTCTCTTAGAGAGCTTATTTATGAAGGCCAGAACCGGCATGAGTATAAATCTAAGGAGAATCTTTTCTCTCAGATATGGAAGGGAGGACTCCTCTTTCTGTTTCTACCACTGTATATGTTCTCAACATTGTGCTGCTACTCCACAGACAAAGAGCAGAAAGACACACTCGCTGAATCAAATTGGTACAGTGAATCATATTACTGTGACTAACAAAGCACTACTTTCATATTCATCCCTTTGTTCTAAAAGATTTTCAAAATCATCATATGCAAATCTGATTAAGAAACCTATCTGACCCTGTCAATACAAGTCAAGTTGTCATTCCTCCTTCCACCGCACTTAGAGATCAGTTTCTGTCGTGGAGATGTGAGGACTGAGGACACATACTGAGGTGTCAAAATGCAGTGGCTGAAGTGTCAAGGAGTGGCACACAGGTAAGACTAGCAGAGTACTGAAAAAAGATTAGGCCTGCAATAATCACCAACATGGAGATAAACGAGTTGATGCCCCAAGATTATGAAGATCCTGACAACGAGAAAAACAGAATAGGTAATTTTCCACTACCTCCTGACTTAAACTTCATCCATCAGGTAGCAATACTACTTGTAACTGCCAGGCTGCATCGTGCTGGTATGTCTTTGCATACGCTTTGCCCCCTAACTAGAATATTTTGCTCACCTGTCATTATTCTGATGAACTCCTGTTCACCCCTGAACACTGTTCAAGCTTCGCCTCCCTTTGCAAGGTTTTCTGACCTTCCGTGGCAGAGGAATCCTGTATACTGCTTCTGTGTTTAGGCACACTTCTAGGATTGCTGGTATCATGCTATATTCTCTCCTTAGAAAATGAGAACTTTGAGATAGGGGTACTTTCATGCCCAGAGCACAGCATCTGGTAGAAAGCAGGTACATAATAAATATTCATTGAACTGAACTAGATCAAAATATAGGAGAAATATTGTAAAGAAAGAAATGAAAGGGCTTGTATGTGGCATAAGAAAAAGAGCGGTGTCAAGGATAACTCTAGGGTAACATTCCAAGATTTTAAGATTCCTAGGGCAGATAAACCATAGACTCAACTGAGAGGGTTTTATTTTTGAAGGAAATAAAGAACAAAATCAATTCTTGGCTCTATCTCGATTCAAAGGGAAATGCATGAACATGAACACTTAAACCCTAGAATGGAATTTTCTCTTTCCATCTGTGACTGTGCAGGAGTTAAAGCTTTTCTTAGAGTCTATATCTCTTGGGGTTATATCAGAATTCTTCCATCTGACAATGAATTAGGTAAATAATAGGCATTCCTAAAATCACTGGATCCGTATAATAAAGATATATCTCTTATATGTTTCTTTCTTCCTTTTTTTATGTTCTGACCTCATTTCTACCAGGAGGACTCCACAAACACTGGGTCTGCTTAATAATGGTGTAACTTGAAGGGCACAGAGAGTCGTGCATCCAACATACTCTTCCTCCCAGCCCGTATATACTTTAAAATACAACAGGGTTTGGGGCTAAGGATTTATAGCCCTTAACATTCCCTGCACCCTTAAAAAAACTCGACCCTGGAACACTATTATTTTCTTTAAGCCCTATCAGTCATTCGTTCCTTGACATGAATGAATGAGAGAATGAGCTTATTAGATTCTTTTCAGGCAATAGTTTTGAATAGTAGGAAAAAGGTCAAGAAGGCACTGGGCCCTTGAAGGGAGTAAGGAAGGTGGCACCACACAAGAAAAAGGGGGCACAGATAAGTTATCTATGAGATGTGAGAGAAGGTAGGTTGAAATCAAACATCATAGTATAGTATAGTAAGAGAAAATACAGTGATTACAAGGACGGATTTTGGAGCCAGACATGACCTGAATTAAGGTCTCAGTTCTGCGTTCTTTCAGCCTAAACAGGATTCAGCAATTTACTTCACTTAGTTTTGCGTGAATTATCTCATTCATAAATGGGGGCGACCACAGGGCTATTGGGAAGACTGAAGTGCTGATACAAGGCCAACACTCAGAATGACATCTTGCACATAGGCCCTGTATATGTTACCCATTTTTATTTTACCAAAAACAAAATAAAATTTTATTTTACCAAAAGCCTTATTCTCTACCAAAAAGGGTTTTTCTGCTTCAGACTTCACCAAAACTCCTGCAGAATCCTATAACTTCTTGCTTATATGGCTTTCTTCACCTGCACCCTCTCAAAACAAAAATCTTTTACTCGGTACTAGCAACCTCCTCCTAGTGGTCCTACCAAATTTGAATATTTCTCTGTTTGGTGTTTCTGCTTCCTGCTACAGTACAGAATTCCCCTAAAAATTCCTCTTTGAAATTACCCACTCGACCCCAAATCACACTAATCTGAGGATCACTATGCACTCAATCCCCTTACCCTACTCCACCTAATTCCAAGAGTTCTAACACTCTCCCTAACTGCACTCAGGGTTTGTTCTAGGCCAAGAATCCTTTCTTCCTTTTGCTCCATTTCTAAGCATTGATTTAAACGTTCCTCATCCTTTTTCTTGTCTTATCTTCCTTATATTTTCAAACTGTAATAACAACATGCCTACTCCGGAAAGGTTTATTTCTGTAAGAAACCTATGATCTCAAAGACCTTTACTGTGTTCAGCACTCTACACTGTTCCGACCCTCCTTGTGTGTAGTTTGGTGTGCCAGACTCTAAGGTGCACTGACAAACTGGAAGACTTTAAAAAGAAAGTGATCAAAGGATAGGGAAGCTTGAAATTATTTCCTAAAAGGGAGTGGAGATGAGATTAGAGATAACCTGATAAATATCATAAAATATATTAAGGGTCATTACAGGATAGAACAGTGCATTCTAGTGATGGAAGTTTTGATTTTGGATAAATATAAAGAAGAACTTTCTAATAATTAAAATTTCCTTAAAATGAAAGAGACTGATCTCAAAGGTAATATTCAAGAAGAGACCACAGGGCTATTATTTAAGGTATATTCTAAGTGAGAATCACAGATTCAAAAGGGGTTGAATAAGAATAGTTGTTTTGAAAAAAAAATAAGAATAGTTGTTTTGAAACTTTGCCCACTCCCATTCTTCATGAGTGGCTAATTCACAGCAATATAATTGTTGAGTAAAGAAAATAAACATAAAGTCTCATTTTGAGTCCAAACAAAATAAGCCCAGTTTACTTACACATAAAAAATTAGAATTTCTATATAAAGTTCTTATCTATCTTTGTGGACATTGCCTGAAACATCAGAGAAGCTTCATAAATATTCAATGAATGAATGCTTACTTTAATCAATCAGGGCTCTGGACTCCCTAGGTTTAGCTCCATAAGACTGTATTAAAACTATGGGATTTAAGGGGTTCCAAACAAGAGTTCTTATCCTCAAGGAGCTTGTACCATAATCATCAATGGACAGAACGGGCTCAGAGCTTGTCTGCATAGATAGCAAGCAGGGAACTGATCGTACACTGTAGAACTACAGCCAACTTAAAGAACTGACATGCTATGAGTTTTCTTTGTATGTAATTATAGAGCATGGCTCTTGCACAATAAGACACTAAATAGTTATATTTACTTATGCTTATTTATTGAACCACTATTATACGTGCTGTACCTGTGGGATATATGGAGATTACATGAAAAGACAAGCACTTGTCTTTAAGGCATATGTAGAAATAACTGAATGACCTAAAATTTGGAAAATAACCTATGAGAAAAGGGATTTTTGCCTTAAAAATGCTTTTTTGTTTGTTTGTTTGTTTGTATTTCCAGGGCTTAGAAGAGTAGCTGGGAGATAGTAAGCACTCAATAAATACTTGTTGAATGAATTACCTTAAGAGAGAATGAAGCTCACCCAACATTCATGTTTCCCCACATTTCCTCGTCCTCTTGAGATTAGGTGGGGTCATGGGATTAGTTCTGGATGGGCTGTGGGTGGAAATATCCTGTCACTTCACACCAAGGCACCAAAAAGCCCTCACGATCCTCCAACTCTCTACTCCTGCCATAGTGAGGGAGGAGGCCACATGCTCCAGATCGTACAGCCGGAAGACGGAAGAGGCGTCACTGTTCTAGTCCCAGAATGACTAGTTAGAGCAGAATGCCCTCTTTCCTACCAACAAGTGATAGACAAATGGCATAAACTAGAAAAATATTTTAAGCCACTAGAATTTCAGGATGATCTGTACTTTGCCATAGTATATCAGTCTATCCTTATTATAATATAAATAATAAGTGCTATGAAGTTAGAAGTTAGTACAGAGAATATACAATGGGAAGTTTTCAACTGGCCTAATCAGGAAAGACTTCCTAATGATAATGACCATTCATATAAGCCTTGGAGATATTATTTCCAAGATTACTGAGTTATGAGATGGAGAATATCCATATCAAAAGCTTTTCTTTTAACATTACTGACATATTGCATTTAAGTCATAAAATAACATTGCTGAGCTGGTACTATTTGCCATGTTTTGGTTTTCTTTTACTTCTCCATACCAGCTCTGTGCTGATGGTGTAGCGCCTACTTGGGATTCTCTCTCTGCCCCTCCCCTGATCTCTCTCTCTCTCTCAAAATTAAAAATGAAACATAAAAAAAGAAACATTTCTTCTTAAAAAAATAAAAAATAAACTTCAAAATATTAAATGATTGAAAGAAACGTAGGAAAGAAGGGGGTTGATCTAGTGATACCAGCGGCGAAATGCTACCTACCACCAGTCCTAATGGGAATACGGAACATGGAAGAGCTCTGAGAACAGGTAGCTACAAAAGAGATGAAAGAGGTTCCATTTCTTTGACTATCTGACAGCACAAATCTCTTTTGTTTGAAGCTTACATATAATCTTCGACAGAAGAAAATGTCATAATTACAATTCTGAAATCCTGCCCACAAAATATTTACTCTATATCAAGATTTGTTCTCCCATTGGCTTATACTGTAATCTCAAAATTACATATAATGTGTAATAAAATTACAATGAAGAACACAGGAAAAATTTATATTGTAGACTTTGAAAAGATTTTTTCTTTTTTTAAAATTTATTTTGAGAGACAGAGAGAGAGAGCGCGCGCGCACCAACGTGAGTTGGGGAGGAGCAGAGAAAGAGGGAGAGAGAATCCCAAACAGGCTCCGTGCTTTAAGCGCAGAGCCTGACGCGGACCGCCATCTCACAAACCGTGAAATCACGACTTGAGCTGAAATCAAGAGTTGATGCCTAACCGACTGAGCCACCAAGGCGCCCCTAAATTGTAGACTTTAAAGAAGAGTCCAAAGTTTTGTACAATGAATTCACAAAAATTAATAAAATAAAAATAAAACAAAAAAAGAGAAGTTATGCCTTCCTCTCCCTGAGTCGGTGGTATTCAAGCTACTTTTTCCACTTGGGGTAAGAAACAGAAGAGACTACAGAAGTCATCTATTCAGCCTCAACTCAAATCAAGAACCCTATAACTTACAAATAATTACAATCAGCCTAAATACTCTGATAGGGACTTGTAAGATCAGACAGCTCATTCGCTCACTGCAAAGTAGCTATCCATCTAGTTATTCCACTATTGGGAAAAGTTATCTTTCTCAGCTTTTATATTTCTCATATTTTAATATTTATTCTCATCTGCTTTATGTTTCATTTCTACCATTCACTAGTTATGCCACTTTGAGCAAACTGCCTCACCAAGCTAAAACTACCTTTTATCTATAAAAGATGGAATCAATGAGATGATATATCTCTAACATCCTACCTAACATTTTGTGTGTTTTTTTTTTAATCTTTTTTACATTTAGCAATAACCTACAAAACTCTATGTTCTGCTTTGGAACTCCGAGTACTCGCCTCTTATGCTCCCCTTTCAGAGGACAGAAGGAATGGAATCTTTGTCTTCTGTGGTGAGGTCTTTCCAATCTTCCTTTCTCTCCCTGTCCTTCTGTAGCCGTAGAGTTCCAGTCTTACGAAAATTCTGACGGACTTTTCCATCCCTTTTAATTTGTTTACATACTTCCTATGTAAAGTTTGTAAAGTTTTTTTTTTTGTTTGTTTGTTTTTTTTTAAAGTTCTTAGAGTACTAAAAGTAAGCTTTTTCGTCCCTTGGAGAATCTGTGTTTAACTCTGAGTAGAACAGGCAACTCGGCTTGCTACAATCGCCTCAAAGCCTTTTAGGAGCTTTTTTCTGCTGCTAATTAGCTGTGAATGTTTTGTTTATTTGGTTTCTGACAGAGTCCCAGCAAGCAGAAGCAAAGGGGCTAGAAAAGAAGGGCCTGACTGTACAGAGCGTGACCTGCAGGCTTGACCACTGGAGAAGCTTCTTGGGAGGGAGGATGCCTCCATTTACAGATAGTTCTGTAGAGTAGAATATTCCCTTTACTCTCTTAGGCAACTTTTTATTTTTTAAGGTAAAAGCCACAGCATTACAGAGAAGATTCCTCTATTTTTGTCAGACACTGCTCCTAGGCAACCTATGAATCCTGATGGGGGTGGGGCTATGCATGCTGGAAATTTCCTACAATAATTTTTAGTTTAACTGTGTTCACACAAGATCAGCTTGGTAGTGAGAAAAGATGGAGCTAGGACTTAACGACGGGAAAAATTTACAACTGTGGGCAATGCACACATAAAGGAGTTTTATATTTTATAAATTACGTAACTGAGAAATGGAACATAGCAGGTAAAGAGAAATTTGGTGAATTCCCTCAGAATCAAACCAACTATCAAGCAAATGAATTCTCAGTGCCTAAGACCTTTTTCATCTTAGAAAGTATAGAGAACAACAACAACGAAAAGGAAGTACAGAGAACTATGGACTGGTAATTACTTAGAATATTTGGCACTTACTGATTTTATATATGAGAAATCAAATAGTACTACCAATCTAAATTACTATGGGTCCAAATATATATGACTCCAACAAAGACAGGCAGTGACAAAAATAAACTAAGTTTAAAGGTTAAACTGGAAATATGCACATTGAACATTTCGTCAATTGTTTGCTACTTTTGCAGTTACGAGTATGTTTCAGAACATATATGATAAATCAAAAAAATATCCAAAAGGGGCATTTTGGAGGCTAGAAAAACTTCTGGGTATTATAGGCTGAAATTAGCTAATACAGACGACTGGTTTAGTCATATTCTAAGAGAATGTGTATTCCCTTCAAAACTACCATGAGAAGAGAAACAGGCTGGTAAGATACAAGTGTCACTAGGGCTAAACTTTCAATGTTAAAATTAAATTCTAGGCTCAAAGCATTCAATGCCTCTCTTGATACAGTCCAAGTTCTCTATTATATTCTAATTCATATTCCATGTCTTCTGTTGACCATTCCACTTGCTGTCCGTACTATCCAGACACGTTTTCTCAAGTTTCCCCAACTGCTCTGCAAATAGTCATGCACGTTACTCTTCTCCAATGTTCTCTCCTCGCTCTCTGCACATTAACCTCCCTTCTCCTCATCAATTTACAAACACTCCACACTTTCCACTTTGGTTTTTCATTTGACTTTTTACTCTCCTGCACGTGTGGGCTACGTGAATGAATGAGGCATACATTTGGCTAAACATAGTGATGTCCACACACCTTTCCTTGGATATTTTCTAGTCTGGGAAGTGTTTGATATTAATTTAATATTATCGAATATTTCATGTGTGTCAAGTATAATAGTTTTTAGTTCTTCTCTCTCATGCTTCTAATCTACCAATTCTTGTAATTTTCCCATTATCTAGAACTGCCACTTTTCCAACTCCTACTGGATAACCATGTATGTATATGAAGTACAATAAAGGAACGGGTATTTGGAGGAGAAAGGTGGAGACGAAGAGCTGTTGATGGGACAAGGGTAAGACGTGAGTACAGATCTGGCCAGCACAAAGGCCATCTGCGGGAAGTCTCTCAGTCTCCCGCTTTCAGTTTGGACCCTCCTTGTTAACCAGACAGCTACATACTTACACGGAATACTTGCAGATCAGTTTTAATGAATTTCATGAAATTCAAGGGATTCACACACAGAAGTAAAATTCTCTTAACTGACATCTGCTTAACTAACTTATCGCATGCTTCTAGGAGCTAGATGTGTTAGCTCTTAATCAGTCTGTGTCAATGATACTTGTGTAATTATAGGATTCAATTTAAAATTTTATATTAAAAAAAGGAAAGTGATTAGAAAAAGAGAGCTGCTTCTATGAAAACGAAGTAGATGCTTTGGAAAGCTCAATAGAAGAGTTGCTAAAAATGCTGTCAACTAGATATGTTAGTCAATTATGAATGAGCAGGGGAGTCATGAACTCTGTAAGGATTATGCAATGGCATTGCTTGGGAAGAGTCTCATTTAACTCTTCTTTAAGAGATCAACTGGAAGTGTGTCCTTAAAGAAACCAAAATTACAGCTATGGTATATGCGAGAAAAGATGAAACAATGGCCCTGTATCACAAGAGTGGCGAATAAATAAAGGTAAAGGACACGCTTAAAATGTTTAACGTCACGTGCGTCGTTTTGTGTACTTAGCACTCTAGCCGGGCTCTTCTCTGACCACTGTACCAATTACCAATCTAGGTGGCTTCAGGTAAGGAGGCTCCTTCTAAATTTCACAAACACCTTATTGAAGACCTCCTAGAACTATCACATCAAAACTTCAGTACCGTGGATAAGGCATATGTATTCACGTTACACAATTTTATGGATGATAAATTAATACAAAGTTACAGCAGACTGAAGAAAACAAAGCAGACAAAAGTCTAATCCTAACAGCAACTATTCAGTATTGCTTTGCTGATGTTTTCTACGGTGACCGATCTGTAATACGTTCACTTTTACGGTTTGTGTCAGAGTCTGCTATACACATTATTTTGTTAGTGAACATGAAGAAAACATATCTTATGTCCTCAAAACAGAATTAAAATACCAACTATTTGCTTAAAAAAAAAAAGAAACACTGTCTTATTTTTCTTCTTGGAATGAAATTATCAGAAAGAAATAATTAGAACAAAATTAAAAGTCAGATTTAGGAATGTCTTAAAAATCTAATGCTTAGCACCTCAAAACTGAAAGCAACAGGTACCAAGTAAAAACTTTAAAACTCAAACTGATCCAACAGTTTAAGAAAGCAGAGTTTCTAAAGAGACTAAATATTTTTTGTAAAACTCCTAATTTCTGTAACTTTTAAAAAATTTATGGTAAGGCAACACAATCTGTTAGGTCTAGACACTACAGGCAGATAATTTAAAATAATAACTTTTAAATCTAAGCCATGTTAATATATCGGTTCTAGTTTTGCAAATTGCTCTGCATACCAACCAGGATTTATGGTAATTTTGCCAAATAAACATCGTTTCAAATGACTTAGCTCACAATTACGAAGAAGCATTTTGGACTGACATTTTATGTGATACTCTATTTACTCCACCTCATGATTATAAAATGCAACTACACTCTGGTTTGCCTATTGTAGATTCTAAAGCAAAATAAACCAAAACATCAAAAAAAAAATCACTCTTAAAAAAAAAAAGAAAATACATGGCCTAAAATATTTTTTGGTTACATCTTCTCATACATAGTGGTATGACAAATACACTTTACCTCTCTCTCTTATTAAGACTTACTTACATAGCATACAAGGATTGTGGGTTTTTATGCAAATAAACAAGAAAATATGCTAAATAACTTATAAACAAAAGCTTTTAGGTTACCAAAATACTCCAATGTTCTCTATTAACTATAGACAAATACATGATTCTGTAAGCGATAACTATTAGGATCAACTGTTTTGATGGAAGATTGGTAAATAATTTCTCAAAGACTACAAAGAAACACACTAGTGATTTTTATTTCATTTTCCCTTCTAACATAAAATTTTTGTTATAAGAGGAAAAAAGAATAAAATGCAGAAGTTGGAGTCACTCATTTCCTTAAATGATTAGGAAAAACAGCTCTGATAGTGAAAAACGGGTAGAACTGGGTAGGAATCGTCTGGTTCTCTGGTTTTTTCTAAACATTTATTTTCTGAAATGAAACATTTCCTACTCAAAATTACAACTTAAAAGAACCTCAAAGTTTTTATATCCAAACTATTACATATACTTTTAAATGTTATGTTTATGTGTTCAGAATTTTCTAACCAAATGCAATAATTAAAATTAGCAAAGCAATAATTTAATAAAATATGCTTTGGTATGCTCAGTATTTTTTAAAAAACAAGAGAAATTGCCATAGAAATTGCACACCCACATTCTATTGTTTGATCAAGACTGACTAGCAACAGAAACTGATTACCAATATAAGACAAAGTATCTCACTCTTAACGTTGCAAATAAAATGGAAACCAATATATATATATTTTTATAATTGTGCAAATGTTCATGCAAGTTTTTTTCCCCCCACACTGTGTACTTAAATGCTCTTAAAATAATGGTGACAGGCTATTTGGGTCCTGTTCTTTTTTTCTGGATACACCTTAAATGATTACAGTGAATTAAGCTTTTATTGTTCTTATACCTGTCCTAACGATACTATTTTTTTTCCTTTTTCTAATGTGTTAGAATTCTAAGGTGTTCTAAAAACAGGGTAAGAGGCAGTTATAGGGATGGACACCTAAATAATTTTAGAACTATTCTAAACAGGTTTATACTTATGTCAATTCAATCAGCATTATAAAACATCCATTGTCTATCAGTACTCAGATAGCAGACATGGGCATAAATTATTTCATGAATAATTAAAATGAAAGCATCTAATATTATATGAAAGAGGTACACTTTACCTGGATTAGATGAGGCAATGCTTTTAGTGTAAGACAAAACCAAATTCCCAGCTTGCATGGAAGCAAATCATGCCACTGTGGTTTCATCAGTAATCTAAAAGGGAAAACAACAGAACCAAAAACAAAGAAGTAAAATACAGAAAGTTGGGAAACAAATATTTTTATGAAGATCATGAATTCTATAATGAACAAAAGTATGAAGAAATTTTTCAGTGAAATACTTATGACAGTTATCACTACATCTGATGTATTCTATCATGAAATACATTAGCTACAAGTGCAATACGCATAGCAACCAAGAAAAACTAGGCTAAGGTTTTGGGGAAGGAGGCCCCTAAACAAGTTAAAAAGATAAAGAAACAAAAGCTCTCTTTCTAACCTGGACTTTTCGTCAGTTCTGCAGAATGAATGCTTAAACCTTATGATTACTTTAGCTCTAAAAGACTAAGCACCATCAGAGTGCTCCCAAGTGCTGACAAGCAGATATGAAGACTGTAGCATAAACAAACCAATACATAAAAATTAATGTCATTTGCAGTTCACTGAAGCATTACTCACTGATGTCATCAGAACAGAAGACAGGCAGAATAGTCTCTGATCTCCATCTCACATTGATCCAGTTCCTGCCCTGCTGTGTGAACTATTTAAACCCTTTATTTCTTTTTATGAATCGATACTATAAATGGTATCTTTTTGACTGGACCGCAAATCACTGCCTTTCTGCATATTGTCACTTCTGAGCTAAACACGAAAATGCCAGATCCTTCTAGGAATACTTTATTTCTAAAGTTCAGTATAAAAATTTCGAATGACAAAAATTTGGGGGTTTGATTACTTAAATATATATTTACACTTTACAAGGGGAAAAAAACCTGTAGAGCTTTTGCCTGAGATTAGGATTTGTCTCCTAAACGATGGCCCATTACGAATCTTTTATAAACCTACTACGGATGTAAATGTTAGCAAATCTGAAATGAATATTCATATGAAGTTGAATTAAAGACGCTTTAAAACGGTTTCAAATTACAGAACATTTTTATACGCACCCACCTTTCATTTTTTTCTGAAGCACCAAGTTTTGATACATCCACACTCTTGCCGCCTGTCTTTTTTTTCTTTTCTCTCTTTTTTCTACTAAGCAGTTCATCCTTAACGTGGAAAGAATTATGGTTACAGGTTATCATTAACATGTACTCTTCAAATGTTATCAAGAGTCTTCTGTGAAGGGTAAACATTATAGAAGAACATTTATGCAAATGTATGTAGGGTCCAACATGATTAAGGAAAATCATCAATCTTTAACAATAACTGTTGCCATGGCATCCAGTCCTTAAACACACATGAAGTTCAGCACTGTCAGTCATGTGCATCTCCATAGCAATCAAAGTTTTCTAAGAAGAGAAAGCATTCAACTTACTTTTTCTCATTCATCCAACTTTAATAATGTCACTTCAAAAAGAATGAGTAAACAGATGCTAATTTATGAATACTGATAAATATGTTTGATTATCTTCAGCACATAAATAAAAATCCATGGCAGAATAAACTATGTAATGGCATGTTAAAATAAGAGAAGTGTAATTTTTTAACCAACTGATCTCTGAAATTATAAAGTTATACTCATTTCAAGTCTTATGTTTAGTTAAGACCTTTTAAAGTAAAATTCTTTACATAAAAGGTTATGACACAAAAATTGCTAAAATCATTTTTACATAAAAATATTTGTTTGGAAGGTAACAATTAAGAAAACGTGGCTCTATCTGCTAATTTTCAGCTAGATATTTGGGCCTCCACAAAATTTTATGACAAACTCAAATGCCACTTTTTTATTAAAAAAAAGAAAAAAAAATCCTTCTTTTATGTCATGGGTTCTTCTTGACTTTGAAACACATCAAACACCAAATACTGAGTATAAAGCTATTAGAATAAGGAGTACATATAGAAAAATTAAAATTTTTATCAGTTGAAAAATAAAATGTCTGAAATTCCAGATAAAATTAAGGAGGCTAGATCATTTGATTTATTACCAATACTTACCAGTTGTTTTTCCAGGTAGATTGACCAAACCACAGCATAATGACCCACTGTGAGAATAATGAACAAAAGTAATGCCAGCTCAGCATTGCTCATTTTTCTCACCCGCCTGTAGTAGAATACAGGCTGTCGCCAATCTGGAAGTCCATTGATCAGAATATCATCATACCTACAGTAGCAAATATAATAGTTTTTCATGGGGAGTTTAAAATAAAAACAAAAAAATTTATTCATACCTATATTTAAAAAGCTTAGGAAAGAGAAAAGAATTTCTCCAAAATATGTAACATTTGTGTAGATTATCAGCATTACGATGGCCTATAAATTCAAACCACTGTGTGTAGTACAATCACGGGCAACCTTCAGAAAGATACACAGTAATATACTGTGGATACATGACCTTGATTTAACAGCACCCCAAAGATGTGACTTCTGGAATGACATCTGAAGTAAAGGAGCCATATAGTCTACCTCTCTGTCAGTCTGCAGTAAAGACCCCACTACAGAAGTCAGCAACAAAAGGAAGGATTCTCAATGGAAGACGAATCAAGAGAAGAGCTCTATTTGTTACCATGAATTATATATTAATTGAACCGAATTCAGGATAAATTTTCTAGCCAGTGCTATTGTTTCCAGCCCTGTACTATGTAGTTCAGGATTGAAATATACATATTATTTTATCAAAGCTTCTTCATGACTAACATCTTTTAATTTTGTATTACTCAAATTCGTTTAAAGAATAAAATGTTTCCAAAGTAGAAAGAGATGGGAAACAACCAGTGTTTATGTTAGAGTTCTCAGTAAAACTGTTTATTTGTAAACATTTAAGAGGCAATTTCCTCATTTTTGGCTTTGCTGGAGGGAAAGAACATAACAGATAAAAGCTTTCTTAGTAATGCATTTTAAATCAGCTTTCTTTAGAATAAAATTTTAACTGAATTTAAATTTACCTGTCAGACCATTATTAAGACGAATATTTTTAAGGTTAAAAATCAGGAGTAACATTTATGATTGTAAAACTCAAAATGGTCACACACAAACACTGTATGTTCAAAACACACAACCTGTTAATCTTAATTGAACACAACTCATTAAATATTCTAATCACACTATTTCTGGAATTAAATCTTCACTGAAAGGCCTAATTTGGTGCAACACATTGACCAAAATATTTTAATTAAAAATATTCTGAGTTAGTCGCAGGCCTAATTACAGGAATAGAAATAGGGCCTATATTGTCAGGCAGGTCAGTAGAACTCAGTAGTAGGTTTTTCTCAAGTAAATTGACCGATCTAGGAATAATAGCGCAGCTGCTAAACTGCCAGTCTTGACATGTAAATCAATTTAAATGCAACAACTGCAGTAGCTACTTTGATAGTTATTAAATTGATACCTTGGAGATATGCTGGAAAAAAAATAAAGCAGAGGATTTATTACAGGCACCTTCTTTTTTCAATAGGAAAATATCAGTTACAAATTCAAAATATATTTTATTAGCAAGACTGGAAAACCTGACATTTAGATCAACTTAGGTTATTAATAATAATGGTGGATTAGAATAACTAATGTCCGAAGCAAAAGACATTAATTGGCACTAAACTCTTAAAAGGCAAATTGTGTAGTGTACAAGAGTGTACAAATTAAAATATGGTTGTATAGTAGCTGGGCCAGACAAAATTTGATGTTAAATATTCTCCTTTTTAAATATTTATAGCAATTCTTGAACACTAATATCAAGACATAATAACATGATGTAATCAAAAGCTATCATTCATGTCCTCAAAAGTTTGTTCAAATCTATCTTGGCAAAAATTGAGACTCATTTTAAATTAGAAATGTATTGGTAAAAAGGTTCCAAGATTTCGACGTTTGAATGAAGGCCAATGAATGTTAGTTAAATCCTGAATTTACTCTAAATCTACATTCTACTGCAGATTTGTTCAGAGAAAAGGAGTTGAATATAAAAATCACTATTTTCAGCTTATCTCTCCCATGAAATAACTTCATGTAAAAAGTGGTTATTGATAAAGAACATCTAAGGAAGTGGCAGCGACTCCCTAAGAGCAGTACTAAGTATTAAATTTGTTTTAAATCTACACTATATTGGAAGAAAACATAACTAAACTCATAGCTATGAATCTCATAGCACACATTTTATCACCATCGGTGTTGAAGTGCTATGTATCTAGTAATAGCTAACTCCTTTCTACCCTCACAGACAAGTCGTGTGTAGTGTCCAGCCAAATCCAAGACAGCGAAGCCTCACGCACTGAACACACTGAACAGAACCAGATATTTACTAAGCTCTTTCCGCCACTCTAAACAACAGTCCCTAAGGATTAAGCTTAGAATCAATGCTCTATTGATTTTACTATCAATGAACATTATGGCTCACACGACTGGCCATTTTAAGGGAAGATAGCTTCTATTATAGTTCACTTTTTTAGAATATATGCTGTTAAAAGATAAATCACTGCTTTCCCGAAACACTGAAAAATTAAGATAGGTCTTAAAATACACACACTATATTCATAGTTATTTAAGAAAAAAATGTGTTGACAACACATAAGATGTAAACATCACTATGTTATCCTGTTCTATATTTAACACATAATACTGTTAAAATGTTCTGTAATCCAGCTCATGCAAACTGCTCTCAATAATTTGTTAAAACCAGATTAAGAATGTGCACATGTATGAATATAAGAAAATACAAAGTAAATAAATCTGTGTGATGACAATATCACTAATGCAAAAAATGGTACAGAATTATTAAGGCTATTATCTTGGAAATAAAATACTGATTAATCACTTCCACACTCAACATATGGCCTATAATATATTTACTTTGATTTTCTTAAAATGTACATGATAAATATTAAAAAATGGTTACAAAATCAGTGATTTTCACTCTTATAATCTCAGTTTATCAAATATTATTTAGCCTAACATAAACATCAGAAAGAAAATAAGTCTAAAAATGTTTAAATTACCCACAGAAAAAAATTTTGTCAATATAAAATATTTGCATATTTGAAATATAAAATAGTAACTATGAAACTAAAATACAAAACATATCTATTATGAAAACAAGTATTAAATAATTCTAGCATTTGCCTAAATTATAAATTTCCCATCATACAAAGTGTGAATTTTTAGTTTAAAATAGTAAAAACCACATCCATTTAGGTCACATTTGGAAGCTTTGAGTAAAAATTAGTTACACAAAGATCATAAACAGGACACACATCTAAATTAATCGACCATACTCTCCTTTATAAAATGTATATGTGTATATATATGTATATGTACACATAAACATACGCCAAAACTTGTGGTACACGCCATGTCATACATTGCATATAATAGGTATCTTATCTCTACTAATTAGGGAAGGAAGTAAGATTTCTTATTCTCAAGTTAATGTTTACTTTTCTTCAAATATACCTGCAATCAAATTTAGAATAATGATATAATGGATTTGTAAATGTTTAGCATATTAAGGCTGAGATAACTATACTTTTCACTGGATTTGAAACAAACATGATTTTATTTAGTAAGCGAAAAAAATACATTCAACTTTTACAAATATAGTACTGTAAAACAGACCGAAAATAACAAAACAAATTTTAAGTTGCACAACTGGGTTAGCAAGATACTATTAGTTAAAAATTTAGAATATATTTTAAACAACATACTAATATTACGAAGCACGTTCTAGCGTATATACATAATGATTGGTATCTACTCAGTACTTCATTTCATCGAACACTCAGGATGATTTATAGAAACTTATGTCAGAATATAAGTGAGCTGCTATTCCCCCAAATAAGCAAGTTACCTCTGGAGCTTAGAAAAGGCTGCGATGCTAAGCTTCCTTACACTAACCAGGCAGACTTGTTATTTTCATACTGCATTCTATGTTTTGGGGAGGAAAAAAAAAGGCTCGAAAGTTTACTCAGAATCTCATTCCCAGGAATCTGTTCAAGAAAAATTAAAAAAAAAATTGTTCACACAAAGACTTATTTGTGAATATTCATAGCAGGTAGCATTGTTCATCACAGCCAAAAAGTGGGAACGACCTAAATGTCTCTGAGTTGGTGAGTGGACAGACAAAAGTGGTAAATGACATGGAATATTATTCAGCAACAAAGAAGAATGAACTATTGGTATATGCTACGATATGGATGTGCCTTAAAAATATTAAAACAGAAAGAAGCCAGATGTAAAAGAGTACATAGTACATGATTTCATTAATATGAAAGGCTCAGAAAAGCTTAATTTATAAACACAGAAAGGAGGTCAGCGACTGATCGGGTCTGGAATCAGAGCAGGGACTGCCCGCAAACGGGCCTGAAGGAACGTTTTGAGGTGGTGGGAATGTTCGAAAACTCGATTGTGGTGGTTTGCACAACTCTGTAAATTTACTAAATGAAAATCATTATCTTGCATACTTAAAATATGTGACTTCTATGGTATGCAAATTATACCCAAGTAAGAGTGTTTAAAAATAAAATAAAATTCATCTTTTCCTTAAAAAGAAAAAAGAAAAAGGTTATCCAGTTTATTTTATCTACTCCATTGCTATTCTCTTTCCTACCAAAATTTAAAGAACGCACTTGATTTAAGTGAACACGCAATTACTTGTAAGGGAAATAAATAGGGAAACACATAAGACAATTTTCCAAATTGCAAATTCTTGGGAGGTTACACATTTAAAAGTACTTATTTAATGAATATTTATAATAAATAATTGTGATACCAAAGAGCATTTTTTAATACCAGTATAAGACAATCTTCTTTTGGGAGATAAAAAATGACTACTGGGTTTTTTTCCTAAAGGAATTAGAAACATCAGGTAATTGTCTGTAGAGGTGCATTGCTCATATATGTTTAAATACACACAGGTCACCTGGCCTCAGGCGCAAGCTTTAGAGACGTGATTCTCAGCTTGATTAGTTAAGACTTTTGCCTCAAGGAAAACCAGTTACCAAAGAGTTACTCGTGCCTCAAGGGGTATAAATACTACAGCTGTTTGTGTAACTGTCAGATCCATTTTTTCAACTAACATTGTAAAAAAAATTGCAAAGGGAAGAAACCCCAAAAAGCAACTGTTAGATAAGTATACATTAACGAAGACGCATTTTCTACACCAGAAGTGATTTGTTCTGTGAAGATATAAATGATTTTTCACCAACAGAAAGAAACTGTTACAAGATTTACTGACTTTTAAGATAACGACACACAAAAAGACAAAATCTAATGCCAAAGATGCAGGGAGACTAAATAAAGCTATCTTTACAGACACATTCTTGATGTGTGAAACGAAACTAGGGGCTCAGTGAGAGAAGCCGACTAGAAAATATGCACAGAATGACCAACACTGCTTTCAACACACTTCTGGGACTCTTTCAACAGGAGGGATGATCTCAAACCAGAGGAATGTCTGCTATGGTGCCTGGACCAATGCCAGCCCTTGTTATAAGGCAAAGAACACTTACGGAGAATATCTAGAGTTCTTGCTTTGCAATCTGACAAACCGAGGTGTTCAAATTAAAGAGTTAAGATGAGAACCAAGAGGAGTAGCTAACGTTTTAGGATACAGAATAATTCCAGATAATACATTTGAAGAATTTTTTTTTTTAAAGAGATGGCTAGTCTAGACTAGCCTAGAATAGAACATATCAGTCTGTTTCATACACTATAAGGTGTTTT
This sequence comes from Paguma larvata, assembly GCA_030068075.1. Taxonomy (NCBI): domain Eukaryota; kingdom Metazoa; phylum Chordata; class Mammalia; order Carnivora; family Viverridae; genus Paguma; species Paguma larvata. The sequence goes on along the minus strand of CM057828.1, from coordinate 117,787,819 downwards.
GTGAAATTTTTGCTTCCGGTCTGTGAATGCGTATGTGTGTTCTGAGGCATGATGCCAAGTATACTTCTTACTGTGGCTCTGACTTAAGAAACCTTGAAGCCCAATGCAATAGTGTCTACGCATTCTACACGTCCTGAAGGAGTAGAGGAAAGGGACCTCTCTGCAATCTCCTCCTAAGTCGCTGGCACTATAAACCACTGTAGATCAATATATTACCACTCTTCCAAACAGGGCACAGAGAAGTCTCAAAGTGAGGGGGCTGACTCCACTACGAGGTAACTCGAAATGCAAAATCCCCAGAGCAGAGGAAGGGAAGGGAAAAAGGCAAAAGAAATAGGAAAAAGAAGCAAATATTCTTCTTCCACACCATCTTCTACAGACTTATATAGGTCTGTTCTCTCACTCACTTTATTCTGAGAGTGAGGAAATATCAAGAAATTGTGATAATGCGAATATCACTCACTAACAGCTTAATTCCAAAACATGTAAGGAACAGGAAAAACTAAAAGACCGCCAAGCACAGATAGGAGTTATCACTGACGTACCAAAAATGACTGGGCATCTGTTTGAAGTCAAGTGGTATTTGTATTTCCCAGAGCATAGACACTCATGTAAAAAATTGTGTCTAACGGAGCCACGACTTGCTAATGTTATGATTCATGATCCTGGAGTCTATAAATACGAAATCGACCTAGTGAATCTTTTGAATATCAATTAACTCTGCTCTAAACATAGAAGAAACAAAAATAAAACACTAACTTATAATGTTTAGTGAGACAATTCTTTCCTTTATAAACTGAGACATCAAACTACAACATCTTAATTCAAAAGCAGAAATGAACACTCACCTCTGCCTTCGTTCATCATCCTTTAAAACTTCATAAATGGCCACCAACTAAAATAAAAGCATTACTTTAAAATAAAAATACTCTCAACTATAAGAAATCACTTAGGAAGGTGAACACATCATAATGCACAAGCAGAAAACCCTGCGTGCTCATGTAGACAATGAACAGATACAATCTTAATTATATGTAACATTTTATGTTTTTAGTAGAATCTTCGGAGGTTAAAAAAAAGGCTTGCTACCAAAATAAATGTTTGTGAAAGATGCAAAAGTAATTATTAAAATGTGCTTTTTAAAAGCAAAAGCTATAATCTAGACAAGAAAATTATGACAATTATGATCCTCCAAGAATTTAGAAATTCTAATATAAAAAAATACGGGTGATATTTTATAAAAATTTAATAAACATGATACTATATTCCTAAACTACAACCTCATTTTCAAATAGAAATGTTCTACATATAAGTTACTATTTCTACTAGAGAACATTTATTTATAAATCTGTTACAAAATACATTAACAGCACACTTCACTTACTTGTCTAAACTGAGTTTCTGCATTTTCATCTTTATTCTTGTCTGGATGCAAAGTCAGTGAAAGCTTACGATATGCTTTTCTAATGTCTGCAGATGAGGCATCCTGGAAGTGGGAGGGGGAGGGGAAAAACACAAAGCAAACGTTGTCAGAAAAAGAAATTCCCAGAACCTTGTTAAGATCTGAGAAGACAGCCAACCAAGTGCAGGACCCCAGGCAATGTAATTTGAGCAATCAGTCCAACAACCAGCCTATGCAACTGGCCTGACCCACATGACTGAACAATTATTCAATCTAATTTGGCTCTCCTCTTAACTTTTCATTACCATACAGTCATTTAAAGAAGACGGTATTTGGCAAAACTTTTCAAACACTTGCCTTCCTAAAATTAACCAATAAATCTTTTTTAGTAATTAAGAGATCAAAAAGAAACAAATTAAAAATTAATACATCCATGTGCCTTCAAAGAAGGTCTTTATTTATTTGAGAATCTTAAAGCCAATTTCTGAATCCCAGGCTTACCATATGTGGTTTCTTCATTGTTATTTATATTGAATTTACCATCGAGCCACAACCTATAGAATCTCAATTTCACATGTCAAAAGTATGCCTATTTGAAAGCAGTTACATTTGCATTTATTTGAAATAACTATAATTAGAAGTAGTTGTGTATATTGTGGTTAACATTTTTCTAGTGTTTCCAAGGGTGTTTTTAATGGTGTCCAGTGTCCAAGTCTAGTTTGCAAAAATAAATTTGCCCGCTATTTATATATTACTAATACAGTTTAAATGTATTTTAAAAGGTCACAGTAGTTCAGTAAAGGTGTGTAGGATTCAGCAGATGTTAAAATTACATTTTATGTAATCCTGCGTGTACAGATAAACTCAGAAAACATGATTTCACATAGCCAGCATAAAATATATGACAATAACAAAGAACACAATATCAAACTGGGTTTAAAACTCGATCTCTACTAAGTTAAAAAAAGGATTCCAATAACCAGCATATTCACGGTAGTACAAAATGATAACGTTGTTTATTCAATTTTATTTTGTTTTATAGTTGAAAATTCATCCAATTAATTCCTAAAACTACTGTCCCGAAAAAGTCCAAATGATTAAAAAATCCAAAACAAAACACAAAAAAACCTGTGTACGTGGGACTAAATAGCTGTTAAAGAAATAGAGCTGGAGAGAGAAAAAGTGAGAATTTGTCAAGCTTTCCTTTGTGAATCATTATTTTCACTATCAATTTTCTGGGGCTTACTGCACCTGGGTGTCACTCTAGTTAACATTTTTAGCTTAGGTGTGAATATTTTTGTGACTTATAGAGGAATGACAAGACATAAACTTAGCAGAATAAGTTTTGCAGGTCATACAGTTAAAATTTTCATTCTAATTTGCTAAATAGAATTGCTGCGTTCCTTATACTTAATAGTATACATGCAGTAGAAGAGGAAGATTATTTACTGAAAATCTGTGATGGAGGTTTTGTTGAGCAAAGAGGACAAATGCCACTGAATAACTGTTCTCTAACTGGGACTTTAATTTCCCATTTTATTAAATTGGGACTATATCATAAAAAAATTCAGAAAGTAGATTTCTTACAAAATAAAACGTATGTATTTTCTTGCGTTACAAAATTAATTCATGCTCATTATGAAACACCTCTGACTTATTTAAAAATAAAAATAACTAATAGTCACCTAAGGCATCTCCCTCCTTCCAGTCTTACCATGCTGATTCTAATTCTCCATTTTCCTGCCACAATATGTGCCCTAAATATAAATGTAGCCAGATGGCTCTCCTATTTCAAACCCTTCAGTAACTCCCAAGTGCCTTCATCATCTGTCTTTTCCAATCTTTTTAGCTTTATCTCCCACTATCAGGGCCCATCCTCCTGGTCCCCCAGATCATTACACATTAGGATGCTGCTCCCCGACCTCATGTTTCTGTTTTGCACCCAGCTGTAGATACAGACAGTTCTCTCCTGCCTGAGGAATGAGCATCTCGGACTACACACAAATATTGTCTTCTTCCTCTTGAGAATCTGTCCACTATGGTTATTTCACCAGTTAGCTCCCCCTAGGTAGACAGAACTGAAAAATTTGAGGATTTCCCTATTTAAAAGACGTGCTCCAGATAAGCTTCACCTCAAACCACCTTATGGATGTATTTAATTTCGGTAAATTACTTCATGAATCTTAACTTACTTCATCCTCATAACAAAGCTATGAGATAATTATAGTTGTTGCTTGGCTCATTTTACTGATGAGGTGAGAGAGGTTAAGTAACTTGCTCAAATTCATACTGCTGGTAAATAGATGACAATAGAATTCAAACCCAAAAAATGCTGCATCAGAATCAAGAGATCCCTATGTTAGCTCTTTAGATTCAGTTAATAGATCTGAGGTGAGTCACTTTATAAGAGGCTACAGCTCTGCGACGGAAGTGAGAACAACTGTTACATTCATACTGATCTGATAAACCATGTGGGAAACATCCACATAACTACAGTGGGAATGTTCAAGTGCAATTTTAAAGGTAAAGACCCTGACGTGTGTTAATTTTTCTAACGTTTTATATAATATTTCTACTAGAGACCTGAATGTTAGAATATTCATCTCCTACACTCAGTAGATTAGCCTTTTATCTGTCTGGCTTGCAGAGAAAAGTTTTTGATAGGGGTGTGGGTGAACTGGCTATCTTTAACACTGTTGACATCAGTAGATCTACGGAGGTCAATTAGCAGAATTCGTTCCCTTCTAAATATGATATGGTTCCTTGGAAACTTGAACATAAATTATCTTAATATTTGGATGACCTCTGTAAATAAGATACATATGAACATTCTTTAAATGAAACAAAACTATGAAAGTGATACATGTTTGCTGAAGTTAAAACAATGGGACATCAGCAAAAATGATAGAATAGGGAGCTACAAGGGCCTGTCCCTGCAGAGGAAACAGCAAATAATCTGGGAAAAAGACAGAATAGACCCAATCTCAACTATGCAAACTACTTAAGAAAGAAAATGGCAGCTGATTCTCAGTTAGGGTCTTGAAGACACCAATCTAAGTTCTTGGTGTGGGTTCCCAGTGCTGAAGGAAGCAAAGCAGACTTGGTTCTTAAAGAACCATGGTAGTTTGTTTTGGTCTGCCTGTTGGTTCCCTGATGGATTGTGTAGAGGGCTTACCTTTATTTTACCAAACTCAGAACTCTTCCAAGGCAGAGAGGCAATTAATTATCTAGGACACTTGTTAAAAACATAAAGGCAAAATTATTAGCCAGGGCCAAAGGGGGCAAGAACAGCAGTTGGGCCATACAAAAGACCCATCAAAAAGCTTCGGATGAAAGACTGGTGAGATGCTTTGGGGAATATGGGCTTTGCAAAGCTCCCACATACTCCTTGGAAACCAGAAGACCACGTGCAAGCCCAAGGTGGAGCACATACTCAGACAGACCTGCGAAGGCCCTAAATTCTCACTTTTGACTGATGTTTAGCCTAGACACAAGCAGAAAGTGAAGGCTGAGAGAGTTGTAAATCTAGCTGAAGGTTGAAGGCACACCCCTACATATATACACAATCTACTTCTGGCATGGACTAAGGTTCCCCCGCCTCATATGGTTCCAAGCCTTTAAGGAATCTGCTGAATCATCAGCTGACCACTAAGCCAATCAAACAGAGATGTCAATGGCTACACATAACATATACATGTCACAAAATTAGTTCAAAAAAGTCACCAGGCAAACAACAACCACAAGCAGCAAAAACCAGAAAAACAAAAACCCTGGTGGGGTGGGAGAATCTGATTATATGTCTAATATTCATTAAAAATTATAAAGCATGCAAAGAAAACAAGAAAGTATGAGGATAAAATAAATTAATACAAATGTTCTTGAGGAAGCCCAGACACTGAACTTACTAGACAAAGACTTTATGTCAACTATTTTAAATATGCTCAATACAAAGAACTAAAGTAATGTCTCAACACACTGAGAATTTCAGCAAAAGATAAAAATTTTAAAAAGGAGCCAGAGAGAAATTCTGGACTTGAAAAACATAGTAACTGAAAATAAAAATTCCCTAGAGGGGCTCAAAAGCAGAGCTGAGCAGAAAGAATTTATGAACTTGAAGACAGGCCAAATTGAGATTACCCAATATGAGAAGCAGAAAGAATAATGAAGAAAAATGAACACAGTCTAAGAGACCTGTGGGACACCATAACGAGTTCCAACCTACATGACATGAGAGTTCAATAGGGAGAAGAGAGAAAGGGACAGAAAAAAAAATATTTGAAGAAAAAAATGCCTGAAAACAGCCAAAATTTGATGAGAGATAGAAATATATCTATCCGAGAATTACAACAGTCCTAAACAGGATAAACTCAGAGAGTCACACCTACAAACATAATAATCAAATTGTTTAAAGACAAAGTCCAAGAGAGAGAATCCTGACACTATTAACAGCTAATTTCTCATAAGAAATCATGGAGGCCAGAAGGTAGTAGAATGACATATTTAAAGTGCTAAGAAAAACTTTTACGTAAGAATTATAAGTCCAGCAAACCTCTTCCTCAAAAATGAAAGAGAAATGAATATTCCAATTAAACAACAACTGAGAATTTATTGCTAACAGATTTGCATAGGAGAATACCACAGGGAGTTCTTCAGGCTGAAAGGAAAAAAATACTAGACAGTAACTCACATCTAAATGAAGAAATAAACACGGTAAAGATAATAGATAAATACAGAAGTCAATACTTGAATTGAATTACTTGGTTAGTAATTCAATTTTTTTTTCTAGACAATTTAAAGGATAACTGCTAAGTCAATAATTACAAATATATGTAAAATAAGACAATAACATAAATCTATATCTATAGCCATACATGTATAAAGATGTAATCTGTGACAATACCTACATAAGGAATAGGAATGGGCTTTATAGGAGCCAAATTTTTTATATGATTTCAATTAAATAGGTATTAATTCAAACTAGATTGCTGTAAATAAAGGTTAATTGTAATCTCCAGGGCAAACACAAAGAAAATAAAGATCTATAGTAAAATAAACAAAAACTGGATCAAATGCTACACTAGAAAAAAAAATCTAACACACAAAAAAAGGCAGTAAAGGAGGAACTTAGGAAAAGAGAAGATATAAAGAGAATAGAAAAGAGCAAAGTGGCAAAAGTCAGTCTTTATCAGTAATTACTTTCAATGTAAATGGGTTAAGCTCTCCAATTAAAAGGCAGAAACTTGCAAAATGGATTAAAAACAACCATGCTCCAACTATATGGGGTCTATAAGAAACTCATTTTAGAACCAAAGTGAAAGTGTGTTGGAAAATAATACTAAATGCAAACAGTAACTAAAAGAGAGCTGGGATAGCTATATTAACAGCAGGCAAAACAGACTTTAAGACAAAAATGGTTACGAGAGACAAAAAAGAACAGAGCCCCAAAACATACAAAGCAACAACTTAACATACTTAAAGAGAGAAATGGAGCACTGTACAGTAATACTGGAAACTTCGATACCCCAGTTTCTCAATAATGTCCAGAGAAATTACGCGGAACATTAGTAAGTAAACAGAAGACTTGAACAACAGTAAACCAACTGGACCTACTTAACAGACATCCACAGAACATTCTACCTAAGAGCAGAATACACATGGAACATTCTCCAGAATAGGCCAGAAAAGGACAGACTTTAGGCCACAATGTAAGTCAAAATAAATTTTAAAATACTGAAATCATACAAAGTATATTCTCTAACCACAATGGAATAAAATTAAAAATCAATGACAGAAGAAAATCTGGAAAATTCACAAATGTGTGGAAATCACACAGTCATGAACAACCAGAGAGTCAAAAAATAAAAAAAAACTTAGATATGAATGAAAAGTGCCATTATGTTATCTCCCTATTTGATAACTGTGTACATGTTACAAGAACATAGCAACAGGACATAAAATTGTGCTCTTGAAGAATAAAACTGAAAGCTCTAGAGAATCTTTTTCCTGGATGTTTAGATTGTAAATGAAACAGAAAAGGTCATTAAATTTCAATATCATATCACTTCCTTTTGGATTTATACATTCTGGGAGGTTTTAATTCATTAACATTAAGAGTTAATTATAAGCATTTTTCTAACTTAATATGACGAAGCATTAAACAAGAAGAAAATTAAATCATGATATTCAATTTTGTATACAGTAAAAAACGAATCTCTATAAATGTTAGAAAGTACTTTGACATAAATGAAAACAAAAATGCAACATGCCAAATCTTAGGCTGCAGTAAAAGCAGTGCTCAGAAGGAATTTTACAGTTACAGATGATGACAAAAAAAAAATCTCAACCTAACCTTCCACCTTAAGGAAACAGAAAAAGAATATAAACTAAACCCAAAGCAAATAGAAGAAAGGAAATAATAAAGATTAGAGCAGAGATAAGTGAAACAGAGAACAGAATGACAAAAAGAGACTCCATAAAACTAAAAGTTGGTTCTCTAAAAATGTCAACAAAATTGATAAACCTATACTTGCATGAGAGAAGGGATTCAAGTTACCAAAATCAGGAATAAAAGTGGGGACACGTCACTGCCAATCTTACAGAAATAAAAACAATTGTAAGAAAATACTATGCATGAGGCACCTGGGTGGCTCAGTCCATTAAGCATCCAACTCTTGGGTTTCAGCTCAGGTCATGATCTCACAGTGTGTGAGATCAAGCCCCCTGTCAGGCTCTGTGCTGAGAGCACGGCCCTCCTTAAGATTTTCCCTCTCCCTGCTCACACCCACTCTCTCTCTCTCAAAATAAACATTTTAAAATATTTAAAAAAAATTTAATGCTTTTATTTATATTTGAGAGAGAGACAGAGCATGAGCAGGCGAGGGACAGAAAGAGAGAACACAAAACCCAAAGCAGGCTCTAGGCTCTGAGCTGTCAGCACAGAGTGCTATGCGGGTCTCAAACTCATGAACCATGAGATCATGACCTGAGTTGAAGCTGGATGCCCAAAGGACTGAGCCACCCAGGTGCCCCTCAAAATAAACATTTTTTAAAAAGTAAGTACTATGCATAAATAATTGTCAAGCAATTAGAAAACTCAAATGAAATAGACAAATTCCTAGAAACACACAAATTGACTAATAAAGAAAATGGAAAAACTGATAGACTTATAGCAATAAAGAAATTGGTAGTTTTCAAAACCCAAAACTAAAAAAAAAAAAACAAAACCTCAACATCCAACAAAGAAAAGCCCCAAATCCCAAAATCTGCTGACTTCACTAATGAATTCTAATAAAATTTAAAGAAATCACCAGTCCTTTACAAACTCTTCCAAAAGATAGAGGAGGAAGGAATGCTTTCTAACTCATTCTGTTGGGCACTGATACTGAAAGCCAGACAACCACAAAAAAAGAAAACTATAGACCAATACCCCTTATGAATATTGATACAAAATTCCTCAACAAATTTCTAATAATCCAAATTCAGCAGCATATAAAAAGAATTATATAACATGATCAGATGTGATTCATCCCATGAATGCAAGGGTGGGTTCAATGTATGAAAAGTTAATATTATATACCATATTAATAAAATGAAGGACAAAAATCACGTAATCATCTCGATTGGTGGAAAAAACATATAGTAAAACACAACACCATTTGATAACAAAACAAACTAGGACTAGAAGGGAACTTTCTCAAGTTGATAAAGGGCATATACAAAAAACCTATATAGTTGACTTCATACTTAATGATGAAAGTCTGAAACTTCCCCCCTCTCCCCCAAGATGACTAATAAGACAGATGTCTGCTGTCACCACTTTTGGACTGGATGTCCTAGCTTGAGCAACTACTCAAGAAAAATAAAGGGCATCCAAATTGGTATGGAAGAATTAATACCATGTCCATTCACAAATGATACTATTCTATACATAAAAATCCTAAGGGACGCCTGGGTGGTTCAGCTGGTTAAGGGTCTGACTTCCATTCAGGTCATGATCTCATGGTTTGTGAGTTCAAGCCCTACATCAGGCTCTGTGCTGACAGTGTGGAGTCTGCCTGGGATTCTCACTCTCTGCCTCTCTCTCTGACCCTTCATCACTCTCTCTCTCTCTCTTTCTGTCTCTCAAAAATAAATAAATGTAAAATGAAAGAAAGAAAAGAAAAGAAAGAAAATCTTAAAGCACAGGGCACCGAGTTGGCTCAGTCAGAAGAGCATGCGACTCTTGATCTTGGGGTTGTGAGTTTGAGCCTCACATTGGGTGCAAAGATTACTTAAAAATAAAATTAAAAAAAAAAGAAAAGAAAATCCTAAAGCATCACAGAACAACTATCAGAGCTAATAAATAGATTCAACAAGTTGTTGAATTAACATATAAAAATCAGCTATATTTCTATACACTAGCAATAAGAAAATCTGAAAATGAAATCAAGACAAATCTTTCATCATAGCAACAAAAAGAATAAAATACTTAGGAATAAGTTTAACAAATGTGTAACATTTGTACAATGTGAATTATAAAACATTGCTGAAAGAAATGAAAGATCTAAATAAATGAAGAGATATCCCATTTCATGAATGGGAAGACAATACTGTTAGGATGGCAATACTTCCCAAGTTGATCTACAGATTCAATGCAATTCCTATGAAAATCCTACCTGGCATTTTGCAAAAATGTACATGCTTATCCTAAAATTCATAGAGAAATGCCAGAGACCCAGAATAGCTATAACATCATGAAAACAAACAACAAAACTGGAAGACTCACAAGTCTTAATTTAAAAACTTCCTATAAAGCTACAGTCATGAAGACAGTGTGGTCATGGGGTAAGATCAGACATAGAGCTCAATAAAAGAATTCAGAGTTCAGAAATAAACTAATTCACTTATGGTCAACTGATTGTCAACAATCAAGATCTTGGATGCCAAGATCATTCAATAGGAAGAGACTGGCCTTTTAAGCAATGTCCTAAATGTAAGAGCTAAAATGATAAGATTCTTAGAAGAAAACATAGAGGTAAATCTGCATGACCTTGGATTTTACAATGTACTCTTAGCTATGACATCAAAAGGATAGGAAACAAAAGATAAAATAGAGAACTAAACTTCATCAAGTATTTTAAGGAATCACCAAACATTTGCAGCCACTAAGCAAATGTTTGGTGATTCCTTAAAAATATATAGAATTGGGGCACCTGGGTGGCTCAGTTGGTTGGGCGGCCGACTTCGGCTCAGGTCATGACCTCATGGTCTGTGGGTTCGAGCCCCGCGTCGGGCTCTGTGCTGATGGCTCAGAGCCTGGAGCCTACTTCGGATTCTGTGTCTCCCTCTCTCTCTGCCCTTCCCCTGCTCATAGTCTGTCTCTATGTCTCTCAAAAAATAAAAAAACGTTAAAAAAAATTTTTAAAAAATATATAGAATAAATAAACACAGAATAAGTAGAATAAATAAACACAGAAGCACCATATGACCTAGTAATTACACTCCTAGATATTTATTGAAAAGAATGAAAACAGGTGTTCAAACAAAAACTTATATACAAATGTTCACAGCAGTATTATTTACAATAGCCAAAAAGTGAAAACAACCCAAATGTCCACCAACGTATGCATGGATGTGGTAGAGGTCTACACATACAATACATATAATTCAGACATAAAAAGCAATATGGTACTGACATATGCTACAACATGAATAAACCTCGAGAGCACTATGCTAAGTGAAAAGAGCTGGACACAAAAGCCATATATTATATGAATCCATTTTAACTGTACATTTGTACTTTATGGACAAATCCATCGAGACAGAAAACAAATCAGTAGTTCCCAGGGACTGGGGAGAATGAGGAAGGGGGAAGTGACTACTTAATGTACACAGAGTTTCTGTTGGGGTGATGAAAATGTTCTGGAATTAAATGATGACTGCACAACATCATGAATATATTGGAAATCACTGGATTGTATACTTTAAAATGGTGAATTTTACGTTTCATGAATTTTATCTCGCTTTTAAAAAATTGGCACAATGCAGAAATACCTTTATTGCATGCTATGTACTAGGCACCATTGTGTGTGTATGTGTGTGTGTGTGTGTGTGTGTGTGTGTGTATGTTAATTCCTTTCATCCTTAGAACCCTTTGTGATAACTACCATCTCTATTTCAATGAGGAAACTGGGGCTCGAACTGAGACTGAGTAATCTGCCCAATGTTACACAGGTAGTAAGTAAGTGGCAAAAATTTCCTGCCAGAAATTTGGTCTCACCTCCCATGCTACCTCTTCTAGAATTAAAGACTTTTCTGCACATCCTATGGCCACTCCTTGATTATTTTTTTAAAATTTTTTAAATGTTTATTTATTTTTGAGAGAGAGAGAGAGACAGAGTGCGAGCAGAGGGAGGGGGGCAGAGAGAGAGAAACACACACAGAATCTAAAGCAGGTTCCAGGTTCTGAGCAGTCAGTACGGAGCCTGATGCAGGGCCCAAACCCACGAACCATGAGCTAAAGTCAGACGTTTCCTCGACTGAGCCACCCAGGCGTCCCTTGGTCATCTTCTAATGCAGATATGCTATATACTTCAAAATGGAGCCAGTTATCTCTGGGAATCAGAAAAGCAGGATTACTAATGATCTGATACAGCTCGACTCAGAGATGTTTAAAATGTAGGCGTTGCTCCCTGTGAACCGTTCTTCGAGAGACAGATTTACTAATGTAAAAGAAAAAGTTCTCGTCTAGTTTCTTTATGTATAGACCTGGTAGGCTAGCTGTTTGATTGGGACAGATCTCGGAGAAATTTTACTTATATTCTAGATCCTATGAGAGTTAGCCCCTTTCCACTTATACAGTGGTTATGACGAAGACAGTTTTGAACATAACTAAGCCATTTAGTATGGCTGTATGATTTTGGATAATGTTTTATCTGTAAAATGGGGATGATAGTGCTGTAACACCTGAAAGATTGCTGTGATGTTTAAATGAGATATATATGAGGGATGTGCTTATGGTATGCGGCAGCAGTGCCAAGTAAATGAAAATTATTATTATTAACATGCAGGCTAGAAAGTCACTATTTCTCCTTCATTTTTACACTTGACAAATTCGGCTGGAAGTTAATTTGGATTTGTGCTTTAAACCACAAGGACTAGGGAACTGAGGAGAGTAAAATGGATTTGGAGATTTCTTATTTTTTGATTTGTTTGACATTTATTGAGTACCTACTATGTGCAAGCATTGAGGATATAGTCGTAAACAAAACATAATCTCTATTCTCATAAAAGTTTTGCAAAGAGCAGTGGGAAATCACTGCCTTTGGTGACCTAAGAAGATTTCTTATTTTACTTTCTATTGAAGATTGGCAAACTTTTTCTATAAAGGTTAGGTAGTAAATATTTGAGGCTTTGCAGGCCAAAGAGTCTCTGCTCCAACTATTCAACTTTGCAGCCACAGAGAATACATAAACAAATGCGTGTGGCAGTGTCCAAATAAAATTTTATTTCAAAAACAGGTAGTGGCAGTCTCTGAGCCATGGTCTGGACTGTAGTTTGTTGATCTCTGATTTATACCAATGGGTTGCCAATAATTTAATTTTTTCTATTTACACTCATTCCACAAATGTGAGACCTACCTTTTTTTTTAGGTCTGCTAGTTTGTAGAAAAACTCAGGACTAGTTAATCAAAACAAAAGTCAGAAGACCTTACCCAGGATCTGACCAAAGTAAACGCTTCTTAATAAAACTTTCTATTGTCTTGAAAAAACTCAAGGATATTGAATCCAAGAGAAGAACATATATTTGGTTTTCGGATTCGGCAAGGAGAAAAGACCACAGTCACCTCAACTATGTATTTAGGCACAAAACTGAGGAACTTCAAACTCTAGCTGGTATCTAGAATCTTAATTTGTGTAGTGTTACTACAGAAGACCAACTGCCCCAAAGTTAGAAATTCCATGTAACCTTTATGACTTGGTCATTTTCACATTTGGTACTACTGATTAAAAGCTCAACCTAAATAAACTCTTAATAAGAACTTTGTCCTCTTTATTCTAGCTTTTGCACTTAAATTTATCAGTCGACAGAGTCCAACCTCCCCCACCCCCTTCCCCCAAAGAGCCATCAAACACACACACACACACACACACACACACGAGTGCGCGCATGCATGTATACACACATTATATGCCTAGACATTGATGCACTTACCATGAAAAGAACTAAATAACAGAAACATTGAGAAGAAGTCTCTGGTCAGTGGACTGGGAAAATAAGGCAGGAAACTTCTACATACTAAGATGTATATTCATCACATCTTTAGGACCATGGGATTTTAGAACAGGTGCATATAAAATTCAAAGTAACTTGAAAAAGGAAAATGTTTTAAAAATAAATAATGATTGGGATACCTAGGTGGCTCAGTCGTTAAGTGTCCGACTTCGGCTCAGGTCATGATCTCAAAGTTTGTGGGTTTGAGCCCACGTCAGGCTCTGTGCTAACAGCTCAGAGCCTGAAGCCTGCTTAGGATTCTATGTCCCCCTTTCTCTCTGCTCCTCCCCAACTCACACTCGCTCTCTCTTTCTCTCTCTCAAAAAAAAAAAAAAAAAGAATAAACATAAAACTAATACAAATATTAAAATAAATAATGATTTCCATGGCAAAAATAAACGGCACGGAATAAAGTAAGTTTTCTTCATGATAAATTTTAAGTCTGGGCTTCTATGGCTAATCTTCTACAAAAGAAGCAGGGAGAAGCTCTGGGTTCTTCTGCTATGAATCACTGTTAAAGTTGACTGCCTTTAAGAGAAATCTATCAAAATTTATAGAAATTGATAGTTTTAATAGACTTGTCTTAGCATTAAACTGTACAAAGGAACCAATGATAGAATGGCCTGTAGAAAAATCCTGGTTACTAATGCTCCTATAGAACATTTATCTTTTATTCTTTGAGAGTTAAGGTCAGTAAAAATGATTTGTTGACAAATCAGATAATTCCTAGTACAGTAAAAGAGGAATGCTGCCCCCTCATTTTTAACTTGTATCAAAACACATTTGGATTAATAACATGTTTGTTTAAGTTGGCACACCTCTGCTCTCCCCACAAGATTAAGAAAGTAAGCATTCTCCAAATGTAGGTTCAAAAAAAGATTGCAGTGTCAAGAAACAGCTGCTTCTGATATCTAATTACTGGGGGACCAACTTGGCAGGAAGACCGGATCAACTATTCACGAAACAAAATTATCACTTCTGGTAACCAGATTAGTTATCTTAGACTACATTTTGCAACTAATTCTTGTTGAAGAGGAGGTCTTTCTACGGAGTCAATGGTCTTTCTAAGGAGGTCTTCCAGTCAACTGGAAGGGACAGTTCAGTATTAAAGAGATTTGAAAGACTGAGTAACGGGCCTTGTTTGGTCTCTGAGTCAAACAAAACCAAGGTGAAAACTGACAGTGTGAGACAACTGGAAAGATGTGAATAAGAGCTACATACTAGGTGCTATTCAGGAATTATTAATTTTATTGGCTAGATAATTATATCATGAGTATTTAACATGTCATGTCATAATGTCTGATATTCATTTTTAAGTACTTCTGAAGAAAAAAAAAGGATAATGTGGCAAATGCTGAAATCTTACTGAAGGCATATGGGAGATTAAATTATTCTGCTTTGGTGTATGTTTTTAAATATCCTTAACAAAACGCCCCAAAAATCACAATGGTAAGCAATAAATCATGCAATATAGAGTTAAATCTATTATAATTGGTTGCTATATATATTTAGTAAGTGTTCTTAAAACAAAAGAGATATGCCAGAAGAGACAAACTATTAACAACTAAGAATTAAAAAAAAAAAAAGGAAGAGTAAAGAGGGAAAGGATAAGTAGTAAAACAAAAGCTATTTTTAGATTTTGATCCATTAGAGAAATATAGATTTTACTATCATTTTTAAAAACGAGAAGGTAGCTACTGAAAACTTCCAAATTAGCAGAAAAAAATAATTTTGCTAAGCCAACAAGTAAAAAACAAAAAAGAATCATAAATATTATAGACAAAATAAGAATACAATCAAACATTAATTTCTCAGTAAATATAAACATATTGAATTCCATTATCAAAATACAAATGATCATCAAATTGGGTTTAAAACAAAACAAAGGGGCAACTGGATGGCTCAGTCAGTTAAGCGTCTGACTCCTGACTTCGGCTCAGGTCATGATCTCATGCTTTGGGGGTTCAACCCCACATTAGGCTCTGTGCTGATGATGCAAAGCCTGCTTGGGAATCTCTCTCTCTCTCTCTCTCTCTCTCTCTCTCATCCCTCCCCCACTGGCACTCACACTCTCATGCTCTCTCTCTCAAATAAATAAATAAACTTTAAAAAGAGTGTCTTTATTTTTTTTTGCTTTATTTATTTATTTTTTATTATAATAGTTTATTTTCAAATTGGTTTACATATAACACCCCGTGTTCATCCCAACACGTGCCCTCTTTAATATCCGTCACCCCCTCTCCCCCCTCCCTCACCTCCCTCAACCTCAGATTGTTCTTAGTCTTTGAGAGTCAAAGAGTGTCTTTAAAAACAAACAGAAAAATAAAACCCAAACGACTTTTGAAAAGAGATGAAGACAAAAATAAACAAAAGAAAAGCAGGAGTGTTGATATTATCAGAAAAATTGGAACTTAAGGTCAAAATTAACCACAAAGAGTGGTAATAGGTAAAGCTAAAAGGTATATAACCGACTGAAAAGTTAAAATAATCATAAACTTTTATGCTCCAAACAACCCAAAATCCATATACATCAGAACAAAAACTCCCAAACTTCATAAAAACAATCATGAGTAGAAGACTCTAATATACCTTTTACAGAACTTGACATAAATCAAAAATAAGCAGTTATAAAGAATTTTAATGATTTAAAAAAACCTTTAAGATGCTTATACTTTGCATAGATGTAAACATACAAACATACATATAAACACCACAACATACCAAATCCAAGCTCAGAGATTAAAAAAATCAGTAATGAATTTGGTCACAAAGAAAGTCTAAAAAGTGATTTTTATAGCTCACATTTTAAAATAATAATCAAATAACTTTCAGTGCCAAATATGACAAAAAAAAAACCCTCAGCTGTTACAGATTAAAAAAAAAAGATTTATGAAAGTGATTTAAGAGTTGAAATTAAGTACATATTGCCTAGAAATTAATGAAAAGGAAAATATCCAACATCAAAGCCTCTGAAAGCTAAAGCTGTACTTTGAGGTAAATATATGCCACCTTAAATGCTATTATTAACTGGACAAACTGAAAATGAACAGACCAAGTGCCCAACCTAAGAAAGTAGAAAAAAATAACAAAATACGCAAAAGAAAATAGGAATAATCATAAAAGCTGAAAGTAGTGGAACGAAAAAGGAAAAAAGCTAATTCTTTGGAAAGATGAACAAAATGTACCAGGGAGTGCCTCAGTAGTCACTCAAAACCTCAGTTTCTATACCTTGAAAATCCACTTTCCTTTCCTTTCTTCTGCCTATTTTTCAATAGCAGGGCTGAATGAGCTCATCTGAAAGCTCAGCCCAGACAGCTAGATATAATTGGGAACATTTAACATCTGTCGTTCACCTAATGCAGTTTTGCCTTTATTCCCTTTTAGAGACAGCTTGGAATTTAAATAGCCACACGTGGCTACTGGCTAACTGTACTTGCCAATGCATTTCTAGAGCACCTTCTCATATTACAGAAGACAGAAAGCAAAAAACTAGAAGTGAGGTGGATATGGCTAGCAGATGCACTCTGATACAGAATGCAGAAATGAGGTAAAGACCACCTGGGAAACAAGGGCGAGGGTTTTTCTATGGCGGTGTTAGTAACGACCCTAGTATCTAACCACCAGCTTCATGAATGCTGGGCACGTCTTTGAGTGAGGTGGTGTAGTTCTGGAGCTGGCAGAAGGTGCCGTGGCTAATTGGTCACAGACGTGTCCTGATCACAGTGATTCCTAATTGTAGCCATCCTAGTACAGTTCAAGTAAGAGATACGGAGGAGTGGCGATGAGTTTATCTTGGGTAAGCTGTGGGGGAAAGAGTAGGAAGAATCTGTAAGAAATGATAGTTGAAGAACTTCCACTGAGAAATTAGACTGAGGTCCGGTGTAAATGACAGATGACTTGTGGTGTCAGACTCGCACAAGTAAGTATACTGGCACCATTAGCAGAAACAGGGAACACGGAAGAGGACTGGGTGAGCAGAGAAGACCACGAGTTTGCCAAGCAGGAGGTGCCTTTGAAACAGTCAGATGGAACTGCCAGTTAAGCATCTGGATACATGGGTCTGAGGCTCAAAGTAGTAGTTTGTGCTAGCTATACAAATTTAGTTGGACAAGAAGAAAAATGGAACTATGAATAACATTGCTTAAAGAAGAAAGTAGGGAGTGTTAAGATATGAACGCCTAAATAAGTATAAAAAATGCAAATAATTAGTGGCAGAGAACCAGAGGCCGGAAGAAAATCAGAAAGAAGAGAGTGGAGTTTTATTTCAAGAATAAAAGAAAGGTTGAGAAGCATCCAGTTGAGAGAATTTAAACCCAGGTGAATGCAGGATTACTGACAGTATGCTTCCAGAGTGGGTGGGGGCAGAGTGAGGGATAAAGTTCAAATTATGAAAGACTGGCCTTCAAAGCAGGGACATCTCCAACAGCAAGAAGGAGAGGACAGATGTAGGAGTAAGTCTGTAGGTGGGTCATGGGCAGCGGAAAGTGTCTGAATGTAAATGTTACAAACCTTGACGGTATATAAATGCCAGTGGTAATAAAAGTTGGGAAGGGAATTCTTTGCTTGAATTAACAAGAATGAGGGTGTAACCTGATGGTATAGAGTTCTTTCAGGCTTGAGCTCTTTAAAAAAAATTTTTTTTTAATGTTTATTTTTCAGAGAGAGAGAGAGAGAAGTAGAGCACAAGTTGGGGAGGGGCAAAGAGAGAGGGAGACACAGAATCTGAAGTAGGATCCAGGCTCTGAGCTGTCAGCACAGAGCCCGATGCAGGGCTTAAACTCAAAAACTGCAAGATCATGACCTGAGCCGAAATCGACCGCTTAACCAACTGAGCCACCCAGGTGCCCCTCGCCTTGAACTCTTTATCAGAGGTAGTAGGAAGGTCATAAAAAGGGGAAAAAATGGACAGGTGGATAGAGAGGAGACAGAACTAGTAACAGTCTATAAATTTTCTCTAGTTGTTCTTTAAAAAGAAGGGCTGGGGCGCCTGGGTGGCTCAGTTAGTTAAGCTTAGGTCATGATCTCGAAGTTTGTGAGTTTGAGCCCCGCATGGGGCTCTGCACTGACAGTATGGAGCCTGCTTCGGATTCTCTGGTTGCCTCTCTCTCTGCCACTCCCCTGCTCGTGCTCTCTCAAAAATAAATAAACATTAGGGGCGCCTGGGTGGCTCAGTTGGTTAAGCGGCTGACTTCAGCTCAGGTCATGATCTCACAGTCTGTGAGTTCAAGCCCCGCGTCCGGCTCTGTGCTGACAGCTCAGAGCCTGGAGCCTGCCTCAGATTCTGTATCTCCCTCTTTCTCTGCCCTTCCCCTGTTCATACTCTGTCGCTATGTCTCTCAAAAATAAGTAAACGTTAAAAAAAAATTAAAAAAAATAAAATAAATAAACATTAAAAAAATAAAAGAAGGTCTGAAGTATGTAGTGATAAGTCTACATTTAACTTAACCCCTTTTTTCTACATTAGTGTTTCTTCAGATCTCCAGTTTTATGCAAAATAACTGATAATTTAGTAATTTGAGAAGTGACATGTGAAAAATAAAAAATTGTACTAGATAATCACTGAATAAAATTATCAGTCAATTCAAGTTCCCAGCTTTCCTCCCTACATATTACATAGAAATAGATAATATTTTACAATCTATATGTTTATATCCAAATGGCCAACAAACGTATGAAAAAGTATTCCATTTCATTCATCACTGGGAAAAAGCAAATTAGAGCCACAGCAAGATACCACTACATACCTACCAGAATGGTCAAAATTAAAAAGATAATTTTTTAATCTTTGTAAAATGAAAAATAAAGACTTTTTATAAAAAAGATAATATCAAGTGTTTACAAAAATATGGAGAAATTACACCATCAAAGCACAGCTGGATGGGAGTATAAACTAGTATGACCATTTGAAAACTGGCAGTATCGACTATAGTTGCGTGTACATACACACCCTATGATCGAGCAACTTCATTCCTAGGTACATAACCATATGCTCATCAAAAGACATGCAAAAATACATGTACTGTTCATATCAGCTCCAAATCGGAAACAATCTAAATATCCATCAACAGTAGAAAGGACAGGGGCGCCTGGGTGGCTTAGTCGGTTCAGCGTCCAACTCTTGATTTCGGCTCAGGTCATAATCTCAGGGTTGTGAGTTCGAGCTCTGCATCTGGCTCTGTGTTGACAGCACAGAACCTGCTTGGGATTCTCTGTCTCCCTCTCTCTGCTCCTCCCTCCCCTCATGCACACTCACGCTTGTGTGCACGCTCTCTCTCAGAATAAATAAACGTTAAAAAAAAACCCAGAAATCAGTAGGATGGATAAGTAAATTGGGTTACCTTTACACAATGAAAATACAAAGAAAGCGATAAGTATGAGCAAACTTTTGTTCTACACAAGAACATGAATGAATTTTGAGTTTTATGAGCACGTTGAACAAAAGAAGCCAAGTGACCATTGTATATACTATGTGATTCTGTGTATGTAGATCTTATTTTAAAGATAAAACTAATTTATGGTATTATAAAGCCGGGTAACGACTGCTCTCAGGAGAGTAAACAAGAGGGAGCACAAGGCAGTGGGGGGCGGGAAGGTATTCTGGAATGCTGATAATATTCTATTTCTTGACCTTGGTCATTACACGGTTGGATTTGGTTATGAAAATTCATCCAACTAAATACTTAGATTTTTGCATTTTTATGAATGTATGAATTTGTACATTTCAGTAAAGACTTTACTTCAGAAAACTGTATATCTCTTAAATTACTGGGTAGACCTGACTCTCCAAATGAGCACCTTACGGAAATAGCGACAATCCAATAGAATACGTGACCTCCACATTTAAGCAACTTCTCTTCCAAAGAAAAAAAGGCAGAAGATATCGCACGCAAATTAAACAAAAACTTTTCCACCAACTAGCTTCATTCCATACCATCGTGTGCTCTCCTCCCCCCTTTATCCTAAATTAACAAAGAAAAAGAAAAAACCTCATTTGTAGTCTTCCATGAGATAAAACGATATGAAATGATACCTGATTTATTCTTCCTCTTTGCTCTGTGCTTACTTTTAAGGACTGTAACCAGAGAGGAATTTTGCAATAATTTCTCTTCCCTAGTTGTAATTTTTATGACTTAAGAAACAAATTGGCAAGTAATTAAAGCAAAGCAGTATTAGGGTGTATACTTTGACTCTATGTATCTTTTCTATACATTTTAGCAGCTCCTGAAGCCAAGAATTTTCAGAGTGCTGTTTCCTCAGGGGCATTTTATTATGCGATAGCTTCTTACAGATTATTCCACGATCATTATGCTCTAGGCAGTGTATGATAGTTCTCTCTGAAAAAAATTTAAAGTATTTTACTTTAGCATATTTAGTTAGCATAAAGTCAATACTTTGTTTACCAAATTGTCACTGAATTATTTGTAATAATTTATAAGTCTGTCTGTAGAAATTACAAAAGAAACAAAAAATAACAAGAAACTTATTAAATTCCAAGTTCTATTTCATCTATATTTCCAAGAATCAGTACATGGCCTGAATGGGTTGGGGGGATAATGGAACAGTGGTCACAGAAAACGATTAAGACAGACAAGGAAGAAGTGCCTTAGTGGTTTCTAGACAGAGAAGACTTCTGGAATTTGATGTGATCTGTGATGTGATCTGAGAAGCAAAAGGAAAACAAAAGGATGCTAGAAGTACCTATAAGATTGAAGAATTTAGTAATGCTGGTTGCTAGGAAGAGAGAACAAGGTAAGAAAAAAAGCTACTGCAATTAACCCTTACTTAGGCAAAACCATAAGCAAACTGGAACAAAATCAACCTAGTTCTAACCACTGGTCATCGTGCAAAATCAGGCACAAAGACACGACCCCATTAAAAGTATTCTAAGTATTATTCCATAAAGTAATATGGAATATTCACTCTCCTAATTACCAAGGTAACCCCAAAGGTTTAGAGGACTAAATAACCTAGTTTGGTATTAGAAAGCAATCAATTCTTGAAATACGGGTACTTCAAAACAAAACAGGATATAACCCTTGTGAATCTGGAAATGATTGTAAATCATTTATCAAGTCAGTTAAAAGTAGAGAATGAAAAAAAAAAAAAAGAGTAATATTCAAATCCAGAAATTACTTCAACAATCTATTCCTGGTTCTAATACATGGGTAACATGAGGAAAAAAACAGAACCTTCATTCTTTTTTTTTTTAATTTTTTTTAATGTTTATTTATTTTTGAGAGACATAGAGGCACAGCATGAACAGGGGAAGGGCAGAGAGAGAAGGAGACACAGAATCGGAAGCAGGCTCCACGCTCTGCGCCATCAGCACAGAGCCTGACACAGGGCTCGAACTCACAGACCGCAAGATCATGACCTGAGCTGAAGTCAGCCGCCTAACCGAATGAGCCACCCAGGCACCCCAGAACCTTCATTCTTAAACTGGTTAAGATTATTTCACTTCTCTTTCTGGAGTTTTACTTATTTCTGTGTTTTGTTTGTTTTGTTTTTAAGCAGCAAACAGA
Organism: Paguma larvata; assembly: GCA_030068075.1. Lineage (NCBI taxonomy): Eukaryota > Metazoa > Chordata > Mammalia > Carnivora > Viverridae > Paguma > Paguma larvata. Next base: position 117,765,643 of record CM057828.1, on the reverse strand, counting down.
AAAGACAGGAAAGAAAACCCTAACGTACATCCAGATTTTAAAACTTTTAACTAGTGAAGGTGAGCAAAAGATTTAAAAATGTATTACCTGCAATGTACCTGGTGGAGTCTGACCTTTCACTGAAAGATACAATTTCTTTGAGCTACTCTTCTAAATTAATTAAGTGTGTTTCAGTAATATCAATTTCCTAGAAAGTCTCCAGTTGGGAAAGAGCAGAGAATGAAGCTGAGATAAGTGGCATTTTAAAGAACCGGTGCTCTTAACTTGTCCTAAGTTTCTTTTGAACTTACGTGGATTCCTAACGTGCACTACAGGTCACCAAAAACAATCTGCCTAGAAAGAGAAATTTTCCACGGTGAGTTCAACACTACTGATTTAGAGATCATTGCGATATTACATTAAGTGCTTCTTAGAGTCCCTATTCTGCCATTTATTTTGTTCCTAAAATCATTACGTGCAAGGTTTCTGATATTCTTGAAAAGCAGTAAATGCAGACGTTAAATGTTGACAGTTACAGACTTAAACATTAAAGACTACAAGTTGGTAAAGATATAACGACTGGTTAGTACTACTACTTTTAATGTATCCCATTTTCTTGAACCATGACATTAGCGATATCTGGGAACTCAAACTAGTCTCCAAAAGTTAAACATATTTCCACATGAACCCAGAATAGATCTATTTTAAAACCTGTACTTAAAATTAAAACAAAACAAACCTTTGGATGTTATTATGGATTAAAACCACATTATCTGGAAAACAATTTAATTGATAAGCTGACAGAGCTGTGAAAGATCACAATTAATTACATTCACACTTCTTTATCTGAATAATTTAGGCTTACTTTGCTAATTATAACATATCCAGTTCTGTGAAGCTACATGGTTTTGCAGGGAATGTTATTAAGACAATACGATATAAAACTTTTTAAATCAAACCAAATTAATTTTTTAAAGATAAGTGATCACTTACATTGATAACAAAACTCCTTCTAAAACCTCAAGATAATCCTAGATATGTAATAACATTTGTACACAATAAATCAGAAAGAGAAACTAGTATATACAAAGAAAAGTACCCATGATCAAGAAGTCAGGAATTCGATGAAAAAATTTCCTCAATCCTCTAAAGTCTTTTTACAATCATGACTACTTTAAAGGTAAAAAAAGCATACCAAGCAAACTTTCTAAAATATTAAAGAAATTTGACTACTAGGTCTATATTAAATACAAGCATATCTAAATTTAAATACTCCCCCAAATTCTAAAACCCATGAGCAAAAAATTAGTCAAAATTTATACAAAAGGGACCCCATATTCTTAAATTTATTGGCTAATTTATGTTTCATTCTGTGTTAAATTGCTATTCTAGAACTACATCATTTTATGTAATGTTATGAAGTATTCAAGTAACTATGACTGATTAATTAAATAACCTTAATTTATAAACTTTGACATATTAAAATTTTTTAACATAAAAAGGTTTAGGTTATAGCTTTTCATATCAAACATCACTCCCATTAAGATAACATTTATTTCTAAATGCAGAATGTAGGCTCGCCAGTTAGAAAATAAACTTGGGGAAATGACTCTAAAAGCTATTTCATTAGTTTCTTTTACACACTTACATGTCCATTCAACATATAAAATATTACTCATTCTATTTAATTATATTTTTGGAATTGAGAAAATATTAACAAATATTATTCTAAGTCTATGAAAGTTTTTAAAATAGACATAGTTCTTATTCTAAGATAAATAACATTTAGAGTAAACTTAGAAATCTATTTTACCATGAAGGTATATTCTCAATAAACTGGGTATCAAAAACAAAAGGAAATGAAAGAATTAAAAAACATAAAAATCTATTATCAATTCAAATATCTAACATAAAATCTAAGATAAATACTTAAAACACAAATTAAATATTTTAATATTCAATATTTTATTAAACCATTCTGTATCAGGTCTGGGATGAAAGCTTAAATCATAAAATACTACGGATTTTCATAAGACAACAGTCTAACACATATATATATCACTTATCTATTAAGCTTTTCTTCAGTTACATGAATTTATTTAGTTATTATTATTTCTGTGCTACACTTCAATTAAGATGTTAGCAAGAAGACTAGGAACACAGAGTTCTTTAAGGTATTATCAAAACATTAAAAAAATAAAATACTATCTAGCTGACGTTTATAGAAGAGATGAAAAGAAGAGCTGCAAGTTTTCTATGCAGTTCCTAATATTTACTATTATTTCTTATGATAACTATTTCATTATCACTATGCCACAAAATGTATCTTAAAAACATAATTATTGACATAACATAATTTACTGTATAGACTTCATACATACTTTGTCTCACATATTATGACCTATTATTTAATCTTTGTTAATAAGCTATTAATTCATAGTGAAGTTTCTTTTTTAGAAATCAATTAATTTTTTAAACTTTTCAAAGTTCATTTTATTATACAATCGAAAATTAATTTAATCAGTGACTTTGGGGATAAAATACATGACAAAGTTTTGCAGATCATCACACCCTATTTGGATGCAAATAAATTTGTTCATAAATCAGAAAGAAATTGTTATTTCTTTAAGAATATTAACATAAAACTTCTATTTAAAAGTGACTTAAAATAACACCTTACTATAAACAATACATATACATTAATATGGCCTTTCACTTGGTGTTATTTACCTTCAAAAATATTTAAAGAATACAGAAGACTAAATTCAGAGGGTTTGCTCACTGATACCTTTTGCTTTTTAGTTTCAATAAAAAGTTATGGTGTTATTACATAAACAATCGTATCTTTATTTCTGCTTACTAATGAAAATTTTAGTGAAAGGGGATGGATCCAAGGTGAGGGACAACCCAAATAAATGATTTGTGTAATACAACTTCATTAAAAGGCTTTTTTTCAGAAGAAAGTGAGCTCTGGAAAGTTGATTTCAGTAGCTATTTGGACAGCCTGATGATACAAGATAAAATGAAACAAATGATTTCACTATATATATATATATATATAAATTTTATATATATATAATTTATATATATAATTTATCACTATATATATAATTTATATATATTTTATTTTTAAAAGTAAAATAAAATACAAAGTCTTTAATGCTAAATAAATGAAAAGGATAAATAAAATTTTTATTAAAATAAAGTAATAATTAGAGAGCCAAACTGTTTTCCTAGCTATTGTTTGATCATATTTTAGGTAGCACTGAAAGCTATCCAATATTAATGTAAAATCAAAACTTGAACAGAGTGAAGACAAACGATATTAGAACACACATGTAACTAATGGAATAGAGAGTTGTCCAGACACATTTTAAGAGTTGTCAAACATAAATATATTCTTCAGTCTGTATTAATAGCAGGAGCTGTATCCGCTTTTGTTGGTATATTAATGTAATGTTTTGACAAGTCAAAAGACTTGTATTAAGCACTGTAATAACTGCTACGGATTTTCTTGTGCTTAATATACTTGCAACATATAGTTTAATAAAAGCCTGTTAAGTATTCTACATTTCAGGAAAATATATTTAGAAAAAATAGTTTACCAAAAGAAATAAGAGAACTTTGATTATCCTTTTCTATTTGATTAATTTTTGTCTTTTTGACATTGATAAAATTTACTGTTAACAATGCGTATAGTACTAACACTGAAAGTGGGTTTATACTACTAGAGATATAATGCTAAGTGTTAGGCAACAGGAATGCTTCACTGCAGGTTTTGGTATCACAACCAGTAAGATAAAGAAGTAATGTAAGTAAACTTAAAATACTAGAGATGATATTACATAATGGTTAAAATGGAGAAAATGCAACTCAGCAACTTCAGTGTAAAACAAAGGAAGTTTTCCTCCACCAAATGAAAGATAATTTTTAAATTTGTAGCAAAGAACAACTGTATGCTTTACTTTTTCCCTTTAAAAAGGGTTGGTATGTGAAATTGATACATAACTGATTTTATTTCTTAGGGCAAGAACTTAAGAGAAATGGAGAATATTTCAGTTACCCTTTGTCAAGAGGGAGTGCTCAAGTGAAGTGAAGTTCAAACTTGACCATAACTATTTTAAATAGATTTATTTCATGAGCAACTACAAGTACAAGGCTATCACTTACAGATGTACTGCTGAAGCACTTTTTTGGAGTTTTTCTATCTCTGAGAAACAGACTATATCTTTTCAAAGTTCATTTTATTACACAATTGAAAACTAATTTAATCCTATTATATTCGTTAGAAGGTATTAATAATAAAAGGAGATGCTTGAAAAATTATGAGATGTTTCTGAAATGTGTTAAAACTTAGTAAGATAAGAAACAAATAAAGCAATATGTGGCTTTCTGGAAGATTGTTGCCACTAAAGTGATTAACAAGCAAATTACACTGCAAATTTAGCTGACTTTATACACAACCTGAAATGAATTTATACCTTATTTGCTTAGCTGCCCCCCTTCCCAAATTAACTGCTACAAATGCTATCATTAAATGTAATTATAAAAAGTTACTGACAACTACTCTTCCTCAGTTTTTTGTCTCAATAGAGAAACGCTTTATCAAGAAACTGAGCATGGTAAAACCACCGCAAACAATTTTTCAGGCTTCTCATGTGATTTCCCAGTTATACATTTTCTTTCAACATAAAACTACTATATGCTAATACCAGACTGACTATTACCCATGGTTTCCGTCTAACATTCTGAGAGCTAAAAGTACCAGTTGTAAACCAATAGCACATACTTACTAAAATGTTTAATAGGACGGCAAAATTAATCCAGGAACTGGTATACTAGAGGAAGGTAAAAAAACTTACTATTCTTGTTTTGAGTTTGTTATTCTGAAAGAATTACAAACTAAAATCAACAATGTACTGAGAATATTAACATTAATTTTTTTCCCTAATAAAAATGACTTTACTCTCATATATAGTGATAATGGATTCTTTATTTGACTATAAAAGGTAAACATTTCTGATGAGAGTGAGAATAATTACTACTTAAAGAACATGTATGTATGTTCCGTAAAAGAATATTTCACATAAAATCTCCTAAATTTTGGTTACATTAATTTCAACTTTTTTAAAACTTGGGGAATTGAATTGGAAAAAACATATTTATGTTCTGTTAAGAGAATGTAACAATTAACAGTATAGATGATAATGTTTAAGGTGCAATATTGATTTTAGGCACTTGATTTCCTACTAATAAAGTGCCTTTTACTAACTTGTAAAGATATGCAACTTCATTCTAATTAATACTAGGCTAGGGACATTAGACTAACATTTTTAACATACTTTTTCAACAAATATTAACAATGAAATAGAAATTTAAGATACTGAAATAGCTATTTTTTTCAAAGTACTGGTAGACCTGTGAATTAATTTCTCTACAAGTGACATATTTATCCTTAAATATCATTTTTAAAAAATCCATTCTGGATTCAACACATTATCTAAAACAATATAAAATATGTATTTGGAAAAATACAATGTTCTTCCTTATAAAGTACTGAGGCTCCATCTAGAGGCATTTCCCCCTATTACTGTCACTTTTAATATAAGTAATATCACCTAGAAATGTGAGTAATATTAAAATGTCAGAGATTTCCTTTGTACCTACCTTTTTGTTATCCATAATGAGTTCTTGCCCTAACCTTCTTAGGGTAGCTCTAGCTCCATCACTGCCATCAAGTGGCAAAAAACTAAAACTGAACTTAAAGAAAAAAAAGGAAAAGAAAAAAAAAGGAGGCAAAAAGGACAGGAAAAAAATTTATATACTCTCCACTACTCACATACCTTTTTTGTTTCAAGAAATGAGTTTGTGAGTTATTTTTTTTTTACCATATATTATCTTAATCAAATTAAGGAGAAAATAAATTTGCCACCTGTTTCCAGAAAATGATAGCACTATAGTCTGGAAATCTTAACTTTTCTGGATATCTTTTTGTTTGCAAGATATATAAAAATACTTTGAATTAAATCATTATGCAGTTTAATGATATAGTTAATATAAGTACAGTTCACATATTACTTCGCTGATACAGAGAGCAGTGAGAAACACAAAGAATCATAATCGGAATTTTATAGCATAAGTTATGAAAAGAATAAAACCATATGTAACCTTCACAAGTATTTTCTATTTTTTTCTAAAAATAATCTAGATTTTAATACATTCAGCGCTTTCACTGTACTCTCAGGATGTACTCGTTGCATTGTCTATGAGTGGAGAAAGATCAGAATAAAGGATTCAACTAAGAAAAGTAAAACAAAACAAAACAAAACAAAAAAAACAAAACCAAAACCAAAACCAAAAAAACTTTGAGGCAACAAGTCGGAAATGCAATTCAAATAAAAATTGTTTAATATCTTAATATTAACACTTCTTTCCTGAATTTTGTTAATAGGACTTAGGATTTTCAAAGAAACAAAACTATAGAACCAAAGAGAAAAGACCAATGAGAGAATGTCTCAGTTCAACGGCTACCACTCTGTGAAACGCATCATCACTCATGCATAATGTAAAAATAGTTTTAAAAAATTGTGTATGAAATAGAATGTGGGGATATAGTTTATCAGGAAGTCACCATGACAGTTGTTTCTAAATCATAAAGAAATTGAAAAATTTGTAAGTTTGACTGCAGATGTGAATCCACATTTAAATTGACAACAAAACAATAGCAGCCAACTTTTATCGAATTCTTACCATTCCAAATGTTTCACACATATTAAATAGCCTTAAATAGATAAGGAAACCAAGGCCTAGAGAGGTTAAATAACCACCCGCAGTCACAGGAAGGAGTGGGAATAAGATAGGAACCTAAGCAGTCTGCCTGCGTAGTCCTTACTCTTAACCATTTTCATATAAGCCTGTTTTTGTCAATCTTGGCACTTCTGACATTTTGGACCAGATAATTCTTCATTAAGGGGTGCTATTCGGTATGCCACTAGCGTCACCTCATCCCCCAAATGGCAATAATCTAAAATGCCTCCCAACTATGCCAAATGTCTGGGGGAGAAAAAGTAGGATTGCCCCCAGTTGAGGATCATTGATTAAGATTAATCATTGATTAATCGTTGATTAATCCATTATAACATTGCAGAAACAAATGGTGACCAATTTACCTGAAATTAGTTGTCCATAATTTTAAGTTATTTACCACAATACAGAAATTTTTAAATCTACAGATGGGTTAGGATAGTAATAATCTTAAGTCTTACTGTTTAGGGGATAATGTGTTAGATAATTAAAAACCATAATAGGAGGGGCAAACCTCATAATGCAAGGTTTTTATAGGTAAACATGAAAATATTAGGCAAACATGAGAACGGTGAAGGAGATACATAAATTTCATCCGAATTTATATAAGTTACCTCTGGCAATGGGACTAAGAGACAAAGTATGAGAATATCACCTTTTGCTTTATGTATTTTTGTACTGTGTTAAATTTTTTCAAACAACATACTGTTTTTTTACCAAGTTTTTTAGAAACCAAATTTTAGGAAAAACTTTCTCTTTCTAAAATTAGCATTTCAGGTATGCTTATTAAGTATGCTGTTTTCACTGTTTTTCCCATATTTCTCCCTATTATGTTCTTACATGCTAGTATAGGAAATTTAATAAATTCATGATAAAAATTGTACTTAACCAGGCAAAAAATACAAATTAGATAGTCAGCGACGGGTTTGAAAGCTAGCAAACTGAATAATAAGTAAGAGGACACTAGAGGTATATATTTTCAAGAGTGCTACTTAAAGATGTATATGAAAGTGGGTGTAAGTTTTTTTCAAACAATTCTTACTGATTTCTAATATTTTTTGCAATAACTTTAACCACACGCATTCTGCCAATCCCCAATTAGAGCAAGGTTTTTCCCAACTATTTCTGATTACTCAGAAATTGTTTAAAGAAAGCAGAGTCATAAAGTCATAATTTTAAATACTTTCTTTGTGATCTTGATTTCTTCTCAATGTTCCTACTTGTTTTTACCATTGTAAACTAAATTGTACATATTACATTGTATCCTCATCATTTAGTTAATATATGTAGCAATTTCCATTTTGTTTCATAAATTTAATAAAGTGATGTTTGTAATGTTTGTAATGTTTATGCTCAAGTAATATTTATAGCACCATTTAGTTATTTTAGTGTAACCTACTTATCCATTCTCTGTTGATGTCTGCAGTGATTTTGTACTATATCGACTTGGCAACTAAATATTTTTCATATTTTTACCTTCTCTCCTCACTGCCTTTATTTAGACTCTGACCTTTTTTTCTTCAATTGTCTAGTCTTTCTATACTTTTACTTTCTATTAGCTACACTTGTAATACATGAATACATGAATAAATTCATACATCTTATAAAAATTTAAATAACACAGAGTAAAACATTGCATTAAGTATCCTCCTCACCACGCCCCCACCCTCCCAACAGAAGTAACTACGGTTATCACCGTGGTGCATATACTTCTATACCTTTTTTTTTTAATGCATTTACTTTCACACACGTGTACATGTAGAAAAGCTCCACTTTATACTACACCATCATTAAGCAAAGTACTTTCCTTGTATTAAAAAAAAAAACTCAGGGCGCCAGGGTGGCTTAGTCGGTTAAGCATTCAACTCAATGCTTCAACTTCATTGAGTTCATGTCATGATCTCACAGTTCATGAGTTCGAGCCCCACATGGGCTCTGTGCTGACAGTAGGGAGCCTGTTTGGGATCCTTTCTCTCTCCCTCTCTCTCCACCCCTCCCCTGCTCGTGCGCTCTCTCTCTCTCTCTCTCTCTCAAAATAAATAAATGAATAAATAAATTTATTTTTTAATAATAAAAAAGAAACATTTATTTGAGAATACCATTATGGAAAACATATATCATTTTAACACATAAAATACATAAGCTGGGACCAGAAATTAAAACTATAATCAGGGGCGCCTGGGTGGCTCAGTTGGTTAAGCGGCCGACTTCGGCTCACAGTTTGTGAGTTCGAACCCCGCATCGGGCTCTGTGCTGATGGCTCAGAGCCTGGAGCCTGCTTCAGATTCTGTGTATCCCTCTCTCTCTGACCTTCCCCTGCTCACACTCTGTCTCTGTCTCTCTCAAAAAAAATAAATAAAAATGTTTAAAAAAAATGCTTTAAAAAACTATAATCAGATTAAAGTTTAACCAAAATATTCTCCATATAAGTACTAAAATATTAATCAGAATGATTGAGGAATGAGGGTTTTATTTTCTTTCTGGTGCATTTATATTTTTAACAGCTTTATTTAAGTGTAATTTACAAATCACAAAAATCACCTGTTTTAAGTATACAATGATTTTTTAGTAAATTTATAGAGTTGTACATTATCATAATCCAGTTTTAAAATATTTCCAATGCCTCCCCCCCCCAACATTTTCTCAAAACCATGTCTATGGATTTATTTCCTTTTCTGGACATTTCATATATATAGAAGGGATGAAGTTTTTCTAATATACATCAGTATCAAATTTAATAGCAAAAAAATATTATTTTTTTGAGTGAAGGATTTGCAGTTGAAGTTCTTTCTAAAAGTTATAGATGCTTTGCTCATTTGGTAAGGACAGTATAAATCCAACTCCTTTGCCTTATTTGCCTTCCTCCTTTCTTTCCTTCTTCCATTGCCAATTTTCAGTGTAGTATTTAATGATTATCACTCAAAAAAAGCCACAGTTTTTCAGTATTGTATACACGTAAGGTACAAGGAATGGCCTTTCTATATTGATTCTGTTACATATCTATATAGCTTAGTGAAAAGGAAAAGAAAACAGATGAACATATACCTTGAGATGTTTTAATTTCTCCCAAATGTGAAATACATTTGAAAAAACTACTCAGGTCTTTCATACAGATCTTCTAATTCTGTCTCCAAAGGCAATTTTATCACCAAACAGAATATCCTCATGTCACCCTTGACTCCTCGGTCTCTCACAGTCCACATCTAATTCACTAGCAGGTCCTCATGTTTCTACACCGAAAAGTGTATCAGAACCTGAACATTAACGTCATACCATTACCACAATGGCCAAGCTACTATCTTTTTTTGCTGGAATCATTACAAAATCTCTTAACACACTGTCTGACTTTGGCCCTTGCCTGGCCCCTTCCCTCAATAGTCTGTTTTCAGCACAGCAGCCAGATTAAAACAAAAAACAGATCTAGTCAAAAACCTCCAACAACTTTCCATTTTACTCAGATCAAAAGTCAAAGTCCTTGGTGGTTATCTCAGGAATTTCAATTAACGCTTAAACGTAAACAACCTAGTTTAACTCATAACAACCTATGTAACCATCAAACAATAACTGAAAAGGAAATTTTATTATTATTATGTTTATTAAAAATGTTTTTAATGTTTATTCATTTCCTTAGAGAGAAAGACAGAGTGCAAGCAGGGGAGGGGCAAAGAGAGAGGGAGGCACACAATCCGAAGCAGGCTCCAGGCTCTGTGCTATCAGTACAGAGCTCAAAGTGGGGCTTGAACTCACAAACTGTGAGATCATGACCTGAGCTGAAGTCAGGTGCTTAAATGACTGAGCCACCCAGGTGCCCCTGAAAAAGAAATTAAAAACAAAAACAAAAACAAAAGGGAATAGAAGCAGTATACTTCAAAAAATCAACTAAATACAAAAAGAGGAGAAACTGAGGAACAAAAACCATATAAGATACAGAAGCAAATAGCTTTAAAGGACACTATCCAAAGAGAATGAAAGACAACAACAGAAGAGGAAATATACTTGCAAATTGTATACCTGGTAAGAGGTATATGTCCAAGATACATAAAGAAGTCCTACATCCCCAAAGCAAAAAGACAAATGATACTGTTAAAAAATGGGCAAAGGACTTGACTAGACATTTCTCCAAAGATGACATATAAATGGCCAATAGGTGTATGAAAAGATGCTCAACATTACTAATAATTAGAGTATAAATCAAAACCATAATATATACTTCAGAACTTCCAGGAGATAGTCTTTAAAAATGGGAAACAGTAACTGTGGACAAGGATGTAGAGAAATTGGGACCCTTGTACATTGCTCATGAGAAAGTAAAAGGATGCAGTCACTATGGAAACCAGTATGAGAAACCAGTTTCTCAAAGAGTTAGATACCATATTATGATGTGATTAGCAAGTTCACTTCTCAGTATATTCCAAGAATTGGAAATGGACTCAAACATATTTGGACACCAACATCCATAGCAGCATTATTCACAGTAGCCAAAAAGTGGAAGCAACACAAATTCGTCAACAGATAAAATGATACACAATGGAATACTACTCAGCCAAAAAAAGCAATGAAGTTTGATATATGCTATAGCATGGATGAACCTTGACAACATTATGCTAAATGAAATAAGCCAGCTAAAAAAGCACAAATATTGTTATGATTCCATTTATATGAGGTACCTGAATAGGCAAATTCATAGGACAGAAAATAGAGTAAGGTTACCAAAAACTGGGGGAATGGAGGATGGGAATTATTGCCTAAAGGGGACAGAGTTTCAGCTTGGGATGATGAAAAGTATTTGGAAACAGATGGTGATTAGGGTTTCAGAACATTGTGAAGGTACTTAATGCTACTGAATTGTACACTTAAGGTTAAAACAGCAAATGTTTCATCATACATATTTTACCACACTTAAAAAAAAAAAAAGCTGAAAGTCTTCATAGTCACATTAAAATCTCCAAAGTCTTTCAAAATGGCCACCAAGTCCCCAGGACCAGCCTTCTACTATCTCTCTGATCTGATCTCCAATCGCTTTTCCCCTGGCTTTTTCCACACTCACGCCTCCTTGCTGTTCCCTGAACACACACAGGCCACAACCCTGCTCAGAGCCTTTGTAAGTGCTGATCCCTCTGCCTGAAAAGGACTCCCCCTCACCTCCATGGCTCACATCCTTCCTCTTTCAGTTCTTTGCTTAAATATCACCTTTTAAATAAGAAGGGCTTCGCTGACCACTCCACCGACAGCTGCAACCTCTCCGCTGACACTTCCTATCCATCCTCTCTGCTTTATTTTTCTCCATAGTATTTATACTATCTGTTATGTTATATATTTCACTTATTTATTGATGTTCTCTTCCACTAGAACGTAAATAACACAAAGGCAGGAATTTTGCCTGCTTTGTTCTGTGCTGTGTTCCTAAAATAGTGCAAGGCACATAGGAAGCAGGCAATAAATCACTTCTGGGTGAATGAATAGTAAATTATTATAATCACCAATTTACTTTCCATCTCTTTAATTTTATCTTCTCTAGAAATGTCATATAAATGGAATCATCCAATATGTAGCCTCATTCGTTTAGCATAATGTCTCAGAGGCTCATACATGTTGTTACCGGTATCATTTATTCATTAAAAAAAATTACTCAGCAGTATTACGATTTCATCATATTTTAAGCACTTCCTTACTTTCTTAACACAGTGTTCTAGGTTCATCTATTTTTCCCTGTCCCAGCACTGAAAATAATCATTTCATGTAACCCTGATCATTTTTATTCACTCACTGAGTTTTTATTTCAATTTTCTTTTTCATTTCTAGAAGTAACTGGTCCTTTTTCAAATCTGTTTAGCTATCTTTAAAGGGGATTAATTAGGATACAGTCTAAGCTCATATAACAAAGAGATTCTTTACTTCTCATGGAGAAGTCTAGAAATAAGCAGTGTTTGGTTGGAGGGGCAGCTCAACACGTATGTTAATCTCTGTGTCCAAATTCTGTTGACTCAAGTTTTCATCATCAGTAGCCTTGAAGAGGGCATACGTAGGCATTCCTTCTTAAGGCAAGACAGAGAAGTGCCACACTTGACTTCTCTTCTAATCCACTGCCAAAATTAGCCTTGGCAACACCACCTTCAAGGGAAGGTAGTAAATGCAGGTTTTAGTCTGGCAGCCATAAACCATATATATTCATCTATAACCCAGGAAATCTTGGTTTATAAGTACTAGTGACTCTCGTGCCAATTAGAGTCCGCTTCAAATTAAATTCCGCACCTGAGGTTTTGTAACACAAGAAACATAACAGAGGACCACCAACTTACCTGAAGACTCACTTATAGTTACAAATCTCTGGGGAGATGTTTTTGCCTCTTTACTAGCACCAGGTTGAGATAGCACCAGGTTCTGAGAAATGGTAACCTTTATGCCAGCTGAGTAATGCATTTAAATTGTTCCCCCCCTCATATTGTCTTCAGTATTTGAATTGTTTCAGTTGAGAGGATCCTCCCACCACATACAGACAAATGCTCTGCCTGCTCTTTTAAGCTGTGCAAGGTGGCAATAACTCACTGAATGATCACAGGTCAAGAACCAAAACAAAGGTCACAAAATACGCCAACAGCTTTAAGCTTTTATTCTTACGATGGTTACAAAATGTATCATTTCATGACCTACAATTTAAAGTCATTAATTACCTTCTAAAACAATAGGAATAATTTAGTGTCAAATTTCCAAAATGACCCATTAAATACAATACCATCCTCTAATTACAAATGCACATTTGAATAATTTTACATTGCATCAATAATTGAAGTTCAATTAAAACATTTTTCCAGAATTTTTACTCAACCATTTGCTACCTAAATTTATCAGTGTCATTTCCTCTACGAGTTACAGCTATCTTCAAAGCAAAAGCACACATAAGTTAAAAAAAATACCAAAAAAATACAAGGAATTCAATAAAAGTATATCCTCTTAGAAACAAAGATAAATAGCTAACATTAAGTAGTATATTTTTCAAGTATCGTAATACAGAAACCTCACAAACATCTTAAAAGGTAAAGACTGCTTATCTCACAGATGAAGAAACTAAAGATTTATGCACTTATCCAAGATCACACAATTAGCAAATACTACAGTAACCCAACTATGAGATCTTAGCCACTTTGAGCAGGGTGGGCTAAGCCACTTAGCTTTAAAATGAACATTTTCCCCACCTTTTAAGCTCTTTAACTTCAGCATGTATCTAAAATCGTTGGTGTAACAACTACGCTTGAAGCAATGCTACGCAACAATGAGGCAGCTGTCACTCCCTGTCCACGCACAAACTTCCAAAACACTAGTACCAAACCTGCAGAATTTGAGTTGGAAGAACATCCTAGAGATAATACTGGAATGCTCTTTTAACTCCGAAGAACCAAGTATTGCCAAGGAGAGGGAGAAAGTGGAGGGAATAATAATACCTAGTTAGCAACACTTCCAAGCAACTTTGCCAATGTGGCAACTAAAAGTAGGTTGGCTCCGCAGAACTGTAAAACTAGTTTAAGGATTCAGCAGCAGTGGCTCTTGACTCTTACTGAAATGTTGCCTGGAGAAAAGACTCCACGCGGAAACACGGAACTTCACCGTCTGAGTTAAAAAGTGATTCCAGAGTTGGACTTTGAATGTAAATAACTTTAGCAATCCTTTAACCAATTTATTTCATATCTATTTTCATGTTCAGGGATATGCAAAAGTTATAAATAATAAAATCTATGCCTCATCAATCCTGATCGAGTTCTTTTGATAAATATGAAAATTCTGGGGTGCCTGGGTGGCTCAGTCGGTTAAGCATTCAACTTCGGCTCAGGTCATGATCCCACAGTTCGTGGGTTTGAGCCCCGCATCAGGCTCTGTGCCGACAGCTCGGAGCCTGGAGCCTGCTTCGGATTCTGTGTCTCCCTCTCTCTCTCTGACCCACCCCGACTCACTCTCTGTCTCCCTCTCTCTCACTCTCACTCTCAAAAATAAATAAACATTAAAAAAAAATATGAAAATTCTGACTGGTACAAAGCCATGACAGTAAATTTTCCTTTTAAGTAGCATATAAAATCATGGGACAACATGCTGTGATGGCAAAAACGGCGTTTCCTACATAATTCACTACAGGATCTTAACATAGAGCTTCAGACGGGACATCAATGAAACCATGCCCCGCCCCCCAACCTTGCCTTCTGACCACGAGCTTACACATTCCATAGGACAAAAACCTGATAATTAACCCACATCACAGCACTGACACTTTCTCAATTTTTTTTCAGGATCATAAAGTACAATGTTTTTCTGCTGAGTTTCTAATTTACTCAGTTCCTGACTTTCTTTATGTCTTAGCCTATGTATAATTTGCAAGTCTGAGGAAACGACTGAAAATATTTTAGGCATTTAAGTTACTTTCTTAAATTATCTCATTGTTACCAAGGAAAGTTTTTAACAATTTCATTGATTTCTGTTAGCATTTTTCTGCTACTCAACATTGTGATGTTCCTAGCTTCTCCTAACTGGGTAAATTTATTACAAATACAAAGTAAAAAATAATGTAACTCAAAGTTATATAAATGTGATTTTGCACTATCAAATAAAAATGGGACGAACACTGTGAATTACGTAAATTCTCTTTCTGTGCTCTCCGAATGTGACTATTCTGACAGTTAGCAAATTAAGTCTCCTTTACCTTTCAGAGTAAGTTCTTTAAAGGAGGTCAATAGAAGAAAACAATAAAAAATTCCCCATTTCTCATTGGTATTAAAATACAAGTATTTTTAAAAAGGAAAATGCAGAAACAGCCCTGGAGCCAGAAAGCAAGCAGAAGCAGGCAATTCTGAGTCACAAGAGAGGCGAGTAAACATTTTTAAATAAGAGATTTGAAATTTATCAAGAGGAGAGAAAATACTTGTGATGCTATTCAAATATTTGTTCCCGTCCTTCCATAACGAACGCTTCCTTTGTAGATCCTGACGGACGACTTCCTGTGTTAGAATCTCTATCTGAAGTTGATAGACCAAAGACATTTGACATTTACTTCAACATGATTTCTGCTGTGCTAATTCCACAAAACTACTCCTAATATTCTCAGAGATAGTTAATAGGATCACAGATTAAGGTAGGAAAAAAAGATAAAATTATCAATTTAAGAATTTTGAATCTTACCCTAAATTTTGAGATATTTTTCTATTCATACCCAAATGTTTCTATTATTACTAATCTCTCATATACATTTTATATCATGGTAAAATTTTGAAATATAGCTTCTAAACTTTTATTCCATACTCCTAGGATAAGTATTTTAGTTTGTCTTGATAGGACACCAGCCACAGAAGCATATATATATATATATAATACCTGTCTAAACATACATGTGACATAATGCCTTTAATTTTATAATTTATTTAGAGAGATTTAGAAAATCATTGATGGCTAATAAATATTGCCCTTTAACAATCAGATGTGGCTCATTAACAATTCAATAATAACTAGGAGTAAAAGAAATAATTTATTTGGATATCCTTTAATATCGAACAATGAATCGCTTATCTTAATATATTTTACCTTCAGAAGCTAAAATCATCTCAAAGAGTCACATCTTGTCTTCCTCTTTGCTATATATATTTCAAGTTTTTTAAAAATATTTTATTCATTTTGAAAGAGAGAGTGGGGGTGGGCAGAGCACACAAGTGAGGCAGGGGAAGAAACTGAGGGGAACAGAGGATCTGAAGCAGGCTCCATGCTGAGAGCAGAAAGCCTGAAGTGGGGCTTGAACCCGCAAACCATGATATCATGACCTGAGCCAAAGTTGAATGCTTAACTGACTGACCCACCCAGGCACCCCTCTTTGCTCTATATTTACACGGACCAGCTTAAGAGGAATTTTTAAGTTCTAGGAGAAATCAAAAGAAAAGGACATCTGGAAATACAATTTGAAATTTTAAAAAATACTAATACTCATATAAGAAAAACTGATGTAAGGAAAACATAACACAGTCATTTTAAAAGCCCATTACTTTGAGAAATATCAAATATGCCACACTTTTTTTATATATATACGTAACTTGTTAAAACCAATTTCTGCACATGTCAGAAACTCTCCTAAAAGCTACATGAAAAACATCTTGGAGAGTCTGACATCGTAATCCAAATTACTTCAACTGAAATTAATCAGTTAAAGAGGAAATGGTACAACTATAAATGTATAGCATAAAAGATACCTCAATCATTGACAGAACTTTAGAGCAAGCAACCTGGATAGTATTATAACTGCGCAGAGTAACTGAAGCATATATGTGTCATATAAACAGTAGATTTCAAACACAAAAAACCTGCTGTTCTCAGAAACAGGAATTTGACTCTATAGTTTAAGTTCATCACCTTCTCCTTTTCCCTTCAACTTCTTTATTTAACACCTGTCTGCATAAATTAAGAACCCCACTCTGCTGCAGCTACTCACTAACGTGGAGCAAGACCCGGTCTGCGTTTTGCTTTCAAGGAGACTTGTGTAAAATATAATATAAATGAATCGCTGGAAATTTTAAAACAAGGACATACCAAATATAATTTCCAAATTTGTTATTATCAGAGTCGACAGGGGTATATATCTTTATCAAATTGCCATAAAAATTTCTAAATGTTTGCTCTCAATTTCTTTATTTCTCGCACTGTAAACAAGGTAACAATTTGCAAACAAGCACCAGTCCCCAGATCACACTTTGAGTGATCTTTGAGACCAAGAAAGAACATAAAACAAAAAATAATAATTAGGAATTAGTGGTTGAAACTTTATTCAAGTGCTAGTTATTAAGCAAATTTGTGGTTGAAGAGGATATATTTAAATCTAAAATAAATGTGTTGGGGACTCGTGGTTGGCTCAGTGGGGGAATGAAGCATGTGAATCTTGATCTTGGGGTTGTGAGTTCGAGCCCCATGTTGGGTATAGAGATTGCTTAAAAACAAAATCTTTAAAAATAAATAAATAGATGATACATGGGTAGATAAAAATAAAAGTGTTGAGTATCACTTTTTTCTTTCTTAAGAGGTAGCTTTATCACATTTGAAGTTCTGAGTTTCACATTTGAGCATGCAATTAATATAAATTAAAAAAAAACCACCTGAATCTTGAAAATAAAAGAACTACCAGTTAATTTAATCCAGTTTCCCTCAAGAGTAACACTGATGATCAATGCAGTCCTATAGCCCACTCCTACAACCCGGTATAAAACGGTACTTGCTAAACCGGAGGTCTGGAGGACACAGCAAAGGGCAGCATAAAACGGCCCGTGACCATCCACTAGTTTCCATGCAGACCTACTTCTGCCCTGTTTCTACCACTTGAGAACAGTTGCCGGCACATTCATGTTCTACATTGAGGAAATGCCAACAGAGTAATTTTAGGTTGAAAACAGAGACAGAGTACCTAAATATTATGATACATTCCAGTAAAAAGTCTTTGCTTCAAAAAAATCGAAAACTGAAAGCCTCTTCAAAAGATGACCTCATTTTTCAAATCGGCTTCCAACTCTGTTAACAGCTTTATAGACCACATAGTTAACTAAAGTATAGAAATATTAAAAACTGGCAATTTATGGAATAAGCCTTGCAAAGTAATAAACCAAAAATTAGTTTTTGGTTTACATATACATACACACATAACCTAAAGAACAGGGCTACTTGTTGTTGGTTGTATTGCTGTATTACTGAGTATGTGTTCTGCTTTCTCAATTATCTAAAAATTAACATTCCCATAACAAAGAAGTCTTTGTTATAGATACATAACACATATATATATGTGACTTCTAAAGGCAAATATAGCATCAATGAATGCAACTGACAGGTATCAGGTGAAATTTCTTTTTTTTAATGTTTATTTATCCTTGAGAGAGGGGGGTGGGGGAGGGGCAGAGAGACAGAGAGAGAGAGAGAGAGAGAGAGAGAGAGAGAGAGAGAATCTGAAGCAGGCTCCATGCTGCCAGTGCAAGCCTAATGTGGGGCTTGAACTTAGGAGCCAGGAGATCACGACCCCAGCCAAAGTCAGAAGCTCAACCGACTGAGCCATGCAGGTACCCCTGTGGTTAAATTTTAATAACCAACACTAACAATGAACATGACTATCTAGGAAGAAAGTGACTATATCTCTATTACCTGAGAAAATCAAATAGCAGGTAGATATGCCGAGAGCAACTCTTTTAGGGTTCCCAGATCCAATTCTAACACAGGTGGTGAGGGGGTCCCACTCCTACACCACCAAGCAATTCTTGGACCCCGCTGGCATCTAAGAATTCAACTCAATTCTGACACTCCTCGCCTGGAGATAGTATCAGATTCTGCAGGTTAAGAGCTCAGTCCTTACTGCCCTACAATCCCCTACTTGAGATACTAGCTGCAAGCCCCAGGCTGTAAACCGTGCTTCTCGCCCACCAGCTTCAGACTGAAGGTCCCAACAACGTCCTCCTTCGGTTCTTTTAATTTGCTAGAGTGGCTCACAGAAGTCAGGGAAACACATTCGTTTACTAGTGTATGATATGCTAAGGGATACGACTCAACAGTCAGGTGAAGAGGTACACAGGGCAAGGGGTGGGGAAAGGGAGCAGAGCTTCCCTGCCCTCTTCAGGGCACACCACTCCTCCAGCAGCTCCAGGTACTCACCAACCCGGAATCTCCCTCAACCCAATCCCTGCGGGTTTTTACTGAGAAGCTTCATTACAGTCATGATTGACTAAGTCATTGGCTATTGGCCGATTCAACCTCCAGCTCCTTTCCCCTCTCTGGTCAGGGGGTGGGGCTGAAAGTTCCAACCTTTTAATCACATGGTTAGTCTTCCTGACAACCAGGCCCTACCTATGGGTGAGGCCCAAGAGTCACCTTCATTAGTAATAAGGCATCTATGTCACCTTTACGACCCCAAAGTATTTTCGGGAGCTGTGAATAAAGACCAAATATATCTGAGAAATATAATTTGGTCATTTAAGTAACTAAATATATATTTTTCATAAATCATTATAATATAGTAGACAACCAACAATTAAGCCAAAATTATTTTCTAATGTTCTGCTCAGTACTAAGATTCTATCCACCCACAGTGGTCTTAACAAAGGGATGTAATATTTCCTAGCGCTTGGCTAGAACTCATCTTGTCTTGTGCAATAGAAGAAATAGACATGATAGATGGAATTTTGCTGAAATGAATCTGAATTCATATATTGAGGGATATTAGCATTCTTCAAATATGCTATTGGACCTAAAGTCACTCATAGTGAATAAGAAAACTGTGTTTCAAAACAAATTTGACACAAACCTAAATGTAACATAATGTGTCACACTTAACAAAATTATTTTCAGTAATTATTATATAAGGCCACACAGTTTAATGCCCCCTATTATTTTATTTTTTAAAAGTTTTATTTATTTTGAGAGAGTGAGAAAGTGGGAGCAGGGGAGGGGCAGAGAGAGAGGGAAAGTGAGAATCCCAACCAGGCTCCACACTCAGTGGAGCTAACTGCTAACTACTTTAAAAAAAAAAAAAAGGAGGGGCACCTGGGTAGCTCAGTCTGTTGAAAGTCTGACTTTGGCTCAGGTCACGATCTCACAGTTCATGAGTTCGAGCTCCACACTGGGCTCGCTGCTGTCAGCCTGTCAGTGCTGAGTCCACTTTGGAGTCTCTGTCCCCCTCTTTGGGCTTATGCTCACCCCAAAATAAATATTTTTAAAAAATAAAAATAAAAGATTACTGGCAAAGATTGTGGAGGTGAAGTTTTCTCTAATTTGAAGCAGGATTTCCAAGAATAGCAATCCCACCAACCAGATGTTCTTGACAATTTTCTTTTTAGCAATGATAGTATACTCAACCTCACTAGATAAAATGAAATGAAAATGAAAATAAAACTTCATGAAAATGAAAATAAGATGGAATTTTTTATCCTTAAGAACAGAGAATATGTAGGAGCCCTGGGTGACTCAGTCAGTTAAGCGTCTGACTTTGGCTCAGGTCATTATCTCACAGTTCGTGAGTTCGAATCTCATGACAGGGTCTGGGCTGACAGCTCAGAGCCTAGAGCCTGCTTCCGATTCTGTATCTCCCTGTCCCTCTGCCCCTCCCACCCTAGCACTCTGTCTCTGTCTCCCTCTCTCTGTCTCTGAAAAAGAAACATTACCAAAAATAAATAAATAAATAAAAGAATATAGAATAAGTAAATTTCTGATGAGAATATCAAACACTGATTAGGATGTAGGGAAGGAAAATTAGTGCAGCCACTATGGAAAGTAATGTGGCTATGTCTAACAAAATTCAAAATATTAAGTAGCCTATGATCTAGTTAATCCACATCTGGGTATATAACCCAAAACAGATTTAGATACACATTACAAAATACATTTTGTATCACACTATCAACTTTTTGATTGAGACCTGAAGTAGGAGATACGTTTTCTATAACTGTATTCTGAGCTGTGATACATGTCTCATGAAAATAATAAGTGCCCTTTACTCTGATACTTCTATTACATTCTATTCTTTTTCAAAATGCAGATTCCAACCTACCTAAATTGGTTTTACTCCCTGCTATGTGGAAAACACTGCTCTAAAAACTGTAGCAATATGTATAAGACAACATCTATCTATAAGACTGTTTGCTATGGCATTGTTTAAAACAGAGAAAAAACTGGATATAATTTATATGTTCACTGACAGGTAGATAATTAAAAAGTAAAATACAATGTAATATTATGAAGCAGTTAACAGTTTAAATTAGTTATATAATATGTACAGACCTTAAAAAATACAGAGTGAAAAAAATATTTCTAGAATTATGTAGATTTTCAGCAATACCATATTATGATTATATGTATACATACATATACAAAATTACTAATATGGCCAGAGTGTATATATATTAATATATTAATTCACAGAGAAGTAGGAAGTTCTCAGACAATAAAGGCTGGTTAGAGAGACTCTTAATGATATGCTTTTAATTCTTAATTTTAAAATGTTTCAATTTTTAAGGAATATTTAAATGTTACCTGAAAAAAATTTGAAGAGCTGCACCATGTTTTGAGATAGGAATAGGAGTAGAATGAATGGATGGTAGTAGTAGTGAGGAAGAATGAGGTATAGATGAGTAGGACCAGGTATACATATCCATATACTTGCATCAATGAATAAGAGAGAAAAACGCTGGGGGGTAGGGGAGACCAAAATCATAAAGACTAAGGAAAGATTAGGGAGGTATGTAGCAACAGCTGGGGGGGAATGGGGGGAAGCATGAAGTGGACTGAAAAGGCAGGAAGAAAAGGCCTAACAACTGGTAAACTGATCCATTCCTCATTGGAGGTTCAACTGTATAAATAAAAGGGTGGCAGCTCAGTGGGAAAGTACTTAGCAACTCTGTTTACACAGACAACAGAAAGTGCCACTAGAGTGGCAAATTGAACTGTGTAAGGCCAATTAACCCTTTCACCTTCGTGTTTTATACCAGCTATCTTACTCACTGTGCCTCTGTTAGATCTACACTGATGCGTAATTATAAATCATTGTTACATGTATTGATGAATTCTGCAAATTCCACGAAGCATATCCATTTTATTTCGTGTTCTAAATACCTTCTCTGCTACTCTCTCATCTGGTTTTAATTAAAGAACGCTTTCAAAGGAAGAAAGGTTATCCAAAAACTCAAACTACACATGTCCTTTATTAAGCTATGAATTGATTACTAAAGTTTTTTGGCCTAAAGGATTTTTTTTTTCAGTTAGATTCACCTCAAATTTCTTCCAGATAAATTAGGGGGAAATTAGGGAAAGAAAAACATATTTGAATCGGCAAAAATGTAATAGGGAAATCCTAACATGCACTGAAGAGTCCTACACACCAACCTGCTGTTACATAAGCAGCTATATCTATACTTATGCTTTACTACTTCTGAGAACTTAACATCTTGAAGGGCTATATAATGATTTTCTAAAAAGACAGTAATAGGTTTATTCATCTTCCTGATACCAAAATAGTCATGCATCTTCGTTGAACCATCTATATTTGGGAGCAAAGATTATATCTTCCACACATTCTATAAAACCTAGAAAAGTATCACACTTTATATAGGCATGCAAGTATTTGGTAATGACCAATGTCAAAATGTTGGCATGTGTGAAAGGCTTGCTTCTATGATGTAGAAGGGCCAGTAATAAAAGCATGCATTGTTCAATAGTTAAGTTAAGGCAATCCATACAAACATTTATTCATTAATCTTAACACTCTCTTTTCACTACTACCCACAGCTCCGGAAGGTACCAATATCATCCCACTACCAGCCAAAATTCCATGTCAAATCTTCTGGCCATGTCATTTGTCACTGAATCTTGATAGCAATAATTTTTAAAATGCCATTGAAATATTGGGGAAAATGCCAACAGATTTGTTTGAGGTGGGGTTTAAAGGAATACACACTAGAATTCCTAACCTAACAAAGATCAATACCAGTCTGAAAAGGTTACACTTGCTTTTAGAGGCAAGGAACTTTTCCTAGTTCTGACTTTTCTCTGTTCTTCCCAATAGGAAACAAAAGACAGGTAGAGAATCTGGCCTGCATCAGACTACACAGATTATGCTTATTGACTTCTACAGCTAAGCTAAAATCAGCGGAGGAAGAGAAGGATACATCCTCCACCTTTCTCCAAGTCACTTCTTGAATGCAGGCCACCCACTAGGTTCCCCTATTACTCTTTTCTTCCATAACAACACCAGCACAACCAGTGCAGAAGCAACCATCCAAACAAGCAGCAGCGTGAAGTGAAATTAGGCCCAACGGTAACCAATAGAAGAAAGAAACAGTGGTAACTCCAGATCTGCTCTCATGAATGACTCCGACCATACTGATGCTTCTTTGTAGGTAGGCAGAGACTACGGTGGACACTCACAAGGACAAAAGCAAATCTTAGTACTTAAATGCCACACAAAATCCAGGATTTTATCTAAGTGATTTTAAAAAAAGAAAACGATCAAATTTCAAAAATGAAAAGAAAAATAAAATGGGAGACTATGACAAGTAAATATATGTTATTTACCTAAAAGCTGCAATATAGATAGTGTAATTAATAATTTACAAAGCTCAGTTTCGCTAAAGCAATTGTTACAAGGTCTTCGTCAGGAATTCACTTCCCTATTTTGTAGACAAATACACAAAGTACAGTATGAATCAAAATCAAGATTCTGAAGGAGAAATAATTTCTAAAAGTAGTATTCATTAATTTATGTGGTTTGACTATATCTAATATGACATTTAAGTCGGGAGTCAGGAGGCTTATGTTCCTGTGCTGACCCCACTACACGATCAGGACGTCGCTCTAGAGCTCCACTTCCCCAGCTGGGTAATGAAGTAGGTCTCTCTCTTGTTTGTTGAGAAGGCTGATCAGACCGTCTAATAAAAACATTCTTTGAAAAGTCCACAGAAAACTAATAAATCAATGAAATTTCTTTTTCAAGGTGACAAGGGGAGAAAAAAACCCTCATGCTCAAATTATTTTGGTACATTCTGTAACTAAGTCAACATTTAGATGATAAATGTAACTGTAAAAGCTTTTAAATTTTAAATGAGGATGTCTAGTTTGGATATAGGAACATTTCACTTTATTTTGTTTTGTTTTTTAATGTTCATATATTTTTGAGGAAGAGAGACAGAGCACAAGTGGGGAGAGATGCAAGAGAGAGAAACATGCACACAATCGGAAGCAGGCTCCAGGCTCTAAGCTGTCAGCACAGGGTCTGGTGTCGGGCTCGAACCCACGAACTGTGGAATCATGACCTGAGCCGAAGTCAGGTGCTTAACCGACTGAGAACGCCCAGGCGCCCCCTGCTTATTTTGGATAAGATTTAGACAATCTTCAGGTTTTTTCCTAAAGCTCTTCTCTTCAGACGAAAGTCCTCCTACTTTTCTCTTTCCACATCAACCAAATATATATGAATAGAGTGAGATATTTTTTTCTTGATTAACTCTTTTTAATAGGTAATACAGTACTCAAGGAGCACTAAAGAATATAAACCATAAACAGCCACCTAGAAACATATCTCCATCAAGACAGGGAAATCTTGGGGTGCCTGGCTGGCTCATTCAGCGGAGCATGTGACTCTGATCTTGGGGTTACAAGTTTGAGACCCAAGTTGGGTGTGGAATATATATTATATATATATATAATTTTGAAGTAATTTTGAATTTTTATATATATTTATATAAAACACCAGAGAGGAAAATCTTAACGAGGGAAGAAAAGAGAAACATAAATTCAAGCTCTACAAGAATTTACATTATTTCCTGAAGCAAGATTTTGTAGTGCTTTATACTTGATACTTTGATAAAGTAGTTTATAGAATTCAGAAAGCCTGTCAGTAAAGTGAGAACACAATTAGCAAGTGAAAAGACAGGCTCAGAATCTGGTGAGACTGAGGTCACAACTTCTTAAGCTCAAAGTGCCTTCGGCAGAACTAGGCAAGCTAGGGCGCTGGCAGGTGTAGTCTGTTAAACTGATTTTACTTTGTTTTGCAATGCCACCAAGTTATTTTCTGTCTCTAAAAAGCAGGAATCATATAATATACTTCTTTCAAAGATTCATAAAACCATATAATTACTTCTTTCAAAGATACATAAAACCTAGTGCTGGGACTAACAGAATAGATGAGGGAATATAAAAAGGCACAGGAAAAAAAGGCAAATAATTTAAATGACAATGCAAACATATGCAAAATCGCTACCCAAAAGAGCCCCTACAAGACCCAAGGATCCAAAGGCTAAAATACTTTTTAAAAACTACATCATGGGTGTGTGGGTGGCTTAGACAGTTAAGCATCTGACTCTTGGTTTCGGCTCAGGTCATGATCTCGGATTCACGAGCTTGAGTCCTGAGTGGGGCTCCGCACCAACAGCACAAAGGCTGCATGGGATTCTCTCTCTCACCCTCTCTCTGCTCCTCCCCTGCTCACGTGCACCCTCTCTCTCTCTCAAAACAAACTTTAAAAAAATAGTAAAATAAATTTAAAAAAATGCTTCATAAGACCACCCTTTATTCAAAGACTCTATACATTCAACAAGTGATATGTTTGTACAGGGTTATCAGACACATGTAAGGCTATAAAAATACAGATATCAACTCCGGTTTGGGGCACCTGGGTGGCTCATTCGGTTAAGCATCCGACTTCATCTTAGGTCATGATCTCAGCGTTCGTGGGTTTGAGTCCCACATTGTGCTCTGTGCTGACAGCTCAGAGCCTAGAGCTGCTTCAGATTCTGTGTCTCCCTCTCTCTCTCTGTCCCTCCCCTACTCATGCTCTCTCTGTCTCTCTCAAAAACGAATGTTTAAAAAAAAAGCTAAAAATCTACAGAAATTCTTTCCTTTAGTGTAAGTAGTAATTGGTTTACAGGCATCAAGAACATCTATGGTTTCCACTAAGTAAAGCTATCATGAAGCCATGAGTATAGCTGACGCAGCACAAAAATCATTTCCTCCATTTTTAAACTTACAGATCGGCGAAATGGGTTCTACGCTGAACCATACTAAAAAGTTTTTATTCAAATGATCTTAAAAACCTATTATTGGGGCGCCTGGGTAGCTCGGTCCGTTAAGCATCTGACTTCGGCTCAAGTCATGATCTCACAGTGTTTGAGCCCTGCATCAGGCTCTGTGCTGACAGCTCAGAGCCTGGAGCCTGCTTGGGATTCCGTGTCTCCCTCTCTCTCTCTCTCTGCCCCTCCCCCCCTCAAAAATAAACACGGAAAACAAAAAACAAAAACAAAAAAACTATTATCTCAGGGTGCCTGGGTGGTTCATTCAGGTAAGCACCAACTCTTGGTTTCGGTTCAGGTCATGATCTCACAGTTCTTGAGTTTGAGCCCCATGTCGGGCTTTTGTGCTGACAGTGTGGAGCTTGCTTGGGATTTCTCTCTCCCTCTTTCTCTGCCCTTCCTTGTCTTGCTCTCTCTCTCTCTCTCTCTCTCTCTCCAATAAATAAATAAATAAACATAAAAATTAAAAAAAATTTTAAAATACCTATTATCTCAAATAAGGAAGCAGGAGCACAAGGGTTTAAAGGTTTTAAGAAATGACTGACTATAATGTTAGGTAAAAATGCTGATGAAGATTTAATTAAACTTTTAATGGCTTAATGTATGGTTGTAGTTAATGCTTATAAAGTTCCATAGAAGGCTGTATTCAATCCTTTTGTCCTATAAATTGTTTTTCTTAAAGTGTGATTTTGCAGAACGAGAAAGCCATATATTTAATTATAGCAGAAATAATTGTTCTTGATCTGGTCTGAATAAAGTAGAAAATAATGGAAAGCAAATTAAAGACAGGATTCCCGTGAAGGAGATATCCTTATTTACTTGTTTCACCGTGGCTTACTGATAAAACCTCTGCAAGTCAGTCAGACTGAGGTGTAATGAATAAAAAAACTCTCAATCTTTTCTTGCTTACCTACTCTGAGTAGTTTGTTCTAGGCCTTCAGCCCCTTCACTGTTTTTGATAATGATCAAAACTTTCTTCTCCCATGGCTTTTGATTTTCTTTATTCTGATTCTCTATCTAGTTCTCCAGCTTACCATCCTTTTTCAGAATCAAAACATAACAGACTTACGGGGTTGGAAAGTCCTTAGTTACAAGTACCTATGGAATATATGAGAATACAATACACGCAATGTAGCACCACAGAAGTAATAGGCACACTTAGTGACCACATTTTAGTTTTTAAATGCTATTCTTCACTGAAAAGAACCAGCGCTCCTTGAAGAAATGACGGATTCCAGGGCTAGGGCAGTGGGAAGCACCCAAGTCTGAAACATCCTGTGCTGCCAGACAAGAAAGTACCCTGAAAAATGACAGGTATAAACAAAAGCACAGAGGAGCCAATATGAAGGAGCTCTCAATGGCCAAACGTGATAGAGTATTAGCAAGGAAATAATGACGGTGATGGCGTATAACCCATAAGATAAAATAAATATTCACAAGTACACACTGATGTAAGTAACTGACTAAATAATGAGAAGGTATTTCTTCCTTACAGTACAATACCAACTAATAAATATACAAAGAATAATGGAAGTAGAAAAATCACCTTTTGGTAAATACCACAGTACTGCTGGTTACAGGCAAAAGTCATCAATGGATGCTAAAATCACTGGGCTAAAGTATGAGAAGAAACAAAATATGTGCATGGTCTCAAAGTATTTTCGTACAAGAAAAATGAGAAAGAGAAAAGAGTAACTTTGTGGTGGAAAACTTGGCAGACACTAAACCAAGTAATCAAAATTAATATCATCTGTAATAAGATACATCAATATCGTGTTCCTACCGCTATATCAGAAAGGGCACAACTTCGCTCCTGTGGGTACTCATGCCAAACACACATACCTCGAATTTAATCATTGGGAAATATCAGATAAACCCAAGTGAGAGACATTCTAAAATACAACTGTCTAAAATACAACTCTTTAAAAGTGGTAAGAAAGACAAAAAATGAGAACTGTCCCAGAGTGAAAAACATCCATGAGATGACGTAACTAAATGTGTGATTCTGGACCAGAGAAAGAATGCTGGAAGGACAGTTGGCAAATTTTGAATAAGAATATAGAAAGAATTAGTTAACAGTATTATCTACATTAATTTCCCAATTTGGATAATTTTATTAAGGTTACGCAAGATATTTGGGAAAGCTAGGTAAAAGAGGTATAAAGACCTCTTTGTATTATTTTTACCACTTTTTTGTCTGAAGTTATTACAAAATGAAAGATTATAAGTAAAAAAATAATTCTAACTTTGAAGTTAGTGATCATACACCTTTTTAGCATCTTGTTTTCACATTAAAGATGTTCTTCATTGGACAAGATTCCTAGAACCATTATTATATTTGTAACTTCCCCTTTAAAAAACTCCATTTGGTAGTATATTACCAGAACTGTAAACAATATACTGATAGAGATTGCATGATATTTCTCACCTTCTATGATTAAGTTATTATATATTTATTAATGCAAACTAGAATTGGTTTTTAAAAGCAGATCATGTGTCTAAGGTGATCATGTAGTTTCTGTCATTGATTTTATCAGTATGCTGTACTACATTAATTGATTTTCAGATGTTAAGCTAACCTTGCATTCCTGGGATAATCACATTTAATTATGGTGTTTCATCCATTTTATATGTTGCAAGATTCAGTTGGCTAATATTTTTGCTGGGAATTCTACATTTACATTCATGAGGGTAATTGGTCTATAATTTTCTTGTCTTGTGATACCTTTGTCTGGCTTTATGTTACCTCACAGAATGAGCTGGGAAGTATTCCCTCTTCTCCTCTCCCATTTTCTGGAAGTTTGTGGAAGACAATATTTATTCTTTAATTGACAGAATTCACCAATGAACTATCTGGGTACGAGCTTTTCTTCACGGAAAAGTTTTAATTACTAAGTCAACTTATTTATGTTATAGGTCTGTTCAGATTTTCTTTTTTATTATTATTTAAATTTCTTTATTTAAATTTAAGTAAAATATACAGTGTATGTCTCAGTTTCGGAAGTAGAACCCAGTGATTCATCACTTACATATTCCACCCAATGCTCATACCAACAAGTCCCCTTGTTAATGCCCATCACCCATTTAGCCCATCCTCCCACCAACTGCCCCTCCAGCAACACTGTTTGTTCTCTGTATTTAAGAGTCTTTTATGCTTTGTCTCTCTGTTTTTATCAGATTTCCTATTGAGACAGTTGTTAATAAATTTTGTTCATTTTATCTATGTTGCCTAATTTGTTGGCAGAGTTCGTAATATCCTCTTACAATCCTTTTAACTTCTATATAGGGTTGGTACTGACACACATTTTTCATTCTTGAAGTTGGTAATTTATTCTTTTTTTTCTTGATCAGCCTAGCTCATAGTTTATCAATTTTATAATCTTTTCAAAGGGCAATCTTTCGATTTCACTGGTTCTCCATTGTTCTCTCTGTTTTATATTTCATTGGTTTCTGCTCTAATCTTATTATTTCCTTCATTTTTTCTTGTGAATTTAATTTGCTTTTTTTTCCCTTCTCTTTAGGGAAATCCTTAAGGCTATTGATGTGAAATCTGTCTTCTTTGCTAAAGTAGGTATGTAAAGCTGTAAATTCCACTATGGTACTGCTTTAACAGGATCCCCCAAATGATATGTTCATTTTTCATTTTCATTCAGTTCAAATATTTTCTAATTTCCCTTGTGATTTTTTTCCTTTGACCCAAGGATAACTTAGAAATGTGTTGAGGCCTAAATATCTGGGGATTTCCAAGATTTGCTTCTGTTGTTGATCTCTAATTTAACTCCATTATGATTAGAGAACATACTTTGTATGATTTTAATCCCTTTAAGTACACTGAGGTTTGGTTTGTGGTCTACCATATGAACTATCCTGCAAATGTTCTTTGCGAACTTGAAAATATGTGTATTCTATCGTTCTTGGGTGGAGAGTTCTATAGATGTCAGTAAGGTCAAGTTGGTTGAAATAATTATGCAGTATTGTATATTCTTACTGATTTTCAGTCTAGGTATTCTATCATTTATGATAGCAGGGTATTAAATAATTATTGCTGACTATTTTTCCATTTAATTCTGTAAGTTTTTGCTTCATGTATCTTGGAGTACTGTTGTTAGATGTATATAACTGCTGTATATTCTTGATGAACTTTCTTTTTTATCACTATGATATGTCCCTCGCTGTCTACAGTAAATAATATTTTTTTGTCTTCAAGTTGATTTTGCACTAATATATCAGTATATTGGTACATTGCTTAATATTAGTATGTTACTAACAGTATTACTGCTTATATCATCCTTTTATATTCAATCTATTTGTGTCTTTGAATCTAAAGTGTCTGTTGTATAAAGAATACAGTTGGATCTTTTTTTAATCCATCCTGCCATTGTCTATGACTTTATTGTTTAATCTAGACATATTTAATCTAGTCACTAATATGGTCAGATTTACATCTGCCATTTTACTATTTGTGTTTTAATATATCTCATATCTTTTTTCCTGTTCCTCCTTTATTGCCTTCTTTTTAGTTACATAGCTATAGATACGCCCTAGTGTTCCATTTTACTTTGTTAGAATTTTAATTGTATTAATTTTTTTAGTTAACGTATTTTTTAGTTTTTTAGTTTCTTAATGGTTGCTCTAAAGATTACAATATATATTGTAACTTATCAAGATCTACATCAGATTAATACTAACCTCTTACTGAAAATATATAGAAACATTGCTCCTTTATAGCTCCATTTCTCCTTTCTTTATGCCTTATGCATTTTTCCCTTTCTCTCTTATCATGATCATATATAGTAATTTTTATGTTAAAGTTCAATAATATAGCTTTATAGTTATTGTTTATGTGTTTGTATACCTACATATTTATATTTTCTAGGTTTTTTTCTTCACATAGATTTGCATTACTCTCTGGTTTCGTTTCTACTCAGTCTAAAGAACTTCCTTTAGTATTTCTTGTAAGGCAGATCCACTAGCAATGAATTCCTTTAACCTCTGCTTATCTGGAAATTTATTTTGCCTTCTTTTTGAAAGATAATTTTGTAGGATCTAGAATTTTGGGTTACATTTTTTCTTTCAGAACTTTGAATATGTCAGCCCACTGTTTTCTGGTCTTCATTGTTTCTGAAGTCAGTTTTTAATCATATTGTCATCCTGTATAGTTTTTTATATTCTACTTTCAAGATTTTCTCTTTATTTTTGGCTTTCTGTAGCCAAAAATCTACTGTGATTTGTGTAGGTATGGATATCTTTGTGTTGATCCTTCTTGGAGTTTGTTGAGCTTCCTGGATAATATTTTTTTTTTTATCAAATTTGGTTAATTTTGAAGTATTCAAAATATTTTCCCTTTCTCTCTTATCCTTTTGAGATTCTCATTACACATATGCTGATATGCCTGATTGTGTCCCACTGGTTTTTTGAGTTGGTTTCCTTTTCTTACTTTTTTCTTTCTGTTTTATAAACTGAATAGCTTCTATTAATCTGTCTTCAAGTTCACTTATTCTTCTGTCATATCAAATCTGCAGTTGATCCCATCTAGTGAATTTTTCATCTCAGCTAATGTACTTTTCAACTCCGGAATTTTCATTTTTTTAATTTCTGTTTTCTTTTATATCCTCGATTTGCTGAATCATTGTCATCATACTTTTCCTTAGACATGATTTCCTTTATTTCTTTGAAAATATTTGTAATAGCATCTTGGGAGTTTTGTTTGCTAAGTACAACAGCTGGGCCCATTTAATGACAGCTTCTATTGATTTCTTTTTCATCCTGAGTACAGATCACTTTCTTGTTCCTTTGCATCACAAATGTTGTTGAAAACTGGATATTTGATAATATATTAGAGCAACCTCAGATTCTGATTCCTCCCTTGCACTGGGGCTTGTTCTGTTTTTCTTTGTTTAGTGACCTGCTAGAGATTATTCTATGGAGTCTGTCTTCTGTGTGGTGTGCAGCTACTGAAATCTGTGCTCGGGATTCCCTCCCGCCCCATTTTTGTTTTTAAGCTTGTTCAGCATAGTTTAATGATTTGTTAAGAGGCTGTGCTCAAACATCTCAGGTCCGTAAAGCTTCCACTTTTTGATGACGGGTCTGTGTGTAAGCAAGGGAACATATTCATAATTTAGGCATTTTATAAGTCTTTTGAGGCTCTTATTTTCTGTTTGACCCTCTTGTGTCTCATCTGCACATGCACAAGCCCTCAAGCCCTCTTGTTCAGCCAGGAATGTGTGAAGGTAGGGCCTTCTCCATTCCCTCCTGAATGTGCATACAGCCTTGTGTATGTGCACACACACAGAGATTATAATGGACAGGTGGCCCACATAACTGTCTTATTCTCTGGATCTCCTGGTTAATTTTCTGACTACTACTGCTTTCCCTATGTAGGATCACAGTCTCAGGCAGGCTGTGATCTTGGCCTTTCGCCTTTGTTTGCCACCAAGATAGCTAGTACTCCTGTCTATAGTCAATGGCTAGAGAATTTTCTGCACTTCACTCCAAATCAAGTCAGCGCCTTCCACCAGCAGTGGTAGGAGCTTGCTCTGCCCTGGTAGAACTACCTCACAGACAGAACTGGAAGGAAGGGTGGGTGCAATCCGGCCAAAAATGCCACCAACTTCCACTTACTTTACCTGAAGTTCACCAGCTTATTTTAAAATAAATGCTTCTCAATTTGTCATATGCCTTTGTTCAATTTTCAGAGTCCTGAAATAGTTGTTTTTGACAATTTTGTCAAGTTTCGTCATTTTGGAGGCAGGGTGGCGGGGAGGAGACCTGCCGAGCTCCCTACTCCATCTAATCCAAAAGCCTTGCCTCCTGTCTTTCACCCCTCTTTCTCTTTCACTTTTACAGCAGCCTCTAAATTATGGCTCCCAAATATTTTTGGTCATTTAACTGTAAAATTTTTAATTTTTGTATTTATATTTGAATTTCATATATCCATTCTTTAACTTATATGTACCCATTAGTATACTAATATATGGTATATTATAAAACATATATAAGACATAAAATCTTAAAGGGTAAAATAAATGTAAGTGAATAAAGCTTTAACATCTTCTTCCAGAGCCCAATAACTAATTTTTACACCCTGGACAAGGTAAGTATCGGTTCCTTCACTCAGAAATCTAAACCAGGGACAGCTCACATTTTGCTGATGCCTGCAGGAAGCCAGCACTGTCCAAAAAAAATATAATGCAAGCCACATGTAGCTTTACATTTTCTAGTAGTCACATTAAAAAAAGGAAAAATTTTGAAATATGTAAAATTAATTTCAACAATATTTTATTTAAACCAATATATAAAAATATTCTTTCCAACAAGTAATCAATATTAAAAATTGAGATATTTTACACTATTTTTTCTATGAAGTTTTCAAAATCCAGCGTATATTCTACATGTACAACACATAGTAAGCCAAATTTTGGACGGCTGGAGTGAAATGTAGTCCTACCCAAACAATAAAACTGTGTTTAATAGGAAAATATTTTTTACTTGTTTAGTTTTAAATTTTTAATTTTAGTTAATTAAGACTGAATAAAATATAAAATTTATGTTCTTAGTCTAGCTACGTTTCAAGTGCCTGACAGTCATGTGTGGCTACAAACTACGGTACTAGACAGCACACTTCTACACTGTATACACTGTGAGGTTTGAAGGAGTTATAAATAAGCCTATAATGAAGCTGTTTCAGCAGTGTACACTATATGCTGTGTACATATGTATAAGCATTCAGAAAATAATAAAAAGTTAAGAGGCATCAAAGTGGTCGTGGTCTCGTCCTCAAGACCTATTAGTTGGCTTTCTTGGCTAGGATGCCATGGTGTTTGTTTGCTGCAATGAAGAATTATATCTACACTATCCTAAGTATATTTACAACCAAAAAGCTACTTTGACCCAAGCTATTAATTTCTCAAGTAACTAATATCTGAAACTATGATGAAATAGGTTCTGATTTACTGAAATAATTACTAGAAATTATTTGATATTTTCAAAATAATAAAATATATGGATGGGCTTTTTTAGTCTAAAATTGTCTAATTTCCCACTTATTATTATAAATAGGTTACAGGGTAAAGGCAACTTAAAAATACCCATTCAATTTATCTAATAAATATGAAGATATGTTAATTTAGTATATCTAAATGTGATTTAATTATATAGCATTCTTCTTTCCAAAGAAAATAGAAAGTACACAGGTAAATATTACTAATATTAACAGAACTCTAAAACAAAATACTCATTCCTAAATAAAATTATTCTAATCCCACAACTCAACTGTTCCCATTAGTCCATGTTACTGTCCCACTTTTGTGCACATATATAATTCCTACAAAAATATAACCAAATGTGAATATTTTATATTTATATCAAATAACTTGATATTTGTTTTTTTCACTTATATCATAAGTATTCTTCCATGTTGTCATGTGCTTTTCACATTTAGTGTTATTAATGATCACATGTCACATCAAGAACACATCTTAATTTACTGAAACATTCTCTGGTTAAAATTTGATTATTTCCAAATCTTTACTATTATTAGTAATACTTCAAAAAAACTAATGAATTAATAGATATGAAAAACAGGTTTTGTTGTCAGTTTTATAACATAATCCAGATAGTTTTGCATATTCTATCCTGTCACAAAAACAAAGGTTAGAAACACTGCTCAGAGACAGGGTTGTTATCCGCAGCAGAAAACCAACAATGATTGTCTGTAAGTGATATGTCTTTTAAAAGCTCATCATACCAAGGTTCCCTTCCATGTTAGTATCTTTAAATACTTCCTATAGAATAACAACTAAATATTAAATGCATCTAATAATTACAAAACTAGCGTATTCCTCAATTTATGTGTAAACCGATTATATTTAAGTGCTATGAATCCAAATGAAGGACTCTTTACCTTTCCTTGTAAATCTGAATTGTATACTCCTTTCCTAAAATAAACCATTTACTGAAGCTTCAATTAAGGATCATTCAATTCCATGAAGTTAATATCCACTGAAATTCTATGATTTTAGTATTGTCATCAAGTTAATTATAAAATAGTTTTCAGTGAGGTTAACTCTCACTGCCCTATGTTTTGTTTTTTGCATCTTTGAAAACTGAATATAAGAGAACGTAATGTTATTTAGGCCCAGAAAGAGTCTTTTTTTTTATTTTTAATTTTATTTTAGAAAGAGAAAGCATGCACGAGTGAGGGAGAAGGACAGAGAGAGAATCTGAAGCAGGCTTCACACTCAGCATGGAGTCGGAGAGGGGCTAAACGTCCCTGACATTATGACCTGAGCTGAAATCAGGAGTCAGACGCTCAACTGACTGAGACACCCAGACGCCCCCAGAAAGAGAAAGTCTTTAAGAGGTTTGCAAGCAGCAAATATTTATAGCCAACATATACACTTGCATATAATTTAACTTTAGGACCATTCACTTCCCCCAGCAATCGTTTTTACGACATGTATCTTGACTTTCCCGCTCTTTCTCTCCACCTGGCATATTTTTCTAACTAGGTTCAAGACAAAGTTGAGAACTCTCCCCTGGGCATCTCTAATAACAGAGCCACATATATCACTCTGAGGTAACAGGATCTACTTATTACCATATTCAAAGCCTGCTGAGATTCGAGTATTTTAGAAATGTTACTTGACTGTTGTAGCACCCAGACTTGGAACACAGTCTAGGAATAGTGGTCAGAAAGTGAATTAATTGCCTGCTGTCCCTTTTAATACCTAAGTAACAGTCTCTTATAGTGCCGTGAATAATAGGCCTGATTATACTTCTGGATGATAAATGGTTAAATGTTTTTAGACAACAGGAAAACTGGCATTAAAAATAATAATTATTATAAAAGAAATGCAGCTTTTAAAGATATTCCAGGGTTAAAATCGCACTGTGAGAACTGACGGACTTCCTCCCTAACCCCACTGCAAATACATACCAATGACACAATTTAAAAAGAGAAAACTACAGACACATAGCCATGCTAAACACTAGTGACGTATCTCTGTAGACAAAAACAAATGGAAACTTGTAGCCCCACTTAGAGCTTAAGGTATAGTTGTACTGGATTCCATACCTACAAGTAGGCGGTCAAGGAGAGACATGACTCTCAAGGAGTGATGAGGGCTGAAAGAACTCTACCAAAGGCCTGGGACAGAGCCAGGCTCAGAGCTTGAAACCGGCACTTGCAGTGGGACTCTACTATCCGTGGGGGGACAAAAAGTAAAAAGTGAAAAGGCGACTACCGGAGGCTACGGCTTACAAAATATGATGCATCTAAGATGGTAAGAGGCCGCGGTTTCAGCCCCACAGCTGGGACCAGAGCACGCCGGCTGCAGGGCTGGTAGCTGGATCTGCAGTGGCCCTAGTATAACCTCAGGAGGGAGCCCTAAGCTGCCAGTAGGAATAAAAGCCACTGTGAAGCCCCTAGGGAGGGCTGCATAGAAAGGAGAAAACTCTCACTCAAGAAGAACTTAAAAACTAAAATTTTATTGAAAGAAATATAACATTTTAATCATGAAAGAGAAACTATTTCCTTCAAGTTGAACCACCTATGTGCAATTCTTTATAATTATCTCCAAGTGTAAAATATTTTTACATCACAATGATAGGAAGCTTGAAGTAGACACACGACCTGCACAACCGCACACACGGGTCCTGCTTTAAAGAGTCTATAACAACTGGGTACGATTTTAATTAAATTAATCTTGCAGTCCTTATTATCAAAGCTGGCATTCTCCAAATCATACTATGTTTTCAACTTTTAGAAATTTTCTGTTGCTGACTTCGATGAGCCCAGGGAATCATTTATAGTCATCTCAAGTCATGCTGAATGTAATTCCAAGACAACATAACTTGTAGCGGCTTGGGTCCTCTCTAGGGAGGATTTAGTACTTATCTAAAGACCGTGAAAACAGGAAGGCCCCCAAGGTGGCCTGTATATTTTCTTTTTAATAGCTTTATTGAGGTATAATCGATATACAAAGAATTGTGTGTATGTGTTTTTTAAGTAACCCTACTATTGTACAGAGAATCAATGAGTAACTATTTTGTTTGTGCATTTTATTTTAAGGCATTTAGGAGCAATAATTTAGAGGGAATCTATATTCAGGGGAACTCAAAGGAAAAATGCAAATGAAGCCAAAAGCAGATATAAGAATTATAATTTTGGCTTTACATAACAACATTTCCACTAAGTACTATTATCCAAAAACTTAACAAGTTGTTTCTAACCCCACTGTTAGACATAAATAAAGCAGGGTGGGTGACCATCTATCTGCTGGGAGACCTAGAGAAGAGAGTCCTATATGAAGAAGTAGGTTAGATACTGGTGAGATCTCTTCCAACTTCAGGAATCTATTATTGGTTTTTTGATTTTTGTATTTGTTGGTTTTTTTTCACTCAATATAGAATTTTTAACATCTCTGACCTCAGTGCTATTTCTTTCTTGTGCCAAGATTATTTAAAACAACAGTAGCTAGATATGAGAATCATCAACATTAAGATCTACTTTTCCTCAACTGTCTATGAAATTACAAAAGGCAAAGTCAAAAAGATCAGCAATTAATTACCCAGTCTGAAGAAAAGCAATACTTATTAAGAACTATGTAGAGGTGGCAGAGGCATATAGTAAAACAGGATGACTTGGAATCCTTGATTGATATTTACAAAATACTGGCAAACAAATGGAAGTGCATTTAGAAATCTCCTTTGAAATTTGTTTAATAAAAAGACAAAATAATCAAAATGGATGACAGTAGAGAATACAGTGACTACTCGATAGCTAGCAACATATTTGATGGATGAGTTTCAAAAGAAATAGAAAGAATGTGCAACCTCGAGGTTAAAATTACAGAACACTGGTGAATTCTTGGTTAAACCAACATTGAAGACAACAAATTAAATTAATACCACTTGAAGAATTATCAAATAGGCAAATCAGCAAAAGTAAATAATCAATTTGAATTAAACTGAGTACTTTAAAACACCCTCGTTAGTAGGCAAGCCTCTATGCATGGACGTTCAGAACCTACCATCCCTAGAAGAGCAGCATCGACTATACCGATAGCCTTTAGAGGCCAAAGAAAAGAATGAGACAGTGTACAGACAACTAACTAGGAAAATGAGATTTAGCACAAATGGAACAATCTAAAAACAAAACAAAGCAACAAAAACTATGTTCAATTAAAATGCAAACTATGTCCTGACCAAATAGAAATAGTAATTTAGTGATGTTATCCAAAAATATTTAAATATATCTCTACAACACAGAAATGCTAATTCTCTAGGCCTGTGCTTCCCAAAGCGGTAGCCATTAGCCACATTTGAGCACTTAAAACGTGCTAGTACAATTCAGAAACCAAATTTTTAACTTTATTTGATTAATTTACATTTAAACTTAAAATATATTTGATTCAGTTACTGGAAAGCTTTTAAGTATGTTTAGAAGAATTTGAGTACACGAATCTACTTGTTAGCTGTATATTTTATGAAACCTCAATGCAGATCAAGTATTTTCTATCAAAATTTAGTAGCTGAAGTGTACTGGAAGTATAAATGTAAAATACCTACCAGATTTTTAAGACAGTAAAAAAGCTAAAATGTGAACTATCTCAATCATAATGATGAATATGTGATTACATCCTAAAATATTTTTGATACACTGGATTAAATATATTATTAAAATTATTTTAATGTTTTTCTTTTACTTTTTAAATGTAGCTTTTAGGAAATATAAAATTACATCACATATATGGCTTGTATTATAGATCTATTGCACGGTGCTGCTCTAAGGGATCAGCGGCTTGAAAAAGTGTCAAATGCCAAAACTTTGAGACATAGGTCAGATTTCTAAGTAGTGTATTACCAATCTCCCAATGTCACAAATATTACTTTAGGCTACTCAGAATTTGTATACTATATATCCGAAGTTATTTGTATCCTCTCGCAGAGAGGACAGGTACAAATTCTCTGAGTAATTGCAAACTATGGTAATGTTTAATGGTTATTCCATCATCCAGAATGAATAATTAAGTATCTGAAGGACACAAATTCATCAAACATTTATTGATTGCTTTAATATCAGATTTTCTCACTGATACAGTAAATAATGCTTTTGCATCTATGAGAGGTAAATAAGGATCTTTAGTATAGAAAAGATTTTAATAAGACTAATGTTACAGAACTATTATATTTGTGTATGCGTGTGCATATCTGCATACACACACACACACACACACACGAGACTTATAAATTTTCCCCTAGAAGAAAAACATCAGAACTATATGCCTTCACAGTACTTTTCCAACCTTTTTTATACCATGACATTTCACAGAAAATTATATTGTAAAGACACACTGGAGTCAACTGTTAAGGCCGCTCGAGGGAAAACCTCATTATCTAAGCACTGTTGCTTATAGCACACCAGTTGGGAAGCTTGGTTTTAAAGGTTCACACAAAACACTGGGAAAATTTCTGACCCATGTTTTATTTTCACCTGACTGAAATTTTATTTTTACTTATGCCTACAGTTGTGAAAATACAACTCCTCAACATTTTTTCTGACAATATCTAAAGAAGGCCACAAGATGGAGATATTACGCCACTACCATTTTTATTTACAATTTATGCATTTTTCCACATTTCCCTCTCCCTATGTATTTCCTACTTTCTCATCTCAGTGGTATTCTCAGCTACTGTCCCTATCCCTAACATTTATTCTGATTCCTCTGCCACTCTGCTTTAACAACTTTGTTATAGAAGAATTATATGAATACTTGTTTTTAATATTAAAAGTGGGCAAATTAATTATTTTCTTCTAGCTCTGTATTTTTCTACCTGTCTAAAATTAAGATAATCTTTATATATTTTTCTCCTGCAGGTAAAAATATTTAAAAAATTTGCTACCCACAAAGTAATAAGCATTCCAAAAGTCGTTTCTTTGTAAGGCTATTCTGTTACTTTGTAAGGCTATAGAGATTTATTTCATGTTGCTATTGTTCCAAACTTCTCTGGAACTCTTCTTTGCCAACAGTACTTAAAATAGCTTATGAACCTTACATTAAATTTGTATTCAGATCTTTTGATCAGTCCAAACTGTATTTACCCAAACTTGCTAACCAAATTTAGTCACCAAACTTAGCTCCAAATGACTATTAGGTATAGCTAAAAATCAAATCCATCTTAAAGACTTATTATTAATGAGAATAATCTG
This sequence comes from Paguma larvata, assembly GCA_030068075.1. Lineage (NCBI taxonomy): Eukaryota > Metazoa > Chordata > Mammalia > Carnivora > Viverridae > Paguma > Paguma larvata. Next base: position 117,725,101 of record CM057828.1, on the reverse strand, counting down.
CCAAATATCCTGCAGGCTTTGAAGGTGATTCAAAATAAGCGGTTTCAACAATAATTTGAGAGATGGCAGCATTACTGAAAACCTCTGACACTTTCCACAACAACTAATTTCAAGATCTAATTTAAGTTAAACCTCATATGCTACTTCCAAGGGCATGATACAAAAAGTCACACGTGAATTCTGTGAACTACTACAGAGCTTGCCCAGCATGGCAATCATTTAAACTTCATCAGATGTCTAAGCTAAAATGCTTTAAACACAAGAAGTCTATTTCCCATCATAAATAAAAGATCCATTAAAAAATACTGTAAGATATGATATAATCAACTACAAGTAAAATCACAATTTCCAGCCGTCCTACATTACACATACATGTTAACTTTCTCAAACCAAATTTAGAAACCAACTATTAACACAAAACACTGGTTAAAGTCAGAAAAGAATCTAAATACTAATTTTTTATCTGTTAACTAAAAGTGTGGTCATTGAATATAACTAATAAGATTTGCAATATTTTTTAATTCCAAAAAGTCAGAGGCTTCCTGGTAATGTGTAAGTGCAATTGGTCATGGGATAGTTTCCTTGTCTTGATTCATTTTAATGTGTATGAATAAAGTCCTTAAAAACTGACTAGAAATAAGAAGTCTCTACCTTCCTTAGCAGGCATGTACATGTACCCTATGATTTCCCTATGATCTGTCTGGACCTTCCCAGTAAATGACAATCATCTTTCTGGTCTTAACTTGGGTTGACTACTGCTCATGTAGCTTTTTAAAGTAAAGTCTCATGTAGCTTTTTAAAATTCTTGTGCCTTCGATAACCAGGAGTCGCATGTGTTCCAGAATTTGTTTAACAAAGGAAGTTATTCCTTCTTAATTAATTCCTTCCTTCAGAATTATAGTGTTTGTGCTCAGTGGCATTTTATTATTGCTTCTTTTCCATTTTAAAGGGTATATTCTGATACCCTTTATTTAATTTTTAATCTCAGACTCTTATCCTCAACAATTACTCTTTTTTTTTTTTTGGAAATTTTATATCTTTTTTTTTTAATTTTTTAACTTTTATTTATTTTTGAAAGACATAGAGACAGAGTATGAGCAGGGGAAGGGCAGAGAGAGAGGGAGACACAGAATTCAAAGCAGGCTCCAGTCTCTGAGCTGTCAGCACAGAGCCCGACACAGGACTCGAACTCACAGACCGTGAGATCATGACCTGAGCCGAAGTCGGCCGCTTAACCAACTGAGCCACCCAGGCGCCCCAATAATTACTCTTTAACAATTCAAATTCTATTAGCTGACCGTGTAGCTGCACAGAGCTTTATGCTTACTGCCTCATTGGCACTAAAATGGGTGTCTAATAATGAAACACAGATTCTCTCTAACCAGAAATGTGGAATGTGGCATACCCTTGCTTTTGCAACATGCCCAATTACATATGAGATTTCAATTGGTGGATGATAAATCAGAAACACCTACTAAATGAATTAATGAATCCTAACCTTATTTAATTTAATATATTTTAATGTTTTTATTTATTTTTGAGAGACAGAGACAGAACACGAGTGGGGGAGGGGCAGAGAGAGAGGGTAACACAGACTCTCAAGCAGGCTCCAGGCTCTGAGCTGTCAGCACGGAGCCCAACACTGGGCTCGAACTCACAAACCACGAGATCATGACCTGAGCCGAAGTCAGATGCTTAACCAACTGAGTCACCCAGGTGCTCCTCAACTTAATTTAGTATTAACAAGGATTGCAATAAGATCCAAATTCTAGATTAAATTTCTAACTAAGTCCTAATGGCACTCTTCAAAAAAATTTCAGTAAATAAGTTAAAAACCTAAACATTTAGCTCTTCAAACAGAGTACTAGAATACTAAGAATACTTAAAACACGGTAAATATTTCAGCTAGGCTTGACAAAAGAAGACTTCAGGGAGACTCTTACCACAGAGATAAAAGAGTTAAAAAAGAATCAGTCAGAAATGAAAAATTGCAATAACTGAGATTGGAAAAGGGCTTGATGCAATGAACACAAGACTGGAAGAAGCAGAAGAATGAATAAATGATATAGAAGACAGAAAAATGAAAAATGATGAAGCTAAACAAAAGAAGAAAAGAATAATTATGGAACCCAAGAATAGGCTTAGGGAACTCAGTGACTCCATCAAATGTAATAATATTCACATCACAGAGTCCCAGAAAGAGAGATAAAAGAGGGCAGAAAATTTATTTGAGGAAAGAATAGCTGAAAACTTCCTTAATCTGGGGAAGGAAACACACACACCCAGATCCAGGAGTCACAGAGAATGCCCCTCAAAATCAACAAAAGCTGGTCAACACCAAGACCTATTATAATTAAATTTGCAAAATATATGGGATGTCTGGGTGGCTCAGGCTATTAAGTGTCCAACTCTTGATTTCAGCTCAGGTTATGGTCTCACAGGTTTGTGAGTTTGAGCCGCACATTGGGCTATGCGCTTAAAGTTGAGGGCCTGTTTGGAATCCTCTCTCTCTCCTCTTTCTGCCCCTCCCCCACTCACATGTGCACGTCATGTTCTCTCTCTCCCACACACAAACTTTTGTTTTTTAATTTGCAAAATACAGGGATAAATAAAAAAAACCTTAAAAGCAGCACAACAAAATAAGTCCTTAATTTACAAGGGAAGACCCACAAGGCTAACTGGAGATTTCTCAATCAAAACGTGGCAAGTCAGAAGGGACGGGCATGATATATTCAAAGTACTGAATGGGAGAAGTCTGCAGCCAAGAACATTCTATGCAGCAAGGCTTTTATTCAAAATAGAAGGAGAGAGAAAGATTTTCCCAGATACACAAAAACTGAAGGAAATCCTGACCACTAAACCAGCCCTGCAAGAAATATTAAAGGAGACTGTCTGAGTGGAAAGGAAAGACCAAAAGGGACAAAGACAAGAAAGGAACAGAGAAAATCTCCATAAGACAATGGCAAAACAAGTCATAAAATGGCATTAAAAACATATTTATCAATAACTATTCTGAATGTAAATGGACTAACTGCCTCAATTAAAAGAGCTGGGTGTCAGAATGGATTAAAAACAAACAAACAAAAAAAAACAAGACCCAGCTATATGCTGCCTATTAAGAGATTCATTTTAGACATAAAGACACCTGCAGATTTAAAGTGAGGGGATGGAAAAACATTTATCATGCAAACGGATGTCAGAAGAAAAAAAGAAAAGCCAGAATAGCAATACTAATATCAGACAAACTAGATTACAAAAGCACTGTATCATGATAAAGGGGACAATTCGACAATCTTACAAAAGATATAACAATTGTAAATATTTATGCATTAAACATGGAAGTACCCAAATATATAAAACAATACAAACATAAAGGAAATAGTTAATAGATAACAATACAATAATGGTAGAGGACTTTAATACTCCACTTACATCAATGGACAGATCATCTAAACAGAAAATCAACAAAGAAACAATGGCTTTGAATGACACACTAGACCAGATGGACTTAACAGATATATTCAGAACATTCCATCCTAAAATAGCAGAATACACATTCTTTTCAAGTGTAGATGGGATGTGTAGATCACATACTAGGTCACAAATTAGGCCTCAACAAGTACAAAAAAGATGGAGATCATACCATGCATATTTTCTAACCACAACACTATGAAACTTGAGATCAATCACAAGAAAAAATTTGGTAAGGCCACAAATACATGAAGGTTAAGCAACATACTATTAAATAATGAATGGGTCAACCAGGAAATCAAAGAAGAAATTTAAAAAACATATGGAAACAAATGAATATGGAAACACAACAGTCCAAAATCTTTGGGATGCAGCAAAAACAGTCCGAAGAGGAAAGTATATGGCAATATAGGTCTACCTCAAGAAGCAAGAAAAAGTTAATAAACAATCTAACTTTACACCTAAAGGAGCTAGAAAAAGAACAACAAAGCCTAAAACCAGAGAAGGAAGGAAATAATAAAAATAAATGACATAGAAATAAATTAATAATAAAATTAAATATAATAATAAAATTAATAATAAAATGATAGAACAGATCAATGAAACCAGGAAGTTGTTCTTTAAAAAAAATTAACCAATAAACCCCTACCCACACTTATCAAAAAGAAAAAAGACCCAAATAAATAAAATCGCAATGAGGAGAAATAACAACCAACACCACAGAAATACAATTATAAGAGAATATTATGAAAATCTATATGCCAGCAAATTAGACAAGCAGGAAGAAATAGATAAATTCCTAGAAACATAAAAACTACCAAAACTGAAACAGGAAGAAATAGATAGAAAACGTGAACAGGTAAATAACCAGCAAAGAAATTGAATCAGTAATCAAAAATCTCCCAATAACAAAAGTCCAGGCCCAGATGCTTCACAGGCAAATTTTACCAAACATTTAAAGAGAAGTTAATACTTAATCGCAAACTATTCTAAAAAATAAAAAAGAAAGGAAAACTTCCAAATTCATTCTGAGGCCAACACTACCCTGATACGAAAACCAGACAAAGACTCCACTAAAAAAAGAAAACTATAGGCCAATCTCCCTAATGAACCTGGATGCAGAAATTCTCAATAAATACTAGCAAACCAAATCCAATAGTACATTAAAAGAATCATTTACCACAATGAAGTGCGATTTATTCGTAAGCTGCAAGTGTGGTTCAAGATTTGCAAATTAACCCATGTGATATCCCACATTAATAAAAGAAAGGATAAGAGCCATATGATCTTTCAGTATATGCGGAAAAAGCACTGACAAAGTTCAACATCTATTCATGATAAAAACCCTCAACAAAGTAGGGTTGGAGGGAACATATCTCAACATTATAAAGGTCATGTACAAAAAAACCCACAGCTAATATCATCCTCAGTGGAGAAAAACAGAGTTTTCTCTCTATGGTCAGGAACAAAACAAGAATGTTCCCTCCATCACTGTTATTTAACAAAGTATTGGAAGTCCTAGTAACAGCAATCAGACAACAAAAAGAAATAAAGGCATCTAAATCAGTAAGGAAGAAGTAAAACTTCCACTATTTGTAGATGATATGACTCTATAAAGAAAACCCGAAAGCCTCCACCAAAATATAGCTACAACTGATACATGAATTCAGTAAAGTCTCAGGATACAAAACCAATGCACAGTAATCTGTTGCATTTCTGTATACCAATAATGAAGCAGCAGAAAGAAAAACCAATAAATCAGTCCTATTTACAACTGCACCAAAACCATAAAATACCTAGGAATTTACCTATCCAAAGAGGTCAAAGACCTTTACACTAAAACAATAAAACATTGTTGAAAGAAACTGAAGAAGACACAAAGAAATGGAGACACGCTATGCCCATGGATTGAAGAACAAACATTGTTAAAAAGCTTATACTACCCAAGCTATCTACAGATTTAATGTAATCCTTATCAAAATAACACCTGCATTTTTTCACAGAGCTAGAACAATCCTAAAATTTATATGGAACCACAAAGGACCTGGAATAGCCAAAGCAATCCTGAAAAAGAAAAGCAAAGCTAGAGGCATCACAATTCCAGACTTTACATTCTATTACAAAGCTGTAGGGACCAAGACAATATGGTACTGGCACAAAAATCAACACATAGGTCAATGGAACAGAAAACTCAGGAATGAATCCACACCTATACGGGCAATTAATCTTTGACAAAGCAGGAAAGAGTATCTAACGGAAAAAAGACAGTCTCTTCAACAAATGTTGTTGGGAGAACTGGACAGCAACATGCAAAAGAATGAAACTAAACCACTTTCTTACACCATACACAAAAATAAATTCAAAGTGGATTCAAGACCTAAATGGGAGATCCATTAAAAATCCTAGAGGAGAACACAGGCAGGAACCTCTTTGACATCAGCTGTAGCAGCTTCTTTCTAGATATGTCTCCTGCGGCAAGTGAAATAAAAGCAAAAATAAACCATTAGGACTTTATCAAAATAAAAAGCTTCTGTACAGCTAACGAATTTACCAACAAAACTAAAAGGCAACCTACAGAATGGGAGAAGATATTTGCAAATGACGTATCAGATTAAGGGTTAGTATCTAAAATATATAAAGAACTTACCGAACGCAACACCCAAAAACCAAATAATCCAATCTAAAAAATTGACAGAAGACATGAAAAGACATTTTTCCAAAGAAGGCATCCAGATGGCCAACAGACACATGGAAAGATACCCAATATCACTCATCATCAGGGAAATACAAATCAAAACCATAATGAGATACCACCTCATACCTGTCAGATTGGCTAAAATCAACAACGGAAGAAACAAGAGGTGTTGTGGATGTGGACAAAGGGGAACCCTCTTACTCTGTTGGTGGGAATGCAAACTGGTGCAGCCACTGTAGGAAACAGTATGGAAGTTCCTCAAAAAGTTAAAAATAGAACTACCCTAGATCCAGCAACTGTGCTACTAGGTATTTACCCAAAGAATACAAAATACTAATTCAAAAGGATACATGCACCCTGATGTTCATAGCAGCATTATCTACAATAGCCAAATTGTGGACAGAGCCCAAATGTCCATGACCGATGAATAGATAAAGAAGACACACACACACACACACACACACACACACACACGGGCGAGCGCGCGCGCGCACACACATACACACACAAATATTACTAAGTCATAAAAAAGAATGAAATCTTGCCATTTGCAACAACGTGGATAGGGCTAGAGAGTATAATGCTAAGTGATAAGGCAGTGAAAAATAAATACCAGATCATTTCACCCATATGTGGAATTGAAGAAACAAAGCAAATGATTAAGGGGGGGGGGCGGTGGGAAAAGAGAGAGAGAGTAAGAAACAGACACTTAACTATAGAGAACAAACTGATGGTTACAGAAGGAAGGTGAGTAGAGGGGTGGGTTAAACAGGTGATGGGGATTAAGGAGCGCACTTGTGATAGACACCGGGTGTTCCATGGAAGTGCCGAATCACTGAACTGCATCTGAAATTAATATTACACTGTACGTTACCTAACTGGAATTTAAATAAAAACTAAAAACACAGTAATAATTTCTCACATTCATTAATATAGAACTCACTTTCACAAGAGTTTTGATGAAAATAAAGAAAGGTTTTTAAACACATTTATAACTACAGTTTCACTGTAAAACGGGCTAGGGTCCTGCTTCTCCCAACCAAAAGTTTCTCCTTTCACTACAACTCTTCTCCTTCCATCTCTGCACATCTCTATACAAGGCAATACTTAAGTGTCTACTACGTACCTAACTATGAAGTAAATAAAGATACCATTTGTCCTAAAAATGAGGCAACTAACTGTCCAAGGTTATAAGTCAGAAACTGGCCTGGTCAAGTTCTAAAAGTCATCCACCATTCCAGTTAGAGTCTAGAGAGTGACTGAGCTAACTGTTTTCGGTCTGGGGACAAAATGGATGTTACAGTCGGTCTCTATCATCCCCAGCTTCTAGCTGGGATATGGGTACCACACAAAAAATGTTATATCATTTGTCTCCAATTCTTTCCCTTCTTTCTCTCCTGAACCCAATCTATTGACCTCACCATGGAGATCAACCCAATCAACTGAGTCTCAGCCCAGACTATTGATCTCCCCACCACACCACAACAGCTCCTGCTGAGGTAGCCAGTGCTCTCCACACTGTTATATTCAACAGTCGATTCTCAGAACTCACCTAATTTTAATTACATCAGTATGATCACTTTCTCCTCTTTAAAATACTTTCTTTACTTGACTTGAAAGAGACCATCTTTTTCTTGGTTTGTCTCCTGCTTCACTGGCTGTTCCTTCTCCACCTCCTTTGCTGGTTCTCCCATACCTCCCTGACTCTTAGGGTCTGGAAGGCCCATAGCTTAACTCCCAGACCTCTGTTTTTCTTTTCTTACATTCACTCCCCCTGATGAACTTACCCAGTTTTGTGGCTTCAAGTTACCTTCTAAAAGCCAAGGATTCCCAAATTTATGTCTATCTATAGCTCAAACCTTTTTTCCTTGTAACTCCAGACTTATATAACCAACTGTCTATATGCCAGATCCACTTGAATGTTTAACAGACATCTTAAACTTAGCATAGCCAAAACCAAATTTCTGATTTTCCCCCAACCAGACCTGCTTCTATACCAGGCTTCTCCATCTCAGTAGATAGCATCTACAATTAGACAAGTATTTATTTAGTTACTGAGGCCAAAAGCTTTAGAATTAGCCTCAACTTTTTCTTTCTCATATCTCGGATTCAAACCATCAGTAAAATTCTGTCAGTACTTTGTTCAAATTAAATCCAGAATCTGACGAGATTCCTTCTTACCTCCTATACCACCGTCATCCCGCTACGTAACTAATCACGTATATACAAACGATCCTCAACATGATAATCATTCTGAAATTTAAGTCAAATCATGTACCTCTTCTGTTCAGCTTCCCCACATGGATCTCCGACTTGCTTCTAAGTAACAGCCAAAGTCCAGGACTCATCTCCTGTTACTGTCCCCCTGGTTCACCCTGCTGGTCCCCCAGCCACGCTGGCGGCCATGCTATTCCTCAAACGCAAGCTCTTGCCTCAAGGTCTTAGCATTTTCGGGCTGCTTTTCCTGAATGTTCTTCCCCAACTTGTGAATACACTCACTCCCTTACTCCTGCAGAGGCCTGACATTTATATTTACTTGTTTGGCTGTTTACCATTATTTCCCCCTACTAAAAAGTGAGGTTCATGAGGCTAGGGGGTTTTGTTTTATAGACCAGACAATTCCCAGCGCTTAAAATTTAGCAGGCACCAAATCAATCTCTGCTGAATGGACAACAACACTGATGAGCGCATAGAGTCAGGTTGCAATTCTGAGTAACCTGTCTACTTTGTCCTGCTCCCTCATGTCTGGCTAGTCACCGAAAGATTGACTGACTCCGAAGATTACACATTCGGGACTGAAGAGAGGCTGCCTCTGTCTCTACCAGATTCTGGTCCCCTGAAAGTCTTCCAAGAAAGTTAAGACTCAATGCAATGTAAAGAACTTGTTCCAGTCAGGGTCTCTGCTTGGGTAGAATACTATTTCTTTCTTCTGTCTTTTTTTCCAATTTCAACACAACTAGATAGAGAAACACTGATTAAAACAATTTTCAGGATCCTTCTTTTCAAATTCTCCCTTCCCATAGAATCTTCTTGATTATCTATGCGTCTTTATTTTCCCATCTTGGCCCATGTAGTTAAGTGCTCTGGTTGTTCATACTGCTAATTAACTCTGAAATTAAACTGCATGAAATTATAAACGAAAATTCTATGAGGGTTTGCGTACAAGCTAGATTTATAATCTAAATTTTAAACTCCTGCTACTAAATTTCTATATTCTTTTAAAGGGCTTAATTTTCCATCGATAACTGGAAAGCATCTTCGATATCTTTGGACAGGTAATATATAACCTTCTACAGAGTTTAATCAATCATGAAAAATTACAAAAGCATTCTTGATTTTTAAGGTATTCTTAAAAGTCTTCAGAGTTATATTTTCACTAATGATTTTCAAACATATTGTATCATCATTTACTCTGAAAATGAGGGATATTTTGTCTCCATGAGTAGGAAGTGGCATCATGTGAAGATAATGAATATAGACAGATATCGCATAATTACTTGGTGTAAGAATCTAAAGTGTGAAACGCTTACACTTTATAACTCTTACAAAAATGAAATCGTTAAAATCATGGTGCCACGGCAAAAGCAATTTTATGTTCCATTATATTTCATTTAAATGTAAATTTCCATTTAGCGTTAAATTCAATAGGCCATACAAATAGGGGGAAAATGTACATTTCATATCTAGTCATGTGAAGTGTGCCTTGATGACAATTATTGGTAAACCTTAATTTTTTCTTTTTTACCAAGTAACTATTCACAGCATTTTTTTTTAAAGGGCTCAGTCAGATCGTGTGAGATTCTAAGCCTTTCACTCCATAATCTTAAATCAGTGAAATGTCATCTTCTTGACAGCAGGTTTCAGATAGAGATTGGATATCTACACTCACTCCCGACTCCCAAGGTAGGAGCAAAGATCAACAAACGGACCTTACAAGTCAGTCTCAATCTAAAAAAGAAAAGGAAAAGAAATGAAAGAAAAGAAAAAAGAAAACAATCTTGAGCTACTAGTTGGGCTTCTCTTCCTGTAGCACCCCAAGTGCCTCCGACGCCCAGAAAACTTAATAGCTTCCTCTAATCTAATTCCAGGACCAACAGCGTGGAGGCTTCAAGATCCTTTCTAAATTGTGATACGAACTCCTAACCAACAGGCTAAAAAGTCCAAAGCACAGTGCAAGAAAAACTTCTGCAACACGGAGGCCAACCAAAATGCATGCCTATTTTCCCGGAAAAGGAAAGGAAGAAGCAAGAAAGCAGCTAAAATAAAAAGTATAACCGGGTAGGCGAAAATTTAGGAAAGACATGACTATTCCTTCCACATTCTGGGGCCAAAACGGACAGGTGGAAAAGGTCTACTCATAGCGCTCTTCCTTCTTCCTCCAGCACAGCTGGGTGAAAGGATCCCCCGCAGAATGGCAGAGGAAAGAGAAGGTATCGCCAGCCCACGCTGGTGGCACCGTCCAACCTGTCACTGAGACCGGAACTTGAGAAGAGGGAGCACGGCGAAGAGGAACTGGGGGAGGGGGACAAATCCTGCGGCTAGGGTTACGAAGAGACCCCGCTGGGCCGAGCAGAGGACAGCCAGAACCCGGGATAACCGAGTCCTCGCCGCGGCGCCCGGCTCCCTCGGAGGAAACCGAGTCAAAGCCCGCCCCACCCCCTCCACTCCTCCCCGACCTGCACGTTTTTTCCCCCGAGCGGCCGAAGGAAGCGCCGTACTCGGGCCGGCCGGCGGCCCAGCTTACCTGCTCCACTCCGAGGAACTGGTAGAAGTTGAGCTGTACCTCCTCCACCAAGTCAAATAACTCCAGGTCTCCACTCTCCCAGCCGTGTGCCGGCCCTACGGCCGCCAGCAGCAGCAGCAGCAACAGCAGTGGCGGCGGCGGCGGGAACGGCACAAGCCGGCGCCAACGGCGCCGAGGAAGCCGGGCCAGCCGGGAACAGGTAACCGTCATCGCGCTGGGCTCGGAAAGGTCACCCGCCTCACTGTGCCGTCGGCCGAGACCGGGGACGTGGCGGGCAGCGCGGGCTGTAGGAACAGTGCCTGTCAGTTAGAAGCACGGGCAGCCGCACCGGAGAAGCCTGCCGGGCGGCAGGGCAGGGCGAGGCAGGGCGGCAGGAGCCTGCGGAGTAAGCGGCTGGACGGCGGACGGGGCCGCAGCAGGCTCTACCTTCCGCAGACCCTCACCCCTAGGCCTACAAACAGCTGTGAAGCCAACGCCGGGCGCCGAGGTTACAGAGGGGGAGAGGCTTCCACTCGCCTCAGCCAATACCAGACCTCGTTTCCGGTGACATCACGTCTCCTAGCAACCGCGAGTGGGTGGGCGGGGCCGGAAGTAGGGAAGCCGGGCGCCCCAGATCCGGGCCTCTGAGAAATGCCTTTCTGTAGCTCCCGCTCACTGAGAAGCACTCAGATTAAAGCACGTAGGCATCACGCGTGTACCTGGAACATACTAATTATAAATTTACCCCGAAACATCTGCCTTTTTATTCCCCCTCTCATATTGAAAACCAAGAACATATTTGAAGACCGATTTATTGATTACGGCCTCTGTTCCATGCATATCATGTTACCACCAGCATTAGGTTATAGGAGAAGGGGCAAATCTAGTGAGTAGTCTAGGGTGGCTTTATGACAGAGGTAGAGCAGAAGTGGAATTCAGACCAACACAAAAACTATACTTCTAATGGAGATTTACAGCCATAATACCAGAAAATAGGCAGCCTGGTAGAATTAATAATGGTCGATCATGACCTTAAGGGAAGTGCAGTTTATCCACTTAGTCCATTTCTAATTGGGGTTCCTTTCACAACTGAGATGTTTTTTCAAGACAAAAAAGAAAAATCTCCTTTCTCTTTCCCACCAGTGTCTTACCTTCTAGCCCTATGTTGCTTCTGTTCGGTATCTTTTAAATGTTTTTCCTCTACCACTATTGCTTTCTCTTGCATGAATCCTTATTTTCTTAGGCTTCTCACACTTCTCTTCTCTAACCCCCTACTCTCCTTGAGGAAGTAGAAGGGAACAGAAAAATGCTTGTCTAACAGGATGCTTGCCCAGTTTTGAAAATTGGACACTGTATTTTTCCCATCTTAGACCTGGCTAGTTAAATTAAGCTCAATAGGGGAATGACAAAACTACTTTCACTCTTCCAGTTAGAATATATTTGATAAAGGTTAGAAAAACAGTATCCAGGAAGTAAATCTTAAGAAATCCTTTTATTATTATTATACAGCTTAAAACTATTTTTAAATAGTCATAAATGAATGCAAGAATATCTTGCTTTAAAATATACATGCTTGAATTCATCACATTTTTATTTCATCATGAGGCTTACCTTTGAAAGATACGAGAGCAGGGATGTCTTCGTCTGCTAGGGCTGCCATAACAAAATACCATAGACTGGATGGCTTAAACAACACGCATTATTTCTCACAGTTCCGGAGGCTGAGAAGTCTGAAATCTGGGTGCCAGCATGACAGAGTTTTGGTGAGAGCTGTATCCTGGGTTGCAGACAGCTGCCTTCTTTCTGTTCCCTTACAAGGCGCGACAGGAGGAAGGGAGGGTGGGGAGGGAGGAAGGGAGAGGGAGGGAGAAAAAGATAGAAAGAGATCAACGAAGATCTGTGTTTCCTCTTATTAGGGCATTAATCCCACAGTGGAAGCTACACCATCATGACCTTACGTCCCAAAGGCCCCATTGCCCAATACCATCCCTGGGGATTAGAGCTTCAACGTATAAATTTTGGGGAAACACAGTTAGTACATAGCAAGGGATATCACCTTCTCCATGTATCCCCAAAGCCAAGCACAATGCATAGCACATGCTAGCGTTCAATTAGTTGCATTGATATGAAATTCAATGGTGGTGATATCTCCCACCATTTCTCCCAGTACAATTTTTTTAGCTTGCTTTTTGGTGTGTCATTTTCTTAAGATGAAAGGCATCTTTACCTTAAGTCTCTAAATTAACTTCCTCTTTATTCAATGAGTAAAACATCTAAATAAGATGAAAGTCATCATCTTAAGCGTTACTTTTTTTTTCTTTTTAATGTTTTTATTTATTATTGAGAGACAGAGAGAGACAGAGCATGAGCAGGGGAAGGGATAGAGAGAGGGGGAGACACAGAATCTGAAGGAGGCTCCAGGTTCTGAGCTATCAGCACAGAGCCCGAAGCAGGGCTCAAACTCACAAACTGTGAGATCATGACCTGAGCTGAAGTCGGACGCTCAACCGACTGAGCCACCCAGGCGCCCCTTAAGTGTTACTTTTACATAATATCCCAACATTGATCTTTTCCCCTCATTTGATCATTGGATTAAGTGCAGTATAACATTTGAGGCTGGGGTACCATTTTGCCACAAATCTAGGATTCTTGCCCTGATCTATTAGCAGACGGTTTAGTATTTCCTTCTTGAGCTCCTCTCTTACGTTGTCCCAAAACCCCGCGACTCACTCCATCTAAAGGGAATCAGTTAGTTTTCTTTTCTCCTTACCGAATGGCGGTCTGTTCACTACAGTCCTGCTACTGCTTCTCACTGCCTTGCTGCTCTTGAAGCCGCATCCCGCTCAGTTCCCATGGCGCTTGTCCACGCTGAAATGATATCCTTACAGGTCTGGTCCGGGTCTCTGCAAAGACCACAGCGATATTCACATTTAGACTTCTAGCTTGGCCTCTTCACAAGTCCCCAAAGGACAGTGCAATGGAATAAATCTTTTTGCTGAGGCCTGGCCTAAGTGCGCTGACAACTGCCAGCGAATTTCTTCTCTGATGACATTTACTGACTCTGAGCATGGCCTAATCAAGTTTGGCCTGAGCAGAGGGACGTTATACAGGAAAAGAGAGATCGGTGAAACATCTAATGTTTAGTCATATGAATTGCGTAATGGATTAGGAATGTAGAGGAGCTCCAAACATACACCCAAAAATTTCCACAGGACACTTGCTGGATTCTGCGGTGGTGCGAGAGGCTGAAGGACTCGGCCTGACAGGTAGAGTACAATCTCCCCATATTCTACCAATGTACATAAAACAGATTCTATTTACAGGACGCCTGGGTGGCTCAGTCAGTTGAGCATCTGACTCTTGATTTTGGCTCAGGTCATGATCCCTGGGTCATGGGATCAAGCCCTGCGCTGAGTGTGGAGCCTGCTTGGAATTCTCTCCCTCTCTATCTCTCTCCCTCTTTCTCTCCCTCTGTCCCTTTCCCCTGCTTGCCCTCTGTCTCTCTAAAATAAAAATAATTTAAAACGAGGCTCCTGTGGGGGCTCAGTTGGTTAAGCATCTGACTTCGGCTCAGGTCATGATCTCAGAGTGCGTGGGTTCAAGCCCCACATCAGGCTCTGCGCTACTGCTTCAGATTCTGTGTCTCCCTCTCTCTCTGACCCTCCCCCACTAGCGCTCTGTCTCTCTCTGTCTCTCAAAGATGAATAAACGTTTAAGAAAAAGGGGGGGCCCCAGGTTGCTCAGTGGTTAAGGATCCGACTTTGGCTCAGGTCATGATCTTGCAGTTCATGAGTTCGAGCCCCGCATCAGGCTCTGTGCTCACAGCTCAGAGCCTGGAGCCTGCTTCGGATTCTGTGTCCTGCTCTCTCTCTGCCCCTTCCCCTCTCTCTCTGCCCCTTCTCATGCTCTATTTGTCTCTCTCTCTCTCTCAAAAATGAATAAACATTTAAAAAAATCTTTATACAACTTTTTACAACTATTATAAAAAAGAAGAAAAAGTGGTGAAATGGATTAAACAATGCAGAACTTGAACAGAATTGAAGTCATGAAAAGAATCAATAGAAAAATTTCAAACTGGAAAATGTAATATCTGAAATAAAAAACTCAGTGGATGGGTTTAAAAGCAGACTGGATACGGGAGAACAAAGGATTAGTAAACTTAAGGACAGGTCAAGAAAAAATGCACAAATTGAAGCACAGAGGAAAAAAGAAGGAAGATATAGAACAGAGCTTGAAAGGCATTTACCCAGTGGGTAAATCTAACATCAATGTAAATGAAGTCCTAGAAAAAGAGGAAAGAGAGAGAGAATGAGACAGAAGCAATATTTGTCGACACACTAACCAAGCGTTTTGTAAAACCTTTAGAAAGACATAAAACCACAGATGAAAAAAATGAACTCAAAATGGATCATACCTAAATGTAAGAGCTAAAACTGTGAAACCCTTATAAGAAAAAATAGGAGTAAATTTTGATGACCTTCGGTTAGCCAATGGCTCCTGAGGTATAACGCCAAGCATGTGACAAAGGAAAAAAGTCAATAAATTAGACTACATAGAAATTTGAAACTTTTGTGTCACAGACAATACCAAGAAAGCAGAAAGACAACCTAGGCAATGGGAGAAAATATTTGCAAATCCTATACCTGATACAGGACTTATATCCAAGATACAGAAAGAATTCTTACAACTCAACATTTTTTTTAGATGGGCAAAGGATTTGTAATAGACATTTCTCCAAAGAAGATATACAAATGGCCAGAAAGTACATGGAAAGAGGCTCAACATCATTAGCCATTAGGAAAATGCAAATCAAAACTAAAAAGAGATACTACCTTACACACAGTAGGATGGCTATAATCGAATAGATAATACAGAGTGTTAGCGAAGATATGAAGAAATTAGAACTTTCCTGTATTGCTGGTGGGAATGGAAGATGATGAAGGACTTTGGGAAAACAGTTTGGCAGTTCCTCAAAAAACTACAGAGTTACTATATGACACAATTCTACTCATAGGTATGTACACAAGAAAAATGAAAAAGAATGAAAAATGAAAAAAGTTTTGCCACACAAAAACTTGTACACGAATGCTCATAGCAGTATTATTCATAATAACCCAAAAGTTAGAAACAACGCAAACGTCCATCAACTGATGGATGAAGAAACAAAATGTGGTATATCCATACAATGGAACATTGTTCCGCAATAAAACAAAACGAAGTACTGATACACGCTATCACATGAATGAACCTTGAAAACATTCTGCCAAGTGAAAGATGCCTGTCACAAAAGACCACATACTGTGTAATTCCATTTATGTGAAACGTCCAGAATAGGCAAACTCACAAAGACAGAAGGTAGATTAGTGATTACTTGGGACTAGACTTGGGGGAGATTGGGGACTGACTATTAATAGGTACGGAATTTTTTTAGGGGGTATGAACATGTTCTAAAATTAGATCGTGGTTGATTAACTCTGTGGATATACTGAAAAACACTGACCCATGTATTTTAAATAGGTAAATTATGTCTCAATAAGGCTATTTAAAAAGAGAAAAGAAACAACCCCACAGATGCAATGAGCTCATCAAATTCCATGAAGGATAAATGAAAAAAAAAACAAAAAACAACAACAACAAAAGCAAATCATACCTTAGTACATCACAGACAAACTGTAGAAAAGCTTTCGGGACATAGAGAAGGCAGTAACTTTAAAGACCATTTGTAGCCTTAAATGTCTTAAATGACAGAAAATTCATGAGTTAAATGTTCAACATAAGGGGTATATAAACAACCACGAAATAAACCCAGGGTGAGGGGCTCAATGAGACCTAACTGTTTTCAACATGGCATTTATGCACATGAGAGGGTTACTTATTAGTTCATATAAAAAAATTTTTTTTAATTTCATTAGTTTGCAGTTTCTGGGGTTGACAAGGTTCAAAATGAGACCACGATTGTGTGTGGCTGAAATGTCTTAAAATAACGTGCCATTGGCAGTGAGGAAAGCAGAAATCTAGCTGTTGGATAGAGGTTGTCTAGTTGTCCACATAGAGGTTATGTGATGATCTTGTTATACAGGAACTTGAACATCATAAAAATCCCTACTTTCGGGGAGGGGAGAATGTGAAAGAGCACTGGTAATTTCATAGACCAGCAGGACAGTAGGATGCAAAGAGGTTTAAATAGCCATCTAATAGTCTATCCCTCACTTTTGGGTAAGATCAGACTTAACCATACCAACAGAATGGAATACCATACCAATTATAGTAAAAATCCCAAACTCTCTTAAAATTGCCACTTGGTGGTTAGGCCTATTCATCCTATGATTTAGAAATGTCCGGCTCTCATTACATCTTGAAATTTTCTCTTTTGCCCCTTTATAACTGTTTCTCGAATATAGGACTTGAAGTTCTAAGATACCATTGTTCTTTAATGGAATATTATCTTCACTCAGTAATTTGTTTATCCAAATACCACTCACAAACTTATATTGAAATGATAAAGTTCAGGAAAATATTGCTTGGGGGAAGCACCTCCCCCCTTGGAAAATAGTTCCTTTTTTATTGCATTATTGAATTTAGTCATTTGGAAGTTCCTCATAAATAAATACAGTTTCTTCATGTTGTAAATAATAAATATGTTTCTAATATGTTGACACATGATTTTCATTTCTCTGAATAATGCACTATTTACTTGAATAATCCCATAGTAGAGAAAAGCAGATTCTAGATCCAGACTGATTAAATGTGAACTCTGGGGGGCGCCTGGGTGTCTCAGTCGGTTAAGTGGCCAACTTCAACTCAGGTCATGATCTATCGGTTTGTGGGTTCGAGCCCCACGTTGGGCTCTGTGCTGATGGCTCAGAGCCTGGAGCCTGTTTCGGATTCTGTGTCTCCCTCTCTCTCTGCTCTTCCCCTGCTCAAACTCTGTCTCTATGTCTCTCAAAAATGAATAAAAAAATGTTAAAAAAAATTAAATGTGAAACCTGGTTCTACCACCTGGATCTCCTGTTGGGTGATACCTTTGTTCCACAGTGTCCTCATCTGTAAAATTAAGATAATAATACTACCAAAATCGTAAGGTGGTTTTTGTGGGAATTTAGTGAGATAATTAGTGCCTGGCATCTAGTGATTGCTGCTTAAATGTTGCTATTATTTTATGGGAAGTCTCCATCTACCCAGTATTAAAGGTTCCTAGATAAACTTTTTCTATTCTTAGATGTTTAAATGTTATTTTTAAATAATTTGTTATTGGACTTAGGTGGTGATCGCCCATTCACCAGAAATTTATCCAATCACCGGCTTGCCCAAAATGGTGGGAGACAAGACCGTCTTTAATGAGGGGTTCTCAAAGCCAGTTTAATTTTTTTTTGTTCCAACTCTAAAAAACATTATTCACGATTTTGGGGCTAAATCCGGCTTAAGGTTATACAATAGATACCTAATTAAAAGCATGTAACCCAACTGGACAAAAGGAAGGGGAAATATTCACATTCAATGATTTAGTCCCTAAATAGTCACCGGTCATTGTCTTACCCTGAAGCAGCCTTGTATTTTCAGATAATGAGGCTTTCCGCTCTACACAGACTTCAATGTGTCACCACAGAATCCATGTTAAAATCTCTTTCTTCTCTCACCTTCTACAGTTTGAAGATTATCATTGATTTTTTCCAAAGGTTTCTAGTAACTCACTTGAATAGTCTTTAAAATCTGAAAACTAGGTGTTCTTCTTTTTCCTTTGGCGAACCAAGGAAGAAATAAATTCTCTCCTATTGATTCCTCAATTCAGCTGAAGCACACCAATCATTGTATTTTCCTCATATACAGAGGCTCCAATTAGTCTGCAAAAGGAAAATTTTAATAGACCCCTTCATCATCTACTCTTTCAGCCTGAACAGCCTGGTTTTGGCATTCGGCCAGAGTCCTAATATTGTTTGTGATGCCAAATTGGAATACAAAGGAAAAAACAGTACAAAGTTGCTGTTCACCTCAGCCAACAGGCCATAGCTAAGGCATTAGTGTATGCACGGAAATTCCATGCCTCATAGGTGCCTATGATTTAATTGATTAAGAGGAGGCAGAGTTTTAAAATAATACCAACCTAGCAGTATGATCAACAGGGAAACAAATAGAGACAGATTAAGGAAAACTTAGTTCCAAATGGGAGAATATGGGAAATTTAAGTTATTTTACCACACCAGTGGCCCAGCTTCAGCTCTCCCTACTTCCGCTATATGATTCTCTTATTTTTGCTCGCTACAGAAGGATTGTAGTGCCAAGCCTCCATAATTAGGCTTTTTTAACTTTTAAAAACTTGAATAATAATAATTTCACCACCAGGGGGCAAAGAACAGTTTTACAGGAAAAGGTTATTTTTAACATTCTAAAGGAATTACCTTGTGTGAACATAATGCTTGGTGGTGGTGTTGTTGTTAGGATTTCAGTAGCTTCAAATGAAGAGATATAGATTCTAATTGAAATCTATAAATTTAAAGAAGAATCATGTTTATAAAAAAGTGTACAACTTACCAATAACTAGGTGCCTGTTCATTTACTATCATTTTTAAATGCTTAAACAGAAATTTCTCCCTCTCCCTGTCCCTCTCCTGCCATGTTTGCACAGCACACGAAGAAGAGAAATAGAATTAGAATTTTTGAAACACTAATCTAGCTTTTGTCTATGCTAGCCTTTCAAATGCGTTTAGCACATGCTCTCTTTTAACCCATGGTTTCATAAGCATTGATTTCAGCTCTGCTTGTTTGTTAACTCAGTGTGATTAATTGTACTCAGGTCCTTACCTCCATCTAAAATTGGGTTTATCTACTTTTGTTTTGGTTAATACTTTGCCATTTATTAATTTGTAACTGTGAAATGATAACCACATCAATTCACAAATGATGTCTTTTTTTTTTAATTTTTTTTAATGTATATTTATTTTTGAGAGACATAGAGACAGAGTATGAGCAGGGGAAGGGCAGAGAGAGAGAGGGAGACACAGAATCTGAAGCAGGCTCCAGGCTCTGAGCTGTCAGCACAGAGCCCGACGCGGGGCTCAAACTCACAGACCGTGAGATCATGACCTGAGCGAAGTTGGCCGCTTAACCAACTGAGCCACCCAGGCGCCCCCACAAATGATGTCTTTTAAGAACTTGGTATCACTGAATTTACTTGGTGAAGTGCTAGAGCTGTGAATAACTAATGGACAGTAACAAAATTATGGCTACAGCAAATCTTATTGGTAAGAGGTGGAAAATGTGGCCCAATACGCATCAGTACTGTGTTCCGAAGTTTCTGGATATTTGATAATTTCTGACTTGGTAAAAATTCTGGTAATTGAAATCAACGTATCTGTGGTATAGATAAAAAAAAAAACAACAAACAAACCACATTTTATTTCTCTTGGCTTGTTTTCTCTCCCCTCTTCCTGCTCCTAAGTACCTGCTGAGACCACATTTCCCTGAATCAATTATAACGATGCCACTATTTTAAATTAGGCCTGGAGTAGAATGAAGACACCGCGGTGGTCTGGCAAGATCTGCTATTTTCCTTCCCTCAACTGCTCACCATAAGCTTGGTCATTATCTGCACTGTCAGCCCTTGCCACTGGGGCTGTCTCCAGGGGGTACAGAATTGGACCAGACATCACCATGTGTTCACCGAGAGAACATTTTTATCCATATGAAATCGTCCTGACATAAATATTGAAAGCAAACTAAAGAAGAAAGAGAAGTTGCAAAAAGTCTGCACGAAGGGTCCATTATAGAGACACGTTAAAGAATATTCTATGACCCAGCCCTTTTATATTAGTGATAAAAGGAAATTTCGAGACAAGGTGTTTTTTGTTTTGTTTTGTTTTTTACTGTCGTCAATTTGCTTTTGTATTATTTTTAATTTGTTTTAGTGCGAATTGACAAAAACAACTTCTTTTTCACTAACTGCCCTCCAGCTGTGCCCAGCCACTAATTGCTCAAAGACTAAGGTTTTCACTCTGATACATTACAACTGGCATTAGACACCTTGATGCATCCCTTCAAATCCTCCCCACCTGACACTAACCTCAGCCAAGTCACCAGCCTCACACTGGCTTCAACCAGCTTCCCACAGTTGCATTCTGCCATCACCTGGCCTTGGGCCAAATTTTCAGATCTTTTTTTTTGTAATGGCAAGTGGTTGTCCCCAGTATGCTATCTAGCACTTCCTAAAAATATTTTAATACACATACAGAATCTATTAAAGATAAAAGCAATACTCCACCAATGACTGAGAAAGGAGCTCATACTATAAAGAAAGCATGGAAAGAAAGTTTGTAAAATTTCCCATCTCAAATGAATATGACTTTTTTTTTTTTTGCAAAAAATTATTTGTATCACTAATTAAAATTCTCCTCTGTGGAGTCTTAAAAACTCCTTTTAAATCTTCCAAATGAAAATTTTCAGTGGACTTAAAAATCCATTGGTTAGACATAAAAACCCTTCACTTTTCAATGTGTTTGCAAGAACAATGATTTTGACATCATCAAAGACAGAAAATTGCTAATCTAAATTTTAGCAAAAACCTATGTACAATTACTGAATGGAACAAAAAACTAGTTACAACTTAGTGCCAGAGCCAATTATATACGTACTTCATTGGGATCTATGTCTTTTTGTGAGGAATATGCTCACCTATTATATCCATTAAAACTAACACCTCAATAAATTGAAATTAGAATCAGACCTTCATTCTATCACAAAATGTTAAACCAGCTTTCCAGACATTGTTGTACATCCCATTTCTCTCAATAAATAGAGAGTAATAATATTCTTCATTTTGGGAGAACATCTTGATATAATAAATACTTCATGATACAATAATTAGGAGACTGATAGTAAGGTTAACTTATTAAAATATTTTATCCGTTGCTTAATTCTCTTTAAAAATAATTACTTTTTTCCTCATAGTTAAAACACTGCGTTTACCTCAAAGAAACACATTAACTCTATTTATTTATTTATTTATTTTTGATCAAAAAGTCTCATGGCTTCCCTTGATGCTTACAATACATTTTTGTTTTTAAAGTCCTCCATAATCAGGCCGCTTCCTAACTGCAGTCTCACCTCATACCATCCTCCTTCTCCCCACAGGGGTCTTCCTCGAGAGCACACCATGCTCATTCCATCACAGAGTCTCTGCATTCCCCTTGCTCTTCTTCCAGACCTTCCAATGGCTGGTTTCTTCCCCCCCATCCATCCAGTCTTGCACTGAAATTCTACCACCACTTTTTTTAATAGGCTTATCAATCTCCCAACCTAAAAAAGGCATCCAGTTGACCTAACAGGTCGCCCAGTTGCTCTCTTTCAAATTGCCACCGTATTCAGTTTTCTATCTAGCACTCACCACTCTTAGTTATTTTCCTTGTTTATTCATTATTCGTCTGTTGTGTGACTCTACTCACTAAAATGCAGGCTCCATGAGAGCGGAACATTGTCTATCTTGTTCATCTCTCCAAATAGTGTGTAGCCCATCGTAGGCTTTCAATACCTATTGTTGAATTTTAAAGTAAAAACACCTTTCCTTCTCTGAGGGTAATAACTTACCGTGTTATGGATCCGATTCCTAAGACAAAACAATCAAGAATACTGGAAAATCGCCTCCATTCAAGTCATTGGAAAGTGTCCAGCTCTCAGGATAAGTTGCTACTCGTGTACCGCGTTTGCTGTTTCACCTTGTAGAGCCCAGTGTTTCAGGATGGAGGATGTGATGAATTGACCTCCATGATGTTTCGATAGAAATTGGCTGCATTATTTACAACAAGTCTGAGGTAAGTGTTTCCTCAGGTATAACATTCGTAGCTACACTTACTCATTTTGATTACTATATATTAAACTATACAGGACTTTTAATTTTTTTTAACATTTTAATTTATTGTTGAGACACAGAGAGAGACAGAGCATGAGCAGGGAATGGGCAGAGAGACAGGGAGACACAGAATCAGACAGCTCTTAACTGTCAGCACAGAGCCCGATGCGGGGCTCGAACTCACAAACTGCGAGATCATGACCTGAGCCGAAGTCAGATGCTTAACTGACTGAGTCACCCAGGCACCCCTACAGGACTTTTAAAAAATGTTTTTCTTTTTATTTTGAGAGAAAGAGAGATGGCGAGTGGGGGAGGGGCACAGAGAGAGGGAGGGAGAGAATCCCAAGCAGGGACTCGACGTGGGAATAGATCTCACAAACTGTGAGATGAGGACCTAAACCGAAATCAAGAGTTGGACACTTAACTGACTGAGCCAGCCAGGCTACCCAAACTATTCATGCCTTTTTAAAAACAAATCAGATTCCAACATGGTACCAAAATGATGACCATGTCCAAAAGTTCACATAAAAATCCTTATTCACTTCTTGAATAAATACTACTGAGAGGTACGATTTTTATCTATGTTCTCTTCAGTTGCAAATATTTCAAATTATCAAATTCAGATAATTCAAATTTTTTGAAGCATTTTCCTATAAATTCTAAACCATGTTTTCAACATGCAAAGCAATAGTATTTCCAGGAAGACTCGGATATGGAAATACTACAATAATTTTATACACTCACTATAAAAGAAACCCAACCAATTCTTTCATTTAGTACAGGATTGCATTTTACAGAAACATCACTGTTTTCATTTCTATTCAAAGCAATGCACGTTGATATTTTGGTTCATGTTACCCTTCATTAGCTTTTTCATTACACATCTTTTCCGCGTAGGGTCATAACTGTGGTTAAGAATTGCTTCATAATGATGTCTCGGGCTGTATACCTTTGACACAAAAACACTTTGTTTTAAGCGCGTAGGAATACTCTCACTTCCAGAGAGAATAATGCTTGTTCACAATTTTTCTTTAAATTAAAGCCTTCATGGTAGAGATGTCAGATTTAGCAAATAAAAATACAAGATACCTAATTAAATTTGGATGGCAGACAAACAACAATTATTGCATGGGACATAAAAAATTATTTGCTATTGGGGCGCCTGGGTGCCCCATCTCTCTCTTTCTCTCAAAAAAAAAATAAACATAATAATTAAAAAAAATACTGGCCAGTATTTATTTTTCCATTCTTTATAGAGACATACGTTGAAATACACTAAAATGTTCTACTAGGAAGTAGTGATGTCTTCATTACTTTCTTGTGGGCTATTTAAAATATTTTTTTAATGTTTATTCATTTTTGAGAGACAGAGTACAAGCGGGGTTGAAGCAGAGAGAGTGGGAGACACAGAATCCACAGCAGGCTCCTGGCTCTGAGCTGTCAGCCCAGAGCCTGATGCGGAGCTTCAACCCATAAACCATGAGATCATGACCTGAGCCGAAGTTGGATGCTTAACGAACTGAGCCACCCAGGCACCCCTCTTGTTGGCCATTTTAAAATGTCAGCTGTCTTAAAATCAAAAAGGGAAAACTGTTGAAAAAACACAGAAAATAAATGAAACGTCAGTTCTCAAGACATCAGAAATCAAGCAATGAAGAATTTCATTATGTCAAACAATTAAAAAGCAAATATGGAGTAAGCATTTACCATATAAAAGGCATTGTATTACGGTATGCCACAATCACAGGAGAAGGAAGAAAAGGAAAAAATGACAAGCTCTTGGTCCTTGGAGAATTTATAATTTGATAAGGAAGATAATACGGATGCACATAAAAAAATAACAAATAAACTTGGGGTGCCTGGGTGGCTCAGTCAGATAAGTGTCCAACTCTCGATCTCTGGTCATGATCCCGTGGTTTATGAGTTTGAACCCCAAGTCAGGCTCGTCATTGAAACAGTAGAGCCTGTTTGGGATCCTCTTTTTCCCTCTCTCTCAAAAAAACAAAACAAAACAAACAACAATAACAACAACAACAAAACCAGTACAAGGCAGTAAGTGGTAGGTGCCAAAGGAGTAATATAGACGACAAGAGTCAGGAGGTCAGTTCCATCTGTGTCTTTGTAGAAAGACCCAACCTAAAGGCCTCAGGGGGAGAGAGGGGGAGAAAGAGAGTGTTTCACCAAGTGCTTTAAGCTTGTTTAAGCCTCCCACTATGGTCTGAATGTTTGTGTCCCCCTCATTCACATGCTGGAGTCATAATGTCCATGCGATGGTGTTAAAAGATGGGGTGTTGGGGGTGATTAAGTCACAAGGATGAAGTCCTCCTGAATGGGTCAGTGCTCGTATAAAAGAGATCGCTTAGCCCCTTCCACCACGTGAAGACACAGCAAGAAGGTGTGGCTGTGGACCAGGAAGCGGGTCCTCACCCAAACGCGACCATGCCAGTGTCTCGATCTTGGACTTCCTGGACTCAGAACTATGAGCCATAAATTTCCGTTGTTTATAAGCCACACAGTCTGTGATATTTTGTTACAGCAGCCCAAATAGGTTAAGACACCTCCCACAACTTTGTGGAGTAGATATTATTTTCATTACCAGTTTCCCACTGAAAAAGTGAGACTTCCATGTTCATGGTTGCACAGCTAGGAAGCAGCACATCTGCTTCCATCCCAGCTGCTCCTGGCGTTTAACCACCAGTGCCACCTCTGAGATGGGACCTCTGCTCTTGTAGGCACTCCTAGAGGTTTGAGTGAGATAGCGAGATAAAAGGACTTTTCAGGTGACAAATGCTCCCTGCATTGCCCTAGACACTGTGGATTCAAATACTCATTCCATCACATTGAATTACAATGAGCCTAATGAAAGTGTCAAATATCAGAAACATTGTGAAATCAAACAAACTGAGTTGGTGGCTGTTTGCAGGCAGAGAATGAGAGAGCAAGAGAGAAAAAGAGTCAAAGGTAGGAGCAAACCCAGGAGTTCACAAACAAACAAACAATCATCTGTCAGAACTAATAAGTGAATTCAGCAAAGCTGCAGGATATAAAATTATCACACAAAGATCAGTTGTGTTTTGGGGCACATGGGAGACTCAGTCATTTGAGGATCCTACTTCAGCTCAGGTCATGATCTCAGGGTTCCTGAGTTTGAGCCTTGCATCGGGCTCCCTACTGTCATTGCATAGCCTACTTCAGATCCTCTGTCCTCCTCTCTCTCTGCCCCTCCCCTGCTTGCGCTGTCTCTCATACATAAAAATAAAACTTAAAAAAAAATCAGTTGTGTTTCTATACAGTAACAATGAATAATCTGAAGAGGAAATAATAGAAAACAATTTCATTTTCAATAGCATCAAAAATAAAATATTTAGGAATAAGTTTAACCAAGCAGGTGAAAGATTTGTACATTGAAAACAACAAAATATTGCTAAAAGAAATTAAATAAGACATTAATAAATGGAAAGGCATCATGGCTTCATGAATTGGAAAACAATATTGTGAAGATGTCAATATTACCCAAGTGCTCTACAGATTCAATGCAATCCCTGTCAAAATCCCAAGGTTTTATTTTTTTTTTGTTTTTTTTTAAGTTTTTTTTTGGAAAAATTTTAAAAATCCATCCTATAATTAATAGAGAATCTCAAGGGACTCCAAATAGACAAACCAGTCCTGAAAAGAACAAAGCTGGAGGTCCCGTACTTCCTGGTTTCAAAACTTACTACAAATCTACAGTAATTAAAACAATGTGGCAGTGGGCAGTTACACAGACCAACAGAATAGAATAGAGAGCCCAGAAATAAGTCTTCTTAAATACAGTAAAATGATTTTTGACAAGGATTCCAAAACCATTTAATGGAGAAAGAACTGTCTTTCCAACAAATAGTGCTGTGAAAACTGAATGTCCATAGGCAAGAGAATCAAGTTGAACCCTTACCTTACATCATATAAAACATTAATTCAAAATGGATTAAAAACATAAATGTAAATGAAACCATAAAACTCCTAGAAGAAAACATAGGGAGAAATCTTTACGACATTGAATTTGGCAATGATTTATTGGATGTGGCACCAGAAGCACAGACAAAGAAAGAAAAAAGATAAACAGACTTCACCAAGATTTTAAAAACTTTTGTGCATCAAAGGATACTATCAACAGAGTGAAAAGGCAACCCATATATTGCAAGAAAATATTTGCAAATTATATATCGGAAAAGGGATTAATATCCAGAATATATAAAGAACTCCTACAGCTCAACACCACCACCACCAACGATGACAAAATAACTTTCCCCAAATCAGCAAAATATTTGAATAGACATTTCTCTAAGGAAGAGATACACATACAAATGGTTAGGAAGCATATGAAAAGATGCTCAATATCACTAATAGTTAGGGAAATGCAAATCGGAACGACAGTGAGATGGTCATTCACAAGCCATTGGGATGGCTCTTATCACACAAAACAAAACAGAAAATAACAAGTGTGTTGTGAGGATGTGAAGACATTGGAACCTTTGTGCCTTGCTGGTGGGACTGTAAAATGGTACAGCTACTGTGGAAAGTAGCATCATGCTTCTTAAAAAAAATTATTTTATTGTATATATGTACCACATCTTCTTTATCCATCCATCAGTTGATGGGCACTTGGTCTCTTTCCATGAGATACCATATGTTTCCACGCATAGGTGGATTTTGAGAGACTTAGCAAAAACCACGGGGGAGGGGAAGAGGGGAAAGGAAAAAAAGACACAGAGAGGGAGGGAGATAAAACATAAGAGACTCTCAAAGACTAAGAACAAACTGAGGGTAAGGGGGGTGAGGGTGAGGGGAAAGGGGGTGACAGGCATTAAAGAGGGCACATGTTGGGATGAACACTGGGTGTTATATGTAAACCAATTTGAAAATAAACTATTAAAAAAATTAAAGCTGGAATTATTGTTTGATCCAGCAATTGCACTTCTGGGTATATAACCTAAAAGAACTGAAAGCAGGGATTCAAACAGATATTTGTACACCAATGTTTGTTGCAGCATTATTCACACAATTGCCAAAAAGTGAAAAACCCAGATGAATGGCTGAACAAAATGTGCTACACACAGACAATGGAATATTACTCAGCCTTTAAAAGGAACAAAATTCTGACTCTACAATATGGATAAACTTTACCCATTGGATTATATGGATTATGCTTATCCATTATGAAGACATTAGGTTAAGTGAAATAAGTCACACAAAAGTACAAATAATGTATGATTCTATTTAAATGAGGTACCTAGAATAGTTAAATTCATACACATAGAATGTAGCATGGTAGTTTCCAAGGGCTGGGGAGAGAGGGACACGGGAGGTTATTGTTTCATGGATACAGTTGGGGAAGATACGAAAGTTCTGGAGATGAATAGTGGTGATATAGCACAACAATATGGATATACTTAATACCACTGAACAGTGCATTTAAAAATGGTTGAAATGGTGGGGGAGAGTGCCTGGGTGGGTCAGTCGGTTAAGTGTCTGACTTCAGCTCAGGTCATGATCTCATGGTTTGTGAGTTCGAGCCCCACGTCAGCCCCTTTGTTGACAGCTCAGAGCCAGGAGCCTGCTTTGGATTCTGTGTGTGTGTCTCTCTCTCAAAAATAAACATTAAAAATCTTTGAAAAAATGGTAAATTTCATGTTATGTATTTTTTACGACAATAAAAAATTTTTAAGAAGATAATATAATCTGGGATGCTTGGGTGACTCAGTCGGTTAAGTGTCTGACTTTGGCTCAGGTCATGATCTCTTGGTTCGTGAGTTCAAGCCTCACATTGGGCTCTGTGCTGACCGCTTGGAGCCTGAAGCCTGCTTCAGATTCTATATCTCTTCTCTCTCTGTTCCTCCCCTGCTTGCACTCTGTCTCTCTCTCTCTCAAAAATAAATAAACATTAAAAAATTTTTAGAAGATAATATAATCTATAAAACCACATAACTAGTCACAAACTATAGCACACATTTGTGGAATGTTCACTGTTTCCTCAGCATGTCCTGCGTTGCATGTGTGGCTTTTAATTGTTTAATGAACCAACCAAGTGAAGGCACAAGTATAGAAATGTGTGTAGTATATTAGTAAAGTTTAACTTCTTCCTTATACTTTTTAAGTTTATTTTGAGAGAGAGTGTGCACGAGTGAGTGGGGGAGGGGCAGAGATAGAGGGGTACAGAGGATCTGAAGCAGGCTCTGCACTGACGGTAGACGTCCCGATGTGGGGCTCGAACTCACAAACTGTGAGATCATGACCTGAGCTGAAGTCAGACACTCAACCGACTGAGCCTCCCAGCCACTCCTCTCCCTTATTTTTTAAAGACAAAATAATGAAAATAGAGGCTCTAATATTGTCTTCTCAGACCATACCTTTTTAATGAGACCACCTGTTTAAAGGAAGGGACGGGGAGAGAAGCTAAGAATAAGTGAGAAGCTACAGTGAGTGAGGTATGGAGGAAACCTAAAAGGATGTGTTCCCAAAGAAGTCAAGGAAAGAAGGAAAGCTGGAGTGGCTGGCTGTGTCCAATGCCGGGCAAGTAAGATAAGAGTGGAGACTTGATCCTGGAATTGGCAACATGAAGGTCTTGAGAGATCTTGACAAGAGCAGTCTTGATGGACTGGTGTGGACAGAAACAGGATGGAGTGAGTTGAAGAGAGATTCTAAATCAAGAAGTGGAAACAGTCATTAGAGCCGCTGCCTTCGAAATGTTCCGAAGAAAAATAGAGAAATGATACGGGAATTTGGAAGGTATTATGGGGTCGGATGAGATGGTTTGGTTATGTTTCCTTCAAAGGACAGATTACAGCATTTTGGATGCTGGCAGGAAAAGCCTAGAAGGGTTTGGGGAACAGTAGGAGCATAGTCTCTGCGAACACGGAAAGAGTTGGCAGGGAGAGTGGTGGGGTGAGGGGTCTGGAGGTAAGGTAAACTTGGCAAAAGAAGGATGAGAAAGCTCTAGTCTGAGGAAGTGAGGTGAGGCAGCACAGAGAATTTTATGGGAAAGATGGTACAAAATAGCCATCTTGGAGTTGAGAAAGGAAATACACCGGGAATGTAAAACAGAACCCTGGACAGTACTGAGTACCCTTTTGAGACTTAGGGTCATACATTTGCAGTAAGACTGTTCCGTAGGGCTGAGCATTTTTCTCTGGCACCGCTCAGCTGCTCAGGGGCAGGGACGGAGCAGACCGGGGCTTTGCCTGAGCGCCACAAAGGTAAAGGAGGATGATGGTTTGCAAGGTGTGTGTTGGTGACTGGTAGCGAACGAATGTTTGGGTTTGGATCAAGTTTGGTCAACGCTGATGACAAGATCATCATTATGATAGTGGGTGTTTGAAATGGGTTGAGGAAATGATCATTGGAGATGAAAATTAAGGAATGAGAGGCTAAGGTACAGATACCGGCATATCTCATTTTTTAAAAAAAGTTTGTTTATTTATTTATTTAGAGCAAGAGACGGGGAGGGACAGAGAGAGAGGAAGAGAGAGAGAATCCCAAGCAGGCTCTGTCCTGCCAGTGCTGAGCCTGATGTGGGGCTCAATCTCACAAATCGCGAGATTATGACCTGAGCCAAAATCAAGAGTTGGATGCCTAATGGACTGAGCTACCCGGGTGCCCCCAGACATACCTCGTTCTATTGTGTGTCGCTTTACAGCACTTTGCAGAAATTTGCTTTTTCCAAATCGAAGGTCTGTAGCAACCTTGCATCAAGCAAGTTTATGGGCACCATTTTTTCCAACAGCATTTGCTCGCTTCGTGTCTTTGTGGCACATTTTGGCAATTCCCCACAATATTTCAAACTTTTTCATTATTATGCGTCATGGTGGTCTGTGATCATTGACTACAATTTGCTGAAAAGGTCAGATGATGGTTTGTATTTTTTAAACAATAAACTTTAAATAAAGGCAGGTGCATTCTTTTTTCAGACATGATGCTATTGCACACTTCGCAGTATAGTGTAAACATAACTTTTATATGCTCTGGGAAACCAAAAAATTCATTTGACTCACTTTATAGCCATATTAGTGTTATTGGCATGGTGTGGAACCAAACCTGCAGTATCTTTGAGGTGTGCCTGTATGTGGCAGTGAGGGTGTGTCACTTCTGCACAGAGTTTAGGAAACTCTAATCTGATTCTTTTCGGTCCCACCTTGGGCAGGAAGCATGATTTTTCCCTTTGTGTCTCTATTTCCACACAAGATGACCTAGTACCCCACCTTTGTATCAAGAGCACAATTCAACCCTGGGAACAGCAGGATGTCTCCAGTGGGTGGAAACTTCCTTCCCACTTGAGGATAGCCCAGGAGACTTGTCCACTCCGCTTCCTGGTTCCCTCAACGAAAGGTCTTTCTTGCCCTTCCCATTTCAAGAACTCTGCTCTCTCAAGGCTTTCTTCTTTGCGCGCCAACTCTTTACCTGCTCTAATTTTATTGGAGCCCCAACTTCCTCAGCAAGCCCATGTCTGTATCTTTCTGTCTTACGTTGGCAGTGGAACTTCACTGAGTCTTTGCTTCTTCTTCACTGTTTGCCAAGGTTGGGGGGGGGCGTGCGGCAGAACCATCCTTCGGGTTTCTAGAGAGGCACAGAATTTGCAGAAGGCACATGGGAAGTTAAAGATACACCCTGTCTCAGACTGATTATCCACAAGACTGTCAAAGTCATCCAAACAATGAAGACAGGAGAAGAGGTGGAAGAGAAGAGAGTGGGCCAGGTGTAAAAGTCATCAGCGATGGAAGTGGGGTGATCATGACAGCAAGATAGCGACAGAGAGATGGCAGGTGGGAAGTCTGACAAGAACATTGAAGGAGGGTGGCGAGGAGAAGGTCTGGAAATGGCATGTAGGGAGCAAGGAGGACTCTCCCCTCCTTCAGGTCCCAGGTACATGAGGCTTGAGAGGGAAAACCAGTCTCTACTCCAGACGTGAAATTCTGTCCTCAGCGAGTCAAGAGCTTTCCATTCCAGATGAAGGGTCTGTATGGGCCAACATCCTATGCCTGTCATGTTCGCCTTCACATCTCCAGCACCTTGCACGGTGCGGTGAGTATACAGCGTGTGCTCAACAAACGTGTTGAATCAGTGGAAGGGCACTTAATCGAATCTGGTATCTATAATTAAATCATGTGCCACCACCCTACCCGCTTTGGGGTAAGCGGCAGTCTTCCTGCTCTGGGATACGCGACTGCCACGGGAAGCAAAGGATCCTCATAGCATCTTGTGTTCCTGGCGCCTAACAGAGCACTCAGAACAGTCCTTGATTAATGCCCCTCTGTCACCTGTTCACCTCATCACTGGCAGCAACAGGAGAAGATAGTCACCCAAGTGTTCCCTGCCCTTCTGACCGATTTGGCTTTTCATTGTTAGAGTTTGGGGCCATCGACAAATAAACTTTTATTCCCCCATTTAGTTTAAAGTCAAATGAGAAATAGATGCTGGAATCAAATAGACTGAAGTAAAAACATCAGCTTTATTCCTAGTAAGCTTAAAGATCATAATCTGAGTTACGGCCTTTAACAGAATCCCTAAAAAAGTCCCCTTCTCCACCATATTGTGTCAGCCCTGGAAAGTTTGGGGAAAGGGGAGCAGGGAGTGAATCTCTTAATATCAGGCATCAAAAAAGGGAGCCCAGAAAAAGTTGGACCACATATGTTCTGTCCCTTTAAATACAAATAACTCCCAGCTTTGGAGAGAAGTGAATGAGGAGACTGAAAAAACCTGGGAACTTCCTTTTATATTTTCTGTCCTGCTGAGTGGACATTTTCTCCCTTCTCTGGAAATATGAAGGGAAGGGTAGAAGTCTCCCCTGAACGCACCCCGGCTTTTTGTTCTCCTAATAGACTTGACTATATGGTCAACCAGGGATAAGCTAGTCCCATGGGAAAGGCAGTCAGCTACCTGTCAGGAAGACCTACTCCCACCTTTGTGAAACGACACCCCCTCGGTCTCCCACAAAGCCACCTGCTGTTTCTTCATATATTTTCCTTAGAAGTTGAACATTTAAGTTTTGCCCCCTGAAAACTCTAAAATGGTAAGAACAGTAACCTTATTAAATTTTTTGTGCTTCTACTAATTGACCTATCTTCCCGCCCCTTTCTGTCTTCCTAAACTCTTCCATCATGCCTCGTGGCATATTACCAGCAAACTCCGTTATATCCCCAACATCTCGCTAGTCAAAATGTGATTCATGGCACATTGTAAAACCAAAATATGGGGCACCTGGGTGGCTCAGTTGGTTAAGCGGCTGACTTCAGCTCAGGTCATGATCTCACAGTCTGCGAGTTCGAGCCCCACATCAGGCTCTGTGCTGACAGCTCATCAGAGCCTGGAGCCTACTTCAGTTTCCGTATCTCCCTCTCTCTCTGCCCTTCTCCTGCTCACGCTATGTCTCTGTGTCTCTTAAAAATAAATAAACGTTAAAAAATTAAAAAAAAAAACAAAATATAACTAGCAGTGAAATTTCTGGGTCATTTAATAATTCTATGATTAAATTTTTGAAGACCTGCCAACTGTTTTCCAAAGTTATCACTTTACCTTCCCACCAGCAGTATATGAGGGTTCCAGTTTCTCCATATCCTCATCAACGCTTAATATTTTCTGTTCTTTAAATTATAGCTATCCTAGTGCATGTGAAGGGATATCTCTTTGTGGCTCTGATTGCATCTCCCCAGGGACTAATGATGTTGTGCACCCTTTCATGTGCTTACTGGCTATTTGCATATCTTCTTTGGAGGAATGTGTATTCAATTCCTTTGCCCATTTTTAACAGAGTTGTCATTTAGTTACTGACTTGTAAAAGTTCTTTAATAATTCTAGATCCTTTACATAAGTTTCCTGATCCGATATATGATTTACAAACATTTTCTTCATTCTGTGTGTTGTCTTTTCATTTTCTTGATGATGATGTCCCTTGAAGCACTTGAATTTTTAGTTATGATGAAGTACAATATAGCTATTTTTTTCTTTTGTATCTGTGCTTCTAATGTCATATTGAAGAAACCATTGCTTAATCCAAGGTCATTAAGATTTAGACCTATGTTTTCTTCTAAGAGATTCATTGTTTTAGCCTTCCCCCTTTTTTGGTAACAGCTTTATTGAAATACAATACACATACCATACAATTCACTCACTTACAGTATACAAAGCAATAATATTTAATATATTCACAGAGCTGTGTAACCATGACCACAATCAATTTTGTTTATTTATTTATAAATTTTTATTTTGAGAGGGAGAGGTCATGTCAATAGGAAAAGGACATACAGAGAGGGAGAGAGAGAATCTCTAGCAAGCTCTGTGCTGTCAGCATGGAGTCCCACATGGGGCTTGATCCTACAAACCATGAGATCATGACCTGAGCCAAAGTCAAGAGTCAGATGTTTAACCAATTGAGCCACCCAGGTGCCCCCATAATCAATATTTGAATTGATTTTAATTAACCTCTGAAAAAAATCTACTATTGTTAATGTATCATGTCCTATTTTTCCCAACCCTACAGCCTTAGGCAACCCCTAATCTACCTATGAACTCTATAGATCTAAAATTCTATTCTAAAAATTTCACATAAATGGAATTATACATTGTGCGGTCCTTTGTGACTGGCTCTTTCCCTTGGCATGTCTTTAAGATTCATCCACGTTGTAGCATATCAAGACTTCATTCCTTTTGATGGCTGAATAATATTCCATTATAGATATACCACTTTTTGTTTATCCATTCTTCAGCTGATAGACATTTGGGTTATATCTACTTGTTGGTATTATAAATAATGCTGCTATGAACATCCTCTCAAATTGTTTTTTAAAATTTTTAATGGGAGCTTGAGTGGGGGAGGGGCAGAGAGAGAGGGAAACACAGAATCTGAAGCAGGCTCCAGGCTCTGAGCTGTCAGCACAGAACCCAGTGTGGGGCTCAAACTCATGAACCATGAGATCATGACCTGAGCCGAAGTCGGATGCCTGACTGAGTCACCCAGGTACTCCAATTCTTTCAATTTTTATTTTTCTGAGAATGTCTTCATTTCTCCTTCAGTTTTGAAGGTCAGTGACGCTGAATAAAGAATTCTTGGTTGACAGTCTTTTCTTTCAGAACTTTGAATATATCACCCCCACTGACTTCTGGACTTCAGTGTTTCCAATACATATTTACCTGTTAGTCCTCCTCAAGATCCTTCATATGTGATGAGTTTCTTCTTTCTTGTTGCTCTCAAGATTATATTTTTGTCTGTGGCTTTAGATTCCTTTGATTTTGATGAATCTAGATGTGCATCTCTTTGAATTTAGCCTCCCTGGAGTTTGGGTAGTTTCTTAGATGTATAGATTGTTTTTCATCAAATTTTGGAAAATTTTAGCCATTATTTCTTCTAATATTCTTTTTTGCTTCCTTTTCTCTATCCTCTACTTATGGGATTTCTATTATGCATATGTTGATATATTTAATGGTATCCTACAGGTCTTTGAGTTTCTATTCATTACCTTCATTCTTTTTTTGATTCTGTTCATCAGAATGAAATGAATTACTTTATCTACAAGTTCACAGACGCTTCTGCCAGCTCAAATCTTCTGTTGAATCCCTGAAGTGAATTTTCATTTCAGTTATTGTACTTTTCAACTCCAGGGTTTCTATTTGGTTCTCTTTTTAAATAATTTACATTTTTTATTGATGTGCTTTATTCAGTGAGCCATCATTCTCATACTTTCCTTTAGTTTTTGACATAATTTCCTTTAGTTCTTTGAGTATATTTAAAAACAGATGATTTAAAGATTTCGTCTAGTAATTTCTGTGCTTCCACAGGGACAAATTATATTGACTACTTTCCCCCTGTGTATTGGCCATACTTTCTTGTTTCTTTCCATGTCTCATAATTTTGGGTTGAAAACTGGAAATTTAAAAAGAAAAAAGGAGGCAGAGGAGAGGTTAAGATGGCAGAGAAGTAGAGGGACCAGGATTTCCCTCGTCCCTCAAACACAGCTGTATTGAGGTCAGAACCCTTGGAATACTCAGGCATACAGTCTGTGGAGTGACAGAAAGATCTCCACAGGTGAATGAAGACAGCTTGGTGGGACAGAGGTGCATGTATGCGAATTGGGAGAGATAAAACGGGCAGCATAGGCACCAGGGGAATTCTACCAGACATTTAAAGCAGAGTTAATACCTACATATTCTTCTCAAGCTGTTCCAAAAAATAGAAATGGAAGGAAAGCTTCCAGACTCATTCTATGAAGCCAGCAGTACCTTGATTCCCAAACTAGACAAAGATCCCACAAAAAAAAGAGAATTACAGGCCGATATCCCTGATGAACATGGATGCGAAAATTCTCAACAAGATACTGGCAAATCGAATTCAACAGTATCTTATTAAAAGAATTATTCACCATGAAGTGGGATTCATCCCTGGGTTGCAGGGCTGGTTCAATATTCGCAAATCAATCAACATGATACATCACATTAAGAGAAGAAAAGATAAGAATCATATGATCCTGCCAATAAATGGAGAAAAAGGATTTGACAAAATACAGCATCCTTCCTTAATAAAAACCCTCAAAAAGTCAGGATAGAAAGAACATACCTTAACATCGTAAAAGTCATATATGAAAGGCCCACAGCTAATATCATCCTCAATGGGGAAAAACTGAGAACTTTCCTCCTGAGATCAGGAACACGACAGGAGTATCCACTCTCACTATTGTTGTTTAACATAGTGTTGGAAGTCCTAGCCTCAGCAATCAGACAAAAAAAGGAAATAAAAGGCATCCGAATTGACAAAGAAGTCAAACTTTCACTTTTCACCAATGACGTGATACTCTACATGGAAAATCTGAAATTCACCACAAAATTGCTAGAACTGATAGATGAATTCAGCAAAGTCGCAGGATATAAAATCAATGTACAGAAATCAGCTGCACTTCTA
This sequence comes from Paguma larvata, assembly GCA_030068075.1. Lineage (NCBI taxonomy): Eukaryota > Metazoa > Chordata > Mammalia > Carnivora > Viverridae > Paguma > Paguma larvata. The sequence goes on along the minus strand of CM057828.1, from coordinate 117,688,452 downwards.
TACACCAATAATTAAGCAACAGAAATATCAAAGAATTGATCCCACTTATAATTGCACCAAGACCATAAAATACCTAAGAATAAACATAACCAAAGATTTTCTGTACATTGGAAAATTACAGAAAGCTTATGAAAGAAACTGAAGAACACACAAAGAAATGGAAAAACATTCCATGCTCATAGATTGGAAGAACAAATATTGTTAAAATGTCAATACTACCCAAAGCAATCTACACTTTCAATGCAATACCAATTAAAGTAGCATCAGCATTCTTCACAGAGCTAGAACAAACAATCCTAAATTTGTATGTTTCTTTGAAAAAGAAAACCAAAGTTGGAGGCATCACAATTCCAGACTTTATCCTGTATTACAACGCTGTAATCATCAAGACAGTATGGTATTGACACAAAAACAGACACATAGATCTATGAAATAGAATAGAGAACCCAGAAATGGACCCACAAATATATGGCCCACTAATCTTCAACAAAGCAGGAGAGAATATCCAAGGGACAAAAGACAGTCCTTTTAGCAAATGGTGCTGGGAGAACTGGACAGAAGAATGAAATGGGACCACTTTCTTACACCATACACAAAAATAAATTCAAAATGGATGAAAGACCTAAATGTAAGACCAAGAAACCATCAAAATCCTACAGGAGAAAACAGGCAGCAACCTCTTTGACTTCAGCTCCTCCAACTTCTTACTTGACGTGTCTCTGAAGGCAAGGGAAATAAAAGCAAAAATGAACTATTGAGACCTCCACAAGATAAAAATCTTCTGCATGGCAAAGGAAATAATCAACAAAACTAAAAGGCAACTGATAGAGAAGATAAAGGGTTAGTATTCAAAATCTATAAAGAACTTACTAAACTCAACACCTGAAAAACAAATAATACATTAAGAAATGGACAGAACATTGGGGTACACGTGCCCCTATGCATCAGCATTCCTGTGTCTCTTGGGTAGATTCCTAGCAGGGCTATTGCTGGGTCATAGGGTAGCTCTATTTTCATTTTTTTGAGGAACCTCCACACCATTTTCCATAGTGGCTGCACCAGTTTGCATTCCCACCAACAGTGTAGGAGGCTGCCTGCTTCTCCACATCCCCACCAGCATCTATAGTTTCCTGATTTATTCATGTTAGCCACTCGAACCGGTGTAAGGTGGTATCTCAGTGTGGTTTTGATTTGTGTTTCCCTGATGATGAGTGACTTTGAGCATCGTTTCATGTGTCTGTTGGCCATCTGAATGTCCTCTTTGGAGAAGTGTCTATTCATATCTTCCGCCCATTTCTTCACTGGATTATTTGTTTTTCGGGTATGGAGTTTGGTAAGTTCTTTATAGATTTTAGATACTAGTCCTTTATAAGTGCCCATCAACTGATGAATGGATAAAGAAGATGTGGTACATATATACGATGGACTACTACGTGACAATGAGAAAAAATGAAATCTGGTCATGTGTAGCAACATGGATGGAACTGGAGGGTATTATGTTAAGTGAAATAAGTCAGTCAGAAAAAAAACAGATACCATAGGTTTCCATGAATAGGTGGATTTTGAGAGACTTAGCAAAAACCACGGGGGAGGGGAAGAGGGGAAAGGAAAAAAAGACACAGAGAGGGAGGGAGATAAAACGTAAGAGACTCTCAAAGACTAAGAACAAACTGAGGCTGAGGGGGGTGTGGAAGCAGGGAGAGGGGGTGACGGGCATTAAAGAGGGCACGTGTTGGGATGAACACTGGGTGTTATATGTAAACCAATTTGAAAATAAACTATTATAATAAAAAATAAATAAATAAATACCATTCTGGGGAAAAAAAAAAAGAAGAAATGGGCAGAAGACATGAATAGACATTTTTCCGAAGAAGACATCCAGATGGCAAACAGACACATCACTCATCATCAGGGAAATACAAATCAAAACCACATTGAGATACCGCCACGCACTGGTCAGAGTGGCTAAAATTAACAACTGAAGAAACAACAGGTGTTGGTGAGGATGTGGAGAAAGGGGAACCCTCTTGCACTGTTGCACTGTTGCAGTATTGGTGGGAATGCAAACTGGTGCAACCGCTCTAGAAAACAGTGTGGAGTTTCCTCAAATGATTAAAAATAGAATTACCCTGTGACCTAGCAATAGCACTGCTAGGAAGGACTTCATCCAAAAGATACAGGAGTGCTGATTCATAGGGGCACATGCACCCCAATGTTTATAGTGGGGCTATCAACAATAGCCAAATTATGGAAAGAGCCAAAATGTCCATCAACTGATGAATGGCATAGGCTGTTGTTTGTCACCATGATTGCAAGTCTGCTTTCAAGTCTCCCCTGGAGCTGGGGAGAGAAGGATGGGGACAGGGTAAGTGAAAAAGAAACAAAGAGCACTGTTTTTACCATGATTCAATGTTTTTCTTGAATAACGCTTCTAAAATTGTTCCAAGCTTGTGGTTAATTTCCAGAGTCCTGACAAGGTTTATTTGACCATTTTCTGCTAGTATTTTTGTGGCTTTTATGGAGGAGTAAAATTTCAGAGGACCTTCTTCTGCCATTCCTAAAGGGCCTTCTGGCTCCTAATATTTTTATTTTATTTTATTTTATTTTTTATTTTGAAATAATTGTACATTCACATACAGTTGGTAGGGAATAATAAAAAAAAGATCCCAATACATTTCACCCAGTTTTTTCCAAAGGTAACATCCTGCATAACTGGAGCACAATATCCTATCCAGGAATTGACATGGCTATAACCTACTGACCTTATTCAGATTTTGCCATTTACATGTCCTCATTTGTGTTCATGTGTGTGAGCGTGTATGTGTGTGTGTGAGTGTGTATTTAGTTCTATGAAACTTTATCCCATATGTATGTTTGTGTGACTGCCACCACAGTCATGACACCTAAGAGTTCTATTGCCAGGGTCCCTCATGCTATCGCTTAATAGCCACAGTCACACCCCTCCCACCCCACTGCCCTCACGACCGCCACTCCTAACACTTGGCAACCACTAATCTGTTCTTCATGCCTATGATTTTGTCATCTCAAAAGTGTCACATAAGAGTATGTCACACAATAAAAAAAGTGTCACACAACAAGAGTATGTCACACAACAAAATATTATTCAGCAGTAAAAAGAATAAAGTATTGACACATGCCACAACATGGGTGAAACCTAAAAACACTCTAAATGAAAGAAGAAGCCAACCACAAAGGACCACATTCTGGATGATTCCGTTTATACCTAGTGTTCAAAATAAACAAGTCTATAGAGACAGAAAGTAGATTAGCGGTTGACTAGGCCTGGGTGGGATGATGGGGGTACGGGGAGAGTGGTTGGTGATGACTAAAAGGTGCAGGGTTTCTTTTTTTGGGATAATGAAAATGTTCTTAGAGTGAATGTGGTGATGATGGCCCAACTCTGTGAATATACTGGAAATCACTGAATTGTACGCTTTAAATGGGTGAATCGTATGGCATACGAATCATAGATCAATAAAGCTGTCCAAAAAGAGAATGGTGTATAAAGGGAATCACAATATGCGAGGCCCCTCCCCCCCTCAAGACTGGTTCTGTTGTTGTTAAACAAAAGTTGGGTCCCAAGGAAAATATCTGTTACCAGAAGTAGTAGGTACACATATTATCTACAGTACAGAAAAGTTTATGTATGTAATAGAATAGGTGAACATAACAAGAGACAATTGGGCATAATAAAAAAAGAGAATTAGTCCTTGCTCTTTGAGGAGTCTGGGTAGCATTACCATTCACACACAAGTGTAATTTAGGTGGAGCTCTTTTCCAGTCTGCCCCAAGGATGGGATTTCTCAGCTCTCTCTGAACCAAAAATGCGATGGATGAAAACAAGCTGTTTCAGCTCAATCAGATAAGGTAGGTTTTTATTGAAAGTGAAATCCAGCAGCAATGATAGCAATACACAAACATACCGAACTTCACAGTGTCGGTTCCTTCTAGATTCCCAGATAAAAACTGTAGCCAAGAGAGACTTTCTGTACATGGCACAGTGATTGAACATTCTCCTTTCATATGTAGCTCTTGTGTTCCATATTCTTATTTCCGTCCATATGAAATCATTACAAAGCTTTCTACTGGGCAAAACACGTCTGGAGACCTTATAGAATTCTCTGGTCGAAACAAAATGCTTTGTTCATTTAGGGAATGCTATTCCTTGGTCAGTGTTACCATAACTTCCCGCCATTGGCATTCAGTAGAAATAAACTAGATTAGGTCTATGAAATATCACTGTATGATACAGTTTCAAAGTTAGAAATTTGGGAACCTTAGGGGCGCCTGGGGGGCTCAGTTGGTTAAGCACCTACTTCGGCTCAGGTCATGATCTCATGGTTTGTGAGTTCGAGCCCCGCGTTGGGCTCTACGCTGACAGCTCAGGGCCTGGAGCCTGCTTCAAATTCTGTGTCTCCCTCTTTCTCTGCCCCTCCCCTGCTCACACTCTGTCTCTCTGTCAAAAGTAAATAAACATTAAAAAAGAAAAGAAATTTGGGAACCTAAATTTTTCAAAAAGTGCTCTTGAAAGAAACTCTTTTAATGATTTCAAAATCACAAGAACTCTCAATTTTCTGAAATACATAGCTTCTCTGAGTATATTTAATCCCTATTTGAGAAAGAGGGTTAGAGAAGGGGGGGCAGGGAGGGAGAGAAGAGGAGAGGGAGCAAGAGGGAGAGGAAAAGGGAGATGGAAAGGGAGAGGGAGAGAGAGAGGGTGGGGAGAGAGATTGAGCTGTCAAAGGTGATCGGATTATTCTGACTCTGGGTTCTCTCCCATGGTAGACTGCGCTTTCACTCTACATGAGTGAAAGCTACATGAGTAATTAATCTTTAGCTGGCTGAACAAACCCTCTTCCACAGAGCTCTGACATTAGAGAAATTAACCAAAATAGACGCTTCACAGATATAGCACTTCATAAATGTTAGAATAGAGTTCATTCTCTAAACCTGGGGTTGGCAAACGTCTGTAAAGGACTAGATTATAAATATTTTTGGCCTTGTGGGCCAAATGGTCTCTGTTGCATCTAGCCAACTCTGCCGCCGTAGCATTGAAAATAGCCGTAGGCGCTAGGTAATGGAACTAGCATGACTGTGTTCCAAAAACACTTTATTTACGGACACTGAAACTTGAATTTCATGTAATGTTCAACCGTCATGAAATATTTTTCTTTCAATTCTTTTTTCAGAACACTTTCTTAGTTTCTGAGCCATGAAAACAAACGGATGAAGGGCCAGATTTGGCCTGTGGGATGTAGCTTGCGAGTCACACTCTACACCGATGGAAGAGCGGAAACATCCGGTCTCCCAGGCAGAGATGGGTTTGAATATTGGCTCTGCCATTCGCTAGTTGTGTGACTTTGGACAAGTTATGCGACGTGCTTAAAACCACGTCCTCATCTGTAAAATGAGTTTGGTGATAGCTATTTCATAGAATTGTGAAAAAATTAAATGAAGTACCGTATATATGATTAGCATAGCCAGGTCATAGTGAATATAGTTACTACTATAATTTAGGAATGTCGCGAATCCTTCACTTTCCCCAAACTGCTGTCCTATAATGGGATTTATAGCATAATTTTATGAAGACAGCATATATCAGGTCCAGTCTTAAGAGTCATCCCCAAGTCCTTACTCTTTCACCTTTCCCATTCAGTCTTTCAGCAAATCGCATCTACTCCACACTCAAAATTTATCTAGAATTTGACCACTTCTTTACAACGAGTACCCCGATCCATGCCACCATCAACTTACACCTCATTTTTCTGTTCCCATACTTGCCCTCTTATTTTCCACAGAGGTGCTCTTAAAATATGACCCAAACTCCCCTCATTCCTCTGCTCAAATGTCTCTGATCATTCACTCACAGGAAAATTGTAGGTCCTTACCATATAAACCCTCAGATCGCCTACACTTTTCCCCTTGCTCCCTCAGCACCAACCATAATGGCCTCACTATTCTTCAAACACGTCGATCTTGCTCTCACTTAGTATTTGTTGGTATTTCTTTCTGGAATGTTCTCTCCCCAGATAACCAAGTGTTTTCAATTTTACTACTTCTTTTAGGTCAATGCTCAACTATAACCTCGTTGAAAAGCATTCTGTCACTCCTTAACTCTATTTTCCTACTTCGTGATGGCACTACTACCTCCTGCCATATTTCATATTTATTTGTAGACCGAATGCCTCCCCCTGCTAGAATGTAAACTTATGAAAGCAGACTTTGTGTGTCTTGCTCACAGTTGTAGCCTCAGTGTGCGGAACATTGCCTGGCACAGAGTAGCTTCAAATTTGTTGAGTGAATAAATAAATGAATTTTTGCTCCTCTAAAAGACTTTGAAAAATGAGAGCTTTTGAGTAATGTCCTCATATTGATTAGAATACACGTTTGATGGTTACTGGAGGGGAGGTGGGTGGGAGGATGGGTTATAGGTGAGGATGGGTTATAGGTTATAGGTGAGATGGGTTAATCCAAGGATTAAGGAGGGCACTTGTGATGAGCACCAGCTGTTGTACGTAAGTGATGAATCACTAAATTCTACACCTGAAACTAATATTACACTGTGTGTTGACTAACTGGAACTTAAATGAAAACTTGGGAGAAAAATTAAGCATAAAAAAAGAATTATGTTTGGCTGCATATAAATAACAGCAGCTTAATGACAAATTAATTTCTTTATGATCTGAAAATCTGGAGGTAGGTGTTTCAGGGCAATGCTCTATGAGGCTGTCCAGGTTACCAGGCTTCCCCTACTTTGTAGTGCATGATCCAAAAGAGTACTGTCTTTGAACGGCCCAAGGGAACACTCCATCGAATGTACGTTCTAAGCAAAAGGAGGGAGGAAGGGGTAAGAAGACCACACATAGACTTTACTTAAGGACACTTTCTATAAATCAGACAAAACATTTCCACTCACTTCCCATTTACGACTTAATCACATGACTATACCCAGGGGCAGCAGAAGGTGGAATATATAGTCTTTATTCTGGGTGGCCATTTCCCCAACTAAACATCAGCAGTTCTATTTCTTTTTATTTTTTTAATTTTTTTTAACATTTATTTATTTTTGAGAGACAAAGAGAGTATGAGCAGGGGAAGGGAGGAGAGAGAGGGAGACACAGAATCTGAAGCAGGCTCCTGGCTCTGAGCTGTCAGCACAGAGCCTGATGCGGGGCTCAAACTCACGGACCGTGAGATCATGACCTGAGCCGAAGTCGGCCGCTCAACCAACTGAGCCACCCAGGCACCCCAGCAGTTCTATTTCTATAAGGGGAAGAGGGCAAATAAATATTGGGTGGAAATTAGGCTTTGTCACAGTTCTCTATATTTTTCTTACCCTCATTCCAAAACGTGTAGCCAAACTGAAGAAGTTCTCCCTGTAGGCCTGCTTCTTGGCCCAAGTGTTGGAGAGATTGCCTGGGCTGTTGATATTCTTTTGTTAGAATAAGATGCTAGGGACACTGCCTTTTAGTTGAATCAAATTTGTCACTTGAATTGATAAATTAAAAATTAATTTATTATCTGAAAATATATAATAGGACCAATTATTACAAATTACTTGGGCAAGAAGTCTTGCCTAGATAGAAAGTAAGGAAGGAAAGCCTGTCTTCTGTCTATGGTAGCTTAAGAGAACCAAGGTAGTGGAGACAGATCAAAGAGTCTAGGGCATTTATTTCACAGTTTTCTAGGAAAGCATCCTAGTTGGAGGTAGGGTTATATGGTTAAAATATCTAGATTGTTATAGGTAGGATGACCATAAGTCTCAATTTGTCTAGGAGTGTTGTGATTTATGCTTGTTACCCCGGAATAATTATTACTGGCTCTCCTATTCACTTTCAAAAGTGTACTGGACTTAATAATAAATTATATGATCACCCTAGTTTGGAAGCTTGAGAAAAACTGAAGCCAGTGTCTACATTGTTTGGCATATATATATATATATATATATATATATATATATACATATATCATATGTATATATGAGCCTAAGGCAGTGTCTCTGGCTCCCCACGGCTGCTTGAAGCCTGCAAGGGAGCCAGCATCACTCATATGCCCAGGTGAGGGAATCCAGGTGGGGTCAAGAGGAACTGAATAGAGACATCTATGAAAACTATAGAAAATTCTAGGGCCTGGATGGCTCAGTTGGTTAAGCATCCGACTTCAGCTCAGGTCATGATCTTATAGTTCATGGGTTCACATATCACATTTAATGGGCTACATTGAAGGATACATCGATGTTTCTAGTCAATGCAATAAAACAGGAGAAAAAATGAAGTACTATATAAAGGAGTATATTAATTATAACAGATTCTCTTCGCCCAAAATGGCAACAATATTTCTGGTTCCACATGCTCTTCTAGAACCTTGCCACCTTTCTTCCGTCAAGAGAAGTCTAAGCCCGCAACATTTGTGGTCGTCCCGGCTAATGGGCTATGGCAACAGCACTGCTGTGTGACGTCTGAAGCCAGGTCATAAAAAGCAATGGAGTTCCTCTCCGGTCATACTACAGAGCCCTGAGCTTTCATGTAAGAATCCGGCTCCCTGAGGCTGCCATATTAGAATGATCACATGGAGAAAACACACAGAGAGGCTTCTGGGAAGCTATAGATATTCCAGACCAATGCCTTTTCAGTCCTTCCAGCACAGGTGCCAGACCTGTGAGTGAACAAGCCACAAAATCCGGAAGCTATATTAAAAGTTTTGATATGTTCGACTATTAAATATTGGCATGGGGGAATAGCCAGCTCTTGTTTAGGATGTAGAAAGCTAGAAAGAGCATTGTTTCCGCCCGTATTCAAAAAGAAAGAAAAAGAGAAAGAGCTCCACTTGCTCTCTCTAGTCCCATCCCTGGCTTTTCTTTCTCAATGTGGATTCAAAAAAGTGATAAATCCCAACAGGGTTTAGTCCAAGTTCATTTCCCTTGAACTCTGGAATAGCTCAGCAGTCCATGAAAGTCTCAATGCCTTTGACTGTCAGAGTTTCTGCATGGATGGCCCGAGGCCTCGTAACTACACGTATCAAAGCTATGCCCTTCTGGGGTGTTAGTAGGCGAGGAGTAACACAACCCTTATATTAAATATTCAGGAGATACACTACTATGACTAACGGCTAGTAAGAGGGCTATGTATATTTGGAAATTGTTTTTCATAGATAATTGGCATGTTAAACAATTACATTGCTTGCTGCAAGGCTATTTCCATTCAAACAAATGAGGGTTTTATTCTATTTTCATTTTTTTCTTCTAGACGATTTTGGAAGGTACTCTGTCCCACTAAATTGGTTGTTGCTATAGACTATTCAGTAGACATTAGTTTGCAATACATATCTACAATATAAGTTTAAGGCGTGCCTGGGTAGCTCAGTAGGTTATGCGTTGAACTTTTCGGCTCAGGTCATGGTCTCATGGTTCTTGAGTTCAAGACCTGCATCGGGCTCTCTGCTATCAGCACAGATCCTGCTTTGGATCCTCTGTCACCCTCTCTCCCCCTCTCTCTCTGCCCCTCCTCATTTGTTCCCTGTCTCTCTCTTTCTCAAAAAAATAAAGTTAAAAAAATAAATATTAAAATATAAGCTTAAGAATGTCTTAATATATTTTGATTTAAGCATGCAGTGAATGCGGTGGCAACCCTCACACCCCCCAGCTCTCCCTTTCTGGGGATTGTCCTCAGCCAAAAAGAGGTAGTCTACCTTCCTTTCTGGAATAGCTCACAGCAGAGGACTGGACAAGTTGGGGCCCTCCTGACCAACACCCTTGCCTCAAGGCAGGCCTACCCTTAAGGGCCTTCTCAGCTCAGAGCTCCCTAGAGGACTGCACCCCATTTCAGCCTCTCCCTCTACTCAATCCTATTTCGTCCACTTTCCCTATGGGTGTTGAGCTCCACATCACTCCCCAGCAAACTACCACATGCAAGTCTCTGTCACAGACTCTGTTTCCCAGGGACACTGACTGACCCCCGTCAGCTTTTGAGGACCCAGATGGGAAGAACAGTCCTATTACTGTGTTAGAATGTTCTTTGTGCCAGTCAGAGGACCATTTTATTTACCTGATCTCAGGAAGAGATAATTTTTGGTGGATTTTTTGTTTATTTCACATCACAATAGAAGAATATTTTTGGAAAATGTGAAAATAAATAAAACTCAGAACTCATCGTTTTCAAACTTGTTGCCAGTGTAGTCTTATATTTAGAAAATAAAAGATGTTATTTATGTACTGTTTCTGTTCTTTCATTGACTTTTAAAAAGAAGGCACTAAACATTAAAATAATGATTTGTGAAAAAAAAAAGAGACAGAACTAAAAATAAAGTAGAAGAATTGGTCGCAGTTATCTGAACTTTACCACTGTTCAGGTTCAATTATGGAAAACATTTTGTATATAATATTATTTTCTAAGATTCTAAGATTCTACCATTCTTTACAATCTTTTTAATGTTTCTTTTTTATTTATTTTTGAGAGGCAGAGAGACAGAGACTAAGAGACAGAGAGTGAGCAAGAGAGGGGCAGAGAGAGAGGGAGACACAGAATCCGAAGCAGGCCCCAGGCTCTGAGCTGTCAGCACAGAGCCCGACGCGGGGCTTGAACTCACGAACCGAGAGATCATGACCTGAGCTGAAGTCGGACGCTTAACCGACTGAGCCACCCAGGCGCCCCCAAAATATGATTTTAATTCACTATGTGAAGGATAGAAGAATAAATATCTTCAAAGCCTATCTCTTTTATTTTTATTCCTCAAAAGGAATTAGGCTTAAACTATAGTAAGAGGGACTTGTGGTAAATAAAAGAACAAAAATGATTATTTGTATTTAAAATTTTTCTCCTAGTTTATAAAAGTAATAAATTTCATAGAGAAAGTTAGGAAAATATTGAGGAATATAAAAAACCAATAAAGATTTCTCAGATTCTAATCACCAGAAGATAGTTATTTTAATGATTAGGTGTATTTGTTTCCTTCCTTTTTTCCATTTATGAGTAGGTAATACACTCATATAATTCAAAAGTCAAAAGAAAGCAGGGGATACTCCAGTCACCCGGGCATGGAGTTCTTCCACCTAGAAGCAACCGAAGTACATTTCTTACGTATCTTTCCAAATCTTTCCGGAACTAATTTGAGAACATAAAAAACGGATACACATATTTTCCTCTTTTTCTTTTTTCAGAAACAATAGCAAACCATATACACTATTATGTGTTTTTCACTTGACAATAGATCTTGGAGAGTTTTCCTATCAATTCACAAAAAGTTTTCTCATTTACGTTTTTATTTCTGCTCATCCAGTTGTATGGGTATACCATAATTACCTAAGAAGTTTCTTTTTCATGGATATTTATATTTTTTCAAGTCTTTTGCAATTACAAAAGCAAAGTACCCTATTTCTGTGCCATTTTATACCTGTACGAGCACACATTTTGGATAAACTCCTATTGTAAAATTATTAGGTGAAACTTTTTTTTGGACATTGCCAAATTGACCTTCAGAAAAGGATCTAAACCTTTTTTTTGACTCATATTTTCTTTCAGAGTGCATGATAATAAATTTTACATGTCAATTAGATGGGCTTAGGGGTGCCTAGATAACTGATTATTGTTTCTGAGTGTGTCTGTGAAGGTGTCTGTGGGTGTGTCTATGAGGACTATTCGAATTGCACTGAGTAGCATTTGAATTGGTGGACTCGTAAAGAATATTGCACCCCCTCGCTTTCAGGGTGTGTATCATCTACTCCGTTGAGGGCCTGAATAGAACAAAAAGGTGGCAGGAAGGAAGAAATTGTCTCTTTTTTTCTGCCTCATTGATTCAGTTGGGACATCTCTCGCCATCTTCTCTTGCTCTCCAACTGGGATTTATATCACTGGTTCTCCTAGTTCTCAGGCCTTCAGACCTGGATTGAATTAAACCACTAGCTTTCCTGGGTCTCCAGATTACACATGGCAGATCTTGGGACTTCACAGCCCCCAGAACTGCATAAGTCATTTCATCAATAAGTTTCAACAATCATCAAACAGTTCAGCAATAAGTTGAACAATTCAACAATAAGTTTCATCAATCAATTTCAACAATAAGTTTCCTATCCTATTGGTACTGTTTCTCTGGAGAACCCCGACTTATCCAGAATTTATTAAAATGAATATAATATGCTATATGTTAATACACTATATATATTGTGCGCGCATGCGCGCGCACACACACACACACACACACACATAACTTTATTTCCAGAGAAAAATGGCAGGATCACAGAATTTCTCTCCCCTTAAAATCTTAATAAATTGATAAGATGTAAGCATAACACACAGAGTCATCAGACTCGAGAGGATCAACATTTTTCTCTACGTTCTTTGAAAAGCATTATTCAGAGATGGAAGTCTGCAGAAGTCCTTAAGAGATCTTCAGCTGCTTACTCAGAGGTCGTGTTTGTCACTTCTCCATTCACCCACTCAGCAAAGACAGACCGAGTGCCTGCTCTGTGTTAGAATTCTCGACTTGTGCTAGATTTTGCAGATGGGAGAGTGAGAGAGAAGAAAAAAAGCCAGGGGAAGGCACTGAAATAAAATTCTAATCGGTGACTAACACATCTACTCTGGAACTGAGCAAAAACGATGAGGGGGAGGCTGCCGAAAGGAAAGACCCAGAAAGCTCCCTAGAGTGGAGATCTGACTCCTCATCACAGGTAAGTGGTGAATCAGTGAAAGACAGAGACAGTGCCAATCACATTGATTTATTTTTCACTTGCTAGGAGGAAGGTAGGAGAGAATTTGGGGTCAATAAGCGAAAGCAATAAAAACATCTTGGGGCCCCTGGGCGGCTCAGTCAGTTAAGTGTCTGACTCCTGATTTCAGCGCAGGTCATGATGTCACGGTTGTTGGGATCAAGCCCTGCATCGGGTTCTGCACTGACAGAGCAGAGCCTGCTTGGGATTCTCTCCCTCCCCCATTCTCTGCCCCTCCCCTGCTCTTGCTCTCAAAATAAATAAATAAAACATTAAAAAAAAGAAAAGAAAATGTCTTAAGCATAAGAGACTCTCAAAGACTAAGAACAAACTGAGGGGTGAAGGCGGTGTGGGAGGGGGGAGAGTGGGTGACAGGCACAGAGGAGGGCACTTTTTGGGATGAGCACTGGGGGTTTTATGGAAACCAACTTGCCAATACATTATTAAAAAAAAAAGAAAAGAAAATGTCTTGACAAATGGAATGAAAAAAAGAAAAGAAAGGAAGAACTGCTGGAGACACAGATGGTACGTGGAAAGTCCCATGTGAAACCATTCTCCTCTGTTGTATAAACAGTATCTTAGCCTGAACTAAAAGAAACCTTACATTTCACACTTTACCTTTTTGTCAAGAAAAAGGCTTGGGATGTGGCTAGTGGATAAGAGTGGGCAGCAAATACTCCTTCAGGGCTAACGGTTTCTGACAGTATCAAAAGCATGGAAAAATCTGAATTGGAGTCATAATCAGGAAATAGCAGCATCTCCCCCTTCCCCAGTGCCTCTGCTGTAACGATGAGAACGGGCAGAAGTATACCTAGTCAGGAGGAATAAACTCTGGTGCCGTCCTTTAAACACAACCATAGATGCGAATGCAAAGACAAAAGTCTACCAAATTCACCAGTTGCTACTGTGCCCAGGTCTGGGAATTCAGTCAATAGGAAGGCAGAATACAGAATACAACAATATTGAAGCCGAGGCATTAGACTGGTTATTATAAATGAGACAAGATGATCGATCTCTTTCTTAAATAAGAAATCTAGTAGAGTCCTGGGCATTTATTGATTTTATTAGGCAGGCAAGAGAAGGAAAAAATGCTAGTAATCTACTGATTTGCTAGAACAATCTTACAGGCGTTCATACTGTATAGGAACATAGAGATGTCAAATATGTCATGAAGAGAACATCAGATTATTGAGTAAGACAATTCATGAGAACTACGGGGCACTTTGGAGATTAAGAATATGGCAATGATTCCCCGAGTCTTTGTTCACATTACTCTTCCAAGGATAAATTTATAATAATAAAGAACAGGACAAGTTAGTATAGTTATAAATATTCACACAAGTCTCAGTACCACATGAGATCAAATTCTTTGAACATGTTTTATGACCCAAGGATGGTCACTCTTCTGTAGCTGCAGAGGAGACAGCAACTCTCCTTCAACTGTCTCTCAGGCTCCTTTTGTTAATTATGAAGACTTGCATTTTCAAGAGCCAAATCTGGAGTTTTATTAATTACTTAAAGCAAAACCAGGCTTTCAGAGCTCAATTTTACTTAAGAAACCAGAGAAAAAGATGAACATGATTTCATCAAATAACAGCGGAGTCAGCCGAAGCTTATTACAGTGAGAAGATGCGAACTGGGCCTTGATAATGAAAAAGAGTTAAGAAGAATCACCTGCGTTTTAAATGGAAAACTAGAAGCGTCAGGTAAATAGCCAAATTATTTCTAGACTAAGTAGCCTTTAAAACAAACTAGGGGACCCAGGATAATTTATAATTATAAAAATTTCATTTTTTAATTTTAATTTAATTTTTTTTTATTTGAGAGAGAGAAAGAGCACAAGAAGGGGAGAGAATCTCAAGCAGGCCTTGTGCTCAGCATGGAGACTGACGTGGGGATCATGACCTGAGCCGAAATCAAGAGTCAGTTGCTCAACTGACTGATCCACCCGTGCCCCATGAAAGGTTCATTTTGACTTAGAAATCTCAACTTACAAATTGATAGAACTATTAAGAGACACAGACAAATCCACATTCATAATGTGTTATTTTAATGTTATATTAAAATGTTATATTATCACTCCGTAATTGACAGAGAAAAACAATTCTTAAAAATATACATGATTTAAACATCATGATTAGTGTTTTTGACCTAATAAACATATATCGAATACTGCATGTAACAAGCACATTCAAAATATTTACAAGAATTGACCAAATGATCTTAAAGCAAGTCTAAACAAATGTTGTATAATTGAAATGACAAGTATCTTTTTCCTAATACAGTACAGTGAGTTATAAACTAGCAACAAATCAAGAAAACCTTCATATGCTTGGAAATTAATTAAGCACGTATCTAAGTAACTCACGGATAAAAGAAGAAATCATAATTGAATTAAAAAATAGTTTGAACTGAGCAATAATTATAATAGTACATATCAAAACTTATGAGATCCAGCTAAGAAATACTTAAAGGAAAATTACACTGTAAGATATTCATATCTGAAAAAGCCTAAAAATTAATAAGCTAAGAATATAACTTAAGAAAGTAAAAAAAGAACAGAATAAACCCCAAGAAAGTGGAAGAAATGACATGTGAGAAATTAGAGCAGAGACCAATTAAATACAAAACAAACACAGAATCCGTAAAGCCAAAGACTGATTTTTTAAAAAACCTAATAAAATTAACCTATGAGACCTATTTAAAAAAAGAGAGTGACAGGCCAAGTAACCAAGAGCAGAAAAAAGGACACTACCGTACAAGCTATAAAATACAGAATAAACAATCATTGTGAGCAATTTTCTGCCAATGAATTTGAAAATGTAGAGTAAAGGAACACATTTTATCAAAGTATAATTTGCACAATCTATCTCAATAAGAAATAGAAAAACTAATGGTTTCAAAGCCTAAATGATCTTTCAAGATCATTGAGTTGAAGAAACTAAATCAAGGAAAATTTGGGGGCCCTAGATGGCTTCACACTGAATTGCAACAGTGAAGGAATAAATAATTCTGAACTATTCTGATACTATATACAAACTCTTTCAGAGAATAGAAAAAGAGAGAACACTACTTATCTCACTTTATGAGACTGGCATAAACTTGACAACAAGAAAGAAAAATTATAGTCCAATTTCACTTGAGAACATAGATACGAAAATCGTAGCAAAAACATCAACCAACTAAATCTAGCAATATGTAAAGAATAGAAAACCTCATGACTGTGATAGCCAACCTCCAAGATGGTCCCCGATGATCTCCATCTCAGAGTAGTTCACTCCCAACGCTGGATCAAGGTCGGTGTATTTGACCAATAGAATACAGCAGACGTGATGGTATGTCACTTCTGAGATTTGGTGATTAAAGACGCGGGCCTCTGTGCCGTAAAGAACAGCACAACAAACAGCCTTGCTGAGATACGGCATAGAAACTGCAGTTTGAAAAACATCTGAGATATACAGGAAGATTTATTTCTAATAGCAGAGCATGTGCTGGAGGGGCAGGGATCTTTGGGACACTTTTCTAAGAACAAAAGAGCCAGCGGGTACCATTTCCCTCCCACACCCACCAGCCGAGACACAGAGACACCTGTTGGAACCAGTGCTGTGTGAATACTCTCCACCTAGCTTGCTAACGGCATGTCCTGCCCCTGCATGCTTCTGCAGATCTGCCCCCTCCAACCTAGTTGGCCTCGGAAAGAGTTTCTCCCTCTACTCCCTGGCAGCTGTGGCTGTAGCAGCCTGTGTGGTCCTTGCTGGCACAACATGCCCCATTCCCACATTCTCTCGTGGACCTAACCCCTTAAGCACGCCCTTGGCCACAGCCCAACCAAAGTGGTGCCACAAGCCTGGCAGTATGCGGGGGAGAGAGGAAGATAATCATACATGCCAGTCTGACTGTGGCCCCAGCAGTGGGGTGGGGGCAGACATTAGGTCTGATTGCAGGCTCCGCCCACCAACAAAACCTCAGGGGATGACAAAGGGAAAGCACCTTGCAGTTCAATGCTATTGCATCTCTGGCAAATACCTTGTCTGACTCAGTTCAAGCCCAAGGCAGCCCCTGACTGGCCCACTAACAACTCAGGGACCAAACTTTGTTCACAACAGGCAAAAAGAGCCATTGCAGACAACTGGGACCGAAGGCAAATGCAGCTCAGCCACAACAGTAGGGTGTATGCAACACACATAGGAGACATCCCTGAAGTGTCAGGTTCTGGTAAACAGGGGACATTGCACTACAGGACACTACAGGACCTCTTCTTCATAAGGTCACTATTTTCCAGTGCAGGTGACTTGGCTGACTTTTCTAACACATAGAAACAGACACAGAGAGTTAGACAAATGAAGAGATAGAGGAATATGTCCCAAATGAAAGAAAAGGACAAAGTCACAGCAAGAGAGCTAAGCAAAACAGATATAAGTAATATGTCTGATAGAGAATTTAGAGTAATGGTCATAAAGATATTCCCTGGACTTGAGAAAAGAGTGGAGGACCTCAGTGAGCTCCTCAACAAAGAGATAGAAAATATAAAAAAGAACCAATCAGAGATGAAGAACTCGACTCAAATTAAAAATACACTAGATGGAATAAAGAGTAGACTAGAGGAAGCAGAAGAGTGGATCAGTGACCTGGAGGACAGAGTAATGGAAACCAATCAAGGTGAACAGGAGAGAGAAAGAATAATAATAAAAAATGAAAACAGACTAAGGGAACCTAGCGACACTATCAAGCAAAATAACATTCACATTATAGAGATTTTAGGAGAAGAGAGAGAAAGGGGGCAGAAATTTATGTGAAGAAATAAGAGCTGAAAACTTCCCAAATCTGGGGAAGGAAACAGAAATCAGATCCAGGAGGCTCAGAGAGCCCCAACGATATCAAGCCAAGAGTCCACACCAAGACACATAGTGATTAAAATGGCAAAACGTAGTGATAAAGAGAAAAATTTTAAAGCAGCCAGAGAAAAGAAAACAATTATATACAAAGAAAACCCTAGAAGGCTATAAGCTGATTTTTCAGCAGAAGGCCAGAAGGGACTGGCATGAAATATTCAAAGTGCTTAAAGAAAAAAACCTGCAGCCACGAATACTCTATCTAGCAAGGCTATCATTCAGAATACAGAGAGAGATAGTTTCCCAGACAAACAAAAATTAAAGGAGCTCATCACCACTAAATCAGCCTTGTAAGAAATGTTTAAAGGGACTTGAGTGGAAAGGAAAGGCCACAAGTAAGAGTAAGAAAAGCAGGAAGCATAAAAGCAGTAAAATTAGGTATGTGTATAAAAATCACTCAAGGGATTCACAAAATAAAAGGATGTAAAGTATCACACTATATACCTAAAACATCGGGGGAGGGGAGGTTAGGGGTAAAGAATGGGTTTAAACTCAAGCGACCATGAACTTAATATACACTGCCAAATGTATGTTATATATAAACCTAATGGCTACCACAAATAAATAAGAGATATGAAAAAAATAAAAAGAATTGAAGTATATGACTAAAGAAAGCCAGCAAACCATGACAGAAGAGAGCAAGAGAATAAAGAGACAGAAAAACTCCAAAAAAATCCATAAAAAACAATTAACGAAATGGCACTAAGTATCAATACCTATCAGTAATTAATTACTTTGAATGTAAATAAACTACTTGCTCCAATCAAAAGCCATAGGATGAATGGATAAAAAAGCAAGACCCATTCATGTGCTGCTTACAAGAGACTCGTTTCAGACCTAAAGACACGTGTAGATTGAAAGCAGAGGATAGGAAAGCATTTATCATGCAAATGGAAGTGAAAAGAAAGCCAGGGTAACAATGTGTATATTGGACAAAATAGACGTTGAAAACAAAAAACAATGAAAAAAAGACAAAGAAGGACTATATAATCATATATGATCATAAAGGGAACAATCCAAAAAGAGATAGGATAATTGTAAATATTTGTTCAACCCAACATAAACACATGCAAATACATAGAGCAGCTAATAACAAACATAAAGGAGGCAATCAATAGTAATACAATAATAGTAGGGGACTTTAAAAGCCTACTTACATCAATGGATAGATCATCTAAACAGAAAATCAACAAGGAGATAGTAGTTTTGAATAATACACTGGACCAGATGGACCTAACAGACATATTCAGAACATCCCCTCCTAAAACTGCAGAAGACACATTCTTTTCAAGTGCACACGGAACACTCTCCAGAATAGATCACATATTAGGCCACGAAACAAGTCTCAACAAATTAAAAAAGGTTGAAGTCATACCATGCATCTTTTCTGACCACAACACTATGAAACTAGAAATTGACCGCAAGAAAAAGTCTGGAAAGAACACAGTACATGGAGGTTAAATAACAAGCTACGAAACAATGAATGGGTCAACCAAGATTTCAAAGAGGAAATCTTTAAAAAGTACACGGAGACAAATGAAAATGAAAACAATGGTCCAAAATCTTTGGAACGCAGCAAAAGCTGTTCTAAGAAGGAAGTTTATAGCAAGATAAGCCTAGCTCAAGAAGCAAGAAGCATCTCAAATAAACACCCTAACCTTACACCTAAAGGAGCTAGAAAAAGAACAAAACCCGAAACCAGTAGAAGGAAGGAAAATAAGAAAGATGAGAGAAGAAATAAATGATAAAGAAGCTTTAAAAAAACAACAACAAATCAATGAAACCAGGACGTGGTTCTTTGAAAAGACCCGCAAAACTGGTAAACCTTTAGCCAGATTCATCAAAGACACACACACACACACACACACACACACACACACACAGAGAGAGAGAGAGAGAGAGAGAGAGAGAGAGGCCTCAAAGAAACAGAATCAGAAATGAAAGAGGAGAAATAACAACCAACACCACAGAAATACAAATGACTGGAAGAGACTATAATGAAAAATTATATGCCAACAAATTGGACCATGTAGAAGAAATGGATAAATGAATTCAGTAAGGTTACAGGACACAAAATCAATGTACGGAAATTCATTGCTTTTCTTTACACTAATAATGAAGCAGCAGGAAGAAAAATTAAGGAAACAATCCCTACAGTTGCACCAAAATTAATAATCTACCTAGGAACAAACTTAAGCAAGGTGGCAAGAGACCTGTACTCTGAAAATTATAAAACACTGTTGAAATAAACTGAAGTTGACACAAATAAATGGAAAGATAGTCGTCCATGCTCATGAATTGGACCAAGTAATATCATTACAATGTTCATACTACCCAAAGCAATCTACTTCATAGAACTAGAATGAATAATCTTAAAATTGTATGGAACCACAAAAGACCCTGAATAGCAAAGCAATCTGAAAAAGAAGAATTAAACTGGAGGTATCATAATCCCAGATATCAAGATATACTACAGAGCTGCAATAATCAAAGAGTATGATACTGGCACAAAAATAGACACAAAGATCAATGGAACAGAATAGAGAGTCCAGAATTAACCCCACAATTATATGGTCAATTAATCTTCACAGGGGAGGCAAGAATGTGCACTTGGAAAAAGACAGTCTCTTCAACAAATGGTGCTGGAAAAACTGGACAGCTACATGCAAAAACATAAATTAAAAGAAAATAAAGGACCATATTCTTACACCATACACAAAAATAGACTCAAATGGATTAAAGACCGAAATATGAGACCCGAGACCATAAAAATCCTAGAAGAGAGCACAGGCAGCAATTTCTCTGACATTGGCCATAGCAACACTTTCCTAGATATGTCTCCTGCGGCAAGGGAAACAAAACCAAAAATAAACTATGGGGATTACAGCAAAATAAAAAGCTTCTGCACAGCAAAGAAGCAATCAACAAAACTAAAAGACAACCTACCGAATGGGAGAAGATATTTGTAAATGACATATCCAATAAAGGGTTAGTATCCAAAATATATAAAGAACTAATACAACCCAACACCAAACAAAAAACAAATAATTCAATTAAAAATGAGCAGAAGACATGAACAGAGATTTTTCCAAAGAAGATATTCAGATGGCCAACAGACACATCAAAAGATGCTCAACATCACTCATCATAAGGGAAACGCAAATAAAAACCACAATGAGATCTCACATTATACCTGTCAGAATGACTAGATCAAAAAGACAAATAATAAATAATAAAAAGTGTTGGCGAGGATGTGGGGAAAATGGAACCCTCTTACATTGTAGGTGGGAATGCAAACTGGTGTAGCCACTATGGAAACCAGTATGGAGATTCCTCAAAAAGTTAAAAATAGAATAACCATATTATCCAGTAATCCTACTACTGGGTATTTACCCAAAGAAGACGAAAACACTAATTCGAAAAGATATATGCACCCTTATGTTCATTGTAGCATTATTTACAATAGTCAAGTTATGGAAGCAGCCTAAGCATCCTTTGACGGATGGATGGATGGAGAAGATGTGGTGCAGATATACACAAAGGGAACAGTACTCAGTCACAAAAAAGAACGAAATCTTTGCAACAGCATGGATGGAGCTAGAGAGTATTATGCTAAGAGAAATAAGTCAGTCAGAGAAAGTACCATATGATTTCATTCATGTGTGGAATTTAAGAAACAAAATAAAGAAAAAAAGGGACAAACCAAACCAAACAAACAAACAAACAAAAAACAGACTCTTAACTACAGAGAGCAATCGGATGGTTACCAGAGGGGAAATGGGTGGGGGGATGGGTGGAATAGGTGAAGTTGATTAAGAGTACATTTATCCGGGTGTCTGGGTGGCTCAGTCGGTTAAGCGGCCGACTTCAGCTCAGGTCATGATCTCGCGGTCTGTGAGTTCAAGCCCCGCATTGGGCTCTGCGCTGACGGCTCAGAGCCTGGAGCCTGCTTCGGATTCTGTGTCTGCCTCTCTCTCTGCCCTTGCCCTGCTCACGCTCTGTCTCTCTGTCTCTCAAAAATGAATAAACATTAAAAAAATTAAAAAATAAAAGAGTACATTTATCATGATGAGCACTGAGTGATGTACGGAATTGTTGAATCACTCTATTGTACGCTTGAAACTGTTTTTCAAAAAAGTGAAAAAACGAGCCACAGAAACAAACATTCCAAAGTCAACATCAGTATCTGCTTCTAGAGACCCCAACTTGTGACATACTATTTACTATACTTTAAAGCAAGCAAAACAATATACCATATTATCTATAGTAAATGTTTATAGACTATAATTCAGAATAGTATTGGTGTAGGGGGTAGAAAACAGACTTCAGAAGAAGTAGTCTTTGAACCTCAAAAGTATCTGTAATCCTTTCTTAAGTCAGTGGTGAGTGGACATCAGTACATATTATCTCATTCTTTGTACCTTTGGTATTTAAAAAATAAATAAGTGATTAGGAGAAATTAAACTGTCAGATTTATGATCTCTTAGAAATCAATCAAAAACATGAAAGTCATCATTTTGTATTTTAACACACAAGTATTAGATTTATAAATAAAACATCACTATGTCTGTAAGTCGAATTTACAGGCTTGAATAAACTGAATATGAATTAAATCATGAGTAACTGAATATGTCATTCTGGCCCACAGCCTCTTTCACACATTAAAACCCCGCTGAAAAGAATTTCTCCTCCTTACAAATGAAATACACCTCCATTTTCTCTAAAGCGTGAGACCCACCGGTCTACTTATTGCAAAGCCATTAAGATGAGCTGAATTAATTAATTTCCAAAACGGAGAGATCATATTTTATATATTAATCAAGCTTTTAAAGTTAGACTTACATATGCATTTTATCACTCAACAACTTAAATGCCTTTTTCTGCCAGGAATTATTTTCAGATGATATGGATAAGCCATGAACAAGACACACAAAGTGCTTTTAAATCATTAGTATGATTTGTTTTAAAAGTATCTTCTTACATTACCAAAGTATCTAATTGCTAATGTCTGACGCAAAATAATTGCTAATTGTCTGACTCAGGCAAAATATTTCTATTTGAGTAGTCAAGCTATTAGAAGTTACATAGTATGCTGGGGCCAAGAGAGATCCCCTCAAAGACCACACAGAAAATTAAGGAGTTAATTCTGTTTCCGTTCAATGTGGTAATGGAATTTTTTCCTCCAGACTATTTGCACATGTCTATTTCACATAAAGCACCAAAGATTATAAATTTAGAATCAAAGGTTTCTGACCATAAAAGTTAACTACCCAAATCTTTAAACACATTTAAACCTGCGCAAGGGCCAGGCAAGGAAAAATTCACAAACAGCAACGTTTATTGAGGTAGAAACATAAATTACGAGAAACCACCTAGGCATCTTAAAATAGAGCACAATACTTCTAGTTTTCTGAAATCATTGCTGTCCCTCTTACTGTACTCACCATCAGTAACACTTTCCATTTTAAGGTTTTTATAGTATTCTCTTTGTTTTTAAAAAGAACCTATAAAATTCAGTCGAAGCTAAATTTGACAATTGCTTTAATTCTTCAAAATCATGAGTGAATAAACTTTTTAACTTTGGAAGTCAGAAAGATTGTCATAGGAATTTGAGGATGACATACATGGTTTGATCACTTAATATTGATTTTGACTGAAAAAGACTAAATATTTTAGTAAAACACACCTTTGAGTGATTTGATATCTCCCAATAAACAATAAAAACCTAAATTGAATTTTGTTGTTTTTTTCTCTTAATTGTTAAAATAGATTCATGACATAATAATACTTTGGCACCTAGAAGTTTCAATCTGTATACTAAATGTACTTGTATTTATTTTTGGCTGTTTTCATAATTATTCACACAACATACACCAATTGAGCGCCAATTATGTGCCAGGTACTTTTCCAGGCCATGAAATGAGCAAATATGGACATGATTCCTCTCTTCATTCAACTTATAGTCAAGTAGGGGAGGAAGACGTGAATTAGTCACCAAGCCAATAAAGTAGCAGGACTGTAACACGAGCTAAGAAGGATAGTCACATAGTGCTAGTCACAGTCCTTCCCGGAGCGTTCGATCCAGTCAGGGAAGGAGATCAGGGCAGGCTTCTCAGAGGAAGTGGCCCTTGAGCTGAGACCTGAAAGGCGCATGGGCTTCATTAGGTAAAGAAGGAAGGAGAGAGGATGGAGGGTCCGGGATGGGTATGGAAGGGTGCTGTAGCTAGAGGCCAGGATGTGCCAGATGAGACCCAGGGAGTAGGTAAGGACCAGATGAAAAGGGCCCTGCAGGCCACGGTAAAGAGTTTGTCTTCCTCCTCACATGTGTGCATCTGTGGACACTCCCTTCTGTCTACAATGTGAAGAACATACGGGAGCAGGAGCAGCGTGGAGGGAGCAGGAGACCAATTAGGAGCCAATGCCAATCGTCTGACTGAAGGATGGCAATAGGGGTGGTGTCGGTGGTGGAAATAAACACTTTGGAAGCGGAGTTGGCAGGACTTTGAGATGATGAGAAGACGATGAGGAATCTGAAATGGATGTGTGGTTAGGCGTGCTAGCAATGAAATGTAATTAACTGTACGATTAAAGCGAACAATGAAATCTTACTAAGTCTAATTACCTCACATAAATCTTAATGGTAGAAGGTTCAAGAACGACACGAGATGGCATTATTTCAGTAAAAATGTCTTTGGCCACATCGAATCGTTGGAGTTTTCAACTCTTTTATTAAAGAAAATTCACCTGGACTAGTTTGTGTCTTTCTTCTCTAAATGTTTCCTTTAAAACTAAAATCAATGTCGTTACGTCCGATTTTTTTGTCAGCAATCGATTTGGAAAACATCGGGAACTCCACTTTTCCTTTTTAGCTTTGTGTGACTTTTTCCCTTTTTAAATATAAACTCCTGATTTTATAAACTACTATAATTGAAATTTCACTAAATTAAACAAATCCCACCAAACGAAGGCAAATGATTCAATTCTACTTATTCACGAATATTATACAAAACTACAGAAACTTCACAACTGGACTTGTCTTTTAAACCCAAAAAGTTTCAATGCATTTGCAATAGCTCCTGCGTCATTCATGAATATAAAGTCTAACATAATGTAATCTATTCTTCCTTTCCTGTTTGGGACTGAGTCAACTTGAGTGGAAATGACGCGGATACCAGGGAGAGCAAGCAAATGTAATGTGAAAGCCAGCAATAGCAATGCCAGGGCGCTACAGAGTCTAGTCTCCATTAATTGTCATTAAGATTGTGTGGTAGGCAGCCTTTTCTTCCCCCATCAAACCCCCTTTTTACTCCTCATCGTCCATCCTGGGAGGGATCTTTTAATTGGAGAAAAGAAGCAGAGTGTAACAGCCCTCTGCATTTATGTTATAAAGGTGATCCATATCAACCACAGAAGAGAAAAACATTGGTCTGGTGGATGTTTTCCCTTCATGGAAGGACCTATAATCCTCTTCCGAAGCACACATGTTGCCACGTCAGCCGTACTGAGGAGGAAACCAAGGCAATCAATGGACTGAGATTGGGGTAGGGTGAGAGCCCGAGCAAGAGGCAAGAACACTGAGGGAACAAAGACAGAAGGAAGAGATTACCAAACGTTTCTCTGATGTGAACTTGAAGTGTTGGCCTTTGTGTATTTGTACCTGATGGCGTAATAATAAGATTTTTTTCTTTTCCATAAGGAATAGTACCTTCACACCCTTCCAGATGTTACGGGCTGAAGCAACGGTTTATACGTACTATTAGCACTGTAAATGACCTTGACTTTTCCAAAAGCCTAGATTTAAAATCGGATCCTCCATTTTATAGTACCTAGACTGATCTTTCTACTTGGATTCCTTGTTTTATAGTGCCTTGTATTATGACTATCTTTATAACCAGAGTTGCCCTAAAGATTCAGTACTCGAGGAAAAGTGCAACACATGGTTTGTTCTTTAATAAAACATGATGTTTGTTCTGGTCTACACTTAGTAACTCAAAGCCTAGCATCCCAGATAGTTCCTGATATAAAAATGTGATATAATACCACAGTCATTGGACGAAAGCCAGCCAGAGACGTGAACTAGACAGACCATGGAACTCTAGGTAACCAACACTTACGAACTCCTTGGGACAAAGCAGATCTAACTGTTGTTACGCATAAGTTGCCAAGCTTCATGTCATTGGATACCGTTGCTCCAGCCACAATTGATTAGACCCTAGAAATTCATAAACGCCAGCCAAAAAAGGCCTTGCATACTGGATTGAGACTAATCAGCTCAGTCAGTTTCTCTCTCATTGGGAACTTGTGCTCTGGTTGCCCAGAGAGTGAAAGTGCATTGGAAGCAGTGCTGAGAAACCGTGTCATGAGTATGGTGGAGCCACCAGGATAGGGGGCACTGAAGCCCGCTTTGAGCCCAGTCTCCAGAGCTGTTAAGCACCAGGAGTTACCCCTAGGATAGTAGTTTAAGTTGTACGACATAATGGTTGGTTATGTATATATATGGCAAAATGATTACTCTCCGTTTCTATGACTTCAGCTTTTTTAGATTCCACATGTGAGATCATACGATGTTTGTCTGTCTCTGTCTGATTTATTTCACTCAGCGTAATGCCCTCAAGGTTCATCTATGTTTTTATAAATGGCAGATTTCCTTCTTTTCTTATGACTGAATAATATTCGTGTGTGTGTATGTATCCCATACATTTTCCTTATCACTTCATTCACCGATGAACTGACGGTGATTTCATTCCCATTGGAAGAATATTCAGAAGTGGGATTGCTGACTGGAGCTGAAGTCAGACGCTTAACCAACTGAGCCACTCAGGCACCCCCCTGAGTGACTTACTAAAATTGATTTTTAGTAAATATGGAACTAATGCCCCTGATGCCTTGTTTGGAGATGAACCTGCAATGATGGCGATATTATTGCCACATTCTACCCAAATGAGCTAACCAGTCACCTAGCTGGCTCTTTCATTTATTTTATTCTTAAAAAAATTTTTTTTTGGTATATTTGTTTATTTAGAGAGACTCTGTCAGCGCAGAGCCTGATGTGGGGCTCGATCCCATGCACCATGAGATTATGACCAGAGCCGAAACCAAGAGTGGGGCACTTAACGAACTGAGTCACCCAGGTGTCCCTTCATTTTTTTCTTTCTTTTGTGGTTGGTGCTTTCTGTGACCTGTTAAAGAAATCTTTTCCCAACTTGAAATCCCAAAATTATTTTCCTATGTAGTCTTCTGAAGGAATTTTTTTCTCCTACTCTTTATATTATATTGGTCTATAAGTAACTCATCTGAATTTGATTTTGTGTATAGGGTAAAATTTGGAGAGATATGTTAACTTTTACATATATAATATATATTATATATCAAATTAAGAAGGAACATCCAGTTTTAACACCATTCTTTCCTCTTCTGCTATACAGTGGTATTGTATCATTAAATCCATTTATATATGTGTGGATTTGTTTCTGGACTTTATGTTCTGTTCTTTTGATTTGTCTTACCTTTGGGCCAGCACCAGTTTTAAAATTACTCTAACTTTTGGGCCCCTGGGTGGCTCAGTTGGTTAAGCATCCAACGTCGGCTCAAGTCATGATCTCATGGTTTGGTTCGTGAGTTTGAGCCCCACGTCAGGCTCTGTGCTGACAGCTCAGAGCC
This sequence comes from Paguma larvata, assembly GCA_030068075.1. Lineage (NCBI taxonomy): Eukaryota > Metazoa > Chordata > Mammalia > Carnivora > Viverridae > Paguma > Paguma larvata. The sequence goes on along the minus strand of CM057828.1, from coordinate 117,661,176 downwards.
TGGAGCCTGCTTTGGATTCTGTGTCTCCCTCTCTCTCTGCCCCTCCCCTGCTTGTGCACACATTCTCTCTCTCTCAAAAATAAACATTAAAAAAGAAAACATATGTAAATATATAAATATAAATATATTATAAATATATAAATCAATCATAAATAAAAAGAAACTCTTGGGTAATAACACAATAATAGTAGGGGACTATAACACTGCACTTACACCAATGGACAGACCTTTTATTTATTTATTTTTTTTTCTTTTCTTTTTTTAAATGTTTATTTATTTTTGAGACAGAGAGAGACAGAGCATGAATGGGGGAGGGACAGAGAGAGAGGGAGACACAGAATCCGAAGCAGGGCTCCAGGGTCTGAGCTGTCAGCACAGAGCCCCATGTGGGGCTCGAACTCACAGACTGCGAGATCATGACCTGAGCCGAAGTCGGACGCTCAACCGACTGAGTCACCCAGGCTCCCCTGGACAGACCTTTTACACAGAAAATCAACAAGGAAACAATGGCTTTGAATGACACACTGGACCAGATGGACTTAACAGATATATTCAGAACATTTCATCTTAAAGCAGTAGAATACATATTCTTTTTGAGTGCACATGGAACATTCTCCAGAACAGACTACATACTGGGTCACAAATCAGCCCTCAGTATAAAGATCAGGATCATTCCGTGCATAATTTCAGACCTCAACACTATGAAACTTGAAGTCAACCACAATAAAAAAAATTTGGGAACCACAAAAACATGGAAGTTAAAGAACACCCTACTAAAGAATGAATGTGTTAACCAGGAAATTAAAGAAGAAATAAAAAATTACACGGCGGGATTCCTGGGGGACTCAGTTGGTTGAGCATCCAACTTCGGCTCAGGTCATAATCTCATGGCTTATGAGTTCGAGCCCCACATTGGGCTCTCTATTGTCAGTGTGGAGCCCACTACAGATCCTCTGTCTCCCTCTCTCTCTCTGCACCTCCCCTGCTCACACTCTCTCCCTCTCTCTCAAAAATAAAAATAAAACATTAAAAAAAAAAGTACACGGAAGCAAATGAAAATTAAAACATGATAGTCTCAAATCTTTGGGATGTAGCAAAGGCAGTCCTAAGAGGGAAGTATATTGCAATGTAGGCCTACATCAAGAAGTAGGAAAAGTCTCAAATGCATGACCTAACCTTACACCTCAAAAAACTAGAAAAGGGACAGCAAATAAAGCCTAAAGCCAGCAGAATAAGGGAAATAATAAAGATTAGAGCAGAAATAAACAATATAGAAACAAACAAAAACCAGTAGAGCAGATCAACAAAACTACAACCTGGTTCTTTGATGTAATTAATAAAATTGTTAAACCTCTTTCAAAAAGAAAAGAGAAAGGACCAAATTAATAAAATCATGAATAAAGGAGGAATGATCACAACCAACACCACAGAAATACAAATAATCATAAGAGAATATTATGAAAAATTATATTGCAACATACCGGGCAATCTGGAAGAAATGGACAAATTCCGAGAAACATACAAATTACCCAGGAAGAAATAGAAAATTTGAACAGACCCAAACCAGCAAAGAAATGGAATCAGTAATCAAAACTCTTCCAACAGAAGTCCAGGACCAGGTAGCTTCCCAGTGGAATTCTCCCAGACATTTAAAGAAGAGTTAATACCTATTCTCAAATTGTTTCTAAAACTAGAAATGGATGGACGCCTGGGTGGCTCAGTTGGTTAAGCGGCTGACTTCAGCTCAGGTCATGATCTCATGGTCTGTGAGTTCGAGCCCCGCGTCGGGCTCTGTGCTGACGGCTCAGAGCCTGGAACCTGCTTCGGATTCTGTGTCTCCCTCTCTCTCTTACCTTCTCTTGCTCACTCTCTGTCTCTATGTCTCTCAAAAATAAAATAAAAACGCTAAAAAAAAAAATGAAAAAATAGAAATGGAAAGAAAATTCCAAACTCCTTCTATGAGGCCTGGCATTACCTTGAGTCTAAAACCATACAAAGACCCCCTAAAAAGAAGAATTACAGGCCAATATCCTTGATGAACCTAGATGCAAACATTTTCAACAAGATACTAGCAAATCAAATCAGTACATTAAAAGAGTTATTCACCACCATCAAGTGGGATTTATTCCTGGGGTACAGGGCTGGTTCAGAAATCACAAAATCAATCAACAAGATACATCACATTAACAAAAGAAAGGATAAGAACTATGTGATCCTCTCAATAGATGCAGAAAAAGCATTTGACAAAATACAGAATCTATTCTTGATAAAAACCCTCAACAAAGTAGGGATAGATGGAACATAACTCAATATCATAAAGGCCATATACAAGAGACCCACAGCTAATATAAGCCTCAATGGCGAAAAACTGAGAGCTTTTCCCATAGTCTCAGGAATGAGATGGGGTGTCCACTCTCACCATTACTATTTAACATAGTACTGAAAGTCTTAGCCTCAGCAGACAACAAAGAGAAATAAAAGGCATCCAAATTGGCAAGGAAGAAGTTGAACTTTCACTAAATGCAGATGAATGACAGTCTATGTAGAAAATCTGAAAGATTCCATGAAAAAATTGCTAGAACTAATACATTAATTAAGTGAAGTCACAGGATATAAAATCAACATACAGAAATCAGTTGCATTTCTATACACCAATAATGAAGTAGCAGAAAGAGAAATCAAGGTATTCATCCCATTTACAATTGCACCAAGAACCATAAAATACTTAGGAATAAACCTAATCAAAAAGGTAAAAGATCTGTACTCTTAAAACTATAGAAAACTTATATGAAAGAAATTTTTGTTTTAGTATTTATGTATTTATTTTTGGCAGAAGAGAGCAGAGGAGGGGCAGAGAGAGAGAGGCAGAGAGAGAATCCCAAGCAGGCCCCATGCTTTCAGTGTAGACACTGATGTGGGGCTCGATCTCACGAACCATGAGATCATGACCTGAGCTGAAATCAAGAGTTGGATGCTCAACTGACTGACCCACCCAGGTGCCCCTTATGAAGGAAATCAAAAAGGACACAAAGACATGGATTAAACATTCCTCAAAACATTCCCATGCTCATGGATTTGAAGAATAAACATTGTTAAAATGTCTCTATTACCCAAAACAACCTACACATTTAATGCAATTCCTATCAAAATAGGACCCATATTTTCACAGGGCTAGAATAAACAATCCTAAAATTTGTATGGAACCACAAAAGACCCCAAATAGCCAAAGCAATCCTAAAAAAGCAAATCAAAGCTAGAGGTATTATGATTCTGGACTTCAAGCTGTATTACAAATCTGTAGTCATCAAGACAGTATGGTACTGGCACCAAAACAGACCCATAGATCGATGGAACAGATTAAAAGACCCAGAAATGGACCCATAACTATTTGGTCAACTAATCTTCAACGAAGCAGGAAAGAACATCCAATGGAAAAAAGACAGTCTCTTCAACAGTGTTGGGAAAACTGCACAACAACATGCGGAAGAAGGAAACCGGACCACTTTCTAACACCATACACAAAAATAAATTCAAAATGGATTAAAGACCTAAATGTGAGACAGAAAGCCATCAAAATTCTAGAGAAGGACACAGGCAGCAACCTCTCTGACCTTGGCCAGAGCAACTTACTAGATACGTCTTCCAGGGGCAAGGGAGACAAAAGCAAAATGAACTATTGGGATGTCATCAAGATAAAAACTTCTGCACAATTAAGGAAACATTCAACAAAACTAAAAGGCAGCCTGCAGAATGGGAGAAGATATTTGCAAATGACATGTCTGATAAAGGGTTAGTATCCAAAAATCTACAAAGAACTTATCAAACTCAAACCCAAAAAACAAATAATCCAGTTAAGAAATGAGCAGAAGACATGAATAGACATTTTTCTGAAGAAGACATTCAGTGGCTAACAGACACATGAAAAGATACTCCAAATCACTCATCATCAGGGAAATACAAGTCAAAACCACAATGAGATACCACCTCACACCTGTCAGAATGGCTAAAATTAAAACATAAGAAAAAACAGGTGTTGGTGAGGATGTGGAGAAAGGGGAACCCTCTTGCACTGTTGGTGGGAATGCAAACTGGCCAGCCAATCTGGAGAACAGGACGGAGGTTCCTCAAAAAGTCAAAAATAGAATTACCCTATGATCCGGCCATTGCACTACTAGCTATATACCCAAGGGATTCAAACATACGGATTTGAAGAGGCACGTGCATTCTTCAATATAGCAGCACTATCAACAATAGCCAAACTATGGAAAGAGCCCAAATGTCCATCAACTGATGAATGGATAAAGAAGATGTATATATATATATAATGGAATTGCCATTTACAATGACATGGAGCTAGAATGTATTATGCTAAGCAAAATAAGTCAGTCAGAGAAAGACAAATACTGTATGATTTCACTCATATGTGGAATTCGAGAAACAAAACAGAAGAACATATGGGAGGGGGGAACAAGTTAAAAAGGGAGAGAGAAACAAACCATAAGAGACTCTTAAAGATAGAGAAAAAATTGAGGGTTGGTGGAGGGAGATGGATGGATGTGGGTGGGGGGTGGGCTAGATGGGTGATGCATATTAGGTGGGCACGTGTTATGATGAGCACTGGGTGTTGTATGTAAGTGATGAATCACTGAAATCGACTCCTGAGACTAACATTGATTGCAGTATATGTTAACTTACTAGGATTGAAATAAAAACTTGAAAATAAAAATAAAATAGCACAAACCTCATTTATGAAAGTGATAAAATTATATCACATATTACTTTAATAGCAAAGCGTGTGAAATTTATGTGCAAAGTCCGTATAAAACATTATGGTAATATAGTAAGTGGCATAATTTAATCACATGTCCATGTCATGTCCACAAATATTTATTCTGTTATCGGGAAATGTGTGCTCTTAAAAAATAGTTGATCTGGAAAACTATTAACTCATGCACATTAGCCCATTTTTGATCATGGCTGATTGTAACATTCACACCTAGAGAATTTCACCATCGTATCCTGTAAAAACCATCGGATTGTCATATGGAGACCTGGAGTTATTCTACTCACACCTCTGTTCAGAGGACTCGAGAACAAGAATCCTTTGAAAGCGGGGACTCTGCCTTATTCATTTTTTTATCCCCAGAACTGAAGTTATCAGTAATAGATGCATGTTTGGGAGCTTACAGATGGGAAGTGGCAGGGGCCACAGCAAAGGGACGATTGGCAGGTAAGGCTAGGATACAATTCTGTGGGCAAATCGTGGGAAAAAATGTCGAGTAACTTAGCGTCTGAAATATAAAAATACAGGTCATTTTTAAAGCTAGTCATAGGTAATAATTGACATTAATGACCATTGTCGATCACAGAACAGTATGCCTTGAAGGTGGTGCTCAGCAAGTAGTTTTAAACGACCGAATGACCGAACATTAGATCAAATAACATAATCTGAACGGCCCCTTGGAATTGTGCCGGAAGGTCGACTTAAGTCAACGTACGTTGAGTACTTTTTTAGGGGTGTGAGACGTGGGTTTTTTTAAAGCATACAATTTAGAAGATATGAATGAAGAAACCGAAGTACTGCAGGGTCAGAAGGTAATTCTTTGAGCACAGGTCAGCCTTCTTAGTATACTGCTGCGTGGACGACCAGGACCAGGGCCAGAGCTCAGCTGTCTTACCCGTTAGTGTTTCTGACGGATGCAATCCATTACTGAGCTCCTCTGCGAAGCCTCTTTTGACCTGTCTGCCCTTTCGCGTCCTCCTTGGTGCCTCCATCATGCCCTATAGAATTCTAGCATCACCCCTGCAATTCTATTTTCCAAGTGGAAATAGCATAGCAATATCTTTTTTATTTTACAAAATCCTCAGTTTAAATATGCACACATTCCACGAACTGCAGGAACAAGAAATCACGAATCCCCTGGGAGCCCGTCAGAAGTCATTATTATTCTTTTTGTAATTTAAATTCAAGTTGGTTCACATACAGTGTAGTCTTGGCTTCGGGAGTAGAACTCAGTGATTCCTCTCTTACATAAGACACCTAGCGCTCATCCCAACAAGTGCCGTCCTTCATGCCCATCACCCATACAACCCATTCCCCCACCCACCACCCCTCCAGCAACTCTCATTTTGTTCTCTGCATTTTAAAGACTCCTATGGTTTGCTTCCTGTTTTTATCTTATTTTCCCTTCCCTTCCCCTATGTATCTGTTGTGAATTTCTCAAATTCCACATATGGGAAGTCATTATTAACTAGATTTGTTTATAAACCTCTCTACAACAATAGACTGGAGTTTTCTGAAAGTAGTGACTATTTGTCCTTAATTTGTATCCAAGATGCCTCTAACGTAATAGGTGTTCAATTAAGGCTTAGCGATGAAATGGAATGAACCATCAGCTTTGCAAGACTCTGGATATGCAGAGAATAATTAGACACACTGACTGCCCTCCAGGAACTTGGCAGTCAGTGGGAGACAAAACAATGAAATAAGTGAAATTCTGGCAATAGGAATGGGGTGCTTTGGGGTCCACTAAGAGTAGTGGTCATTTCTGTCTGGCAGGGCAAAAAGGAAACCCACCGAAGCTGGTTCTCTGTGATGAATTATGTTTTGCCAAATTAAAAACAAAGATATTAAAATATCTGAGATGATATTTCAGAGAGTGGATATGAGAAAAAAGACACAGAACTGTTATGAGGACAGCATGCCCCGGACTGATGTGGAAAGAATGCAGGGCTCCAGGGGAAGGAAATTGAAAAGTAAGGAAAGCAGCATTTGAGAAGCATTTATTATGTGCCAGGCCCTAGGTACTTTGTATTATTAACTCTCCTGCAAGAAGTTATGAGGTAGTAATGAGGAACACGGAAGACCGTTATCAGGTATAAATGAGGAGGTGCTAAGGGGGTCAGCCCATTTGGCAAAGGGCCTCGAAGATCTTTCCGTCAGGGTTATATGAAGATGTTATGCAGAAGAATGACATAGTATGATTTTTTTTAGTTTATTTTTTAAATTTATTTTTGGAGAGAGAGAGCATGTGTGAGCTGGGGAGGGACAGAGAGAGAGGGGACAGAGGACCTGAAACCGGCTTCTCGCTGACAGAAGTGAGCCCAATGTGAAGCCTAAACCCATCTAAACAGGAGATCATGACCTGAGCCAAAGTCGGACGCTCAACTGAGTGAGTCCCCCAGGCGCCCCTAGCTTTTTAGTTTGTAACAACCTTAGCAAGACATATACTGCTTTCTCCTTACATTAGTGATTGAGTTTACCATTTTCCTTCCACAAACTGAGTCACCAGTACCTCCTATCTAGAAACATAGCTCACTGTCATTTCATTTATTATTTTTTTACACATCAAAGATCTCTTTGTCAACATTCTGCCTATTTCCCTGTGTTCCGGACCTGTTTTGCAGGAACACCTTCTAAATTTTTTTTTTAAATATTTTACTTATTTTTGAGAGCAGGAGAGACAAAGCATGAGCAGGGGAGGGGCAGAGAGAGAGGGAGAAACAGAATTCTAAGCAGGCTCCAAGCTCTGAGCCGTCAGCACAGCACAGAGCCTGACACGGGGCCTGAACTCACAGACTGTGAGATCATGACCCGAGCCGAAGTCGGACACTTAACTGACTGAGCCACCCAGGTGCCCCCGCAGGGACACCCTCTAAATAGTTATTTTAACATTTCACTTTTTAAGCATCCTCTCACTTATATGCTCTTTTTTTCTGAGCTCCCCCCATTTTATCCGGGACCTGTTGTTACTTGGGTCTCAAATTGAACGAGTCCAAATGCTATTTCTTTTCAATTATATTCATTCATCACTACAGGAATCTGACTCAAAGCCTCCGTATTCCACAATATTCTTTACAGTGCAACATTGATCCTACTTTTCTTTTGTTCTTTTGTTTCTGCCTCCAAACATCACACCGTGTCATCTATTACAGAACTTGCTACAACTTCTCATCACAGGTCTGCTTACTGTGTCTGTGAACTCATGGATTATTATCCTTCTTAATAAATTTCTCTGCCTTACTGTTTCCTTCGCTTCTTTCTTTTTCTTTCAGCTCCAAGCTGAAGATCTGCTTATCCTTCCTCACAAGGCATCCGTCTTTTTTGTGCATTTTTTCTGTTTACTTCCTAACTTATTATCTAACTCTCGGGAACAAACCGACTCTAATGGATTCACTACTGCTCTTCGCTCCCTTGTAGGTGGCCGCTAAGAGCATGTGAGATCAAATTTTTCCATGCAACGATCAGATGAATAGACAAAAAGATATGAAACATCTGGGCTTAGGGGGTAAGCTTTTGGTAGCACACGCATTAGAGAAATGGAAATGAATTCCTTTGGTTATTGATACCACGAAATGGAGCTCAGATAGGACTGTAAACAATGGAGGGCTTAAAATCAAGCAGCATGTGGGGGAACGATCTGGGTTTAGATTAGCAGACCTGCTAGAGTTTAAGGTCAAACCCAGCTTTGTTTAACGTGTTCATAAATAATCTGGAAGACTTTGATTTAAAAAACCCTTTAATTACATGTTTAGGTGAATTCAAGCTGGGAGGTGTTACACACGCTATGAGGAAAAGAACTAGAAGAGGTAGATAGAATGATAAATGCCCTTTCCCCATTCATCGGGAAAAGAATAAAATGAGAGCTTAGTGTGAGAACAGTTTCAAGTTATTAAAAGAAAAAAAAAACATGTAAAGGAAGAACAATGTTGAAAGAGGCCACAAAAAGCAATCTGTAACATTGTATAGAGGCAACGATGGTCCTTAGTATATAAAGTTCTCTTAAAATGACTCTGATTTCTATCAAGGGTGCATATAATTTGTTGACCTAAATGCTGGTATGATACAGAAGCATTAAAATCATTTGCATAAAGTCACGCCTTTTGTACTTAATATATTTGTTTATTTAAAAAATTAACATCTAGAAAAATCGATTTTGGGGGAGTGAACAGTGGTGTGGAGTTTAACACATGTATAGATTCGTGTAACCACTACCACGCTCCGGTGACAGAAGTTTCATCATCCCCCCAATATTTCCTTTTGCGACCTTCTTCCCGCCCCAAACCTCCAGCAACTGCTTACTGTCTGTGTTACTATACTTTTGCCTTTTTGAAGGTGTCGTGTAAATGGGATTATACACAACTTTTGCTGTTGTTCTTTGAGGTGGATTTTTTTTATTGTGGTCAACAACACATTAGGTAAAACTTACCATCTTAACCATTTTCAAGGTATACACTATAGTAGTATTAACTATCGGCACACTGCTACACAAGAGATCTCTGGAACTTTTTCATCGTGCAAAACTGAAACTCCATGTCTACTGAACGACTCCCCTTTCCTCCTCCCCAAAGCCCCTGGGAACTACCATTCAACTTTCCAAGAGTTTGACTATTTTAGATTCCCCATGTAAGTGGCATAATGTGATATTTGTCCTTCTGTGACTGGCTTCTTTCACTTACTACAATGTCCTCAAGGTTCATCCACATTGTAGCTTTCCTTAGTTTTTTAAGGCTGAATAATAGTCCACTGTATGTCTATGCTACATTTTCTTTATTCAGTTATCCGTCGGTAGACATTTAGATTGCTTCTAGTTCTTGGCTATTGTGAATAATGCTGCAATGAACGTGGGTGTGAAAATATTTCTTCAAGATCTTATTTTAATTCTTTTGTATATATTTCCAGAAGTGAGACTGCTCTATTATATGGTAATTCCAGTTTTTAACTTTTTGATCAACCTCTATACTGTTTTCTGTAATATTTGCACCATCTTCTATTGCCACAAACAGTGCACAAGGGTTCCTATTTCTGCACATTCTCAGCAACAATTGCTATTTTCTGTTAAATGTATATTCTGTTAAATGTATATTCTGTTAAATGTATATATTTCCTATATATATATATATGCATACAAATATATATGACCTAATGAGCTTATTTTAATGAGCATAAAGTGGTCTCTCATTGTGCTTTTATTTTACTTTTCCCTAATTTTTACTGATATTGAGCATCTTTTCATATACTTTTAGTCATTTGTGTATCTTCTTTGGAGAAATGTCTCCTCTAAGTGCTTTTAAAATAGGTTATTAGTTTTTTGTTCTTGTTCAGTTGCAAGAGCTCTTTATATATTCTGGATATTAACACTTTATCAGAAATATGGTTGGCAAACATTTTCTCCCATTCCATAGGTTGCCTTTTCATGATCTTCATTGTTTCCTTCGCTGTGCACAAGTTTTTAGCTTTGAGGTAGCATCATTTGTCTATTTTTGCTGTTGTTGCCATGCATGCTTTTGGTGTCATAACCAAGAAATCATTGTCAAATCCAATGTTATGAACTTCCCCCTATGTTTCCTTCTAGTTGTTTTATGGTTTTAGGTCTTACGTTCTAGGTCTTTAATCCATTTTGAATTAATTTTTGTAGATGGCATAAGGTAAAGGTTCTTCTTGTCCTGCTTCCCCTTCCTCCCTCTCTTTCCCTCTCCTTCTCCTTCCTCTTTATTCTTCTTTTTTGGCATGTAGCTATCCAAGTTTTCCCAACACCATTTGTTGAAAACACTGTCCTTTTCCCATTGTGCAGATTGGCACCTTTGTATGTGGTCTATGGGGTTGATTAAGTCCTCTGTTTCCTTACTGATCTTCTGTCTGGTGACTTACCCTTAACTGAAAGTGGGTATTGAAATCGCCTACTGTTATTGTGTTACTATCTATTTCGCCCTTCAAGTCTGTCAATGTTTTGTTTCATGTATTTGGCTACTCTGCTGTTAACTGTACAAATATTTATAATTGTTCTATCTCCTTGGTGAATTGACTCTTTCACATACTTTTTGAATGTATATTATATAATATCCCTCTTTGTTTCTTGTAATAGTTGACTTGAAGCCTATTATGTCTGATATAAGTCTGATATGGCAACCTCTTCTACCTTTCGGTTACCATTTGCATGGAATATCTTTTTCTATCTTTTGAGTTTCAGCCTGTATCTGTCCTCATATCTGAAGTGTCTCTTGTAGGCAGCATGTAATTGGATTCTACATATATTTTTTTAATGTCTATTTATTTTTGAGAGAGCGAGAGACAGAGCATGAGCGGGGTAAGGGCAGAAAGGGAGACACAGAATCCAAAGCAGGCTCCAGGCTCTGAGCTGTCAACACAGAAGCCGATGCAGGGCTTGAACCCTTGAACCATGAGATCATGACATGAGCTAAAGTCGGACGCTTAACCGACTGAATCACCCAGGCGTCCCATTGGATTTTATATTTTTATACATGTAGCTACTCTATGTCTTTTGATTGGGGAGTTTAATCCATTTACATTTAAAGTAACTTTTGATAAGGAAAGATTTAATATTACCATTTTGTTTATTGTTTTCTGAATGCCTCTCAGTTCTTTTCACCCTGTTTTCCTCTCTTGCCGCCTTCCTTTGTGTTTTGTTGATTTTTTGTGTGTGTGTGACATGTTTTGATACCTTTCTCATTTTATTTTGTGCATCTTCTGTAGGTATTTTCTTTGTTGTGACCACGATATTACATAGAGTATCTTATATTTATAATAACCTATTTTAAGTTGACAACAGCTTAGCTTCAATCACATATAAAAATGACTCCTTTATATCTGCCCCTGCCAATTTTCTGTTATTAATGTCACAACGTACATCTTTTTGTTGGGGTCCATTAACAAGTTTTTAGTTATAGTTACTTTTTATGCTTTTCTCTTTTAAATTCTATACCTGAATTGAAATTGACTTACACATCATTATCATACTAATACAGGATTCCGTATTTGTCTATTTATTTACCTTTCCCAGAGAGTTTATATTTTCATATGCTTTCCTGTTGCTGTCTAGGATCCTTCAGTTTCCACTTGAAAAAGTCCCTTTAGCAATTCTCATAAGGCAAGTTGAGTGGCGATGAACTCCCTCAATTTCTTTTTAAAAAGAAATTCTTTCAGAGCAGTTGAGGAGATGATACAGAGACTTCCCACATAACCCCTACCACACCCCGATATCGGTATCCCTCACTAGAATGGCATATTTGTTACCAAGAATGAACTTACACCGACACACCATAATCACGCCAACTCTACACTTTACCTCAGGGCTCACTCTTGGTACTGTACATTATATGGGTTTGGACAAATGTATAATGATGTATTCATAATTATAATACCACAGAGTATTTTCACTGCCCTAAAAATTCTCTATGCTCTCTTCATCCTTCCTCTCTAGCAACCACTGATATTTTTTATTGTCTCCATAGTTTTGCCTTTTCCATACTGTGATATAGTTGGAATCATACAATACGTAGCCTATTCAGATTGGCCTCTTTCGCTTGGTAATGTGCAGTTAAGAGTCCGTCTCTTTTGTCTGGGCTGCCGACTGCATCCAGACTGAGAGTCTGGGTGGAGTAGGCTTACTACCTCTTACCTGGAACCAGAAGCCTTATAATTTATATTTGCCCTATAAATTACAGTCTTTATTAGAAAAATTTCAAATTAAAGTGTCATTGTTGCTACCTGTAAGATCATTTGCATGCTTACTTTTCTCTTCCTTCCTTACCTACTTAACATCATTTATCTAAATCGCCAACCCAGATACAGACAGCAGAGGAGGAAAACACCCAGAATCAAAGAGTGAAGGGGAAGATAAGGACACCTAGCATCTTTAAAAGGCTGGGAAAGGCAAGCAATGTAAGTCACGAAGTGTATTTTATAGTTAGAGCAACTCCAAGATTTAAAAATTCTATTTTCATAGTTGCCTGGGTGGTTTAGTCAGTTAAGCGTCTGACTTGGTTTCAGGCTCAGGTCATGATCTCCCAGTTTGTGCACAGGCCTCTGCACTGACAGCATGGACCCTACTCGGGATTCTCTGTCTCCCTCTCTCTCCGCCCCTCCTCCGCTCATGCTCTATCCCCCCCACCCCCAATAAACAAACAAACGAAAGGTTGGTAGGCCACCTCGCCACTTAAACATTCAGTCAACAATATTTCTTGAGCACTTACTATGTGTCAGATGCTGCTTTAGGCTCTAGAGATACAGCCATGTAAGTATAGTGAGAGAGCTAGATAAAACGCAAGTAAACAAAATGTGAAGAAAGACAGGTTTACAGAAAGCTTATGAGATTGGAAGTGACAGGGTGAGTGGATGGGTGTTTACAGGGCAAGACTGAGCTCTGAGGTCTCATTGTAAAGGTTCATGTATGGGCGGAGACCAAAATTTTGTTGTTGTTGTTGTTGTTGTTGTTGTATGTATTTTATTTTTATTTTTTAATACAATTTATTGTTAAATTGGCTTCCATACAACACCCAGTGCTCATCCCAACACGTGCCCACCTCAGTGCCCATCACCCACTCTCCCCTCTCTCCTACCCCCCATCCACAAAAGTAAAAGAAGCCATGAGGAGACCTGTGGGTGGAGCACTCCAGGCAGAAGGAACTGCATGTGTAGTAGTCCAATGGTTCGAGATTGGTCTTAGAAGTAGGTAGAGGCAGTTTTCAAAGGGTTTAGGGGCTCAGGTAATGAATTCAGACTTTTATTACAAAAGTAATAGGAGCTCATTTGGAGGTTTTTTAAAAATTTTTTAAAAGTGTATTTATTCATTTTGACAGAGAGAGAAAAACAGAGCACATGAGCTGGGTAGGAACAGAGAGAGAGAATTCCAACCAGGCTCTGTGCTGCCAGCGCAGAGCCCAATGCGGGTCTCGAACTCACAAACCTCGAGATCATGAACTGAGCCATATGCTCAACCGACCGAGCCGCCCAGGCACCCCTGGAGTTTATTTGCAAAGTTGCATTGAGGAAAATTTCCAACATATACAAAAATAGAGAGGATAATATAAAGAACCTTCATGTAGCCATCAACCAGCTTTAACAATGACCCCCACACATGGCCCATCATTTCATTCACACCTGCAATCACACCTGTCTGAAATACTATGAAACAAAATCAAGATACCATTTCATTCTTACGTGTTCCAGCACGTATTCTTAAAAGGTAAGGATTCTTTTTACTATCACAACTAAAAATCACGATTTCCTTCATATAAACAAATATCCAGTCAGTATTCCGGATTCCCAATCGCGTCATAGTAATGTTTTAGTGTTAGTTCAAATCAGAATTCCAAAAAGATCCATATATTGAAATAGCCTGACAGCTCTTTGAGTCCTTGTAATCTATACATGCTGTCTTTGTTTTCTCCTTGTAATCTGTTCATTGAAGAAGCTGGGATGTCTGCCCTCTAGCACTTTCTATACTTCAGATTTTGCTGATTGTGTCCTCGGTGGTGGTGTTTAACACATTCCTCTTCATTCTCCAGAGTTCCTGAAAATCGGTAGTTAGAGGCTTCACATGTAGGTTTGATTTTTTATTTTTTTATTTTTTGGAGAGGAATATTCCATCAGTAGATATATAATGTCTGGTCTTCCGTCTTGTGATGTTACCAGCCGTTGCTGAAGTGCATTCATTCATTATGGCATGCAAAAATGTTCTATTTAATTCTATTATGCCTTCCTTGTTTATTAGCTGGAAATTTTCCTGTATGGAAATACTTCCTCTCAGTTACGTTAAGGGGCTGAAACGTGCCTGCCTCCCAAATTCATACGCTGAAATCTTAAAACCCAGTATCTCAAAATGTGACTCTGTTTGGATTGAGGGTCCCTAAAGAGGTAATTAAGTTAAAAGGAGGCGGTGAAGGTGGATGCTAATCCAATCTGACTGGCGTCCTTATCAGAAGAGAAAATCTGGACACGCAGGGATTTGGTACACAGAGAAAACGCCAGGTGAGGACACAGTGAGAAGGGGGTAATTTGGAAGCCAAGGAAAGAGGCCTTGAAGACATGACACTTTGATCTTGGGCTTCCCGCCTCCAGAACGGCGTATTTGTTGCAAAGAATGAACTTATATCGACACACCATAATCATGCCAGATAATAGATCCCATTGTGCCTGGGGTAAGGGGTAAGGGATACCAGCTGTCTTGAGTAGACACCTCTCTTCTAACATTGGCCAACAATCAACAGAAACTCTTTATCAACCCAAAAAACCCACGTCTTTCCTCATTCTTTTCTTTACAGGACTTCTAAAATTTGTAATTTTTTTTCCTCTTGGCTCATGAATTTGCTCTCTGTGGTGAAATATGTTCTCCATTCAGTCTACTTAAACTCTTGATGGAGGGTTTAGCAGTGACCATTTTGTTTTCAGTCCGTCGAATTTTTAAATTTAAAATTTAAATGAAGTATAACCGTATACTTTCGGAAAAACATCTTTTGTGCTTTAATTACATGTCCTTCAACACCTCCTACATTATAATTAAAGTCACTTAAGTCAGCCTTCTTAGGCACCAACTGCTTTGATTACTTGGTAGCATGCTTCCTTTATGGTAGAGTATCTTCCTAAATGGCTGATGGCCTTCTTGGCCAAGTCATACTTTTACATAGAAAATCCCTCAGGAAGTGAGCACTGAGTTTTGTTGGCCAATGTTAGAAGAGAGGTGTCCACTCAGGACAGCTGGTACCCCTTACCCCAGGCACAATGGGATCTATTATCTGTACTCCAGGCCCACTAGGGAAACAAGCCTTTTTTCACAGCTTTTAAGTCCTCACTTTGTACACCATGATGTTCTGAACTTGCAGTCTGTGCTCCAGAAGTCAGAGCCTCAGCGGTATCTGGGTGTTCCTTCAGGCTTCGACAACAGTAGACAGTTGTTTGCGTGGCCTTGGAAGCAAAAAGGAACGGAGTCAGGAATTTGAGTTCAAAATCCCCTTAATTTGAGTTTTAAGCCTGTAACTCTTAGACCATTGCCCCCAGAGCACAAGAACAACATTTTGGCACATTAAATATACATACTATGCTATAATATAAAGTTATATGACATAGGATTATTGGTATAGCTGTTAAGTATACATAATTAATTGAGGTGTATGATTAGTTGGAGTCACAATGAGAGCAAATTATATTTTGAAATAAATGGAATCTTAAATACGTTTTTTGTTTGTTTCAAGTGCCATGAAATACCACAGAAATTTTAAATGTCCCATTAGGGGTTAAAGGGTATGATTATAATTCAGGTTGGAGTTTGTAGTTTAAAGTTACCCCACGAGAGAACTTGTGTGCTGGTTCCCTGAATACTTTCTACTTAAATTTAGCTAACACCATCACTAAGCTAAAATGGAAGGTGGAAATTTAACTGATCAGACGGTTAGAGTCCAACAGACATTTAGACACTCTGGAAAAAGAGCAGAGACGCTGAGTTACTCATCCTGAACTCTGCTAATTAAAAAAGTTTTAATCACCCTGGTTCAATTAATGTCTCTAAATAAATTATAAGCTAACAAAACGCTTGTCAGGCCAAACTCTGACCCAAGCTTGCCTCGGTTTGATGCAAACACTGGCCTTGGGCCAAGGACACTTCGTGCTCTCATGCTGAAATCCGAGCTGGGCTCCGGGAAGACCAGAGAAGCCTAAACGAACATCTGGGCCCTTCGAACTGCTTACTACTTTCAGTTTTTAGAACAGTCTCTGGATTTCTACATAAAAACAAAATACACCGCACGCTTTTCCTTAGAAGAGGCAAGAAAATCTTGATTGTCGTGCCGATTTGGTTTCAATTAGTACTGATGCTTCTCTCGTTTTAACAAATTATCTTTTGCCTCCGCAGTTTTTCCACTTCCGTGATCTCTCCTCTGTTTTCGTTTCAGTTTTCCTTTCTGCATTTTGATTGTTCATCAAATTATTAGGAGGCATTTGGTTAGTCGCAATTAATGACAAATCTCTGAATAGGAAAATCCATCTGTCACAGTGGTCGTTGGTGTGCTTGGATAAGGAGCGATTTAAGATAATTAACGGATTCTCTATCTAGAACTTGAGCTTGGCCGTCTACCACCGATAGTCAGCCTGTGGCCTGCAGATGTGCTTAGTTTGGCCAACTCGGCGTTCTTTTAAAAAACCGAATATGAATGGGGGCGCCTGGCTGGCTCAGTCGGTTGAGCGTCCGACTTTGGCTCAGGTCATGATCTCTCGGTTCGTGGGTTCGAGCCCCGCGTCGGGCTCTGTGCTGACAGCTCAGAGCCTAGAGCCTGCTTCGGATTCTGTGTCTTTCTCTCTTTCTGCCCCTCCCCTGCTCGTGCTCTCTCTCTGTCTCTGTCTCTCAATAATAAAAACGTTAAAAATTTTTTGAAAAAAAAATAGAAAATTGGCAGCAGATAAATGAGTATGAAGCATCTCATAAATTCATGGGTTCTCCTTTTGCCAAATACACAGGAGTTTTCATGAAGGAAAATAAGAGTGAATAATTAAAAATGACTTTTATAGGGAAAGCAGCAACTATGTATGCATTGGGAGGAATGGTAATGTTACCAAATCTCAAAACAGTTTTCTTTCCTAGCTCTCCCAAAGGTGACAGGTGACATCATATTTTTCATTTTCTAGACATTCGTGTAGT
The DNA here is from genome assembly GCA_030068075.1 of Paguma larvata. Classification (NCBI taxonomy): domain Eukaryota; kingdom Metazoa; phylum Chordata; class Mammalia; order Carnivora; family Viverridae; genus Paguma; species Paguma larvata. The sequence goes on along the minus strand of CM057828.1, from coordinate 117,643,747 downwards.
AGAAAAACATTCTACTCATGAAGATTTTTTTTAAAGCAAAATTCTCTCTCAACTTTGTAATAAACGTTGCTTAATAGAGTTGAATTGTTATCTTTAATCCAATTACCCTAAATAAAATTATTGATTTGTTAGGTGCTAATGAGGTGAACTAAGCTACCATTAAATCTAAATTAGGCAATGTCTTTGCACTGTTAAAACACACAGTTTGCTAATTACCATTCTTCTGAAAATCCTGGACAATGTTCTTGAACATTGGTTGAGACTTCTTTTTTTAACTTAGCAAAGTGGGCAACATTTTTCTAAGTGGTGTCCCCCTCTTTTTTTAAAGAAAGTTTTGCCCTCTGATTTTTTTAAAAGTTGTGCATAAAGTCATACAATATAGAAAAGTAGAAAAAGCAAAACATCCATAACTTCACCCGCGTAGAAGGGACTTTTAATCAACTATAACACAATATGAAAGGTGACAAAATCATAATATAAATACAACATAAGATAAAATATTTATAAAATTAAAAAAATAAAAAGTAAATTTCTTCTTTCTCAATTCAATCTGATAGTTGGCTTTTTCTTTCTTTCTTTTTTTGGAAAAAGCTTTTCCAGTGATTAACATACCTTTAAATAATATCTTTAGGACTTTGATTCCTTTTTTTTTCCTCTCAATTTAGGTATAACTTGCATTCAGTAAGTTGCACACAAATCCTAAGCCGGCTCAAACTTCTCTGTATGTCTATACCCCTGTCACTGCTAACTACTACCCAGATCAAGCTACGGAACATTTCAGCTCCGAGGAGGCTCCCACCATCTTACCCTTTCCCAGGCAGTGTTCTCCCAAAGATAATCACTTTTCTCCTTTAGTAACATCAATGAGTTTTACAAGTGTTTGAATGTTACGTAAACAGAATCATACAGCGTATACTTCCCCCTCCTTTTTTAAACTCAAGTGTAATTAACATACAGTGTTACAGCAGTTTCAGGGGTACAATATAATGATCCAACAATTACACAAGTCTCCGTGCCCACCAATTAGGTCTACTCTTCATCTCCTTTATCTATCCACTTATCGCTCCATCCGCCTCCCCTCTGGCAACTGTTCTCTGTGTTTAACAGTCTGGTTTTTTGTTTGTCTCTTTTTTTCCTTGTTTGTTTTGTTTCTTAAATTCCACATATGAATGAAATCATACGGCATTTGTCTTTCTCTGACTGACTTATTTCGCTTAGCATTATATCCTCTAGGCCTATCCATGTTGTTGCAAATGGCAAGGTCTCATTCTTTTTTATGGGTCTATCTACTTATCTATGCGCATATGTGTGTATGTGTGTGTATATATATTTATGCACACACACACCCATATATGCACCATACCTCCTTATCCATTGGTCTATCAGTAGACACTGGGGTTGCTTCCGTATCTCGGCTATTGTAAATAACGCTGCAGTGAACACAGAGGCGCATCTACCTTTTCAAATTAGTGTTTTTCGCTTCTCTGGGTACATACCCAGCAGTGGGATTACTGGATCATATAGCAATTCTATTTTTTTTTTAATTTTTAAAAATGTTTTTATTTATTTTTGAGAGAGAGACAGAGCGAGTGGGAGAGGGGCAGAGAGAGAGGGAGACACAGAATCTGAAGCAGGCTCCAGGCTCCGAGCGGTCAGCACAAAATCACAAGCGAAATCACAAGCAGTGAGCCGAAGTCGGATGCTCAACCGACTGAGCCACCCAGACGTCTCCTATTTTTAACTTTTTGAGGAAACTCCATACTGTCTTCCACAGTAGCTGCACCAATTTGCCTTTCTACCAACAGCGTACAACGGTTCCTTCTTTGCCACATCCTTGCCAACAGTGGTTACGTCCTGTATTTTTCTATTTTAGCCATTGGGATAGGCGTGATGTTTTGCATAGTGAAGGAAGCCATCAACAAAACAAAAAGGCAACCTACTAGATGGGAGAAGATATTTGCAAATGATATATCTGATAAGGGGTTAATATCTAAAATAGATAAAGAGCATACACAACACTAAAATAACCCAAGTAATTTCAATTTATGATGGGCAGAGGATGTGAATAGACATTTTTCCAAATAAGACATACAGATGTTCAACAGACACATGAAAAGATGTTCAACACCATTAATCATCAGGGAAATGCAAATTAAAGCCACAATGAGGTATCGCTTCATATACGCTCTTCAGTAAGATTTCTTTCATTGAACATAATGTTTGTGAGATTCATCCATGTTTTGGGTGCATCAGTGGTTTATTTTTCATTGCTAAATTGTATGATTTATTGATACATGATTATACCACAATTTATTTGTTTTGTTGTTGGTGAGCATAGGCATGGTTTCTATTTTTTTGCCTATCATGAATAATACGGTTCTTCTTGAACATGTCTCTTTATGGACACAAGCAGTCATATGTCTTCGGCATATAACAAGGAGTTCAATTAACCAATTGTTTTTGTCCTTATAAGAAGACTTTATCTGCCCCCAAATCATAGAAATATTCTCTTATGTTTTCTTGTAGAAAGCTTGTTTTGTCACTTTTCATTTCACATTTGGTTTTAAGATCTATCTTGAATTAATTTTTGTGTACAATATGAAGCAGAAGTCAAGATTCTTTTTTTTCCAAGTATATATCTACTTGACCTAGCATCACTCATTGAAAAAACTATCCCTTCCTCCACTGAATTGTAGTAGAGAAGTCTGTTATTTTGAAATCATCTAGTCAGTTTTCATAAATAATTTGCTAGAATTTTGCTTGGGATCGAATTGAATTTGTAGATCATTTTGGGCAGAATGGATATCTTAATAACCTGTGAACACAGTATCACTCCATTTAAAAAATATCTGTAATTTCTCTCAGCAATAATTTGCACTTTCAGTATAAAAATTGTGTGGTTCTGTTGTTAGATATGTTCCTTGCTTCCCGATGGTTTTTGGTGCTATCACATATGGTGATATGTGACAATTTTTATTTGCTACTTTTTTCTAGTACATAGAAGTAAATTTGATTTTTTTTTATCTGACACTGTATCCCGTGACTTTGCTAAATTCTAATAATTTGTTTGTAGATTCTTTTGGACTTTCTCTGTACATATCATGTCACCTACAAATGAAATTCACCTCATGTATAATAAAAAACAGAAAAGAAATAAATGAAATGGAAACGATGATGAAGAAGAAGAAAAAGAAGAAGGAGGAGGAGGAGGAGAGGAGGGGGAGGATAAGAAGAAGAAAAAGAAGAAGAAAGGGAAGAAGAAGAAAAACGGGAAGAAGAAGAAGAAGAAGAAGAAGAAGAAGAAGAAGAAGAGGAAGAAGAAGAAGAAGAAGAAGGAGAAGAAGAAGAAGGTGGTGGTGGAGGAGGTGGAGGAGGAGGAGGAGGAGGAGGAGGAGGAGGCGGCGGCGGCGGCGGCCGAGGAGAAGAGATCGATGAAATCAGGAGCAAGTTCATTGAAAACATAAAACAAAATTGATAAATCTTTAACCAGACCCATCAAGAAGGAAAGAGTGAGGACTCAAACAAATAAAGTCAGAAATGAAGGAGAGATAACAACAAACACCAGAGAAACACAAAGGATTATAAGGTAATATTATAAAAAATTCTATGCTAACAAACTGAACAACATAGAAGAAATGAATACATTCCTAGAAACATATAATCTTTTAAAACTGATGAGAAAGAAATAGAAAATCTGAACAGACCAATTACTAGATGCGACACTGAATCAGTGGTCAAAAAACTGCCAACAAACAAAAGTCCGGAACCAGAAGGATTCACTGGTGATTTCTACCAAACTTGAAAGAATACATACCTATTCTTCTTGAACCTTTACAAAAAAGTAGAAGAGAAAGGAAAACTGCCAAATTCATTCTATGAGGCCTGTATTATCCTGATACCAAAATAAGATAAAGACAGCACAAACAAAACAAACAAACAAAACAAAACTACAGGCCACTATCTCTGATGAACATAGGTGCAAAATTCCTCAACCAAATATTAGCAAACTGAATTCAACAACACATTAAAAAATCATTCATCATGATCAAGCAGGATTTACTCTACAGACGCAAGAGTGGTTCAATATTTACCAATCAATCAACATGATATATCACATTAACAGGACAAAGGATAAAAACCATGTGATCGTCTCAAGGGATGCAGAAAAGCCTTGACAAAACACAACATCCATTCATGACATAAACTCTCAACAAAGTGGGTTTAGAGGGAAAATACTTCAGCATAATAAAGGTCATTCGTGAAAAACCCACAGCTAACATCATACTCAATGGTGAAAAAATGAGAGCTCTTCCTCTAAGATCAGGAACAAGACAAAGATATGCACCCTCACTACTTCTATTCAACATAGTACTGGAAGTCCTTGCTGCAGCAGTCAGACAAGAAAAAAAAGGCATCCAAATTGATAAGTAAGAAGCAAAACTGTCACTATTTACAGATGACAAGACACCATATATATAAAACCCTAAAGACTCTGCCAAAAAACTATTAGAACTGATAAATGAATTCAGTAAAAGTTTTAGGATATGAAATTAATATACAGAAATCTATTACACTTCTATACATGAATAACAAAGTAGCAGAGAGAAGTTAAGCAAACAAACCCATTTACGATTGCAGCAAAGAAATGACATACCTAGGAAAAAACTTAACCAAGGAGAAGACCTGAAAATTATAAAATACTGATGAAACAAATTGAGGACGACACAAAAGAATGGAAAGATACTCCGTACTCGTGGATTGGAAGAATTCATATAATTAAAGTGTCCATATTCTCCAAAGCAATCTACAGATTCAATGCAATCCCTATCAAAACACCAACAGCATTCTTCATGGAACTATAAAAAGAATAATAAATTTGTAGGGAATCACAAAAGATCCCAAATAGTCAAAGCAATTTTGAGAAAGAACAAAGCTGGTGGTATCACAATCCCAGATTACAAAACACAGTACAAAGTTGTAGTAATCAAAACAATATGGTACTGGCACAAAAACAGACACATAAATCGTGTAACAGAACAGAGAGCACAGAAATAAACCCATGCTTAGATGGTCAATTAATCTATGACAAAGGAGGCAAGAATACACAATAAGGAAAAGACAGTCTCTTCAACAAATGATGTTGGGAACACTGGACAGCTACACACAAAAGAATGAAACTGGACCACTCTCTTTCACCATACAGAAAAATAAACTCAAAATGGATAAATGAGCTAAATATGAGACCTGAAATTATAAAACTCCTAGAAGAAAACATGGGCAGTAATCTCTTTGACATTGGCTGTTGTAACATTTTTCTAGATAGGTCTCTTCCGGGCAAGAGAAACAAAAGCAAAAATAAATTATTGGGATTACACCAAAATAAAAAGCTTTTGCACATCAAAGGAAACCATCAACCAAATGAAATGGCAACCTACTGAATGGGAAAAGATTTGCAAATGATATGTCCGATATGGAGCTAATATGCAAAATATAAAGAACTTACACAACTCAACACCGACAAACAAACAATCCAATAGAAAAATGGGCAGGGCACCTAAAGAGATATGTTTCCAAAAAAGACATACAGATAACCAACATAGTACTCAACGTCACTAATTATCAAGGAAATGCAAATCAAAACCACAAGAAGATATCACCTTCTACCTGTCAGTTGGCTAAAATAAAAAAGACAAGAAAAACAAGTGTTGGCAAGGATGTCGAGAAAACGGAACCCTTGTGCTCTGTTAGTGGGAATGCAAACTGGTGCAGCCACTATGAAAAACAGTATGGGGTTTCCTCAGAAAATTAAAAATAGAATTACCACACAATCCAATAATCCCACTTCTGGGTATTTACCCAAAGAATACAAAAACACTAATTTAATATGCACCCCTATATTTATTGCAGCATTCTTTACAATAGCCAAGATATGGAAGCAACCCAAGTGTCAAAGATGTGGTACATATGTGCGTGTGCGCACTTACACACACACACACACACACACACACACACACACACACAGGGGAATTCTACTCAGCCATAAAAAGAATTAAATCTTGTCATTTACGACGACATGGATGGACCAAGAGGGTATCATGGTAAGTGAAATAAGTCAATCAGAGAAAGACAAATACCGTATCATTTCAATCATATGTGTAACATAAAAAACAATACAAACAAACCCCAAACCAGACTCTTAAATACAGAGAACTGGTGATTGTCGGAGGGGAGTTGTGTGGGGAGGATGGGCGAAATAGAAGTTAAGAGGTACAAACTTCCGGTCAAAAGATAAGTAAATCACAGAGATAAGAAGCATAGCATAGATAGTCAATAATAATGCAGTAATGTATGAGGCAGATAGAGTCTACACTTAGCACGGTGAGCACTGAGTAATGTAGAGAATGATTGAGTCACTGTGTTGTACACCTGAAACTAACATAACACTGTATGTTAGTTACGCTTCCATAATTTTTTTAAAGACAGCCTCATGTCAAGAAGTGAAGGGTCTGGAATTTTCCTCTACTCGCAAGGCGACGAGTTAGCTTGCTCCACTGCCGGCCTGCGACCTAGCACGAGACGCGCGGGGCATGATGGGAGCAGCATCTGGTGTGTCAGCACGTTTCCATCAGCACCCGCCCCCCGGTGTGCACGTGTCCCTGGATGAACGCCTGCACACACAGCGGGTCGTATTACAGGAGAGGAACACTAAGCTTCGGGAACTTTCCGTTGTGCTGCAGTAAGTGGCTTCTCATCCCAAAGCAGACAGGGTCTCAGTCCTCGATGATGCTTGCCGCAAATGCAACCCCAACGAGTGCTCAGGGCTTCGCGTTCTCGGCACGCTCAGCAAGATGCGTAGGAAACAGGAGAGCCCCGTAGAAGAGTGTTTTGAACACTACCCACCCTGACTTTGACATCGTCGTGGCTTCTGGCCCAACCAGGGTCTCAACGGACGTGAGCAGGTTGTGTTCGCTGACAGGTTTTACTTTGGGTTTGTATGGGCACCAACACAGAGGCAAGCTGCCCTCTCTCTACCCCAGGTGCCAAAATATGGATAGCTGTTCATCACCAATGGAGGGCTTGACTTGGATGTCTTTCTGAGGCAGAGCGGCTTTGCCCTTTTGTCCCTTCTCTTCTCCCTTGTGATGGTCTGGGATTATTTCAACCTCTTTGCCTTTTTTTGAGGTCCCTCCCCATTCTAGGAGCCCCAACAGGCTAAAAACCGTCTTTAGAGGGCAGCTGTAAGGCGTCTGTCCTGCCAAAGCAGGATGCTCTGGAAAGAGGGGAGAGCAGGGCAAGGGGCCGGGACCTTACTGTCTCAGCCATTCTGAATAGCTCATCCATTAATTCGGTGGGTTAGCGGCCAGCTCTCTCCCACTCTCTTCATTTGTCGGGGAGTCACGGGCCGGAGTTGTCTTGGGAAAGGTTGCGTTGGGCTAATGTTTTACTCTGCCCTTTCTTCAAGTTTCCTATCCTGCTGCTTCCTCATTCAGGATTTCCTCAAACTTCCTGCTCTTGTTTTCTGTTATGTTTTTCATTTCTTAAAAAAATAACAATAATAAAGTATTCCTGCTATTTCAGTGGGACCTTGGGAGACAGGAGAAGTAAACAGGAACACTCACTTCTCTGTCTTGAACTGGCAGCCTGGAAGTTTTCAAGGACTCGGCATCAGAAAAAGAGTACCGTGAAACGGATTTCTCCTCCCCCATCCTTCCCCTTCCCGCTCTCCCCCCTGGACTTCCAGACACGCAGCCCACAGGTAAACTCCAGGACATCAGATGCTATTAAAATAATAAAACAGAGCAACCATTTTCATGATGTTTGTTCTCTTCGTCTTTCCTTGATTCACAAAACTTTTGCTGAGTGGCCCCTCAGTGTTTGGCATCGCTGTAGACACTCGGAATACAAAAAACAAAAACAAAAAAAACCCACTTTAGTTCCCTAGCTTCCTAAGTCTAAGGACCAGGAAGAGAAAGGCAGGCGAACAAACAATGGTCAGTGGGGTAAGTATAAGATTCTTCTTTGCGAAGAGTGAACTTGGGGTAGGTAGAGAGCAACTCTGCCCACGAGGGAGGGATTTTGCCAAAGGCGGGGGGTGACATGGAATGAAGGCTTCCCCATGGAGATCACGTGCCAGCTTGGCCTCAAAACTCAACAGGACTGTCCCAGACAGACAAAAGGAAGACACTTCATGGCATACAGAGCATATAGCATATTGGGAAAATGTAGCGTATTTCCAGAGCTCAAACGTTTACAGGGAAATGGAGGTGGGCAGGAAGGTCTCTGTGAGTCACGCCAAAGAGTCAGGTGTAACATGAAGATTATTTTAGCTCACACAGAGGCTTTTTCAAAAACAGTTTTGAGTTTCTTATGTGTGTTAGAAACATGAACCAACACATCGAAGCCATGATTTTACAAATATTAGTGCTTAGGGTAAGGCTAGTAGGTAATGCTGTCGGTTTCACCTCAGGCAAGCCAACGTACAAGTGCAGGGACCACTGGACTTAGAGAAAATAGAAAAAAGGACACACCCATAGTATGAAGGAGCTTAATATAAGAAAGGGGAAATAGAAGTAGTAAAAAAAATAATTAAAAGTAGTCATCTCTCTACTCCTGAATTCATTTTCCCACTTATGACGTCTTTGTTGGGGTTTGATGCATTTGGGGCTGACCGAGGAAAGAGAGACGACCACAAGAAACAGTACACAACTAGCTTTATTGGGCTGGTGCTTACGGTTGCACGTGGAGAAGCCTGTCACAGAAGGAGTCTGCCCAGAGGCCACAGTGCTGGGGAGCCACCACCCAGAAGGAAAGGAGGGCAGGGGAACTCCCAGAGGAGAGGGAGGCAAGAAAGCGGCTTATGTGTCTAGATGTGACTCAGCGGCGAGGCAGGCAGCCTCTGCGTCAGAGAGCTGTGAAGACCGGCCACAGTAGCCTGTGGCCTTACCCCCACGAGGCCCTATCTGACCACTGACGGCAGATGTGGGGTAAGGTTTCATGGAGTGGGCAAAGCGGATGGGACCTAAATGGCTTACGATTGGCTCATCTGGGCTACTTTTTAGGTGAGGAGATGTGTAAAGATTTGAATTTGGCACCGGTGGGCTTCTGAGCTAACGAGTCTCCGCCCTGGAGTAAAGAAATCAACAACGGAGCCAGTACGCAGAGGCCAGCGTTGGCTCGTTTACACGACGGTATTGGTTCCGTTGCGTCCTGAATCGTGTAGTTTGTGAACCTGATGCACACCAATGCATTGAAGTGAACGAAATCACATTACAATAAGACAGGGCTCCCCTTTGAAGTTGTATTTAGTTTCATTTAGTATAATTCAAACTAAACCCAAACAATTTAATTCTATTTGATTTCAAAACAATTTGCATTTAGTTTAAAGTCAGGAGCCCATGTGGCAGTTAAGGGCCTAGATTGGAGTCAGAAAGGCCTGAATGCAACGTCGAGCTTTACCACCCACCTAACTCCCATGCGCTTCAGCGTCCTGGTATGTAAATCAGGGATCCTAGCCTCTACGTCCTGATGCGTTTAGGATTAAACAAGGTAACACGAGTGGAACAGGCTGTCAGACTCTTCTGGCTCGATAGATGTCAACCGAGGGGACTAGAGAGAGGACATCAGAGTCCCAGTGTGAGAGGCAAGACACCTCCACCCCCACCAAGTGCAGAATTTACAGTGGGGACACAGGACTTAGTTGTCAAGGATTAAACTCCCTCCCCCACTTAGAGAATAAGAGCTAAAGTGTGGAAGGGAGTTTTGTGGGGAGACTTTTTTCGGGGGAGAGTGGCTGTACAGCCTCGATCCCCCCTCCCCCTCTTTGCATGCAGGGGTACAGGTGTTACTTTCCAATGCCGGGTTGAGGGGGGCGGGTTTCGGTGGAAACAGGCGGAGAGCAGTGAGCTGCCTCCTGCAGTCGTGAGACAAGGACGCTTGTGTCAGACCTTTGCCTAAAGTCGCCCGAGGTTTCACTCAGCTGTGGAGCCCAGAAAGAGAAGGGCTGCCTGGCTTGTCACTTTGATGGCAGAGCCAGGACAGGGCTGCTGGGTTTGGACCGGCCTGCGCTCCCCAGAGGTTGGCGGGGCCAGGCATGCTGAAGGATCCAGCACTTTGCTGGCGGAGCCAGGATAGGTAGACCAGATGGTGGGAGCCTGCAGGGCAGAGCCGAGTCCTAGACAGTAGCGCTGTCGAAAAGAGAAGAGACACCAGGTCCCAAAAGACCTAACCAAAGAGCCCAGGAAAGCATCACCATGATACAAAGAGTCCATTTGGGTTGTTCGCCTGGCCAAACCCCGAGGTCCCAGAGCTGAAAGCCATCATGATTAGTAAGGACTGTCCTTCCCTCTTTCTTCCTTCAGCCAACCATGGGTCTCCAACAGAGCGAAGCCACAGCCATTTGTTGGGAGAAGGGATAGAGGCGTAGATAAGGTGGAGGGCAAAAAGCAGTCTCTTACTTGGCTTGCAAAATTAATCCGCAGAAAAAAGTTTTATAAAAGGGGGCTCCTGGGTGGAGCCCAGTTGGTTGAGCATTCTACTTTGGCTCAGGTCATGATCTCGTGGTTTGCAAGTTTGAGCCCCACATCAGGCTCTGTGCTGACAGCTTGGAGCCTGGAGCATGCTTTGGATTCTGTGTGTGTGTCTCTCTCTCTGGGCTCTCTCCCTCACTCATGCTCTCTTTCTCTCTCAAAAATAAATAAACATTAAAAAATTAAAATGAAATTAATTCGTGGACAGTATGGTTTAAATCTGTGCTGCCCACTACGGCAGCCACATTTCTGGCTAGTGAGTACTTCCAATGTGGCTAGTCTGAACTGAGATGTACTAGAACCACAAGCGACATGCTGGATTTCAAAGGAGAATGTACTAATAACTGTACATTGATTACATGTTGAAGCTGGAATCAACTAGATATGTTTTTACCTTTTAAAAATGCGGCTACTAGAAAATTTTAAATTACATACGTGGCTGCCATTATATTTCTATGGGACTGTGCTTTGTTAGCCCTAACTGAACGTTTTCCTCTTAGTTATAAAATGACTCTGAGATTTTCAAACAAGTCTCATCCCAAGCTTTCTGACTCCCTCGAAATACGGCATTCTCAGCAAGACAAAGCCTCTCGGCAGCGTGACAAACGTGGGCTCATCGGATGACTAACAGAAAGGAAAATGCCATCACAAATTCCAGCAACACCTGTGTTTTCTCTGAGTCTCTGCCCCCAAATGCTACCAAAGTCTCGTCTTACGTGGCTCAAAAGACAATACCACCGCACGAGGCAGGATTAAGTGAAATGAAAGTAGCAGGTAGTAACTTGTAGATGAGAAACTGAATGAGCCATTGATTAATATATTGTAGCAAGCTTTCCAATGTTTGTGCTTGTTTAAATATCTGATTCTAAAAGTTTACAAAAAGCCACTATTCCTTCATGGCTAGCCACACTTTCATTCATCCCATATATGAAGGCTTCAGAGTTCATTGCCGATTGGGGTATTCCATAGTGGAGGTAAGTCTTTCTCCATCTTTGTGGTTCTTTCCCATTGGATGCCCATGCCTGTTGGTCACAAGGGAGGCTGCCCAGGAAGTGTCCATCTAAGGATGGAACCTGGTGGAAAAGATGAAAATCCCTGTCACTGTGAAGCTTACTGAAGTTCCACCAAACAAGATGCCACAGGCGGCCTCAGAGTAGCCTTGCTTCAGGGTGATGTTAATGTCTCAGGAAGTGGTAAGGATTCTGGTCCTGGCAAGGGGTAGCGGCCCAACACAGGACAACCGTGATGGACAAGTGAGCTCTCCCGCGGGTGGTGGGGGATTTTTCAGCTTGCATGTATTGGGCTCACCCTTCTGCCCAATTCTTTTCCCTTGCCTTGCCCTCCACGGATGTTAACCCCTAATAAATATCCCGGACTCCCAATTCAGGCTCAGTGTCTGCTCTTGGAGTACCCAACCTCCGACATCTGCCGGAACCTGAGATAGCATCTCACCCCGTACCCATTCCCATATCCCATCATCCTCCAGCGCTGGTCTTTGGGGCAGAAAGGGGACGCCATGCTGGTAAGTGCCCCAGCAGCCCTTCCAACGCCCCAGCACACGTACAAGGAGCAGGATGAGGTATCTGTTGAGCTGGTGGCATGTCCCTGAGCATGGGACACCCCCAATCTGGAAGCACTTCTGAGATGCTGGCTATGCTACTGGGGACAAAGGCCTCCACGTGTTCAAAATGGAGCTTTCACGTGATTGGCATTTCCTTCCCTGGCCCCCGGTCACCTGCCATGACAGGTCCTGTGTGTTCCTGAGGGAGCAGCCTCTCCCTCAGGGAAAGCCTACGAGCTCCATCTCTAACTCCTCCTCCCCTGTCCCAACCCGTGCCAGCATCCTTGAAGGCCCCGCACACCTCCCGATAGCTGCAGCCCCACCCCCAGCAGTGTGTTTGCCCTGGGTCACCCCCTCCTTCTTCCGCTGTTTCCCTGTGAGGCTTGGACTTCACCGTGTTCTCTGAAGCTTCCTTAAGACAGCAAAGCCTAATGAACGCGTTTGGGTGAAAGCCAAGGAAATGTTTCAAGTTCTGACACAGCTTCGAGAGTAGCGGTAAGAGGACGTCCAGACCCTCGAGCATCACCGTGCCCACTACTCTCTCCACTCCCGGGGGTCCTCTGATTAACAGCTGCCTTTTCATTAGCACACTGAAACCACACATATTTATTTTAAACTATAGAACTCGGCCACGAAAGAACTGGATAAATGGCATTATTTCCTGTCCAACCAGGTCCCTTGCCCGTGGATATTTATTTCCTTACTGGGAAAGTCAGGGGACTCACCTGTCTTGCAACAACAAAAAAGGAGATTCACTCAATTACACCTGGGGGGGGGGCGAAGGAGGGGGAAGAACAAGGCAGAGGGGAGGAGCTACAGCTAGAACCTACTCGCTAGAATCCAGGGAGCCTCCTTGCGTCTGGAAGCCGGGCGAGGAACTGAGAACACAGGCTGCTGGTGAGGGCCTTGCTGTGTGCGAAATGCAAACATCTTCGTTGTTTTTCTGCGCTGGCTAATTAAGATAATTCTGTTTGAAGTTACAGCTCCTGGCTCGAGTCTAAGAGGCCCCGCTCTTATTTCTTGAATCCGTGCCCACACTTGGGAGGTTTTCTGCATGGCCTGTCCGGCTGCGTGACTCTGGGCAATGTTTTCAGCGGCTGTCAGGCGTGTGCAGCAGGGAGAGAGGCAACTGCGTGCGCCCAGAAACTTCACGAAATGGCAGCATCTCACGGATCACGGGCGATAGGATTTTTCCAAAGACTCTGAATTTAAAGCTTTCTCTGGACAACCTGGGGACTTCCTGTGTAGACGTGGTTCAGGGGTCGCCTACCAGGGAGCTGCAGGTTGATGAGGTCAGAGTCCCGATGAATTCTCTGGTTTGCACTGATCTTCACGGTGGGCTTAGGGGTTACGTCAGCAAGGCTGGTCAGACCGCAGCCCTGCTCAAAGCCAAAGCTGCACAGGCAACCGGAAGAAGATCTGTCATACCGGAAGGGGATGACTGTTACTTCTTGTCCCCAAAGTTCTTCCAGACTGACGTGATCTCTTCGGTGCCTAGGGTGCAGAATTTAGGGTTTTCGACCAGTACCAATGAGCATCTGAGCAGAGTCTAAGATGCTTCCCAAACTGGGGCAGGCACCAGGGAAAACAATACGGAGGTTCCTCAAAATATTAAAAATAGACCTACCCTATGAGCCAGCAATCCTACTTCTGGGTATATGTATCCTAAGGATATGAAATCACTTTCTCCAAGAAATATCTCCACTCCCATGGTTACTGCAGCGTTATTCACAATAGCCAAGATATGGAAACAACCTAGGTTGTTCATCTGTCAACAGATGAATCAACATGCCACACCCACACCCACACACACACACACACACAAGAATATTATCTAGCATGAGAAAGAATATCTTGCTATTTGTGACAACACGGATGAACCTTGAGGGCAGTATGCTAAGTGAAATAAATCAGATAAAGACAAATATTGCGTGGTATCACTTACATGTGGAACTGAAAGAAAAAGCCAAATTCACAGAAACAGAGAGTAGAAAAGTGGTTGCCAGGGTCTGGGGGTGGAGGGAAGAGAGAGAGGTGAAAAGCATACAAACTTCAGAACTTTTCTTGCCATTCACCTAGCCGGTCTCCAAATAATCCATGGCTATCCTTCCAGGTAACCAGAGGGACTCCCTGTCCCCAGATTCCGCATCTGTAACAGCCACAATAATAGGAATACTGACCTCCTAGGGGGGCTGCTGTGAGCAGCAGATTAGATGACACATGAAGCCTATTTGGAATTGCACCAGGCACAGTTGACTATTGATAGCACTAATCATCCATTTTCAGTTATCCAGTATTTGTAAATGACACTGGTCACAAAGCGAGAGCTATTTAAATCTGGCCCAAAGCGTCATGATCAATATGGGAGAGGTATATGTTAACCAATTGTGCCTAGGTTCTCTAGTTCTAACCCTTTGTTACTAGATAACCAGACAACCACAGAGTTGGACAAGTTTTCACTGTTTATATTTAATTATTTCTTTTTTTAAAGTTTATTTATTTATTTTGAGAGGAGAGAGAGAGCACGAACAGGGGAGGGGCAGAAAGAAAGGGAGAGAATCCCAACAAGGCTTTGCACTGTCAGCATGAAGCCTGATGCGGGGCTTGAAGTCACAAATCGTGAGATCATGACTTGAGCCCAAATCGAGAGTTGGACGCTGAATGGACTGAGCCACAGAGGAGCCCCGATATTTAATGATTTCTATTCCACCTTGTTATACCAAGGATTCGAAACCACATATGTATAATTAAATATAAGCTTTAAAAATTCATATTCAGGCCACTAGCTATGGATTAAATAAGTCATGAGGATGAGAGATACAGCAGGGGGAATATAGCCAATGGGACTGTAACAGTGTCATATGGTGACAGAGGGCGGCTACTACGCGGTGACACAGCGTAACATCTAAACTTGTTGGATCACTACGTTATACTCCCGAAACAAAAGTAACTGTTGTCAACCATACCTCAATGAGAGAAAATTGTTTTGAAGAGTCAATCTTTTTGAGCGCTCTCCAACAATTCCCCACCTACGCTTCTAACTCCACCTTGAATCGTCTTCAAATGAGCATTTGGGGAACAAAACAAAATAAAACAAATTATATCCAGGGAAAATATAGACGGGGGAGATAAAAATCTATATATACACATATTTCCATATGTTTATATACTACGTGTAATTACGTATTTTATATCTTTTGTATGTAATACACAATCTAAATTATATAATTTCTTTAAATCATATATAAAATTGGATGTTACAATAAATAGTACACAGAGGTGGCGGACATAAAAATAAGGCTGGGATGCAAATTTGCTTCTAAATTTCCTGGAAATCAAAGAAGAAAGAAACCTGATTGGCCACCTATCTAGATTGTCCAAAAGAAGAAAGTACACCATTTCTTCAGGAAAACAAACAAATGAACGAGTACATAAAAAGCTTTCCGTGACACTTGGGTATTAATAAAAATGTCTTGCCTGATTTTTCGCAGGTGAGTGCTGAGAACTGCCATAGCTGGGCCGGCTAATGTCCTCATCACACCTAAACAATGTATTCATTGATTCAGTATGAGATTATTATAATGTCCTTCAGTATATTCCAAATGAATAAAGCCAAGCATGGTGAAGGCAATTATGGAAGCTCAAGACAAGGTATTCCAATCTGAGACGTCTCTTTTTGATCTGGCTTTATGTAGGCGAAAACACAGACCAGGAAGAGCAAGGGAGGGATTTCGTGTCTTTCAAACTCTTCCATTTTAGACAGTTCCTCTCAACCATTTTGGCAAAACAGAAACAAAAACACCTCAAAACAAACAAACAAAAACCGCAGAAGATAGCAGCAGACAATTTGAGATTATACTATTTTGGAAAGAGGCCAGACTGGATTATAGTTTACTATTTTGAATTTTGCCTTTTTCTGGGATTTGGCATGAGATAATACACGAGAAGATTGTTGCATCTTTGTAAAACTGCTTTTAAAGACAGTCATAGTTTTCGATATCCTTTTGTTAGATTAACTGGATACCTTATTTCAGGACTCTGCTAGGAAGAAAGTGATAAACTGAGATGCCTTCAGTCATTAGATAATAAGAGTTTGGTGCCAGAAACTCGGAGGTAAATTTTAGATTTAATACCAGTAGCTCTCCTTCAGCTAGGTTTTATAGAATAACTATCTTTCTCTCAACTTACTTTGATCTTATCCTGTTACCACGGCTGGCATGATTCTGTATTGTTTGTGTCATTTATTATGAACTCTCCCAGAATGTTTTTTTGAAAGAAGATGAGGCACAAGTTTAAAATCAAGGGCACAAGAGCATTTTATGATGCAAAGGGGGAGAATTTAAAATGTATTCACCTAATGTATTAATCAGCGTTGTTTTAATCCGGAAGTTAATGCAGAGCCTGACATAACTGTGGCTTACGGCACTTACCCTAGACATCAAGAAGTCTAGAGAAATGCAGTCCAGGGCTGATATGGTGCTTAATGATATAATCGAGGATTCAGGCTCTTTCCATCCTTCAGGTCCACCTTCCATTATGTGTGGCTTTCATCCTCACGGTCAAAGGCAGCGCTGCACCTGTCACCCTCAACATACCATGTAAGTATACCAGACAGGAAGAAGAGGGAAAGGACAAAAGGACAAAAGTATCAACACCAGCTGAGTCTGTTCCCTTGAAAGGTGTTCTTAGAAGCTCCACCACCACCAGTGCCACCAGCAACCTCTCCTTACGTGTCCTTGCCCGAAACAGAGTCTCATCACCACCCCCAGCTGCAAACAGCTCCAGGAAGGTGACTATTTTAATTGGGAGCATTGCTCCGTAAGCAAACACATGGTTCTGTAAGTAACCAAGGATGGAAGAGTAGATATAAGGCAGCATTTAAAATGGTAAGCCACCACAAATGTTTGTAATAAAAAATTAACAGAAAAAACAGAAAGCTAATCACCTCTTGTGTATGACCTCAGCTGTATAAACCAATAGTCACAACATGAGAAAAATTACCAAAATGTTAAGAGTTAACTGTCAATGGGTGGGGGAATTATCAGTGACATTTTATTCTCTTATACGTCATTTTCTGTATTTTCTTTGTTTTTTTTTTTTTTTAATAAATGGGGGGCACCAGGGTGGTTCAGTCAGTTGAACGTCCAACTCTTGATTTTGCCTTGGGTCATGGTCCCAGGGTCGTGGGATAAGGCCCCATGTTGGGATCCACGCCGAGTGTGGAGCCTGCTTGGGATTCTTTCTCTCTGCCCTCTCTCTTGCTTATGCTCTCTCTAAAACAAAACAAAACAAACAAAACAAAACAGCCTACCAGTTTATAATGAAAAGAATAAACTACTATTCACAGCATCATATTAAACGTGATATAAGAATATCATGAACCATTTTTAGGGACACCAATAGGTTGCATAGTCCTTCTCATCTGGTTATTTTTTTTTTTTGAAATGCCCCCCCCCCTTACAAGCTTAAATATGGTGGATTATAGATTACATTATACGACACAATCAGAAAACTGGCAGGATGACAGCTCTGGCTCGGCTGAAAGAACACGCAACCAGCAGGCAGAGATAAAATTCCATTGGTGCACAGCAGGGTCTGTGTGATCTTGGGTAATATAATTAACTTCTTTGAGACCCATGGCCTCATCTATAAAATGAGGGCTTGAACTATGTGACCTCTAAAACTCCTTTGTGACCTCAGCATTCCGCTTACTTTAGCTCCATGTCAACTTCTCTCAGAGCTCATTTTTATGGCCTTCTGAAGCATTTATCTTGGTTGTTTACTCTCACACTGAAACCGTGTCATCTCATGAGTGACCCTGGCCTGTGTCTCCTATTTTTTTGCTTAATGAGTATTTCTCTCTTATTTTGTGATTTAGTTTCCTCCTTCAGACCTGGAAATGTGAACAATACTCAAGAATCAGTCCTGTTCTGGGGTGCCCGGGTGGCTCAGTCAGTTGGGCGCCCAGCTTCGGCTCAGGTCATGATCTCCTGGTTCGTGAGTTTGAGCCTCTCCTGGTTCGTGAGTTTGAGCCCTGCGTCTGACTCTGTGCAGACAGCTTGGAGTCTGGAGCCTGCTTCAGATTCTGTGCCTCCCACTCTCTCTGCCCCTCCCCCCCCTTGCACTCTTGTCTCTTTCTTTCAAAAATGAATAAACGTTAAAAAAAAAAAAAAGGAATCAGCCTTGTTCTTATCTAGTTCTGCTTTGTAGTTCCCGCGTTGATAACTTTTGTATGGAGGAGTCACAAATCTGCGCCCTTGGCCCTGACGTCTCTAGGCTTCAGATACACATTTCCACCTGTGTGAGAGCCATTTGTCATTCGGATGAATGCTGTTTAAAGCCAAACTCATCCCTTTCCCTAGTCAGCATGCTTTCCTACCCCTTGATTTCTTTGTTATTTCTCTGATTGGTATCGTTATTTTCTTAGTTTCTTAGGCTTGAACCTTAAAGGATATCTTTGATTCCTTCCTCCAGCTTACCCCTCATAAAACCAAGGAGAAATGTTTTTGGTTCCAGTTCAAGATGGCGACGTAAGAAGACCCTGAAATCGCCTCCTGCTATGGACACGCCAAATCTACAGCGACATAGGGAACGATTTCTTCAAAAAAAACAAAAAACCAAAAAAAACCCCTAAAAACTAGCCTGGGGAATCTTACACATCAGGCAAATGAGAAAAAATCCATCAAAATGGGTAGGAGAGGCTGAGCTAACAATCTTGCCATAAACCTCAGCCCTGGCATGGCCACCCACAATCAGGAAGGAACTCAAAACCCAGAGCTTCTCCCTGAGGAGTGAAGAGTTTGAACCCCACATCGGGACCCCCAACTTTTAAGACCCGCACCTGAGAGATGAGTCCCCAGACTATCGGGCTCTGAAAACCAATGGGGCGCATGTCCACAAAACCCACGTGACTATAATGAACTGAGAAACAGCTCTTAACTAAGGGCTTGCGCACTCAGACTCACCTGTCCCAGGCCCCAGCACAGAGGCGGCCAATTGAGAGGCACCCAGACTTCATGGAAAAGAGGGTTATTTGCTTATCTGAAAGCACTGGCCTGGGGGGCAGGTATCTACACTGACACACAGCGGGGGCCTGGATGAGGCTGGCAGCACCATGTCTGCGTTCTCCTTCTGCTTCCCTCTAGCCAGCAGGTGTCATACATGCCTCTGCCCCAGTTTACCCCACTGGCATCTCCTGGAAAGAAACCTGTACTCTCCTCCAGTGTCATGATTTATTTTGTGGCTGCTGACAGGAGACACTTCTAGACCACTGGGCTCTGGTAGCCAGTGGGGCCAACACTGTGGGTCCCAAAGAACTGTAACCCACGCAGAAAGAGTTCTTAACTGGCCAACACTCCCAGGACACAGCAAGAGGCAACAGTCTGGGGAGCCCAGTCTCTTCTGTGAAAAAGGGCTATTAGCTTGTCTTCATAGCTGTGGCCTGAGAAGCAGGCTCCTTATTAAACGTATATCTAACCCTTTCCAGAGACCCTTTCCAGAGACCTCAGAGGGCAAGTGCTATCTTCCTGCTCTCCCTCCGCCATGCTCCAGAGTACCAGTATCTCCTGGAATGGAAATCTTACACACGTCTAGCTCTCTAGTTTTTGTAGCTGCTTCCCGGGGGATGCCCCCCTTGATAATCTGGCTCTGGTAGCCAGGAGGACTTGTGTTTCTAGGTCTCACAGGATTCTAACAATCAGAGAGACAGTCACAGACAGCAGACTAAAACGCACCCTCAGTCTTTCTGCGAAAGGGGACTGTTTTCTGGTCCTGCAGCTTCGGCCTCAGGGGCAGACTTCTAGTTTGGCTCACATCCAGGAGCCTGGAGAGGTTCGCTCTGGGGCTGGGACCCGGGGAACTCCACCTTTGTGTTCTCCCTCTACTTCACTCCAGGTCACCAATAGAGCCCAGAAAGGAGCTCGTACACTCATCTAGGCCCCCAATTCTTGTGACTACTGCTCTCACGACACCTCTAGACCACCTGACTCTGGTGGCCAGTAGGACGTATGCTTGAGTTCCCACAGTATTGTATATATTTGCATATTTTAAAAGCCGCTGCCTGAGAATCTGGCTTCTAATAAGCTTGAATCTAGGTGTTGATTGAAATCATTGCCTCTGTGACACAAACAGGCCTAGGCACACCCTCGACCAGTTGCTGGGAGCCACTATAAATAAAACTTGCTGTTCATGAAGTTCTGAGACACAACCAAGAGCTACAGCAAGGTTGAATGAAAAGTTCATCTCCTATACAAGGCAATGCTTTCAAGACGGGGAGAGGTGGCCATTTTATCTAATGCATAGAAACAAACACATAGAGTCGAGGAAAATGAAGCGACAAAGGAATATGTTTCAAATGAAAGAACAAGATAAAACTTCAGAAAAAAGTCCTTAATGAAATACAGATAAGTGACTTACTTGATAAAGCGTTCAAAATAAGGTCATAATAATGTTCATCAAATTCCAAAGAGTGGATAAACTGAGAATTTCAACAAAGGGATAGAAAATATAAGTATCAAATAGAAATGACAGAGCTGAAGAATATAACTGCACATATATATATATGTGTGTGTATATATATATTGGAGGAGTTCAATATCAGACTAGAGGAAGCAGAAGAAAGGAATAGATCAAAGACAGGGCAGTGGAACTCACCCCATGAGAGCAGCAAAAAGAAAAAAGAACGAAGAAAAGTGAATACCTTAAGGGACTTATGGGACATCAAACAGACCAACATGTTCATCCCAGGGGTCCTAGAAGGGAAAGGGGGACTAAAAAATTAATTTGAGGAAATAATGGCTTAAAACTCCACTAAGGTGGAAAAGAAAACATATGTCCAGATCCAGAAAGCCTAGAGGGTGCCAAATAAGAAGAACCCAAGGAGACCTATACCAAGACACATTATAATTAAAGTGTCAAAAGTTAAAGACAAGCAGCGAATCTTAAAAGCAAGAAAAGAAAAAGAATGTACAAGGGAACCCTCAAAAGATTATCAGTGGATTTTTCAGCAGAAACTTTGCAGGCCAGAAGGGAGTGGCACTATATAATCGAAGTGCTGAAACAAAAAACAATTTCCAACTAAGAACACTCTACCTGGCAAAGTTGTCATTCAGAACTGAAGAACAGACAGAGTTTTCCAGACAAGCAAAAGCTAATAGAGTTCATCACCACTAGACCAGGCTTTCAGTAAGTATTAAAGGGACTTCTTTAAGCAGAAAAGAAAGGGCACTAATTAGTAGCAGAAAAACATATGAAAATATAACCCTCACTGATAAAGGCAAATACAGAGTAAAATTCAAAACCAATGCTGCAAATGTGGTAAACTAATCATTTATAAAGCTAGTATGAAGGTTAAAGAGAAAAGTAGTAAAAATAACTATAACTACAATAATTCATTAAGGGATACCCAAGATAAAAAAATAATGTAAAATGTGACATCAAAAACACATGGTGGGGAAACAGCAAAATGTAGAGTTTTAGAATGTGTTCAAACTTAAGCTGTTAGCAGCTTAAAATAGACTATTATAAATCGTTATATGTAAGCCTCATGGTAACCACAAAGCAACAAGTAGATAGATAAAAGATAAAGGAATATAGATGTACCACTAAAGAAAGTCATCAAACCACAAAGGAAGAGAGCAAGAGAAGGAGAAAAGAACAGAGAAGAACAAAACAATCCGAAAACAATTTAACAAAATGGCAATAAGTACATACCTATGAATAATTACTTGAAATGTAAATGAACTAAATTCTCTAATCAAAAGATGTAGAGTGGCTAAATGAATAAAAAGCAAGACCCATCCATCTGCTGCCTACAAGAGACTCACTGCAAATGGAAACCAAAAGAAAGCTGGGGTATCTATAGTTACATCAGACAAAATAGATTTTTAAAATAAAGACTCTAATAAAAGACAAAGAAGGGCTATTACATAATAATAAAAGGGTCAATCTAATAAGGACATAACATTTGTGAAAATTTATGTACCCAACCTAGAAGCAGCCAAATATATAAAGAAAATGTTAACAGACCTAAAGGAAGAAATAGACAGCTATATGATAATAGTAGGAGACTTTAAAGCAAGGTACACCCCACTGAAATCAATGCATGAATCATACGGACCGAAAATTAATAAGAAACATCAGCCTTCAATGACATGTTAGACAAGATAGACTAACAGATATAGACAAACATTTCACTCAAAAGCAACAGAATACAATTCTTCTCAAGTGCACAGGGGCTATTCTATCGGACAGAGCATATGTTGGGCCACAATACAAGTCTCAATAAATTTAAGAAGACTGAAATTGTATCAGGCATCTTTTCTGACCACAATGGCATGAAACCAGAAATGAAGAAAACTGGAAAATTCACAAATATGTGCCAATTAAACAATGTGCTACTATACAACCAATAGGCAAAAGAGAAATCAAAAAATACTTTTGAGACAAATAAAAATGGAAATACAACATACCACAATTGGGGGGGGATGTAGCAACACAGTGATAAATGCCTACATCAAGAAACAAGAAGAATCTCAAATAAACAACCTAACTTCATAACTCAAGGAACTAGAAAAAGAACATATAAAGCCCAAAGTTGGTATAAGGAAAAGAAAGCAAAGATCAGAGCAGAAATATGAAATAGAGACAATAGATAATAGGAAAGATCAATGAATCTAAGAGCTGGTTCTTTGAAAAGATAAATAAACTGATGAACTTTTAGCTAGACTCACCGAGAAAAAAAGAGGAGTCAAATAAATAAAATCAGAAATAAAAGAGGAGACATTACAACTCATACCATAGGAATACAAATGATTATAAGACACTACAATGAAAAATTAAGTGGCAACAAATTGGAGAACCTATGGAGAAATTCCTAGAAACATACAACTGATCAAGACTAAATCGCAAAGAAATAGAAAATTGGAATGGATCGATTACTAGCAAGGAGACTGAATCAGCTATCAACAAATGAAAGTCCAAGACCAAATGGCTTCACTGGTGAATTTTATCAAACATTCAAGGGAGATTTAATACCAATTCTTTTCAAACTCTTCCAAAAAACAGAAGAGGAGGGAATACTCCCAACCTCGTTTTATGAGACCAGCATTACTCTGATACAAAAACCAGAGAAGGACACCACAAGATAATAAAATTTATCCTTGATGAACAGAGATGCAAAAATGTTCAACAAATATTTACAAAATTCAACAATACATTAAAAGGATCATACACCATGATCAAGTGGGATTATTCCAGAAAAGCAAAGATGGTTCAACATTTGCAAATCAATCAACGGGATGCACGACAGTAACAAAATGACTGATTAAAAAAATTACACAATTGCCTCAATAGGTGCAGAAAAAGGATTTGACAAAATTCGCCATCCATTTATGATAAAACTCTCAATAAAGTGAGTATAGAGGGAACATACCTCCACGTAAAAAAGGCTATACAAGACAAACCTGCTGCTAAGATCATACTCGACAGTGAAAAGTTGAAAGTTTTTCCTTTAAGATCAGGAACAAGAGAAGGATGCCCACTCTTGCCACCTTTATTCAACATAGTACTGGAAGTCCTAACCAGGGGAATTAGGCCACATAAAGAAACAAAAGCCATTCGAATTGGTAAGTAAGGAGTAAAACTGTCACTATTTGCAGAAGACATAATATTATGTATAGGTGACCCTAAAGACTCAACCTAAAAACCATTAGAGCTAATAAACAAATTCTGTAAAGTTGCAGGATACAAAATCAATATACGAAAATCAGTTGCATTTCTATGCACTAATCCATAGACTAAAAAGAAAGAAAAATTAACAATCCCACACTGCAACCACATCAAAAGGAATAAAATGGCTAAGAATAAATTTAACCAAGGAGGTGAAAGACCTGCACACTAAAAACTGTATGACATTAATGAAAGAAATCAAGGACACAAGTCAATAGAGATTTCGTGTTCATGGACCAGAAGAATTAATATTGTTAAAACATCCATATGACCCAAAGCAGTCCAGAGATTCAAAACAACCCTATCAAAATTCCAATGGCATTTTTCACAGAACTGGAATAAACAATCCTAAAATTTGTATGAAATTGCAAGAGCCCAAATAGCCAAAGCAAACTTGAGAAAAAAAGAACAAAGTTGGAGAACATCATGTTCTCTGATTTCAAACTACATCACAAAGCTATAGTAATCAAAGCAGTATAGTATTGCCATAAAAACAGACACATAAATCAATGGAACAGAACAGAGAACCCAGAAACAAACCAAGACATATAGGGTCAATTAATTTAGAACAAAGGAGCCAAGAATATACAGTGGGAAAAAGACAGTCTCTTTAATAACTGGTGTTGGGAAAACTGAATAGCTACATGCAAAAGAATGAAATGGGACCACTATCTTACCACCACACACAAAAGTTAAAATGGATTAAAGACTTGGACATAAGACCTGAAACCATTAAACTCCTAGAAGAAAAATAGGTGGTTAGTTCCTTGACGTTGGTCTTGATGATAGTTTTTGGATCTGATGCCAAAAACAAAGTCAACTACAGAAAAAATAACAAAGTGGGACCACATCCTACTAAAAAGCTTCTGCACAGCAAAGGAAATCATCAACAAAAAAAACCCCACAAAAAGTGCTGAATATATTTGATAAGGGGTTAATATCCAAAATAAGAAAGGAACTCATTCAACTCAATACAAAAAAAAAATCTGATTAAAAAATGGGCAGAGATTCTGAATAGACATTTTTTCAAAGAAGACATACAGATGGCCAACAAACACATGAAAAGATGTTCAACATCACTCATTAGGAAAATGCAAATGAAAAGCACGGTAAGATATTCTCTGGCACCTGTTAGAATGGCTATTATCCAAAAGACATGAAATAAGTGTTGGCGAGGATGTGGAGAAAAGGGAGCCCTTATGTAATTTTGGTGGGAATGTAAATTGGTAGAGCCACTATGGAAAACAGTATGAAGTTTCCTCAAAAAATTAGAAATAGAACCACCATATAAGCCAGCAATTCCACTTCTGAGTATTGATATAAGGAAAATGACAACATTAACTCAAAAAGGTATCTGTATTCCCATATTCATTGCAGCACTATTTACAATAATCAAGACATGGAAACAACCTAATTGTCCATCAGTAAACAAAAGGATGAAGAAAATGTCTCACACACACACACACACACACACACACACACACACACACACACACACACACAGAGGAATACTACTCAGCCATAAAAAAGAATGAAATCTTGCCATTTGCAACAACATGGATGGACCCCGAGGGCATTATCTAAGTGAAATAAGTCACAGGAAGACCAATACCATATTATCTCACTTATATGTGGAATTAAAAAATAGCAACAACAGAAAACCAAGCTCAAAGACAGAACAGATTGGTAGTTGCCAGAGGTGGGGCAAAGGGAGGGCCAAATGGGTGAAAGGGGTCAACAGATAGAAACTTGCAGTTATAAAACAAATAACTTAAGCCACAGGGCTGTAAGGTGGCTATGGTTACTAACTGTGTTGCATTTTGAAAATCACTAAGACAGCAGATCTTAAAAGTTCTTTCACAAGAAAAAAATATTTTGTAACCATGTATGGTGACGAAAGTTCACCACACTTATGGTCATGACCATTTTGCACTATATACCATATCAAATCCTTATGTTGTACATATGAAAGTAATATAATGTTATATGCCAATTATACCTCAATAAAGAAGTAATATAGTCAAATCTGTTAGTCTTTTATTTACTCCTTTTTGAGTTAACACTTTTATAATAGTCCAAGATTATAAAGTTGCCATCCTAGTTTTCTTTCAGCACCTTCTTATTCTACTTTTTAAGCTCATACCATAGCCCCGACCTGACCTGGAGTTCCTGATATAAACTCTAGGACAGAGCATCGAATTGCTTACTTAACACATCCACTTTGGTTTCTGACAGGCATCCCACTGCTGTGGTCAAATCAGAAATTTTGCATCCCCCTCCACACACACGCCGCCCCCTGTCCCCCGGCCTCAGTAGATAGCACTGCATTTCCCCAGCTGCTCAAACCGAAAACCCACCCCTAACCGAGTAGTCCTCTCTTTCTTCTCACTTCCAAAATCTAATTTATCAGCAAGGCTGGTCAACTCTACCTTCAAACCGCATCCCAAATCCATCCATTGTCCCGGCTGCACGGACACCACCGAAGCCTTAGCCGGCAGCATCTTTTTTTCCTGGACTGCTGTGACAGCCCGGTCACTGAGATCATTGCTTCCGCGCCCTCCACCTCCACACATGTAACCGATGCTCTACATAGCAGCCAAGGAGAGTTTTTAAAACAGAACACCAAGTTACATAACTCCCTTGTTTAAAATTCTACCCCCACTGAAGACACAAGACGGATAGTCCTTACCATAGACTACAGGACTCCACCGTGCCCCGTGCCGCGAATGCCTGTTGGACCCAGTCCTTCCTCTCCGCCTGGCTCCAGTGTTTCCCAGATAGCTGCCTTAGGACTTTTTTCTATTCCCTCTTCCTAGCCTTAACTTCTCTCAAATCTTCAAATGGCTGGCTGCTTCTTTTCATCCGGGTCCCAGCAAAAATGTCACCTTCTCAGGGAGGCTTCCCCCTGAGCCTCTACAGAGTAGCTCGAGTCATTTTCTCCCCCTTTCCTATTTTGTTCCATCACAGCATTTGCCATCACCCGGTATTTTATCTGTGTACTGTCAGAGTATAAACCAAAGGAAAAGATTCCACTAAGCATGGATCCAGTCGGAGAGCTTTGAATACAGGCCACCATGATGGGATTGGCATCCTGGAAGATTCGCTCCAGCTGAAAAGGGAAAGGCAGACCTCGGTGGGCCCGAAACAAAAGCAGGGGGACCCAGGGGGAGGCAAGGAGGCCAGTGGTGAGCTTGCAGCTCTCAAGGTCAAGCCCCGTGCCTTACAGCTGAGCCAGTTCAGGTACTCCCTGTCAAAGTCTAATTTAACCTCTTAGAAAAACGCTCAGAAAGGGCCAAATGCTCAGTCCCTTGAAACTGCGACCGATGGAAAGGCATCAGTAGGGCTAAGAAGACCCGGCGGGAAGGAAGCCCTATATTTCCTCCGTGTGTGTTTTGTTTGGTTTTGGTTTAAGTCTCAAACTTAGAAGGGAAAAAACCTGATAAATATATTCTCTTCTGAATTTCCTGGCTGCCCTTAGCCAGCTCTCAGCAAGAGAGGC
This sequence comes from Paguma larvata, assembly GCA_030068075.1. Taxonomy (NCBI): domain Eukaryota; kingdom Metazoa; phylum Chordata; class Mammalia; order Carnivora; family Viverridae; genus Paguma; species Paguma larvata. The sequence goes on along the minus strand of CM057828.1, from coordinate 117,616,434 downwards.
CAAGTTCTCCTAACCTCTGTGAAGCAGGCCAATAGGCTGACAGCTGGATATCAATATTTACATTCTGTTATCACGTCTGTTGAGGAACCCCAGGCCTAAGTAGCCAAACTGAATTACTCCAGTGTCTGGGTTCTGAAAAAAATACTTCCTCTTTTTGAAAGCACAAGGTTTTCTGTTTGTGTGGTTTTTTTTTAGGCGAATATAATTTTTTTTCCCCTGAAAATACTGTAAAGGTTTCTCACCCCCAAAGTTAACCCTTTCTCTAGCTCAGGAGGCACTCGGGAGAGTTGAAGCGCAAACTGATTGACACGACTTGTTATAAGCCAACATGAAAACAATCTGCCATCTGCAAGACACATCTCCAGCACTTGGGTAAACAGCAAGGAAAACAGACTTGAAGTGACCACTGACATGAGTCAGCTGTCAGCAACAGCAAAGGGAACGCGTTTAAAGGGTCCGGGAGGCCCTCCCGGGCACTGAGATTCTGTTAAGAAGGAACTACCGAGTGAAACTTGAGGAGAGTCGGCCGACCACTCAGTGTAGGGGCGGTGCTCTGGAGATATCCCACCAATCCTGGGAAGGTTCGTGGGAGGCACGTAGATACCCACTTTCACTGGGAAACACAAAAACAAGGACAGCCTCTATAACAAACAGGTCTGCTTGGCTGGACGGTGCGCATGGTATCAAACGTGAGCGGGCTTAAACCGTTTTCCTTTCTTACAGAGTCATACTTTTTCTTTATTTTCTTCTTCTTCTCCCATTTGAATCGTTGTGAGATGCATGGATGCAGTCCGGGACCATCCGGATTTATTTCGAGGGTCCTTATTTTCTGCATAGGTTGACATGGGGTCGATGCCCCCCAGGTACTTCTGCTGAAGGATTTCTTTCTTTTGCAAATAAGGTGAACATCTAGATGTCTGTTGACAACATGTGGAGATGGAAGAAAACGCTCTTTCAGTTTGACCTCTGAATTTGTTTCTTATTTGCCTATGGTGTCATTTCAAGCGTCCTGACCCCATGTTCCTTCTCCCTGAACCCCATGTTCAAGGTTCCCACAACCGCCCACTAAGATCTGAGCGGAACTTGGTCAGAGCCGGATTCGCAGGCTGGCTGGCGGTTTTCCCACACAACAGGCAACAAGTGGGCACGGCCGGCTGTTCGTGGACTCATACGAACACCGAAGCAGAATGAAGGAAAAGGCTCTTCGTTTCTAACTGTAGATTGGGTTGGTTTGTTTGTCTGTTTTTTATCAGCAGCCACGGAGTTTGAACAGTTTGAAGGGAACTTTTGCCACGTTCTGAATTTGAAAGCAATTAACTGCATTCTGCATCTTAAACCTTGTGTGTTGTGGACATTTTGGGGGGTTTACTTTTGTGTTTTGTGTTTTGTTTAATTATAGCTCAGCATTGGAACCCCTCCGCCTGCGGAATTCTCTATCTTGTGACCGTCATAGGGAAAAACATCTCTGAGAAGTGATCCTCGTCTTCCCAGGCTGCTTTGCAGCTGGGGCAGGTGTGCGGCCTGAGCTTGACCGACGGAGCCACCGACAAAAATCAAGTACTAAAAATACAACGCCAAGGCAGCCCATCCAGCAGTGGGGACGGCAGCGGGGGCCTGGCAGTGTTGGCTGAGGGGCGCTGAGGGCACAGAGAGGGTGCTGCATTGCAGGGACACAGTTCTCCGGCAGCCCCGACAACCACGCAGGGTTGCCAGTACCATCTCCACACCTTGAAACAATCATCCAGGGTCAGTTTCTGTGGCTGGCGATAAGCCAGGGGCACGGAGCGCTGCGCACCGGGCAGCGGTCCAGACCTGGCGTCTAGGAAGGACGTCGCGGCACAAACAGGAGGTTCTCAAGGTCCTCCTGCAGCTCAGGTCTCCCCTTCGCCACCAGCATCGCGTTCCTGTCTTCAAAGGCGACTTGACTCTTCTCTCAATTCTCTTCCTGGTGGCGGACCAAATCAGAAACAAAGCCCGTTCAAATGAAATGATATGAAATAAAGACCACCGTTCACAGTTATTTTGATTTCCCACAAGATAATGACAGCAGATTTGCAGGGAGTTTTAAGACATGGGTTCTTTTTTTTTTAAAGTTTTTTTTTTAACATTTATTTATTTTTGAGAGAGAGAGAGAGAGAGAGAAAGATACAGAGCACAACGGGGAAGGGGCAGAGAGAGAGGGAGGCACAGAATCTGAAGCAGGCTCCAGGCTCTGAGCTGTCAGCACAGAGCCCGATGTGGGGCTCGAACTCACAAGCCTCGAGATCATGACCCGAGCTGAAGTCGGCCGCTTAACCGACTGAGCCACCCGGGGAACCCCAGACATGGGTTCTTGATGCACAAACGTGGGGTTCCGTTTCTCCTGACTCTCTGACAATATAACTTTTATACATATAAATTTTTATAAATATAACTTTTAGGGCCAACTCTGCAAGCTCCACCTCTCAATAGCTAATTTTAATTATAATAAAGACTTTTTTAAAGCCATGCTCTATGCACTATATATTGACTGAAAAATGGAACATTCACAACAAAAAGCTGGGAACAAAGGGGTTAGGCCACTGTGGTGGCTCACACACCTAGCAAGTAGGTGAGCCAGGGGTCAACGAGGATTTAATTATGACTCTCTACCGGCCCTAGACCCATAAATGGATTCTCTACTACAGGCACTTGCCTCACGCCTCCTTTTAAGTGTCTTTTGTAACCGGGCAGGTACGGATGCCATCGGTAGGAATTACATCTTCATACTGTCTGTAGGGGTAAACAAGTATTTGCTTTGTTGGGCTGCAAGCTTCCAAGATTCTCTAGATATGACCTTCATTTTCAGGGGTGTTTGACTCTACTATTCAAAATTATTCTTTGAGTGGGAAGTTTATTAAGGGAACAATTTCACCTTCCAGCAAAATCTCCCAAAAAATACGTCTCAGAGTCCCTGGGGTGTTTCCCAGGAGCTTAGCCCCATGTCTGGGTAGCTAATTTGCGACTTCTGTCATTCCTTTTTTTTTCTTTAGTCACACGTTCTACTCCTGCCCTTTTCTGACGTGCAGTGTGGACTCTGCCAGTCCTGGCGTCACCAGTTGAGCCCAGCAACACGAGTGTGTCCTCCCTTTCTGTTTTCTAGATTCTTCGCATATAAAATATTCCATTGAGAATATTTTTAAATCTAGATGGAAAATTCTATTTATAGCCTCTAGATTGAATTAGGTCTGCTATTTATGCCCTATAACTTGTAAGTATTGGGAACTGTTCTCTCAGAAGTGAAGTAAGACCCTTTCTGGCCCAGTGAATAAATTCGATCTACTTTGAAAGGTTTCCCTTTTCTCTCTGAATGTCACTGGATTTCTCTAAGTCAACATACTTGTCCGGAATCTGTTCTGAGTGTGTGTGAATGGGTATCCTTTGGTTCACAAAGGTGAGCAGAACGGACACTTTCATGGTCACAGACTTCGTGTTTTCCCATCAGATGTAACGAGTTCTTTAGGTAGCAAGCTGTTCATTCTTAGCCAGATTATACCAAATATTTTTTCCTAATATGTTCATTTTGAGCATTTTGACTTTTTTTTTCTTTTTTTAGGACTCATGCCAATTTAAAATAATTATTTGCATGAATCACTGCCTGGTGTTTGATACAACAATTTCTCACTATCTCCACATCTACCATCCAAATGGAGCCACTGACTTCTCTCACCTGGACGACATCGACAGCTCCTCACCAGGCTCCCTGCTTCCCCTCCTGCCCCTTAAAGTTCATTCTCCACCAGTCAGAAGAAGCCTGCTGGGAAAAAAGTGTGGTCATGACACTCTTCCTCAAAAACCTTATGTAGAGGCTTCCCTCCTCTCACCTTCCTCTCACCAAGCTTACAAGACCCTAAATGATCTATCAATTGACTGACTCGTTGAGTCCCTGGCTGCCTTCCTCACCTCAGTTGACCTCCTTGGCCTCAACTACTTTGCTCTCTCCCCGCCCCTCATTCTGGCCACCAGCCTCCTGACGACTGCCCCGGCCCACCACACACGCTCCTACCTAGGACTCTTGGCACTCTCTGTCCCCTCTACTTGAGATCTCTTTCCCTAGATACTACCAAGTCTCAACCCCTCGCTTCCTTTAAGTCTCTACTTATGTTCTGATGTCCCTCTTTCTGACTTTGTCCACCTTTCAACTGTTTCCAAGCCCAGGTGTGAGGGAGAGGTAAGGGTGTGTTACCTGGCCCCCCTCAAACTCTAAGAGTATCTTATAGTTTATGTTGCTATTGTAAATGGAAGTTTTTTTAAAGATACGCTTCCTGATTGTATAGGAACGTAACTGGTTTTGATATTTTGATCTCGTACTTCGGGAGGTTGGTGAGCACTCGTATTGTCTCTAGTAGTTAATCTGTAGATTCTCTCCAAATGCCTCTGCTTTTATCACGTCCTCTGACGCCAGTTTCATTTTTTCTTTTCAAATCCTTCTATCGTTTAGTACTCTTGTTGTCTTACTGTCCTCCTGTCTTAGGACCTCTCCGACCACATCGAACAGAAGCACCGAGAGTTTGCATCCTTGTCTTATTCCTAACTTTAAAGGGCATGCTTGGAAAAATTTCCATTAAACGTGATGTTTGCCCCAGGTTTCTGCTAGAGATCCTTTATCAGAATAGAGAGGTTCCCTTTCATTGTATTTTTCTGAGAAAGACTTCCTAGTCACAAATGCACACTGAAGAATAGTGAAGAAGTCTTGTCCTCCCAGATATTGATATATTACAAAGTTACAACAAAGAATGTGGTACTAGCACTGGGAGACACAGGACAATGGCAGACTAACAGTCTAGAAACAGATGCAAATGTATTTAAGAAGTTGGATGATTTATTCCAGTTCACTTTGTCTCCTTTGGTTGTATTTTCCTTTTACTCTGTTAAAATTTCATCTTGACTATTGTTATGACTTCTCTACCCAGTCCCACGTCTTCTTACGGCCAACTGAAGAAGCGATTTTCTTTTGAAATCTGCAACGTCTTTTCAGAGGTTCCTTTGACTCTTCCAAATGCTGTTCATCGTTTCCTTTTTATTTCTTTTTCTGGAAAAAAGGTTCAAAGCTCGACTCTGCTGCTTAGTAGGTAAGGATATGTGGTGTCTGTCTTTCTAAGCGTCAGTTTCCTCATCTGTAAAAAGGACGAGCGGAACGCTTACATCACCAGGTTCTTGGAAGGAATAAACGCGCTGCTGGTTCTGACATGCCTGGCATAGTATCTCACCCTGGGCAGCACTCCGTACAATTTTGCTTTAATAAATATATCGGGGTTTATTTTTCTTTATTCCTGCTCAATCAAGGCAAGTCCTAGTTAAACCTGGATAAGGTGTGTGCATTGTCCTTCTCCCGTGTGTGATGGCTGAATTCTCCTTCCAGATCTGCAGTGAGAAGGTAGGCTGGGGAGCACAGCATCCTGCCCAATTTCCAAGCCTAGCAGGCTTTCGCACAGTGCACTCCTAATATATTGAATTGACACCTTCTGCCATGGTGCTTGGTTCACTTATCTTCTAGAACCAAAGTTGTACATAAAAAGTTAAAACCCATTCACTGTTACAAAGTTATTCTATCCCATCCTATAGCATTTTATTCATAGAGAAGAGATTCCTAAAATATCATATCCATGAAAGCGTAGGCTTATACCTGAGTATCAGCTCATGATGATGGTGATAATGCTGGACAATGCTTAAAGTGGGGGAAAGGGGTAGAGAGAGAGAGAGAGAGAGAGAGAGAGAGGAGAATCTTAAGCAGGCTTCACACTCAGCACCGAGTCCTGCATGGGGCTCATACCCACAACCCTGGGATCGAAATCAAGAGTCAACGCTCAACCAACCTGAGCCACTCAGGCACTTGAGGATTGCATTGCAAATGCATTAAAGTCCCTAACTAACTCACAGACATTTGAATCAGCAACTCCTCAAGTAAAAAGTCACTGAACCTAACTGCAGTGTTTCCAGTGGGGATACATACCCCTTGTACCTACCATCTCTTGCATTGGCTCTTTGAGTCTCTATTGAGCCACCTGGGAGGCTCAATGCCTAGAATTTCAGCCGACCTATTATGCTTGGCTGTACAATGCAAATGACTGAAGGGATACACTTATCAACAACAGCAAAATAATTAAAACCCATCGGAAAGGATTTTGAATGACAGCTGTGGAAAACTGAAAATACCTGAGATACACAAAACAGATGTTTTTAAGGTACTATTACATCTAAAATAGTTTAAAGGTTATTATATATCCTCACTAAAGACAAGTTAAAATAAAATAAGAGAAAGAGTTGAAAGTGAGGTAGACTCTGCCAAATATTTGACCAGCCTATAAAGAAATGTCTTGGGGCTCCTGGCTAGCTCAGTCGGTTAAGCGGCCGACTTCGGCTCAGGTCATGATCTTGTAGTCTGTGAGTTCGAGCCCCGCGTCGGGCTCTGTGCTGACAGCTCAGAGCCTGGAGCCTGCTTCGGATTCTGTGTCTCCCTCTTTCTCTGCCCTTCTCCTGCTCACACTCTGTCTCTATGTCTCAAAAATAAATAAACGGTAAGAAAACTTAAAAAAAATAAAAATAAAATAAAAATAAATAAATAAATAAAAAAGAAATATCTTGTTTTCTTCCACATATTTTTTTAAAGAAGAACACTCAGGGTCAGATAGACCAGGGGGTAAACTCAGCTCCAGAGTCTTGAGCAGGCACCAGCTCCACGCATGCTGGTGTATCCACAGCAGGCTAATCTACTACGGGAAAATGATTAGTAAAAAACCAACCTGGACAAAGGATTGACCCCCCCAGTGGGCAGGGTCCAAAATATGTAGTGGCCCTAGGACTGATCTAGGCTTGTGCTAGTATCAAAGACAGTCCAATTCAGCAGGTAGAGAATGGCAACAGAACCACAGTGGCATCATGATTGGTAGTGGTATATCTGGTTAAAAACAAAATCTCAGCTATATAGGACACATGAAAATGGCAACATATTAAGAATGTGCATTTATTGGGGCACCCAGGTGGTCAGTCAGTTAGGTGTCTGACTCTTGATTTTGGCTCAGCTCATGATTTCGTGGTTTGTGGGTTTGAGTGCTGCATCAGGCTCTGCATAGATAGTGTGGAGCCTGCTGGGGATTCTCTCTCTCTTCTTCTCTCTCTGCCCCTCCTCTGCTCACATACTCTTTCTCTCTCTCTCAAAATAAATGAACTTAAAAAACAAAAAGGACAAAATCTCAGCCAGTTCTTGGGGAACATAATTTCTTGGAACAGCAATGGTCAAGGCTAGGCAGAAAAGCACCAGAACCTTGATCAACTGAGTTGAAGTTCATGGAAGCCTCAGGTCCTTGTGCAAATAAGAAAGCCAAGAGGGAAGCCCCAGTGAACACGGCAAGATTAGGAGAAGGTTTGTGTGCACCCAGAGTTCTCATATATAGTCTCTGTTGAGTCACCAAAAAACCCAAATAATCCAATTAAAAATGGGCAGAAGAGATGAACAGACATTTCTCCAAAGACACACAGATGGACAAGAGACACATGAAAAGATGCTCACCATCACTCATCATGAGGGAAATGCAAACCAAAACCACAGTGCGATACCACCTCACACCTGCCAGAATGGCTGGAATCAAAAAAACAAATAATAAAAAGTGTCGGTGAGGATGTGGAGAAAAAGGGGCCCTTGCGCGCTATTGGTGGGAACGTACTTTGGTGCCGCCATTGTGGGAAACAGTAGGGAGCGTTCCTCAAAAAATTAAAAATGGAAACAACATATGATCGTATGATCCAGTAACCCCACTACTGGGTATTTACCCAAAGAAAACAAAACACTACTTTGAAAAGATATATGCACCCTTATCCTATGTTAATCACAGCATTATTTACAACAGCCAAGTGTCTATTGATAAATGAGCGGATAAAGAAGATGTGGTGTGTGTGTGTACATACATGTATACATATAATATTCATACATATAATGGAATATTAGTCATACAAAAGAGTGAGATCTTGCCACCTGCAACAACATAAATGGACCGAGAGGGTATTATGCTAAGTGAAATAAGTCAGAGAAAGACAAATATTGTATGATTTCACTTATATGTGGAATCTAAAAAACAAAACAAATGAACAGACAAACAAAAATCAGAAACAGAGCCATAAATACAGAGAACAAACTGGGGGATGCCAGAGGGGAGGGAGGTACAAAATGAGAGAGGGAGAGGGAGAGATACAGGCTTCCAGTTACGGACGATACAGCATAGGGAATATATGCAATAGTATTACAATGGTGTTGTCTGGTGACAGATGGTAGCTATACTTGTGGTGAGCACAGCATAATGTCTAAACTTACTGAATCACTATGTTGTACACCTGAAACTAGTGTAACATTGTGTGTCAACTATACTTTGGTTGAAAAAGAAAAAAAGAAGAAAATAAAAGGAAAAATAATTTTCCTAAGTCTTTTCCTTCCTTCCTTCCATTTTTTAGATTCTTTTTCAAAGTCCTTCTATTTGTGAAGTATTTCTCTAGGTTCAGGGAGAAAATACACACACACACACATACACACACACACACACACAGAATTGACTGAGCAAACAATGGCAGATAAGGGGAAACATGCAGTGTTTGAAGAAAAGCCATTGATTAATATGATAACGCTAATAAAAACGCTACACGCTAATAAAAATGTTCAGTCTCTATGGAGATCAAATCAGGCCAAATTATGAAAGGCCTGAATTCTTTCACCAAATTTGCTTTTATAGGAGTTATTTTTTGGATAATAAAGAGCTATCAATGGTTTTTTGGTAGATAAATGGTACAAAATCTGGCTTTAAGGTATGTAAGTTTGGGGACAGTGAGTAGAATCTTAGATAATGGGAATTCAGCAGAAAAATGTCAGTTCTCTTCTTTCCTTAACAATGGCTTTACCTAGTAAAGAGCTTAGCATTCAGTTTAATTTGAATCAATGCAGACTAAGAAGAAGTGTAACCTACGGCACCCCCAACAAACATGAAGAAATAAGAATTTATTTTTTTAATGTTTATTTATTTTTGATAGAGAGAGAGAGAGAGAAACAGAGCACAAGCCAGAGAGGGGCAGAGAGAGAGGGAGACACAGAATCCGAAGCAGGCTCCAGTCTCTGAACTGTGAGCACAGAGCCCGACGCGGGGCTCGAACTCACAAACCGCAAGATCATGACCTGAGCCTACGTCGGATGGTCCCCAACTGAGCCACCCAGGTCCCCCAAGAAATAAGAATTTAGTTCATTATGGGCCAGTAAAAACATAAAAATAGTGACTCTTGCTAACTTTATGAATTTACTATTGCCCAAATCTCCTTCTTCCGTGGTATATGTACCTAAAGTACAGTCTCCTCCACTTAGTGGATGTATGGATCAGCTGCATATAAAGATACTCAATATGTTTGCCCTGCATTAATCTTTTCCCGCAACCCAAGCAAATTACAATTAGCAGCCAACGCAATATTGAAAGGGGCTTAGAAAGAACAATCAAAGATGTGCGAATTGTGCGTATAATTGAGTATAATTAAATCCTTTTGCTGAGAGAAGTGGAGGCATAACAGTTACTCACACTTTTTTAGCGGCTCTTACGAAGCTCCCAGTGGAATCCTTAGAAGGGAGCTGTAAAAGGTAGAAATTCTGCTCTGGGCAACTCTGCTCAAGTTCAACTCTGAAGTGGCTCAGGCCTCTTGCTGTGCATAGTTTCCAGTCCTTGTTTGTGGTATAGCTCTGACACTAAAACTTGATTGTGGCTAATTGGCTTAACCCCATAAATTACCGAGTTGTTTCATAAGACACAACCTAGTAAGGCAGCAAACCAAAAAGGATACCCTGTATATCTATTACCTTGGTTTCTCATCTTCCCCTTCAAAATAAAATGTCTTTTTCCACAAAACCTCCAACTATCCCAAAAATGAATTTTATTTCAGAACTCTCGTTCCCTGTTTACTTCATTCCGGAAGGCACTGTGTTCATTACCTGGGGGGGTACAGTTTTCAGCTACTATGGCCCACTGTTCATACCAAGAGCTTATGCCACTTAGGATCTGGCATTTCCCCTGGTATTATCGACCTCCTGTTACAGCTGTAAAAGCAGACAATGTATTCTTTCCTAGGCCAAAATCACTTTGTTTATGTATTACGGTGTCCAGGTGTGGAGTCTTGATCAAACACTAGCCTGTGCTTCTCGAAGAGGAATCTGGCTTTACTCACAGATCTAAGAGCTCGTGCTGAAGTGGGGCGGCGCGCCATCTGAGTAACGAACTGTGTGTATCTCTCAGCTTTCATAATAGAAGTGCAGATATGACAGAGGACCGGAGCTGTGGCCACCAAGTCCAGATCCAATGCTACAAGCCTCCAACACCCACCCAACTTGCACTCTCAATTCCTTTTGATTCTACGTCCAATTTGGCAACTCTTAAGGATCACGTGATTCGGAACCTTCTTAACCTTCTTAAGGAAGACCACACCCACCCCCAAAATAGGATTACAGTTGTTGGGGTTGGTGCTGTTGGGATGGCCTACGCCATTACTCTCTTAATGAAGTGCTTGGCAAGTGAACTTGCTCTTGCTGATGTCATGGAAGACAAACTGAAGGGAGAGATGATAGACCTCCAGCACGGCAGCCTTGTCCTTACTTAGAACACCAAAAACTGTCTCTGGCCAAGGCCATAAAGGGAATGCAAACTCTAAGTTGGTTATTATCATGGCTGGGGCACATCAGCGAGAGGGATAGAACCATCCTAATTTGGTCCGGCATACCATCAACATCTTTAAATTTATTATTCCTAATATAGTGAAAAACAGCTCAAACCGCAAGTTGCGTGCTGTTTCCAGTCCAGTGGATATCCGGACCAGCGTGGCTTTCCCCAAAGTCGTGTTATTGGAAGTGGCTGCAATCTGGATTCAGCCTGGTTCCATTATCTAATGGGGGAGAGGCTGGGAGTTCCCCCATTAAGCTCCATCATGCGTGGGTCCTTGGGAAGCATGGAGCCTCTCGTGTGCCTGTAGGGAGCGAAGTAAATGTTGCTGATGCCTCCCCGAAAAATCTGCACCCAGACCTAGGCACTGACGCCTATAAGGACCAGTGGAAAGAGGTTCACAAACAGGTGGTAGACAGTGCCTACAAGTGACCAAAATGAACAGCTACGCATCCTGTGGCAGACTTGGCAGGAAGTATCATGAAGAGTCTTATGTGGGTGCATCCAATTTCCACTATGATTAAGGATCTCTACACAACAAAAGATGATGTCTTCCTTAGGGTTCCTTGCATCTTGGGACAGAATGGAATCTCAGATGTTGTGAAGGTGACTCTGACTCCCGAGGAAGAGCCCCGTTTGAAGAAGAGTGCAGGTACACTCTGGGGGATCCCAAAGAGCTGCAGTTTTAAAGTTTTCTGATGTTGTATCACTTTACTGTCTAGACTACAACGGGATTTTCGTTGGAGGCTGTGTGTGTTGTCCTTATAATCTGCTCTGTTACTCACGTAGTAATATGAAAATGGCCTTGGAGAAACATCAGTTTCCTAAAGTTACAAACAGGAGTGGTTCACAAAACCCTGTAGCTATATCCTGGTGCTAGATGATACCTACCTTGTGTAGCCCTAAATCAGTCCATGTAAAGTAGTCCTACCGCCTCAGAAGCACCACTGCCAATGTTGCATATGACGTGTATTTACTGTGTGTTAAAGAACTTCTGGTTCCTTCACCCAACATGCCTATTGCCTTCGCTGAGTCAAACATTAATGTTGGTTTTTACTGGAAGTCATGAAAAAGGGATGTGTGAAATAACATATGTATCTGCTGATTGTTAAAAACATTATCTGGGGGCGCCTGGGTGGCTCAGTCCGTTGAGCGTCCAACTTTGGCTCAGGTCATGATCTCACGGTTTGTGAGTTCGAGCCCCATGTTCGACTCTGCGCTAACAGCTCAGAGCCTGGAGCCTGCTTCGGATTCTGTGTCTCCCTCTCTCTCTGCCCCTCCCCCACTCATGCTCTGTCTCTCTCTCTCTCTGTCTCTCAAAAAAAAATAAATAAACATTAAAAAAATTAAGGTAATGATCATAAACACACTCAGCAGGCTGGACAGAAGAATGGAAGAACTCAGTAAGATCTTTAGTAAAGAGATAGAAACTATTAAAAAGAGATAGAAATAAATAAAAAACACACTAGTGGATACAGGAGAATATATCAGCAATCTGGAACACAGGGTAACGGAAAGCACTGAAGGAAAGAAATGAACAAGGAAAGAAAGAACTCAAGCTGAACAACAAAAAGAGAAAAGAATTTTAAAAATGAGGATAGGTTACAGGATCTGTTGGATTACATCAAGTGAACAAACATTCACAATATAGGAGTCCCAGAAGAAGAGAAAGAAAAGAGAGAGAAATGGGTAGAAAACTTATTTGAATAAATAATAGCTGAAAACTTCCCTAACCTAGGGAAGAAAACAGACATCTGTGTTCAAGAAACACAGAGAGCTCCAAAGAAGATTAGCCTAAGGAGGTCCACACCATGACATAATAATTAAATTGTCAAAGGTTAAAGAAAGAGAATTAAAAAAAATTGTTTTTTTAATGTCTATTTATTTTTGAGAGCAGGGGCGGACAGAGAGAAAGGGAGATACAGAATCCGAAGCAGGCTCCAGGCTCTGAGCTGTCAGCACAGAGCCCGACATGGGGCTTGAACTCATGAACCATGAGATCATGACCTGAGCTGAAGTCAAATGCTTAACCAACTAAGTCACCCAGGTGCCCAAGAGAGAGAATTTTAAAAGCAGCAAGAAAGAAGCAAAAAGCTACCTATAAGGGAAAATCTATAAGGCTCTCAGCTGATTTTTTAACAAAACTTTGCAAGCCAGAAAAGAGTGGCACGATATATTCAAAGTACGGAAAGGAAAAAAACTCTGCAACCAAGAATACTCTACCTGGCCAGATTATCATTCATATTTGAAGACAAGATCAAGATCTTCTCAGATAAACAAAAGGTAAAGGAGTTTACCACCGCTATATCAGACTTATAAGAAATATTAAAGGGACTTCTTTAAGAAGTAGAAAAGAAATGGCCATAATTAGATGTAAGAGAATTATGAAAACAAATATGTAAAATACAACAGTATATACATTAACTCTGGAGGAGGGAAGAAAAAATAGAAAAGAAGATTTTTTTAAAGAATGTGTTTTGAACTTAGGAGCATCTCCTGAGTGGCTCAGTCAGTTAAGAGTCTGACTCTTGGTATCAGCTCAGGTCATGATCTCATGAGAGTGAATGAGCCATGCATTAGGCTCTTAGAATGGAGCCTACTTGGGATTCTCTCTCCCTCTCCCTTTGCCCATTCCCCTCCTCTCAAAAATAAATATTTTGAACTTAAATTAACATCAAATTAATATAGACTTGTATGTACTTAGGAAATTATATATGAATCTCATGGTAACCACAAACCCAAAACCTATAATAGATACGCAAAAAAGAAAGAAAGTGAAACCTAACACTACAGAAACTCATCAATCACAAAAAGAAGACAGCAAGAGAAGAAGAAAGGAACAAAGAACTACAAAAACAAAACTTAGAAAAAAAATAACAAAACGGTAATAACTCCATTCCTATCAATAACTGATTTAAATGTAAATGGTCTAAATGCTCCAATAAAAAGACAGGGTGGTGGAATGGATAAAATACACACACACACACACACACACACACACACACACACACACACACAATCACACACACACATGCACACACAAGACCCATCTATATGCTGCCTACAAGAGACTCACCTCAGATTTAAAGACACATACAGACTGAAAGTGAAGAAATGGAAAAACATTTACCATGCAAATGAAAGTGAAAAAAAAAAGCTGAAGTAGGAATACTTTTATCAGACAAAATAGACTTTAAAACAAACTATAACAAGATACAAAAAAGGGCATCACATAATGAAAAAGGGATTAATCCAACAAGAGATTATAACGATTATAAATATCTATACACCCAACACTGGAGCACCTAAATACATGAAGAAAATATTAATGGACATAAAGAGAGAAATTGATCATAATACAAGTATAGTAGGAAACTTTAACACCTCACAATGGATAAATCATCCAGGTAGAAAGTCAATAAGGAAACTGTGTCTTTGAATGACATATTCAACCAGTTGCACCTGACAGATATATACAGAATATTCCATCCAAAAATCACAGAATACATATTTATTTCAAGTGCTCATGGAACATTCTCCAGAATAGATCACATTTTAGGACAAACAAAGGCCTCAATAAATTTAAGATTAAAATTATACCATGCAACTTTTCCAATCAGTGATAGAAGACTAGAAATAAATCAGAAGGAAAAAAACTGGAAAAAATACAAACATGTGGAGGCTGAGCAACTTGATACTAAACAACCAATAGGCCAATGAAGCAATCAAAAGAGAAATAAAAAAATACAAGGAGACAAAGGAAAATATAAATACAATAGTCCAAAGTCCTTGGGATGCAGCAAAAGCAGTTCTAAGAGGGAAATATATAGCAATACAGGCCTACCTCAATAAACAAGACAAAGCTCAAATAAAAAATCTAATCTTACACCTAAAGGAACTAGAAAAAGAATAACAAACAAAGCCCAAGGTGAGTATAAAAAAGGAAATAATAAAATCAGTAAAGAAACAAATGAGATAGAAACTAAAATAACAATAGAAAAAGTCAATGAAACCAAGAGCTGGTTCTTTGAAAAGATAAAACAAAATTTATAAACTCTTAGCCAGAATAACCAAGAAAAATAATTACATAAAGAACTCAAATAAATAAAATCAGAAATGAGAAACACAAACAACCGACACCACGGAAATATGAAGGATTATGAGGGAATACTATGAAAAATTGTACACCAACAAACTGGACAACCCAGAAGAAATGGGTAAATTCCTAGAAGTATAAAATTTTCTGAAACTGAATCAGGAAGAAACAGAAAATCCTTACAGATCAATTACTAGTAACAAAACTGAATAAAAAAATTAAAAAACTACCCAAAAAAAAACCAAAAAAAAATTCAGGACCACATGAATTCACAGGTGAATTCTAACAAACATTTAAAGAGGAATTAATATTTATTTTCCCCAAACTATTCCAAAAATTAGAAGAGTAAAGAAAACTGCCAAACATATCCTATAAGGCCAGCATTATCCTGAGACCAAAACAAAGATACCACAAGAGAAGAAGAAGAAAATTAGAAAACTATAGGCCAATACGAACACAGATGCAAAAATCCTCGACAAAATATTAGCAAACAGCATTTAAAAATACATTAAAGGAACTTTCACCACCATCCAGTGGGATTTATTCCAGTGATGCAAAAATGGTTCAATATTTGCAAATCAATCGATATGAATAAAACAAAGGATAAACATCATATGAATCATATGATCATCTCAATAGATGCAGAAAAAGCATTCAACAAAATTCTACATCCATTCATGATAAAAACCCTAAGCAAAGTGAGTTTAGAGAGAACATACCTCAATATAATAGAGGCCATATATGAAGAACTCAGAGCTAACATCATAGTCACTAGTGAAAAACTGAGAGGTTTTCTCCTAAAATCAGGAACAAGGCAAGGATGCCCACTCTCAATTTTTATTCAACATAATAAAAAATCCTACCCATAGAAATCAGAAAACAAAAGGATATAAGACATCCAAATTGAGAAGTGTAAAAATGTCATGATTTGTAGATGACATGATACTGTATTTATAAAATCCTGAAGATTCCACCAAAAAGCTACTAGGAGTAATACATGAATTCGGTAAGGTTGCAGAACACAAAATTAATACCCAGAAAACAGCAGTGTTTCTATATACTAGTAACAAAGTAGTAGAAAGAGAATTTAAGAAAAAAAATCTGACTTACAATTGTACCTAAAAGAATAAAATACCTATGAATAAACTTAAATAAGGAAGTGAAAACTTGTACTCTGAAAACTATAAAACACCAGTGAAAGAAACTGAAGACAGCATAAACAAATGGAAAGATATTCCACGCTCATGATTAGAAGATTTAATATTATTAAAGTGTCCATATTACCCAAAGCAATTGACAGATTCAATGTAATCCTTATCAAAATACCAACAGCATTTTTCACAAAACTAAAACAAATAACCTTAAAATTTATACAGAACCACAAAAGACTGCAATTAACCCAAGCAATCTTGAGGGACAAGCACAATGCTGGAGGTATCACAATCCCAGATTTCAAGACACATTACAAAGCTGTAGTGATCAAAACAGCATGGTACTGGCACAAAAACAGACAGATCAATGGAACAGAATAGAGAGTCTTGAAATAAACCCACACTTATATGATCAATCAATCTATGACAAAGGAGACTAGAATATACGATAGGGAAAAGAGAGTCTTTTCAATAAATGGTGCTGGAAAACTGCTCAGCTACATGTAGAAAAATGAAACTATATCACCTTCTTCCACCATACACAAAAATAAACTCGAAATGGATTAAGACCCAACATGAGACTCGAAACCATAAAAATCCTAGAAGAGAGCATAGGCAGAATTTCTCTGACATCAGCTGTAGCAACATTTTTCTAGATATGTCTCATGAGGCAAGGGAAACAAAAGCGAAAATAAACTATTAGGACCACATCAAAATAAAAAGCTTTTAGACAGTGAAGGAAACCATCAACAAAACAACAAGGCAACCTATTGAATGAGAGAAGATATTTGCAAATAATAGATCCAATAAGGGTTAATATCCAAAATATATAAAGAACTTCTACAAATCAACACCATCCAGACAACAAAATATTATTCGGCACTAAAAAGAAATGAGCTATCAAGCCATGAAACCATGGAAGGAGTGGCTCATTCATTTCAGCTCAGGTCATGGTCTCACAGTTTGTGATTTTAAGTCCTGCACTGGGCTCTGTGCTTACAATACAGAGCCTGCTTGACATGCTCTCTCTATCTCAAAAACATAAGGAAACTTAAAAAAAATTTTTTAAATAATAATAATAATCTTAGGAGCATGTGGCTGGCTCAGTTAGTACGGTGCACAACTTTTGCTCTCAGGGTTGTGAGTTCAAGCCCCATATTGGGTGTGGGGCTTACTTAAAATAAAAAAAAATAAGAATTAAAAAATATTACTATTTTCCCTTTCTCTGTACTACCTGCTAAATCTAAGGGAAGTGAAAAAAAAAACAGGACAAATTTTTCTACTGGAGCTTCCTTGTTTAGAATTGAGTTTGTTAACACTGAAATCACAGAAGTAGAAAACATTTTTAGTTTGTGTTGAGCTGAGTAGAGTATGTTTTATTTCCCCATGAGTCTTCAGTTAGATTGAGAACCAGCTGTAGGCAAAAGACCAATTTTGTCTAACCACTGGTGTGTTCTACTCTTGGTCTCCCTGAACTCCCTCCCGCTTTCCTTCCCTTCTCCCAGGCCAAATATTACAAGTTTTCTCTTGCGCTCTGCTCATGCCCACCCCCAGACGCACGTCATGTGCTCAGGACATCTTCTAAACTACCTCACCTATGTTCCCTGTGGAATACAATGACCCTAACTTGTCTTTCTAGACTGTGCTATTCAATAGCCTCTTTATCAATTTGGCTTTTAGTTTCCTTTTCTGTGATCTCTGACATGTTACATCAGATTTCTTGCCTTAGTTGAGAATATGCCCTTCTTTTACTTATAAAACTTCCCCTACATTATTGACCGAAAGAATAAATTCCAAACTTCCTAGCCCAGAATTTTAGGTTCTTTATGAGCTATCGTCGAGAAAACTTTTTATTACTATAAGTCAATATAGTAAATCCTTGATATTAATTAGATATACTTTAATCATTTTTAGTTTAACCTCATTTAATTTTTAAAAATTTTAATTCTACCATAGTTAGCATATAATATTAGTTTCAGACATACAATACAGTGATTCGTCACTTCTGTACAATACCTGAGGCTCATTACAAGTGTGCTCCTTAATCGCCATCACCAATGTCCCCCATTCCCCACCCACCTCCCCTCTGGTAACCCCAGTTTATTCTCTAAGAGTTTGTTTTTTTTTTTTGTTGTTGTTGGTCTCCTTTTTTCTTTCTTTGTTTTGTTTCTTAAATTCTACACATGAGTAAAATCATATGGTATTTATTTTCCTCTGACTTATTTTACTCAGCATTATACCCTCTAGGTCCAGCCATGTGGTTGCAAGTAGCAATATCTTTTTTTATGCCGAATAATATGTCACTGTGTAGATACACTGTGTGTGTGTGTGTGTGTGTGTGTGTGTGTGTACACGTATATACACACGCATACACATACATACATACCACATCTTCTTTATCAAAGTTGATTCCAAAGGTGACAGAAAAGCAGGCTACACCATGTATAGAAAGCACTGAAGTTTGTTAAAGATATGACTTTCAAAACAAGCCACCTGTATCACATGGCTTCACAGGTGACGTAAAGCAAATCTTTAAGAAACAGATCTTTAATATCCTACCACCATTGCAGAGCATGGGTAAAGGTGAAAAATCTTCTAGTGTGTTACGTGAGGCCAGCCTAACACTGAGAGCATATACACAAAACCACCTGTAAGAATAGCATACACACAAAAAAGGCTATCTATTTTTAGGATTGAAGAAAATTTCCCTAACTTGAAAAAGACTATTTGTTAATTAACAAATAAGCTAGAAACTACTGCATATCCTCTCGCAAGCACTCCCATTAGTTCAAGAAAAAGACACGAACTCCTACTCAGTCATCTCCATTTAACATCATTCCAGAATCCTGGGTGACACGACTCTAAAACAAAAATCGTCAGAATAAAAAACCCTGGAAAGGAAGAGATGAAAATATCATTATTTTTGAAGATATTGTTGCCACTGAGAAAATCCAAAACAATCAACTGAAAAATAATTTGATTTGAAAGTTTAGAAAAATATAAGATGAATACACAAAAACCAACAATAACCAGTGACTATGTAATTGAAAGTAGATCCTTTTGAAAATAAGATAGTAATTTTTCAAAAACACCTAGGGATAAATTTAATAATAAATGTACAAGACCTAGGAGAGGATAACTCCAAAACTTTCTTGAATAACACAGACCCTAGAACACTTGACAAAATATTGCTACTGCTGTAGCAGAAAACTTCAAAGGGTAAGTATGACCCTTTACCAGTCATATTCCAGTGTTCCCCGTATGTTCCCCATATTAACATATAAATTCAGTGCAATGGAATTTTTGAATTGTTAGATTGATTCTCAAGTTCAACTGGAAGAGTAAATAGCTGGGAACATTTGCGGTAAGTATAATCAGTTATCAAAATGTAGTCTAAAGCTGTCCTAGGAAATACAAGGTGGTCTGGGAAATTTCCCAATGTGGTCTGGGAAATTTTTTTCAATGGAAAAAAAAAATGTGTTTGGGAACAGTTGTACACACACGCACACACACACACGTGTGTGTGTGTGTGTGTGTATTATAGCAGAAAGGAAGCATTTCAAAATAGTGAGAAAAAATGAGAAATAGTGAGAAAAAATAAACGGGGATGGAATAATTCACTACTCATAGAAAAATGGAATTTCCTGAATTAAAGAGTTAAAAGCAAGAGAAAAACGAAATCACAAAAGTGTTTGGGAAAAACCTGAATATTCTGTATAGGATCTGGGAGGTAGCAGAAGGAAAAAGTCATTCCAAAATAAAAGCAAAGGAGAATACTATGAGTAAAGAGAGTGAAAGAATTAACTACCAAAAAAGGGAGATACCCTTTCTTCTTTATATTATTTTAAGTTTTTTTTTCAATTTTTCTATAGAATGTATTACTTGTCAGAAAATTGCTGTTAAATTTAAAAAATTAAACTAAAGAGTTTAACAAGGAAACTTGCTTGAATGAAAGGCTACCCTACCTCACCACGGAGTCAGCCAAGGGTCTACCCCTAGGTAAAGTCTTTCTCAATGTCTTTGCACAATTATATTTTATTACATGTGTACATGTTTATTTAATACTTATCTCCCTGCCCCCTCCTATTCAAATCCACTAGCCTTTCTTAACCAGGCTACAGGCTTACAGAAGTAAGAAAACTGTATCCGCCAATGCTCAAGTTTTAAAACATAGCATCAGGTAGTAAATATACCAGGTGGTTGCTTTCTAGCCTTGGTTATGGGGACCAACGAAACAACAGAATGTATTAGCCACAATATTGAGCTTGTTCCCTTGTATTCTAAGTACCGGATGTGATTAAATTGATTCGTGCAAATAACCAAAACTCCCCACCTAATTACAATTGGGAATTAGGTAAAGCATCTCAGAGAAGTTGCGGACATGCTTCCTTTGGGTAACATTGTTTCTCTTAGGAGGCTGAAAATACAGTTCAATAAATCATGGACATAATTCTTATGCATTCCACAATGGTCATGATCAAGACTTGATAATCTCATCTCCTGCCCTTCGTGTTTCCCACACTTGGCACCATTCATGGAGACCTTTTTCTCCCTGTGCTATAATAACCACTTCCTCATCCACCACACACCCTCGCGACCACGATTCACTCTTTCTTGTTTAAATCTGTGGTGAAGGATCAATCCTTCTCAAGTTTCCAGTATTATGTTTTACATTCTTCTCCATTAAAGCCAAAAAGGAAATAATTACCTGACAAACCCCTGTGATGTCCAGGGGATGTACCTTTCAGTTCTATTGATATTCTCCTGGGTATCTGGGCACCTGCTGTTCTCTGGGATTTCTTAAGACCACACTAATTAGTCTCTGTCTTTAACTCTGCATTCCTATTACAGGAGGAAAGTATGTGTGCGTGTGTGTGTGTGTGCACACACGTGCACGTGTTCTCATCTGTAATTCAACATACTAGCAGGATTAAGACAACCAAGTATAAATTGAGATGTATTCTATAGAACATCAGACTGCACATTAGCCACTATCAACTGAAGACCAAAAAAGGGTTCTTTTTATAGTAATCAAGTAAAGCCTTTCTGCCGAAATTACCATTTTTCAAACTACCATGTGCAACAAGGTGGTCATTTAGCAAAAATTCTCTTCCAAACCTAAGCAGTTTATAGAGTGCTGCCCTTAATTATATCTCCTTTTGGGTTGGTTTTGGAAATCTGAACCAACAGGAGTATGCCTGGCCACGAGCCAGCTGAGCTATGAACTAACCTAGAGAGGGCCGAATAAAGAAAACAAGCAAACAAACCAAAACAAAGTTCCAGGCTGAGGATGAACCAGTGTCCTCGGAGCTGCCTCCTGTATCTTCCGTGAATTAGGTCCCAGGATCCACCTTATTTCACTGAACACGGCTTGTCGGCCATCTTGCAGACAAACAACTAGGAGACTGCGCAAGCAGCTTAGAGGCTAGATGTCAGAGTCAGACCCGTCTCAGGCTGGATCCAGATGGTCCATTTACCAGCGAGGTGGTCTAAAAAGTACTCTTACCCTCCCCAAGTGTCAGAGTGCTCATTTGTGAAATACTGGGTAACGATACCTACTTTCCTATGACCTAAGGGGGGAAGAGGCAGGAGAACTGGTTGATGAACAGTAGGCACGAGCTTATGGTCCTAGGTGTCGCTCCAGGTGGTGGGATCACAGACCTTTAGTACATTATTAACAGTCAGTAATTAAATAACAAATATGAGTCATGAATGAGCCAAGGATTATGTTCAATCCATTTCTGTGCAATGAGATCCTAACAATAATAATTATAATAGTAATAACAATAATAGTAATGTTTATTTCGTAGAGTTGGTGTCATTTAAGTAACATAGGTAGGGGCACCTGGGTGGCTCAGTCGGTTGAGCATCCGACTTCAGCTCAGGTCATGATCTCACAGTCTGTGGGTTCGAGCCCCGCGTCGGGCTCTGTGCTGACAGCTCAGAGCCTGGAGCCTGCTTTGGATTCTGTGTCTCCCTCTCTCTTTCTCTGCCCTTCCCCTGCTCACACGCTGTCTCTCTGTCTCTCAAAAATAAATAAAACATTAAAAAAAAAAAGAATTACTATAAGTAACATAGGTAGAGGTTTAGCACGTTGTTTGGCACATTTTTGCTGCTCTATAAAGAGAACTGTGATTATTACAATGGAGGTGAGTGGCAGTGATGGGCAAGAACAGAGAACAGAACTTCTTAAAAAGTACATTAAGGAAATGACAGGGTCTCATAAAGAACGATCCTTTTCTATTTACTGACCTAAAATTCAGGAAATTGAAATTTTATCTAAATATCAAAACTCCCTCTCAGAAACTAGATCCTTAATAGGTCATTTTAAATGACCTTACAGGAGATATCACCAAAGTTAGAGTCCTGTTTAAATAGTTGCTTGATGGGGCACCTGGGTGGCTTAGTCAGTTAAGCGTCCGACGTTGGCTCAGGTCATGATCTCATGGCTCCTGAGTTTGAGCGCCACACTGGGCTCTGTGCTGACAGCTCAGAGCCTGGAGCCTGCTTTAGATTCTGTGTCTCCCTCTCTCTCTCTCTGTCTCTCTCAAATAAACATTATGAAAAATTCTTAAAAAAATAGTTGCTTGTTTGTTTTTTAACAAAAAACATGTTAAAAATTTTAAAAAACCACGTTCCTGCCTGTAAGAACCTTACATTTTTCAAGGCGAGGGAGAAACAACGTGAAACATGTTCCTACAACATGAAACAATCACAAAGCTAGAATGTACTAGAACATGTGATATGAATGACAGTTCCTTAAAGGAATCCAGACAAAAGAGATGGCTTCCTAGAGTAAGGAGCTGAGCTTCAACGAGGGCAGGATTTGAAAATGTGATACAAATCGAGTGCAGCACAAATCCCACTTGTAAATGAAGTTTTCTTTCTATTCTTTCCAGGACATGGGGGCCATGTCTGCCCCCGATAGCCAGGATTTTTCCATTACCAACAAAAGCAACATGCCCGGGGAGAAAATGAGAACAAGGTAGTGGTTTGACCCCGGATTGTATAAAACAATCTGTTTTGCTTTCTTGCTTCCTAAATACTTATCTAATTCTAAAACAGATTCTAAAATATTGCCTAGAGGTAATGTTGTCAGAGACAGAAAAGAAGTGCCAGGTGCTGGACCCAGTGTGATGTTTGGTTGTATCTGAGGCTCGAAGCACATGAGAACATGAGCAACTCTGGGGAGAGCGGACAGAGGACGCCGATCAAAGTAAAGAGACATTGATATGAGACGTGCACACAAAAGACCTTGATGAAAATGGACTTTACAGGTAGAAAGAGACAAAGTAAAAACAGCACATAATTTTGCCTTAACATGTTATTAAAAGGTGACATGAAAAAATGCATAATTTTGATGGGACGGTAGTTGTTTTGATAACTTCCAAAAATGAAATTAATTGCACTTAATAGCTTAATTTCACACACATATATATTCAATATAGGCAGTTCAATACAACAAAAAATATAAATAACAGATAACAAATTAATGTTCGCTTCTACTCTGAAATTCTAAGACTTTCTTAATAATTTTACTTTATTTTTTATTATTATTATTTTACTTTAGAGAGAGACAGAGAGAACACAAGTAGGGGAGAGGTGCAGAGAGAGAGAGAATCTTAAGCAGGCTTTGCTCTGACATGGGGCTCGATCCCATGCCCCTGGGATCATGACATGAGCTGAAATTAAGAGTCTAATGCTCAACGTACTGAGCCACTCGGGCGCCCCAATACTTTTATACTTACTGTAATAAATAATCATCCTAGGAAATATATGTTGCACTGAAATACAGATAGCATAAATATTCAGAAAAGAATAGCAATGCTTTTAAAGAATTTGCTTGTGGAAAAGTTTTATAGAAACAACTCTAAAATCTGAAATACCAAAACAGAAAAAAAGTTAGGAAGGATTTCACTGAAACTCGTAAAATTGTAAAAGATACAGTATAAATAGATTTAGATGCTCCAACTTTTTACTCCCAGCACAACCTAGGACAAGAAGAGTTTCAATGAAATTAAAAAGTAGTTACTCCAGGGGCGCCTGGGTGGCTCAGTCAGTTAAGCGTCTGACTTCGGCTCAGGTCGCGATCTCACAGTTAGTGAGTTTGAGACCTGTGTCGGACTCTGTTCTGACAGCTCAGAGCCCGGAGCCTGATTCTGTGTGTGTGTGTGTGTGTGTGTGTGTGTGTGTGTGTGTGTGTCTCTCTCTCTCTCTTCCCATGCTCATGCTTTTTCTCTCGATAATAAATAAATGTTAAAAAATATATATATATGTATATCAAGTAGTAATTCCAGCAAAGGAAAAAGTACAGAAAAATTGCACAGGGTGTAAGAATTGCCTCTCAAATCTCCCAGTATGAAAAAACCATACAAACAAGTTTATTTAACTCAAAATAGTGTGCTGTTTTGAAGAGCAGGTAATATTTAACAAATGTTAACAAATACATATTCATGGACTATGTGTTACGCTCTTGCTGTGAATGAGACAGTCTCTGCTTTTATTGAGCTTATATTCTATTGGGAGAGACAGAGAACAAACAACTAAAGAACTAAATAAATAATATAATGTCAGACTGTGATAAGCACTGTGACGAAAATAGACCAAGAAGCAAGATACAGAATGACTGGGGATATAGTGAGGTAGGTTTTAGACACTGGGCTCAAAAAACTTCTCTGAGGTTATATTTGAGCACAGATCTGAGTGATGAGGAGAAATCAGCCATGTGAAAATCTATGGGTGCAATTTTCAAGGCCACGGGCTATAGGTATAAAGATCCCATAGTAAGATAGATAGAAAGATTGAGGGGTAGAGTGGGAGGGTGGATGGATGGGTGGATGGGTGGGTGAATGGATGGATGGATGGATGGATGGATGGATGGATGGATGGATGGATGGGTGGGTGGACGGGTGGGAGGGTGGACAGATGGGTGGATGGGTGGGTGGACGGGTGGATGGATGGACAGATGGATGGACAACTTATCTATACAGAACACTGGACACATACATAAAACATACACAGAACATTCACTCCCTCCAACAACAGGAGAACACACATTTTTCTCGGATAGACATAGAACACTTTCTAGAACAGTCCATTTTTAATGTCTGCTTTTACAGCTATAGCTTTCTCTCTGAGCACTGCTACTGCTGCGTCCCATAAGTTCTGGTATGCGGTGTTTTGTTTTCATTTAGCTCAAAGTATTTTCTAATTTCCCTTGCGACTTCTTCTTTGACCTACGGGTGGTTCAAGAACATGTTGTTTGCTTTCCACATATTTGTGACTTTTCCAGTTTTCCTTTTGTTATTGATTTCTAGTTTCATTCCACTGTGATCAGAAAGGATACTTTGTATGCTTTTCAATCTTTTAAAATTTACTAAGACTTATTTGGCCTAACATATGGTTTATCCTAGAGGAGGTTCCATGTCCACTTGAGAAAAGTGTGCATTCTGCTCTTGTCATCTATTCTTAATTTATTCTCTATTTTTCTAATCATGTCAGGTGTTGGACTTTGTCTAATTATTTTTTCTGCATCTACTAGAGTAATTATATACATTTCCCCCTTTGGGCTATTAATAAGATATAATATATTCAGAGTTTTCCTAATATTGTATCACCCTTGCAGTCCAGGGAGGAAGCCCAATTTTTTAAATTAACATACAGCGTTATATTAGTTTCAGATGTACAATAAAATGATTCAAGAATTCCATACATTTCCCAGTGCTCATCGAAATAAGTGTACTCTTGATCCCCGCTATATATTTCACCCATCCCCCCTCCGCCTCTCCTGTAGCAACCATCAGTTTGTTGTCTGTATTTAATAGACTGGTTTTTTGTTTGTCTCTTTTTTAGTCTGTTCATTTGTTTTGTTTCTTGAAATTTCATATATAAGTAAAATCATATGGTACTTGTCTTTCTCTGATTGATATATTTCACTTAGGATTATACCCTGTAGCTCCATCCATGTTGTTGCAAATGGCCAGGTCCCATTCTTTTATGTGGTTGAGTAAAATTCCATGGCATATAGACATATATATATACACCCCATCTTCTTTATCCACTGTTCTATAGATGGACACGGGGTGTGTTTCCACATCTTGGCTATTGTAAATAATGCTGCAATAAACATAAGGGTACAAATATATTTTTGAATTGGCATTTGTTTCCTTTGGGTAAATATCCAGCAGTAGAATTACTGACCCATATGGTTATTCTATTTTTAAGTTTTTGAGGTACTTCCACGATGTTTTCCACGGTGGCCTCACCAGTCTGCATTCTCGCCATCAGTGCGTGACGGTTCCTTTTCTTCCACATCCTTGCCAACACTTGTTATTGGGTTGGGAGGAACCAAATTGTTAAGGACATATTTTTTTTTAAGTACTGCTGAACTGCAATTTCCATTGTTTGTTAGGATTTTCACATGAATACTGATAAGCAGGTTGGCCCTATCTTGCAGGTTTTGATGTCAATGTTAGGCTTTCTTCATAAATACGATTTGAAGGATTTCCTTTTTTTGCTGCTTTGCAAAAGTTAAAGTTCTATCCAACGTACCTGTCTCTTAAAAATTTAAAGAGTTTAGGGGCGCCTGGGTGGCTCAGTCGGTTAAGCGTCCGACTTCGGGTTGGGTCATAGTCTGGCAGTTTGTGAGTTCGAGCCCCACGTCAGGCTCTGTGCTGGCAGCTCAGAGCCTGATTTGGATTCTGTGTCTCCCCCTCTCTCTGCCCCTCCCATGCTCATGCTCTATCTGTTTCTCACTAATAAATGTTAATTTTTTTTTAATTTTAAAGAGTTTACAGTGAAACCATATGAGCCTGGAGATATTAGGGAGGGAACTCTTCTGTAACTTTTACAATTGCTTCTGTTGGTACTTATCTGTTCAGATTTGTCTGTCTGCTGGTATCCAATTTGTTACTTATATTTTCAAATGTATTTTTTTCAGGATCTTTTAATTTCCTCTATATCAATAGCTATTCTCCCTCTTCCATTTCTAGTATTACATATATGTCCCTTTTTCTTTTTTTTTAATGTTTATTTATTTTCAAGAGAGACAGAGAGACCGAGAGAGAGCCTGCACGTGCAAGTGGGGGAGGGGCAGGGAGAAAAGGGGACAGAGGATCTGAAGTAGGCTCTGCACTGACAGCACAGAGCCCGATGTGGGGCTCAAACTCAGGAACCATGAGATCATGATCTGAGCCGAAGTCAGACACTCAACCAAATGAGCCACTTGGCGCCCCAGTCCCTTTTTATTTAAAAAAATTTTATTACTACAGTAGCCGGTGGTTTATCTGGTTTTTGTCAGTTCGTTGTAATGTCTTCAAAAAAATCACCTAATTTTTGCAATCATAGTATTTCATTCTTCTAAATGTATGTTTGGATCCTATGATCCTATTTTCTATCCTGGAGCTTTTTGAATTGGGTAAACTTACTCTTATTTAGATGTATTAGTATAAGAGACATATTTAGTAATTATTATTCCATTTTACCTTAAATTTTCTATTACAACCAACTGCCAAATGCATAGCCATTTCTGTATTTAGTTTTATAGGTGTGTGTGTGTGTGTGTGTGTTTCTTTGAATACTTTTGAAGTTTATAATCTGCTTTTGGGGTTGTTGTTATTGTTTGCAATCATGGTAACTTCATTTACTATTATTAACTCTCCATTTCTTGATTTAACAACTTCAGACTGCATGTGTTGAGTCCCAGTTACAGAAGAATATTCAAAAAAATGATCACGAATAACCTCTTCCTACTTCCCTTCCTCCCCCTCCATGCTTGATTTTGATTGTTATGTTACCTTTTTTTTTTTAACATTGTCAAAGTTTTCAAAAAACTTTTTAATGTTCATTTATTTTTGAGAGACAGAGACAGAGCGCAAGCCAGGGAGGGGCAGAGAGAGAGGGAGACAGAATCCAAAGTAGGCTCCAGGCTTTGAGCTGTCAGCACAGAACCCGCTGCCGGGCTCGAACTCACAAGCTGTGAGATCATGACCTGAGCTGAAGTCAGACGCTTAACCGACTGAGCCACCCAGGCGCCCCTACATTGTCAAGGTTTGTAACATTTACATTCTGTAACCATTTTCCATAATTCTTTTGTTTTAATTTTTATATTTAAATGAATTGAGTCTTTTAAATATGGCTTCCCTCTTTACTTCTTAGTTATTTGGCTTTGGCTTTACTTGTTTTTTCAAAAAAGTCATGTGGGTCCTGGGCTTGTTTATGATTGAGATTATCTGTCTATTTCTTGCCTTTATATTTGAATGTCAGCTTGACAGAGGAAAACATCTTTGGATCTTACCTTCCTTTTCTCAGCACTTTATGGACACTGAATAATTCTTAGAGAAGTCTGAGGCTACCCTGTTTTTTTCTGATATATAATTAGTATTTGCCTAGATATATAAAGAACTTTGCCCTAATCAGTGGAATGCAAAAACCATTAGGATATATCTCAGTTTAGTGACTTACATGTCAATTCTTTTCCAGGAGCAAGATGTTCTCGGTTAATTCCTTCCTCTAATTAGGAAAATTCTCTTTTACTGGCTTTTAGGTACAATGTCTAATCCATTTCTTAGTTTCTCTAATTCCAGGACCCCAATTACCTTTATTCTAATTAATCTTTGTCCTTCAAATACCTTATCTACTCTTTAAGTTCCTTTGTCTTTTAATAAAAAGATCTACAGACTCTGTGATTGTCAAGCCTACTATCAAGAATTGATTTTACACTGTCTCTGTTCTGTTCTTCACTGTTTTTAAATTTTTTAATAGCTTTGTAGAGAAGTTGTTTGGGCTCTCAATCTCTTCCTAAACTATATGTCATGATTTGCATTCCCCAGAAGCAGACCCAAGAATGTGAGTGCAAATAATTTATTTGAGAGGCAATTCCAAGAAACACTAACAAAGGAGTGGGGAAGTAAGACATGAGAGGGAAGGAATCCAATAACAGTATCAAGCAAGTAATCACTGCGGGCAGCTAGAGCTAAAACCTCCTGGGGAACTCTTTGAGACAAGACACTCAAGAACACGTCTCAGAGTTATCCCAACCGAAGGCAAAGAAGCCGGCGTATTTGTCACCGGCTTCCTGTCTTTCACTGCTTGTAGGCTGTTTCTTGGTAGCGTTCACACTCTGACACTTCTCGCTTGCCCTGAAGGAGGACTGAGCATACTGCTCTGGTCAGAAAAGTGACCTCAGGCAGAGTTTCACAGGTATTCATGGGACTCACAGTTTTTTAGAGAAGAGTTGTATAGAGGGCAGGGCTAAGGGGATATGGGTCGGACACTAATATAAACTCGCCCTCGACTTGTATGGTGTTGTTTCAGTTCATTTTTTAATTAAAAAAAATTTTTTTAACGTTTTTATTTTATTTTTGAGAGACATAGAGACAGAGTGTGAGCAAGGGAAAGGCAGAGAGAGAGGGAGATACAGAATCCGAAGCAGGCTCCAGGCTCTGATGAGCCGTTAGCACAGAGCCTGATGTGGGGCTCGATCACAGACCGTGAGATCATGACTTGAGCTGAAGTCGGCCGCTCAACCGACTGAACCACCCAGGCGCCCCTCAGCTCATTTTTTAAATTTTCTTATTTTCCTTGTTAATTTCATAGTCTCATTAAGTTCTTCTGTAGCCCCACTGGTCCATATGGTGACCACTAGCCACAAGCAGCTACTGAGAAACTAAAATGTGACAAGTCTTTTTTTTATTTTTATTTTATTTTTGAGAGACATAGAGACAGAGAGTGAGTAAGGGAAGGGCAGAGAGAGAGGGAGACACAGAATCTGAAGCAGACTCCAGGCTCTGAGCCGTCAGCACAGAGCCCTACACGGGGCTCGAACTCACAGACCGGGAGATCATGACCTGAGCTGAAGTTGGCCGCTTAACCAACTAAGCCACCCAGGCGCCCCTAAAATGTGACAAGTCTTAACTGAGATGAGCTCTAAGGTAAAATATATGCCGGATTCGGTCTTAGTAGAAATAATTTAAAATACCCCCTTACTAATTTTTAAATCAATTATGTGTTGACATAATATTTAAATTATATTAAGTTAATCAAAAGACATTATTAAAATTAATTTCACACTTCCTTAAATTTAAATTTGGCTACTAACTTTTTTTAATTATATATATTCTTCAAGAATAGATTTTTCATCTCTGTCTTGCATGTGAAGTTTCTTGTTTTTTGTTTTTTTTTTTGATGTTGTTCTTGTTTTCACTTGGGACGGTGGGAGATTTAGTAAGTTTACTCAAATATCATATAATTTTGTTTTGTTTTTATCACCTTACTTATGCTTAAGTTGTGCATAACTGTCCAGAAACCCTATTTCTGCTTCTATGATGTGGGTATACACTCAGTGGGCCTGTTGATTACATATGAATGTAATATTTTATTTATACTTTTGAAAATGGAAATTTTGACTTCCAGCCTAGCTCAGTTAACAGGGACCAGACTTATTCTGCTCTGCAGGTTCTTTCTGACACCAACTGGGTCCTGTAATTTAATTCAGTTCTGACACTACTTGGAGCCAGCATTGGAATCCCCAGGTTTAAGGGCTCATCCCACAAGACTGCCCCCACTTCAGACATCAAGTCTGGAACCACCAGTACTTCTGACTGACCAACTGTAAACGAGGGGCTCTCATGACCCCCTTCAGACTGGATAATTTGCTAGAATGGCTCACAGAACTCAGGAACATATTTTAGTTGTGTTTACTTATGCTTTACTATGAAGGCTACGACCAAGGAACAGCCAAATGGAAGGTATGCATAGAATGAGGTATGGGTTGGGGGGTGCGGAGTGGCATGCCACCCTTCCAGCCAGTCAATGTGTTCATCAATCTGTCTGAATTTCTTGTACAAGAGTTTGTTATTTTTTCTATTTCTCAAGTTAGATAACACACAGTGTAGTCTTGGCTTCTCATCACTTACATATAACACCCAGTGCCCATCCCAACAAGCGCTCTCTAATGCTCATCACCCATTTCCCCCCCCCGCCCCCCACTCCACACTTTTAATAGAGCCCAATCTCCAGGCTCCTTCTCTCTCTGGAGGTCAATGGGCGGGTGCAGCTGAAAGTTCCAGCTCTCTAATTACTTGATCTTTCTGGTGATCAGCTCGTCTCTGAGGCTCTCTAGGGGCCCTAGCTTATGTCACCTCATTAGCATAAACTCAAATGTGATGAAAGGAGCCCATTATGAATAACAATCCTCTCTCTCAGGAAATTCCAAAAATTTTAGGAGGTCTGTGCCAAGAACTAGTGATAAAGACTAAATATATTTCTTATGGTACCACACCTCCTGACTGAAACCAACCCCGAACCAGATGGTATACATGAAACAATAGTTTTCAAGATATTGGATATCAGGCAAAAAAAAAAAAAAAAAAAAAAAAGGATGGTGATTCCTGAGAGGCAGGAAACACATGAAGTGAGTCTTATGATGGTTCCATTACTGCCTGGAGAGAGTTTCCAGGCCCCAGTGCAGGGAGGAAGGACTCAGATGGAGCCCAACAATCTCTGTATGTTGAGGAGACAAAGAGGAGTCCAAGGCAGCTAAATTCTGAGGCAGACTAATGGAGAGGTAAGAGGTTCAGAAAGGAAACACTGGAGTTCTGCACAAGGATCCCCTGACTCTTCAGCTGAGTACTGATCTGTCCATGCAAGAAGAGAACTACCAACGGCCACGGGAAGAACACCAGAAAGTATCAGAGGGAAAACTCTCATAAGTCACGCAGGACCAAGAATGCTCTGGTTCCCACAATCCAGAGTGGAAAACCTCCTAATTCATGGGATATTGTCTAGAGTACTTGAAAGGGTTTTGCCTCAATAATGGGCCAAAATTAGCACTAGAGTATATAGTGCTCTGGTCCTGCCTAGCAAAACTTATAACTAAGATCCAAGGGATTGAACTGTAACTTAACTTTGTCCCAAAACAAAGATCAAAAATATTTATAGGGCTACAAAAATATCCAGGATACAACAAGATAAAATTCACAATGGTTGGCATCCAGCAAAAAACTGCAGTAACGTAAAAGCAGCAGGAAAATATGACCCATAATGAAGAGAAAAATCAACGAAGAAAGACCTATATACAACCAAAGGATAGAATCAGTAACAAGAAACCACTATAGTAACTGTCCTCTAGATGTTCAGAAGTTAGAGGATGATTGAATATGAAAGACATTTTAAAAGACCCAAAGCATACTTCTAGAGATGGAAACTACAATGTTGGAGATGAAAATTTTGGTGGATGATATAAATGGCAGATTAGACACTGCAGAAGAAGATTAGCAAACTTGAAGATTTAGTAATAGAAATTAGCCAAAAAGAAACAGAAAGAGGAAAGATCCCTCACAAACTGAACAAACATCAGTGAGATATGATAAAACTTTAAATGACCTCGTGTAGGTGTAACTGGAGTCTGCAAGAGTGGGGGGGAAAATAGTTAAGAAAAATGGCCCCAAATTTCCCAAACTTGATAAAATAAACTACAAGAAACTAAATGAACTCCAAGCACAAGAAAAATGAAGAGAATTACACCAAAGTGTATCATAAACAAATTTACCAAAACCATCGACAAAGAGGAATTATTAAAAGTAGCCAAAGAAGACATATTATATAGAGAAGAATAAATATACAGTGACAAGAGATTTCTCACAGGAAACAATGCAAGTCAGAAAGCACTTGAGCGATGCATTTAAAGACGCTTCCCAAATTTTCAAACTAGAATTTTATACACAGCCAAGATATCTTTTAAAAATAAAGCAAAGTGAAGACTTTGAAGACATACTAAGGCAAAAAGTAATCACTACAGAGCTTGTACTACAAGAAATATTAACGAAAGTCTTTCAGGCAAAGAGAAAATGATATTAGACGAAACACTACACTATGGAAGAAAGACTGTAATAAATGATAACTATGTGCATAAATAAAACATCCACTTTTTCTTCTTAGTTAAATATCTTTAAAAGATAATGTACTGTCCATTAAAAAATAATAAAAAAAAGAAAAAAGAAAAGAAAAGAAAAAGATGATGCACTGTCCAAAGTAAAAAATAATAATTTATTGTGGAGCTGATGCATTTCACTTAGGTTAAGACATACAACAACAACAGCACAAAGGACTGAAGGGAAAAATGGAAGCATAATGCTGTACGGTTCTTTACACTAAGCACGAAGTGGCATGGTATCACTTAGCAGTAGACTCTAACAAGTCAAAGATGTATACTGTGAACTGTAAAGCAACATCTAAAATAATATAACAAAGTATAGCTAGCAAGCCAACAAAGGAGATAAAACAGAATTTTATCCAAGTGTTTAAGGAAGAAATAATTCTACCGAATACTCAAACAATTTTACTTTTTTATTTTGAGAAAGAGAGAGAGGGAGAGAGAATAGGAGGGGCAGAGAGAGAGGGAGAGGGAGAGAATCCCAAGCAGGCTCTGTGCCATCAGTGAAGTCCCCAATGCAGGGCTCAATCCCACGAACTGAGAGATCATGACATAAGCCGAAACCAAGAGTCAGACATTTAACTGACTGAGCCACCAAGGTGCCCCTCAAATAATTTTAAATAGAACAAGAGAAAAAAAGGAAGCACAGAAACGATGGCACACAAAAAAGATAGCAAAATGGATCAAATCATACCGATAAATATATTGCTCCAACCAAATTAAAAGGCAAAGGTTGTTGGCTGAAATTTACAAAACAAGACTGAACCATGTACAACCTAAAAAATAAAAACACTTTGAACACAATGACACAACTAGTTAAAAGTAAAAGGATAGAGAGGATTTCACACACTAACACTAATAAAAACTGGCTACATTAAGATCAGACATAGGAAATTTTAGAGCGAAGAGTATTTCCAGGCATAAAAAGGGTTATGTATATCATAATAAAGAAATCAATGCAATAAGAGGACATAAAAATCCTAAGTGTTCATGTTCTCCTAATAGAGAAATACAAAATATGTGAAGAAAAACTGATAGAGTTGGATGGAGAAAAGGCAAAAACACAATTAAAATGGGAGATTTCAACATCCTTCTCTCTACAATGGAGAGAATATGTAGACAAAATCAGAAAGGACACAGAAGACTTGAACGATACAATCGACTGACCTGAACTGGTAAGTTGAAAATATCTAAAAAGCAAAGAATACAAAGTCTTGTCAAGTGCACTTGGAACATATACCAAGGCAGTACATATTTGGAGGCATAAAAGAAGTCTTGATAAATTTGAAAGTTTACAAGTCATGCAAAATGACATCTGAGCACAATCTATCAAACTAGATACCAAAAACAGTATAACCACAACATGCAATAATATTTGTCAATTAAAAGGAATGAAATACTGGAGTGCCTCGGTGGCTCAGTTGGTTGAACATCTGACTTCAGCTCAGGTCATGATCTCACGGTTCCTGAGTTTGAGCCCCACATCGGGCTCTCTGCTGTCAGCGCAGAGCCTGCTTCAGATCCTCTGGCCCCCTCTCTCTCTGCACCTCCCCCACTCACATTCTCTCTCTCTCTTTCTCAAAAATAAACTTAAAAAATATATAATGAAATATTAATACATCCTATATCATGGATGAACCTCAAAAACCTTATGCTACATGAAGATGCCAGTCACAAAAGACTAGGTATTACACGGTTTCATTTATAGGAAATGCCCCGAATAAGCAAATTTCTGTCTTCACAGAGAAAGAAAGTAGATTAGTAATTGTCCTAGGCTAGGGAGATAGGGAGCGGGGCAGGAGAGGGTTGGGGAGTGACTGCTAATGGGTCCCTTTCGGGAGTGATAAATGCTCCAAAATTAGATTGTGGGGATGACTGCACAACTCTGTGCATATGACAAAAGCATTTAATTTTACATGTTAAATGGGTGAAATTTATGAATTTCACAGTATATTTTTATGTACCCAAATCCACAGATCTAAAAAATCAAAGAGGAAAGTAGAACAGTAATTTGAATTGGATGAAAATTAAAACACAATATACAGCTAGTGCAGTACTTAGAAGGAAATTAATTGTATGAAAAAACCAATACTAGACATGAAAGAAGTTCTCAAAATGACCTAGCTTCTACCCTAAGAAATAGAAAAAGAACAGTCAATGAAACTCAAAGTAAGCAGGCGAAAATAAACGATAAAATTCAAAAAAGAAAAAATGTGGAGAAAAATCCATTCAGAGTTCAAACTTTTTCATAGACCCTTGAGAAGATCCATAAGATTGATAAAACCCTAACCATACCAATCGGGAAAATAGAGAAAACACAAATTTCCAATATCAGGAATGAGAAAGTGGCATCTCTAGAGAGTCTACAGACACTAAAAAGATAATTAGAGGATATTATAAACAACTTCATGCCAGCAAATTCAAGAATGTGGATAAAACAGACACATATTTTGGAAAATACACATAAGCAAAAAGCACTAAAGAAGCAGCTAATATGAGCAGCCCTGTATCTATTTGGTAGTTTAAAACCCCACAGGGGTGCCTGGATGGCTCAGTCGGTTAAAGTCAACTTTGGCTCAAGTCAGATCTCATGGTTCATGAGTTGGAGCCCTGCGTCAGGCTCTGTGCTCACAGCTCAGAGCCTGGAGCCTGCTTCCGAATCTGTGTCTCCCTCTCTCTCTCTGCCCCTCCCCCGCTTATCCTCACTCTCACTCTCTCTCTCAAAAATAAATAAACATTAAAAAAAAAACCACAAAGAAAACTGCAGACACAGATGGCTTCGTTCGTGAATTTTATCAAATATTTAAAGACAAGACATACTATTCTAGAAAAGCTCTTCCAAAAAACCTGAATAGAAGGGAATACTTCCCAACTCATTCTTTGAGGCCAGAATTACTCTGTAACCAAAATCAAAGACATTACAAAAAATAAAACAAAATTACAGACCAGTATCTCTAAGGAACATAGATGCGAAATGGTCAACAAAATTTTAGCAAATCGAATCTAGTAATACATAAAAAAGAAAACATCATGACAAAGGGCGTTATTCCAGAATGGTGAGGTCAATTTAAAATTTAAAAATCAAACAATATAATTCATCAGCTTAATAGACTAAAAAAGAAAGCCTACATGATCATCTCAAATGACTCAGAAAAAGCATTTTATAAAATCTAACATCAATACTTGATAAAAACTCCACAAACTAGGAATAAAAGGAAGCTTCTTTAAGCTATTAAAGAACATATATGAAAAAATAGAGCTAAAATCATACTTAATGGTAAAGAATTGAATCTTCTTAAGATCAGGAAAAACAATGATGTTGACTAAGACCACCTCTATTCAACCTTGTACTGGGGTTCTAGGTTCAAATCAGTGCCAAAAGGGGGAAAAATGGTCATCTAGATTAGAAAAGGAGATTTGAAATAAAAAAAAAATCATGGGGCACCTGGGTGGCTCAGTCGGTTGAGCATCCGACTTCAGCTCAGGTCATGATCTTGCAGTCTGTGAGTTCAAGCCCCACATCAGGCTCTGAGCTGACAATTCGGAGCCTGGAGCCTGCTTCAGATTCTGTGTCTCCCCCACTCATGCTTTGTCTCTCACTGTCTCAAGAATAAATAAACATTAAAAAAAACACAGAGTAGGAAAAATCAATCAATAATTAGAGTAGCATCAAAAATCTGGCTGGTGCCTGGCTGGCTCAGTTGGTAGAACATGTGACTCTTGATCTATTGTGAAGCCTATTTAAAAAAAAATCTGATTAAAGGAAATATGTAAACTTGTTCCCTGAAAACTACGAAATATTGCTGAGAGGAATTTTTATTTTTTTTTAATATTTGTTTTATTTATTTTGAGAGAGAGAGACAGAGTTTGAGCAGGGGAGGAGCAAAGATAGAGGGAGAGAGAGAATCCCAGGCAGGCTCTGTGCTGTTAAGCACAGAGCCCAATGTGGGACTCGATCTCATGAACAGTGATATCATAACCTGAGCCGAAATCAACCACTGGATGCTTAACTGACTGAACCACCCAGGTGCCCCTGCTGAGAAGAGTTTTTAAAAGGTCTAAATAACTGAAGAGATAGACTGTATTCTTCATCCAGATAAATCATTATTAAGCTATCAATTCTCCATCCAATTAATGCATTCATATTCAAAATTCCAGCTTTTCTCTATTGTTGTGGAAGTTGACAAGCTGATTCTTGGAAATGCCAAAAATCTAGACTAGCCAAAAGGACGTTGGAAAGGAATGACAAAGTTGGAGAATGTATATGACTTGACTTCGAGACTTGTTTTAAGGCAACAGTAATCGAGATGGTGTGTTACTGTCATCAAGACAGGCAAGTAGATTAATGGAGAACAGTCTCCAGGAATGAAACCGCACACATATATAGCCAATGACTTCTGACAAAGATACAACTCGTTGGGTAAAGGGTATTCTTTTCAATAAATGGTGCTAGAACATTTGGTTCTCTGCATGCAAAACAAAACCAAAAAAACCTTCATCTGTTCCTCAGACCTTACAAAAACTATCTCCAAATGGATCCTCGACATAAATTGAAAATCTAAAACTATAAAAAAAGTTCTAGAAGAAAAATGTGACCTTAGGCTAGGCAGAGATTTCTTAGATATAACACACCAGAAGCACGGTTCATAAAATAACTGATAAATTGGGCATCATCAAAATTAAGAACTTTTGCTCTTCAAAAGATACTGTGAAGTCACAGAATGAGAGAAAATATTTGCGAATTATGTATCTGTTGAGCTATGCATCCGGAATACGTAAAGAACTTTCAAAATGTAATCCAGTATCAACCACTTTCTGAAAAGTCCCATTAGGCCACTTCCTTTTAAGAAACACCTACATTAGTTGGTACCTGTTTTCTGAAGAAATCTAGAAAGGATTTAAGCTTTTATGAAAAAAGCCATTACCATATTAATGTAGGTCTTTTATAAAACCAAAGTTCCTAACTCAAGCTTCTGGAAAGTAGGGGGGCATACTCTGCTTTAAGTCATTTTGGCTTACAAAATTTTTCCTAGGAATGCTCTACTTTTGGAGAGTGGGGAAAACTGGGAATAAGAAAACACACCACCCAATAAAAAATGGAAATGAGTTAAACAGACGCTTCACCAAAAAAGATATGTGGACAACAAAAACAAACACATGATCAGATACTCAACATCATAAGTCGATTGGGAAATGAAAAATCAACCACCTGGGAGAAAACACTCTGCACCTTAGAACTACTAAAATTAAAAAGACTAACCACACAAGGTATTGGCAAGGACATGGAACAAATGAAACTCACACATGCTACGGGTGGGAAAGTGAAATGTTATAATCACTTCTGAAAACAGTTTGAAAGTTTCTTAAAAAGTCAAACCTATGTTTATCATATGACCCCACAATTCTTCTAGGTATTCGCATAAGATAAATGAAATAATGTGTTCATACAAAGACATGTATGTGAATGTTCCTAGCATTTATTTGTCATAACTCCAAACTGGAAACAACTTACATGTCCATTACCAGACGAATGGATAAAAAAAAATTGTAGTCTGTCCATTCAATGGAGTACTACCCAGCAAACAAAGGAATGAAAACATAGATGAATCTTGAAATAATTATGCCAAGTAAAAGAAGCCAGACGAAGAAGAGTATGATTCTATTATGATTCTATTTATATAAAGTTCTAGAACTTGCAAAATTAATCCATAATGACAAAAAGCAGGCCAGTCATTTCCTGGGGGCGGAGTGCCGAGAGGAGAGAATACAATGGAAAGAGAAGGGAAAACACCTGTGGAGGTGATAAATAAATGTATTGTCTCGATTGTGGGTGATGGCTTCTTGGGTATATGACTGTACACTTTAAATATGTATACTTTATTGTCTATCATTTATACCTCAAGAAAGCTATTTCAAAAAACCTTACTAGGGGCACCTGGGTGGCTCAGTCGGTTAAGTATCTGTCTTTGGCTCAGATCATGATCTCACAGTTGTGGGTTTGGGCCCCATGTCGGGCTCTGTGCTGACAGCTGGGAGCCTGGAGCCTGCTTCAGATTCTGTGTCTCCCTCTCTCTCTGCCCCTTCCCCTGCTCGCACTCTGTCTCTCTCTCTCCAAAATAAATAAATATTTAAAAATTTAAAAAAAAGAAAACCCTTATTAAAATGCCTTCATTAGAAATAATGCACAAGAAATAGAGTGGTCTGTAGCAAAAGCAAAAAACTCATTTAGAATTTCAAAGGTTCTATTTAAGGCATAACACGCACATAGGTCTTAATTTTAAAAATTCATTACTGGTTTGATGAGATGGTACCCCATGGTAAAGCCAAGATTCATTAAGCTCAGATGGTCATTTTTCCCCCCAGGAAAGTACATTGCGTGGGTGGATTTATAAGTGATGATAGCTACTACTGAGAGCATTTAAAACGCTATTTACTTGGTAAGTACATTACCAAGTCTGAAAACTAAGATACAACTTTCAAAATGTGTTTCAAAAGAGCATTTAAGAGTGTCCGTAAAGGAAATTAAAAGAAGAACTAGGTAAGTCTGGAGACTAGGAGTATGGAGGTGCTGGTTAAAGGCACTTGACACTTTCAGTTTGGCAAATCCGGAGAATCAGATTTAACCTCGTGATTAGAAGAATTACAAGATAATGAGGAGGAGATGTACCCTCTTTGATGATAACCCTCCTGGATGTCGGAACAAAGAGTTCCAAGAAGGAGGTATTTCTCCAACTGAGTGTTGAAGATTTTCATGATGCCCGAACAGAGTTCTAAAGTAAAGAAAGCAAAGCTGGAGTGCTCTGAATCACGTAGCCTGTTTTGTGGTAACGTGCAAATCGGGTTGGGTTACAGGCTCGATACGATACAGGTGTCTCCACCACATTCATCATTAGTTGGTTGCTGTACTAATTCAACCAATCAATGTTTTGAGCACCTACTGAACATTGACACTTGGCCAGGGGCTCTTCAAAATTCTGATCTAAAATTAGAAATTTTATCTAATTTTTATCATCTTTCTTAAATGATCATTTTGATTGCTTGCCATCAATAATTGAGCCATGGCGGTCCCCTGGGGATACCGTGTCTTCTTCAGTCCTCTCAAATGGAGGGTCCATTTGATCTACCCATGCTCACTCCTCCTCGTTGCCACTCCCGGCACCCAGCACACGATCCCCTCTCGCTATGGTTAAGCTTCTGCTCCTTGGAGATCAACCACCTACTTATGCCTTCTCCCCTGCTCCCTAAAGCAATTATCTACTTACCCTCATTCGTGAAAGACCAAGTGCTTGGCTCAGGCTTCCTCCATCTCAACTCCTGCCCCTGTCCTGAGTCATTTCAACACAAGCTTGGGTGGCCCATCAACGGTCATTCGATTCTTGGCAGGTCTCCTTTCTGTGACTTCTTTTCCACATCAATACCCACCTCCAAGTCACACGTGTATCAGGAACTCCATCACAGCAATATCACTCATTCCATAATGCCAACCTCTTCCAGTCACAACTTTCTATCCTTCTCATTCAATTGCTTGGAGTATAATAGTTTTTGGCTTTGCTTCCTTCTTTTTCTTTTTTCTCTATGTCTCCCTTTCCCTCCCTCCTTTTCTCTCTCTTTTCTTTTTATCTTTTAACTGATAGTCTTCCACGTTCTAGCCACCACCTCTCTCCTGTACTCGCCTCCTCTTCTACTCATTCTAAAATTAAATACTGTGTTTAAACACCGTTCTAAGTCTCACATTATTTCCAGTTTTTCTGTGGGCTTTTTGGGGGTCTCTATGTGTGTCACCTGCAAATGACAGCCGTTTTTTCAGACTCCTTCCTTTCCAATTCTTGTGCCTAAAATTTACTTTTCTTATTTAATTGTTTTACAGAGGACATATGATAAAATGAACAGGTATGATGAACTGATAGAGTTTCTCTGAAAATCTACTCCAAATATTGCCTTTCTCTCAATCTCCATGCCCAACTCCCTAGGCCAAGCCACCATTCTTTTGCTTCATCAACCCATCTAGTCTCCAGAATGGATTCCCCAGTTCTACTCTGTTTCCCTCCATTCCTTCTGCACGTAACAGCCAGAGTGATCTTTTAAAAACACATCCAGGTAGGGGCACTTGGGTGACTCAGTTGGTTAAGCGTCCAACTTTACCCAGGACATGAACTCATAGTGCGTGAGTTCGAGCCCCACACTTGGCTCTGTGCTGACAGCTCAGAGCCTGGAGCCTGCTTCAGATTCTGTGTCTCCCTCTCTTTCTCTGCCCCTCCCCCACTTGTGCGTGTGCCCTCTCTCTCTCTCTCTCTCTCTCTCTCTTAAATAAACATCAACAACAACAAAAAAACCACAACTACTTGTCCTTGCCCAATGTCCTTGCCTTACCTTAAACCTTTCACTCATTTGTAACTGCACCTAGAATAATATCCAAAAATTTTCAGAGTCTTCCTCTTCAGTTTCTTCCTTTCTCATACTTCTAGATTTTACTCATAGTATTTTCTTTTATTTCCCAAAGACAGTAATACTTTCCTGCTGCAAGTGCTTCTCAGTGCCTAGAATGTTCCTTCTGCCTCACACTTTGTCTAGAGAACACCTACTCAGCCTTTAGGACTCAAAATTCTCCCAGAGAAGCCCTCTTATGACTCCAGAAGTTCCGTCAGCTCTTTTTTTAATATTTCATTTAACTCTTCATTTTTCCTTCAAAGAATTTACCACTTTAAGTAATTATACCTGTTTATTTGTGTGGCTACTTAACAGATGTCTCTCCCGTTATACTAAGAGCTCTCTGTGTCTATCCCGACATCCCTAGCCTATGGCATTTTGCCCAGAAAATAGTGTGCTCTTAATATTTACCGAGTGAACAAATGGATGAATGAAGACATAAAGATGAATGCACAATCCTGGCTCAGAAAATGCACTCACAAATCTTTCCTTCCAGTCTTAATGATTTGTTTTCCTTACCAAGGTTAGAAAAGGCAATGAGAAGCAAGATGACATCCAAGGTCCCGACATTATATTCCTTAGAGAGAAGACCTTGTTAGGTCAGAAACTGACTAATATAAGCAATTACAGCAGCCTGAATCTAGGCCTGAAAATGGCAGAAGAAGTGAGATAAACTGGGGCAAGAAACTATTTTAAATACAGAAATAATTCCTCGCCCACTCAAATCCAGAAGCTAAAACAATTAAAATACCCATGATTGAAATTTTATTAGTTTGAGTTTAGACTTAAACAATTCAATACTTCTAACATATTCCTTTTCACACACTGGTTATTTCTCTCTTAATTTCTGTATACAAGTATTTTTAAAAATAGTGTCGTATGTAGAAACAAAAGCAAAGATAAACTATTGGGACTATAACAAAATAAAAAGCTTTTGCATAGTGAAGAAAACCATCAACAAAATAAAAAGACAACCTGCTGAGTGGGAGAAGATATTTGCAAATAATATATCTAACAAAGAATTGATATCCAAACTATATAAAGAACTTATCCAACTCAACACCAAAAAATAGTCCGATTAAAAATAGGCAGTGGACCTGAATGGACATTTTTCCAAAGAAGACATCCGCTGGCCAACAGACACATGGAAAGATGCTCGACATCGCTCCTCATCAGAAAAATGCAAATCAATATCACAATGAGATATCAACCTCACACCTGTCAGAATGGCTAAAAACAAAAAGATAAGAAATCACAAGTGTTAACAAAGACATGGAGAAAAAGAAGCTCTTACACATTGGTGCTGGGAATATAAATTAGTGCAGCCACTATGGAAAACAGCATGGAGATTCCTCAAAAAGTTAAAAATAGAAATACCATATAATCCAGTAATTCTAATATGGAGCATATACCTAAAAAAAACAAAACACTAATTTGAGAAGATATATGAACCCCTGTGTTAATTGCAGCATTGTTTACAAGAGCCAAGAAATGGAAGCAACTGAAGTGTCCATCAATAGATAAATGGATAAAAAAGATGTGGTATAGACATACAGTGGAATATTATTCAGCCATAAAAAATAATGAAATCTTGCCATTTGTGACAACATGGATGGACCTAAATATTATTATGCTAAGTGAAAAAAAGGGGCACCTGGGTGACTCAGTCGGTTAAGCATCTGACTCTTGATTTTGGCTCAGGTCACGATCTCACAGTTTGTATGATTGAGCTCTGTGTCAGGCTCTACACTAAGCATGGAGCCTGCCTGGGATTCTCCCTTTCTCTCTCTCTCTCTCTCTCTGCCCCTCCCCTGCTCTCTCTCTCTCTCTTTCTCAAAATAAATAAATACTTAAAAAGTTTTTTAAAAGTGTTGTATGTTATACTAAAGGGAAGATCCAGGCTTTTGCCCAAAAGAAATCCTAGTGGCAACAGCTGTTAGCTTCCAAAGTCAGAGCAGCCAAGGTTACTTGAAGGGACATGTGGAGTCCCACATGTTTAAAGTGCAGATTGAATGGCAAATGTTGGTTCCTTCTTAGAGATTCCAACTTTCCTCCAGTCTTAGAAGATAAGCCATCTCCGCTCGTATTCGAATTTTCCTCCACGTGTGTCCTGAATCCCCTCCTCTCCTTCCTCCCCTGAGAACGTCACCTTGCACGTTAGCCTTGTTTTCTCTCTCTTCCACAAACATCCGTTAGAGTCACAAACAAGCTTTTTGTTCTCCTTTTCCTGACTTCGCGTTATCCCTTGGCTATAATTTACATCTTCCTTTCTCCTTAAAGCCTCTGAATTTTCATACTTCCCACTCTTTAATTCACTCCAATCTGGCTTCTGACCCACCAACCAAAAGAATCCCCTCTGGAAGTACTTTCTGACAAATCTGAAGAGCATTTGTCGGTCTTTATCCAGTGCTGTGACAATCAATATCGCACCATCACCTTCTCAGAGTAGGTGTCGGGTAGCCTGAATTTATAGTGTATTATTACACTTTCAGTGGTACAAATACATTCACCATGGCCGATTTCAGCTACTAACTTGGCATCAACTGGCTTCCGAAACTCCTAAGAAGTTAAGGTCGGCTCTGTGAGCCATTATGAGTCTGCCAAAACCCTCTGTTACATGGGCATCTACTGATCACTCCTTCTTACCTCAACTTCCCACTCTCATATTCCATGATGCTACTGCCTCTGAGACCCCTCCTACATTCTTGACTATTTCTTACCTTCTCCGTTCTTGGTTCTTCTTTCTTCTCTTGCTTCAAAGTTGAGGTTCCCTGGGGTCGGTGCTCTGTCCAATGCTTTTTTTTCCTCAATAAACTTTCCTAGTGAAATCAAATAAAGTCTTACAGTTTGAAACATATATCTCTTACACAAAAGCTCTCCCCTCACTGCAGGATGAATGTCTCTACTTGAAGGTCAGAAAGTTACATTAAACCCAAAATGTTATAATCCTTCCCATAATCTGGCTTCAATACCACTACTTAATCAGTAAAGCACTGCTTTATCTCTTAAA
Source organism: Paguma larvata (assembly GCA_030068075.1). Taxonomy (NCBI): domain Eukaryota; kingdom Metazoa; phylum Chordata; class Mammalia; order Carnivora; family Viverridae; genus Paguma; species Paguma larvata. The sequence continues at coordinate 117,572,123 of CM057828.1, read as the reverse complement.
TAATTCTTAAATTTATCTCTGCCTCTCCATTCCTATCACTTCTATTATTTCTGAAAGCTGGAATCAACTATAAAGCAACCTATAAGATTCGAAGTTAACAATGTTCTTCTCTAGTGCCAAACTGTTGGCTGACTAGTAGTATTTCTCAAGATGTGTATTGCATTCTATGGGGGAAGAAGGAGGTTTTGTGGTCAAATAAATCTAGGAATCACTGTATTGAACAAAGCAAAATTTTGTTTTCTTCTGTGGCTTTTCAGAACGTTTAACATACTAACGTGCATCACGGATTTCTGATAGGAATGTAGTTTATAGAGATTTTCAAATATGTTTGACCAGCCAAACCTTTCTTTTTAAGTGGGAGAAGGGTGTAAGTTAAAACGCTAATACTTGAAAGAAAAAAAAAAGTCAAATTCATAGAGGTAGAGAGTCAAAAAGAGGCCACTAGGAGGTGAAGGATGGGGGAAATAGAGAAAGGTTGGTAAAAGGGCATAAACTTTCAGTTGGTAGATAAATAAGGTCTGAGAGTCTAATGCATAACATGGTGACTATAGTTGACAACACGGTATTATATATATTGAAATTTGCTAAGAGAGTAGAACTTAAATGTTCTCATTCCCCCTCCCATAAAAGGTCAATATGTTGAGGTGACGGATGTGTTCATTAACTTGACAGAAGGAGATCTTTTCACAACGTACGTGTACGTCAAATCATATATAGAACACTTACAATATCTTACAATTTTTATTTGACAGTTATATTTCAATAAAGCTGAAAAAAACCCACTACTGCCTGGGAGTTATTAGTTCAATCTCTCTCTCCTGTTGCAATAGTTTTGAATAAAGGCTTCCTTTAAAAATAAGCACTACTGGGGTGCCCGGTTGGCTCAGTCAGTTAAAGGTCTGACTTTGGCTCAAGTCATGATCTCATAGTTCATGAATTTGAGCCCTGCACCAGGCTCTCTGCTGTCAGTCCAGAGCCTGCTTCAGATCCTCTGTTGTCCCCTCTCTCTGCCCCTCCCCTGCTCGCTCTCTCTCTCTCTCTCTCTCAAAACTAAATAAAACCTTAAAAAATAATAATAAGCACTATTAACCACCTCCTAGTACATAAACATTTCTCCAAACACGGTTCAGTGTGACTCTGGTCGATGAAACAAGAATTAAAAACCTCAAGAAAGATAGAGCCTTCTTGGACTTCATCCATGCCTTCAACTCCAAGCTCAAATCCTTCTGCTCCCTGCCTTAGATCTTAAATTTCAACACCACGTCTTTGTAATTCTTCCTATAAACTGTGCTGCTTGCCTCTAGTCTTTCTTCATGCTCTCCTCTAGGCAGGAGTTCCCTTTCACTCGCTTTCTTGTCTAGATAATGCTTACTTCAATGTTCAGTTCGAGTGTCATTTCTTCCAGAAATGCCTTTCCGGTTTCTGCAGCACCCTCCATCTGAGCTAGGTGCCTGCCTTTGTTACCCAGTGTATGTCTCTATTACCGTACTTGCTGCATTATTCTACCAACATATATCCGTATTTGTTTCCCTTCCAGACTGTGAGCTCCTTGAAGGCAGGGGCCCCTATCTTATTCCATTTCACCATCTAACATGGGACCCGACTATTAAGCAGGTCTTTTCATTCTGATGTTTTGACATTTGGGGCCTCCCTGATCCTGGAGACACTGTCCCTCTGGGGGCTAGTGAATTCCAAGAAATAGTAGAAGCCTCACCTGTGAGCATGCCTTTCCTATGCAGGCCAACCGATCAAAACCCACAGTCTCAACCACTTTCTTTATTAGGCTCTCACAGGGTGCTTCCACTTGAGACCACTATTCCCTTACCCCGATCAACCCCAGGCCAGGCAACAGACAACCAGAGACAGCCTCTCCCCTCCAGAGCCTGCTGAAATTATTCTAAGTAGCCAATCCTAAGCCTGCTTACCCAACCTCACCATTCCTTCTGAAGAAACCACAATAAAAACTCTTGCCCATATTTTCCCTTCACTCCCTCTGCCTGTTGACTGACCCTGGCGCTCCCCCACATGGCCCTGCATGGCATGGGGCTCTGTGCCCTGTCTCCTGATTCTGGGGAGTCTGTGAGCATAAACTTCTTCCTTCAGGGCAATCATTTTCATGTCTGTATGTCTTACCATAGCTGATTAAAACAAATCCCCGATAACTTCTAAAACACTGTTGCATGATAGATATTCAATAACTGTTTTTGAATAAATAAATTAATTAATTGGTTCACCGTGAGCAAGAATACAAAACTTGCTACCTTGAGTTAGTCTGCTAGTTCCTCTAGCCCTGTACTCTGACATCATTGGATCCACTGTAGAAGAATTCAGTTGTCCTCCTTGATGTCAGGAGCTAAGGCATATCTTCAAAACAAAAATCCTTAATGAAAACAAAGAACAGAATCTTACGTTATTCCCCTTCTTCCTTGAAAGTAGAAGAAAAAAATGAGGACATGTGTCTCTGATGCAGTAAGAGAGTTAGTTTGCTCCCTTTCCCTTTTGTCATCTTTCAACCCAACCCTTAAATTTCAGAATAGTGAGGGAAGTCCATAAATTAATGCAATGTTAGCACTGAGAAGGTCTACTTGAAACCCTGTCTAGGGGATGGGAAGAGAATTCCCTTCCAGCTCTAGAAGCCATGACTTCCCTATCAGAAGCATGAATGCATAAGGATGTTGCTACAGGCCATCCCTAAACACTATCAGCTCATTTAAGCAAATGTGAAAAGAAACCTTGTCCGTCATCTCCAGTTAAGCCTGTCATTTAATCAGTTATGAGTCTTTATGTTGCAAGTACAGAAAAACCCAACTCATACTGGTTTAAACAATAAAAACACTGGTGCGCAAAAGATAAGTTTGGAGGTAGACTAATGTTTACTTATTTTTGAGAGAGTGAGAGAGAGCAAGCAGGGGAGGGACAGAGAGAGACAGAGACACAGAATCTGAAGCAGGCTCCAGGCACAGAGCCTGATGCAGGGCTTGAACCCATGAACCATGAGATCATGACCTGAGTGAAGTCAGATGCTTAACTGACTGAGTCACTTAGGTATCTGGGACTAATACCTTTTTAAGACTAAAAACAACTAAAACAGAAAATTCTTTCAAGAATATACAAATGCAATAAAACAACATTAAGTGAGAGGGGAAAAAAGAAAATATGAATGCAGGATTCAGGACGAGGGTTACTTGAGGTCAGGGAAGGAAAGTGGATGAGATGGGTAAGAAGCCATATGGGTAAGATTTGAGTTTTTTATCAAGGTCCTCACTTCTGTTTTGCACAGTGGGTTTAAGGATGTTTGTTATAGTATTGAAAACATAATAAATACATAAGCAAGCACACTTAATTGGACACGGAGCTAGAACTAGAACAAAGATTTCTGATCCTAGAATTCTAGGTTCCCACAAAAGAGAAAAGCTGTTGTCACCAGGGGTTTGGGCTCCTGGTCCAATACTTCCTCCTCCCCTGTAAGAGGGAGAAGGTGCAAGTGGCTTTGTTAGCTCTGCTCAGGCAGGCAGATACAATAAATGTTCATATTTCTTTTTTTTAATGTTTATTTATTTTTGAGAGAGAGAGGGAGAGAGGGAGGGAGGGGCAGAGAGGGAGAGAGACACAGAATCCAAAGCAGCTGTCAGCATAGAGCCCGATGCAGGGCTCAAACTAACGGGCTGTGAAATCATGACCTGAGCCGAAGTCAGATGCTTGACCAACTAAGTCACTCAGGCGCCCCAATACTCATATTTCTTTCTCTCTCTTTGTAGAGAACAAATTTAAAAAGAAGAGGCATTCCTAAATACGGATGGAATGAAATCGATAAACCAAGAGCAACTAATAATTCGTAAAATTCTCATTTCAGAATGGTAATTGAAAATTTGCAAATCCTTGAAAATTAACATAAGTAACCATAGTTGACACGATTTAGTAATAAGGGAGCTATCTGATTAAGAAGCTAAATCTTAGGTCACATTTTGACAAGGTAGACCCATAGTAGGTGAAGCTGAGTCTTCTTTCGCCCTAGCTCTTAACTGATGTTGCCGGGGATCAGGTGGAAGTGGAGGTAAAAACTAAGTGTGAGACTTATGGGAACTTTTTCTCCTCCGGATCATGCTTAAAGTTTTCTCCTAATGATTGGTCAGTATCAGACTAAAGTTCTGGTTCCTCAGGTAAAGTAACATGGAGCTCAATAATCATTTGTGGGGGCATCTGGCTGGAAGAGCATGCGACTCTTGATTTTTAGGGTCATGAGTTCAAACCCTACATTGGGTGTAAAGATTACTGAAAAGATTAAGTAAAATAAAATAAAATAAAAGGACACCCTTCTCATTAATTGAGCTCCTCTCCTAATTCCTTAAGACTATCGTTTGTGAATTTGACCAATGTAGAGAGCCAAGCTAAATCATGCAAGGAAAAAGAATTCTCAGAAACAGGTGTTTGACACCTTTGTCTACCTTCTTCCCCTTCCAAATGCAGCTATGATCATGCCAATTGGGGGAAGGTGACTCAGAAGAATCAGGAGGAAGTTAATGGAAGTTAAGGGTTATTTTAGTAGGGTTTTTGGCACAAATTCATTTCAGCATCGATTCTCTGACTTGGGTAATAAGAATGTTCTTCTCTTTCTGTTACAAGAAGGGCACCTTTCTCATGGGGAATTTCTGCCTTACTTCTGAGTAGAAAGGAGGAGGGCTGAGAGCCCATCCTGTATCTGCCATTTCTCAACTGCCTTCAGTTCAAAATAATCGCTATGCTAAAGTGGCATTTGGGGGTAATATGTTCTCACCCCCATTATTTGCCACCCCAGGCCTAGCAAATTTTGTGAAACACAACATAAACACATCAAGATTTTAGCACATGTGTATCAAGTACACCACAATATAAAACAGATATATCCTGAAACCAGAGGTATATCATCACTATGGTATAGTATTTGTTTCACAGTTAATTTCTTCAGAATTGTACCATCCTGCCAAACTAGAACTATCCTAAGCACTTTGGGAGATGAGAAAATGAAGCAGAAATCCAACTCTCAGTGATCATTTTTCACAGTAAGGGAAATTAGATATAGATGTAAGTGATGAATATTAATAAGCATAAGATAGAAAGTCAAGTCATAAGACAGGGACACAAAAACGCTATTCTAGGTGGGAGGCTGAGGCTCAGGTGCTTAGGACAGCTTGATGAAGGACAAGACAACTAAACTTGTCCTTGAACTGTAGTAGGATTTGGAATGCAGAGATAAAGGAGACAGCTGTCACTAACAAGAGGAGCAATGGCACACAGCTGGGAAAACGTAGCTGGTGGGTGGGGAAAAGCAAGTGTCTGGTTTGAGCCAAGGGTAAAATTGATTGAAGAGAGTAGAAGATTTTAAGACAGGAAGTGTTGGCTTCGGTCCAGTCATGACGGCCTCAAAGACCATGTCCAGAGGAGTCTGCACTTATTCTGAGGCCAGGAGAGATCTTCTGAAGGTTCAGGAGTAGAGGAGGCATGGCGTGATCATAGCTGCGTTCCAGGAAGATGAAATGGCAACTGTCAGATGGAAGGAGGTAGAAAGCCGGGAGGGGAGCAGAAATGTGGCTCTGTCCAATTAAGATGCAGGGGTTGTATGTCACATAGAGTATCCACGTCAACACCTCGTAAGGCAGCTATGCTTTATTTAAAATGGTGACATTTTCAAAGTTGGACGAGAGGTAATTTTCTCTGTTCTAATATTGATTTTAGCCTAAGGATATTTTCTTAAAGTTAAGTTACTCTTAAAAATAAAGCATATTCATAGACTAACTCTGCCGAAACAAGGGACACTGTGGGAGAATCACACATGGCAGTGTCACCTATTTTCAAAGTGCAGAGGGAACAATTTTCAACCCTTCAGAGACTCCCTGAACCCAATGGCACAGTCAGGACACATTAGGGTGTTTTAGCTGTAGCACTCTGTTCCCAAGAACGGTGACTGAGAGAGGAAAACAATGGAAACTGATCTTTAGTCAGTACCACAATCATTGGCAGAGAATGTTACCTGGATAGGCATTTGGTTTTATGTAAGTATTTATGTAAGTATATAAGGCCTAAGTCTGAGGTAACATTAGGCAACGCAGCCACAGACTTTTAGGAGTATTCCAATACTGACTGTTAAAACCCTCAGAGTGATTCAATCTGATGCCTCCAACTGACCCTTGATGCATTTATAGCTAATGAAGAAAAATGAGACTTTGAGAGTATCTCGTGTCCTTCACACTTGGAGTCTTGGCTCATTAAATCATTCACCTTTGTTCTGTGCCCTCCATGACATTTGTAATCAAGTAGGGAGAGAAACATTAACCGCATAAAAACATGCAAGCAAATACATGTTTGTCAATGGCAGGAAGTACTCTGAAAGTTTAAGAACTGAGCGTCATGAGAATCAGGCGATGGATGGACGTAGGAAATCGGAGAAAGCTTCTTGAAGAAAGCGAGGGTTACACTGAAGTAGAAGTTAGCCAGAGAAGAGAAGCAGTCCTTCACAGGAGGACAGAATCTCAGGTCTGGTTGGCGGTAACACTTCACATAGAAATTACGTGACCCTAGTATACATTCTATTGCACCTAGAGGTATAACATAAAAGCATTATAGATCATCTAACAATATGTGAAAATGTTACTCATTAAATTTAAATAGCAATTTGCAAAACTATGGTTATAAACTATTTGGCTTGAGGCAATATATTTTCATGTCTTATGAAATTATTAATTCTCATTAAATGCTAATGATCCTTACTGTGAGGATTAGAGCTAATTAACTACTCCTTTCACCAACATTAATTTATTAGTTACTCATGATGAATCCAGTAAATGTTTCTGTGTTCGTCGGCCAGATATGGACCAGCTACCAATACCGCTAAGCACACACAGAAACAAGCACGTTGGAAAATAAACAGTGTCATTGTTAGATAATAAAGTTGGAAAACAGATGGGCAGCAGGGATACATGGTATGATACGCTGAATAGTGATCCAGCTAACATTATCGGGTGACCAAACATGTTCTTTCCATAGTTACAGGCACTGATGTAACAGGACCCTCCGGGGAGCACGGCCACCTCATCACTGTTTCAGAATCAAAACTAAAAACAACTGAAGTCTTTAGCACTAAATTCCTTGACTTAAACATTAACATTAGTTACTACTGCTCTTGCAGACTTTTTTCACAATCAGGAAGATTTCAAATGAAGAAAACCAGAGAAAACACCAAATCATCCCTGGCGGAAATCAGGAGAAAAGTCTGAGTGGTTCCCAAAGTGTGATCCAGCTATCAGCAGCACCAGCGTCACCTGTAAATTTGTTATAAGTGCAGGTTCTATGTTCCCCACCTCAGCTACTGAATCAGAACGGCTCAGGGCAGGGCCCTGACATCTGTAGTCTAAGCAGATGATTCTGATGCACGCTGAAGCAAGTTTTCTTAAGCCTTGGTGTAAAACAAGAACTCAAGGGGTGCCTGGGTGGCTCAGTCGGTTAAGTGTCTGACTTCGCGCTCGGTCATGGTCTCACAGTTTGTGAGTTTGAGCCCCGTGTCGGGCTGGCTCTATGCTGACAGCTCAGAGCCTGGAGCCTGCTTCAGATTCTGTGTCTCCCTCTCTCTCTGCCCCTCCCCTGACTTTACTCTGTCTCTCTCTTTCTCTCAACAACAAACATAAACAAAAATTTAAAACTAGGACGCAAAAGATAACCTCAATTTTAGCAGTTTTCTAAAAGTTATTTTCTTTTATTTCTTTCAACTCAGAACAAATTAAAGCCATGTAACAGCATATCATTTATAGTCACTAACTCCAGAGTTTAGCTATAAATTTTAACTGTTAAATTTTGAATAAGTTGAAATTGGAATACTTCAAATTTGTTGTAGATTCAAAATTCTGAGGATTATATGAGGTTTGTGCTATTATAAATATGTTTTTAGTTAGTACAACTTTAAATTCCATGGTACAAACAATAAGACATTTACCCAAGAAATGTATTAGATTTTCATTTGCAAACTTTTGTATATTTTAATATATCTTATATGGGGTGCATTAAAGTTAATAGCTGCTTCTTTTTAGGAGACCCTATTAGAGAACATAATACAAAGAGACCATCTTTGGCTTTAGAAATGTATTTTATGTCATTTAAAAATAAATCTATTCAAACATCCATTTATGATAAAAACTCAACAAGGTGAGTAGAGAAGAAATGTACCTCAACATGATAAAGGCCATATATGCTGAGCCCACAGCGGTCATCACACTCAGTGGTGGAAAGCCAAAAGCTTTTCCTCTAAGACTGGGAAGAAGACAAGGATCCCCACTCTTACCACTTTTATACAACATAGTACTGAAATGTCCTAGCCACAGTAATTAGGCAAGAAAAAGAAATAAAAGGCATCCAATCTGAAAAGGAAGAAATAAAACCATAACTATTTTCAAATGGCATGATACTATATATAGAATACTCTAAAGACTCCACCGAAAAAACCATTGGAACTAATGAATGAATTCAGTAAAACTGCAGGATTTACAAAATCCTTATTTACAAAAGTAACATACAGAAATTGGTTGGATTTCTATACACTAATAACAAGATATCAGAAGGTGAAATGAAGAAAATAATTCAATTTATAATTGCATCAAAAAGAATAAAATACTTAGGAATGAACTTAACAAAGAAGTTGACAGGCCTATATTCTGAAAACTAGAAGTCACTGATGAAAGAAGTTGAACATAACACAAATAAATGGAAAGATATTCTGTGCTCCCAGATTGGAAGGATTAATGTTAAAATGTCAATACTACCCAAAGCAATCTATAGACTCACTACAATCCCAATCAAAATTCCAATGGCATTCTTCATAGAGATAGAACAAACAACACTAAAAATTTGTGTGGAACCTCAAAAGACCCCAAATAGCCAAAGTAATCTTCAGAAAGAAGAACAAAGCTGGAAATATGACACCCTCCGATTTCAAACTATACTACAAAGCTATGGTCATAAAAACAATATGGTACTGGTACAAAAACAGACACATAAAGCAACAAATAGAATAGAGAACACAGGGGAAAAACCATGCATATATGGTCAATGAATCAATGACAAAGGAGGCAAGAATATACAATGGAGAAAATGCAGTCTCTTCAATAAACAGTGTTGGTAAAACTGGGTAGAAATTGCAATAGAATGAAACTAGGCCAGTATCTCACACTATACGCAAAAATAAATTCAAAGTGGATTAAAGACTTAAATGTAAAACCCGCATCCCTAAACTCCTAGAAGAAAACACAGGGTGTAAACTCCTGGACATCAGTCTTGGCAGTGTTGTTTTGGATCAGTCTCCTTAGGCAAGCGCAACAAACGCTAAAATAAACAAACGAGACTACATCAAACTAGAAAGTTTTTGCACAGTGAAGAAAACTATCAACAGAACAAAAGAGCAACTGACTGAATGGGAGAACATAGTTGCAAATAATAAATCTGATAAGGGGTTTGCATCTAAAATATATAAAGAACTTATACAACTTAATATCAAAAAAATAACCCAATTAAAAAACAAGCAGAGGACTTGAAAAGATATTTTTTTTAAAAAAGACATATAATAACAGGCACATGAAAAGGTTCTCAACATCACCAACATCAGAAAAATGCAAATCAAAACCACAATGAGCTATCACCTCACGCATTGGCTATGATCAAAAAGACAAAAAATAACACGTGTTGGCGAAAATGCGGAGAAAAGGGAACCCTCATACATTGTTGGTGGGAATATAAAGTAGTGCGGTCACTGTGGTAAACAGTATGGAGGTCCCTCAAAAACTTAAGAAAAGAGTTACCACACAATCCAACAATTCCACTGCTGGGTATTTACCCGAAGACATCAAAAACACCAAGTCAAAGAGCTATATGCACGCCTATGTTCATTGCTGCATTTTTTACAACAATCAAGATATGGAAGTACCATAAGTGTCTATCAAGAAATGAATGGACAAAGAATATAAGGTATATATCCACAAATGGAGTGAAATCTTGCCACTTGGGGCAGCATGGAAGGATCGAGAGGGTTATTCTAAGTGAAATAAGTCAGACAGAGAAAGACAGATACCATATGATTTCTTTATATGTGGAAACTAAAAACCAAAACAAATGAATAAACAAAACAGAAACAGATTCATAGATACAGGAAACTGTTGGTTCCAGAAAGAGGGGTTGGGCAGCAGACAAAATAGGTGAAGGGGATTAAGAGGTACAAACTTCAGGGGTAAAATAAATGAGTCACGGGGTTGTAATGTACAGCTTAGGGAATACAGTCAATAATATTGTAATAACTTTGGGGACAGATGGTAACTAGACATTATGGGGACCATTTCATAATGTGTAAAAATATTGAATCACTATGATGTACACCTGAAATTAATAGGACATTGTATATCAATTGTACTTCAATAAAAAAAAATCCCAGGAAAAAATAATCAAAAAATAATAAAACCTCTGATGAGTACTAGGGCTGATCTTTCAACAAATCAATTATTTGCCTGGCTTCTCCACTCAAATAAAATTATCTAGTTTTAACAAAAAATGTAATAATAAATAAATAAATCCATCAATAAAAATTGAAGATATATACAATTTTTCTGATATACATGTAAAACTTAATCATATTTAAATATGAATCAAACACACCAAATTGGGAGGGTATAAGTACTCTCTAAACATAGAACATTATCATTTCCTAATAACTGAGCGGAAGCCCTCTGGAACCTCTCCCCAGTATATAACGAATGCCTTTCTCACTGAGCACAGTCTGATTTCCTGTCGGAAGATTTCGTCTAATCTTTCTTCGGTTTCACACACTGCACTTTTAGAGGTCTCCAAATGCTGTGAACAGTCAATTAAATAAACAAAAACAGTTTAATTAAACCTACATGTGAAAAGTCGGAAGAAGCATCTTGGAGCAGACCTTGCTCTAGTGCCAAAGGCAGTTCTGTGAGGAAGCATGAGGCAGTGTTTTGAGTCACTGGGAATTAATACAATAGCGGATCAACCACAGAACATAAATAAGAACTCCCCACCTCCGGGGAAATGTGGCAGGGAGGGATGGGTTAAGACAGACCGAAGGGGCAGTAAGACGGCCATACTAATTCGAGAAGAGTTTGATGAATGAAATGCTAGAGGAAGAGACTATTTCCTATTCTTTCTATTACGAAAGTCTCAAGGATTCCCCTGGAAGAACAAGGGGCTACAGTGTTATTAACACACTTCACCATAACTACAATAGGAATGAGAATTTCTTCCTGGTGAAGACATGGAGATAGAGCTAAGAAAAAGCTCTCACTTGGTATCCATGTAATGACACTCTATTTTCTACAGATGTCTACTATAACAAAATTAAGGAGCACATCTACTTCAAGGGAAGGTAATTTACAAGTGAACTGCACTCTGCACTGTAGAGTTTCCCTATTAGATAAGCAGGGATAGTACTATTTATCGTTCACGGTGTTGAGGAGATTAAATGATACTGTGTACCCAGCACCTGGCACAGAGTGAGAGCTCAGTGAGTGGGCACGCACGCACGGCATCATGACCAAGACATCGTCAAATGCACCGCCTCATCTTTGCCAACACGTGATTTGTATTTGGGATACTTTATTCACAAGATATGACAATATTAGTAACACATAAATCTTCCAGAACCCAAACTCAACATTGGTACTAAATCTAACATGCATTTTAATCTCCCCTTGACTACAGAGAGCATGAAACTAAACCAGCTTTAACACTGTTCTTCTTCATCCATGGTATAGTTTCAGAAATTTCTCTGAATAAGCATTAATGACTTTTTAATTGAGGAAAATCAATTCCTGCCTTCACGCCTAAGTAATCGGATTTTTCCTGTTAATTACGAGGTTATTTTATTTAATTAATTTATCTTTTTTTTGGAGGTGGAGGGAATGCAAAGTGGTGCAGCCACTCTGGAAAACAGTATGGAAGTTCCTCAAAAAGTTAAAAAGAGAACTACCCTATGACCCAGCAACTGTACTACTAGGTATTTACACAAAGAATATAAAATTCCTCTTTTGAAGGGATCTATGCACCCTGATGTTTATAGCAGCACTATCTACAATAGTCAAATTATGGAAAGAGCCCAAAAGTCCATCGACTGATGAATGGAAAAGAAGACATCACACATACACACACACTGGAATATTACTCAGCTATCAAAAAGAATGAAATCTTGCCATTTGCAACAACATGGATGGAGCTACAGGGTATTATGCTAAGCAAAATAAGTCAGAAAAAGACAAATACCATTAAGATTTCACTCATATGTATAATTTAAGAAACAAAACAAATGATCATAGGGGAGACAAAGAGAGAGACTAAGAAAAAGACTCTTCACTATAGAGAACAAACTGATGGTTACCAGAGGAGAGGTGGGTGGGGGGAACAAGTTAAACAGGTGATGGGAATTAAGGAATGCCTTTGTTGTGATGAGTCCCGGGTATTATGCGTAAGTGTTGAATCACTAAATTGTACCACTGAAACTAATTACACTACCTGCTAACTAACTGAAATTTAAATAAAAACTTAAAAAAATTACCGGAGAATTTTAGGAATGAAAGAGGAATGAGCTAGACCGAACATCCGTGGTATAAGGCACACAAGGGATAAGAGGCATAAAGGCATGTCCATGACTCTACAAGTCAGCACATGGCTGGGCTAGCTCAAGTCCCCTGATCAAACGTCATGCTACCTCCATCATCATGGATGCATCACACAGTCCCAGCTACACAAAAGAGCTCCCCACGGACCATATTAAATAGCATCCTACCAAGGACTATCCAGGCTTTTACACAAAACACTCAATCCTCTCAGCTCCTCACAAACCAACTAAGCATGAAACTAAGCATGCTTACTTAAGTATTTTAGTTGAAATAATATTTCATACAAAAGCGTTAAGAAGTGTTCAGTTACTGAGTCACTGAGTGTATCTGAAGCATTAAAATTATACACGTTGTACAGGAATATTTACTTTAACATTCATGTGTTTTACTGGGAATTCTGAGTACTAAATCAACTCACTGACTTAGAATCCAAAAAGGTAATTGTAAGACATCATTGTGTCTTTTTTTTTTTTTACAATTACCTAGTTCATTTTCCAAAAGAATTTAAAATAAATATTGTGATGTTTATCCAAGACAGTCATTCCCACACTCATCTTCCAGCATCTAAAGTAACTGCCCTCCTTTTCCTAAAGTAAATTTACATTTGGTTTTGATAACAGATTTTTTTTTCAGCCTGGAATTTGATAAGCTTATCAACTTAAGATAAAAATTCAAACTCCAATTTCACAAACTGGCTAGAAAATCCGTTGGCATTCTAGGGACAATATGAATACCAATATTATCAGCTTTCTTTGTATCTTCTCCAATTCTTTGTTTCTTTACACATAAAGGAAAAGGATTCTTTTGATTTACATCATCCGTTTCAGCAACCAGCTTTCTTTGTAAAGGAGTCCATCAGCCATAGGTCCTGTTACTTCTCTGAATAAATTTCAACTTCAAAATCTATCCAATCCATAGCAGAAGCTTCCGTGGTAGGATCTTTCTTGTTCTCAATTGCTTCTTAATTCTCTCTCTTTTCTACACCTGTCTACGTTGCTTAAATGGAAAACAACAGTGAACCCATTTCAGCTGGAAGGATAAGAACAGCCAGTTATAAAACCTCTAGCATAACTATGATTATTCTCTAACCTTCCTTACTTTCCAGGTTCAAAAAAAAACACAAAAAATAAAAAACAGAAAAACCTTCAGATTTTCTAAATTCCTCGCATGTCATTATTCTTTTTTTAAAAACAAACACAAAACCTGGAAAGTTACTATTTTGGTTCTTATGATGGTGAAGAAAGTAGAACTAAGCAGAGTCAAAGGCAAACAAAATCAAAGAAACCCATAAAATCAAGATAGGACTAAAGACAAGCAATCAAGTCTAACGTTTCCAGAGAAGACTCACTCGCAAATATTTTTCTTAGTTTCATCTTTATTTATGTCAAAGTTCAGAACAGTACGGATATTTGTAAAGCAACACCTTGTTTTCTTAAATCCATACTATGGTGTTGTTGACAGAAAAGCGGGGAGTAAAATAAGGGTAGGAAAAAAGTAATTTCTAAAATTCTTCTTTAAGATTTCAATTACAGCTGAAACTTTATAAGGAGTTTTACTTCTCATTCTGGAATCTTGCTCCCTAGAGATACCATTCCTTGCTCTTTTGGCTTTCTTCTAGTTTATAGGACGATATCTCAAAATAACGTCCATGATCTGCCATTCCTTGACTTTGTTTGCTGTTCTTAATATTGTTGCTTGACTTCTCCCTATGGAAAATTAATTTCTCGCCCACCCACCCCGCCAAACAAAGCACCTTCCCTCCTCCCAATAAACTCAGAGCATAATGAGTCAACTTTCTATGATTCATTATTCTGACAAATCTACATAACTAAGCACACCAGGTTCTATGATGACTTTCCCCCAGATATATCCTTGCGTGGATTGCTCTGTATCTACCTCTGAGTCATCCACAAACATCTCCAAAACAAACAAACCTCCGAAGGGCTGGGGAGAGGTAGTTGCCCCGCCGTGTGAGGACAGAGAGGTGACCTGGGAATCCAGGTTGCAAAGCCCTTCAAACAATTCTCCGAATGCTACTATACACCCTCCTCTCATTGAGGTTTCAGTTGCCAACAAATTCCTGGGGCTTCCTGGAGTTCTTAGAGAAGCTGACTCTCCACCCACAGTCTTGGGTTTCAACCTTATTCATACTGCTAAATCAGGTGTCACTCATCTGCTTTCCCAACCTTTGTTGACATCTTTTGTCTGTTGTCATTTCCTCCCTCTCCTTTGTTCTTGTGGGTTTGTTCCTTTTTAATCCTTTGATATCCTTTCAGCGTGGTTTATAGAGGGAACACAAATAAATGCATCTGGCCAATCCACCATGATTAACCGGAAGTATTCGCGCTAATTATTTCGAAAACATGATTCTCTACTTTTTTAACATAATCACACCCATTTCTCTTTGTCCATTTCAAGTTGTCTGCCAGCAAGTCCGAAGAGCTAATGGGATTCTTTTTTTTTTTTCCTAAGTGGAGGCAACATTCAGTCCTAAGTAAAACTGTAAAGTAGATGAAATTCATGTTCAATGTTTTTAGCCTCCCCCATTCTTTTCCATTTTCCCCACTTGATGGCACCCTTCTCCAAGATCCATTATCTTCGTGTTTTGTCTCTCACTCCCTCCCTCCCCCTGCCCTTCTCTCTTTCTTTCTCTCTCTCTCTCCCTGTGTCTCTATCTCTCCCCTCTCTCACTCACACCAAGAAAATAGATCTATGGGCAGGAGAGAAACAAATAAACTTATTCACACTAGGGTGTAAATGATTGACATCATTACAGGACTCATCGTGAAGGTGCAATCATACAGTAAGCACCTAGTCTACTTCAGCTGTATGCTATAAACTAATGAGAGCATTAACAGATCTCTAAGGTGTTTCACTCACTCTCTCCATTAGATTCAGAAAATGTCAACTGTCCATATTAAAAAATAAGAACAACAATTACATGAAATGGCTTTGATATATAAATGTTCAAAATTATGATGCTCTCACCTTGGTTTTGTTCATATTTTGTCGGACACAGACCTAGAGCTCACACAGGTATTCCCGTAAGGTCTGACTGACTAGGTACTTCAAGCAAATACCCATGGGGGTTGACAAACCCAGTGTCGGTGCCTGACAAGAACACATGTTTTATAATTTTTTATCATAACGATCACTTTAACTCTAAAAGAACTAGATAAGGATTCAGAGACTTAAACTCCTATCTTAGCTCTGTCTTTCACTTTGGAACCTTGCCTCTTTGTGCCCTCAGTGTCCAGCCTATAAGTGGGGAGAATAATATCTCATTAGATATCTCTAATAACAACTCATGACACTCTTGTGAGGTAGGTAACAGTCCGGAAAATCCTTTGAAAACTACAAAGCAGTATAAAAATATTTAAATGTTTGCTCCAATTCAATAAATATTTACTGCTTTGCGACTTCCAGAAACATCCTTACTTGTGTATAGAATCCAAGCAAAATACCATAAAGTACTACAAACGTCTTTTCACGTACAACGACTAGTTTTCCTATTTTCTGCCGGTGGCCTTTATATAAAAGTCTGTACCTTCTAAAAATGGCTTCATGAAGCAATTTCTTTGTGATGGTTAACTAAGGGCTCTGTTAACTTAGGAAGGCCACCAAAATTTCTTCTCAAACTTTCCCAAGAGATTAATTTTACTATACTCGCTGTTCAGTTTATGGGAAGAAATCAAATGATTTCGAGATCCACAAAACCAAACAGACAGTAGACAGCCATTAGTTTGAACTAGCAGCTACAAACCCAGTAGCAGTCCAACATAGGGACCTCCACCAGTGGTTTTCCCAGTATTTCAAATATGAGAATGATCTTTTTTGTAAAACTCTATTTATTTATTTTTTGAGAGAGAGAGAGAGAGAGAGAGAGAGAGAGAAAGGAGAGTAGGGGAGGGGCAGAGAGAGCGAATCCCAAGCAGACTCAGCACTGTCAGTACAGAGCCCAGGGGGCCTGAACCACGCACGAACCATGAGATCATGACCTAAGCCAAAGTCGGATGCTTAATTGACTGAGCCACCCAGATGTCCCAAGAACTCTTTTAAATATCGAAATATTTCCACAGCTGAAATATCTAGAATGATCAAAAACTACAAAATTTGTAACGCTTTTGAGTGAATTTGTATTTTCCCAATAATAACAGTACCTATACACATTGGAGAATTAGCAATTAAACAGTAATTAGTGACCACAGAGATGAAGAAGCCACAGAAGATTCTGACTCACCAGTAGGCAGCCATTGACCTATAGCTTACCCTTGTCACGTCTTTTTGTCTTCCGGAAGAGAATAATTAATTTCTCACTTAAACAAAATGAGAGAATATAAGAAAAATTCAGCCATGGATGTGGCAAGTTTCTGCCTTACTGGCTCTCATTTCGAATCTGGGCATTGATTAGTTTTTAACCCATATTATTTACTGTTAGAAAAGGAATCTTTGCAAGTTGTTGCATCTTTTAAAAGTCGTAATTATAAAGCACTTCCTGTTTGTGACAGTGGTTCTCAACAATAGCAGATTTAAAACCCCCTTTTTTTTAATAACAAATAATCTCTAATGCCTCTAATGCCTCAATAGGTCCCTTTATTTATCTATTGCAGTGAAATAAACCACACTAAGCGGCAATTTACCTTCTCATGATTCCGAGGGCTCACCGGGAAGTTCTGCTCTACGGGGTGTCACGCAGCGCTCAGGAACAGCTGAGAGGTCAAAATGGCCGCACCCGCATACTGGCAGGTGGTGCTGGCTGCTGGGAGTTCAGCTGGGCCTGCCGGCTAAGGCCTCTCTTCCTTTCCAGGTGGGCATCTCTGCAGGACTGCTCACTCCGGCTTCTTGGGAGCGCGGCAGCTGGGTTCTACCAAGAGTGTTCCCTGGAGCAAGTGTGGAAGCTGCAAGCCTCTTAAGGCCACCCTCCCCCCAAGTTATACGGCATCACTTGTGCTGCATTCCATTGGTCAAAACTGGTCCCAGGCCCAAGTTCAAGGAAAGCGGAAAGAGACTACCTTTTGATGTAGGAGTGGCAAGGTTATAGTGTCAAAGTGCTTGCGGAATGAGAGGGATTGCTGCGGCCGTCTTTGGAAATAATCTATCACATATCCTCAAATGAAATTTTTAGATAATATAATCTAACTACACACACGCTATTTTGAAAAAAATGAAATGGCACCTCGTCCATAATTTCACAGAGAAATAAAAGGGAAATAATTCATAAAGCATATATTTCAGTATGTAGATGCTGAGCTATCCATGACTACACTAAAAGATCTAACGAAGCAGCTACATTCTTACCTCGACTTAGAGATGAAGTTTTGATTTAAGAAAAGATACTAAGTCAGGGCTCCTGGGTGGCTCAGTTGGTGAAGTGTCCGACTTCAGCTCAGGTCATGATCTCACAGTCTGTGGGTTTGAGCCCCGTGTCGGGCTCTGTGCGGACAGCTCAGAGCCTGGAGCCTGCTTCAGATTCTGTGTCTCCCTTTCTTTCTGCCCCTCCCCCACTCATGCTCTGTCTCTCTCTCTCTCTCTCTCTGAAAAATCAATGAACATTAAAAAAAGAAAAAAGAAAAAGAAAAGGTACTAAGTAATTCCATAAAAGAGATAAACCAAATGAACAGAGATACAAGAGGACACTAGAACAACAACAAAAATGTTAGGATAAGTAATAACACATCGGATTTATTTGCTTATAATAAGGAAAAATAATCAAGATAAATTAGAGGGGAAATATAATATTCTCAAAAATGATCTGGGCTTTATGTGTAAAGCATAAAATCAAAATAATTCCCTATGTGACTACAGAAAATATATCAACTATTTTATTTTATTTTTTTTTAATTTTTTTTTAACGTTTAAAATAATTCCCTATGTGACTACAGAAAATATATCAACTATTTTAAAATTCTACCACATGTCGAAGCAGATACTCAGTTTCTAATACTTAAAAAAACTTTGGAGATCACGTCTTTCGATACCCATACAGAATATTGGATGGATTTTTAAAAAGTAAACAAAAAAGACCATAGAGACTATATACGTCAGAGAAATATCAGAGCAAGACTGAAAAAGGGTAAGGCAGTTCTCAAATAAGTTTAAACTGTGATTTTCACATCATTAGTTTCTTATTTCACTACCAAAAAATTAAATACAGGTGCCTCACGAACAACTTGAACGTTGGAAGCACAAACGCATCTACACCCCCCACCACGTAGTTGAAAATCCAAGTATAACTGTTGACCCCCCCCAAAACTTTACTAATATCCTCCTGTTGACTGGAAGCCTTGCTGATAACATAAATAGTGAAATAACACATTTTGTATGCTATACGTATTACATACTGTATTCTTATGATACAGAAAATGTGACGAAGAAAATCAGAAAGAAGAGAAAATACATTTACAGCGCTGTACTGTATTTGGAAACAATCTGCCTACGAGTGGGCCCGCGTAGTTCAAACCCATGGAGGTCAAGGATCAACTGTATGCAGAATGGCAACAATATAAAATATTTTTAAATAATATTTATTCAAATTTAGTGTGACTCCTGTATTTCATGTGTCTCTTAATATTGTTTGGTTTCTCAGTCTGGTAAAGGGATTCTCAAATCTTCTTAATTACGTAATGTGATGGGTTTCTTTGCTTTTGCAGTAACTAGACTGATGGCATTAATACCTTTTCCAACTAACTGTGTGCAGCAAAGCTGAAACCAGAGTGAATAATAAGGCATTCACTTGGGGCATAAAATTTAAAAGGCTCCTTCAAAATATAAACTCCGTAATCAAGAGAAACAATATGCAATCTACTAAAGCATCAAATGAATCCTAAAACAACCTATGAGGAACAAAGTAACGAAAGTATATACACAGGCTCTACAGAGTGACTAAGTTTTTCAGTAATTCTGACACAATATCTTCATGCCATTTAAGAATCCCTCTCCATATGGTTTGCCTCCCTCTCTGTTTTTATCTTATTTGTCCTTGCCTTCCCCTATATTCATCTGTTAAGTTTCTCAAATTCCACATATGAGAACAAACTGAGGGTTGATGGAGGGGGTATGGATGGGGGGCTGGGGCAAATGGGTGATGGGCATTAAGGAGGGCACTTTTTGGATGAGAACTTGGTGCCATACATACGAGATGAATCACTGGGTTCTACTCCTGCAGCCAAGAGTACACTGTATGTGAACTAACTTGACAATTAAAAAAAGAATCCTTCTCCGTAATGACTTCTCCCTAAATTATGAGCCTATTTGTGTAGCTTCTTATAGAACTGTCCAGCAATACTTCCTGCTGAAGGGCTACTGATTTGCAATCCACTGACATATTGGCAGCAGGATGCTCTTCAATGCCTCTTTTTATACTCTAGCAGGACACGGGAAAAGTTTTCATGGTATGGAACTGGATCCAAGCCTTTGGGGACACCAAGCATAGTGCCAGCGGCACCCCACATAGCAAATCCTCGGGCCGACCCCAAATGCCTCGCCTCTCCAAACTCGCTGGCAGCTTGGACGCTGCCCTGAGCGAGAACGACTCAAGAGGTAACATCAGGATGTGAGTCAAATGAGCACGAATACATTGTGTTTTGAAAACTGTCCTCGGGTACACATCCACGGCTGATTTGAACTTTAATTAAAGTCACACTTGAAGGCTCTCTAGGGCTTTTAAAAATTAAAGAGCTTTTAAGACACGACACTGCATGTCCTGCTCTAAGAACCAGACAATGATCGATGCTTAAAGCCAAAGCAACCACAACGCTAATCACGACAGTCCACTGAAAGCTCTCCAAAGGAAGAGACGCAACTATACTGTCATTTACTTCTTTCGTTTTAGCCACTAAATGCAATTAAGGGTTATTATGTTTTATTTAGTCATGTTTTTACATTTTTGTTGTTTTTGTTCCAAATTTTGGCTTTTAAATGTTGGTAATATATTGTGCCTCTCAGTAAATTATTTCTATTACATGAATTCACAATAGCCATCAACTCTTGATGTCTGAAAGTCCATTTGCACGGAGCGGGAAACATAAGATTTATGAGAAGAAATGTCCCAAACCTCCAAACATTAAAAAAAAAATCCTACAACTTCATGGATTTTGCTATGGTTACCAATTCTGAATGCACATATAAGTCCTAGGCTTTTTGTTGGTTTTGTTTAGGCAACAGCAAAATCTAATAAGTATTAAATCAAACCGACTGAAAGGCGTTTCAGGTGCCTCTGTGAGTTCTTCCCTCCATCTTAATGGTGAGATAATTAATGCCACTTAAAGATTCATGCATTTGACCCCGTCGCCTCTTAACCCCACGTTCCAACACTTAGTTAGGTAACCATACTTATAACTTATTTTTTAAATGTTTATTTATTTATATTTGAGAGAGAGAGAGAGAGAACGCAAGTGGGGGAAGGTCAGAGACAAAGAGGGAGACAGAGAATCTCAAGCAGGTTTCAGCACCAAGGCCAACACGGGGCTCGAACTCACAAACCGCGAGATCTTGACCTGAGCTGAAATCCAGAGTCAGACACTTAACCAACTGAGCCACCCAGGTGCCCCACATACATTAATTTAACTAACCAGTTATAATCAAAGCAGTCTGAGCATTCTTTATTGTGAATAGATGTTTTAGATGATCACAGAGGAGGATCTTGACTATAAATATCCCTGTATTATTGATTTTTTGGATAGTGAAGAATTAGGGCTGGTATTCTCAGCAGCATCGACCATCATGTGTCGCACACCTGTACAGCACTAGTAGGTCTCCGTGGGTATGATTAGGATTTTGTGAATTTTCCAAAACGTGTTCCAGCCACGAAAAGACATTAATTTAATTAACTGATAAGTAACTTGAATTGTCCATTATATTTTACACTAGAGTCCAAAGATATTAAAGAGGCAAAAGTTATAAATCACTTGCTTTCTGAAATTCCTAAAATATGCAGTTTTCAAACTGTCCATAAAAAATCTGATCTCTTATTTTATAAAATGGTATAGCAGAAAGAATATAAACAATTCTTTGTTTCTTTATTCTTGCCGTTTCTTTCCTTTCCTTTTCTTTCTTTTCTTTTTCTTTCTTTCTTTCGTTCTTTCTTTCTTTCTTTCTTTCTCTTTCTTTCTTTTGTTCGTTCTTTTTCTTTCTTTTTGTAAATAGAATAAGTCCCCAGAGAGACTTTTTTAACCTAGTTATTGATTTACAGTCTCAAGGTTATTTCATTAGGAAGCTTTCTCTCCCATTTGGGAGATTTATTTTTGGCATGAGAATCTAGGCCAGATACAAAGTTCCTTGAATAATTTCTGGAATAAAAACTGTTGAAAATCCTCTATAAATATAATCTGAATTTAGAGCATTGAAATGATATTAAAAGCCTCTCTATAATACACAGTATGTTATATGTTCCAATATAGTACATGTCTCTAAGGCGAATTTACACATCTGGGGTCTCCATTCTGCTGAGTGGACAAAATTATGGGCCATCTGAAGCATGAAATTTGGTGACTGTAAACTTACCTACCTATGTCTTCAATGACTACGATATAATAAATATAATATATTATAATCCTTTGTTTATCAGCCATCACCAACAAACGTTTATTAATCACCTACAAGATACAGTTCTTTCCCTTAAGAAGTTTGGGTGTAGGAAGAAATGGCATATGAGATGAACAGAAATCTATTGCTAGGTGCCTACAGTGTGAACATTGGGATAGAAAATCCCAAACAGAAAACTTTCTAGAAAAGTTTAAAAAAATATTTTCTAAGTTCAGTAAATGGTTTCTTGCATTCCTATAGGCATTAAATAAATAGTAAAAATACATAATTAATGAGGTATCATCCACAAGAGTAACAAAGAAATACCTCTCCGAAAAGAGGTCAACCGTGAAACTCAGACAGCCTCAGAGCCCTTCTCCTGCGTGGTCACCTTCCAACATCCAGCACCTGACTTTGTATTTGCAATTGTGTATTCTGTTTCTTAAAGTAAGCCTCCAACTTTGCATGAGCTTCAGACCCCACAAAACCTGGATCTGCCCCAGTGAGGCAATAAATAATATAATTTCCATAAGTGAGTACAATACTTGGCTGAAACTTTTCAAAATGCTATAACCAGAGAGGTATACCAGATTCCTAGATGACAAAACTCAATACTATTAAAATGTCAAGTCTCTCAAAATCAAATTGAGCGTTTAATGCAAGTGCAATAAATATTCCACTAGTATTTAGAAAGCATAACAAAACCTAACCTTCGAAACATCTGGAAAAAAATAGGAATCACTAAGAAATTTTTGAAAAAAAATAATTCACTGAAAGTGAGGTGCAGGGCTGGGGAGAAAACGACTTGTTCTTCCAGATACAAAACATACTATAAATGTTCAACAATTTAAACAATGCTATTGCTGTAGGAATAGACACAGTGATACCCTATGACCCAGCAACAGCACTGCTAGGAATTTACCCAAGAGATACAGGAGTGCTGATGCATCGGGGCACGGGTACCCCGATGTTTATAGCAGCACTTCCAACAATAGCCAAATCATGGAAAGAAACTAAGTGTTCATCAACTGACGAATGGATAAAGAAGATGTGGTTTATATATACAATGGAATACGACGTGGCAATGAAAAAGAATGAAATCTGGCCATTTGTAGCAACGTGGATGGAACTAGATGGTATTATGTTGAGTCGGTCAGAGAAAGACAGATACCATATGTTTCCATGCATAGGCGGATTTTGTGAGACTTAGCAGAAAACCGGGGGGTGAGGGGAGGGAAGAGGGAGAAAAAAAAGTCACAGAGAGGGAGGGAGGCAAAACATAGGAGGCTCTTGAATACTAAGAACAAACTAAGGGTTGATGGGGGGTATGGGAGAGGGGAGAGTAGGTGACGGGCACTGAGGAGGGCACTTGTTAGGATGAGCACTGGGTGTTGTATGGAAACCAATTTGACAATACATTATATTAAAATATATAAAAAAATAAAAATTAATAAAAGGAATAGACACAGTGAACAAAACGGACATCAAAACATGTAAAAGATTAAGAAATGATGAAAGAGACACACGAATTCAACAGGAGAGGGAAGAAGTGTTAGAAAAATGGTAATGTTACAATCAGATCTTTGAAAGAGGAAACCCATTTAGAGCTAACTTGGATTTAAATAAAATTTTTAAAAGTCCATTTAGATCTTAATCTTAAACCATTCACTCAAACTAAATAGCTAAAGTGATAAAATATTTTAAAGATTAAATTATAGGGGCACCCGGGTGGCTCAGCTGGCTGAGCACCGACTTCAGTTCAGGTCACGATCTTGCGGTTCATGAGTTCAAGCTCCGCGTTGGGCTCTGTGCTGACAGCTTGGAGCCTGGGGCCTGCTTTGGATTCTGTGTCTCCCTCTCTCTCTCTGCCCACCCCCCACTTGCACAGTTTCCCTCTCTCTCTCGAAAATAAATAAACACTAAAAAAATTATAAAAGAAGAGTAAATTGTATAAAAATTATAAGAAAATAAACATGAATATTTATCAAACTTGACAGGGAATAATTTGCTAACTCTTGGAAACAATGAAAGAAGTTAGAAAATAGAATACTGACAGAAATGACAGTATAAAAACTAAAAGTATTTGCACACAGAAAAACATTACTCAAATTAAAGGCAAGCAATATATGGTCTAAAATACTTTCTTCAAGAATGCCAGATTAATATCAACCTTATATAAAGAGCTCATACAAATCTGTAAGAAAAGCACTAAGACCTCAACAGATAAATACACAAAAATCATGCACAAACAGTCTGGCAATAACTCAGAACTTTAAACATGGATTTACCATATGGCCCAGCAATTGTATTCTCAGTATATACCCAAGAAAGGGAAAAATAGCTGTCCACACAAAAACTTTGTACATTTATGTTCAAAGAAGCATTACACATGATGGTTAAAAAGGGGGAAATAACCATCAACCATGACTAGAGAGATAAAATGTGTTATTTCCATCCAATAGAATATTACAGGGCCATCAAAAAGAATGAAGTACTGCCACACGGTACGGTGAAAACTTATGCTAAAAGAAAGGAGCCAGTCACAAAAGAAGGCATATTATGGGATTACACGAGATCTTATATTCGTGAAATATTCATGCTTCTGTGAAATACCCAGAATCGGACAGAAAATTTAAAATTGGGGGTGGCCCAGCGGGGAGGCGGTTGGGAAGTGAGAAACAACTTCCAAGGCACATGAGGTTCCTTGTTGAGGTGATGGAAATATTCTAAAATTAATTGTGGCGATGGCCGTACAACTGTGAATATGCTAAAACTCACTGAACTGTTCTCTACAACTGGATAAATAATATGATATATGAGTGTATCAGTGTACAATACTGTATATTCAATATGCGATATATAACATATTATATCCCTGTAGTATATATTATATTGATATACAATATTATAAATAGTTTTATAATGACAACACTCTTATTTTTAAAAAAAAAATTTTTTTATTAACGTTTATTTATTTTTGAGAGACATAGAGACAGAGCGTGAGCAGGGGAAGGGCAGAGAGAGAGGGAGACACAGAATCTGAAGCAGGCTCCAGGCTCTGATGAGCCGGCAGCACAGAGCCCGATGTGGGGCTCGAACTCACAGACTGTGATATCATGACCCAAGGTGAAGTTGGTCGCTTAACCAACTGAGCCACGCAGGCGCCCCAACACTCTTATTTTTTAACCTTTATTTATTTTTGAGAGAGAGAGAAGCAGAGTGCAAGCAAGGGAGGAACAGAGAGAGAGAGAGAGACAGAATCCAAAGCAGGCTCCAGGCTCTGAGCCATCAGCACAGAGCCTGACGCGGGGCTCGAACTCACGGACCGTGAGATCATGACCTGAGTCAAAGTTGGATGCTCAACCGACTGAGCCACCCAGGCGCGCTAACACTCTTTTTTTAAAAAAAGAATGCACGGTCAGATCACAGAAGAGAAAGCAAGTTAACAAACATGAGGAAACTATCAACATCCTTAGTAATCAAAGAAATACAAATTAAAGCAATGAGATGCTATTATTATCAAAAAAATAGGGGGAGAGTTTTTAAATAATTCTCATTGCTGCTAGAAGCATGGCAAAACAGACATTCTCGCGCATTGTCAGTGAGGGTATGAATTGGCACAGCCCTTTTTAAAAGCAGTTTAGCAATATACGTTAAGAACTCAAAATACAGTAATACTCTGCCTCAGTGGTGTTGCCTACAAAAATATTACCCAGAAAATTCATCCTAAATATGAGAGAAAAACCATTATATATGAAGAACCACGTTTCGGTATTTTGTACGATAACGAAGAAACGGAACATCTTAAATGTTCACTGACGGCGAAATAGTTAAGAGCGCGGTGGCAGACACACTGGGCGGAACATTGTACAGCAATATAAAATATAGTACATACTATCACGTGCCTGGTATCGGGGGAAAAACAACATGGGGCGCCTGGGGGGCTCAGTCTTCAGCTCGGGTCAAGACCTTCCAGTTCCTGAATTCCAGCGGGTCAGGCTCACGGCTGTCAGCGCAGAGGCCACTTCGGATCCTCTGTCCTCCTCTCCCCTTGCCCCTACCCCCTTGCACGTGTGCTCTCACTCTCAAAAAATAAAAAATTAAAAGAAAAGAAAAAAACAACAGATCCAAATTATATAAACAGTATGATCAGAACTAAGCTTAACTTTTTTCCACTTTCTCTCTTTCTTTGTAATTTTAAGTGATCTTTAATACACCACACTTATAAATTTTTTATAGTATCTAAGAAAATAAATTAGGGATAATGTACACCGCTATCCATTTTATGAGATATATTTTTCCTTCAGTCTTAATTCTGCTTTACAACTATGTTTACAGTAACCACTTATCCCTCCAACTATTTCCAATCTAGATTCATTAGGTATGTTTTTAAAGAAAGGATTTTAAATTATTACAAATACAATCAAATATGGCAACCTCTTTACGGAAAGCCACTCACAATCAGAATGGAAAACTCTTTGTTTAAAAAAAAAAAACAGGTGGGGCGCCTGGGTGGCTCAGTTGGCTGGGCGTCCGACTTCAGCTCAGGTCATGATCTCATAGTTTGTGGGTTCGAGCCCTGCACGGGGCTCTGTGCTGACAGCTCAAAGCCTATAGCCTGCTTCAGATTCTGTGTCTCCCTCTTTTTCTGCCCCTCCCTTACTTGCGTTCTCTGTCTCTCTCTCTCAAAAAATAAATAAACCTTTAAAATTAAAAACAAAACCAAACAGGTGGCAACATTCTACATATAATAGCTAATTTATTTGTTACTTAATTTCAGAAGCTTAGAATATTTCTTTAAAACAGAAGATAAAATGTTCACATCGTTTTTCATCATCGGCAACCTGGCACACAAAACTTCAAAGAAAGGGATGTTAGAGATAATAAAAAGAAGGCTGAGGAAGGACAGGATTTTAATGAAAAGTTGCGATTCATAAGTTATAATAATATAATTTATATTAAGCAGAGTACAAACCTTCAGAAATTTTACTTTGAGTTTTAAAAACACGGAAAGTTGAATCGGGAGTCATTGCATTCCACAAAGTACTTCTTGTCCCCCTTCCACCCCATCTCCTTTCTGACAAAAATCACCATCATCAAAATGCCGTGTGATTTTCCTTAACACTGCTTCTTTCATTGAGGCCCAAAACGAAGTGAATACACGTGAGCTTCAAATCGAAGACACAAAGTGTGTGCTGCTTCCCTTGATCTTGACTCAGCCAATCAGAATCCAATGTTGCCTTAGAAAGCCTCATGGGGGGTGCGGGGGTAGGGGGGACCTGGGGGAGCCTGGGTGGCTCAGTCATTTAAGCCTCTGACTCTTGATTTTGGCACAGGCCATGATCTCATGGTTCACAGGTTCGAGCTCCATGTTGGACTCCACGCTGTCGGTGGGGAGCCTGCTTGAAACTCTCTCCCTCTCTCTCTGCCCCTTCCATGTGCTTTCTCTCTCTCTCTCAAAATACACACACACACACACACACACACACACATATATATAAAGAAAGAAAAGAAACCCTCATGCCCGTTACAAAAATAACTCTGTTGCTTTTAAAGCACTAAATACCTACTTAGAAATGATTTTTAAAATCTATCAGCAAACAGTCAACATTTCAGGAAATAAAAAACACAGACATTTTTATTATCCTAATTGCTTTCCTAATATCGTTATATGAGGACTCTGAGTAAGAGAATCATTTCACCCTGTTGTCATTCATTTTTTGTTCACCCAAAACTTGGCAATATAAAGAGAAGAAAAGTATACACTCTGACTTTCTTCGTCTGTATGCACTGCATACCATGTATCTCATTACGATACAAATGTATTTGTCAGATTCAATTACATTCAATTATTTCATAGCTTTCTTGGCATATGTGGAAAAATGGAAGCAAATGGAAACAAAACTTTAATGAGAAACAAAGAAAAATTTTTTAATTAGAAAAATTGTTTTAATGGGTTTTTTTTAATTTTTTTAACGTTTATTTATTTTTGAGACATAGAGACAGAGCGTGAGCAGGAGAAGGGCAGAGAGAGAGGGACACACAGAATTCAAAGCAGGCTCCAGGCTCTGAGCCGTCAGCACAGAGTCCGACGCGAGGCTCGAACTCACAGACCGCGAGATCATGACCTGAGTCGAAGTCGGCCGCTCAACCGACTGAGCCACCCAGGCACCCCTAATGTTTATTTTTGAGAGAAAGAAATAGACTGTGAGTGGGGCAGGGGCAGAGGGAGAGGGAGACACAGAATTGGAAACAAGCTCCAGGCTCTGAGCTGTCAGCACAGAGCCCGACGCAGGGCTCGAACTCAGGAGCCGTTGAGATCATGACCTGAGCCCAAGTCGGATGCTTAACTGACTGAGCCACCCAGGCTCCCCACAAAGAAAACTTTAATAAATTACAAAAGTAGACACTATATTGGCCATGTTCTCTGACTATAGTGCCATGACTGTAAATTTATAAAATTAATTTTGAAAAAAATACATCACTTGAAAAAAAGTTTTAAACCTCTCCTAAATAGTGCTTAAGTAAAAAAAAAAAAAAAAGCAAGCAATAATTATATATTATCTATAAAATAATGAAAAGGAAAACTCTTTTCTGGTAAGTTTAGATCTAAATGATTTCAGAATTTTTTGAAAATAAGAAAAATATAAGAACCAAGCATGTAATTTTTCACAGAACTACAACAAATAAACCTAAAATTTCAAAAGGCTCTGAACAGCCAAAGCAATCTTGAAAAAGAACAAATCTGGAGGTATTACAATCCCAGAATTCAAGACATACGACAAAGCTGTGGTAATCAAAACAGTATGGTATTGGCAGAAAAACAGACACGTTGATCAATGGAACAGAATAAAGAGTCCAGAAATAACCTCACACTTATATGGTCAATTAATCTACAACAAAGGAGGCAAGAATATGCAATGGGGAAAAGACAGTCTCTTCAACAAATGGTGCTGGGAAAACTGGACAGCTACGTGCAAAAGAATGAAATTGGACCACATTCTTACCCCTACACAAAAATAAATTCAAAATGGATTAAGAACCTACTTGTGAGACCTGAGACCACAAAAACCCCAGACATGAGTACAGGCAGTAATTCCTGTCATCACCTGTAGCAACATTTTTCTACATTTTTTTTCAACATTTTCTCCTGAGGCAAGGGAAACAAAAGCATACATAAACTATTAGGACTACATCAAAATACAAAAGGCTTTTGCACAGCAAAGGAAACAGTCAACAAAACAAAAAGGCAACCTACTGAATGGGGGAAGATATTTGCAAATGATAAATCCAATAAAGGGTTAACATCCAAAACACGCAAAGTTTTATGTCTCAACACCGTGGAAACAAATAATCTGATTTAAAAATGGGCAGAGAACCTGAACAGACATTTTTCCAAAGAAGACACACAGATGGCCAACAGACACATGAAAAGGTGCTCAACATCACTCATCGGCAGGGAAATCCAAATCAAAACCCCAATGAGAAACATCTGTCAGAAGAGCAAAAAACAAGTGCTGGTGAGGGTGTGGAGAAACGGCAACCCTCGTGCACTGTTGGTGGGAAGGGAGACTGGTGCGGCCACTGTGGAAAACAGTATATACTTTCCTCGAAAAATTAGAAATAGGATTACCATATGATCCAGTAGTAATTCCACTACTAAGAATATACCCAAAGAATACAAAAACACTAATTTGAAAAGATATATGCCCCTCTCTGTTTACTGCAGCATTATTTACATTAGCCAAATTATGTAACCAACCCAAGTGTCCACTGATAGATGAATGGATAAAGAAGATATGGTGTATATACACGATGGACTATTACTCAGTCATAGAAGAGTGAAATCTTGCCATTTGTAAAAACATGGATAGATCTACAGAGAACGACAAATACCATATGATTTCACTCATATGTGGAATTCAGGAAACAAATGAGCTAAGGGAAAAAAGAGGAGACAAAGCAAGAAACACTCTTTTTTTATTAAAAAAAATTTTTTTTAATGTTTATTCATTTTCGAGAGACAGAGTACAAGTGGGGGCGGAGCAGAGAAAGAGAGAGACACAGAAGCCAAAGCAGGCTCTGGGGTGTGAGCTGTCAGCACAGAGCCTGATGCAAGGCTCAAAGTCACAAACCGCAAGATCATTCCCTGAGCTCAAGTTGGACGCTTAACCGACTGAGCCATTCAGGCGCCCCATAACACACTCTTAACTATATAAAACAAACTCATGGTTACAGAGGGGAGGTGGGTCGGGGGAGGATGGTTGAAATAGGCGAAGGGGATTAAGAAAACACTTATCATGATGAGCACTGAGAAATGTATAGAATTGTTGAATCACTATATCGTACACCTGAAACTAATAAAACACCGCATGTTAATTATACTGGAATTAAAAATATGAAGAAGCAAGCATGTAACAAAGAAAGAAAGAAAGAAAGAAAGAAAGGAAGAAAGAAAGAAAGAAAGAAAACAAAAATAGCAATGAGTTAAGGAAAACAGGAAGAATTAATAAATAGCAAACATAAAAGGGAAAATAAGTAACCAAAACAAAACAAAAATCCCTACTCTTGTGCATCCATTAATGCTGTGCCCGCCCCGCCAGACCCCCGCCCCCCAGGTTCCAAGTCTGCTGCTGGGAGTACTGGCTGCTGCTCATTTACAGTTGAATTCATCCTCTGGAATTACCCTCAGCCAAAGAAAGTTGCCCCACATTAAGTTAATGCCCTTTCAACAAAGGCAGCCCATATCCAACACTGCTCCACGCAAGGATGCAGAGGCCCGGCCCCCCATGCCTTGATTTAGTCCAGCCTCAGAACTCCCCAGGGAATCAGCTGGGGCGCTATTGCTACCCGCACCGCAGTTCAACTCCTCCCTTTGCCCAAACCTACCTCCCTTGTTCCCTCGAAAGAGCTGTTCCTGAGAGCATTTCTCAAACTTGCACATGCAAACCTCAGAATCTTGGTTCCTAAGATCATCCGACCTGCAACAGCGGGTGCTGGAAGGGGCGCTAGGAAGCAGGCTTTAACATGAAATTTTGGAGCTGGACCGACCACTGGCCAGGTGGCAATGAGGACCCCTCACTGGTGGCGGATGGAGCATGGACGGCCTCTGGCCTGAGGTTGCTGTGCAGTTATTAAAATGCTCACCATGTGAATGGGCCTAGGTTATCGGTGGGAGGGAAAGCATCGGTAAAGGCAGCATCTCAGGAGTTTGAGAGATAGAGAAAGTTGTAATTACAAGGATTATGAAACTGGCTGCTGCTCAGGACAACGGAAGAACTAGAAAAGCACAATGAAAGGTGGAAGTTAATTAATAACCAATTAAGTACGAGCATGAAAGTCAGACAGCCTCTTTGGCACCATATGAAGAGACTCTCGTCTCCTATGAGCAGAGACCAGAAAAGTCTGAGGGGCAAGCCCAGGACTCATTGTAAGAGTCGCAGAGCTTCAGAAGAGGTCGAGTTCTCAAGCCAGGCCATCTACTTAACCAAAGTTAGGACCTGTTGGGACAGAGCCTGCCCTAGGGCATGGGATGAGGACATCCTGACTTCCTGCATTCTCTCCCCAGCCTCTGGGTCTGCAGGAGTGGCCCAGTTCCTCCTGCAAATGGCCAGCACTCGCTCCTTGCTTGAACCTGATGCAGAGTCCTCTGCCTTTCGAGACCTTGCACTCCTTTCAGATCTAACCCCGCCTCCCCTCTCTAGCCATGAGACAAACACATGGGGTTTGTCAAAAAGCGTAACATAACCCAGTCTGCTGAGGGAGAAAAGAGATTATGCCCCACAAAGGGAGCCACAGGACCAAGCTAACATGTACCAGCAGAAGCCAAGAGTGTATATTTGGGACAGATCTTTTGGGGGTCAGATCAAGGTGGGTAGAAAGTAAAGCTGGATAAAGGAAGCTTTACTTCCTGGAAAGCTGATCAATACAGACAATTCCATGACCTACAGCCTGGGAGATGATGCTAAGAGGGCTCTGAGAATCAGGTAGGAAACGCAGCTGCATTAGTTGAGGAGGGACCACAAGAGATGCCAGAACATGAGAATAAAGGTTTCAGAGTGTTCAGAAAAATGATCTAGAGTAGTTACACTATTTCAGGCCAGAAAACTTACCCATCAACTATATTCATTGGCAGAGCGCAGAGGACACTCTTTCATAAACAGGGAAAGCACTGGGGTGAGGATCACCAATGTCACTATGATGGTCAGTCTTGCTGTCTTCTGTAATGACTTCCTGGACTGATAGTAAGGACACTCTTACAGAGCTGGTTTCTCTGGTAGCGATCGGGTGATAGAGTCCTGAAGTAATGGAGGCCAGACTGTGGGCAATTATTGCAATGACTGGAAAGGTTAGATTGAAGGCATGGGAGTCTGATCCACTGAGATAAAGAGATGCTTCAGAGGACACAACACCCTAGGGACAAGATGGATGAGCAGCCAATACGCGTATTAGTCAAACGATACAATCAAAAGGAGGTAAGGATGGATCTTCAGGAGACTGAGAGTAGCCATCCCAATAAAGAACCACTGTTCCCTGCCTAGTTTCTGGATCTGAGTCATCACTCAGGCTGAAAACCCATTGACTGAAGAATGGACTGGGCCCCAGTAGGAAAAATCCCGTCACTCATGTCAGGATTCTCCCAATCCTTGTGCCAAGGAGACATAGAGCCATTTGCTGTGGTACACTGGGGAAAGAGGAATTCCCAGACATTTCAAGGACATAGATAGAGTCAGAATTAACATTGATACCCAAAGACCTATGTTGTCATCATGCTCCCCCCACCATCCCCACCGCCCTCCACTCCCATTAGAGTGGCCACTTGCACAACCCAGGTAATAAATGTGCATCATGGCTTCATGAACCACCCAGCAGTGCTGAACGCACAAATGTATAATTGGAATGGATATACTTGGTAGTTGGCACAAAGTCCCACATTGGTTCCATGGCCTGTGGGGCATAAGGTACCCTTGTGGGAAAGGCCAAAAGGGAACTCTGAAAGTGTCCCCGCCTGCCCCCAGCCTAGCTGGTAAATAAACACAACATCGTGTGACAGGAGAATGGCAGAGATTAATACCACCCATGAACATCCAAAGAATGCAGTGGAGGTCCTCATCGTATCTCCATTCAATTTGCTGGCCTGACCTTTACAAAAACCACATGATCTTGGAAGATGGCCTATTAAGTAGTAGCCTCAGCAGTACCATGGCCCCAGGTGTATGGCATGTGGTCGTCCCACCAGGAAGGAGGGTCAGAGCAGTTTGCATTCATGTGGGACCGACATAAGACTGTGTTTCCAGTCTTGCTCCAGAGCGATGTTAATTCTCTCACTCCTAGTCATGATATGATCAGAGGGGACCCGGACTGTCTGGACATTATGCAGAACATCACGGCGTTGTCTCTACCGATGACATCGCCTCAGGCAGACCGGATAAGAAAGAAGGAAATGAACTTTGGAGATATTGGTAATTCACATGTGATCCAGAGAGAGCGGGAAATGAATCCCACAGAGATTCAGGGGCCACCACAGTAGTGAAGTTACAAGAAACCCTGGGGTCTGAAGCACTCCTTCCAAAAGTAATTGGCCAAGTTTTGCATCTCACAATTCCCAGCGCTAAAAAAATAGCAAAATGTCTGCTAGAGCTCCCAGGTTCCACACTCGAAAATGCTGTCTCTACCCATTTATTAGGTGACATAAAAGGCTGTCAGAACAGTTCCAAGTAGGGTCTAGAGCAGGAAAGGGCACTGCAGTAAGTCTGGGCTGCAATGCATGCAGTCTTGCCACGTGGGCCACACAACTCAACATACCTTGTGGTATTAGATGAGTTTGGTTTTTTGTTTTTTGGTAGGAAAAGATGCCTTGTGGAGTTAATGGCAGTTCCGAAAATGAGACTCACAATACAGACCCTACAGTTCTGGACCAAGGCATGCCATCTGCAGCAAATCAGAACACATCATCCAAACACCACCTTTGAACATGCTCCTGGAGCCTGGTACCAGAATGCCTGGCCACAGGTGATCGAGTGATCATGAGACCAGAACCGCCAAGCCTGAGCTGGGTTCTAGCAGAGCCACAGTGTCCTAAGGTTGCACAGGCCCAGCGGCAACCCATTGTAAAATGGAAGTGATACCTCTGGGATCAGGGTGAAAGGGGACAAACAAACCACATGGGTGGGTGGTCTAAATCCCCATCCATCCTCAGTATTGCCTCTCCCGCAGTCAACAGCTATGGCTGTTATTCGGGGTAGGGAGGCCCGGGTGGGAGGAGGTCTCTTCTGACCAGATGACAAAGGAAGAAAAAGGCTGCATATCGTCACAATGGGTCAGTTCAGCATATAGGTGCAAGCCAAAAATGTACAGCAACGGTACTACTGCCCCACTCCCCACCCCAAGGAGTAACCTGAAAGGCAGCACTGAGGACGAAGCCTTTCAATGGGCAGAGTTTCATTCGGGTGGACTGGGACATAGCCCAAGGTAAGAATATATACAGACTTGGGGTGCCTGGGTGGCTCAGTCGGTTGGGCGGCCGACTTCGGCTCAGGTCAGATCTCACAGATTGTGGGTTCAAGCCCTGCATCGGGCTCTGTGCTGACAGCTCAGAGCCTGGAGCCTGCTTCGGATTCTGTGTCTCCCTCTCTTTCTGCCCCTTCCCCGCTCGCGCTCTGTCTCTGTCTCTCAAAAATAAATAAATGTTTAAAAAAAAAAGAATATATACAGACTTATGGCGGTGGTGAGTGGCTTGGCTGGTTAGTCTGGGGCTACAAAGGTAAAAGATCAAATGACTGGAGTGGTAGCAAGTCCTCAAAGAAGACCCCAAATAACTCTACGATGCCCTCGATGTGCATGGCTCTACACTCATCAACAAGAGGGGCTTGCGTCCCCTCCCTGTGAATCTGGGCACGACCTAGAACTGTTCTTGACCAGTAGAATACAGAGGAAGAACATTCTGAGACTTCCGTGGCCAGGCATTCAGAAAGCCTGGCTTCGTCCTCCCTCTCCCTCTTTGAGCCCTGAGCTGCCATTTGGAGAGACCTGCCCTGAAGGACAAAATGCCACGTGGAGAAAGAGGCCTGAGGGGCAGGCATCTAGCCCCAGTCCCAAGCCGACTGCAAACCCATGAAAGACCCCAAGTAACACCAGGAAAGGCATTGCTTAGCTGAGCCCCAGTCAATTCATGGAATCAAGGGATATAGTAAAACGGTTGTTGTTTGAGCCACCGGTTTTTATAGCGGCTTAATTATGCAATGATTAATAACTGAAATGGAACTTGGTATCTGAAAATAAGGTGTCTACCTGGACAAAAAAATGAGGATGCGTGACAGTAGCTTTGGGACCAAGCGGCAAACAGAAAACTGATCTCCTTAAAGAGACCATTCGTGAAGGCTCAAGAGACAGGGACAAAATTGTCATCGGAGACTAAAGGTAACGGGACCTGAGTATTCTGGATTAACAGGATGTGGGGCAAACACACACACAACACAGCAGTCAAACTGTCACCTGCAGTGAGGCGGGAAATAGAAGCGGTACCCAAGGAACTCACGGGCTTGGCTGGGGATATTTACAGGCGGACTGTTGAAAAGCTCCAACTGTTTTTGTTTTGTTTTGTTTTCAGCTGCCTATGAAAAAAGTTATATGAGGAGTAAGATAAGAAAAAAAGGAAGCATAGTTTTTAAGCAGCATTGAAAGGGAACATAAAGGAACCAGGATTTAACAGGTTTGAAAGCAATGCTGTCTCTCCAGATGAAGAACACTCTCAGAGTAAGAAACGGACTCGGGCAGGTGGGTGGGGATCAAACCCAGGACACTGAAAATAAAACATGCCTTGGCATAAAGTTCAGATCAAGGATGGACCTGGAACACACTTTGTTGAAAGCTCAGGAAGATTCTACGTGATGCGTCATAGAGCCTTCCAGTCAAACAAAAAGCCTTCTAAGAATCCTAAGGGCGTGCCTCTCAACTGGACGACAGGGCTTCTGAGAACCATAAAGAAGTTGTTCCAGACCAACTTCCCAGTCCTGTTTCAGAAAGAAGGCAGGTATGGCTCTTCCCAAATGGAGTTGATTATGATTTGATACAAACGACACGCACGATGTCTTTCAAGGAACTGAATCCATTTGGTCCAAAAGGGATAGAGACCTTTCATAATGAAAAACAGTCTCTGGGCCCTCAGACTTCTCCAGGCCAAAGAGGGGCCATCTATTATGGAAAAGGAAGGATGACTCAGGGTAGAGCAAGAGGCTTAGGAGCTATTCTCACAGATCAAGACTGGTCTAAAATGAAGGACTGGAAACAAGTCGCCTGCTGGATTTCAAAATTACTACGTGAATTCGTAGCTATGCAATGAAATGTCTGCTGTATTTCCCCCTTTGGGCTATTCCGATTTGCCTGTTCCTGCCTCATCATTGTTGAGTGAGTGTTAAGCAAGCAACATATCACTTCTATAGTTCTTTAGAGCAAGAGGAGCCATACCTAAGAAGCTATAGTCAAGGCAACACATCTGAGAAGCCCCATCAATGCCTACACCTAATTTTAACGAGGAGGCCCTGGATTCAGGCTGAGCCATCACGAAATGAGACTTATGGTCTTGGAAGAAGGGTGTATCGTATTTTATATGAGGGAGGAAGGTGAATAGTGGCCATAGGATGGACTGTGGCCGCTACTCTTCAAGGACAACCCTAATAATTCTCCCCTTCCTTGCATGCACATACCGCTACTCACACGGGAGACAAAGCTGACGTCCCATCGAATGTG
The DNA here is from genome assembly GCA_030068075.1 of Paguma larvata. NCBI lineage: Eukaryota > Metazoa > Chordata > Mammalia > Carnivora > Viverridae > Paguma > Paguma larvata. The sequence goes on along the minus strand of CM057828.1, from coordinate 117,535,206 downwards.
GGCTGGCGCTGGTGACTGCATTGATCAACAGAATGCAAGAGATGATGTTCTGGGACTTTTGAACCCAGGCTTTAAGAAGGCCAAGTAGCTTCTACTTCCTCCCTCTGTGTCCCTTAAGACAACATACAAGAAGTTCTGGCTACCTTGCTGGATGGAGTGTTCACCTGGAGGAGCATCGAGACACCAGCCCCAGCTCACTGCAACTGAGTGAAAGATCCCACCCGACACCAGCAGAGGAGTCCCAGATGGGCCCCCAGGCAAACCCCAAAATCATGAGATATAACTAAATCGTAATAAATAAGTGTGTGTGTGGTTTTTTACGTAGCAACAGACAACAAAACAGGGTAAGGAGGTCTAGGGGAAAGGACTGTGAAAGAGACAGCAAATGGTAGAAGGCATGAAATGTGAAGCTCTTTGTATTGTACGCTAACTCCCACAAGAAAACATCCTCCAAAGAAGAGACACTCGCAGAACACCTCAGGCAGTTGACACCAGCCAGCATCTGTCATCAGCCACCCCAGTGCTGATTAGATGAGCTCATAAATGGAACAGCCAAGGTGCTAGGGGCGAGGCTATGTAAGCATGGCCCCAACAGCATGGACTTGCAGCCACCAAGGCAGAGCCAGTTGCTGCCACTGCTGAATGTTCATTCTGTCAATAAGAGAAACTAACACCAAGCCCCTAATATGGCAACCAGTCAAGGATAATAACTGGTCGCTTGCAGGGAAATAGATTATTTTGGACCCCTTCTACCTTATAGGGGCAGTGATTTCCCTCTGGCAACCCACAAAACCTTGGCCCGCAACACTGTCTAAGACTGGTGCTCAAACGGTGACAGGGAACCCCGCACAACATTGCATGGGGCCGTTGCAGCAGTAGGGGCAGACGACCATGGGATCGACTTGTCCTTTCACTCCTCCATCACCCAGAAGCTGCTGGCCTGAGAGAAGAGCGGAATGGCCACTTAAAGACATAACTGAGCCAAAGCCGAAGCCAACTTGGAAATGATACCCTGGATAGCCACTCCATGGGACACAGGAATATATAGCTGAAATCAATGACTATTATATGGTGCTGTGTCCCCAATACATAGAAGACAGGAGTCTGAGAACCAAGGATTAGAAGGAGGAGTCAACAGTTTACCATCCCTTCCAGTGGCCTACTTGAGAAATTTGTACTTCCTGTACCCGTGATCCTAAGCCGAATGTGTCCACCAAGGGATACAGCGAGACTGTCATTAAACTTAAAGCACAGCTGCCTCCAGGTCACTTCAAGTTCCTTTTGCCAAGAGACCAGCAGGTAAGAAAGCGAATCACCTTTCTGGGAGGAGCACTTGACTGTGATTACCAGGAGGAGGAAAGATGGCTATTACACAGAGAGGACGGGAAGGGATACATTGGCGGCCGGGTAACTCACCGCGGTGTCTCTTGGGACGCCTGTCCAATTTTGATTGTTAATAAAGAAATGCAGAATTGTCAGCTGACGAAGGGCGCGATGGGCATGACTTCAGACCCTTCGAGGCTGGAAGTCAGCATCGCTCCATCAGACAAGCTTCCTAGACCAGAGGAAGTGCTAGCAAAGGATCAGGACAGAGACGATGAGTATCGATTGTAGCCTCAAGGCCAGCTGCAATGGTTAGGGCTGTGATGCATCCCACTAACCCTCCTCTTGTGAATTTCCCAGAAAAAGAGACTGTCCACAATCATGGAGAAGATGGGATCACCTTACCATACAAAGCAAATAAATTTGGTCACTAGAGAAACCCTCAGGAGCAAGGCACTTATTCCTGCTGTTGCTGGCAATGTTGGATGTTGGTAACTCCAACTTCATCATTCTTCAAGAATTTCCTTTGGCCAAAGAAAGATGTTTTACCCCAGGTTCCAGCCTCTCCCCATGGATGGTCCACAGTAGATGATGACTTAATATGGAGGTACAAAAGCCCGGCACCCCCTGCCTTGATTCGGGATATTTTGGGAAGGCGTCCTCAGCTCCAGAGTTCCCCATGGGATTCTGAAACTGTGTTGCATTTCAATTCTTCCCTCTGCTCAATCTCATTTCCCTTGTTCCCTCAGAGGTGTTTTTCCACACAACATCCTTCAAAAAATCTCTTACACCCAAATCCCAGCAGCTCAGGATCCATTTCCCTAGGGACTTGATCTGTGTCAACTTGTTCTGTGAATCCAAGTTTGTATTAAAACGGATAACTGAGCGGCGCTCTTGGCACAGTGGGCAGTGCGTCAGTCTCATAAAATAGATAACCATCTCCGGGAAGGCAAACTGGTGCAGCCGCTCTGGAAAACAGTACAGAGGTTTCTCAGAAAGTGAAAAATAGAACCACCCTTCAGCAATTGCACTACTAGGAATTTACACAAAGGATACAAAACTACAGATTCCAGCAGCACCTTCGACAATAACAAAACTATGGAAAGAGCCCAAATGCCCCTCAAGTGACAAATGGATAAAGAAGATGTGATACATACACACACGCGCGCGCGCGCGCACACACACACACACACACACACACACACACACAGGAATATTACTCAGTCATCAAAAAGCATGAAATCTTGGGGCGCCTGGGTGGCTCAGTCGGTTAAGTGGCCGACTTGGGCTCAGGTCATGATCTCGCGGTCTGTGAGTTCGAGCCCCGCGTCAGGCTCTGTGCTGATGGCTCAGAGCCTGGAGCCTGCTTCAGATTCTGTGTGTGTCTCTCTCTCTGCCCTTCCCTTGCTCACGCTCTGTCTCTGTGTCTCTCAAAAGTAAAATAAAAACATTTTAAAAAAATGAAATTTTGCCATTTGCAATGACAAGGATGGAGCTAGAGTGTATTATGCTGAGCAAAGTAAGTTAGCCAGAGAAAAATAAATACAATATGATTTCATTCATAAGTGGAATTTAAGAAACAAAGCGGATGACCATATGGGAAGGGGTGAAAAGAGAGAGAGTGGGAAACAATCCATGAGAGACTCTTAACGATAGAGAACAAACTGAGGGTTGATAGAGGGAGGCGGGTGAGGGCGGGGCTAGATGGGGGATGGGTATTAAGGAGGACCCTTGTTATGATGAGCACTGAGTGTTGTAAGTGATGAATCACTGAATTCTACTCCTGAAACTAATACTGCACTGTATGTTAACTAACTAGAACTTAAATAAAATTTTAAATAAAAATAAAATAAAATAAGATACATAACCATCTCTACCAGATAATTCCAAACTTTTGTTTTCCACCAAAGTCCAGCCATGTTTAAGGGTTCCTATTATTTTCTATCCTCCCCAACTCTTGCAAGTATTAGGCTAAAATTTTTGCCAGTCTGGTGCCTGTGTCATGGTAACTCATTCCCAATGTAATTTACATTCTCCTAATTACTGATGAAATAATCTTTTCAGATGTTTATTGGACACCTGACTTTCCTGCTCGTGTCTATTAACTGTTTTTCTATTCTTCTTTTTAAAGCTACATATGATTTTTAATCTACATATGATTTCAGTGTTGGTTTTATGAATTACAACTCTTGGTTTGCCATATCATTCCTTTAATAATGTCTTTTTTTTTTTTTAATGTTTATTTATTTTTGAGAGAGAGAGAGACAGTATAAGCAGGAGAGGGGCAGAGAGAGAGGGAGACACAGAATCCAAAGCAGGATCCAGACTCTGAGCTGTCAGCACAGAGCCCGACATGGGGCTTGAACCCACAAACTGTGAGACCATGACCTGAGCTAAAGCCGGGCACTTATCCAACTGAGCCACCCAGGCGCCCCAATAATGTCTTTTGAGGGGCACCAGGGTGGCTCGGTGGGTTAAGCGTCTGACTCTTGATTTCAGCCCAGATCATGATCTCACAGTCGTGAGAGGGAGCCCCACTTAGGGCTCCACGCTGAGCATGGAGCCTGCTTAAGAGTCTCTCTCCCTCTTCCTCTGCTCCTCCCCCACTAGCACTCCTTCTCTCTCTCTCTCTCTCTCTCTCTCTCTCTATCAAAAAATAATAATGTGTTTGGATAAACATAAGCTCTTCATTTTTTCTTTTATTTTTGAGAGAGCGAGAGCGAGAGAGAGTGGGGAGGAGAGGACCGCCCCTCCCTCCCCAGCAGAGGGAGAGAGACCTCTTAATGTTGATGTAATCAAATTTATCAATCCTTGGGGCACCTGGAGGGCTCAGTCAGTGGAGCATGCGACTCACATCTCACTTGTGAGTTCAAGTCCCACATTGGGTGTAGAGATTACTTAAAAACAAAATCTTTTAAAAAATCTATCAACCTTTACTTTTGTGATGAGTGAGGCTTTTTCGGGGGGGGGTGTCTTATTTAAGAAAGTCCCTATCATGAGGCCACAGGATATTTATCTGCATTATCTTCTAAAAGCATAATTGCTTTATTTTTCATATTTAAGTCAATGATTCATCTGGAATTAATTTTTGTGTGTAGTGTGAAGTAGGAATACAATTCTTTCTACATAGATAACTATTGTCCCTATACCATATATTGAAAATTCAGTCCTTTCTCCACTGTTCTGCTGTTCTATTTTTTTTTAATGTTTTTATTTATTTTTGAGAGACATAGAGACAGAGTATGAGCAGGGGAAGGGCAGAGAGAGAGGGAGACACAGAATCCGAAGCAGGCTCCAGGCTGTGAGCCATCAACACAGAGCCTGACGTAGGGCTCGAACTCACAGACCGTGAGATCACGACCTGAGCTGAAGTCGGCTGCTTAACCAACTGAGCCACCCAGGTGCCCCTGTTCTATTTTTTAATAGACTCTTTTTTAGAACAAGTTTAGATTTACAGAAAATTTGAGACCATAGTGGAAAGTAGTCATGCACCCCACAACTAGTTTCCCCTATGACTAACATCTTATGTTAATATAGTACATTCATTATCATAAACCATTATCAACACATTATTATCCAGAGTCCATAGCCTATTCAGATTTCCTTAGTTTTTACCTAATGCCCTTTTCCATCCAGAAGGCTACATTACATTTGCTTGTCTTGTCTCCTTAGACTCCCCCTGGCTGTAATAATTTCTCAGGCGTTCCTTGTTCTTGAGGATTTTGAGTTTTGAGGAGGACCGGGCAACGATTCTACAAGATGAGCCTCTGTTGAACTTTGTCTAATGTTTTCATCGTGAAGAGACCGAGATGATCGGGTTTGGAGAAGAAAGACCACAGAGGGGAAGGGCCATCGTATCAAGGGTACACGCTAGCAACATAACTTATCTCTGTTGATGTTGTCCTTGGCCGCCTGGTTGAGGTAGTGTTTGTCAGGTTTTTCTGCTGGAAAGTTACTCTTTCCTCGCTCCCCCCATCCCTTTTCATACTGTACTCCTTAGAAGAAAATCACTAAGCACAGCACACACTTAAGGAGAGGGGAATTGTTCTTCCCCTTTCTTTCAGAGCCCACCTTCTCAAAAAACTAAATATCCCTGGGGCACCCGGCTGGCTCAGTTGGTGGAGCGTGTGACTCTTGATCTCCAGCTGTAAGTTCGAACCCCACGTTGGGTGCAGAGATTACTTAAAATAAAATCTTTAAAAAATTTTTAAATATATTTAGGTATGATTCTGGGTTCTCAATCATTTCCTTTGGCTCTACTGCCTAGGGGCGCCTGGGGGGCTCAGTCGGTTCAGCGTCCGACTTCAGCTCGGGTCATGATCTCACGGTCTGTGAGTCAAGCCCCACGTCGGGCTCTGTGCTGATGGCTCAGAGCCTGGATCCTGCTTCGGATTCTGTGTCTTCCTCTGCTCGTGCTCTCGCGCTCTCTCTCTCTCTCATAAACATTAAAAAAAATTTTTTTAAATACTCTACTAATATAGTTTATGATAGGCCTGACATAGGAAGGGGAACAAAACTCCTCAAAATAATTTTTAAAAATTTTTAATTATGGTAAAAATATACATAACAAAAAAGTCACATCTTTATCATGTGAAGTGTACAGTACCGTTAAGGACATTCACACGGTTGTATAACCAGCCTTCAACACTCTTTTCATCTCGCAAAACGAAAACTCTATGTCTGTTAAACAACGGCTCCACATTCTCCCCTCCCCCTGCCTCGGCCCCCACCATCCATTTGACCCTCTGTTTCTGAATTTCACTGCCCGAGGTACGCCGCGTGAGTGACATCATACGGTATTTGTATTTCTGTGACAGGCTTATTTTACTTAGCATCAAGTCCTCAAGATCCACCCGGGTTGTGACCTGTGACTTTCCATTTTAGCCACTACGAATGATTCTACTCTGAACATGGGTGGACAAATATTTCTCTGACAGACTGTTTTTCAAAGCTTTTGGTTATGTATTAAGAAGCAGAATTGACCAGACCTTATGGTAATTCTATTTCTAGTTTTTTGAGGAATCACCATACTGTGTTCCATAGTGGCTGTGACATCTTACGTTCCTACCAGCAAGGCACATGGGTTCCAGTTTCTCCATATCCCACCTCACCCACACTCGTGATTTACTGCTTAGGGTTGTTATTCTGTTGTTTTTAATGGTAGCCGTCCTAATGCAGGTGAGGGGATATCTCCCTGCGGTTTGGATTTGCGCATTTCCCTGATGATTAGTGATGTTGAGCTTCTTTTCATGTCCTTACTGGCCATTTGTATATCTTCTCTCTCTTTTTTTTTAATGTGTATTTATTTTTGAGAGAGAGAGACACAGAGAGACAGAGCGTGAGTTGGGGAGGGGCAGAGAGAAAGGGAGACACAGAATCCGAAGCAGGCTCCAGGTTCCGAGCTGTCAGCACAGAGCCCGATGTGGGGCTCGAACTCACAATCTGTGAGATCATGACCTGAGCCGAAGTTGGACGCTTAACCGACTGAGCCACCCAGGCGCCCATTTGTATAGCTTCTTTACAGAAATGTCTATTTGACTGCTTTGCCCACTTTTAATTGGGTTGTTTGCTTTTTATTGTTGAGTTGTAGAAGTTCTTTATATATTCTGGATATTAAGCCTTTATCAGGTATACCATTCACAAATATTTTCTCCCATTCCACGGGCTGCCTTTTCACTCAATTGACAGTGTCGTTCATTTGCCAGAAGTTTTTAATTCTGATGTAGTCCATTTTATCTATTTTTAATTTGTTGCCTGTGCTTTTGTTGTCATATCCAAGAAATTATGGCCAAATTCAAAGTCATGAAGATTTCTCCTACGTTTTCTTCTAAGAGTTCTATAATTTTAGATCTTGCATTCAGGTATCTGATCCATTTTGAGTTGATTTTTGTATACGATATAAGGTAAGGATCTAACTTTATTCTTTTGCACGTGGAAATTCAGTCTCCCCCACACCATTTGTTAAAAAGATGGTCCTTTCTCCCGTGAATGATCTGTGAACCCTTGCTGAAAGTCATTTGATCATATCTACAAAGGTTTATATGTGAGCTCCCTAATCTCCCTCAGTGTTAGTTTTAAGAGAGAAAAGTAGAATTCAAAATCATTTATACAGTATGAGTTCAGGTATTATTTTTATATTATAAGCATGCTATTTAACAAACAAAAGAATACATGTTTATTATAGATAATTTGGAAAGTAAAGTATAAAAGAAAAATCACTAATAATCTTTTGGTGTACTTCATTCACCATCAAGAAATATTTAGAGATGACCTATGTAAGTAATTTAGTCTCGTTACAAAATTAGGAGCATGCTTTTGGGACAGTTTTGTATCTAGCTTTTTATACCTAGTTCTATGTTTTAACGTTGCCCAAAGGCCTTTTTCCTGAAAACTATTATGTAAATACCTATATAGTATTCTAATGTCTAAATAAAATACCATAATTTATTTTACTACTTCCTTTAGTACTGCATATTTTATCTTATTTATTATGTCTATTAAATACATATAGTAAATATCACTGTACTTACATTTTACACATAGTTACTATTACAACCTTAAGCATAGACTACTTTGATATCAATGAAGAATTTTCTTTGAAAAAAAAGTAAAATTTTGCTCTGGATTCTTATACACTGGAAGCCTTTCCTTGGTATTAAAAACTGGATTTTCCGCCACTTTAAACACAGCTTTTTTTTTTCCCCACACAAATTAGATTTTCCTTTATAGTTATTTATAGTTTCAAAATAACAGGATGACTATTTGTTTTCCTCCAACAGAGGACTCTGGATCCTTTCGAGTTTAGAATATATTATTTGGAAAACTACTGAGTCATCTTCTCTTACTGTACCTTCTAATCTCAAATCTCATCTTGATTTTAAAGTTGAAAATTCATTTTCAATACTAAAATTTTAATTAACTTAAATGCCATAGTAATTTCTGGAAGGCTGTTTTTGTTTCATGTGTTTATAGATTTTACTTTTTTTAATGTTTATTATTCATTCTGAGAGAGAGAGAGAGAGAGAGAGAAAAGGATAGAGAGACAGGGAGACAGAAAATTCCAACCAGGCTCCACATCGTCAGTGCAGAGCCTGATGTGGGGCTCGAACCCATGAACCGTGAGTTCATGACCTGAGCCAAAACCGAGAGTTGGACACTTTACCAACTGAGCCACCCAGGCACCCCTAAAGATTTTATTTTTAAGTAATCTCTACAGCCAACATGGGGCTCGAATTTACAATCCCAAGGTCCAGAGTCCCATGCTCCATGGACCGAGCCAACCGAGTGCCCCCATATTTCCTGCTTTTAAATAGGTGGGGATAGGAGCCATTTGTCTTTGCTTATAGAAATGACTTAAAACAGATATTTACAGTTTTACAGATATATTCTCATATCATTCTTATAAGTTTGACATTATTTTCAATATGTAAAACATACAAAGCACTGACACGATCAAAGGGGCTCAGCCTGAAGCACTATAAATGAAATGCTGCGGTTGGTAAAAACCAACATTGTTTTAATAGGAATGGGAAACTATTTTTTTTAATTTATTTATTTGAGTAATCGCTACACCGTAGGTGGGGCTCGAACTCACAACCCGAGATCAAGAGTTGCATGCTCCTTGGACTGAGCCAGCCAGGCGCCTCGATAAAATTAACATTCTTGGTTATTTAAAAGCTTTCGACTTCTTAAACTATTTTCTAGTTAAATGTTTTATAGTTTATTCTACCCCCAGTTTATTCCCGCTCTGCCGGCTGGAGCTCAAAGTTGAATATTTTAGGCCTCGTGCCCAGCAAAATTCCGAGAAATAAAATTAAAATTCATGTTGTTATTACTCATTAGGATGTATCCTGTATGCAGAAATAAGGCATTTTGTGTTTCTTTGGCAGTTTAAAAGTTTTTCACCCCAAACCTTGTAGCATATGACATCAGGCACAGGTGTTAGAGAACAGAGACATAGTAGCCGTGTGGCTTCCCCCAACCTCCGTTATTTAAAGAAATGTTGTGATATAAAAAATACTTTAAATTAATATTTATTATAAGTCATACGAATCTCACCTTCTCTAATAAGTTTGTAAGCCACAGCACCTACGTTCACCTTTTATTGCATTACTTTAGTGAGTTTTTCTCTGATTTTATAATATGAAGCTTCAGTATGCAACTGTTTCCTAACAATATTAGGAACATATTTACATATTCAGACGCTCGACATAGACTTTTCACGGCTCTTTGGTCTTCAGTTAATGATCTAAATGATCTCGACGCGTTTCTGGGTTTTGTCGGTATCACAGAACCAAGAAACTGAAGACAAAGTCATGCTCCCCAGAAGCAGCATTAATTGTAACATCATCTATAGCCAACGGACATGAAAGTTTTACAAAGCCAATTTCTCCACAAATACGCCATTTTTCTAAAATGCTTCCCACCTGTCTTCTGTCCGCAACAGCGAGTACAAGGAAATGAGCTAAGCACTTGCCTACATAACAAAATCACCCACTTACATCAGAGGGTAGTTCTGCACTCCTCGCCCCAACTCTATTCTCATTTAATCCTTCCTCTTTATTTTCTGGCCTCTCGGAATCCTATTAATCCCCGAAATAGGATGAGATAGAACCTACTGAAAAATTTGAGGATCGAATTTAAAACCGCCACATAGGCACCTGTCCAGCGCAAGCTGCGGTGTGTATCTCCCCCGAGTGTCCCGAATTCAGGGTCCGGACGGGCATATCCCAAAGGTCAGACATCAGCGCGGGGTCCAAGAATCCTTAGACTCGACCTAAGCCCCATTCCTTGAATCTATTCTTCTTTCTGTCTTCTTCCTTCCCTATTTTGCCTGGGCTATTCCAGCCTCTCTTTGTTTCTAATCTTGCCTTCTCCACGGAAATGCTGTCGAATTGTTTCCCAAAGATCCATTTCCCATTAAGATTTCATGTTCCTGCCCCGTTTTCATTTCAATAAAATTCAGCGGCCCGATGAATGTGCAATTTAACAATGCCCTTTCGCATTTCATGAATGTTCGATGGGTTTTTTTTTTCCCTTCGTGAAATGTGGAGCAAAATATTAATGAAACGTCATAAAAACTAATTAAAAATATCACCTTTGGTTCTAAATTAACTAATCAAGTAGCTCTGTGTTAGAGGAGAGGTGGAGTACAGCGCTGAGGACCATGGGCTCTGGAGCGGACGGCCTGGGTTCAAATCTGAGTTTAACAGCAAATTCAGGCAAATCCGTCCCCTGCCCCCTTGCTTCCGGGGGTTCATCTGTACAGTGGCAGCGGTAGGACCTACCTGGAAGGGTTGTTGCCAGGATCACACACTCATCCATGAAAGCGCCCAGAGCAGTGACTGGCCAGGACTGAACACTCACTCAACGTGAGCCTTAATTAACATGTACACCTGAAAATACAAAGAAAAGCATAACTATTCATTTGCGGGAATAAAACATCACTTTTCTCCAGAACCATCCTTCAAATTTCTGTAACCCAGACCCAAGACAATAATTACGAAGAAACTATGATTACTTCTCAAAGGCAGCATATATTTAGAGAATGAAGTACAAGGTAACTATTTTGAGAGAGCTTTGTTTGCATTTTGTGAACTACATCCTATATGCTTATGGAAGCAAAATATGTTGGCAGTTTCACTTTTAATCTTTCTCACAATTTTTTTTTAAGTTTAACACAGTCACAAGGTCGTTAAAAGACAAAAACCAAAACCAGGTGTGCGCCCTTTCTGAATAGATGGGAACTGTGGTAGGTCCTTTCCATTGTCTAAAAAATTCTGATCCTTGAGTATAAAAAGTAAAACACAACACATAAAAGCTCTTACAATCGTGTCCCCTCAAAGGCTTTATAACAAACATTTGTGAATTCACCAATACCAGAAGGAGTCGGCGTTGAAGTCATTATACGGAAGTTTATGCTTGCACGATTCAACATTAGTGTCAAAAACCGTGACGAGTTTTAAATCAACGTGCAGCTTGAACTCGGCACCTTTTAAATACATACATGCACGCGACCTCTGACATCTCAGGGGTCCCGAAGCAGAACGAGAGCAGCTCGGGCCGCGCTCCCGCCGCCGGGGCCTCCAGGGCGGCTCGCAGCTGCTGAAGCGGGTTCGAGTCCCGGGCGCGGCGGCAGCGCGCGCACGCGCGCGCGGCTGAGGGGCCCGCCCGGCCTCTGCGCGCTCTCGGCGCTCGCCGCCCGTGCCCGTCCGCTCGGAGCCCGCGGGAGCCCGGCGAGGCAGGGAAGGGGCTTGAGCGGCCTGGGCTTCAGAAAAGAGCGAGGAGAACGAGGGCTCCTTTGGGCACGCAGCGGCCCGAGTTTGGGAACTGAGCGATTGCAAGCGAAAAATACGCGCGGGCTTTAAGGCACTGGACCCTCTGGCCCACCCCCCGGGGAAGGGCGGGAACAGCCCACCTGCCCGTCTCCAGCGGGGGACGGCTGAGGGAGGGGCCGCTGGCGCTCCCGGAAGCTGAAGAGCCACAGGCTGGGTGGGCGGCGAAGCGAGGTGGGCGGTTTACTTTTCTCTCAACCCCCCGGATATCCACCTCTGAGAAGTCAGTAAGTCCGAACTCCAAGAATTGTGCAAAAGTACCGGCGACAAACCCGCAAAAGCGAAAGCCGTCCCTGGGTGGGCTCGAACCACCAACCTTTCGGTTAACAGCCGAACGCGCTAACCGATTGCGCCACAGAGACTCTGGTGTCATTTGCTTCGCCGGCTACAGCTTCTATGGAGAAGTAGAAAGACAACGTACCACTTACTTTTTCTGCTGCTTCCCGATTCATATTATTAAAACCAGATTTTTTCACTCAATATATCTAACCCTCTTCGTTTTATTTTCCGACTTGAAAGCATATTGGAAAATTATAAAATAAAGCAAGATCGGGCAGAATTTCAGATGGCAGCGTGTATTTAAATACCGTCGTTTTTTTTTTTTCCAACTCCCGTTTGAAACGTTCTGTTTCAAGAAGATAACTATTTCTGATGTTTCTTTTTTATAGGAAAATAAAAACTTTCATCTTGTGAGTCGAGAAACTTTCCTTTTGTTTCAAACTTTGTCCTGCGTTTTGCTCGCTAATCTTCATGATTTACTTGTGTGCCATGCAGAAGATCATCCGAATTGTATTAGTTTGCCTTCTTTATTTTTATTTTTCAAGTATTACTAAGTACATATATGCAATCCCTATTTGCTTGCCAGTACTGGCCTATATGCAATTATCTGTCACTAACATTTTGTTATTGGAAAAGAGCAGTAGGAAAATGCTACATACAGTAACACTCATTAGTCCTGTACATTCTACCTTGCTAAGTCGCCTTTCGTTCTCCCTAGGTGTAGCCTAAACACCACATTTGAGCCATGCCACTTGAAATACACGTTTCACAGGATATTTATAACCCAATTTGAGGAAAAAGAAGTTAAGAAAAAAGTACGATTTATGACCAACTCCTGAAAATCCCTAGCTGTTGACAAACATGCTAATCTCTATATATGCTCTATACGAAAATTTTTCCCTTTGTGTGAGTATTTCCAGATGCCTGTTGAGGTACTCTTCAAAACTCTAAACACTCTTTTTTTCCTCTTCTCTCCTCAAATAACTGCTAGTTTCCACTTGACAACTCTATATTTAAATTTTTAACAGTCACTACATTGCTTTGTCCAGAATCCCTGGAGAAAGAATTCGTTTTGTGATTTATAGAAGTTGTGGCTACAGCCTCAGTGCAATCAACATTTTGAGTTCCTGTGGCTTGATAAGACAATTTAAATTGGCTTTGGGAAACAATTAGCAGAATTCCTTGAAAGCGCTTGGGATATTAAACAGCTGTGAAGTCATGCCAAGCTGTACCAGTCGCCTTTAAACAAACTTTTAGAAGTGGACTCGAAAATTCTGAGTTTGGTGGGGGGGGGGGGGGGGGGATCCAGGAAGTGCTTATAAAGAACATATAATGAGTCTTATTTCATTTTATGATGCTACCTTCACATATGATGATAAACTGTCATTTGTATTTTATGCACCTGTTATTGTGAGCTAAGACTATCACACACTGGTTTTACTTCTGTGAATATCAAAATGAGTAAGTATCCTTTCGGCTGCTGTTGTTCGGTGTCTATTCAGTTTGCGCAAACTGCAAGGAGGTACCACATCGCCCCTTCATTCAGTATTAACCCACCCGCTTAAAATAATATTAGAAACTGTTCTTTTTCTGTAAATATCTGTAGCTCCAATCTCTTTTGCTCACTTCAGTCAGACACACAGTTTGACTTCTAAAAAGAGAGAGGATGAGAAACGGTTGGTGAGAAAAACTAACTCAAAAAGGAATATTAATTTGCATGCTAAAATGTGTCTATGTGAATACTGCGTTTGTTTTAAAACTCCATCTTGAAGTCTGGTTCCGTAGTTGTTAATAGTTTTTAATAACATAAATGGTTATTTCCACGGTTCGTTAGCCTTGCCTCTTTTTCTTTTTTGTTGTTGTTGTTTTTTTTTTGGGGGGGTGTCTTCTCTTGAAAATACTTCCAAAGAACATGTAAATATTAAACATATGAAATGGAATCTCTGTGTTTTACTCCAAGGATGTCTATCAAACAGCTTTTATGCAGAATGCTCCCTGACAAAAATAAAAGTATGTGTTGTCTTCTAAATCTTTGCGATTACCTCATCTTTGGCCTTCTACCTATGCCCAGTATTGAAACCCAAATTAAGCCCATGGGGGAGTGATTGTAGAAACATACATGATCTTTTCTTAAATTTCGGGATAACCTAAGATAAAACGACTCTCATAGCTTCATTAGTACTTAGGTCTTTATAATTGCTAACAGCGAAAAGGACTGAGCATTTTGCCCCCCTTTTTGTGTAACCTACACAATTGAACTTTACCTTTGCCAAGAATGTGCCCTGTCGAAGGCGCTGACCTGTGCAGATTAATGGGCCTATATATTTTATTTCCTTCTTCGACAGGAAAAAAGAGAGAGGGGGAGAGAAAGAACATCTGTGCAAATGGGATCCACCTGTCTTACCAGACAAGGCAAGATAGAGCACAGTGATTTATGGACCTTCCAGGTAGCATGAATCCAGGGCTTTCTTTCAGATAATGTGCTTCCAGCCTCAGACCAGCAGAACGGGCGACTCACGGGATTCCCGTTAACAGGCTCGTACATGACCTTAATTCTTTTGAATGACTGTATTTCAGAAAGATGCTGACTGAGTGGTTACAAATGAAAAATGTGGTGGGTCGGAATTTTTTTTAAGTCCAGCGAATTCAAGAAATTATCTCAATAAATGGAACGTTGTAGCACCAGGACACGAGTTAAAAGAGAATGCTAAACCAAGTGTCACTGAGAGCAAGAGAACGAGGAGACCACATTTTCAAAGCCATCGAAGTCCCATTTTTTTTAAAAACATTTTTTTTTAAACATTTATTTATTTCTGAGAGACATAGAGACAGAGTGTGAGCAGGGGAAGGGCAGAGAGAGAGGGAGGCACAGAATCCGAAGCAGGCTCCAGGCTCTGAGCTGTCAGCACAGAGCCCGACGCGGGGCTCGAACCCACAGACTGTGAGATCTGACCTGAGCTGAAGTCGGCCACTTAACGGACTGAGCCACTCAGGTGCCCCCAAAGTCCCATTTTAAAACTGATTTGTACTAGAGTCGAACCCTTCCAACCAGTTTCAAGCTTACACTGTATTTCCTACTCACAAAGAGTATCATTTCCATTCAACACTGTTGACTAAGGGCCGGTTGTCAGGTTAGCAGGCCAATGGCAGTGTCCAAAATACTACTGGGTCCAAAACACTGTTCACAGACAACAATTGCTCCCATAGTTTACTGCTCAATTGGGTCTAGTCACAAACTAAGAAAATTAAGAAAGGTATTTTAGAATATTGTGTCTTCTTTTCATCGTTTTAATTTTTTATTTATTTATTTTGGGGGGGAGGGACAATCCCAAGCAGGCTCCCTGCTGTGAGATCATGACCTGAGCCAAAACAGAGAGTGAATGCTTAATTGATTGAGCCACCCGCTCGCCCCTTTTTCATTTTTTTATTTATTTTTTTTAATTTTTTTAAATGTTTATTTATTTTTGAGAGAGAGAGAGACAGAGCATGAGCAGGGGAGGGACAGAGAAAGACAAAGAATCTGAAGCAGGCTCCAGGCTCTGAGCCGTCAGCACAGAGCCCGATGTGGGGCTGGAACCCACAAACCATGAGATCATGACCAGAGCTGAAGTCGGACGCTTAACCGACTGAGCCACCCAGGCCCCCAGGAATGGCTTTTTTTCTGACACGGGTATGGACAACAGCTTTCCAAACTGTATTGCTTACATTCCCCTCCAAAGAATTCTGGAAAAACTAATGCTCCCCCCTTGTGTATTTTCTTTTCTTTTTTTAATGTTTATTTTTGAGAGAGAGACAGAGACAGAGCACGAGTTGGGGAAGGGCAGAGAGAGAGGGAGACACAGAATCTGGAGGAGGCTCCTGGCTCTGAGCTGTCAGCACAGAGCCTGACACAAGGTTTGAGCCAACAAACCATGAGATCATGACCTGAGCCGAAGTTGGATGCGTAACCAACTGAGCCACCCGAGAACCCCTGAATATTTCTGTATTTTAAAGCCAGAATTGGTAAAGAGTGTAACAGTTAAGAGCATGGATGCTGTACCCAGCCTGCCTAGATTGGAACCTAGCTCTATGCTTAATGGCTGGGTGCCATTGGGCAGGTCATTTAACCTCTTTGTGCCTCAGTTTCCTCAACTGTAAGCAAGAGATAATAATCGTACATGCATGTTAGGGTTCATTCTTAGCATTCATCTTGAGGATAAAACAAGAAAAGCACTTAGAACAGTTCCTGGCACTTGGAAAACACTCTATATAGCTGGTTTTATTTATAATGTTGTATTTCAAACATAAAAATCTAGATCTAGCTTTTAAAAAGTTGTTTTTTTGGGGGGGGGTGGCCTGGGTGGCTCAGTTGGTTAAGCGGCCGACTTCGGCTCAGGTCATGATCTCACAGTCTGTGAGTTCAAGCCCCGCATCAGGCTCTGTGCTGATGGCTCATCAGAGCCTGGAGCCTGCTTCGGATTCTGTATCTCCCTCTCTCTCTGCCCTTCCCTTGCTCACACTCTGTCTCTATGTCTCTCAAAAAATAAAATAAAAAAACATTAAAAAAAATTTTTTTTAAAAAGTTTTTTTTTTTTTAAGTAAGCTCTATCCCCAATGTGGGGCTTGAACTTACAACTTTGAGATCAAGAGTCACATGGTCTACCGACTGAGCCAGCCAGACTCCCTCTTTCATATGTATTGATAGTAGATGTCTGATGGTTAGTTACTGAAGAAACTGAAGTGCTAGATTATTCTATACTAGTACTATTTGTAACTCGCTGACCACGAAATCATGACCTGAGCCTAAGTTGGACACTTAACCAACTGAGCCACCCAGGCATCCCTTCTTCATTTTTAAAAATCGTCTCACTTAGTTGGAAAGTTTTGTGAAATTATTCAGATAATTATCTCCATTTCATTTTTAATGTAATAGACATGATTTACGAGAAAAAGTAAAGAGGCAGAAATAATATATTGATACTTTGCCTTGTGGGTTTGACGAAAATTATTAAAACTATAGTTTATGCTTCACAAACCTTTCCTTTGTATGTGGAAATCATTTTTACGGCTTCGCCAAATAACGCAGATCAAAAATTTTAATCATTGCTTTTCTCATAAGTAGGAAAGTATTATTCACAAACTGTATTGATGATTTCAACTGTGTCCAGATGGGAAGAATCTTGGATCCAGCTAGAAAGTATGGGGGTTGGAGGAGAGCATGAATTTTAACTTTCTTTAGCATACGCTGGAAACTCCTCCAGGAAAATAAGCCTACAGTTATCTCAGTAATTTGGATAGGTCCTACCTCATGGTCCATTTCCTGACCACAACACTGTTAATACCACAATACTGTTAATACAAAAGCCACGGCCTCTTTTTTCCCATGATGCTTTCACAGATACACTTTGAGGCAGTAGTTTTTTTGCCATCTATACAGTGAATGGGTTGATAAGCTAGTGGTCCTTCCTATCGGTCTGAATTTACCTATTAAAAATGGACATTAGAAAAAGTCAGAACAGGCATGCCTGGATGGCTCATTCAGTTAGGCATCCAACTCTTGGTTTCAGCTCAGGTCGTGATCTCACGGTTTGTAAGATCTAGCCCCGGGTCAGGCTCTGCACTGAGTGTGGGGCCTGCTTAAGATTCTCTCTCTCCCTCTGCCCCTCTCCCTCCTGCCCCATCTCTCTCTCTCTCTCTCTCTCTCTCTCTCTCTCTGAAAGGGAATAAACATTTTTTAAAAATCAGAACAGATATCCTCTTTTCAGTTCCTTCAAAAGAAGAAAGAAAACCAGCAAATGTCAAAGGGAGACTCAGTTTCTCAGCTGTGAACTGCCTGGGGTTGGGAGGGGAGGGCCAATCAGCGGAGGGACTCCGAAATAGGAGAAAACCAGTGCGGAATGAGTTCGACAAGGTAGCAAGACAGAGAAGGAAGGGTACCAAATACTGCCTGTCCTGGAGCAAGTGTTCCTCTACTTCCTGCTCTCGAGAATTTATCATCTTTGCACTGCCTAATTCACAGAGCTATTGCAAAATAACACGTGAATATATTTCTTTCACTTTTTAAAAAAACTTTTTTAAGGCTTATTTATTTTTGAGAGAGAGACGGCGTGAGTGAGGGAGGGACAGAGAAAGAGATAGAGACACAGAATCCGTCAGCACTGAGCCTGATGCAGGGCTCGAACCCACAAAGTGTGAGATCATGACCTGAGCTGAGGTCAGACACCCAACAGCCCAACCGACTGAGCCACCCAGGTACCCCTATTTCTTTTACTTGTAAAATGTTATGCAGATATATTGTTTAAATTTTTCAAAAACGTATAATTCTATTTAACAGATGTGAAAGAATAATATTTTAATCCAAGCAGAAGGTGCAATTTGGATTAAACCAGAGGATCTAAACATCTAAACTGTCACAGCCTTGGGGGCTCCAGCTGTTCCTAGTAAAGGCAGAGTGAAAGATATAGGGTGAAGCCACTGCCCCCCATTTCCAAGTTTCAACAGAGTTTCAGGCACAGGGGTGGGCTGCAGACTAATGCCCCAAGGATAGCTTTCTCCTTGCAGCTACTTTCCAGAAAACGAACAGGAAACCCTGAATTCGAGTCAACTAAATCTTTAGGATGACTGTACCTTTAAAAGAGCAGATACTCAATGAACTGCCCACTCAATGAAGAGTGAACCTTAGCATCGATACAAATATATCTATCTATCTATCATATGTATGCGTGTCTGCATACACACAAAGCAAGCTCAAATAAATCCATAGTTAAAAAACCAAGATTTTGCAGCATTACAAAATGATTCATCCTAGGCTATTGTAAATAGTGAGTGCTCTCGTGTGTTTAAAGTATGAACCCATGAAAAGGAATATTTTCCAAATATGTGATACCGTGAATAAAGTACTGGCCCAGTGTCCAGCGTTCACGAGGAATGAGGTTATGCGTTTCTGGCCCTTGACAAGGCAGCTGGTGGCCCTGTAAGGAAGCTTCTACCCTTCCAGCAGCCCGGGTTGAAACCTTGACATCGCCTCAGTTTCCTTTCTTTTATTTCTTACCTTTGGTCAGTCCCGAAGTCACAGATTCCACCTTCATAACTTCTCTCAACCTTCACTTCTGCTCCTTTGCACGCTCCTTCCCGCCATTCAGGATTAACCCAATATTACCTATATACCTACTTCCTGACATACAACTCATCTCCAACAGCTGGGCGCCCAAAATAATAACATTTAATGAGCATTTACTGTCAGTCGTGCTCATTACACTTGTCTCTCATCTACTCTGTAAGATGGGGACTATTGTTATGCCCATTTTATGGGTAAGAAAACTAAGGCTTACAGTGGTTTAAAATTTAGACTCCATATCTATTTAAACCTCAGATAATTTGCCCAAGGTACCACCTGCTGGTCCTAGTTGCTGTGCTTTGCTTTTGCTCGTCCCTCTACGGAGAATACCCTCCCTTGGCCATCTTGCCTACTTAAGCTTTATGCTTTCTTCAGGCTCATATAGTGAAACCTGTTCCTTTGTGAAACCTTTCCTGCTCCCTCAAACCAGATATAATCTTCCCCTCTTGTAAACTGTCTAGCACTTAATGCCCCCTTCTAATTCGTATTAGAATTACTCCTTGAGGTCAGAAATGTGATCCATTTTGGGCACCTGGGTGGTTCAGTCAGTTAAGCATCCAACTCTTGTCTGCAGCTCGGGTCATGATCTCACGGTTGCTGAGTTCGAGCCCTGCATTGGGCTCTGTGCTGACAGCACAGAGCCTGCTTGGGATTCTCTCTCTCTCCCTCTCTCTCTGTTCTCCCCTGCTGGTTCTCTCTCTTTGTCTCAAAATAAGTAAACAAAAACTTAAAAAGAAAAAAGAAATGTGATCCATCTTTATGCCTGCTTTAGCATTTGACTTAATATGTTACATAAGTATATTGAATAATTGAAAGTAATAGTGAAAATGAGTGAACTATATTAAATATTTTTTGTATAATATTAGCAGGCTTTATAGACTTCTAATAATGAAATGGACCAAAAATTAGTATAAGAGATCATCAAGGGACATGACAGGAATCTGACATTGGTTCAAGAAGAGACAATAAGAATTCAGATCAGGCGTTTCTAGAAAAACTTTGTTCAATTTTGAAGTTTTGAAAGTTAAAAAAATACTGGTATCCTTAAAGGTGATTTCGATCCCATGAAGGCGAAAGTGCTATCCTAAATGTATTGACTTAACAAACACCTGCACGGTACTTTGTGTCAGGGGCTCTTCCAAGTCCCTTGCAAATATTTACTAGTTTAATATTTTATATTACTCTTGCGAGGTAGGTTCCATCGTTATCATCACTGTTTAAAAGATAGGAAACCTCAGAACTTAAATACCTTACCCAAAATCACAGAATTGTCGGTGACAGAGCAGTGATTCGAATCAAGGCAACTTTCTCCACATCACCTTAGCCACTAGGCTCCGCTGCCTCTATTTTTTTTTTAAATTACACAATAAATCTTTTACTTATAGTTAAACTTACTTTTAACAATTTGGGAACTTTAAAGTCTCCCATTAATTAAATAATTTTTATTGGACATAATTTCAGACTTACATAAAAGTTGCAAGAGTAGCAGGAAGAATTTGACCAAATTTTCCAAATGTTAATATTTACTACATTGACTTTATTCTGTTCTCTTTCTTTCTCCCAATAATTCTTTTCCTCATCTGTTTAAGAGTAAACTGCAGACGTGATAACCTCTCGATACTTCAGTGTGTTTCCTAAAATTAAGGAATTTTATTACATGACCACGGTACAATTTCCAGAGTTGGGATTTTCACACTGGACAGCATTGTTAGGGTTAGGCCATAATATGTAGACCTTATTCGGCGTTCACCAATTGTTCCAGTAAGGCCCTTTATTGCAAGAGAAAATTCAAGATCATGATTTGCATTTAGTTGTCGCGTCTTTAGTCTTTTTAAATCTGTAACCATTCCTGGGTCTGTCCCCCTTTCTCTCTCTTACACATCATGGCGTTGACATTTCTGAAGAGTGCCGGCCAGTTACTTTGTAAAATGTCTCTAAATGTCAGGTTGTCTGGTGTTTCCTCATGACTAGATTCGTGTTGGGTACTTTTGCTCCCTCTGACACATTGGGTAAACTGGCTGTTGTAACGTCAATCTGAAACACTGGTAAAATAAAATAAAATAGGCTAGGACAAGCGCAAAGAGGGGTGATGTCATGAGTTTGGCAGAAACAGAACCTTTCGGTATCCGTCCACGTC
Source organism: Paguma larvata (assembly GCA_030068075.1). NCBI lineage: Eukaryota > Metazoa > Chordata > Mammalia > Carnivora > Viverridae > Paguma > Paguma larvata. Next base: position 117,514,037 of record CM057828.1, on the reverse strand, counting down.
ATACCATATGAACGGTCTCAACCGTTTAAACAGAAATATTCTTGAAATAATCATTTAAGTTTTTATTTAGGAATCCCTGAACTGCATCTTGTTTGTTTGTTTATTTGCATAGTCACTAAATAATTCTGATCTGACACTTCATCTCTTGAGATACACCCACCAGAAAGGGGAATAACCCTGGCACAGAATTGGTTCCGATTCTTTGGTAAGCTGCAGCCCTAGCTGAATGGTCATTGAGTGCTGCAGTTCAAGAACCAAATCCTTCTTATCCTTGCTTATGAGGAATCAAGTCTTCCACACCTGTTAGCCGCTTGGTGAACAGATAAACTTGAATTTCTAAGACTGCAGTTCTACGACTCACGTAGAACCACTGGGACGTGTCAAGGCGGAACCAAGTGTGCCTCTTCTTATCCTGGGTTTCCTCCCACAGTTTGTATTAGGATTCGCCAGAGAAACAGAACTAATAGGATATATACAGATATATATATATGTATATATATATAAAGAGATTTATTATGAAGGATTGGCTCTCAGGGTTGTGGAGGCCGAGAAGTCCCAGCTGCTGTCTGCAAAGTTGGGGACCCAGAAGGCTGGTGATTCCAGTCCAAACGCAAAGACTCTAACACCCAAGGCCGCCAAAGTCTGAGGGCAGAGATGGCTCTCCCAGCTTATGGAGAAAGCAAATCTGCCCTTCCTCTACCATTTTGTTCTCAAGGGGCCCTCAACAGATGGATGACGCCAGCCCACATTGGTGAGGGGGATTTTCTTTCCTCAGTCTACTGATTCAAATGCTAATCTCCTCTGGAAACAACTTCACAGACACACCCAGAAATAATGTTTTAACAGCTTCTCTGGGCATCCCTTAGCCCAGTCAAATTGACACATAAAATTAACTATCACACAGTTCTTAAGCATGACCAATGAGACACAGGGAGCAGAGATTTCCCAAAGATTTAGCACTGTCTAAATAACCAGAGATAAAAAAAAAAATCCTCTCAGAGATAATAGGGGATCCATGCACAATTCGACCAGTAATCTCAACGGAAACATCGTGCCAAGTGCCCCCTTTCGTCAAAACAAAAAAGAACTTGTGATCTTTTTACTTAGGAGAAAAAAGCCTTTCCTTATTCTTAAGAAAAAAAAAGATCTTTCCTCAACTTCTTTAAAAGTTGTACTTAAAGCATCCAATACACCGGTCTATGGCAGTCCAAGAGAATTATTTTTTCCCCTTCGTATGAGACTTTTCTTGCTATCATGTCTCCTCAACCTAGGGAATAATGCTTATACTTTTTTTTTTCTGTGAAGTGTATCAATGACAGAAGTACAGAGACTACAATTGAATCAGCAGGTTCTATTATGCTAGAGTTGAGACTTTTGGCTTCTGAGAATCCTTGCATTTAGAGTGAAGGCATCTTAAATTCTTAGTGTAAATCCCGAGGATAAACAAATGAAGTATTTTTTTCTAAAATAAATCATTTGAAGGGTTTTGTGCGACATGAAATCCTAGCTTCTAAGTTAGATTAACATTAAGTATCATCCTAACAATAGGAATTTGAATTTCTCAATTCATAATTGACTTTTTTTTTTTTAAGGAGGCTCCACAGCCAATGTGGGGCTTGAATTCGCACCTTGAATCAAAAGTCACACGCTCTACCAACTGAGCCAGCCAGGCCTCCCCATAATTGCCTTTTTAACTTCTTCACAGAATACACAGAGAAAGAGGTTGCCAAAGCCCATATCAACAACATAAGTAGAATTATATAAAAGTTCCCTGCCAGTGAGCGTTTAAATTTAGATTTATGCATACAATTTAGTTATGTTAAATGGGAGACTTTGACATGAAGAATTCTTTTTAAAAAGTTATGAAAGAAAATCCAGACTCACAATCCCTTGAATTACCAAGGAATTTGAGAATAAGAATTTCCTCAGTGCAATTCGCTTTACTGTTTTGGAATCGGAGTTGTGCTGCTGGCATAAGCAGAGACATAAAGATCAATGAAATAGCATTGAGAACCCATAATCTGTGGCCAAATGCTTTTCAACAAGAGTGCAAACATAATTCAATAGGGACAGAATGGTCCTTTCAACAAATGGGACAATTACATATCCACGTGAAAAAGAATGAAGTTGGATCCCTAACTCACACCATATATAAAAATTAACTCAAAATGGATTAAAGACATTAATGTGAGGTCTCTGGCTGGCTCAGTTGGTAGAGCATGAGACTCTGAATCTTGGGGTCGTGAATTCAAGTCCCACATTGGGTGTGAAGCCTACTTAAAAAAATAAAATAAAATAAAAGACATTAATGTAAGAGCTAAAACTGGCAGAATAAAATTGGCCATGATTTTTTATAACCTTGGATTGGGCAATAATTTCTTTTTTTAAAAAGGCACAAGCAATAAAAGAAAAAAAGTAGGTATATTGACCATCATCAAGATTTTAAAAAATTTTGTGCTTCAAAACACTCTATCAAGAAAGTGGAGGGGCACCTGGGGAGCTCAGTCAGTTAAGCGTCCAACTCTTGACTTTGGCTCAGGTCGTGATCTCATGGTTCATGATCTCATGGTTCATGGTTCATCAGGCTCTCTGTGCTTGGAACCTGGAGCCTCATTCCAATTCTGTGTCTCCCTCTCTCTTTGCCCCTCTCCCACTCTCACTCTGTCTCTGTCTCTCTCTCAAAAATAAGCATTAAAAAATTAAAAAAAAAGAAAGTGGAAAATAAAACCCACAGAATAGGAGAAAATATTTGCAAACCATACATTGGATAAAGGCTTAACATCTGGATATATAAAGAACCCTTACGATGCATTAATAAAAAGAAAAAGAACCCAATTTAAAAATGGGAAAGGATTTGTAGACATTCCTCCAAACAAGATATACAACTGGCTAACAGACAAGTGAAAAAATTGCTCAATATCATTAGTCACCAGGAAAATGCGAATCAAACCACAATGAGCTTTCACTTCATATCTACACACGTGGCGAGGATAAAAAAGATGAACGAGAACAAATGTTGACGAGGATGTGGAGAAACCGGAGCCTTTAAATATTGCTGGTGGGGACGCAGACTGTTGCAGGCACGTTGGAAAACAGTTCGGTAGCGCCTCAAAATGTCAGACACAGAGTCACCATCTGACACAGCAATTCCACTCCCGGACGATTGGAAACGGCCACGCAGAAACTTGCACGATAATGTTCGTAAGAGCATTATTCATGATAGCTAAAAAGTGGAAACAACCTAGTCCATCAATTGATGAACGGATTCACACAGTGTGGTATGTCCAGTGAATGGAATATGATTTAACCATAAAAAGGAATGAGGTACTGACACAGGGTGTAAGATGAAGGAACTCGAACACTTTATGCTAAGGGTGGTGTGTTTAGTGCGAAGGCAGGGGTTGCTGGGTGGCTCAGTCGGTTAAGCGTCCGACTTCAGCTCGGATCACGGTCTTGTGATTTGTGGGTTCAAGCCCTAAGTTGGGCTCTGTGCTGACAGCTCAGAGCCTGGAGCCTGCTTCAGATTCTGTGTCTCCCTCTCTCTCTGCCCTCCCCTGCTCACACTCTGTCTCTCAAAAATGAATAAACATTAAAAAAATAAATAAAAGTGCTAAGGCGAAGAAGCCAGATACAGAAGACCACATAGTGTATGATTCCTTTTATCTGAAATGTCTAGAATGAGCAAAACTGGGGAGACAGAAAGGAGAAGACAGAACGTGGGGCTAGGGAGGAATGGAAGGTGACCGAGAGGGGCTTGGGGGTTCTTCTGGAGGTGATGAAAAGGATCTGGGATTAGTTAGTAGCGAGGGTTACACAACTCTGTAAATGCACTGAATTGTTCACTTTAAAAGGGGGAATTTTGTGGTATGTGAACTACATCTCAGTAAAAATAAATAAAAACAGGAAACAGAACTTTGCCTTTGAATTGTTTACTAGTGTGAAAATGAAGCACAGAGAATTAGCTAAATTGCCCCAAATTAGCAACAGAACCTGCATTCTGATTTACAAATCTGCATATTTTAATCTATTAATTCACTGTGACTAGCTGGATATAACCCAATTCCTATGCTGAAACTGTCATGTAGCTTCCAGTAAATTACTGAAAATTTATGATGAATTTGGCGGGAAACATTCCCCCCCTACTGACTAAATAAAATGCAGGGACTTGATATTTAAACTTACTTTTGTACCATCAATGTATTTAGGATCAACTTTTTAATTACTTAGTATACATCGATTGAATACCTAGCATGTACCCAGTACTGTGTGGTTGGAAATGTAGAACTCAAGCTCGGAAAGTCGGGGAACTAGATATATAAATGAGAGAAGCGCCTGGATGGCTCAGTCCGTTAAGTGTCCAACTCTTGACTTTGGCTCAGGTCATGATCTCATGGCTTGTGAGTTGGAGCCCCGCATCGGGCTTTGGGCTGATAGCGCGGAGCCTACTTGAGATTCTCCTCCCCCTCTCTCTGCCCCTCCCCTACTTGCTCTCTGTCTCTCTTTCAAAATAAATATAGACTTAAAAAAAAAAAAAGAAATATAAATTGAGAAATTGTGGGGCTGTGGGTACTGGTTAAAGTCCTAAGATTGGATGGACTTGCTTGGGAAATGCAGGCAGAGAGAAGAAAGGAGCTAGAACAGAACCCTGGGGACAGAGGTTTAAGAGCGGTCAGAAATCATTCTACTAGTGATGGGCACTGATAAGAAGTGAGTAGTAAATACAGAAGTAGGAGAAGGTTACCCCGCCTGATATAAAACATATCTTATTCTATTACATTGTTATTATTTGTTTACCTGACTGTCTCCCTTGCTATTCCCTGAGCTCCTCCAGTTTCTGCCTCCCTCTACTGCAAAAACGTTTTTAAATAAGTCACCACAACCCTCCAAGTTGTCAGATTACAGGGGCTTTCTCCAGTCCTTATTTTGTCACTGGCTTGCATTTGATTCTGCAAACAGATCATAGCTCTGTATTTTCTGAAAATGTGGGCATCAAAATAGTGCTTCTTCCCTGGGGATTCAGAAAAGGCAGCTCCTTGGACATGTGCCTGAGCCACCACTGCACAGAACCCTCCTTTCATCGTGTGCAACCCACCTCCCCTTGCCCCCCGTCTGCCCACCCCAACCCCCATGGTCTCCGCTGCAGAACGAAGCCCATGCATGGTTCTCTGTGATTCTGCCTCCGCGAAGTTCTACTCAGCACCGCCCACCCCCTACACACACACAAAGGAAAAAGATAAGCCGTGATGTCGAATACAACAGAACAATAGTAGGGGAAGAGCCTGGCTTCATCAGAACAGGTTGCCTTCCACAAGCTTCAGGACACCTCTCCTGGTTCCGGCTCCTTTGCAGCACCCTCTTCCTCTGTTGACTCTAAATACGGGCATGCCTCTTCTAGTCTACATCGCATCCAGAGCGACCTCGTTTACTCTCGTGTTGTCACCTCTATCTATGGATAGCTTATCTATTTCTATTTCTTTTCCAGATCTGTTCCTGAGGTCCAACACGATAGAGCCGTCTCATCCTTATAGCCATCTCGAATTCAATGACAAAATGAATTTTTTGTCCCTACTATCCTACTTTCATGCACCTTTTAACCCAACTTTACAATCTAGGAATCACTCTCTTTCTTTCTCCCAAAACCAGTTGGGAAGGTAAGCCTACCCATTCCACCATTCTATAACATATTTTAGACCCAATAACACGGATCTAAAGTAACGGCTACCATTACCTCATGGTCCCCCTACCCCGTATCATGACTTTACTCCAACGAACCCGGCAATACACTTGAAAGAGTGATCTTTCTAAAATACAAAAGCAAATATTTAATTCGCCAAATGAAAGAAAATTTGATGACCCGTATCATGGTTCCCAAACTGCACACGAGTCACCGTAGAGGGCCGTGGCGAACCCGTGGAGCTACAGCAGGATATTTTTAATTCGTGAGGGAAGTGCAACAGTGTCTATTAGACGCCATACAAACTACCACTGTTATGTCGCTTGAACACGACTACTCAGTGAAGAGAACTGTTGGGTATTTCCTTTGGCCTAAGACATCATGAGAAAATTACAGAGACACTAAAGGTACAATGAACTGAGAAAGTTTGGGAACTTATGACCTACCAAATGTGTCCAGGCCCTCAGCACGGCGTGAACAGGCCCTTACCCACCGTTTGGGGGCCTCATTTGTCTCCTTGTCATGCCTGCCCTTCTCCCCCAGTCCTACTCCACAACCCCGCAGATTGACTTGCATCTCCCCAAATGTGTCCTTCCCGCCATCCCGAGTGATTAGGCTCTGACGCCAAGAGAGTCGAGACATGATCTATCCAGGGTCTAGGAATGGGAGCTGGTCCCCTCAACAGAACATGGAATGAAGTAAATAAATCAGGGATGTCACTCCGTAAGCCCTATACTGGGTGGATTCTGTACGAGTCGGATTATTAGAAGTTAGAAAAAAAAAAAAAGAGGAGAGTAGAGGGGATGGGAGGGGATGGGAGGGGATGGGAAGGTAGAGGAGGGAAGAGAAGGGAAGGGGAAGGAAGAGGAGGGGAGGGGAGGGGATAGAAACAATTGACTGGTTATTATTTGGAATACCATTTGTATTTGTCAGGGCAACAGAAGGGACAGCCCTCCCCTGGATCCTGTCCTGCTCCCCATTTTCTGCAGAGATCTGTAGTTTTCTAGGGCGATTAACAGGCGACAGTGAGATTGTCTTTGCTGATGGCCGTACTACCCCTTCCCTTCCCTGAAAAGAAGCTTGGCACCTGAGAGACATAAATGACTGCTCCTCTCTTTGTGCTCTATTTTATTTCATTCCACCACAGAGATTCTTTTGCACTACTTGTTCACCTGTCTCCTTCACTAGACCAGAAACTTGTGGAGGGCCCAGACTATGTATGATTCATTGCTATACTCTCTTCACCTAGCAGAGTGTCTGATACATAGTAAGTGGTGAGTGAGTATTTGAAGACAGGTGGGGATACTCACCACTCTACCGAGGAGAAGAATGGATATTTTGATGAAGGAATAAATTTCAGGGGGGGCGGGTGTGGTGGAGCACCACGAAAAGTGGTAAATTAGAAAAATAAACATGGATGAAAAAGCCTAAAAGTCATTGATGATGTTAGTGAAAGATGCTTCAAGAGAGTGACAGGGACAAGCTGGTTTACAGGTGTTGAGGAACAAACTGGGAGATGCAGCAGTGTTAACAGTCATCCCCCCATTTATTCCTTGCTAAACAGAATTCTGGTTTTCTTTAGGCAGGAGAAGATTCCTTTCGGGGTGGACCCAGCCCCTAAACTAGGGAGGATAATACGGCCAAGTGCTGGCTTATGATATGGAAGGGGAACGCCCTTCGTGTTTCCAGTAGTTTGGAAAATATTTTACCTCTTCGAGAAAAGCTCATGAAGAATCAACTTTCTGCCTGCCTCCCGCCTTTGAACCAGGGCGAAGGCGGGGTTCCTGTATGTGCAGCAGCCATTTTGCAAGCACGAAGTGAAGGCCCACTAGAGCTCTGAAATCGCCGCCGAACCCGAGAAAACCCCAGCCGCTCTTTACCTACAGACTTCTTGTCACATGGAAAAAATGAACGTCTATTTTAGCTGGGTTTTCTGCTACTCTCTTCTTGATGCAGAAAGAAAGAGAGACGGTAAGTACACACCACTCTCACGGACATGCTACAAATAACACAGTTGTCAGCTACAGGACACGGAGATTGGTTAGTAGTATTTGGAAATTAGGCTGAAAGTGCAAATGAAATGAGGCTACAGGAGCCTCTGATACCAGCAAGAGACTCGGGCTGCAATTTTGTTGGCAATATCATAGAAGGTTTTTGAGTAGTTTTGGAACTTTCAGAAGATTACTTTTGCAAAATTAGCAAGATCCACACGTGCCAAAGAGTGACGCTTCTCTTTGTCTAACTTTCTGACCTTTATTTGACATGATTGTATTGGCAATGCCCACCGTGTGACTCTGTTGGTGCGAAAACCCCCTCAGTTCACACAGGAGTAAGCCAAACAATAACCATGTTGCTTCATGACGCTTGTCGACCTAATACAAACATAAGGTCTCAAAGCAAATGAAACGTTACATCATTTCAGAGCTGCTGAGATATGAATAGTCCCGGAGGAAGTTACAAGTAAACAGAACTTCTGTTAATGAAAAGTACCAATGGTAGAGTGAAACACTGTATGAACTCCTGCCACATAAAATGAGAGAACGAGACCACATATGTACTTCCAAAATACCAATTCCTGATATTTAATCTGCACAAAAGTACTAGACATGCCTCCATAATAAATTTTGCATGCTAGGCCTGAAACGGTTAGATTTTTCTAGAGTATTTCTATAGCGGGGTGCCCGGCCGACTCAGAGAAGCAGGCAACTCTTGATCTTGACGTTGTGAGATCAAGCCCCACATTTGGTTTGGAGATTACGTGAATAAATGACACTTAAAAAAAAAAAAGTGTTTCTATAATGGTATGGAGGGTTTTTAATTAGCCACTTTTAAAAAACATCTTTAGTGATTTCGTCACATAAGAAAAATGCCTTTATGCTGAGTCATAGTTTCAAACATGTTTCTCTCTAGTCCCACTAAGTCTACTCAGAAAGCAAGCTTACAACAGAGAGACACCATATGAGGGGGAAACCTTGGCTGTGAACATCACAAGCCGTTCAAAGATTGTACAGGAAAAATACTGGGGAATGATGTTTACCTTGTTGTCATAGTGTGAACCCCACCTCAAAGGATTATGATGGGCCGAGAAAAAGTAATGTCCCATTGTTCGTTTTTTGGGTTAGGAGTTGATGTTGGAGAATTTCAAATGAATTAGAACAAGCTTATGAAAAAGCACAAAGAACAAAAAGGGTTAACATCTCGCAACTGTTGCCTCTGATCTGTTTACAAAGAGACACCCCCTTCACGAAGATGACAACGTCTTCCCCTTCCTCCTTCTTTCCTTCTCCCTAAGAAGAAACCACTTTTTTTGAAGTCAGTATATATCCTTCCTGTTAGCAGTACTATACTTTTACTTATATAATATGTAATTTATCATTTCATTTATAGACTGTGCATTCTAATCTTCCCTTACTTCGAGGTCGTGAACTTATTCTCCTATATTACATTCTAATATATTTTCTTTAATGTTTATTTATTTTGAGAGATCGGGAGAGAGTGCTCACCAGCATGGAGAGACAGAGACAGAGGGGAGAGACAGAGACAGACGAGAGAGACACAGGCTCCAAGGCTCTAAGTTGGCAGCCCAGGGCCCAACGCGGGGGCTTGATTTCACAAACTGTGAGATCATGACTTGAGCCCAAATCAAGGTTGGACGCTTCACTGACTGAGCTACTCAGGGGCCCCTCCAACATTTTTGAAGTTCTATTATTTTTTTAATTTCGGTTTTTCATCTGTCTGAAATTTAATTTGTGAGTGGGGTAAGGTCAAGCTCTAAATTTTACTTTTTTCAACATGAATTTTTCTAATGAAAGGAAAGACAGAATAGAATTAATTACCCCTTTATAATCTGTGAGCTCTTCAACAATAGACTCCATGTCTTACCTAGATCCTCTTCAATATACTACCTCAGTGGTCTCTGAACATCACCGGTACTCAAACTGTATACATTATTTGGGATAACTGATACTTTTATCCAGCCCCCACTGCTTAGGGGATGTACAAAGTGGTCCATGTAGGCTAATCCAAGTTGTGCCTTAATTTATCCCCCCCAACTCTCACCCCTGAACAGGAAATAACATCTTACTAGATTAACATGGTGTAAGTATTGAATCATTCCAATTAAACTAAAGGGTACTAATAACTTCCCTAACTTTGCCCATTTTAAGAAATCTTGTTGGGGGGGGTTGGAATCTGCCGACCCTTCTTCAAGTTAGACTCACCTTATTTGTTTATCTACCGGGAGAGAAGCATACCAAAGCGGGACCCTGAATTTAAAACAAGTTTTAACCTACTTTTGTAAGACGTGTAAGTCAACTATTTCAGTCAGAAGAAAACACACGCCAAACTCAATATGATAAGCGTATGGTGAGGGTACCAATGTACAGACTTGGGCTCTTTGTAAGGCCTACTTCCATGGTTTTAGTTCTTGCCCAAACCTGCTTCCTTTCTCCTCTCTTTCACAGAGAAATAGTCTGAAAGTAAGATCCAGCACCTAACTTGAATCAAAAGCAATAAATGAAAACCAAGGAAGGTAAATTTTAAAAAAGAAACATTCTAAGATTCCTTCCAAGAATACTTCCCTAATACATTTCTTAAAAAGAGTCTCTTTATAAAATTTTGATCTTTTCCAATAATTTCAGGAGCATTAGAGTCATGTAAGGGATGAACATTTTCTTTTTTTCTGGAGGATGTGGTCTGACAGACCACAGTGAGGAGGTAAAACTGGCCAGAAGAGCATGAGAACGGCCGGCAAACATGAACAAAGTGAGATACAGTTGGTTAAAAAACGTACCGGGAAGCAAAACCATTTCGGTTTTCAATGGCTGTATGTAGATTAATCTTTTTCACTAAGACTCAAAGAGGCACTCGGGTCAGAAAATGCTGCCGGTGCCTCTGACGTCTGTATTGACTGAATAAAGCCTTTCACTTGACATACCTACCTTCTGTCAGCTGCTTCTTACACGCAACCCAGGCGAATTCTTCCCAGCCCCAACCAAAGCACCAAACCAAATCCAAGCGCCTCCGCTGCGGCGGTTATGCTTTATCTTTAATGTAGCGACATGTTTCTCATTGTTTCACTGACCGGCGCTTAGACACCTTGAACTTCAAAATCATAAACCGTTTAGAGAAACTGTTCGAGAATCCCAACTGGGGGGCGTTAGGTATTCCAAGGCATTAGTCTCCTGAAAGGGTTCATCCTTTTTTTTCCCTCTAAAGGGATCAAAATCGGCTCTGAGTGTAAAAGAAGTAAAGTTATTTAAAAAAAAAGAAAAGTTCATCCTTAAAAACATAACTATCTTAGTGCCTGGGGTTCCCTCTGTTCAAAACAAAACAAGAAAAATACGATTCACAATGCTGTCTCCTTTGCAGGCTTCTCTTAAACTTGTCGTCGGGAGTCCCCTGGGAAAATGGGATTCAGATGCCACCTCTACCCAAACATGCCGAGCCCTCGAACGCTGCGAAAGCGAGATTCTAGAGTCTAAGCCTCCCCCTGCCCCCCCTTCCCCAAAGGTATTCACTTCGGCATCAACCCTGAGCCTCCTCCTGGGCGGGTGGCGCTCGGCTGCTGCGACGGTGTCTGTCGCGCGAGTCCGGGGGCAGCGCCGTGGGCGACGGAAGGAGGCGAAGGTCCCCGCAGCTGCCAGGCAAGCGCGCGACTCTCCCCAGGAGATTCTGGGAACCTGAGAGCAAACCTTTCTTTACCAAACCAACCCAGCAGCCGGCCTCGCCGTCCCCGCCCTGGGCACCGCTGCCGGGCGCGCGCGCGCGCGCACACACACGCACACGCACACGCGCGCGCGCGCACACACACACACACACACACACACACACACACACACACACACACAGAATAAAGTGAGACGGGCGGGGGAGTGCGAGCCCAGAAAGGGAACTGAGAAGAAAAGCGCCTGTGACACAAAATGGAGAAAGAGGAACCGAGAGGGGAAAGAAAAGAAGGAAAAGCGGGGGAAAGGAGGTTGTGAACAAGAACAGGAAAACAGGAGGCGGGGTAGGCCGTCCCCGGGAGGACCGCAGAGGGGGCGTAACGTTGAAGGACTAGGGGGCAAAATCGACGAAGCGAGAGGAGGAGGAGGAGGAGGAGGAGAGAAAGACGTTCTAGATGCCGAGGCTCCATTTTCAGCAGCGCCATATTCGCTTCTCCCCCGCGCCGCGTTCTGTTGGGTTTTGTTTGCAGCCGGTGGACGGGCGCCAGCACGTTTCTGCAGCTTCAGCAGCTTTGGTCCGACAGATGGGGAGGGACGCAGGGCCCGGGCGGGGACGAGCGCCTGCGCCCCGGGCCCCCGCGCGGCCCCCTCCCCGGCCCGGACCTGCCGCGCGCCTCTGCGCGGCGCGGCGGCCACCGCTTGGCCCCCCGGGGCCGGGGGGGGGGGGCGCGCCCCGCAGGGGCCCCGCCGCAGCCCCCCGGAACCCTCCGGGGCCGCCCCCGGGCTTGGCGGGGGGCGCGTGCCGCTGCGGGCACGGGAAACCGACAAGCGTCGAAGAAAGAAATCGAAAAAAAGACGAACTAAACCCAAACCCGTGGGGGAGGAGGCCGGGGGGCGCACGCACGCTGGGGCGTGGGTGGAGGGGGCAGCGGGGAGTGGCGCCCGAAAACAGAGGCTTCCTGGAGGGAGCCGGGCTTCGGGGCCGGCACTCGGTCGGCGGAGCCAGCTCCCACCTGCGCGGGGCGCCGAGGGGGTGGGGTGGGGGGCGGCCGGGCCTGGGGCCGCGTCCAGCGCTGCCGGGAGCCCAGGCTGCCCGACGCGGCGCCCAGCCCAGGCCTGGGCCTCTCGCGGCTGCCGGAAGAACGTCCACGCGGTCGCGGCCGGGCCGGAGCCCGGGGCGGGTCCGGAGGGAAGGACTGGCCAGCAGCAGCCTCGGAGCGCGCGTCCAGGAGGCGGACGGGGGCACTGGTCTTCGTGGTGCGACGGCCGGGGATTTTCAGTGCGGTCGGTGTCTTGAAACGCCTTCGGGGTTAAGTTCTAGAGCAGCGGAAGGCGGTTCAGGAAACAAAGTCGGGTCTTTTCACCCCGAACCCCCCCCCCAACTCTGGTTTCCGCCAAATCAGATCTCGGTCCGTGGTGAGAGTGCCAAACGCATCCAAAGTGCACCTTCTTCGCACTCCTCCCCTCTGTGCTTCACTTGCAGTTGACATTGTCCCTCACTCAATGTTAAGTCCCAGCTGGAGCTGGAGAAGCCCCTGGGTCCCAGCTGGAGCTGGAGAAGGCCCTGCTGGCCCGTCCGCACCCCAGCCTCCCGGCCCGCTGCCCACCCCCGCCGCCCCTGAGCCTCCGAGGGCCCGCGGGGTAGGAGGACGCCGCGGCTGCGGCGGGTCTGGGACCGGCTCCTCGCGCTGACCCGTGCAAAGCGGCCTCAGCGACGCGGGCGTCCGCGCGGGGCCCCCGCGGCGTCGGGTTCCGCGCGGCCCTGCGCCGCGCCGCCTCCTTCCCTGGGCCTTCGCTTCTGCATCCTGCAGAGGTGGGGTGGCTGGAGGCTGCGAGCGACACAGCGGTCAGGCTGGGCTGGTGGAGGGCGGCAGGTCCAGGCGGAGAGTAGGGATCACCGCAAGGGTGACCGAACCCTACAATGTCCTTCCTTGGGCGTGGGGGTCAGCGCTGCACTGGTTTTGCGCCTGAAAGGAAACATCTTCACTGCCGTGTTCCACCGTGTGTCCTCCTTGCCCGCCCAACTCTGACTGCAGAGCGCGGTGCGTGTCGCCAGTCCCCGGCGCGCTCAGATAACCTCAGACCCCGCAACGCATCGCAAGCACCGCTCGAACTTGGAGCCTTCGAAGCGGCCCTGCGGCCGGCCGCCGGCCCTCGAACCCAGTCACGCCGAGAGCCCCCGACGGCGCGTGCCCGCTTGCGCGGGCTGTATTAACTGACCTTTAAATTTTGAAATAACATTTAAGTCATTATCGACAGTTGATTATTTATATGTCTAGTTTTTCAGACGACGGCTTTACGCGAACCAAACGGACAAAAAAAAAAAAAAAAAAAAAAAAAAAAAAAACCTGCCCAGATTTCTTCCATTCTTCTATTAGAAAAGTTGCATTAAAATGCAAGCTTTAAACTACTTTAGGATTCCACTGTTCCCTAATAGCGAAAGCCGGATGACTAAACTCAAACGTTAGTCTTGACGTCTTTAGTTTAGGTGATCCGCGTGTGTGTGTGTGTGTGTGTGTGTGTGTGAAATGCTAAAATCAAAACTTCAAATTCAGATACCTATGTGATGGTTTCAGAATATTCCATAAAATTAAGAAATAAAAATAACAATATCGACCAGCTATAGGCCTTGCTCACAAATAACATGCCGACCTCTGTTTCTGAGACAGATAAAAAGAGCTAGAGGACATTTTGAAAATTAAAGTCTTAAGAGACTGAAACAGGCATTTATCATTTCACAGTAGTGAAATTTTAAAGTGAACATTGCCCATAAGACTCAGGTTTATGTTCTGTGTCTCGGATACCCTCAACAGTCTTTTGTATTTCCCTCTTTCATGAGAAAGCTTACTTTTTAGTCACCAGTTCCCTTTCAATTTAGTTATGATCTTTTTTAAAAAAAAAAAAAAACAGACCCTAAAGCCATTTGGAAAAGGATATATTTATGGCGGCCAAATACAAGGGCAAATAAAGTTTAAAATAAGTTACTTTCTCCTCTCTCAAGGATCATTTCTTTCGGAAATAAAAGGTGGAAGTAGTAATTCGGTAGGTATTCTATCCTCTCTTGGATCTAACCATTGAATGCAGTTGGTTAGGTATTAAGGCCTACTTCAAAAAAAATCATTGGAAGCATTTATCAAACTCTTAAGAGAAGTTAGGGTTTCTTTTCGTAAATCCATGTACTGATTAATTTCAATGTAGGACAAAAATCACCCTTTACTGCTTCCCCTTCCAGCACTTCATGTGTTAAATAGTGCTGGATAATAGGCAACTTAAGAAGAAAAAGCAACTCTATTCGACAGATTTACCATTTAAAAGAAGTCAAACAATCACCATCTTGGACTTCAAAGGAGAGCCAGAATTTGAAGAAGGACTCTCATATTTTACTCAAAATCTATTTTAGAAAGATAAGGCGATCCAAATTACCTGCAGAGCCAATTTTTGGCAAAATAGTTCTTGAAAAATGCAAACCACTAATTCAGAAACGTTCAATAAATGAGAGTCAACTTATAACAATGCAAGCTTCACAAAACTGTACCGATTATTATTTTTAACACTACTTATCTCTTTGTTTTTCAAAATGTTAGTATATTTAATGTATCGAATACTGCTAAGGCATTTCTTTATATTGAGAAATGCCTGCTTTGTTGCATCATAAGCTGTAACTGTTTTAACCCACTGAGGTATGTTATACTAAGTGTCTTTTAAATGGTCCTTATTTGTATTATGACTACCTCTAATTTGAAATATCTATAGTTTTTACACTTTGAAGTACATTTTTTGGATGCCAGGTACTGTCATATATTAGCATAAGGAGCACATTCAGGTACTTCATTCTAATAGGGCCCAAATTTAAGCACCTGAAATTAGGCATGTACACTGAGAGGAGCAGCAAAGAAAATAACTTTATTTTACTCTAATTCTATTGGCATTTTAAGAACATTTCATTAAAAGCATAAAGTAAATTTCCGGTTTGTCACAACCTTATTTTTGCACTGAAATATTAAAAACTAATACAACTGCATTCTCTAGCTAGCCCTTCCCAAACCACTGCTTCACCAAATGGTCTTCTGATTATGTCTAGTAGATACCAAGCATGATCAAACACTTAGACAATGAAATGAAATGAAAACTTTTAATTATTTCCCTTTTTGAAGTTTGATATTGTTTCTTGTTTCCTGAAAAATCAAGAGAGTGCAAAGACTTTAACCATTTTAAATCTAAACTTAAGACGAAAACTGGCATTCACTTATCAAATATTTAGAATTTACTGAGGTCCCAGATCACCTGAGCAATTAATGTGTTGAAAATAAATATTGAAAGACAGGACGTTCAAGGATTATAATTATATATTAACTGGGGATTTAGGAGTAGTGTCCTTTTTGTTTTAATATTATCTCTTGCTTCGGGAGGGCTGTGTATGACACACAAATACTAAAAATGTGTGTGTCGCATTGGTGGTGTTTGAAGGTATAAAAGAGCGTTATGGAGGGACTCTAATACCTTTTTTATCTACATGTTTGCTTGAAAAGATTTCTTGTTTGTGTTCAGCTAAATATTTGACACTCTATCCAACGCTTCAGACAATTAATCAGAGAATCGTAAAGACCTAAACATAAGAGAGCAAAAGAATATTGATTGGCTAAAATTTTATAGTTTTCATGTCTCAAATACAAATCGTATGTGAACCACTGATTTTAGACAGTATCAGGGAAAATTCCACACAGTAATACAGAAGAATTACAGTTTTTTACTGAATATTTAGCCAATAGAGGCAATAATTTATAAAAGTCTTTTCAGTGGTTTGTGTGCATTTTAATGCATTGTTTTAACTTATTTATTTTGGGACACGTGTTCTGAATCGTCTCCTTTTTAAACCTACAGAATAGCCAGCTGATTTTTATACATTCGGAAGAATAAGAAAGTACTAGAATTCTTGGTTCCTAACAAGGGTCTAAGCACAATGATAACAGAATTTCATAAATCAATTATATGCTCCATTTGATGATTATAAAGCATAATTAACTTACTTGACACCAACACAAACAATGTTTTGTTTCTTCACAGAACAGGCTATGAGCTGTTTCCAATTATTGCACTCAAACGCAGTCCTCTAAAATTAACAAATGAATGAACATTTGCATACTGTACATTGTACCGAAGACAACGTAGAGTGAGCTATCCAATTGTTTTTCTAATTATATTTTGTCTACTTACATAATTTATTTCCCATGGAGGAACTAGTGATTACCTAATTATTTTCTTAACTAAGCAACTTGGTAGGAAAAAAACCTCCAAAAGTGACATATTATCCCTATGAACAGCGTAAGATAAAATGAATCATTTGAACTGGCATCCAGAGATTGTGATTTTAATTCTTAATTTAGGAGAGTAAGCATAAAACACCTTAGTTAAATCGTTCCCTTTATCATGCCCTTCCTTACAATGATATGGGAGGAAGAGATACGAATATATAGATAATTAAAATCAATAACTTCCGGTTATGTAAAACAAAGGAGAGTCTCGTGGGAAGGGGGGTTGGTGCAGAATTCGTGTCTGCCTTCCAGCCAGGTGGGGTAGGCGAATGGCTACTTGGTACAATTTCAAGGGCAACTGTGAAGACTATATCCTCCCCAGGATACCCTCCCCAAGTAACTTCTGTTCTCCATTGACTGATGCCTTCAATGTTTTTATAGTTTACAAGCTTGGACCTAGATAAAATCAAAGTGCTACTGAGAAAAACTCACATTCTCAGCTGTTATCAATTGTTTGTACCTTTGAATGAGGGTCAGAGCAAGTGTCAGCAGGAGGAAGAGAACGTGGCAGGACGTTGAGTCACGTGAATAAGAAGAGCACTCAGGAGGTGGGAAGGGACAGAGAACAGGCTGAGGCAGGGAATCGTTGAGGAATAGAGACACACTTCCGTGTCCCCCATCTGGCCTGGTCAAAAATAACTGACTAGAAAGCACCCCATTTCATTTTAGCATTAAAAGATCTCTGATCCACTTCCTTTTATACCCTTCCTGGTATCTGAGCAATTAAGTTATCAGTGTAATGGAAAAAGAATGAATTAGAGATTTCAGGTGTGAACTTGACTTGAATGTAAAATGTGCAGATCATTAAAGTCATGTCTATAAAACAGAAAGTGAAATATTAGTTGTGTTACGTATTTGACAAGCAGATAATTTATCTGTCTACATAAATCAAATTAACTAGATGATTGCTAAATTCCGGCTTTACCGTGAGCTGTGTTAATAAATATCGTGACTGAAGACAGTCTCTTAAATCATTTTCGTAGTAGGTTTTAGGGTTTTTTTTTCTCCTGTTGGTTATATTCATGATGATGTCCACGCTGTGTGGAAATTGTAACAATTGTTAATTCAGAATTAACGAAGATAACCAAACCGTGTAATGGTTCAGTTATTTCAAACATAGACAGACTCTGATTTAAAAAAAAAATTTTTTTTAACATTTATTTATTCTAGAGAGAGAGAGAGAGACAGAGTGTGAGCAGGGGAGGGGCAGAGAGAGAGGGAGACACAGAATCTGAGGCAGGCTCTGTGCTCCAAGCCGTCAGCACAGAGCCCGATGCGGGGCTTGAACCCACAAACCGTGAGGTCATGACCCGAGCCGGTCAGATGCTTAACCGACTGAGCCACCCAGGCGCTCCTCTTTTATAACTGAAAATTATTTCTCAATAGTGTGACACTTCTTAATAGGAATTCAAAAGATTTAGAGATATACGGATGATTTGGGAAGCTGAGTCATGCTGATTTGTGAAGGAATTGCTTAGCTTGTACTCTTGTCTGATGAAAGGAGGTATACCTTCAGATACCATACATTCAGGCATTTAAGGATTCTAGAATTTTCCCTGGCATTAACTTGCTTCCTGAGTCCAATTTTCATAGTCTGTGAGAGTCTCCTCCCTTACCTGACTGGACTCTGGTTTCTTTTTTTTTTTTTTTTTTAAATGTGTATTTATTTTTGAGACAGAGAGAGACAGAGCATGAGTGGGGGAGGGGCAGAGAGAGAGGGAGACACAGAATCCGAAACAGGCTCCAGGGTCTGAGCGCTCAGCACAGAGCCCGATGTGGGGCTCGAACTCACAGACCGAGAGATCATGACCTGAGCTGAAGTCGGACGCTTAACCGACTGAGCCACCCAGGCGCCCCTGGTTTCTTAATTTGTGATCGCAGGCTGAATTTTTTCCTCCTGTATTCCTAGCTTTGACTTGACTCATCTGCATTTTAAGCATACTTTCTTCGTGTTTATCTGTTTTTAAAAGATCCTTATCTCTGGCTCTGACCAGAGCCTGCACTCACCAGCGAATACTGACACAGTGGCTCAGTCGACAGTCAGCGCTATTTTCCCTGGTAGCATGACCACCCCCCCCCACCTGCCCTTCCGTAAGAATCGAGACCTGTCGCTCATCTGTTGACTGGGGTTCCCTCTCAACTAACTGCCCGCTGTCAGAGGTCTGGGCATGAGTAGCTGCCTGCTTCACCAGAACAGACCAGAAAATTCTCACCTTTGCAGCACCACACTGTTGGGCTAGAGCAACGAGCAGTATTTTTTTAGTTTGTTGCTTGCCAAAAGAACGACCTTCCGCCAGATTTATCCCAGAAGCTGCTCTGGCCTCATCTTGAACCACATGTTTAAAAACCGTGGAGGATGTCACGAGTCTGACTTTACTAGTATCAGACCTGTGATCCTGAATCCCAGGCCGCTGCCTTCGTTTGGACCTGTGACAACTTGTGCTAACCCCCCAGAACACCTGCAAAGCCTCTCCTACCGGCAGGCCCACTGCGGGAAGACAAGGCCAGGTTGTGCTCTGCATGGAAGGTGAAATAAATGTCGACGACTTGATTTCTCGTGTCGCCTGCGACACAGTTCTCTCCGTTTTTGCTGATACCCAACTAGGTCTCTCTAGGATGCTGACGTAAAAGCAACAGATGGAATGAGTATTCTACTTCCTTGAAGATCTGGTTGGGTCTTCTATTCACACTGTGCCCAGCTATGATGAACTCAAATAGAGGTGTGCCGAAGGCCTATCTATAGTTTCTTGTAAATCTACTTTTCCAACAGACAATGTTATTTCATATTCCTTGCAACAAGAAGATATGGCTGAACCGATTCTACAGAAATGTAAGCGTTTGTTCTCAGTTACTGTAACGACGTTTAGCCAAGCATGAATTGTACAAAGTGTGTAAAGTATTTTATGCCTAAGGACTCGGTGACAGGGATACAGTTATTATGACACCTTGCTGAGGAAAGAAGGCTTAGGACAGTTCAGAAAGTGGCTGAGATTCTTACCAGTGTTACCAATGCCATTCCCTGGTGTCTAAATCCAGTGGGTCCTTCGTTATCCTCTGACCCCAAAGCACCAGGCAACCCTCGTAGATGGACACCATGATTGGCAGCTCTTTTTCCTACCTTATTAGCCTTCTTCGCTGCCTCTTCCTTATCTTAACTCTCAGGGATGAAGTTCCAGAAGATAGGGCCCTATCTCTCTCCTCCCTTTCCCTCGATGATCCCAAACGTTCTCGTAATTTCTATAAACTTCGATTGCAACCTGTTTGTCTGTAAGGACAACATACTTTTATCAAAGACTTCTTCTTCAAGCACCAATTCATCTATCCGACTGTCCACCTGTTATCATCATCTCAATGCCCCGTGGGTATCTACGGTCACACAATATATCCAAAGCTGAAATCTTGACCTTCTGCCTACAAATCTGCTCCTTGCAATTTCCGTGAGTGACCTCACCCTCTGTCTAGTTGCTCAAGTCATTGTTCTTCACATGCTTCCAGCCAGGCTACCGCCAAGTCCTATCATTTTCACTCCCAAATGTGGACTGTCTTTCCCTTTTCTTCTGTCTTGATAGCGGCCATATTAGTTCAAACCGTCATCGGCCTTTCTCTGTGCCACTACAGTAACTTCCTAGTGGGGTCTCCCCTCTGCTTTGCCCCTAAATCTGGTCTCCATCCATTCAGCGTAATTTTTTTTGGGGTAAAATTTTCACAGAAATGTTACAGAAAAGGGCATCAATCATAAATATACAGTTAATGATTTTTCGCAGCCCGAATACACCTGTATAACCAGTGCTCAGATCAAGAAAGAGAATGTTATCATGTTATCAGGACTCCCGAGACACCCCCACCCCCACAATCCCTTCAAGTCACTCCCTTCCCCAGGTGACCCTGACTTCTTTTGCCCTTGATCCGTTTTGTCCATTTTTGAACATTGCCATATAATTGGTAGTAACGGGTTTGAAACATAAAACAAATTAGGATACTGCAGCCTAAACTCCGCCCAGGCTTCCCTTATACTTAGACTGAAATATAAACACACGCCCGCGGCCTACAAGCCCCAACACAATCTGGCCGCTGCATACTTGCCCAAGTGCAAGTCCTGCCATCATCACCATTACCATTCATTTGGTGCACTCGAGCTCTCTTGGTCCTGTGTCAGTCCCTTAAATATGCCCACCTCCCTCTCGACTCAGGGCCTTTGCATGTGCTGTTTCCTCCGCTAGAATGCTCGTTCCAGCCTGGCTGGTTTCTTCTCACCCCTAAGCTCTCACTTAAGCGACACCTCCCCAGGCACACTTCCCATGACCGCTGTGTCTCACGCTCTTCTCCCATTTGCCTTCCATCCTAGGACAAGGCTTCGATGGCAGTCCTGTTGATCCAGAATGGCTCAAGTCTCTTCCGCTTGGCAGACCAAAGAGGCATAACGTTTTGTTCTTTATTCGTTTTTGCAGCTCTGCACACATACAATTTATGGAGCTGTTTGAACTGGTTACATTTAGGAAGAAGGAAGCCAGAGGAATTAGAAAAGGAATATCAGAGATGGCAGAGTCTGAAAGGGTTGCCGTTCTGTCTTCCAGGATACCAAGTAGAGGGTGTGGACCTCCCTGGTTGCCTGTTTTAGAGTCACTGGTGGGGAAAAGGGAGAGCTCAGCCTCTTCTTTTAAAATGCAAATGTTGGGGCGCCTGGGTGGCTCCGTTGGGTTGGTTGAGCATCAGCGTCTCAGGTCATGAGAATTCAGGTCATGATCCCAGGGGTTCGTGAGTTCGAGCCCTGTGGGGCTCTGTGCTGACAGCTCAGAGCTTAGAGCCTGCTTTGGATTCTGTATGTGTGTCTCCCTCTCCCCTACCCTCTCCCCCGCCCATGCTCTGTCTCTGTCTCTCTCTCTCAAAAATAAATACTTTTTAAAAATAAAAAAAATTAAAAAGCCAATGTTAAGCCCATCAGTGTGTGGATAACTATAGCTGCGCCGTAGCAGAGAGCACCGGGAGCCTTGCAGGTGGAAAAGTGTGTGAGAGAGGAGCCGGTTCCTGTGTATTTGGCCACTTTCCCTAGGGCCCAGGAGGCAGAATCTGTCCCGTAGAAGCTGAGGCACTCATCACCTTATATGAAGTATGTAGATCTCCATTCGTGTGACACGAACTTGGATTTCTTGGAATTCCACTTCATCATATTCCTTCCGGCTTCCTCCTGCTGTGTTCAAATGGCTCCACACCGTGAGACGCTGCCCGTGTGACATGGGAACAGATATTTGGGAGAGAGGGAAGTGGCGAGGAGAAGGGGAACGGAGAGTAGGCCTACGGACGCTGTCGGGGAAGAACACCACCTTTCCTCGAGGAAACAATTACAAAGCTGTTCTCCATGGGATGCCACCCTCTCATGTGGTCTCGAAGGCCAGTAGGCAAGTCCCCGGCCTGCACGATCCTGTCAGCCAACACCTCGCCCTGGCTCGTGCGGCAAGGCAGGGTTGCAGAAATGGTTTCTCCAGAAATTGTCCCCCCGTTTCCCAGAATGCTTCGCTTTGAATAGAAGTTTGGGTGAAGTACTTCACGGGGGGTTTAGGGCTCCCCATGGAGAAAAAACGTCCGGCATTGTCCAAAGGCAAGTATGAAGTACCCCCAAGAAAGCTGACTCTCCAGTAGCACGGGTTTGGAGAGAACACTATAAAGTTTAGCCATATGTTTACAACAACAGTGATTTAGTTGGGCTGTTTGGTTTTAGTTGGGCTATTTTCATTCAAAAGAAAAAAAAAACAGAGATTAGGGGGCCCCCCCCGGGTGGCTCAGTCGGTTAAGTGTCTGACTCTTGGTTTAGGCTCAGGTCATGATCTCATGGTTCATGGGATCGAGCCTAATGTCCGGCTCTGTGCTGACAACATGGAGTCTGCTTGGGATTCTCTCTCTCTCTCTCTCTCTCTCTCTCTCACACACACACACACTCTCTCTCTCTCTCTCTCTCTTTGTCCCTCCCCCTTAAAATAAACAATTAAAAAAAAACAGATTTTCTCAAGTTCCCTCAACTAATTGAGGTATTGGTCAGATGAGAGAGACGCCGTGTGGAAAGGAGGCCTGCTCTGGTGACATCTAGGTGGATTTGCTCACTTCCTGGGTGTCTTTGGTGTCGACTGTTGAGACCTGTCTCACCTTCACTGCACCCAGGCTTCCTCCTCCTGCTTCCAGATGGTGGGCAGGGGAAGGAGGGGGCTGAAAGAATGTTTTACCCTCAGGGACTATGGTCTGACTCTCTGTGCTGCAGTCACTACACGGACACTCGACTTTGCTCTGGGGGCCTACCTGGCTACTCTCACGCCATTGCCGGATTTCATAATCTTAAAGTTTCACTGTCCATGGCAGACCACTTCATTCACTTAAAGTTTTTTATTTCAAATTCCTGACAGAGACAGAAAGAGGGAGGGAGGGAAAGAGAGAGACCGAGAAAGACAGAGAGAGAGAGAGAATCCGAATGGCTCATTCACCCTTTCCAAGCCTAGTCAGGCCATGGGTCGCTGGCCGGCCTATGAATTTATTGTCCTTTCAGCTGGTGCTGGGACATGGGACGAAGAGGATCACGTAGCTCATGTCCCTGAAGTCTGCCATGGCAGGAGGTTCGAGGAGTGGGGACAAGTTGGAATGATCCATCTTCCCTAGAAGCACGCATGGTTGTAGCAGCCCACGTCTTTGTACACCTTCTTAACAAAGGAAAAGCCTTTGAAACGCAAGTAATAGGTACAAGACATACAAAGTGATCTTTCTTTTTTACCTAATGTTAAAATATATGCATGTAATGACGTTAGATATTTTTAAAGAATACATTCTTAAAAAAAAAAAAAGCTCTGGTTTGGAATGTTTATTTGACCCAGCTGTGGAGTGTTATTCTCCTGACTCGAGAAATTAATATATTCTTTAGAAGTATTAGGAGTATAACAGTCTATTCCTGCAAGCAATAAAAAACAGAACAAAATGGGCGAAGTAAGGGTTCACTTTGGTACACCTGGACTTCGAGGGAAAAGAAGGCTTTGATGATGAGACGGCTTTGGAGAGGCTGCTGTATCTTCCAGTTACAGTATTCATAATAAATGTTAGGTCTTTCCAATCTTTTCCTGCATTATTTAGCACGAGTTTAACCCGGTTTGTCCTCAGGCTCAATGGAAAACAGGTGTTAAGGGAGCAACCTGAAGACGTTTTTATCTTCCTTCGCTATTTCTGCAGCGGCGGGAGAAAGAATTTTCCCACGTTCTGAATAGAAACAAGGATCACACATTTCCATCAGCCGCCGTCAGTCAAGAACCTAGGAGCCACCCTCGATTCCTTCCATCCTTACCCCGTCTTTCCACGTAATCCTTCATCCAGTCCCGCTGGCTCTACTTCCAAAATATATCCTGAGTCTGACTGCTTCTCACCAACATCACGGCTACCAGCCCTGCCCCAGCCCGGACTACTGCACTAGACTCTGGATTAGAAAACAACAGCAAACAACAGAAAACCCAACTATGGTAGCTTTGACCCATAGAGGTTTTTTTGTTTCTCATAACCCTTGGGCTCTAGGCAATCCGGGTCTGGTACAATAGCTTGACAACGCCACTGGGAACCCGGGCTCTATCTCTCTTTTCCATCATCCTTAAAGTATTGGCTTTCATTCTCATGCTTGTTACCTCGTGGTCTCCAGATGGCTACTACATTGCCAGGCATTGCATCTGTGTTCCAGACAGGAAGAAGGATGTGGGTGGAGAATGATTTCCTTCAGAAGTTTTGTCTTTTTATTTAGGAAGGGAAGCCCTTGCCAGAAGACTAGTCCTCACATTTCATCAGCCAGAACTGGATTCCATACCTATTCTTAGACCAAAGAATATCCAAAGGACTAAAACTTGCTGAGGTAGCTATTGTAGACTTGTTAACACAGTATTGCTCCTAACCTCTTTCTACTGTGCCTTCCTGTACAGCTGAGACTGGAAAGCTAAAAAATACATTTCCCAGACTCCCTTGCAGCTAAGGACCGCAGCAAAGTGACAGAAGATGGTACAAGCTGTCTATTTTGCAGGTGTCCATTAGCAGAGGTAGGGTGGTTCTGGAGTGATTAAATAAGTACTTCTTTGATTGCCCCTTCTTTGTAAAAATTATTTAAATCATTACTAACTCCACTTGGTTTGGGTTTTGTCTCCTTTTGTTTTTTGTCTCCTGGTGTTTCACTAAAGGATATTGCAAAGTTAGGTAACCCACAAAAAGCACTTTATGGCATATTTGATTTCCTCACAGTTGATGAACTGAGCTTAGAACAAGATAAACTTCTTTAGTCTAAGAACCACAAATTGCTGGGCTTCTCCAAAGACACTGGCTGCTGCTGCTGTTGGTGGTGATTTTGATGATGGTGTGATTTTTCTAAATCATCTGAACACTGGAAATTCTAACCACTGGTGTTTTCTTTTTCCTCTTGACTATAAAAAAGGCTATAAGGCAAATGAGTGGCTTCCTTCCTGAAAGTATAGTTTTCATTCTATATATTTTGTGTGCTACCCTCCCTTCTGATCCTGTCTTTTCCCTTTTTTCCCCCTTTTCTGAATTCCCTTACTTGTAATTGTTATTTCACTCTGTAGCCTATTTTTTTTTCCACAGGGCAGAAACCCGTTATGAATATAGATAGAGAATATAAGAATATGTCTGCTAAACAAGAAATTTGACTGTTGAATAAAGACATTTTATCTCCTACGTTATAAAAACTGCCATTATCTTAGGGATCAAAAGTAAAAACTGCAGTTAAACATTTCATAACTATAAAATAACTTTAGAAAAATATTTATTTTTTTAACTTTCTATGTTTATTTATTTTCGAGAGAGAGAGGGAGAGAGCACAAGCGGGGGAGGGGGCAGAGAGAAGGAGAGACAGACCCTTAGCAGGCTCTGCACCATCAGTGCAGAACCCGATGCGGGGCTCAAACTCACGAACAGCGAGATCATGACCTGAGCCGAGATAAGAGTCAGTTGCTTCACTGACTGCACCCCCCAGGTGCCCCCCAAAATGTTTTAAATTAGTCCCAAACGTAAGTCTCTGCTTTGTTCCCTGGAAAAATTTTTTTAAGGGTGATTCACCCTTAAATCATCTCACTGTAGTGTTAAGAATCACGCACATCATTGATTAGAACCGGAAGTGTTTGTCACCAATACTTGAGGGAATATAAATGCATATTAAAATGTTTTAAACAGTGTTGGGCAGTAGAGCAAAGTGAGAAACTCATACCTAAATCCCAACGATGTGGTGTGAGATTATTTCAGATGGGACCACGATCCAGGGAGTGGAGGGAAGTATGGACAGCAGAGAGTTTGCTCCCCCAGCCCTAATCTGACGGCAGTCCTACCCCAGACTGGAAGCTTCACAGGAGCCGTCTTCCAAGCTGGGCAATAATTTTCCTACAGAGCATCTGGGTGATTCTACTGCTGCCGAGTCAGTTAGGAATATGAGTAGCCATTTATTAGCAAAGTCTCGAGTGTATACATGGGGCCCCTGGGCAGCTCAGTTGGTTGAACGTCTCTCGATTTCAACTCTGGTTGTGATCTCAGGTCAGTGGGATCAAGCCCTGTGTTGGGCTCCACCCTGAGCATGGAACCTGCTTAAGCTTCTCTCTCTCTCCCGCCCCGCCCCTCTCCCCAGTGTGCACTCTCTCTTTCTAAAAATAAATAAATAAACAAAATGTATGTATCTAAACGTGTGTTTCATGAAATGCAATAATAAGCAAAAATTCAGCCTCATGGCTTTATTATCCACAAATTTTTGACGCCCCCCCAACAATATTAACCTGCTTCATCATCCACTTTGTTTCCAGAGCACAAGTCTTCAAAATGGGTTCCCATTTCCCACCCCCACCCCACCTCTCACCCTCAAATCAAATCCGCTGTCAAGAGCATTATCAACATTGAGCATATTCAAAAGAATGAGCCAAAAGCAAATTAAGGGAGTTCTATAAAGTTTTGAGTCAAGAAGCATGATTGAGCAGTAACCCGGGGGAGCACTCTCTCCTTAAACTCCTCCCTCCGCTCACCAATGCATTTATAATGAAGTCTACGATCCTCAGAATGGCATATAAGACTCTTCATGACCGGAAGCTCGCTCCCCTCCCCAGCGTGGTCTCCATCCCGTGACCAGACATGGCCCAGCCATATCGAATTCCATGTTGCCTCCTAAATGTACCACACGCTCTTCTGGCACTAAGCCCCAGCACCGCCCGCAACACCAGCCCACCTTCCTTGTCTGTTCTTCCTGCCTAGTGACTCGGGATCACCTTCCAGGACTTGCCTCAATCCTCACCACAACCAGGAGACTTTCTTTCACTCCCATTTTTCTATAGCACCCAGTACTTACCCCCATGGTGTCCATTAAACTGTCCTGAAGTTGCCTGTGCACTCTTCAGTCTCTAACTGTACGTGTTTTGAAGGCACAGCCTCTGTTAGGTTTATCATCGCATCTCTAGCTCCTGGAATAGTGCCCTGAACTTAGGGGGGTGCTGGATAGATATACCACTTACTGGATCAATGACAGTTACCGTTCTGAAGCAAACCATCCATTTGAATGAATAGTTTTACTGTGTTTGAAAAAAAATCACTCATAGGGGTGCCTGGGTGGCTCAGTTGGCGAAGCGTCTGACTTTTTTAAGAGAGCGTGAGCAAGGGAGGGACAGAGAGAGGGAGAATGAAGATCCGAACCAGGCTCTGAGCTGACAGCAGCCAGCCAACGTGGGGCTGGGACTCAGGAACTGGGAGATCGTGACCTGAGCTGAAGACAGACTCTCAACCGACTGAGCCACCCAGGTGCCCCTAAGCAACTGACTCTTGATTTTGGCTCAGGTCATTATCTCATGGATGCTGGGATCAAGCCCCATGTTAGGGCTAAGCACTGACGGCATGGAACCTGCTTGGGATTCTCTCTCTCCTGCTCTCTCTACCCCTCCCCTGATCACACGGGCATGTGCATGCACTCTCTTTCTCTCTCTCTGCCCCTCTGGTACGCTCTTGCAAACTAAATAAATAAACTTAAAAAAAATCACTCATTATTTGGTGGACATAATTCACACTGTATCAACCTTTATGCTTTTTAATAAGTACTTACAAAAAGTGGTATCGTCCTATCTGATAATCTGACTATAACCCAACCTCTTGCATTTTTTATAAGACTTTAATTTTTTTTCTTTTAAGTAATCGCTACACCCAGCATGGGGCTTGAACTCACAACCCCATGATCGAGAGCCACATGACCTACTGCCTGAGCCGGCCAGGCGCCCCCTACTACCTGCATTTTTTATCCTATGTTAACATGAAGGAAACTTCATCAGAGCTTAAACAAGAAATTTAAAAATCAAAACATTCATTTTAAGAAGGGAAATATCCTCTAAATTGAGCTAGCAATTAAATTACAACACGAAACAAATATTAGCAACAGTTCCCTGTAGAATAGGAACCTAGTCATTGTTCTTATTTTATAAGGGCAAGTGAAGAAAAAAAATTTGAGGCTGTGAACCAAAAAAATTCATAATAAAAGTTGCCACTGTCTTTACTCTGACCCGATGATGATAATGATAACAATGGCAATTTACATTACGTGTGTACTAGGTGAGAGGCCCTTTAAATGAATTCTCTCATTCAGTTCTCAAGACAGTACTATCCTCACATGTATTTAAAAGTGAAGACACGAGACTTAGGCAAGCTAATTGACTTGTCAAAATTTACACACTTGAAAACTGGTAGAGCGCTGGGGCGTCTGGGTGGCTCAATGCGTTCAGTGTCCAACTTTGGCTCAGGTCATGATCTCTCACTTCATGAGGTGGAGCCCGGTGTCGAGCTCTGAGCTGACAGCTCAGAGCCTGGAGCCTGCTTTGGATTCTGTGTCTCCGTCTCTCTCTGCTCCTCCCCTGCTCACACTGTCTGTCTGTCTGTCTCTCTCTCTCAAAGATGAAAATTAAAAAAAAAATTTTTTTTTCAATGGTTGAGTGGAGATTGAAGCCTAGGCAGTGTGACATCAGCGTGACACCAGAGCTCAGTCTATTTCCTGACTTCTAGAAAATGAAATGCCGCCTTATGGACTATAAGACACCGTAGCTAAGTTTTGGTGAACTCCTACTCTCTATATTATTTAACTACTAGTGATGGAGTAGAATACAGTTTAAAACTGGTCCTTCTGGGCCTCCATCCAGTGGATTTTATTGATGTGTCAGAAGTTACATTCTGTGTCACCTTTCTATCGCTGCATGAGAAGTTACCCCCAAACTGGGCAGCCTGAAACAACCAATTTTCATTATCTCACAGTTTCTGAGAGTCGGAAGTCGGGGGGACTGCTTACCTGGGCAGATCTCGTTCAGAATCTTTTGTGACGTTGCAGTCAAGTTGTAGGCCAGGACTGTACCCATTTCAAGGCCCCGCTTAGAAGCGTGTTTGTGTGGGTGTTGGCAGGCTTCCACTCCTTGCAAGATATTGGACTGAGGGCCCCAGGCTCCCCCTGGCTGTTGGTCGAAGAACGCCCTCAGTTCTTCACTTCCTGGGCCTCCCCAGAGCGTAGCTCACAATATGGACGCTGGCTTTCCTCAGAGTAAGGAATCTAAGAGAGGGAGAAACAGGGGACTCAAAGGAAAGCAGCAGACTCTCGTCGCCTAGTCTCGGAAACGACACACCACCACTTCTGCTGTGCTCTAGTCATTAGAAACGAGGCGCTAAGTTCTGCCCAACTCAACAGGCTAGCCAAGCGCATGCTGACCAGAAAATGGAGGTCACTGGGTGCTATCCTAGAGATCGGCCTCCACACGTGTGCTCATAGGCTACCAAGATATGGGTGTCCTGGTTTCATTCCTGAGCTACACGGTTCCATGTGTTGGGGTTGGCTTTTTCTCTTTATTCAAATGAAATTAGATTGTTAGACTCAAATGACAGATAATCAGCTCACAAAACAAAAACAGAAATGAAACACTTTTCGCTAGAAGACAAGGTTGGAAATATGAAGCGAAATTTAAAATATCTTTAATAATCACATTAAATTGCTAAACATTTCTTGTCAAAGTTCACATTCTTTCCTAAATACGGTTCCAACACAGGTCAGAGCTGTAATGGGTTCCTCATTTTAAGAGGCCCCAAATAAGGAAACAGCATGTGAAAATACTGGAGAATATCAATCCTGAAAACAGCTGTGTGTCTTCGTACTTTCCTTCATGCGGATTTCGGAAATCACTGCAATAAATATCATGCCAGAGACTCCTTGGGGATAAGCTGAGGGACACATACTTAATGTCAATTTGAGAAAAGGTGTGTCACTGCCTTCTACAACACAATTAATCATTTTTAGAGTTTTTCAAAAGAAATGTTTTAATGTTTATTTTTGAGAGAGAGACAGGGCACAAGCAGGGAAGGGACAGAGAGAGAGGGAGACACAGAATCCGAAGCAAGGTCCTGGTTCTGAGCTGTCAGCACAGAGCACAATGCGGGGCTCGAACCCACAGACCGTAAGATCATGACCTGAGCCGAAGTCGGACGCTTAACTAAGTCACCCAGGCACCCCTTGGGTCTTTCAATCAGTTGTCTGAAAGATAAGAGAAATATACACTTTAGACCTATCAGTTACAATGAAATCGTGAGATTTTCCATTGGAATATTGCATATTTTCATGCTCGGAAACTTAGTCCGCCTCTATACTATTTTAAATTAATACCTTACAATGCCATTCTCAGAATAAGTAATCATTGTTCTGCAAATTTGTTAATGACCATGACCAAAAGCCTTAAAATCCTGATCTGAAATGGCATGGATCTCGTTCACAAATGTGGCTGTATGGGCTTACAAAGGACTTCAAGATGGTTGCCCTTGTCTTATTATAAGGTGAAAATTATACATGCTTCTGTTTTTTTCCCCAATTAATCAGGTCTTGGTTAATCCAGTCTCTACAAATGCTAACTGACAGATAGGTATGACCCATGAACGCTACAACCAAAGAACAATTCTTTTCTTCTTTCTATTCCTGAAAATTTGTTGTATGTTGGCATAATTTTTTTCCTTTGGCCAACAGTGAAATTCTTAACAGCACTGCAAATGTTACATACAATTTGCAACTCCAGAAAAGCTGCTTAAAACACAGTAAGCTGTGTTGATGGCTTTTCAGCTTGATCAATGACCTCCGGAGGCCAAGTCTGAACTAAGACTTTTCTAGGCTGATAAGAGAAATCTGTCACTTTTCCAATAATATTCTTTTACAGCGATAATATGAACCGAGGCTTAGCCTTCTCTCTCAGGAAAAGAAAATAGGCAATTCTTTTTGTCACTTACCCGGATATGTTGTATGAAAGACACAGAAGTCTCATGATCATATTTTGAAAAACAAAAAGAATGATATGTTGAACACCGCTACTGTTTCTTATAGCCAGTAGAGCGAATCCTCATTAATTTGTATCTTGTGAATTCTGAGAGAGTTATTACTCTTCTTGTGATTACAAATGTATTTTCACCTTTGTGAAAGGTGAAACCTTATCAAAAGTGTTTATACACATATCTGAAATGTCAATTAGATCCTAAGAGAATGTTTTCGTCCTGAAGATAACAAACTTCCTAGGCCTTTAGAAGTATTTTACTCAGGAGTACTTACTAATCGGCAATACTGCATCATTACTGCAGTGTCCAGAGGGTTGCTTTCTGTCAGTCCTTGCCAGCACGGCCCGCCAGGGAGAAACTTTGTGGAGATACATTTCTCTACATTGTAATTTAAACTTTTTTAAAATTTGAGCTAGTTGACACACAACTGTTACGTTAGTTCCAGGTGTACAACATAGGGGTTCAACAAGTTTATACTTCTTATCCTAGGTCCGCGAGAGCCCAACCATCTCTCCTGCTACCTCACTGTTTCTACATTATCATTTAGTCTTCTCACTAATTCACATAGCCTTTCTCACAGTTTCCTTGTTTGGTTTTATTTTTTTCAAAAATTTGAGGGTACACATTATCAACAGTAGCCAAACTATGGAGAGAGCGCAAAAGTCCATCAACTGATGTATAGATTAAGAAGATGTGGGGGCGCCTGAGTGGCTCCGTTGGTTAAGCGGCCGACTCTGGCTCAGGTCATGATCTCACGGTTTGTGGGTTCGAGCCCTGCGTCAGGCTCTGTGCTGACAGCTCAGAGCTTGGAGCCTGCTTCCATTCTGTGTCTCCCTCTCTCTCTGCCCCTCCCCTGCTCTTGCTCTATCTCTCTCTCAAAAAATAAATATACATTAAAAAATAAAAAAAAAAGATGTGACTTATATACACAATGGAATACTACTTGGCAATGAGAAAAAAATGAAATCACATCATTTGCCACAACGTGGATGGAACTGGAGGGTATTATGCTGAGTGAAATAAGTCCATCAGAGAAGGACAGATATTGTATGTTTTTCCTCATACGTGGAACTTGAGAAACTTAACAGAAGCCATGGGGGAGGGGGGGGGGGGAAATAGTTTCACACAGAGAGGGAGGGAGGCTTACCATAAGAGACTCTTAAATACAGAGAACAAACAGGGTGGATGAGGGGTGGGGAGAAGGGAAAATGGGTGATGGGCGTTGAGGAGGGCACCTGTTGGGATGAGCACTGGGTGTTGTGTGTAAATGACAAATCACTGAAATCTGCTACTGAAACCAACATTGCACTGTATGTTAACTAAAATTTAAATATAAAAAATTTAAGTCTACGTTATTATTCAATAGAATCAGGAATTTCAAAGAGGTTCCATTTCAGACAAAAGTAGGTTGCTAGGCTTTTCTAAATCGTGAAAACTAAAGGTTCTCAGATTGTCTCCAGTTTCGAATTCCAAGTTAATTTTGTATGCTAACTGCATTTTCAAGAGGGAATTGTCAAAGTATATATTTTAAAAATTTTTTGAAGTTTACTTTGAGAGAGACAGAGACAGCACGAGTGAGGGAAGGGCAGAGAAAGAAAGAGAGAGAATCCCAAGCAGGCTCTGAGCTGCTAGCACAGAGCCTGAATTCACAAGACCATCAGATCATGACCTGAGCTGAGACCAAGAGTCGGACGCTTAACTGACTGAGCCACCACCCAGCCATGCCTCAATGTAAAATTTTTATTTTTGCTTCAGAGATAATATAGCCCTAGTATTGACTTGAAAATGCAGTGATATAAGTAGGTAGATATTCAGATTATTTCAAAGTGATATGAAAAATAAAATTGCATGTACAGTGAAAACATTATGCATATATATTTTCAAGAAAAGAGTAAAAATAATATACATTCAACTCAAACTTCTAGAATATATTTCTCCAATCAATCTATCAATCGGTAAATACTTTTTGAATATCTATTATGTACTGAGCCTTGGGCCAGGTTGTTTGGTGATTCTATAATAATAACTATAATTAAATAGAAATGTACGTATTCTTGAATTTGAAGAGCTTATAATGTAACTGAGGATGTAAGATTTAAACAGCAGAATTATACTAAAATATATATAATATACGATTATATTAAAAAAGAAAAATGGTACCTTATAAATGCAATAGAAGTTGAAAAAGAAGTAATTCATAGGTGCTGGTGTATTCAAGTAAAGTTAAAAGGAGACAGGGGACTTTAGTCAAGGCCATAGAGAGATGAATAGAATTTCAACAAGAGGCTTAGGGCAATGAGTTGTCTCAGCTGGAGGAAGAGAATAAGCAAAATAAAACAGGTGGGAATTCACAGGGTTTGTTTTATGGGCAAAAAGGACTCTAACCTGGTAGGAGTGAAGATTCACTTTGGAAGTGGTAGAAATTCATTTGCATAACCAGGGAAGACTGTGAGCCTTTGCTTGGCAAAGATGAGGTTACAAATGACAAAGAAAGCAGAGCCTCCTAAGTTCCGTTTGCTCAAGTTCAGTGGTATTGTCTTTATTCCATCAGAAAGAATAAAGTTTAGAAAACAATACATCGGGGGCGTGAGCTCCAAAGCACGTGGGTAGAGCGTGAGAAAGGAGCAACTTCCACAATTTAACACAAAAAATATATTGATGGAGTGCCTCCTCCTTGCAACATACCTGACGTGAAGCAGACACAAAATCCCATTCGTGTGTCCGAAGACTTTACAGGGGAGTGGATGTTGTGTTGAGGAACCTACATCTGACGTTTTTATAAATGTCATAACAGAGGTGCAGATAAAAATCCCATGAGCGTTCACAGAAGCCCAAAGTCCTCTTTCAGGTACTCGCGTCGAAGCGGGTTTCATGAAAGAGGCCACATTTTTTGTAAATCTCAAAATGTGTATGTTATCAGAAGGAAAGGGGAGGGAGCCTCGGAAAAGGACTGTTTATTCTGAGTGGTCTTGTGTCTGCGAAAAGTCATGAGTTATTATGGGAAGAGGGGGGTAGAATGGAGTTGAGGGCCAAGAGCAGTGTCTGGCATACCTGGTCTGTATAGACACGGTAGCAGGAAGAGGCTATCTGGCTTGTATGAAAACTACGTGTGCGTCCTGCTGCCCAAACTGGTTTGGAATACTTCCTTGGCAGGAGGAATGTTCTGGCTAATGAAATAGAGGAGTTGCTCAAGTGGGGTCGAATGATGGAGTAATGAGGTTACCAAGATGGCGAGATAGGAGAAGAGCAATTTATCTAGCAGAGCGGTCAACCTGAAGAAGCGAAGAATGTATTTTGTGAGCTAACGCTGACCTTTTCCATTCTTGGCTTTGCCCTTTGGTTCACCAGTCCTGTCATCATTCAGGCTTATCCTGAATGCTAAAACCCTCATTTCCTCATTCCTTTGCTGTCTCGCTCTCCTGTTCCCTAGAAAGTAAAACTCAAACTCCGGGGTTGGCCATACTTTGGCTCCAAACCTTCTATTATTCAACCACGATGTTGACATACTTGATCTCCTTTATGTGACAAGTAATGGACTCCTCTGGCTGGAAAACTTCAACGTGAAAAGAACAAACAATCTTGTGATCTAATTGAGACATTTCCCTTGATTCATATTATTCCTGCACTAAAGACCTTCCATGTCCCCAGATATCAGTTGGTTCCTCACTAAAACTGACCAAAGAGCAACCTCACC
This sequence comes from Paguma larvata, assembly GCA_030068075.1. Taxonomy (NCBI): domain Eukaryota; kingdom Metazoa; phylum Chordata; class Mammalia; order Carnivora; family Viverridae; genus Paguma; species Paguma larvata. Next base: position 117,479,366 of record CM057828.1, on the reverse strand, counting down.
TTATGCCTATTTACTTAACAAGACATCAAATTTAATTAATTGGGCCAGGAATTTAATTTGCATGAGCTCAGGCAACAATTGTTTATTGTTAAAAAAATAAAACACTTGACCTTCTAGAGTGGGCTACGAAGACTTCCCTTGCAGGACGATTAGCTCTGCAACGGATTTTCTAAATATTTAGTAGCACTCAGACCCAGCACTAAACAGGCTATTTGCTTGTAAAAAGAAACAGTGGCACTTTGGACACTGCTGTTGAGTTTTTAATAAACAAGTACGATACGCTCTTGGGAAACTGATGAATCTAATTCAAAACGAAACAAGATCTTCTTGTGCCTCTTTCAAATAATGCCGGTGATTTCCCACTATTCTTCCTCCTATCGCTCTTCTCAGGCTTGCTTCTTCCTGATCCCCTTCAACTTGAATGTTGGTGTACCCCATGGCTCAGTGTTCCCATCTGTCTCCTTCCTGGGCTGATATGCAGCAATCTCCTGGCTTTAAGAATGGCCTCTGGGGGCGCCTGGGTGGCTCAGTCGGTTAAGCAGCCGACTTCAGCTCAGGTCATGATCTCACGGTCTGTGAGTTCGAGGCCCGCATCGGGCTCTGTTCTGATGGCTCAGAGCCTGGAGCCTGTTTCGGATTCTGTGTCTGCCTCTCTCTCTGCCCTTCCCCTGCTCATGCTCTGTTTCTCTGTCTCTCAAAAATAAATAAATGTTAAAAAAAATTAAAAAAAAAAAAAAAAGAATGGTCTCTGTGCTGACAACTCCCAAGTTTGCATCTCCAGCTCAGACTTCTCCCCCGAACTCCCATCTCAAGTACCCCTTGTATAGGGCATCATATGGAAGTCCGATGTCCAAAAGACATGTCCAACTTAATCTGAAAACAGAATTTCTGATTGTCCCTCTAAATGCAAACTTAATCCCACAGGCTTCCCCAACTCAGCAAAGAGTAAGTCCGTCCTTCCAAATTGCTAAGGTCAAAAACCTTGGCGACATTCTTGACTTCCCTCCTTTCTCTTGCAACGCCCACATCTAAGCTGTGGGGAAACCCTATCAGTTTTGCCTCCATCATCTCTCTGTGCTTGGGCCACCCTCACTACCTCTGTTACAGTGCAGGCGCCATTATCTTCCACCTAAATCCTTCCAATAGCCTCCTATCTGGTTTTCCTGCTTCAACCTTCTTCTCCAACCCCCATACCTAAGATCTACCTGGAATATTGCAGCAGAGCTGACCCTTTTAAAATCTCTTTCTCTGCTCATAGCCCTCCGATGTGTTCCCACCTCAGACAGAGTCAAGGTCAAGATCTTCATAATTGCCTCAGATGCCCCGCCTCTGCTCCAGCCATCCTGGCTCCCTTGGGATCCTTCCAACCCTTCCAGACACGCTCTCTCCTCAAGATCTTTGCAATTGTTAGTCCTCTATCAGGAATGGTCTTTTTTCCAGATAGCCTCATCGCTATTCTCAGGTCTCGGTTCAAAGTTACCTTGTCAGTGAGTCTTTACCCAACTAGCCCAGTTACAAGCGCAACGTCAACCTTTCCCCTAACACTCTGTCTCCTGTCTCTCTTTTACTTTTCTCCATAGCACTTATTACTTTCTGATGTATATTCTACTTCTCAGTTTATTGTCTATGTCCCCTCACTAGAATTCAAGTTCCATGAAAGCAGAGAATTTTGTTTCTTCATCTAGAGCAATTCCTAGCACATAGTAAGTGCTCAGTACATATAAGTTGAATGAATAAATAATAGGGAGTATTTATGACTAAGGCAAAAATAGAATTAACAAGTATGGGGTTATGAAAGATAGACACCTCAAAAGTAGCCGCCATGCCATTTCCTTCTTTGTGACTCTGACATCTAATGTTTCTCTCATATTGCAGGCATTCAATAAATATTTGTTGACTATATTTGGAGAACACAGACTAAAACTAGATTTCCTGTGTTCAAATCCCAGCACCTCTACTTACCAGCCGTGTAACCTGGGAAAAGCACTTAACTTCTCTGTGCCTAGTATCTTTATAAAATAGGAATAGGGGCACCTGGGTGGCTCAGTCAGTTGAACGTCTGACTTCGGCCCAGGTCATGATCTCATGAGCCGTGGGTTCAAGCCCCATATTGGGCTCTGTGCTGACAGCTCAGAGCCTGGAGCCTGGTTTGGATTCTGTGTTACCTCTCTCTCTGTCCCTTCTGCACTCATGCTCTGTCTTTCTGTCTCAAAAATAGATAAACATTAAATTAAAAAAATAGGAATAATGATTATAATGGTAATTATATATAGGGCTGTTGTGAGTATTAAATGAGTAAATATGTTTACAACATAGTAAACTATTAGATAGCAATGATGGTGATGAGGATGATAGTCCTATGAAACTTGTAACGAAATGAGAATATTCTGAAAAAGCTAAAACCACCTAAGCTTTTTAAGTCTGAAAAGGTTACATGAATTTGCTCAAATAATCAAGCTATAGCATGTCACTCCCCAACTGAAAATCCATGGATAACTACAACTTCCATGATAAAATCCAAACTTCTAATCTAGCATTCAAGGCCTTCTACAATTTAAGTTTACATTTTAAACCCAACAGTTTAACTGAAAAGTTAACAAGACTTTTTTTTTCCACATAACAAAGTAAAGAAGTTTCCAGAAATGTATGAGGACAATTTTCCTAGGGATCAATAATGCCTCCTAACTTTACAATGTGTTACGATGTTCAAAGAGCTTTTACATAGCCTACTTGTTTAGTGAGCGCATTAAAAAGAATCCAGGGCAAGCATCATTATTTTCATTTTACAGATAAGGGAAGTGAAATTCGAAGAGAAAAAGTGATTTGTTTAAGATTTCATAGCTGGCAGTTGGTGTACCCAGGACTAGAAAACTGATTCTTCTGATACTGAATTCAGGGTTTCATTTACCACAATCTTCTATTGATAAACACTGAGTTAAATGAATGGATTTTGTATCCTTTGTTTGTTGAGGTATATAATAGGTGCTTAATACATGTTTACTAATCACTTAAGGTAAAAAAAAAAATGTATGTATGTTATTTTTCTCTGACTTGCCAGACTTGTCATAGAAAAGATAATTCCTAGCATCTAGCAGAAAACTAAACAACTGCCCAAATCTTGCTAACTTTCATACAAATTAAGTACTTTTCTAAGGTACAAAAAGTATCCAAATGGGCCCATGATTTCTATTTGTATTCATATTTACTATTTGTCTTTCTGACAGAAAGACGCCTGATTCAGTTCCCTGGAGTTCTGCAAGATTCATGCCTAGGTTTCATGACTTGAGTCATTTTCTTCTGAACTAAAAAATAAATCATCAGATCTTATAAGATCTTGCGTTCCCTTCTGCATACAAAACTCTAGCCCCTTTTCTCTTGTATTTAAAGAGCCAGAGAAATTTAACTTTAAATCAAAAAAATTTTTTTAGTATTTATTTATTTTCGAGACAGAGACAGAGAGACAGAGTGTGAGCAGGGGAGGGGTAGAGAGAAAGACACCAAACCCGAAGCAGGCTCCAGGCTCTGAGCTGTCAGCACAGAGCCCCACACAGGGCTCAAACTGACGAATCCATGAGATCATGACTTGAGCCAAAGTCAGACACTTAACTGACGGAGCCACCCAGCCGTCCCAATATTTAACTTTAAATTGTCTTACACCGGGGGTTAAAACCTTATGCTTCAATATTTCATTGCATACTCCTAACATTTCTCTAGGCATAATTTAATAGAAGAAACAGTATGATTATTTATATTTAAGATTTATGTTTGAAAATAATCATGTTTCCAACTGAGCTATGAACAATAGCCTTCTTGAACAATAAAAATTTAGCAGATACCATATAATAGTCTTTTATCTTCTCTATTTCAATGACACTAAGCCGTAGTTTCTCTAAAGCCTAGAAACACCCGGAAAAACCTCTTTTATTTCTTTGCCTGATACGAAGAGGCATCACAAACAAAAACTTTTAAAGGAAAAAAGAAAACAAAAGAAATCTAGCTTCGTAACCCTTTGGGTAACTTAAAGAAACAAGTATAGTCTTTCGTGGGTCAGTTGCCTGCTGTGACCGATCTCACCAAAGGAGTGGAGACGTTTCGTCCCGGGGGGCTATCTATCGCCTTGGCGACTCTTCTGTGATGAATTTCAGGGTTTGCCAAGGTAGCAAGCGTAGTGAAATTAACCTGCAGGATTTAAAACCTTAAAAACCAGGAAACTCGCTTCCTCAGCCTCTCCTCTTCCCCTCTAGTTTTCTACGTTTCATCTGTCACGAACATGATGAAAAACCTGATCCCGCGAAAGGAGAGGCACTCGGCCCCCAAGTTCAGTGGACACTCTGTCTAGACATTGGGCAGAGAATGCATGTACATTGTTGTGCAGGCTGCTGGCGTAAACTGTTATTTCCTGGCACCTACACGCTAGGGCGGGAGTCCAAACTTGTGATGGGCAGCAAGCCATGCCAACAGATGGGCACAGGAATGACAGCCAAGGGACGATGTATGTGCCTCAAGTATAGGTGTTGAGAACAGGAATTCCAACTGAGAAGATCAAAATGACTGTCTGTCTCGAGCTTATGGTTAAGAGCTTGTCAATTCATGCCTTGTTTAATATAAATGGACTAAGATTCGAGAGGATTGACAGATTCTGACAAAATCTTAGATTTATTTTTTAAAAATAAACCTGTAAAAATAACTTGGACATTTGCAGTAAATGGTTTGGGGGTATATTGTGAGCAAAAAAAAAAAAAAGATGTTTCAACTTCTCCAGAAGATTTCGTGATTATTCAAGCTTCTTTTAAAGAAATACAGAAATGGAGAACTTTATAGGATTAGCTCATTAACTTCTCATCTGTAATTAAAATCCTGTAGTGCATTCAACTCTATTATTTCAATGTCACATATAATTCTTAAGGAAATTTATCATAACAAATCAATGAAATTGAGTTTCCTAATTTAATCATCTGCTAAATCTCCAAAACGCCTGAGATTCATTCTACTTTGTTTTTAATTTCGGAAAGATCACTCGACGGGGGGAGGGACCATTTACTGGTGTTTTAAGTTTTTCTTTTAAAATATAATTGAAAGCCTCAAATCCAAAAATTATATGATTTGAATCATAAATGGGCGGAGGGGAGATCTGAAATCCCTAACGATCACTCATACGGACAGAGAAGGAAACATGTGGCTCATATTATGTAACTTCTCTGTGCTTTTTTCCTACCTAATAAAGTTAAGGAATGGGACAAGGCTATCTCTAAGGACCGTCCAGCTACAATTCTCCATTTCTTTATTTTCTTTTTTTTTTTTTAAGTTTATTTATTTTCGAGAGAGAGCACACAAGTGGAGGAGGAGCAGAGAGAGAGGGAGACACAGAGTCCAAAGCAGGCTCCAGGCTCTGAGCTGTCAGCACAGAGCCCAACGCGAGGCTTAAACTCATGAACCGGGAGATCATGACCTGAGCTGGAGTCGGACGCTTAACCGACTGAGCCGCCCAGGCGCCCCAACAATTCTCTATGTCTAATGCAAACAAATGAAATGGTGTTTCTTCAAAATAGGAATCAAAATTCCAAGTAGAAGTCTCATGGCTGTTATAACTCCACAGGCAGGTGGGTCACAATGATTCCCGCCACGCAATCCAAGTTGCCCTGGATTCCTAAGCTTTTTAGGGGGACGGAAATCTTGATTCCCGTCCACTCTTTCAAAGGCCCTGAGAGACAGGTTTCCCCTATCATTCCAAACTTCTCCAAAGAAATATCATTAAGCTTTTTATTGAGGAATAATATAAACCGAAAAGGACACATACAATAAAAGAATAGTTCGTGAACATTCATAAACTGAATACACCGATGAAAAACAGCAATGGATCAAGAAGCAACATCGTCAGCCCCAGGAGGCACTATTCTTTTCCAGTCGCTACCTCATCAACAGCAACCACTATTGGGAGTCCTACCAATGTCGATTAGCCATAACAGTCTTTTGAACTTTATATAAACGGAATCATACAACACGGGCATTTTGTGTCTGGCTTCTTTCCATTGATATTATGTTCATGAGATGCATCCATATTGTTGTGTGTAGTTTTAGAGTGTTCATTCTCAAGCCTACATAGTAATTCATTTACCTACACTACTGTTGGCAGTCTTTTGGCTAGTTACTAGATTTGGGCTATTACGAATAGTATTCCTGTGAATATTGGGGTACACCTCTTTTTAGTGAACGTGTATGTATGCATTTCTTTGGGCATATACCGAAGAGAAGATTTGCTAGGTCAGAGGGCACGCATATGTCTATGGCATGGACACTGCCGGTTTTCTCGAATCACTGTAACCAATTTACATACCCACCCGTCAGTTTATGAGAGTTCCTGTGGTTTCGCATCCCTGCCAAAGCTTAGAATTTATGTCTTTGGGGCGCCTGGGTGGCTCAGTCCGTTATGCTTCTGACGTCAGCTCAGGTCATGATCTCGTGGTTGACGAGTTCGAGCCCCGCGTCGGACTCTGTGCTGACAGCTCGGAGCCTGGAGCCTGCTTCGGATTCTGTGTCTCCCTCTCTCTCTGCCCCTCCCCTGCTCATGCTCTTCTCTCTGTCTCTCTGTCTCTTTCTCTTTCAAAAATAAACATAAAAAAAAGAATTTGTCTTTTTCTCCCAGTTTTGCTCTTCTGGTGGATATCCCAAAGTGTACCTTTTTGAACATTTTTTTTATTGAGGTAAAATTCACATAACATAAAATTAACCTTTTGAAAGTGAACAGTTCAGTAGGGTTTAATACATTCACGATGTCACCACCTCTATCTAGCTCTAAAACAGTTTATCAGCATTGGGGGATCGAGCCCTGTATCTGGCTCTGTGCCGAATATAGAGCCTGCTTCAGATTCTCTCTCACTCTCTCTCTCTCTCTCTCTCTCAAAAAAAATAGTTCATCACCCCAAAATGAAACTCTGTACCCAATTAAGCATTCATTCCCTACACTCTGACTGCTTGCTACCTGTCTCTATGGGTTTACTTTCTCCGGATATTTCATATAAATGGAATCATACAGTGTGTGACCTTTTTCTTCCGGCGTCTTTCACTTAGCATAATGTTTTCAAGGTTCATTCACACCGTACAGTACTTCCTTCTTTTTATAGCTGAATAATATTCCATTGTCTATATATACTACAATTTGTTTATCTGTACATCCATTAACAGACACGTGGGTTATTCCTGCCTCTTGGTTACTGTGAATGGTACCGCTATAAATACGTGTGGGCATGTAATTGGTTGAACCCCTCTTTTCGATTCTTTCAGATAAATGTATATGAATCCTAAGAGAGGAATTCCTGGGTCACACGGTAATTCTGTTTAAGTCATCAGAGAACTGCCAGAGCGTTTCCACGACAGCCTAATCCTTTTAGAGTCCTTCCCCCAGAGTATCAGGGCTCCAATCTCTTCACGTCCTCAGCAAAAAATAACACTTATTATTTCCCAGAGTTTTAAAAGAATTGTTATTATGGCCACAACCATTCTAATGGGTATGAAGTGTTACCTCATTGTGGTTTTGATTTACATTTCCCTAATGACTAATGACGTCGGGTGTCCTTTCATGTGCTCCTTGGTCATTTCGTATCGTCTTCGATGACATGTCTGTTGGAGTAATTTGACCATATTTTAACCGACTGCTCGTCTTTCTGTTGTTGAGTTGTAAGTGCTCTTTATATATTCTGGATACTAGACCCTTAGCAGGTATATTATTTGTGAAGTTTCTCCCAATTTATAGGTTATCTTTCCACTTTCTTGATAATGTCCTTGAATATTTAGCCCAAAGGTTTTTAATTTTAGTGAAGTCCAATTTATCTATTTTGGTTGCTGTTGTTGCTTGTGCTTTTCATGTGATAGCTAAGAATCGACTGTTAAATCTAAGGCGGTGAAGAGTTACTTTTATGTTTTCTTCTAGGAGGTGTTTTAGCTCTTATATTTAGATTAAATGCTCCATTTTGAAGTAATTTTTATATATAATGTGAAGTAGGGGCCAGCTTAATTCTTTTGCATCTGGCTATGCCAGCACAATTTGCATTTTTTAGTTATTTTCTCTTTTCTTCTTCTTTTTCTTCTTTTTTTTAACTTTCTTTTTTTTTTTTTTTACAAACACTTCTGTCAAGAGCCGACTTTCAATAGATTGCCAACACGATTCGCTGAAGAGTGTGTCCTTTCCCCCATCAAATGGTCTTTGCATCCTTGTTGACAATCAGCTGACCATTGATGTATGGACTTATTTCTGGAATCTCAATTCTATTACATTGGTCTATGTATCTGTCTTATGTCGGTACCACACTGTTTTAGTTACTGTAGGTTCGTAGTTAAGTTTTGACACTGGGAAGTGTGTCTTTCAACTTCATTCTTTTCCAACATGTTTTTGGCTATTAAGGACCCCTTGAGATTCCATATGAATTTGAGAATTGACTTTTCCATTTCTATAAAAATAGTCATTAGGATGTTGACAGAGATTGCACTGAATTGGCACATTGCTCTGAGTAGTCTTGCCATCCTAAAAGTATTAAGACTTCCATTCAATGAGCACAAGGTGTCTTTCCATTTATTTAGACCTTCTTTAATTTTTAATTTTTATTTTTAGCATTTATTCATTTTTGAGAGACAGAATGTGAGTGGGGAAGGGGCAGAGAGAGAGGGAGACACAGAATCCGAAGCAGGCTCCAGGCTCTGAGCTGTCAGCACAGAGCCCAGAGCCAGACGCGGGGCTCAAACTCAGAGCCCACAAGATCACGAGCTGAGCTAAGTTTGGTGCTTAACCGACTGTGCCATCCAGGTGCCCCTGATCTTCTTTAATTTTTTAAAGCAATGTTTTGTAGTTTTCAGTGTACACTTCTTTTACCAACTTTGTTAAATTTAATCCAAGCACTTTATTCTTTTGGATGCTCTTGAAAATAGAATTGTTCTCTTAATTTCCTTGTTGGGTTGTTCATTGCTGATACATAGAAACACAACTGTGTGTGTGTGTGTGTGTGTGTGTATGAGAGAGAGAGAGAGAGGGGGAGAGAGAGAGAGGTGGGGGAGAGAGAGGGAGAGAGAGAATATGTGTGTGTATGTTCTGATCTTGCACTTTGAAACTTTGCTGAAATTCATTTATTAGCTCTGGCAGGTTTTCCCCCCCTTTTTGGTAGAGACTTGGAGATTTTCCATATGTAGGATCATGTCATTGTGAATGGAGATAATTTTACTTCTTCCTCTCCAATTTGAATGCCTGTAATTACTTTTCCTTGCCCACTTGCTCTGGATAGAATTTTCAGCACATTGTTGAATGGCAGTGGTTAAAACAAGCCTCCTTGTCTGTTAACTCTTAGGGGGAGAGTTTTCAGTCTTTCACTGTTGAGTACGTTAGCAGTGGCTCTTCACAGACAGTGAAGACAGTCCTTTTTATTCCTGGTTTTCTGAGTTTTTTTTTTTAAACCATGAAAGCGTTTTAGATTCTGTCAAATGCCTTTTCTGTATCCATTGAGATGATCATGCAGTTTTTACCTTCATTCTCTTAATGTGGTGTGTCATGTTGATTTTTTTCGGTTGAATCACCCTTCCATTTCTGGGATACTTCCCACATTGTCATGGTATAAAATTCTTTTAATACGTTGTTGGATTTGATTTGCGAGCATTTTGTTGAGGATTTTTGAACTTTAATTTATAAGGAATATTGGCCAGTAGGTTTCTCTTTTTTTGTGGCATCTTTGTCTGGCTTTAGCATCAGAGTAATGCTGGCCTTAGAGGATGACTTGGTAAGGGTTTCCTCTTCTTCCATTTTTCAGAACAGTTTGAAAATAATTGCTATTAATTCTTCTTTAAATGTTTGGTTTAAGAAATATGGTTTTAATTGGCATTTTCCTGTTGTCTTAAGAAGCCGATATCTTTTCATACGCTTATTGGCCATGTTTTTTTTTAATGTTTATTTATTTTGAGAGGTGGGGGGTATAAAGAGAGGGAGAGAGAGAATCCCAAACATGCTCTGCGCCATCAGCACAGAGCCCGACACAAAGCTTAATCCCGGGAACTGCAAGAATATGACCTAAGTGAAAACCAAGAGTCAGTTACTTAACCGACTGAGCCACCCACGCGCCCCTACCATTTTTAGCTCATCTTTCTACAATTTGTAGGTCTTTATATATTCTGGATGAGTCTTTTGTCCATATGTGTATTATTATATCCTCTTCCACTCTATAGTTTGCCTTTTCATTCTCTTAAGGGTGAAATTTTTGTCTCCTTTCATGAACAGAGTTCTTAATTTTAATGTAGTCCTGTTGATTATTTTTTTCTCTAGTGGTAAGCCCTTTTTGTGTTGTGCTTACACCATCTTTACCAACTCCAATGTTGTGAATATTTCCCCTGCGCTTTCTTCTACAAGCTCTGCAATTTTACCTTTCACATGGAGTCTGCCTGAAACGTATTTTTATGTATGATGTGAGGTAAGTGTTAACTTTTTTTTTCCTCCATGTAGACATCCAACTGACCCACATCAACCCTTTCCTTATTGGCCTACAGTATCGCTTTTGTTGTACATCAGGTAACATGTATGAATCTTCTTCTGAATTCTTCATTATGTTCTTTATAATGGTTTACCTTCTATGCATGAATACCACATTGTCCTAATTGTGATAGCTTTATAACATACATTCCAGTATCTGACAGTGAAAGTCCTCCAACTTGGTTTTCAAGATTGCCTTGGGGATTCTTCACACTTCGCACTTCCATCTTCATTTTAAAACCACCTTCTCGGTTTCTTCAAAGGAAAAGAAAAAGCCTACTGAGATTTTGACCGAGAGTGTGTTGCTGCCTACGGCTTTAGAAGCTTAAAAAAAATAAAGGGCATATCTAGAATTTGGGGACGTGATCAGAAGAAACGTTATAATTATTCAATGAATATTTGCTCAGTGCTTGATTTTGGCTACGGTGTCTAGCAGGCGTGGCGCGTGTAGGGATCCGGCAGTAAATGAGACGTAGTGCTTGCACTCAAGAAGCAGCCTCACCAGTGTCTGAATTCGACACTGAGCATTTCCATAGAATGGATGCAGTCTGTGTGTTGCTTTTTAATAATGACAGTTTTATAATGGGTGATATTAGGCACCTGCTGAGGCATTTTATGATCATTTGTAAATGTCTTCCTGATGAAACTCGGTGCTTTTCAAAGCCTCATGAGGTTTCACTTAAGAATTAGGAGCTCCGAGTTTACCAAGGTTCTTCACAGCTGATTTTATTTAATTCTCGTGACAACATCACCCAACAGTAAGGTAAGTATTATTATCCCCAGTTTTACAGATGAGGAAACTGAGTGTAAAGAGGTTGAGTAATTTACCCAAGATTATACCACAAGTATATTATGGATCGAGGGTTGCAACCCAAGTCTTCCTAATTCCAAAGTATCAAAATAGAAATATCAGGAATAGAAATTATATAACATGAGTTATCCCTATGATTTAATTTCTTGCAGTGTCTGCATGTGCAATGTGATAACGGAAGGGCCATGCTATGAATGTTGTCTTAAACACAGAGATGGACATATATGAGTTTGTTGGTGTTTCCATGATACCCCATGGGAACTTGTCGTGTTGGGAAGGTGGAAACAAAATACCTAGACTAAAAGGGAAGCTGGAATTAGTTGTCTGGCCAGGGCGGGACTGAATGGAGTAAAAATTCAAGCATTACTGAAGGATGAGATTTTGGTATTACATGACACTGTTAACTACAGTCACCTGGCATGAAGTGCTATTTCATACAAAGTGTCAAGAGACCCAAGACCTATTCCCAAGAAACAGCATGAAAGGTATGAAGAATTCAAAGACTACAGGGTAGAGTAGGTGCTTCTAATGGTATTGAAGAACCTAAAGAAAAAAAAAATGACCAAACTCAAAGTTCTAAGCTATCAGCATATATCAAGGACTGAAAATAGGAACTTGCTATGATTACTCTTAGAGAATCTCTTATCTACTGTACACCAGAGTCGATAGACCCCAAAATAAAAGATGAGATTATTGACAATCAAACATCACTTAGATCTTGTAAGATATTCATTTCAGTATCAATTGAAGTGCCAGCCTTACAGATTTCTCATATTCAAGCTAAGGCACTGAATGGAAAAGCATAGGGACCCTGAGGATTGGAATATGGATGTAGAGGAGGATTAGAATAACTCAGAATATACTGAACCTCCAACCCCCATTGAGTATCCCTTGCCAACTAAGCTGATAAGACAATTCATGCTTTGTCTGAAATCTATAAAGACCTGGCCTGATGAGAAATATTTTCTTTGGGGCACCTGGGTGGCTCAGTCAGTTGAGCTTCTGACTCTTGATTTTGGCTCAGGTCATGATCCCAGGGTCATGGGATCGAGCCCCATGTCAGGCTCCACAGTCAGCACAGAGCCTGCTTAAGATTCTCTCTCTTCCCTTCTTCCCACCTCACACACTCTCTCTCTAAAATAAAGTGAATCTTGAAAAGACAGAAATATTTTATTCATACTTTGCCTCCACCACATTTCATTGTGTCTGTCTATACAATTATATATATATATTCGCGTGTGTGTATACATATAATAAATATAACTAAAGTTATATGTATGTATATAACTATATACACACTCATATATATGTAACTATATATAGCTAAAGGTAGTTATATATGTATTAGTGATATGTTAATATAATGATATGTTATAATTCTATATAATATATGTAGAATACATATAGTATATAATCACATATTCTATATTATATACATTCTAGTATTCCCTGGAGGAGAGAGGCTATAATAACAAAATCCAATAAAAGAGATACCAACTGAGCATCAGAAGAATTGTAAGATTATGCTAATTGATAGTGTTAACTTTGGAAATGGATTCTGAGGATGTTTGACCGAAAACAATGGGATGGAATTTTTGGTCAGACTGAATTTATTGGGTGCACAGATTCAAAAGCTGGAAATGGTTCTAATGGATTGCCCAGCTGGTTGCTGAAACCTGGCTAACTAAGGTTGATACACCTGTAATTCCTTGATATAATGTCAAAGAAGACATCCAAATAGTAGGGAAATAAAAATGTTGGAATGAGTGGGTCATGCAGAGGCTGTTCTTCCAGCTTCTACCTGTGTCCCCTTGGAGGGTCCAGAAGGCAGTCCTTGGTGAGAGTAGTGTCAACATTAAAAAACAAATGAAAAAGCATTGTACTGGTTGTTCTGTGTAGCCTGGTGATGTATTGGTTAAAACGTGCTTTTGAACTCATAAAGGGAGGACCAAGGTCCCTGTGTAGTATCACCTGGACAAGGTGCGTGTGGCAGCAGAATGGGGGTGCTCTTAGCCACAGAGGAACTAAATACAGTATGAGTTCAAGGTACTACTCAGCCTATGTGATACAAACTCGGATCAAAATGTTATTTCTCATTTTTATTTATTAAATAAATACTTATTTTTTAAAGTATTTATTTACTTTTGAGAGAGAGAGTGAGAGAGAGTGAGCAGGGGTGTGGCAGAGAGAGGGAGACAGAATCCCAAGCAGGCTCTGTGCTGTGAGCGCAGAGCCCGACTCGGGGCTCAAATCCACGAACCATGAGATCATGACCTGAGCTGAAACCAAGAGTCAGATGCTTAACCAACTGAGCCACCTAGGCACCCCTATTCAATGAATACTTATTAGGCATTATTCTAGCTGCTTGGGAATAGACCAACTTAAATCTGAAAGAAACTCCATGCTGACTCCTTGTCATTGCAAAAGCAAGAGTTATGGTGGCAGGAAGGGCCACATTGAGAGTTCTCGTAGCATCCCCTGTGTGCCTCTCTATAGCAACGAGTCACCAAAAAGCAATATGCACCCCTGAGAGATAACAGAGATAAGGGACATCATAACAACCCTAACAGATGCAGGGATAATGATTTTTTTTATATCACTGTTTAACTAAAGTATATTGTCAATGAAGCTGATAGATGTCTTGAAAAAGGAAGCGTATCATCAAAAATTTAATCTCCTTTGTAGGAAAAGAAGTAAGATCACGAATTGATATCCATGGGATTCACTTATCTTGTAGACATCTCTCAGAAGTAGCTGGCGCAATGGAATCGTAGGATAATAAAACATATACTTGACAGACTGTCGCGCTCTCTTACGGGATACAACAAATGGTTTTAACCAGCAACCAATTCTCCCACAGCTAGATTAGATGGATTTGGGAACCGAGAGGAGGAGGTTAGAGTAGAATCTTTCAATATTACCCCTAATGATCCACCTGAAAAATGTTTGCTTACTGTCCCAGTGACACTGGACTCTGGCGTAGAGGTCTTAGTACCCAAGAAAAGAATGTTTCCATTAGAGATAAACCATAGTTTCCCTTGATTTATAAACCGAGAGTGTCACGTGGCCAACTTGGGCTTCTTCATGCCACTGGATAGTGGTTCAAAAAGAAAAGTATTACATTGTCTTACAGGGTGAACTCCTGACTACTGAGGCAAAATAAGTTGCCTGAGATAAAAGGAAGAATATGCACTGATTCTTACGGATACGTCAGACCACCTTCTTTCTTTCTTTCTTTTTTTAAAAGTATCTTGTAGTACAATTTAGAGAATTTTTATTGGTTTTTATTTTTATTTTTATTTTTTGTTTGTTAAACAGACCGCCTTCTTTCTAATACTACCTTAGCAGTGGTGAAAATGATAAAAACCCAAATATACAGGACGAGTAAGGGCTCAGATCTTTCAGGACTGTTGGTTTGCATCCCTTTGGGTCAAGAATCTTAACTAGCTAGGGCGCCTGAGTGGCGTAGTCAGTTAAGTGTCTGACTCTTGACTTCAGCTCAGGTCCTGATTTCATGGTTTGTGAGCTCGAGCCCTATATCCGGCTCTGCACTGACAGTGTGGAGCTGCTTGAGATTCTCTCTCTCTGTCTCTCTTTCTCTCTCTCTCTCTCACTATCTCTGAGCTCTCTTTCTCTCTCTCTCAAAATAAATAAATTAATTTAAAAAATACTCTTAACCAACTGAAGGCAAAGGGAATACGGAACACGTAGTAGAGGCAAAAAAAATCATAATATCTTCTCTTGCCTAGTGATTGGTGATATGGAAAAGGAAGTACTTTCTTCTGTCCTAAGTCAGGTATACATATATCTATATATTTTGACTATGTTTTCTTAGATCTCCCCCGGTCTCTTTTCTTCATTATTTTATATAGGCTTTAAATTAATCTAGTGATTAATTTTGCAACTTGGTCCATGGGTTGCAGAATATTCAGATGGGATGGCGAAGAAACCAGAGAAGAGACATACATCATCCTGGGCTTGGAACCAGATGCCGTGACCAAAGGGACTGGGTTGACCCCTTTGGGAGAGGAGGCGAAGGCGTTTTCTGTTGTCCTGGGGCTTACTTGTCATGTTAATGAGAATCTTTTCTTTTCTTCTAAGATTCTTCTTCCGCTTCTCCCTCCTTCCTGTCCTCCCTTGCTTCCTTCCATTTTTGGAAGTTTTAAGTGTGGGAAGGAAATTATATGCTGTTATTAGGCAGTCGACGGGGTGAAATATAGAATCGAGCAGATGCTTGCTCTCCTTTTTGCACCCAATATCTGAACTCCTTTTCTATATTTGTAGAACCCTTCACTTTATGAGGCCACCAACTAAGCTGAAACCAGCCACCAACTAAGCTGAAAATATGAAATATTGTAGTTCCTTTTTTCAGATTTTTTTTTGCCCTACAGTGAGAGCTATCAATAAGATGCATCTAGAATTCGAAGTCTTGGGAATAGTTCTTGCAGAACTGTCCTGTGCCCGGCTACTGACAGGCCCGTGTCCAGCTATCCTGCCTGCTACCAGCTCTTCCGTGTGCAGTGCTATCTTTCGTGGAGCAGTGCTCTGGGCGATTTGGGGTGCTGTTTCCAGGCTGGGTGACCCCAAAGCAATGGTGGGCCAGCTCCAGCTTGTACCAGCTTGTAAAATGTGGTCGCTAAGTTACTGGAATTTTGCGAGCCAGTAGCCAATCATTAAATATAATACCAAATAACAAATTACGTAATCTTATTTTGTTGATGTTTATTTATTTATTTTGAGAGAGAGAGCCAGCTCTACCAGCACAGAGCCCAATGTGGGGCTTGATCCCACAAACCGTGAGATCACTACTTGACCCGACATCAAGAGTCAGACGCTTAAGAGACCGAACCACCGAGGTGCCCCAAATTATGTAAACTTGTAATTAAATAAATTATACATAAAACAAAGATAAGTACTCAAAACTCATTACTTCCTAATTATCCTCCCATATGTTGCTATTTTCTATGGACTGAAGGTCATTTTCATCTACTATATCTGTGTGATACGTCTCTTTCCAATTCCTCGTAAAGTGACATCACATGAGGGACTTGAAATCAGACACGGTAGGAATATTTACACCATGGAAATTGTCAAATGCCACAAGTCTGGGCTTGATTTATTATTTTGTTGACTATCTAGAGTTTAAGTTATGAGAAAATGTTAATAATATAAAGTGGAAAAATGTGTTTAGGTCTATAATCATTACTTATAAATAGCACAGAAATGAAGAAAACGTATTTTTTTCCCAGAGGACTGGTTTCACTACTAAAAAGCCTCATTTTCTGATCTTCTCAGAGATTCTGAGAGCAACGCATTATCCTTTTAAAAAATCTTTTACTGAGTAAGTCAGTCAGCATATGTTTCTAAGGACTAGGAGAACTGGTGAATACACTATCTGCAATGAGATGGTATCTTTTCCACAGCAGGTAACAAAAATCTCTACCACGAGCCTACGGTGTTCAAGGGAATGTAAGATTCTACCTTTGATTCTGAAGCTGAGCCTCAGCTTGTAACAAGAACATTCTGACTCTTTGGACAACAATCCAATTCCTATTTAAGAGTGTTCATCTTTCTATACGTTCCAATTTAACTGAAACATTTCTCCTACATATTATAATATATACCTAGTGTCCCGAAGGGTAGATGTATATTCCGATGTAGGACTATTTTGCATATTGTGGGCAAACTAAGCTTCGCATATTAAAAGTCACATTTAGTAAGTTCCTATTGTCCACAAAATACTCTGGCGGAAGCTATCGGAGAATAAATAGGGTTTTTTGGACCTTAAGGAAATTTAGCATTCAGTGCTAGAGAGGATATTTACACAATGACTGTAATTCAGAATAGAATGTGTTAAGAATAGGAAACAGGAAAGAGGTTCGAATTGCTATGAAACCTACCAATTTCAGCAAGATAACAGCTAAGCAATTGTGCCATCTATAACAATAAGCCATGCTCGATAATGAGCGTCATCCAAATAAAAATCTTAATTGGTATTTTCCAGTATGAGAAGAAGACTGACAGCCACCCAGGAGCCAGAGAGACAGACTCGAGAAGAAGCTCGGCAATTTGCTTACTACCTGTATCAGTTAATAATTCAATCAGGGAAGCAGAACCACGAGGTGGGATGCGGAATAAGGAATTCATCGTTTAGATTAGAACTTACACAGTTGTGGGGTGCTCAGATGGCTCAGTTGGTTAAGAGTCTGACTTTAGCTCAGGTCATGATCTCACGGTTCGTGAGTTCGAGCCCCGCGTTTCACGAGTTACAGCCCCACATTGGGCTCTCTGTGGTCAGCATGGAGCCCACTTGAAATTCTCCGTCCCCGTCTCTCTCTGCCCCTCCTCCTCTCTCTCTCTCTCTGTCTCTCAAAAATCAATAAAGATGAAAAAATATGTTTCTAGAACTTACGCAATTGTGGGAGATGTAATAGTAAAAGATCTATAAAGGAAGAGAGAGCTGGAGGATCAGAGAAAGTCACTGTGGGAGCCTATACAAGGCTCCGGGGGGCGGGGGTCCGGAGTCCCCACAGACCAGCAGGGCAGACTGTTAGTAAGGACAGCTGGACGGGAAGTGACGGAAAGCAAGCCCACCTGCTTATGGTAACACAGTGTGTTGGCTTTATATGGTCTCTCGCTGCATCTCATCTGGCCCGGGACTGAGCGCCTCTGAAGGAGAAGATTGGCAGGAGCTGAGCGGCCTCAAGCCAACGAGATGAGCCAGGAGACCGGCGACGGCGTGCTTTGAGGGTAATGGCTGCCGCTCCACTCCTCCATTCCAAATCTTGCACAGATTTCTCTTGTGGCCAACTTTAAATGGGAACCATACAAGTCAGGAAGTTTGGGGAATTCCAGCTTGGCTGAACTGACACAGTATAAAGCCACCGTACTATGTTACCTCAAGTAAGAGACTACCACCCTCTTGGCCTCAGTTTCTCACTTGGAAAAGGGAATAGGAGCCCTTACCTGGGAGAGCTGTTGTAGCTCTATAGTCTATAATATTATGTCTCCCATGAAACAAATTCCTTTAAAGCCTTTACTGCCAATGCTATGGTATTTCTGTTTTTCAAAGTAGCTTTTTATGATAAGATTATCAGTATGATTTACTATTTTTAAAAGGAAGGACATTTAATATTTTTGAAGTATATTTTAATATTGTGTTTAGTGTGTCCATTCCCTTGGCTATAATGATTTTTAATATTACCGACAGCAAAACTTACATGTGGTTAACATTTATATTTAAGTCTAAAATTTGAAAGTAGGAGTATGATTTGGATAATATGAATTCTTTGTCATAACCAACAGCCTGGTCCTCAACCTATACTGATCACAATCTTTAGATTCCTCCAAAGGTTCTGTGGTCCTCTATTTTTATTAATTTTTTACTTTTTTTTTTTTTAAGTAGTCTCTACACCTAACATGGGTCTCAAACTCATGGCACCAAGATCAAGAATCAGACACTTTTACCAACTGAGCCAACCAGACACCCTGTGATCCCCTGTTTTTTTAATCTTTCTTCTTTGAGGTCCTTGGGGCCAATGTCCGCAATGAAATGAAAGTTCTCGAATCCCAGGATTGCCAGACTTAACAATAAAAATAAACGTCGCTTGGTGAAATTTGAATTTAAGATAAACAATGGATAATTTTTTAATAAAAGTATGTCCAAGGGAGTTTGGGGACAAACTTGTACCAAAAAATCTTTCATTATTCAACCAGAAATTTTAATTTAACTGAGCCTCCTATATTTTATGTGACAAGCTACTCTGACTCTTCATCCTTCTAAGGTATTTCTTAGCCTCACTAATTAAGGAATCTCTTCTACAGTCACACCTTCTCATACTATTTTTGCTGACAATTCCTGTAGCGGCTCATTTCACACTTAATATATCCCGACACGAAACATGACCTTGACCTCTAAAATGATTACTCTTTCCATCGAGTCACCTCAGTCAGCATTATTGACATTCTTCTCATCTCTTTAGATAGAACCTCGGGCTCATCGTTGAGTGTTCTTCTCCATCTCTACCTATTTCCAGACATTACTAAGTTCTGTCAAGTCCTTCCTTAAAGTGACATCCAAGTGCTCACACACCTCTTCATTTTCATTGTCACTACCTCTGCCCCCCACCCCGCCCCTGCTAGATAGTTTCCTTAATTCCAGTCTCCTTTGACTCTGTCCGAATCCTACTCATCTTCCTAAACCACTATTGTTTCACTGTTCCACGCTGCTCAAGAACTTATAACTATTTGCTATTGTCTATTGTATTAAGTAACATAACTAGTATAAAATCTTTTGTTCTTTGAAGGGCAATGTTAAGAAAATGAAAACACAAGTGATGGGTTTTTTCAAGAAAAAATAAATCATCTGAATACTACTACCCCCACTTTAAAAATAAATTCATGGCTCAAGTCCTTAAAGCAAAGAAAACCGCAGTCCCAAATAGCTTCCCCAGTGAATTCTAATAAGTATTTCTGGACAAAAATGTTAACTCCATACAAACTCTTCCGGAAAATAAGAGAGGAGATAGGGCAGCATTATCCTGATACCAAAAAGAGAGAGACATTAGAGGAAAACTATAGATTGATATGCCTCATGAACATACACACAACCCTCAATGAAATATTAGCAAATTTATGCCCAGCAATATATAAAACAGATAATATATCAAGACCAAGTGGGCTTGACCTCATAAATGCAATTTTGTCTCAGAATTTTAAAATCAACCAATGTAATTCAACATATCAACAGAATAGAGAAGAGAGATTATACGGTCATCTTAATAGGTATAGACAAAGGCTTTGAAAAAATTCAACAACTATTCATGATTAAAAAAAAATACTCTCAGCATGCTAGGAAAATAAAGGATGTTACTATGTTCCTCAAGCTAAGAAAAGGTATCTGTGGAAAACTTACAATTAACATCACAGTTAATGGTGAAAGACCAAATGCTTTCTTTGAAGATGAGGAACAAGGTAAGGATGCCACTGTCACCGCTCCTATCCAATATCATGCTGGAGGTCTCAGCCAATGCAATAAGGCATGAAAATGAGTTAGACATAGAGACTGGGAAGAAAGAAAAAAAGATTACCTCTATTTACAGAAGATATGATTGTCTACATGAAAAATTCCAAATATAATCTATAAAAGATCTGCTAGAACTAATTAGTGAGTGAGGTAATAGGATATAAGGTCAATATGTGAAATCAATTGTATCTTTACATATTCACAATGAACAATTAGAAAATGGACTTTTTAAAAGTGTCATTTAAAATAGCACCGTAAAGTATAAATTATTTAGATATAAATCTAATCAAATATGCACCAAATCTTCATGTTTAACTATAAAACAGTGATGAGAGAAATCAAAGACATAAATAAAAGTAGAGATCGACTGGAAAACTCAATGTTATCATTTCTCCTCTTAACTGATCCATAGAGTCAATATGATCCAATTGAAATCCAGCCATCTTTTTGTAGAAATAAGTAAGCAGATTCTAAAATTCATGTGGAAAAACCAAACAAAACAGAATTGCTAAAACAGGTTTGAAAAATAAGAACAGAGTTGGAAGACTCACACTGATTTTAAGACTTACTTTTATAAAGCTACGGTAACCAAGACTGTGTCGGTTATTGGGAAAAGGTTAGACACATAGGTCAATGGAAGATCCAGATAGACCCACATGTATACTGATTGAACTTTGACAAGAGTGGAAAGGCAGTTCAATGGAATCGACGTTCTGTCAACAAATTGAATGGAATTGACAGTCTGTCAACGAATAGGGCAAAATAATTGAATATGCATATGCCAGAAGACCAAATTTAATTCATATCTCATACAATACATAAAAATCGACTCATCATGGATCACAAACCTAAATGTAAAATCTACATTTGTAAAACTACTGAAGAAAACAGAGGTGAAAATCTTTGTGCCCTTGGTTAAGAATAATTCTTAGACACAATACCAAATGCACAGTCCATAAAAAAAATTAGACTTAAAACTTAAAACTTTTGTTCTCTGGGGGCTCCTGGGTGGCTCAGTCAGTTAAGTGTCCAACTTCAGCTCAGGTCATGATCTCACAGCTCCTGGGTTTGAGCCCCATATCAGGCTCTATGCTGACAGCTCAGAGCCTGGAGCTTGCTTCAGATTCTGTGTCTGTCTCTCTCTGCCCCTTCCCTGCTCACATTCTCTCTCTCTTCTCTCTCAAAAATAAATAAACATTAAAAAATATTTTAACTTCTGAAAGACACTCTTAAAAAAATGAAGACACTATTCACAAAATGTTCAAGGAAACATTTGCAAAAACATATCAAATAAAGGACCTGTATCCAGAGTATATAAAGAACTCTTAAACCCAATAGAAAGAAAACAAACAACTCTATGAAAATGGGCAAAAGATTTGAATTCACACTTCACTAGTAAAGATATACAGATGGCAAATAGGCACATGAAAAGATGCTTAACATCATTAGTCATTAAGTAAATGCAAATTAAAACCACAATCGCATACCACTACACACCTGTTAAGATGTCTAAAATAACTCATAACACTGGGGCGCCTGGCTAGCTCTGTCGGTAGAATATGCAACTCTTGATCTTGGGGGTGTAAGTTCAAGCACACATTAGGTATAGAGATTACCTAATAAAAAAATAAAATTAAAAATAAAATAAAATAACTCACAACACCACATGTAAAAAGGATGTAAAGCAACAAAGTCTCCCATACCATACAGAGCAATCGGATATAGCTCTGATGGAAAACAGTTTGATGGCTTCTTATAAAGTTAAATATCCACATATCACATGACCCAGCCGTTTCGCACTTTGATAGTTATTCAAGAGAAATGAAAGCATATGTCTACACAAAATCAGCATATAAATCTTTATAGAGGCTTTATTCATAATCTCCCCAAACTAGAAACAATCTAAATGGGAGCGGGTAAATAAAATGTTATATATTCATACAATGAACTATTATTCAACAATAAGAAGGAATGAGCTACCGGTACATACATCAACATCGGTGAATCTCAGAAATATTTCACTTGGTAAGTGAAGCCAGACCCATAAACTACAAACTGAATTATTCCATTTGTGATATTCCAGAAAAGACAAAACTATAGTGTGACAAAGTAAACCAATAGTTGCCTGGGATCAGGGGCGGGGCAAGTATAATGTCCGCAAAGGGGAAGAGGGGAAATTGTTAGGATTACGGCGATCTCTATATCTTGAGTGTGGTGTGGTTGCAGGACTGCCTAAATTTGCCAAAACTCATCGAATTGTTCGGAACTTCGGTGTTGTAGAATTTAAACCTCCACATCCCGAAGTGTGTGTCCTCCACCCCATGGTAGGGAAGGGTTCTTTTTTTCTTATTGTTTTAAATGTGCTTAACCTTCTCAACACCTTACGAAGCCTTTGGCATTTATAGAAGGTGTTCCAAGCAGGGCCAAAGGATCACAAGTTACGGATCACTCTAACTAGAGTCTGGGACAGCAACTCCTTGAAACTATTTGAGACCTGTTTCAGAGGAAAATGTGAACCCATCTGGGTTTTTCTCCCTGACTTTCTGAAGAGCTGCTAACCAATGGCTATGATTCAATAAAAACTAGAGTAAGAACCAGTGGGCAGGGAGAGAATGGCCCCCTAGGACTTCTTTTTTTTTTTTTCTATAATAATTGTTATTTTATTAATAATCATAGCTAACATGTTTCTACACCAAAGGCAGAAGGCAGTGCTCCTGCTTTGGTGTATATTTCCTTTTTTAAAAAAAATTATTTATTTTTAAATTTACATTAAATTAGTTAGCATATGTGCAACAATGATTTCAGGAGTAGATTCCTTAATGCCCCTTACCCATTTTAGCCCACCCCCCTCCCACAACCCTCCAGCAACTCTCTGTTTTCTATATTTAAGAGTCTCTTATGTTTTGTCCTCCTCCCTGTTTTTATATTATTTTTGCTTCCCTTCCCTTATGTTCATCTGTTTTGTATCTTAAAGCCCTCATATGAGTGACGTCATATGGTATTTGTCTTTCTCTGACTAATTTCCCTTAGCGTGATACCCTCTTGTTCCATGCATGTAGTTACAAATGGCAAGATTTCATTCTTTTTGGTCGCTATGTAATACTCCTTTGTCTACTTATACCACATCTTTTTTATCCATTCATCCATCAATGGACATTTGGGCTCTTTCCATACTTCAACCATTGTTGATAGTGCTGCGATAAACATTGGGGTGCAGGTGCCCCTTCGAAATAGCACACTTGTATTTATCCCAATACCTAGTAGTGTAACTGCTGGGTCATAGGCTAGTTCTATTTTTAATTTTTTGAGGAGTCTCCACACTGTTTTCCAGAGCGGCTGCACCAGTTTGCATTCCCAGCCCCCGGGCCTTCTTAAGAGGGAGGTGTTCACAGGTAACTTGACCCTAATGAACACTGGTCTGGATTCTGAGATTTCCGGGGACGGGGGACGGGGAGGTGCGTCAAAAGATGAGGGGTAAGATAATTATTATCATCAAGGTCTTTGAGGGTATCTTATAGCTGCTGCTATTAAAAGAGCTTGTCAGATTCGCTTTAGAATCTATGAAAGCAAAGAAGTGCTAGGCAGCCCAGAAGGTTTTTATTTAATTTTCTAAGTAGGGGCTTATGTGCTTGGGGTCCTCAAATGGTTATATCATGTGCACAACAGCTGTAAATCTGAATGAAAAAAAAAAACCTATGTCAGTAAAAACAAAACAATTACAGAATGACATTATTTGGTTATAATTGCATGCATGAACCACATGCTAAGGCCAGGCTCCGAATGCTTTTCAAGAGCCATATGAAAAAGTTGCCATTATTACTTCCATTGTACATCTGAGGGAAATAAGACTTAGAGAAAATAGGTCCAAGGTCAAAGAACTAGAAGCAGGTGGGGTAAGGATTTGAGCTTAATTTTCTATGACGCCATGCTGCATATTCATTCAACAAATATTCTTGACTATCTATCACGTAAAATATAAGTAATGAAGTAACAACCATAAAGGTTTAAATCTCATGTTCTTCAGTATATGTTAAGAAGACATTGTAACGTACTTCTGTAACTTTAACAGTGATCCTATCTTAAGACAAAAACAAACTTTTTAAGCAAAGTTATGAAAATCTATCTATTAAAAAATAGAATACATCCCTTGGATAAATACCCCTGAAAGATTTTTTTAATATTCCTTTTCACAAAATCTTATTATTCTAGTCAAGTATGTCATTTAGAAATTTATATTCCACTTGAAACTAGAGATAAACTCTAATCTTTAAATTTGCCATTTAAACTCTTGTGGTTCCTAAATAATTATTCATATAATTATTCAGCTATATTAAGGAAAAAGAGAGAGTGAAAACTATTTTCATTCAGACAATGGTGCAGTATTATTCCAACACACAATGTAGCATTGTCTACTCTTGTATTATTATATTTAGCTGGAATGATCACTTAAAATTTTGTATAATATAAGAACTATGCTTGAGATTCTGATGACCTTTCAATGTAAAGGTATTTTTTAATGCTTTTTTTTTTTTAAAGTTTACTTGTTTATTTTGAGAGAGACAGAGGCAGCATGAGAGGGGGAGGCGCAGAGAGAGAGGGAGAGAGAGAATCCCAGGCAGGCTCAGCACTGTCGGCGCAGAGCCAGACGCGGGGCTCAAACCCACGAACTGTGAGTTCATGACCTGAGCTGAAACCAAGAGTCGGATGCCTAACTGACTGAGCCACCAAGGCACTCTCAATGTAAAGGGTTTTTTTAAAAAAAATCTCTGGAATCAATGTTCAAATCTAACCACATCTTTATACTATTTTCTAAAACTTTAATAAAGTAGAGGGAAGCTGAAAGAAAAAGCTTAAGACAAAACACAATTAGATTGTCTTTACGCCATATGTGTCACTAAACGTTACCTGAAGATTTAAATCTGTTATTTAGGACATAAACTCCCCCCACCACCCGCCATTACTTGACAGGATGTTTGCTTGCAAAATGACTACTTTCCTATAGTCGCTCTTGATTTTAATATAACAGACTATCAATATGACTCAACCTGAACATTAGTCATCATGGAATGTCATAGTCTCTACAAATAGACAAATATTGATCATAGCAACTCTTAGAAACAGAATAAAAGCAAAATAAAATGAAAATTAACTTAGAAGTATTCGTTTGAAAGTGTTTTTAGGTTTCTAAGAACATATTAGTCATTGGTTAAAATATCTCACAAACGTCTCAAATGTAGGTTTTCATTCATGCCCATTTGGTTACAAAAATAATTTAAGGCAAACTGCAAAACGATAACATATGTAGAATATTGTTTTCTTTCTATTATAGTCGGTGAGTGTAAAATCAAGATTTCTGGTATACTGTTGACAGGAGTTTTATGTAAAGAATACAGATTGCCTATAAAAATTTCTACAACAAAATGTGTATCTCTTTATTGATACCATTGGTCTTACAAAATTCATTTCAATTCACAAATATTTTAATTAAGTAACTCTTTTAACAAAAACAAAATTATCTTAAACCTCTGTCGACTACACACCTATATATTGTAGGTGGGTCTCATTTAAAATTTTCTGTCACCTTCAAATTTTGAGAAAAGTATCTGAAAATTTAGAGTTTTCATAGGCCTCGTTTGCCCATGTGTTTCCATCTGCATTATTTTTCTTTATGAATTCCTCCTCATTTCTTGGTCTGGAATTTACAGAGCGCGACAAGTCGAATAAACATTGCCGATTATCTGATTAATTTTGATTTAGGATGCTGTTGCTCCAAGTGATCCAGACCTGTTTGCTTTAGCAGAAAATAAAAAGAAAATTGAGTAATTACCCAGATAACAGTAACCCAGGGCCAAGATTCTAATTACGTGGACCGAATCGACTATATTAATACAATTCTCCCGTTCGCTCTGCTGTTAGTCATTATTTTCTTGGTATTTTATGATATTAAAGCGATCCCATAAATCTTGCCCCCCAATCCCTTCTCATAAAACACAGATAAAATGCTTACTTAAAATAAATGTGATTTTGAAAATAATACTTGAAAGAGTTAGAACAGCTATATTTATGTTTTAACCTTAACGAAACAATTAAAAGCTTAAGGAGAAAACAAACCAGGAATTGGAAAGGTTTCATCTAGTTTGTAGGTGCTTGTTTTCACAGTTGTCTATAAAATCACTTTCTGAGCATTTACCGTGGTGTTAAACTCAGCAATGCATAAACTATTTAAAGTATTTTCTGAATACTTCTATCTTTGCAAAAACTACATGAGAGTGTTGAACACAATTCAACACAACTAACGATTCTCTTTAAAGGATTTCTGGGCTGAATTTTGTGTGAACTGTTTTCAAGCCTAGGTTTTATTTTGGCAAGGGAGACAAAATATGTATTCTCTTGAAAATAACGTATTCAAAACAACCATAATTAAAGTGTTAAATTCTCCACCAGTATTGTTTATATATGTATTTCAACAATATTAAAACACTTTTACTAGGCCTTTCTTTGCCAGGGGAGCTCTTTTAAAATATTAATTCTGGTTTAAATGTTTGATTTAAATGAATTAAAAATACATTCTGTATTTTTTTAAGTGTTTGTAGTGCATTTAATTCCGATCGTGCATTATTCTATACATAACGGGTTCTGAAGTGATTTGTTTGATAAGTGATGGTAATTTTTCTTTCTAAAATTAGGCTATATATGCTAACTAACTCGGATGAAAATTTTTAAAAAATTAACAAAAAATAAAATAAAATTATGCTTCTTTACACAAAATAAATATGAATTTTTGTACATTACTTAAAATTCAAAATTTAGTATGTAAAAAACATGCTCTCAAAATACAAACTTTTAAACAAATGTTTATTTATGTATTTTTAAGAGAGAGAGAGACAGTGCATACACAAGCCGGCAGGGGTAGAGAAAAAGACAGAATATCAAGTAGGCTCACATGGCCAGCGCAGAGCTTGATGTGGGGCTCAAACTCATGAACTACAAGATCATGACCTGAGCTGAATTCAAGAGTCAGATGGTTGACCGACCGAGCCACCCAGGTGCCCCTTAAAACTCAAACTTTAAAAAAATTATTGGCTTTAAGGGAGCCTGGGTGGCTCAGTTGGTTGAGTCTCTGATTCATTTCGGCTCAGGCCCTGATTCCAGCTTAGGTCCTGATCTCACAGTTTGTGGGTTCGGGCCCCACATCAGGCTCTCTGCTATTAGTGCAGAGCCCGCTTGGGATCCTCTGTCCCCCTCTCTCTCTGCCCTTCCCCCCCTCAAAAATAAACAGTTTTTAAAAATAAAAATTATTGGCTTTAAACAGTAATATTCCATAAAGTAGTCCCACTTGTTCCTTTTTTTTTCCCTTTTGTGGCCAGAATTTATGGAACTGGCTCAAACATCAATGTCTGAAGTCTAAGAAAATACTGTTAGAATAGATCCCCAAACCAGAGCCAAAAAGAAAGGGAATCTGTTAGATATTCTCTGTTTTGTAGTCTAAATATAGGACATCTTGAAACTGATGAAGTTCTGGGTTTGACGGATGATCTTCCAGTTCTTTCTGAACATTACTCTGAGGCTCAGTTGAATTCAGTGTAGCTAAGACAATCTTGCTGTAATGGACTATGTCAAAGAAAAACAGTAAGTAAGCTCTCCATGGTATTTTCATGAAGGGAAAAATTGTCCTCCCTTCCTCCCTTCCTCCTTCCTTCCTTCCTTCCTCCCTTCCTTCCTTCCTCTTTTTTCTCTTGCCTTCCTTTTTTTTCTTCTTTCTTTTTGAAAATATTCAATCTCTCTCTCTTTAAAAATGTACTAACAATTTAAAGAACAGTCTGCATATATATGGAATAATTAACTAGATATATTCATCAAAGTAAACTGATTTCAACATGTCCATCCTTCATTTTCATTCTCTTATAGCTAAGCCATGGGTCATTCTGGCTGAAACTTGATCAATGAGCTGGGAAATTGAAGTGATGATCTCTATGGTCTAAGTACAGAAAAAAACCAACCTATTGTTGATAGGCAAACTGCGCTGATTATCTAAATTGTCTATTTGACAGAATTTTTGGGGTGATTCACCAGCTCCTAATTTTCCTATCACCTGAGTGGTGAAGTAGATATAATGTGTGATTTAAGGAGTAAACTTGCCTGTCTTACTCCATGCAAAAGATAAGTAAAGAGTAATCATTTAAATCATTTACTGAATTTAAAGGTAATTTGTTACTTTTCATTTGTCTATTAGAGAATTCTAAGACACACAATTCAATCTGTTCTTTAAATGTAATATTCAGTATGATTGCTTTGTTTCTAATGTCCTTACCTTTAAATTAAAATTTGCCCTCATCTCTGGCCCAACTGTATTTCATTTTCGTTTCCTTTTTAAAAAATCAATTCCTCAGGTCTTCCTAGCTGAAGACCACAATTTTAGTCAATACGACTCAGATATTTCCATGAGACATTAGTTGCTTTGCTTCAGAATAAAGGCTCAAACTTTTTAAAGGAGCCCTAAAGCCTTAAAGTCATGGCTTAAAGTCATGGCTTTTCTAGTAAGCAGAACAGTTTTTCAAAATTATAGACTGGTTAGATACAAAGATTTGATATTAAAAATTATCATTTGATTCTTGTGTACCTTCCTTTAATGTTACAGAGTTATCTTATTCTGACTCAAGTAGCTAACGAAATCACGGCATGGAAATCTCAACGATAATTTATAAATCTCACTTCCGAAATTCAAGAATATTCTTCCTTTTTGACATATCTTGACTTTAGAATTTCCTATCTGCAAGGGCTAATAAGGTTATAAGTTTCTTAACTTTGAGAAATGTTTTGAGGTTTATCTTTTAAGAAACTGAATTTCTTATGATCTGTTAAAACTTAAGCTTAAAATGTTGAAGTTTGGCTATTGTTAGATCACGTGTTGAGGGTTTAGATTTGATATTTCCCTAATATAACTATCTGAAAAATAAGTATTTCAAAATGGCACTAAAGGATGAAAATATTGCTTATATAGGAATTGTATTTAATCTGAATATTTTGAATAAAAGTTTTGGCAGAAAAAATTCAACACATTCATGCCAAACTCTAAGTATGGACACTGTGCAACTGATTTTCTTGCCTGTGGTTCCAGTTTCTTTGACGTGACTTGGCATTTCACTTTCCTTCACATATTAAGGCACTAATTCCATTGAAATGAACTTGAGTTTTACCTAAAAGTCCATATATATGAGAGGCTGTATGAGATGAGGGAGGAAAAGAAGCTATCTTTGTCTGTATTAATTGTCGTAGCAACAATTATTTATAAATTTGTTAGGGATTGGATGTAATGTTTAATTTGAAAATAAAAGTTTTGTTGCCCCTTCTGAATTTTCACCGTGGTCTTTGGACAATGTACGTGACACAAGTCTGAAATCACTGAACTCTGCGATCGTGAATGTACAAAACTTGGCCGCTCAAATTCCAAGTCCCAATCTGTGTCTTACCAAATTTATAAGAGAATGCGTATAGATATTATGAACTTCACTGAAATAATTTCGACCTATCCTTTCGGATGTCATGTAACCCAGTTAAATATTTCTGTCTACTCTCCATTTTCGGTGAAAATAGCTTTAAAACAACAAATCTTATTTTCATTAATATGTATCTCAAGGCTTTATAATCACTAACCATCAAAGAAGGGGTATTAGGGGGCAGAGAGGAGATGATTTCTTATGTATAGATAATTTTTAAGGGTCTTTAACTTTCTTCTCTCTAGAAAATAAACAGGTATGTCATGGGCAAGATAAGATAGAAGCCACTACAACATATAGTAAGTAAGCCACTTAACACTTCCGGTTGTCTCTTGAGTACTTAGGCATATGGGCTGTTTTCCCTCCTCCCCCTGGGTGTTCCCTAAACTCTTCATTCTAAAGGAATACTTCCTTTCAACTTTCTTTGCATAAAAGCAACAATTCTTATACAATGTACAAAAAAAAACAAACAAAAAACCAAAAAGAATGCTAGAAAATATTTTATTTTATAAAACTAACAAATATGCCAAGGAGGCCTTTGGGAAAAGCTGACCACACAGACCATGTAAACACCCCAGCATATTTTAATTGTAGTCACGATGCAGAGGCCAATATTAAATTGGTTTCTTAAAATAAAAAAATTAACAGCTCAAAGGATACAATGTATTTTAAAATGCTCTAAAACATTGTTTTAAATGATACTTTCTAATTGAATAATGTCTCAGTTCTCCAAAAGAAAAACAAATTTATCAGCTTTGTCTTTCTTAATATTTGCAATTAGAAGGAAAAATGTGTTATTAAATGAGGATTTTTTGAGTATTTATTTTGTTATTCTCAGCTGCACAGAATTGTTATTTAAAAAGGCACTTTGAGGCAAAGTTTAGTCTGTTGGCTTTGAGCCTGCAGGATTTTTTAAAGTCCAGTGAAAGCTCCAATGCTCCTTGCAGCAATCGAAGCAAAAAATATTCGGTTTTTTTCACACTTTCGGAATGTGTTCATACGCAGTTTTTCTAACAATATAAAATGTACTGATTTTATTGCTGCAAACAATAGAGTCTGTGACTGTGCAATCATGCTTTTTAATGATCACACGTCAGTGTATTTCAATGGCTTCTTTGCCAAGAACATGCATGTTCTATGTACATTTAAACAAATACTTAATCCTGTGCTTCCTTCAAAGGAAGTTGAAATAAAGAGAACTATGGTGGAAAAATTCAGCTTTTCTAGTATCAAAAAACATATAATTAAAATTTTTGTGTGAGCTGTAAGTGTACTCATCACTTGGGCCTAACACATAGTGTACCTAGGCAAAAGAGGACAAATGCCTTGTAAGACAAAGTAATTACATATGTACAAGAGAGCAACACGACAGCTATTTTAGAAACAATCCCTGTGAATTTCCTAACTTTGATGCTCTCACACTCACAACCATTTATTGTATGTCCTCTCCTCTTTGAAACATTTTAAAATCTATGTTCAAGCACCAAGGCTTTCTTTTTTGACACTCCGTTGAGTATGATTACAATGATCAACTCAAATTCTATTAGAGTAGTAACAAGCAGTGTTTTGCAAGGTCATAAAATACACGTGTAATAAATATAATGATCTCGGGCGTTGTTGAAATTAACATTTACACAACTCTGCCCTGTAAAACGACCCCTATGCAAATCAGATACCTGGAAATTTTTTCAGCTGACATTTTACTATTGATAAGAAACTAGGAGTTTGGAAAGAAGATGAGAGATGGGAAGAAAAGATGAACATGATTAGTAGGCGTTTCCTAAGGAGACTCTTAAATCCTTCACTGCTCCTGTATGCTCACCGATGTGAAGGACTAGTTCACATGCCTTTCAGAGACATCAAGGGAGAATTCAGCAGTTACTCAATCTGTTGCTGATGCTAAATTATTCCACTTGTGTCCTGTTGTGAAACCAAGTGCTCTCTGCCTATTGCTGCGAGTTTAAATGCTGGTTGTATTTATTAGAAGCTTTTTTTTTTTTTCCCCCAAATAACCACCTAAGTTATTCCCACATAAGCGTCTCACCTTAAGTCTGTTTCAACTAATCGCTCCTGGAGACTAAAACACCTTTCTTGTTCCTTGTCCCTGCTCTCCACCATAGACAACTTGCTTTTTAACTTTTCTTTTTAAATTCTTTTGATCAAAAATGCATCATCTACTTTGCTTCGCGTTTCCCGCCCCCTTCCCCCCCCTTCCCCCCCACCCCCCGCCAAGAATCACTCTTGTTCTCCAACTTCGCTGGAATATAAAGGCAAAGTTAAGAACGTTATACAATATTTGAGGGTCTAAAGTGATGGAGAGCTGAGACAGTAATCACTTCTAATAAAAGCCTTGCCAGTCCTACCTGTATTTTATTAAGAGAACTACTTGATACATGAAGTTTCTTTCGCGAAAACCACAGAGATGTAATAAGCACAGTAGCACAAAACTTGAGTCAGTTTGCTTTTGGGGGATATTTATTTGCAGCGGCAGATACAATTTTAATAATTCCGTCAAGTATTTGTGGACAATTGATTACTCCCTCAATTATTTAGCTACAGAAAGACCACACGCGCACTCTTTGTATGAATATATGTATACACACACATCCACGCAGGAAGGAATCAACTGCCATATTCCAGAACCGACAATGAAAGAGGAAAAATAAACAAGAATTATGTAATTTGAGGTCTACAGCCTCACTCACAAAAGGGCAACGCTGGGAGGTTAAGCTGTTTGAGTACAAAAACCCCCAAAAGCAAAAAAAAACACAACCAGTTGCTTTAAATGGGAGCTCCCCGCAGGCTTTCGCGGTGAGCGAGGAGCAGGGGAGGCGTAGTTTTCGGGGGACTGCGGGGGGGAGCCGGAATCCCGACCTCTCCCTCCTCCCCCCCAGGGGGTCTTTCAAGGAACGCTGCGCCGGAGCCCCGAGAGGGCTGGTGACAGACCTAGTTGAGCACCGAGTGGAAGAGAAAGCGCCGAGCGCGTCCACAGAGCGCCCGGGGCCGCCCCTCTCTCCCCGGGGCGCGGCAGCTCTCGCGGCTGGCCCAGAAGCAAGGGCTGGACGGAAGCCGCGGCGCCGGGGACGGCGAGGGGCCGCGGGCGACCGACGGTGGGCGTCCGGGCGCGCCGGCCGAGGCGCGAGCCTCGGAGGCAGCCGGGGAGGCCCCGGGCCGGGAGGCCCGCAGCCCGCGCCGCCGCCCGGAGCCGCGTGCGCGCGCGGCCGCATCAGCTGAGCGCGCGGCGCGTGTCACGTGGTGCGCGTGTCGAAGGTCACGGCGCGCTCACAATGGAGCTCTCGGAGTATGTGCAGAAAGGCTTCCAGATGCTGGCCGATCCTGGCTCCTTCGACTCCAGCGCCTTCACGCTTCTCCTCCGGGCGGCTTTCCAGAGCCTGCTGGACGCCCAGGCGGACGAGGCCGTGTTAGGTAAGCCGCTCGGCTCTGAGCTAGATCGGCCTGGGTGGAGGGGCGCTCGGAGAAGAGGAGCGAGACCGAGCGAGAGGGGGAAAACCCCGGGAAGAGGAAGTCTCCGGGCTTTGCCCTTCACTCCGGACGGAGTGTGGGGCTGTGAACCCGGAGCGGACCCTGACCATTGTTCTGTCCCCAGTTGGCACCTGCACATAGCCTGCTACACGTTTCTGGTCTGATTTCTCCTCCCAGTCTCTTTGTTCCTTTGTAAAGCCCGTGTTCGAGTCTTGTTTGTGGCCTAAACATCTAAGGTTTGCAGCCTGGTCTGAGGCAAAGGCTAGTTGACACTTGGACTTCATCAGGGTAGCTCCCTGCAATCCAAGCGTTCAGTGCTAGGCTGGCAAAGGTTTTTAAAGGCTCTGTTTCCAAAGAGATTACTAGGTCACGTAGTGTTGACATTTTCCAATCTAGAAAATACCTCGAGCCCCTGTGATCACTCCAAGACTGTAGTTGAATATGTTTTGCACAGGTTCCACGCCTAGAACTTGAAAATATGGTGCATAATGTTTTGTTCCGCACCAGTTACCAGGAGACGAGTCTCTTTCAAGTGGTCGGGTCAGTGATCGCGAGTGCCGCGTCTGTAGGGATTGAAAGCATATTTTAAGACACCGCTTTTAGATAATTTCCTTAATTATAAATATCCCAACAATTCAAATTTTGTTTTTTCTGTAGTTTCATGATCTAAACACTTGTACAAAAAGTATGAAAGTGGAAGTTCTTTAAACGAAAATAGTAACCACCACCTGGGTTAATCTCAAAAAAAAAAAAAAAAGGATAGCTGTCAAAATCTGAAAATATTTTGAAAATTGTATTTTCTATTCTGAGCTCGTGCCCCACTCTTGACGTACTGATGTCCTTGGAGCCAGTTATCCTAACATTAATCCACTTTAGAGGGAAAGTCTATTCATTCTTAAGTATACACCATCTAAAATATTCATCTTATTTTTCCTCTGAATTTATTGCATCCAACGTTGTATTGACCGCTGTGTAGTTATTTTTAATCTTCCGGGCTACAGCGTTAAAAAAAAAAAAAAGTGAAAAAGTAAGGCAAAATAAAAGCAGGCAGTCCACACAGGCAACAGCAGAATTATCGATGTATGCTCACTATTGTTTTCCATTGACTTTATCGTTCATCTCACTTACTTATAATTGCCAGTCCTCAGAGTTGAATTCTTTTTGTTATCTTGTTAAAGGGAATTTTTACCCAAATTAAAATACCCATTTTAGAAACCTGATGATAAAGAATTTATTATCACAGGCATCACTGGCAATTAATTTATTTTAGATCACCCAGACTTGAGACATATCGACCGTGTGGTTTTAAAACATTGTCACACAGCAGTTGCAACTTACATACTGGAGGCTGGAAAGCAAAGAGCTGACAAGTCCACTCTAAGGTACAGGATTTATTTAAATATCCATTTGTTTTCAAATAGTATCTTTAAGACTCCAATTTCACTTTTTAAACTTTGCCTTTTTGTTTTTCTCCCCCTTTAGTACTTACCTAGAAGACTGTAAATTTGATAGAGAGCGAATAGAACTGTTTTGCACGGAATATCAGGTTACTTATTTAAAGTGTTTAAAATTAAACAGTTGCTATTTTTCTTCTCTTTGCAAAGATGTGTTTTCTTTCTTTCTTTCTCCCTCCAGAATAATAAGAATTCCCTGGAAATCCTACTGGGAAGGTAGGTACTGTATAAGGGATCAAGCTGAGCCACTTTTCACTTGCAGGTATGAATGGGAGAGTCTGGTGTGAAACAAAACAGGGCAGAAAGACCGGGATCTTGACCAAAAGAAAAGGGGCCAAAGGGCAAGTGAAACAATTGCAGTTAAGCTAATGTTTTTTTAAAGGTAAAGTTTATGGAGATAATTTTTTAAGTGCTCTTTGACTCTTCAGAACTTGAAAATAAAGTTTAACAATGTTTTAAATTCAGAGTAGATTGAAATTGTGTGTGTGTGTGTGTGAGGTGGGGAAGGAGACACCATTCTTGGTAGAGCTAAATACTGAAAGTTTTGCCATGGATATTATGTACACAATCATCATTGTATTTTTTAGTATAGGCAGATCGCTTCCTCATATAACTGATGTTTCTTGGCGTTTGGAATATCAGATAAAGGTAAAGTTTAACAAACTTTTCTAAGGGGATTTAAGGAACTTAAAAAAAAAATCAAGACTGAAGTGGATGTGTTGTGTTCTTTTAGACCAATCAACTTCATAAGATGTACAGACCTGCATATTTGGTGACCTTAAATGTAGAGGTATTTACACACATGCCTTGTCTAAAATTTAAATGTGTAATGAGATTTAAAATGTCCTTGATTTACACAAACAGCGGTTTTTTTTTCCTTCCATAGAACACTGATTCCCGGTCCCACCCAGAGATTAGTTTTAGTTGCAACATGGAACAGTTACAGGTAACAGTATTAGGACCTATGGATATGCCTATTTGTTTATAGATGTTTAATTGAGAATTATGCTTCTGGAAAGTTCAAAAGAAAAACTATCTAACCATGTGTCAGGAGATAATGAAGGTTGGTTAAGGATTTAGTGGGAAAGGGCTTCGAAAGCAATATTTTAAAGTAGGTTTCCCTTTTGCAATTAAGATATTACTAACAGAATTGGTTTATATTTGCTGTTCCCCCTAAGATAAATTTCTGAATTGTAATATTGAGTGTGAATTCCTTCTATTTGTGATTAGTTTGATCCAATAAGATAAAGCAAAATTAAGGGCAAGTCTTTGAAAACGTCTTCTTTGCTTTCAGAAATTGAATTAATCTTCAAACAGAATTTTTAAATGGTTTTAAATGACTTTTTATAAAGAGGAAGTATACATAAAATTCTAAAACCCTACCATATTGCCAATGTAAGACTGGAAAGATTCAAAACTACACTGATTAATGGACATGATAACGAATTTATTTCTTATCACTTAAAAAAATGAAGAGCATTACTTGGAATTTTGATGAAATTTGAATTTTTCAAAAGGCATCTCCTGTGGAATTGTTTTCATGCAACCATTAATCAAACTTTAAACTTTCAGAAAGTGTGAATACAGCATAATTTTTGTTAGGTAACTGGAGAAATTTAGTTCTGACATATCTTGCCTGTTAAGAGGATTCGGTTAGAAATTATATTTCAAATCTGAGGGGCCAGTGGCCCATTTGAAGATGAGCTATTTCAGAGGAAAACCTTCTTTTGATCGATAGTGGCTTGCCAAAGGTTAAAATTCTCGTGAATTTTAAACTCGTTTAGGAAGTGTCCCGACTTTTTTCTTGCACCATTCTCAAAGTTGGATACTTCTGCCTTGTGTTTTACCCTAAAACCGTGGTCTTTTAGGACTTAGTGGGGAAACTTAAAGATGCTTCGAAAAGTCTGGAAAGAGCAACTCAGTTGTAACTTGGGGAAGTTAACGATCCGCCCGGGTGTAGAGGAAGACCAGGAACGCCTCGTCGTCGACCGAACCACCGTTTGTGCGAGCTGGAAGTCCTTCTCTTCAGCAGAAAAAATTTTTCCCTTTTGGATTTATGCCGCTCATCAGTTTTGACACTTTATTTTTCTTACACTTGTAAAAGGGTTGAGGGAAATTCTGTTTCAGACATCTTTAGTATAAACTGTACATTGATCCCATTTGGTCTTTTTCAAGCCTTACAAAAGGAAGTAGACAGTATTACACTCTGAATAAATAAGTTGTTCCCACAAAAAGAGTGGTGAGAGTTTGTTTGGATTTGAGTTTGTGTGTTAATTATTACTTTGAAGACATACATACGAGTAGCGTTAACTTTTAACGATCTCCTTTTCTCTGGATTCAAGTTAAACGCAGGGGGGAAGGATGCGATCTCCGTGGTTTGTGGAAGAACCCCCGTTTCGGGACTCGGGGAGCGGACGCGGTCGCCCCGCGGCGGGAGCCGGCCGGTCCCGTTACCTGAGCCGGGGGGCTAGCCCGCAGCCGGACCCTCGTCCGCGGGGCTCCCGAGGCCCGGCCCGGCCAGCCCCCGGCGCGGAGCCCCTGGTCGGAGCGAGCCGCTGCCCGCGCGCGCCCCGCCTCGGCCGCCGGCGGGCGGGGAAGGGGGCCGGCGCGGCCGCGGGAAAGACAGGGGCGGGCGCTGTTGTTTCCGCGAGCCCAACTCGGGCGCAGGTTCCGCGCCGCGGCGCCGGAGTCTGGGCCGCAGCCCGTTGGGCTGGCGGAGCCGAGGCGGGGGAGGTGGCCGGGCGCTTTCCTTGGCGGGAGCCAGTGGACGTGTGCGCCGCGGGTGGAGGCGGGCGGCGGAAAGAAAGAAATAACGGGGGGGTGGGGTGAGCTGAGCTGCGTGCGGGGCCGAAGCGATGCCCGCGCCGAGAGCAGGGTGGCGCGTGTGGCGCTGTGGAGAAATGTCTCCGCAGCCGCGCCAGCGCCGCCGCCGCCGCCGCGCAGAGCGAGGGGGAGGGGGCCGGGTCGCGCCGCGCGGAGGGGAGGGGGCGGCCGCGGGCCCGACTACACCGACACTAATTCCCAGGCCGCCCTTAAGGAATGAGGGGAGCACGTGACCCGGTGGGGGGGCGGCGGGGGGAGGGGGCGGGCGGACTCTGAGCCATTTTGGAGCCGGTGTCAGTTTCCACTCTGCCTTCAGCGGTGCATTTTTTTTTCCACCCTCCCCTCCCCCCTCCTCATCCTTCCTCCCC
Organism: Paguma larvata; assembly: GCA_030068075.1. Classification (NCBI taxonomy): domain Eukaryota; kingdom Metazoa; phylum Chordata; class Mammalia; order Carnivora; family Viverridae; genus Paguma; species Paguma larvata. The sequence goes on along the minus strand of CM057828.1, from coordinate 117,441,404 downwards.
TCCCCCCGCCTCTCCGCACGCACACACACGGCGCCCCCCACTCGCCCTCCTCCCCCCACAGCAACTATGAAATAATAATCGTAGTATTAAAGGCAGAGATCGGGGCGAGACAATGGGGATGTTGGCGAGGGAGCCCCGATCCGGATTAGAAACACCTCCCAGCCCCGCAGAATAATACTGATCGCGCCCCCTCCGCGCGCTCCCTCCCCCGAGTGCGGAGCGGGAGGAGGCGGCGGCGGCCGAGGAGGAGGAGGAGGAGGAGGCCCAGGAGGAGGAGGCGTTGGAGGCCGAGGAGGAGGAGGAGGAGGAGGAGGCCGCGGAGGAGGAGGAGGCCGAGGCGGAGGAGGAGGAGGAGGAGGCCGGGCTCGGGAGGCAGCATGAGCCGAGCGCGGCGGCCGCGGCTCCTCTCGGCTGCGCTCGTTGCCCATTGACAGCGGCGTCTGCAGCTCGCTTCAAGATGGCCGCTTGGCTCACATTCATTTTCTGCTGAACGACTTTTAACTTTCATTGTCTTTTCCGCCCGCTTCGATCGCCTCTCGCCGGCTGCTTTTTCCGGGTACGTAGGAGGCGAGGCGCCTCCGGGACGGGGCCGGGGGGCGGCGGGGGCCGCGCGGGGCTCGGGCCGGCCGCGGGTGGATGGGGAGCGCCCCCCCCCCCGCGCCTCTCCCGCGCCGGCCGGGAGGGCGCTGACAGCGTGGGCGCCGAGCCCCGCGCCGCCGCCCGCCGCCGCCCGCCGGCCCCGCGCGCCGCCCGGCCCCGCGCGCCGCCCGCGCCCGCGAGCGCGCGCCCGCCGCCGCCCGCCGACTCCCGCGGCGCCGGGACCGACCCGCAGCCCGCGCCGCGCCGCCGCCGCCGCCGCCAGCCGGGCTCGGCGCCGCTCCAGCCGCCGCCCGCTCCAGCCCCGGACGCGCCGCGCGCGGCCCCACGTTTTAGTTCCTTTCTCCCCCGAGCGCCCCTCTACACCCTCGCGACGCACATGGCCCCCGAGAAGAACACTTCTATTTCCAGCCTCTGCGGCTCTCCCCGCCACGGCGCCCTTTGTTGAGAGGTAGATTTTGATGAAACGGGGACGGGTTCCTGAAATCGGGAGCTGCTCGGGTCAAGTGGCTTCCCTCTTCTCCCGAAGAAAGGGCTTTTGAGGGGTTTAAACGTCCAGAGAATGCCCTCATTTTATAGGGACGGGTTACGTGGGGGGCAGCGATCCCGCCACGGTGGATGTTAAACTGGAAAGAGCCCAAACAAAAATGTTATTAACTTAAGTTGGAGGGACACTTGTGTGAAATTGGATGGCTTGTAAGATGGCGGTTCCCAGTTGTTTCCAAGGTCTCCTGCATTTGTGTTTAAAATGGTAAAGTTTTCAAGGTGTTATTTGTTGGGAGTCTGAGAGAAGTTCTCTAAACATGACTTGGGACGTGCGCACTGGGAAGTGGGCATTTCAAATTTGGAGCTTTTTTTTGGAGTGATGATGGTGACTGGACGTTAGTCTTGCAAGAGGTTTCCTTTCTTCTCCCCCCCCCCCCACTTCTTTTTCTCTCTTTTTTCCTCGGTGACTGCAATTTTTCTCTCAGCCTCTCCTATGGGATGCACTTAGAACCATGACTTAAGTCCACTACGTTTTATAGGTTTTGCTAAATGTCAGCATAGGTCATGTGGTAAAGAGATGCTTTGGGAAAGGAGCACTAAAAAAGTTGACTACGTACGTTTACACAGGCTTTGGGGTTTGACAGCGATGTAGCCTGATGTTTTCCCCAGAAATTTACAGTTAATGATTGGAAGTAAACAAGTGGAGAGACTTTGATTATTTCCAATTGCAATAAAAGGATTTAGTGGGCTTAGTGGTCACGGTCCAATATTTAGAAGAGAAGCATGTATTTAACCCTCTCTCCTAAAGTAGGCAAAATTCTGGGCATATTTATCCAAATCCAAGTGTAGGTTGGCCGTAGGTAGAATGTTGTGAGTAGTTCAACGTATATTTTGTAGGAACCTTAACCCCCAAGTTCTGGATGCCCATTGTAGGCTACAGTAAAGACTTGAAAGTTAAGGATGCAAATCGTTGACAGTAGATATTATTTTATGTGACTATGTTAATATTTGAATTTTATTTTAAGTAGACTGCTTGAGATTGATTTCATGAGCAAATTTATAAACTTTTGTTGTATTTGAGTTCGTTCCCATACATTTGCCCCAGAGTGCAAAGCTGTTAGAAATTACTTACCTGTGCAAATTACATGCCTAGTAACAGTGTCTTTAAAGCCATATAAATGTCATGGCGCACGCATGTGTGTGTGCACACGTGCTTTTGTAAGAAAGTTGAGCATTTGGTTGTGCTTGATAAATCCATTAATACTCTACCACCAACTTCTGGGATGTATGCTAAGTACCCAAGTAGGCAAAGGTCTCCCTAAGAGTCCAGTTAACCCAAACTTTACCCATACTTTTCCGGGGCTGTGAACCCCAACTGGGGTTATGGAGTTCATTTGCATTTCTTAGATTGCAATAGTTGAGCTGATTGTTAACATAAGAGCTTGCTTCTGTTTTGCTTCATTTTGACGTTACTGGTGTTAGGCCTCCCAACTAAACTGACCGCCCAACTGAGTATGTTACAATGGCAAGTTTTAACTATTGAGTATTTTTAGTACTGTGTGTTGGGTGCATTTTTGCTTGCCTGCCTGGCAGTTTCTGTATTGGAACCTAGGAGGCTTTCATTTCTAAGGTGCAAGAGATTGTTTCTTAAACTTATCAAGCATGTCAAACGTTTTGGAAGTCATCCTTACTGTTGCCAGTACTTTCGAGTGGTTTAAAAAGATAAAGAACTGATTTTTGTGGAAGTAACAAAGTGATATTTACTGGCATTATAAATGGCAATAGGGCTGTAGCCAAATTCTGCCCAACCTAGGTAGAAGAGTTGTGTGACTTAAGACTTAAGATGAATTTGAAAGCATTTTACTCAGGTGGTTGTGACTTCCATCTTAAAAGCCAACCGGTAGATTACCCTCCACCGAGTTTTGACTGTTCTGTGTATTAGTATTTGTGTTTGGTGCTTTCTGTACACTAGAGAAATAAAGGCAGCTATTTTTATTGAAGTCCCTTCTCAGACTTCATGTTCCGTGACATGAGTGTGATACGCTATCACAAGGAGACCTATGTATCACCTTGTTATCTTTCTAGGAAAGGTCCTGTGGTTTCACAAGGCGAGTTTGCTTTAAGAATTAAGGTTTGTCTTTTATCAGGTACAATGGATTTAACTATTGCTACTCTTTCGCGACAGTGCTCCACCCACAGCTCCTCTGCAACCCCATTTAGGTTTATTTTAACAATATGTTGACAATATTCTTGTAAACAAGTAACCCAAAGAGAACTGAGGAGTCACACATGAAGTTTTCTGGTTGAAGTCGCTGGTTGCCACTGTGATCACTTTCATAAAAGAGGCTTTGTTTTGTTTTTGCCGTTTTTTTTTTTTTGGTTTTTTTTTTTTTTTAGTACTCTAAAGCTGTTAGTTTCAGCCATTGAGGTATGTTGATTGGTATTTCCTTCTTCTGCATTAAAATTCCCTAAGAATTAAAACCTCAGATGCATCTTCAAGTTTCACAGGTTCCTAGATTTCTATTCAGAGCAGTTTTGAGAATGTACTCCACACAGGTCTAGAAGCGTGGTCATGTTGTAGGTTCTGAAATGAATGAAATGGGGGTAAGAAATATATTTTTCAGGAACACTACACGAAATAATTGACTTCCCTGATTGTCCTCTGTATATTGTTGCTGACAGTTCCCCACCGTGACTTTTCTGTAATATATGGTATCTATTGGGAATATTCTTTCATCGTGTGGGGATTTGTACGGAGGTTAGGCTGAGAAAATGACATTTGTTTTTCTCTGCTATCGTTGTTCTGGATTGACAAGGTGTTGATTTAGCGGTGGGAATGGGCTGGTCACATGGTTCTTTACATATTGTCACTACCGTACCGATTAAAGTAGTTTTTCTTGCCTCCAGCACAGTTCAAATAAAACACACGGCTTTGCCCCCTCATTGTCTTCTTGTAAAAGAGATTTCACTTTTTAGCCTTAGCAAAACTTTGTATCGCTCATCTACTCTGCAGGAGAACTTCATATTAGAGAAGAAAGCTTTAAAGAGGTTCAGTTCAATAAACATCTCTGCAATTTGAGCCCTGACGGTTTCGGGCTAAGTGCACAGTTGGCAATTCTCAAAAGATCCCTTCGTGAAAATTTTGACCTAGTGATTGCTAACAGGAGAGACCGAGACAAGATCTGAAAGAAGCTCTTCGCACCGAGTCGACTTGGAAAGAGGCCCCCAAGAGTGTCCGAAATGGCCGGGAGTTCGGTTTGCATTTTTCCTTTACCACTCGCGTGCTCCGGGGCCCCCCAGGCTGCCCGCCGGGTGGCCGCGGGCGGGGATCCTGCTCCCCAGCGCCGCGGGCCTCGTGGGGCTGCCCCACCCCCGAGCCGCGCCGCCCGCACCCCACCCCGCCCCCGCGCCAGCCCCGCCCCCGCGCCGCGCCGGCCCCTCCCCCGCGCCCGCCGCCGCCTCCGCCCCGCCGCCCCGCCGCCCCGCCGCCCCGCACGCCTGCCGAAGCTCCGGGCTCGGCCCGGCTCCGCGCGGAGTTGCAGCGGTGGCCGGATGCCAAGTGTAAGTGTAAGTTGCTATGGAAACCCCGACAGAGGCGAGTTCCGAATCCGGAGCGAGACGGAGCCCCGGGCGCCGCCGGATCCGCCCCTCGCATCCCCGGCCCCCGGGCGTCCGCGCGCTCAGGCCCCAGCCCGAGGCCGGCTGGAGGTGCTTCTGCGGCCCTAGCACCCAGCTCCGGAAATGCCAGGGATGCAGATAGGGCAGAATTTGTTTTCCCTTTGTATCGCGTGAAAACGTGCCAGGTTCTGGTTGCTGGAACCGCCTAAAACAACAAGAACCCCTGGGAAGCCAGGGCATGCTCACGGATTTTCCATTGAAGATCCATAAGGAAGTTTTACAATAAATTTGGAGACCTGGAACAAGCCCTGGCGGTTGGTAAATACCTGCGGGGACTGTGTGGCGTCTGCAGCAGCCGCGGGGCTGCTAGGCTAGAGGACAAATGGAAGAAAGAGACCCGAATACTCTCAGCTCCCAGCCCCCACCCCGGACCTTTTCTTCTCCCTCCTGGAATGACCTGAGGGACCAGAAGTTACTTTAGTTGAATCCTCTTTCATCATTTCACTGTAATTGATTTAGGTCTGATGAGTAAATTCCTTCTGTAGAAAACGTTGGGGCAGTCCAACTGTACAGTGTTAAACGACTTTTATGAACTCCTCAGCATTTCAGAGTGTACGGTTACTAGAAGTTGGGAGATGATCTCTTTTTTCTTCCTGTGGCTTATAGCCAGTATTTCTGTGTCTTGCAGGATCTTTTAGCAAGCAGAAATGCATCGAACAACTAGAATCAAGATCACTGAGCTAAACCCCCACCTAATGTGTGTGCTTTGTGGAGGGTACTTCATTGATGCCACAACCATAATAGAATGTCTACATTCCTGTAAGTACAAAGTTTTAGACCTTTTTTGTGTCATGTGTATTTCACATTTCCTTCTGACGTTTGAAAACTGTAACAATTCCCTCCGTCCTTGAGAATGTTGGTACAAAGCGATGGAGTTGTTTTCTACTCTTGCATTTGGCGAATTTTTGTTAATGCACAGTTTAAACATTTTAGAAGTACAAATATGCAATGGATAAGTGTTCTCAGGATATTGATGAAGTTATTTAATTGGAAATACCTTTTGACATTTAGCATTCTTACTACTAGCTCTCCATTTTTGACACTTACTGCTTAGCATCTAATTTCTAAATTTAACAAAACTTTGTTCTTCTACTTCTAGTCTGTAAAACATGTATTGTACGTTACTTGGAGACCAGCAAGTATTGTCCTATCTGTGATGTCCAAGTTCACAAAACCAGACCACTACTGAATATAAGGTAAGAAAATGTTTAAAATTGCTGTTTGTAATTGTTATTGGAATTGCATAATTTAGCGAAGGCTACCCCGTTTTATTTCTTCCCACAAAATTTGCCCTTGAATCTTCACCTGACGCATGTGCTTTGTGGAGGTTGCTCATCATGTCTTGCCGTTTTAATGATGACTAACTTTAGACAAAGTTGGGTACTGTTCAAGTGAATTTTAAAATCTGGATTAGTTCTCCATTTCTGCATTGCTTTATTGACTTTATGACAAGCAGGAATGAGTGTGTTTAAAATACACATTCTCTTCTCTGTATTCCCTTTCCCGGTAGCTAATTTAGTAACTTAAAAGGCACACTTCTCTTGATTCATTGATATGTGAAGAATTTATTAATAGAAAATAAAAGTATTTTTCTACTGATTTAAGAGAGTATTACTATATAATTTTTATTCTCATAATTGTTACCTTCTTGATGTAGACTCTCACAATCAAGTAAAATATGAAAGTACAAAGAAGACGAAGAATCTGTAATAACTTACATGAGCGTTTAGCGTTTTCGCAATTATAATTAATAACTTACTTTCCTAATTCCTTTTCAGGTCAGATAAAACTCTCCAAGATATTGTATACAAACTAGTTCCAGGGCTTTTCAAAAGTGAGTAACGTGGTTACAAATGAATGTTTACAAAATATTTATCCATTTAATCTACTAGAACATATTTAAGTCTCTCTTTTCCCCCCTTCAGATGAGATGAAAAGAAGAAGGGATTTTTATGCAGCTCATCCTTCGGCTGATGGTAAACTCTTTAGAAGGGAAGAGACATTTTATTTGGAGGGAAAACTTATTATGTGATAATTAATCACAATTGAATTGGATTGAACGGCCCACTTCCATCTTCCTATCTATGTAATATTTTAAATACATATTTAATTTTCTGAAATTGATTCAAAATGTCTTTATAGCTGCCAATGGCTCTAACGAAGATAGAGGAGAAGTTGCAGATGAAGATAAAAGAATTATAACTGATGACGAGATAATAAGCTTATCCATTGAATTCTTTGACCAGAACAGGTAAATTCCTAGGAAATGGGTTTTATGCTGATCGGTTCACGGATACATTGTTCCACTAATAAAGTTATGTTTCTTAGATTGGATCGGAAAGTAAACAAAGACAAGGAGAAACCTAAGGAAGAGGTATGTTTCATGTCACAAAAACATATAGAAGAAACAGTGTTTGGCTTCTAGATTTTATGAAGGTGTATGTTGTGCTTCAGAATATTCTAGGGCCAGTTGATGCTGTCGTTGGAAGAAAATGATCATATTTGATGTTTGTGTTTTATATCCGATAGTAACTAGATAGGATTTATTTTGTATATAATTACTATTCTTATACAATGCTTCAAAGAATTAATACTTAATGCTTTGTTTTATTTAGAGTTTTATTATGTCAGGAATCTATGTAGTATTTGTAATAGTAAACTCAAAGTGTAGTTGAGAATTCATTCAGTCTCAGCTTTGGTATTCATACTTTTTATCATATCGAGGCGATCTAATTAAAACTTCTTTCTTAGCTGAAAGGAATTCTAAAAAATGGCTTTCCTAAACATGTTCTTAGGTGAATGATAAAAGATACCTACGTTGCCCGGCAGCAATGACTGTGATGCACCTGAGAAAGTTTCTGAGAAGTAAAATGGACATCCCTAATACTTTCCAGGTATCCGCCTTATACTCTTTGTGCATTTAATGGGGATTTTTTAAAATATAGGACTTCACTGGGACTACCTCTTCAAGCGTTTAGTATGAATTTTGTGTTACGCTATGAATACAAATCCCTTAATAATTTCAGGAAATATTTCTCCTCTTTTCCTTTTGAAGTTTCAAGAGGGATTCTTTCTTTGTCCAAGTGTTTGGAGAGAATGTCTTTTGAAGCATTTTTGGATTATATTCAGATGACGGAAAAAAAATCTAGGTGTATCTTTGTTCTTTTGGTACTTCGTAATTGACCTGTTATTTGTCAATAGATTGATGTCATGTACGAGGAGGAGCCTTTAAAAGATTACTACACACTCATGGATATTGCCTACATTTACACCTGGAGAAGGGTAAGTGGCGTCTGCTAACACTCAAAGATTACCGAGGGAAACCGTATTTAAAGAGGACTGAGTTTTTTTCCTTTTAACTTGGCAGAATGGTCCGCTTCCTTTGAAATACAGAGTCCGACCCACTTGTAAAAGAATGAAGATCAGTCACCAGAGAGACGGACTGACAAATGCTGGAGAACTGGAAAGTGACTCTGGGAGTGACAAGGCCAACAGCCCAGCAGGAGGTATCCCCTCCACCTCTTCTTGTTTGCCGAGCCCCAGCACTCCGGTTCAGTCTCCTCACCCTCAGTTTCCTCACATTTCCAGTACTATGAACGGAACCAGCAACAGCCCCAGCGGTAACCACCAATCTTCCTTTGCCAATAGACCTCGAAAATCGTCAGTAAATGGGTCGTCAGCGACTTCTTCTGGTTGATACCTGAGACTGTTAAGGAAAAAAATTTTAAACCCCCGATTTATATAGATATCTTCATGCCATTACAGCTTTAGAGATGCTAATACATGTGACTATCGTCCAATTTGCTTTCTTTTGTAGTGACATTAAATTTGGCTATAAAAGATGGACTAGATGTGGTATTCATATGGACGTTAATTGACAAGAAAGATTGTTCCTATAAAGAATTGGTTTCTGAGAAGGCAGGCAAGGTGTTTTTCTGTGTGTTAGGAAAGATGTGAAATGGTTTCTGTAACCATCGTTCGGATTTGAAATTCCTCTGCAGTGGGTATAAACGTTGGGCCACAGTTTGTTAATCTCGACTAACGCCTACATTACATTCTCCTTGATTGTTCTTGTTATTATGCTGTTTTGTGAACCTGTAGAAAACAAGTGCTTTTTATCTTGAAATTCAACAAATGGAAAGAATATGCATAGAATAACGCATTCTATGTAGCCATGTCACTGTGAATAACGACTTCTTGCATATTTAGCCATTTTGATTCCCGTTTGATTTTTACTTCTCTGTTGCTACACAAAACCGATCAAAGGAAAGTAAACTTCAGTTTTACAATCTGTATGCCTAAAAGCGGGTACTACCGTTTATTTTACTGACTTGTTTAAAATGATTCGCTTTTGTAAGAATCAGATGGCATTATGCTTGTTGTACAATGCCATATTGGTATATGACATAACAGGAAACAGTATTGTATGATATATTTATAAATACTATAAAGAAAATATTGTGTTTCATGCATTCAGAAATGGTTGTTAAAATTCTCCCAACTGGTTCGACCTTCGCAGATTCCCTATGTTTGAGCCTTATCAGCATAGAATATTTTTAATGTGGATCTCTTAATTCTAAATTGTTTCATTGAAAGCAATTGGCAAATCATAATACTGATTTTTCTCTAGGAGTACATATTTACTTTTTAAATTGTCGCGGTAAAGAAAAACTTTTAACTAAGGAATTTGGAAATAATGTCCTCATTTCCCATTGCTTTTGATGGAACGCATGTGTTTTTAAAATGCGTATCGATCACTATAATTCAAAGTCAAATTTTTATGCCAGCAAATTGCTGGAAGAAGGCATTTTAGCTGAAATTATTTTAATATGTGGGATAGCAGGAATTTCAAATTTAAGAGTTGCATTTACAGCTATGAACAATGACATACGTCCTCTCTCCATTGTCTTGAAATGGAAGCAATTTATTTTTCAGCCTCTCCAGATACTAATTTTTAAACGGAGTGAACATGTCGAATTTAAAATATGAATAACCCCAACAGACTTCAGTTTGTGTTTTGCTTTGGTCGAACTTGGTGTGTGTTCATCACCCATCAGTTATTTGTGAGGGTGTTTATTCTATATGAATATCGTTTCATGTTTGTATGGGAAAATTGTAGCTAAACATTTCATTGTCCCCAGTCTGCAAAAGAAGCACAATTCTATTGCTTTGTCTTGCTTATAGTCATTAAATCATTACTTTTACATATATTGCTGTTATTTCTGCTTTCTTTAAAGATACAGTAAAATGAAGTTTTATGAAACCACAAAATACATATATTTTTATTTTGACCTAAATTTGTACAGTCCCATTGTAAGTGTTGTTTCTAATTATAGATGTAAAATTAAATTTCATTTGTAATGGGGAAATTCCAATAAAAAGGATATTCATTTAGAAAATAGCTAAGACTTTAATAAAAATTTGATATGAAAAGCACAATGTGCAGAAGTTTTGGGAACCCTATTGTGGATTACAACAGGTAAAACTAAAGAGAATCAATTGCTGTCTTAAATAGTGATGTTGCTAAGAAGTACATGCTTTGTTGTATAATAGCTTGAAAGCCCAATTGAAAGATGTATCTGTTTATTTACTCTACAATCTTTGAAGTAAAAGTTACCCATGTTTGCCAATGTTGGTGAATTTAACTCATTTTTCTAGGCTTCTCAAGTTTTTCACGATGTTATCTAAGAAAGCCAAGTTAGTTAATGGAAGTTTCAAATGATATTTTTACTTTTGGATGATCATGTATATAAAGAATGAAAAAATATTTTTCAAAGACTAAAAACTTCAAATGCTAGTGACCTGTTGCTTGACTTAACACATAATCAAGTTGTGAAATCAACATGGAACTCAAAAGACTTTACATCTCAACCTTTTTATGATGGACTTATTTTTGGAATACCTTATTAAAATATCAGATAATTACATTTATGGCTTACTTAACACTGTTTTACCATTCTGGAAAACATGCATTGATTTTGCTTGAAAGCATTTTCTTCCCCTATTCCATTTGAAAATCGCTTAAGCGTTAAAATCTTTGTCTTTTAATAAAACAGAAGAAAGATGATGTTTTGCATTCTCCCATAACCAGCTTTCACAGTTCTGACAGTTCAGATTGAAAACTTTTCCAAAGCTACCGCTTTAAAACGTCTCAATCTTCCGATAACCCATATCAAAGCTGCTAACTTTGTGACTCCTAGCAGTAAAAGCAGGGTACGTCAAAAGTCGGCTTTAAGTTTGGCTTTTGCTTTGGTAAAAGTATCTGGGGTTCTATCCCACAAAGTTAGTGCTAACAAAATCTTCCACAGAAAATGCCTAAATTGATTTCACAGATTTTTAGCTTAAATGCAAAACGGGAACGAGGCTGGTTTACTGTTGTGTAAATAGCGATCTATCTTGCTTTACACATGCATACCACTTTACAAGGACTTTTTGCTTTTAAAATTGCCGGCCGTTAATTGCACGGAGTGGGGGGAAAAAAGCTGCCCTTCAGTTGACTTAACCTACCCCACCATGTTGCTTTGTTTCAATGTTCATACTTGCAAATATTACAATTTCTGGAGGTACAATGCGACCTGCAGAGTAAGCTCGAAGGGGCTTCCCTACATCCTTTTACTCTTTTCCTGATAGTTTGGAGTTGGAGTTTCAGAAGACGCATGATACAGGCCTATCGATATAAAGTTTTGTGAAATCTTAGGAACCCAGGTGAAATACTACTTCCCAATGGCCAAGAAGAAGTGAAAAAAAAAAACACCTTACGGCAATCTTTTGAGGGGAGGGAATTTTCAGAAACAATCTACACATGGGACCTATAGTCTCTTAGAATCTTGGGATGAAAGATGTGGGGTTTTTGTTTTTCATTTCTTTTATACTTCAAAGGTTTGATAAATGCTTTTTCCCCCCTCATTGCCCCTGGAATGATAGTTGGGAATTCTGATTTAGTCTAGTGCTTCCATGAAATGGGGGGCTACATCACACTCTGAAATACTATGGTTGTTTCCCTCATGGGGTCCTCCTCACACTTGATCCAAGCTATGGTCTTGATGAAATTACATTTAAGATGATCCTATTTAACGAGGGTATATACTTTCAAGACATCTGATGTGCAGAGTGCAGAAGACAGCTTCAGCATAAGGCTTTTTGGGTTAGAGAGCGTCATTTCACTTAAGGATGTTTCTTCAAGTGTAAGACACACAACAGGTGATTGCTTCTAAGATCGCTCTAAAAACATTCTGATTCCTCCCAAATAAAACCTTGTATTAAACTGGGACCACAGAATTCAGATAGACGGGTCCTTTACAAGGAAGAGAAAGTATCACAGATTAGAACCTCCTGGTAAGTCAGATTTGGGAAATACCCCCGCGAACACCTTGAGCCCGTGGATCTCCTTGCCAATCTCAAGATCGCCCAGTTTTGATTATGAAAGTCTCCGAAAATGTTTACACAGTCGAGTGTTTCCTGTTTCCGCAGTTAATCTTTTAACGTTTTTTTTTCTTTTGGTTCTTGAAACGGATTTCCTTTATTTGCACCAGTTTCTTTTTCTTAGTGTGCAATTTCTAGAGGTCTCACATGAAGACTTCACTCTCAACCTTGTCTTCATCGAGTCGACGACATCAAAAGTCATTTATCACTGCAAAGGCTATTCTAGGATCCTTTTGAATTTTCTGAAGAAGTTCAAGTGCACGTGGAAAACTCGTCCCGAAATCTCATTGAACCCTCCAAATAAATAATAAGCATTCAATAACACTCCCGATGAGTTAAATTATTCCCGTTATTCTGACTCTTAAAAATACACCTTCTAGACACTAGCAGAAGGAACTTTCAAAAATAGCAGGTGTCGTTCCCTCAGAGTCACCTACATTTGAATAAAAATATTACTTCTTGCTCTGATGGTTGGGTCATCATAAAATCCAAACTTCACAGAGTACATGATTTCAAAGTTCGGTGCCTATTTGGTGCTCTCAATTCTGTCCCTCTAAGTTAGCCAGAACTCAAATCGAGAGCAGAGACTTGAAAGCCTCGGACGAGGGTACTCAGGAAACGCGTCTAAAATTGGGATGGAAGGAATGAGGACGTTACCGAGATGGATAAAGAAAGATGTTATTGGAAAGAGAGAAATCTGTCCAGGAACTACAGGGTTTGGTCTAAACGCCCCCAAGAGTGGAAGATACTCGAAACAAAGCCGAAGACAGGAGCGCGGTGCGCTGCTTGGAAGAAAAAGCAGGGGCGAGGGAGATTAGGGTGGAAAGAGCAACGCCTTAAAAAAAGAAAGACAAGAAAGAAATGGCTTCTTATATTGCGGTGCCGGGTGGAAAAGGCACAGAACGACCGCCTGGAGAAAATGACCTCCCCTTCCCGGCCGCGCTGTCCTCCCGGTCAGGGAGCCTTTACCAACAGGACACGTTAAGGAGGAAACCGCCATTCTCCCCGTCCTTATTTTTTAACTAGCCGCTCTCGGAGGAGCGTGAGGAGCCGCGGTTCAGACCGCGGTTGCCACGGCGCCGCGGGGGCACCGCCAGGCCCTGCGCGTGAGCCAGGGCCGCGGGGCGCCGGGAGGCCATTTTGCGCGTGCGCCGCTCGCCTCTCGCCGCCCTGGGTTCGGCGGACTCCGATCCCGCCAAATTTGAAAGCGAGATTCTCAGGCCCCACGGCCTTGGGAGGTGGCGAAAGGAAGTCGTTCCTCCGAAGTCGGAACCTGCGGCAAGGGGCGGCGACACGGGGCGCGCGTGGCCTCAAAAGGCGGCCACCTTCCGGCCCACCGGGCGAGACATCGGCCGGTCTGTCGGTCCGTGGAGGCACGGCGACCGGCCTCTGGGCCTCGAGCTCAGCGCGGGTAGGCAACGGACCTACGTCCGGGGAGGCTGCAGAGCCCACCGTCGCGCATTCTTGCGGTGCCGTTCTAGATCACGGCCTCGCTTTGCCCCCCACTCCTTCAATCGCTTCAGATCCTATGCCCATACTCCTTTAAACACGAGGCGTCCTTGCAGTTTGGGTTTTTACTGGATAGACTGCAAACTAAATTATTAGGAAAGCATAGAGTTGCCATCTTGAAGGTTCCCCAAGGCCGCGCTTCGAGGGCGGTGACTGGAAAGACCGATGGGAGAGGGGTCCTCCAGTTGAGCTTGTTGAATGGCAAGAACGGTTCCAGTCCTCTGGGAAGGACATTTAGCTCGGTGACAGCGTCAAAGAGGGGCTGGTTTTGCGACGGGAATCTCACGGTCTAGGCAAAGAACCACACCTGGAGACCCAAAGGCTACGCCTAAGTAGGTCTCGGCGCCAGGCGAACCCGAGGGGTTTGGCAGCCTCGGGCCAACGGGCAGAGCGGCTGGCGGTCCGAGGCTGGGGAGGTCACCTCTGAAAGACGCCGGGACGCAGCCGGTTTCCGACAGAGCCTCCGCCGGCCGGGTCCCCAGGGTGGCAACGCTCATCTGACCCGGGACTCCCGCCGGCACCCAAAACCCGGGACAGAAAGGAACGGCCTGGGGAGGGGAGTCGGGGGAACGGCGGAGAAGTGAAAGCGGCCTAAAATGGGCGACGCCGGGCGAGTCCTCTTTATCAGCGCGGCAGACTGCAGGAGCCGCCATTTGGTGGCGGATTTTGGTATTTCAGTAGCACGTTGTGCTGAACGTCACAACTGGCTTGTCTACGTGGCAGGGTCATTTTTAAGCCGCGGTTTTCAAACATTCACAGTTTTGCCCCAGCCGTCCCCCGGGGGGGGCATCGACCCCCCCTCCCCCATTCCTAGCGGACCGCTCTGCTCGCCCACTCGACCCGCAGCCACGGACGTTTCCTCGCGGCGACGGCGGCCTCCACCCGCGCCCAAAGGCCAGCGTGAAGCGTGACGGAGCCCGGCGCACGGCTAAAGGGGGTGTTTTTGTCCCAGTTCTTCAGGGACTGGGGCGACTGCGGGCGCCCGCAACTTTGCTCCCTCCCCAGTGCAGAGAATCCCATTTCCTGGCGGGAGTGACGGGCACGGTCTCGTCGCCGGCGGGTCCCCCTGCCCCCGCCTCCCGCCTCACACCTCTCGGGCGGGAGGAGCCTAGGCCTAGCGGGAAGGGACCCACCCGACGAGAGGCGGCTCAGCCCTCTGGGACCCCGCACAGGCGCTTCCAGCTCTGCCCGGAGCACCTTCGGGGCCCGGGAACGCTGGACAGATCTGTAGGGCGCCAGGCGGCCTGGCGTCCCAGGTGTCCCGCCCAGGGTTGCCTGATCTTCGAGGGTTTCCATTCAAAAGCCTCCCCCCGCCCCCCCAAGCGTGAGGTGCCTACCGAGAGGAGAACAAAGGGCTGAGGGGTGAACGCGAGGCGAGTCCGCGCGCGCGCGGAAGCCCTCTGCTCGGCCGGGCGCGGAGTCGGGGGCGCGAGCGGGACTGACTCCCGGCCAGGACAGGAGGCCCCCCAGGACTCCGCGGCCCCCGCCTCCCCGGCGGGCTGAAGGAACCCGGTCTTCGAGTCGGGGCTGCCATGTTGCATTCACAGAGGGCGCCAGTAATTTGACGCTTGCGAGGCGGCGACACCCCCGACCGAGGAGTCCTTCGGCCCTTCGCGCCGCACAGCTGCGGTCCAAGCCCGGAGGGACCGCGGGGGGCGCGGGCGGGAGCGAGAGCCCAGTGGGCCGCCGGGCCGGCGTGGCCGCGGCGCCGCAGCCGCTTCTCCTCGCCACCTTCCTTCCAGGGGCTG
Organism: Paguma larvata; assembly: GCA_030068075.1. Classification (NCBI taxonomy): domain Eukaryota; kingdom Metazoa; phylum Chordata; class Mammalia; order Carnivora; family Viverridae; genus Paguma; species Paguma larvata. Next base: position 117,425,964 of record CM057828.1, on the reverse strand, counting down.
CGGGGCTGCGCGCTAGGCAGAGGCTCGGTTGCCAGTAGCAACCACACGACGGCGATTTGCAGCCGGGGCCGCCGCAGCCGCCGCTGGTACCGCTGCCTCCTGGTACATTTCGGGGTCGAGCATTTGAAGCTCCGGGGGCTGCCCTCGCTGACATCTCTCGCCCCCGCCCCGGGCGCTCAGCCTCCAGCACCCTCCGTTTTTCTTGGAAGCCTGCTCCCCCGGCTTGGCCCTGCCCCCACCGCAGACAATAGGGGCGGCTTGGAGAGCACGCTGCCGCGCGCGCCTCGCTGAACCGGCACCTGAGCCCCCGAGGGAGGGGCGCGTTGCTGAGTGCCAGCCCCAGGTGCCCTGGGCTCCAACTTGAGCCGAAAGGCTTTGTCAACGGGCCAGTCCAAGAGAAAGCAGGACGGTGGTAAAGAAAGAAGTCAAGACGAGACGCCCACTCCCTTTCTGGTAACGTGGACACAAAGAAGAGCTTACGGTTGTATCTGCTCTTGGTAACGGTGGCTCTCCTCTGGGTTAGAGCCACAGGAAAACGTTACAAACTTCCGTCTTCTTTGTCTACCACGAATATTTTGCGTTTGCTCCAACATTACATCCAAATAGTCGTTCTTGTTATGCATAAGTGGATGGAACATTTCCCCCCTTCATTTCATTTGATGAACCACACCAGCCCTTGGCAGTGCAGACTGAGTGGTCTGATGCATAAAGAAAATGATTGATCTTAACCCTCAGGAATCTTTCTGCCTTTTCGGATACCCGTGGGTCTAGGACACTGATTTAAATTAAACAGAACCTTGTTAGTGTTTTAAACCGGTTTTTACTGGAGAAAAACCATCAAAGTATCCAGCACAATCTTTTATTTAGCTAGTAGGATAACTTGGGAAATATGGGCAATGCCAGATTTCTGCACTCTGGATAACTGTCCCTGCTTTAAATAGCCATTCAGTTAGCTGAGTGTTCTTGAAGAACTAAAATGCCACGTAAATCACAGATATGCTGAAATCTCTAAGTTTAAAGCATCTAGAGGACAACACCTGTCTTATGAATCTGTGTGGTCCAGAGTCCTTTTAACATAGCTCAACAAATACTGAAATTTCTAGAGAATCCCAGAAGTTCAACAACTCTTGCTTCAAAAAAATATTAATAACTACCATATAGCTTGGGTACTTTTAATGAACTCGGTGAAAAGCTAAACATTTTCCAAGCTAGTGGCATTAATCAGAGAGTCTCATTCATGCATATTTTTAGCTAATTATATTTGAAGTGTGATAGGTTGTATTCAAATTATCTGACAGATGTCTCCAGAATTCTAAGAACAATGATAAATTGCATATAAGAACTTGTAACTTTGCTATTTTCCCACTAAAGGTATCTGAAAATTGGCTAAATAGCCATATGTAAGATGAAATTTTAAAGTGACTTTCATACTTGCATATAGCACAGGCAAGACATTAACTTTCTTCTCAGTTCAGCAGGAACGTTTCAGGGGCCAGTACTGGCTGTTGCAAATCTACCAAGGCAATGCATCTTGAAATATCCTTTTTCATTCAAGTCAGCTTTAAAACATAGTGAAAGTAGTTACTATGTCTTAATTAATCATATCTGATGGTAAGCTCAAATCAACACACATCCAAAAATGATTGTTAGGTATGATATTTTAAAAGGGGTTCACTTTTAAGCTTCACAAAATGTCAAGTTCATTAAATAAGGCAGTTTACTTCAAAGAAGAAAGTTAGCACTACTCGGTTCCTGGAGGCAACATAATGACCTGTAGCTTGCCCAAACACCCCACCACCACCTTCAAAATAGGAAAGCAAGGCTTTAGTGAAAAGTTCCCTTCTACGGTCTTTCAAGAAAGAAAAGCTCCAACAACTTGCTTTGGACCAAGTTAAAGAGATTATCTCCCTTTTTCATTACGACTGTGTCTTTCAATGAATTGAAGGATAAGATCAAAGTGCATTCATATTCATGTGAATTATCGCTATCGACTTGAATAATGATGGATTTCATTGTTTTATTTAAACTGAAACCAGAAATGCTGCTGCTTTTGAGGCTACACCCCTGAGGCTGTAGAATTTCTTCTCTGAGGACTCCAAAGCCAAGCAATTAGGTCTGACAACCACGTCACTTCCATAATGTACTTCCGTACAGAGGACTATTTATTGGAATCGGTTACATTTCTATAGAATCTTACCATGCAATTTTTGACTCCTTTCCAACCGGCTGGACAAAAAAAAAAAAAGAAAAAGAAAGAAAAGAAAAAGGAAACCCTAAGTTTAATAAGCACACTTCCAAAATACTGAAGTGTGAATCGTACTAGGAAGACAAAGTGATGTTTAGAAAGCCTTTAGTTGTTCATGAATCAGAAAATTAATGTTATCAGTAATTAACTCAGGACAGTGTTTTTGCTTTGAACATGATTCATTACAGTTTGTTTTCTAATGTAACTGAAGAACTTGGTCAGAGTAAGCTTGGGAAAATGTGTTTACCAGCTGTTTCTGTCTAAATATGCCTCGTGACAATTTTCTTAAAATATTCTCACTTGGGTTCTCTTCAAACCATCCCATCATGTTCTATGGAGAAAGAGGTTGTGAGATGTGATGGACCCCAGTCACTTCTACCAAATGTTCATTCTACTGAAATTATGCACCTTTTAAAATTCTTACCACTTTGGAGAATACCTCTAAGGAAATTCATTGCAACAAAGTAAGTTTACAACAGAATACTCTAAGCATCCTTTAAAATAGACGTTAAGAAAATGCAAATATACACAATTCATATAGGCTCTCTAAACTTGAAGAGAGACACTAGTGCAATACAAGTTTATTATAGGACCATGGTCTGCAGTGGGTTCTGGGAATATCCTTACCCACAGAGATAATTGATACTAGTTACTTGGTATCACTCTTAAATTCTTGCCATACATTTAAGTCACACATAAGCATCACACTTTTTTTTTAAAGAAAATCAATGTTTTTCTATCCAATTGTGTTACAAGAAGTCTTATCTTCACTGTCCCATTTGCTGTCCATAGTATTGCAAGGCACTCTTTAAGCCAAGAGTTTGTTAGTAAGTTTGTTTCTATTTGGAATTTGGCCATAAACATACTGGCATTATTTATATATTTCTAAGTTTATTTAAGAACTTCCAAGAACTTTACTCTTGACTTACAATTAAAATGATAAGCAATTACCTATTATTCTTTCAGCAAAGGGGGGCAGGGGTGGAAACACTCCTAGAATAAAAAGCCCTTCTTTATAATTCATTTCCTATCTTGCTAATGGGAAAGGCATTAGTATTTTCTTCATATAGGTAGTCATTAATCTTTTATGTTATCTATATGAGAACCTTTATTCTTCACTCAAAAAAGTAAATATGGGGTAACGTTGGAGTAGGAGGCAAATTAAAGTAATCCAGCTTTAGCGATAGTCAGATGTTTCCTCTAAAATATCAGTTTTAGATGTGCTGTGCCACCGCGTCTTGCAACCTAGTCTACGTTTTAGCGGAGCTCACGCTCGCATCTGACGATCTCGGTGGGGGAAACCGACCTGCAGAGCGGATAAACAGCCTATGCCGTTTTTGTAAAAGCAGAAACCTTGAAACTCTTCTCTCATTACTTTTGCACTATTTTCTAAGGGTCAGAGCATAAAATCAGTTATTATTCAGAGTAATCAGTGAGCATGAAGTTTTGGCTTGGGACTTGATATAACAAAATGACGTCAAAAATTTAAAAAAAAAATTGAGGATCGCACATGCGCAGTGAGGTACGGCTTCTTTTTTTTTTTTTTTGTAAGTAAGCTTTCGGGTGTTCCCCCCGCCTCTGCGACCAGGCCTGTGCCGCGGGGTCTAGGGAACTGGCTGGTGGAAGGTGGTGCAGGGTTCCCACACACTACCCCCCCCCCACCTCGGCAAAAAGAGTCCGAACCTCCTGGCGTCCCCCACTCTCAGGGCTCTCTTTAGAACTCCTGGCTGGAGAAAGTCAGGGGGAAGCCGGGCCGAGCGGAGCGGCCGCGGCGAGAGTTCCTAGCTGCGCCAGCGCGGCGGGATCTCGGCCCCCAGGGAGCTGGCGTCCGCGCGCTCCGGGCTGGCCCCTGAGAGTGGGCCGCGGCCCCCGGGGCAGCCGCGCGGACGCGAGGCTCGGGCCGGGACCTCCCCGCGAGAGCCCGCGTGGCGGTGCGGCTCTCGCTGGAGGCCTGGCCCGGGAGAGCAAAACGAAACGATAGAGGCCTTCTTTTTCCTTCCTCCACCCCCCGCCCGGCCCAGCGGACGCCGGCGCTGCGGGGCCCGCGGCCCCTCGCCCTCGCAGTCCCAGGTCGGCCCGCCTCGCTGCCGCGAGGCTGCGCAGAGGGCCGGACTGCCCCGCGGCTCGGCGGCGGCGGAGCGCACGAACGGCTCCGGGAGGCCCCGCGGGACGGAGGCCGCCGGCCGGGCCCGCGCCGCGCTTCCGCCCTCGCGCCCTCGGGCCGCGCGCCCCCGCCGCCCCCTCCGGCCCGCGCCCCCGCCCCGGGGTCCCCAGTGCCCTCTTTTCCGCCTCGCCCGGGGACCGGCGGCGCGGCTGTCGAGGGCTTCAGGGCCAGACTGCCGCCTGATCCCAGCCCCAGGCGATGCCCGGCGCCCCCTCCCGCGTTCGAAAGTCGGAGTGTGAGAAACTGCGGATGGAGGGAACGCCGAGGACGTCTGGGAGTCCCGCGCCCCCCTGCCCCGGGGGCGCCGGCTCCACGGGCCGCCGGCCCAGGGCAGCGCCGTCGGGCTCGAACCCCGCGTCCCCCGGGCGCCGAGCCCCGCCTGCGTCCGGATCCGCGCGGCGCGCCGAGAGCCTGGGCTCGGAGTCCGCGGAGCCCCGCGCAGCTGCGGCCGGACCCGCGCCCACGTCCTGGGCACGACGCCGACGTGGTGGCTCCGGGGGTCGTTTCCGAAGGGACATCTTCCCTTCCATTTTTGTCTCTGTATCTTGTCCTAATAAAAAGATGGGGAAGGAACAGTACCCACCTTGCCTGAGACAAGTCCAACAACGCCAAGGTTTTAAAGAGGTGGGGGGCATGGGAAGTGTTGAGGGACAGACAGTGGTTGACATCTGTGTCAGGGCGCTCAGAGATTTCTAGCTGGTGATGCGGGGCTTTGGGTACAATTTTAAGGAAAACTCGCTTCTTTACAAAGATTCTCTCTCTCTCTCTCTCTTACACACACACACACACACACACACTCACTCACTCACTCACTCACTTTTATGCACGTCCCGGTGTCTATGTAAGACGTCTACATCCATTTTTGGTATCCCTTTGCGCTATATGCTGCCTCTGGAAGCGAAATTACTCGTGTGTGGAATCCCCCTAACCACGGCTTGCTTTGGGAGTGGAAAAGATGAGTTCAGTCTCGGCATCCATTGAATTACTGGAGAAGAAAGACACGTACAGGTGTATCCTTAGAACTTCGGGCCAGTTCAACCACTGTCCTCTTAATAGTTTACTGACCTTAACCCTGAAACGCAAACACCTTAAACTTTAAAATATAAAGAGTTGACTTGGAAAGGCTTGAAAAGCAAAGAATAGGAAAGAAGACAAATGAAATGTTAACCTTCCCCTCCTGGATAGGAGGGACCGAGTCTCTTTTGCACTGCTGACAACCCGATGGCACCAATGGAAGGTCTGCTGAGCCCCGAGTGAAAAACCCTGACGTTTCCCCCCAAAAGAGTGCCTGAGAAGCATTTAAGAGTCCTATGTTTGCTTTCATCATTGTAGAGAATACTTTGAGCCCACTAATTTGGTTATGGGGTAGGTAGTGCTTTTATTTTTAATTCAAGTATGCAAATATGGAGTCATTTCAGTAATTTTAGATTTGTCGTTGGGAAAATGATTATTGTATTCTATAACTTGAATGATTACATGCAATCGCCAAATGAATGCCTACTTCAATGCTGACAGTGTTTTAATTCTTTGAGGGAGGAGAGAGGGAGATTTCCTATCTAGATAAAACCCAGCTAATTTTTCTTAAAGACAAGAAGTCTTTTATTATTTAAGTGATACAGATATTCTCATTTCTTCACCCAGGTTACCCTAAGTCCCTTGTCTTTGCTTCCAAAGCACTTAAATGGCTTAGGGCAATTGCAGTTCTTAAAACAGGGGCAGGCTGCAATGTATACTTGTTGAATGAATTAATACTTTGTTTACATGTCTCTCTCCCATTGGCTTTCATGTGCTAGGAGACAGGCTCATTCTGTCATTAGCAAATTGTCTGGTACACATTGATACTTAATATATGTTTGGCTTGGTAGAGGAATTCACACACACACTTGATTCACCTCAACAGTTTTTAAAATGTGAATATTATTATCCAATGAGCACATGTAAAGTCTTAACTTTTAAAATTCACCTCAACAGTTTTTAAAATGTGAATATTATTATCCAATGAGCACATGTAAAGTCTTAACTTTTAAAATTCAGCTAGGAGCTGAAGAAAACAAATATACGTATGCTCAAATTAGCAAAATTTCTTTTAGGCATGTGTGGAATATATTCCCTTGATGATGGGATTTTTCTGGATTCCCAAAGCAGATTTTTGGAGAAATAGAACAAGATATTTCAACTGACTTTATAATGTTGTCTTTTTCAGTCTAATTTTCATAAGGAAAAAAATTAAATGCAAAAGTGATTTTAAGGTTACACATGACTAACTTTTTACAAAAGGAGCCACAGGCTTCCAAACAAATCTTTCATAGAAACACTTTTGCAATTTCTTCAGATACCATGTTTCATCCTCATTCAAATGTACAGTTTAATAGGTCAAGTACAGTGTATATCTGTATTTAAAGTCAGCTGGTACTTCAAGAACAGTAATCTTAAACAGCACTTTTTAAAAACCTGAACTATCTCTTTGAACAGTTTTCTTTCTCATTACTTGACTGTTATAGGTGTGTATGTGATCATGAGGTATTCAATTAGCTTTGAAAAACAGAAGGTGTTATATTTTGAAGTCAGTAAGTTGAAAAGTGGGTCAGAAAATATAGATTGGCTTTCTGGTCAGTGAAAGTAACCTGCTGCCATATTTTCTATTTGAATTGCTGATAAGATAATTCATTTATATATATTATAATCATTCTGTTGCATTTCTCCATTTAATTTTAGACTTTTTTTCAAAAAAAGCTAGAATAAAGAGCAAAGATCTACTTCTTCAATGTGTCCAATTTCAGATATGAAGTAGGAATCCTATATTATGTTTTATCAGAAACAATACAATTTAACTCACGGACATTGTTACTGACAGATATTCAGAACTTACAGTTAAAAATAATTTCTGTACCATTTGAACTTAAGCTTTTAAATTTTGTAGCATTCCATAAGTAGACTTGTATAAGTAGTATGTTTATAAGGTTTAGACATTTTTTTTCACTATCGAGTTCCTATCTCGACCCTTTTAAAGTAGAAATCATGGTAAAACAATTACTAAAAATAGCAGCTGTGGTAGCTTAGGAGTTTGAATTATTTAAGGACTGAAAGCAAATATGGAACCTTTTAGTTTTAAGGGGATTTTTTTTCACAATGCAACAAGGAACTGAAAACAAAATTACAGTGAAGGTTTTATTTGCCATTTTAATTATTTGCTCAATCTGTTTTTCCCCACATCTCTAAATGGGAACATACAAGAACTTTAATTTTAAAAAGACCTGTTTCCTTAGAGAAATGTGGAGATCCTTGTGACACTTATGACTTAGGAGTTAGGTGAAGGGATTGTGAGTATCCCTGGCTTCTGAACTTGCCGGACAAAATATGTGCACCTGCTCGGGGCATAGCAAGGACCTGACTAAGCACACTGAACTCTTCTCTGTTAGTGTTGGTCCATTCCCTAACTATCTGGGGCTCCACAAAATATCAGGACTTCATCAGAGAGCTCAAGTCAGGGTGAGATCTTCAAGATGATCGTATAGGACTATGAGAACCAGCTAAGTTTGCCTCCTCCCTTCCATGGATGAGACATCAAGAAGTTTCCTCTCTTGGCACTACTCCATCCTGTGGCTATGCATTCCATTGACACCTGGTGAAATTGTAGTTTCCGATGGAGAAACATTTGAAATTGACACCTGTGATTGAAACATTTCCTGTACAGTTTTCAGGCAAGCCAGGAACCCGTGACAAGACCAAGTGCTTAATTTTTTAAAAAAGAAATTGGGTAAAAAAAAAAATAAAGTTCTACGACCTAGGGAAGTCTGGTTAAGGTCATCAGAATCAAGACTTCCCAGGTAAAGATGCTCTCTCCCTTTCTTTTGCAAGTGTCAATTAGGAACAAAATGAAGCCTAAATTTAAAAGACAAAGACAAATGTTTAAAAGTCACAGAAGTGAGGAAGCCGCAAAGTTAGTAGTAATTAGGAGACAGTCACGGGAGACAGGACGTTTATCGCCCTGTTTCCCCGTCTACTTTTCTCACTGCATCTGTAGGAGTTGCTTACCACCTACTTTCCAAGCACTGTAATTAAGTTATAGACGCGGTTGGTCTTGACCCTGAAGGATCCTGAAGCCAGAAACGCCAGGTGATAGGGAAGCTGGATTGAAGGGGAAACCCATCTGGCTCTAAGGTCGCATCGACAACGTATGTATCGGATTACACAAGGTCACACGTGAGAAGTCTCTTGACCGTCTGAGCCAAGACGACTCCCCTGGCGTGGTTTTCTGGCCTCGCCGCGCTTGGACTCTCGGGGTGCTCTCGGGGTGCTCTCGGGGGCTCCCCGCGCCCCCACCCCCGGCCAGGACCGAGTCGGCGGCGCCGCCGTCTGGAAGCGCTGCGGCCGTGGGTTCGGGGGCGCGGAAGCCCGCTCTCGTGGCGGACGCGCGTGGCCCGCGGTCCCCGCGGCGGTACCGGGCGCCCCCGGCGCGGCCCCCTCGGGCCCCTGCGGGCGGAGTTCCCCCGGGGCCGCCCGCCCGCCCGCGCCGCGCGCCCGGTACCGCGGCCGTGACGTCACGCCGGGGCCCGGCCGTTGCCGCGAGACGGTCGCGTTCCGGTTCCGGTCGGTTGCCCGGGAGACGCGGGTACACAGAGAGAACCGGCTCCCGTCGGAGGCCCGAGGCGTCGCGGCGGCTGCGCCCTCGGCGTTCCCGCAGGGCCGCGTCGCCGCCGGCCTTGTCGCCATGAGTCAGAGGCAGGTGTTGCAAGGTAGGGCCCGACGGGGGCGCCCGACGGGGGCGGGCGGCGGGGGGCCCGCGGGGCCGGCGGGGCCGCCTGCCGCAGTGCGCCTCTCCCCCCGCCGCCCGCAGTGTTCGAGCAGTACCAGAAAGCCCGGACCCAGTTCGTGCAGATGGTGGCGGAGCTGGCGACCAGGCCCCAAAACATCGAGACGCTGCAGAACGCGGGTGAGCCGCGCCCCCGGCCTCGCCCCTGCACCCCGCGGCGCTCCCCCCCTCACCGCCTTCCCTGCCCCTCGCCCGCCGGGGCCCGGCCCCGGCCGCAACCCCGGGCGCCCCGTCGCCCCGTCGCCCCGCTCCGCTGCCGGCCGAGCTTCGGGAGAGGCGCAGGGCGGGGGCGGGAGGGGCGCAGGGCGGGGGCGGGAGGGCGGCGTCCCGGAGTTCCTCGGATCCGCCGCGGTCGCTGCGGGTGGGAGCGTCCGTTCTCCCGGGCGGGTCTTTCGGGGGCGAGGCCTCCAGACTGGAGCCAGAGGGGCCCCGCGTCCCCGGTTCCATCTCTCTCGCCGCCAGGCAAGTGTCAGGGTGAACGTCAAGGCCACACGAGTGCCTGGAAGTCATTTCACGTGAACGGGAATCTACCTTAACCAGCCCCACTCCATGCGGGTGCCGCGGCTTGTCACCCTGCCTTTGATCCCCTTCGGCTGCCTCCCACCAAAGGGATTCCAGAGCGGCGGACACGTTACTTCTCGGCTTGCGTTAGCGAAAGAGCAGAGTTTTGCTTGAATAATTTCCAAGACATTCAAAGTAGGTAAAGTGTTAGCTCTGAGAAGTCCTTGTGGTGTTGCCCTTCCACCCCCTCAGTCCGGACTCGGGCAAACTCTAGAAAGAGGAACGGGGGAGGAGAGAGGAGAGAGAGGAAGGTTTGCTTCTTACCAATTAGCATACACAGATGGAGAAGGTAATGGCGGATTAAGGATGAGTCCACTTATCACCGTTTATCACTATTGTGTAATAAGACGCGTTCAATTTATAGGATGTGATCTTTAAAACTCATTCAAGTGGACATGGAATTAAAAGACATTTAGGAACATATTGACAAGGCAAGAATGTTTAGAAATAATGTTTACTCTGGCATCTTTGAGGGGAATTACTACTGTACCTAGATGGCAGTTTCTTCCGTCACTCAGAGGGATTTGGGTGTTCATTCCGTGTCTGTTTTTACAGGGGGTTGTCTTCGGAATTGAGAAAGTGTATTTGATAATCACGTTTAAAAACTCTTTGTTTTGGGATAATAGTGGATTTACATGCTTATTTCTTACCGCAAGGACCACTTTTGTTGCCCTTTTAGAACCAAACCCACCTTCTTCTTGTCCCTCCACTAATCTGTTCTCCTTTTGAAACTGTCCAAGTTGGTCATTTTTTATTCTGCATTTGTTTCCTGTGGATTAATTTTCTTTCTTCTGCATGTGTGTGTGTGCTTATGAGCAAGAGTATATACTCCTCAGAGTACCCGGAACAGTGTTGAACACAGTGTTTCATATATAGTGACTCATGTAAGTTTATAAGAACACATTATATTTTTAAATGCACTTAGGTTTTAGTTCCCCCCCCTCAGTCCTACTCAGTGGCTTTTGTGAATGGACACTTACTGTTTACTAATATGTAATTTCCAAACTACATGTACAGAACTGAATTAAATGTCAAAAACATTTTTTAAAAGGGAAAATGATTGGCATTTAAAAAATTTGATACTGAAATACAGGGGTCTAAATAACACTTAAGATACAGAAGATCACATCTGAAAAATAGTTGGCAGGTTATCTCTTCCTATAAGTGTACAATGTAGGATATATTATGGAATTTAATCATTAGGCTAAGTGATCACCGAAGTATAAGTGACTTAGGTATGACATCTTAAATAGCCACTATTCCCACTCCTGGTCTGGCTTCTGAAGGAATGGAATATAAAAGGAATATAACGGCGTATTGAAGTTGTCTGCATTTGACCAATGTTGATGGAATGCTAAGATTTTTTTTCTTGAGGAAAAATATTTTAAACATATTTCATGTTATCCAGATTCAATTTAAGCACTCCTTTAATGATTTTAAATTGAGACAGTTATGGATATTCCAATATATTTATTATTTTAATTAAACTAATCCGTAAGCTTTGTTATGAACACTTACTAGTCTATAAACCATTCAAATGGTTTGTTCTTTAAAAAAAAATCAACATGGATTTTAAAATACTTTTGAATGAGCCACAATATATATGCATCATTTATCAAGCTCTTTATTTTTTCAGTCGAGTGACTTCATTCTGGTAGAATAAAATACCAGTGCATTTTATTCCTGACTTTGACATACTCTTTGCATACCTGCGAGGATTTGGTTTTGTTTTGTCTTCTCATTTTTCTCCTCTAATGAAGTGCTTAAATAAATATGTAACATGGATCCAAGATACGGTGAAAAATGTTTTCCATATAGGCGTCACAATAAATCAGTATTAGTTCACTTGTTAAGCATTTTCGAATTCATTCACTGTGGAAGGACCCTTAAAGGTAAAACTTAATCAATGGAGTTTTATTTCATTTAAATCTGTGATCTTTTTCATTATATTTCTGATGTGCTAATAAGAATATTTGCTTTGTTAAAGATGTCCCAAGTAATCAGTAGGGCACACACAGTGCTGCAAGAGATCATCAGAGTAGTTAGACAAAAATGAATTTGATTTCTAAACAAAATTGTTGCTAGAAAGAAGGCTATACAATGTGTCTATAACCCAGAGTTACTTTTTTCTTACCGAGATTTTGTTCCTTCTAAATTAAACATGTAAGTGAAAACATTGAAAAGTTTAATGTTTGTTTTAGAATCTCTTTATGCACCCTCCAACTTGCTACATTAGAACTAATATATCTGCAGCTATTTATAAATGAATTTTGATACTTCCCCTCTTTGAATAAGCAGTAACACACGTAACACATTGTACATAGTAGAGACAATACACTGTTACTTCTGCCAATTGTTGCATTTCAGCAAATGGAGGCGACTGTTCAGTTATAAAATGTAAGAAGTATGTTTGGTGGCATATTGGAGTATCAGGCCACTCTTAGGTTGTTCAGAAAGTCTTCCTTAATAAGCTAATATAAAACCTCCCAAGAAAATTCTCTTTTAAACTGCTTACCTATATCACCTGTGTCTGAGGCAGCTATTTATGTAAGAAAAATTGGGGTAAAGTTTTAAGTAGTACTTTGTAATATTTAACGAATAACCTACAGCAAAACAAGAAACATTGCTAACCAGGAGTTATGCACATTTTCAGAAGAGCAGAATGGCGAAGGCTGCCTAACACTTTGTGCATCTGCAGGAAGTTAGTTGGCAAATTAAGGCAATTTAATAGGTTTAGAATTGAAGGAAATAAGTCATATGTGTGGACACAAAATGATTTTAAATTTCATGTGTCTTTTAATGAGTTAGCACCTCAATTTGCTGAGAAGGAGAAGTCCTGCAGCAAGCATTTATGTTTAAGACAGCCTGGTAGGTACAAGTACCATGATTCTCTGTTCCAAAGGATACTGAAACTGGAAAGATAATGAGTAGGGCAACTTCAAAAAAAAAAAAAAAAGAAAAAAGTTTAACTAATCATGCTCTTTCATGAATATAAAAGGAATCTTAGAAATGTGAATGCATGATAATTAAAGCATTGATCTCTTCTGAAAAGATATAGTGGGTTTTTTTTTGTGTTTTGTTTGTTTTTTGCTTAAGTGGAAAACATTTCGGGGAGCTATAAAAATTCCGAACTTGTTTGCACTTAGTAGTATGCATTAATAATACAAGATGATTCCAAATTTTATTCTGTGTTCCAAATCCTTGTTCCTATATGGACATTTATCGGCTCCGTTATCTAACCGTTGGTACATAAGTAGAAAATAATACAACCAGGACTGGGGTCTCATTGTTAGGAAAAACTGGATGATTAAGAAAAAAATCCAGGCTATGGACGATCCTATAAGAGTGGGGCTTAGAAATGGCAAGAAGTTTGTGTGGGTTAAATTTTACGTGACAAATTAATGTTTTTGAAAAGTCATTTAAGTATTTCCTAACTCCTCTTTACATTTCAATGTCTTTTCGTGGGTTTCGCCCCTCTGGCTAGAACCTTCTTGGCCTAATTAATTTCTACTCGTTCTTTTTGGCTCTGTTTCGATATTGACTCCTCAGGGAAGCCCCCCTTGAGCCCTCACAGGAAGTTAAGTCTTGATTTAAGCTTTCCTGGCTCCTGGCATTTATCTTCCACGCTGCTCATCTCGATCGCAGTGGTTTGGTATCTGTTTTCCCCACAAACTGTAAATTCCGTGCCTAGCAAAGTGCTTAGCATAGATCAGAGGTTCAACGTATTTAAATAGAATGAAAGAAGGAATAATTATTTTTCTAAGTGTTTTCGCATCTCTTAAAAAGTGTGTCCTTATAACAGGCCAGGTAGATAGAGTACGAATCTTCAGTGCGGGTTCTTAAGCCCCAAGTGATCAGATAATTGCCCTCATCGCAGAGAAAGTCAGTCCCGGCCCAACTGAGACTGGAACGTTTTTCTTAATTGCTGCCTGACATTACCCTCCTTCTGCGTATCTCGTAGGTATGAGTAAACTCTTTCTGGGTGGTTCTAGGAGTTCCTAATAAACCGTAACGTTGACTGTTAAAACAAGTCATCTGTTTAGGCCTCTGGGTACCAACGGCTGTCTAGTAATTGTGTGTAATTGGCTTTGAGGTCTCCTTGAAGACCATTGTGGGAGCTTGACTGCTGGCCAGGTGCAGAGGACTAACTTAATCGATAAGTACCTAGAAGTTCGAGGGGGTGGGAGCTGTATTTAGGGCTTACACTGGACTCAGAACACTAGAGGACCTTTCGGCGTCCTTGGGCTTTCTAAGGAAAGCCTTATCAAGCCAGAAGCTCTTTAAAAGCACCCCAGGAAAAGTGTGTAATCCACTGGAAGTTGCGAACCGAGATAGCGCTTCAGAGAGCTGTTGGCGTGCGTGAGGGCCCTGCCGGGCCCCGAGAGAGTGCAGGGGAGACTTGCTCAGAGCCCGGTGGCCAGCTGCCCTCCAACTGCCTGCTCGCCTGGGCCTTTCGACGACATGGGAGGAAGAGCAGAGGAAGAGCACAATGAAGAGGGAGGCCTTGTTGGCTCATCGGCGTGAGCACGTATTTAACACTGCGCTTTGTTTTTTATTGTGCGAAGGACTTTCACTCTGTGTTCGCTGAGGTCAGGACTTTGGGATTTCTCTTGAGATCTCCTGGCTCTAGGAGAAACCCAGTGCCTCACTCGAGAAAAATTTCGTCCTGCATTGCAGTGGGTGGGAATGGCCCCTGTGAGCAGGTCAGGTTTCCCTAATTTTAAAGTGAAATACTGGTTTTGCCACACACCCCATTGTCTATCGTAAGGGTGTCTCAATTTTGAGGTTCTTACTTATTCAAGTTCTGAGTCCCGGTGAATTATGTATGTGTGCCTGTGTCTTCAATGGAAATGATCTCTGTCCGTGTTTCTGTATATTTTAAGTTCTAGCTCTGTGTCATTAGAATCACCATTAATTTATATACATAGACTAGCTTACGTTAGTTGTCCATACAAATGTCTTTGTGGAATTATTCACATATGCCTTTTTTTGAGGGCTTATTTAAAAATAGTGTTCCATAGCCTCTTTAAATCTAAATCCCACCGAAGACCTTGTCCATTCTGTTAAATTTTTTTAAATGTAAAGATACACTCTTTTATTCAACCGATCTTTATTAACTATTATGCATCAAGCTAGGCCTGTGTATGAAATTTCAGGGAAAACATTTGTTCCTGCTTCCTTTTACAAAGTAGTTCCGGTTTTACTTTTGCTGCCAGGAAACTCAGAGATCTGTTTAGAGTTCAGCTGCAGCGGCTGTTCTTAACCTGCATTTCTGATAAGTAGTCCCATCTCTCTACTACATGGCTCTTAGTTGTCATCTTTGTATCTATATCTCTTAGAGTAAAGTATCTCAAAAATTTCTCAAGTAAGTGAATAAAATACAACGGTTTATCTAAAGACAGGCTTCTGAGCTGATTACCTTCCAAAAGAGCCCTCTCCAGATACTACCCACGAAACCTCTTGGAACCGACAATTCTCTGATGACTATCCTATTCATGCTCTACCGAGCCCGGGCATGGGCGTGCCGTTCTTCCGCGGGCAAGTGGGTGTCAGAGGTACAAACTGCAGACGAGGAGACACGTTGACGAAAGAAGACGGGACTGAGTGGGTGTTTGCAGCGCTCTAGAAGACCTTCAGATTAAAACAGCATTGTATCTATATGGGGTGGTGCAGGGCGAGGGAACAGTTGAAATGACCCGTATGCTTAAAAAACAAACAAACTACGAACATGGGGCTCCTGGGTGGCTCAGTCAGTTAAGCATCCCACTCTCGATTTCGGCTCAGGTCATGATCTCACAGTTCGTAGGTGTGAGCCCAACCTCAGGCTCTGCTCTAACAGTACAGAGTCTGCTTGGGATTCTCTCTCTCCCTCTCTCTCTGCCCCTCCCCTGCTGACCCGCACATGCTTTCTCTCTCTAAATAAATAAATCAACTTAAAAAAAAAACTATGAACATATATTATCCATTTTTTTATTTTTAAAAAGTTTATGAAAATCGCTTTATTGAGGTACAATTTACATGCCATACAATTCACCCATTTAAGTGTAAAATTCAGCGGGTTTGGGTACATCGTTAATTTTTTAAAAAGTTTTTGACTTAAGTAATCTCTGTACCCACTGTGGGGCTTTAACTCACAACCTTGAGAGCAAGATTTATAGGCTCTTTTGCATGAGCCAGCCAGGCACAGTACATTGGTACACTGTTAATTTTTAAAAATTGTGGTAAAATATAGCAAAATTTGCCATTTTAACAGTACAATTCAGTGACATTAATTACATTCCTAATGTTATGCAGCCATCACCACTATTTATCTCCAAACCTTTTTAAAAGTCCCGCCAACCAGAAGCTCATTTTGTTTTTGTTTTTAAGTTTTTAAATGTTTTATCTATTTTTGAGAGAGAGAGAGAGCATGAGCAGGGGAGGGGCAGAGAGAGAGGGAGACACAGAACCCAAAGACAGGCTCCAGGCTCCAGGCTCCGAGCTGTCAGCACAGAGCCTGACATGGGGCTTGAACTCACAAACCATGAGCTCATGACCTGAGCCAAAGTCGGACGCTTAACTGACTGAGCCACCCTGAAATTTATGATTTCTTCAAATGAAGGAATAGTAGTCAGTGGTATGTAATCATAGAGACTGGGAGAAACCAAATCAAGGCCTGAAAATTCTTAATTCTAAAAAAAAAAAAAATAAGAAAAAATCAAGGGAGGAACACTTAAATATTTTTAAGTAAAAAATGACCAGTGAAAGAAAATGAGAACGTTGTAAAATTCATCAGCATCATGGAACTTGCTTCAGTAAAAATATAGTCATGTGCATATAATAACTTGCAGAAATAAAAAAATGTAAAATCGCTAAAATCGGTAAGTGTAACTGGGCTTACCGTGCGATGGGAGACCAGGTAGCGCTTAGTGTAGTTAAAATTGTGGCAGAGCCAGGACCGCGAGTGCTTCAAGCAGAGTTAGTTGTGTATTCAGAACTGTGCTAGGGAATTCGATAAACAGAAAAGAAGTCTAAAACAAACTCTGCCCTAGACACGTTTATTGTTACACTGAGAAGATAGGACATTTATTCACACAAAACAAACAAGAGAACCACGAAACGTGCGACATCAAGGACGACTGCTCTGCTTCACACAGCTTCAGAAGTGCCATTTATGTCACAATTTATGTGAGTGGCATCCCCCGGATTTGTGCAGTACGCAGCCTGCCCAGTCCTCCATGTTGGACCTTGAATTTTTCAAAGTCTTTGTTCTCATTTATTTGCTTCCCTGAGAGCAAGTGGTATCAACGATAAGCTCCCCGTGGCTTTCCATTTCACTTAGAATAACATCGCAAAATCTTAACTTGAGCTGTAGCCAAACTCGACCTGGCTCCAACCAAGCGTTCCCGCTTTGTCTCTTGCCAGACAGCCCTCCCACTCGACGTCTCCGGCCAGTAAGAATTTAGCGCGGCCTCTTCAACGGTCTGGAACAATCCTGCACCCTTTGTCCAAGCCAGAGACTTGGAAGTATCACCGATTCCTCCCTCTTCGTCACACAATCAGTTCGTCCGGTTCATATCTCTTTAGACTCTTTCACTTTTCTCTTTCCTTTTGCCACCGTATCCCTCAGGCTATCTTCACGTCTGGCCTGGACTCCTACGAGAGCTCCCCGAGTTGTCCTCCTGCCTCCCTTGTCTCCTTTCATCCTTTCTCCCCAGTGTGGTCAGTGATCCTTCTTTACAAAGTACAAAAGCACTGACACTAATGTTCAGATTAAATTCAAAATACTTAAAAAAGTTTATCGGGCTCTTAAGTAACTTCGTCTCTGTGCATCTCTGAGGCTTCTTTTCCAAACCCTTGCTTTGCTTCCCTCTTGTACTGTAGTCATACTGCACTCTCAGTTTTGTCAACATATCAAACTCTTGGTTCTTTTTTTTTAATGTTTATTTTTCAGAGCGAGAGTGAGAGAGAGAGAGAGAGAGAGAGAGAGAGCACGTGCATGCGCACGAGTGGGGGAGGGGCAGAGAGAGAGAGGGAAACGCAGAATCCAAAGCAGGTTCCAGGCTCTGAGCTGTCAGCACAGAGCCTGACTTAGGGCTCAAAATCACAAATGCTGAGATCATGACCTGAGTCAAAGTCAGAGGGACCCCCAAACTCTCCTGGTTCTGAGCTTCATTTATACACTTCCTTCGGGTTGGAAACGTCTCCAGTCCTCCCTTCTCCACTCCCTCCAATTATTTCAGCAAACGATCTGTGATCTGCCCGAAAGCCTTCAGATCTCCACATAGATGTCCTTTTCCTTGGGTTGCCTTCCTCGTGTCCCTCAAGGCCAAGGTTAGACACTCCACTATGTGTCTGCAGAGCACCTTCTGTTTCTCTTCTAGTTGCATATATCGTAATGTGTTGTATTTGTTTTTCTCATGACTCCTGTATAGGTTCCTTGAGGTCAAGGACAATTGTGTTTTCAATACCTTGCATATTCTTAATAGCTATTTATTATTTTTTAATGTTTATTTTTGAGTGGAGATGGACAGAGCGTGAATGGGGGAGGGGCAGAGAGAGAGGGAGACACAGAATCTGAAGCAGGCTCCAGGCTCCAAGCTGTCAGCACGGAGCCTGAGGAGGGGCTGGAACTCATTTACTGTGAGATCATGCCCTGAACCGAAGTCGGAGGCCTAACCGACTGAGTCAGCCAGGCACCTCTCTTAATAGCTATTTCTTGGATGAATGGTGAATAATTATTCAGTCCATAATAATTCTAAAATACATAGTAGAAAAGGCTCAATCTGTGGGGCTACGGACCCTTAAATATTTTTTCATCACAATGAAAGGTATTAATGATTCATATGCATGAATAATAGTAACATGTCGGTGAAAACTATGGTCAAAATAGGGAATTTATTCCCATTACACTTTTACTTATCAAGCATTTACTGGTGTTTATTCTATCCCAACTAATCTGCCTAGCACTTAAGAATTTTTAACTCATTTTAATTCTCTCAACAATTTTATGAAGTAGTCCTAGGATTTGTTGCCATTTTATGTGTGAGGAAACTGCCATACAGAGACGGAATATTATCCAGTCTTGGAAAGAAATTTTGAAACGTGGTACAACACGGATGAACCTTGAAAGCATTATGCTGTGTGAAAAAAGCCAGACAAAAGAGGACGAATATTGTATGGTTCCACCTATACGAGCTACCTAAAATAGGCAAAATCAGAGGCAGAAAGTAGAAGAGAGGTTACCAGGAGCCTAGGAGTAGGGGGAAAGGGGAAGTTATAGAGTGTTCATTAAAGGATGATAAAAAATTCTGGAAATGATAGTGGCGATGGTTGCGCAACTGTACTTAATCCACACTTAATTGTATACCTAAGAATGGTTAAAATGATCAATTTTGTTATGTATATTTTACCACAATGAAAAAATGAAATGTTTAAAAATTAGAAAGCAGAACAAAGAAGGCGAGAGGGAACTAGGGAAGCCGGAAATCTTTACGAGGGCTTAACAATGGACCCAAAGGCCCGGTTTGCAGGTACTTGTTTTCAAAGGAACAAAGTTGAGGTGTTAAATATCTTTATAAAGCACAGCAGAGATGTATGTAAATTATGTGCATTCAATACGAGAATGGGATTTTCTTGGCCTGACATTTCCTTCCTGATTTGCATCTGTAATTGGTGTGCAAAGTAAAAGTAATTAGGCCTGTGTTGTGTTGAAAGAGATTAAAAAAAAAGAGTTGTAATTATTTTGAGGCCGGTTTCCCCTGTGCTCCCCTAGATAGTAGTTCCTTGAGAGGAGGCGCTGTCTTTGCTCATGTGTTTGGTCCCAGTGCCTGCCGGGGGGTAAACCCCGGGCCGGGTTCTGACCGTCAGCAAAGTTGGGTTTGTGGTTGTTTTCGCATAACTGGACTCACAGCGTAGGGATTCGAGGCAGTGTCTCCGGTGTGGCCCTAGAGCTAGAAAAATAGGCAAGAAACTCGAAGACGGGAGGGGAGGGATTGTAAAGATTTCTCTGATATGTTTTAGAAACACTTCACACCATTTCATCAGTTTTTATAGAGGAGACAGAATTGTTTTATAGATATTAGAGTATAATATGTGAATTATTTTTAATATTAGTTAGTATCTGTTGGCTTCTTCAGTAGAGACCTCAGCGAGGTCATTAGCTGTCACTAGAGACCTTGCTTATCAGATAATGTAGCAACTGTTCTGACTGCCGTAATTTATGGATTCTAAATTTTCATGCATTCATTCACCAAGGATCCGTCACCATGCATTCCTAATGGAAAGGAAGGTAAGCAAAAATTTCTTTCATGTTATATATGCTTCTTTTCTCCTTTCTCCCCCCGCTTACTACCCTCCTTCCTTCGTTCCTCTTCCATCACTCTCTGTGTTTTTAGGCAGACTTGTGATTAGAATAGCGAAGCCTCCATGCTTAATCTGTGTAAGGGATAAAACATGTCCGTGGGGACTGATGATTACGAAGCACTAAGAGGCAATTCAAAGACTAGAAATTTGGGGCAATATTTTCTCTAATAAAAATGACCTTATCCAAACAAAGATATTTTAAACTTTTATAGGCATATAGATTTAAAAATTTTCAGAAGTCCCATTGTGCTGCTGTCTGAACCAAGGCATATAGGAAAAGAATGATAGAGCAGAGGCATCTGCATAGAAGCCTAACTTTGATATTAAATACACGGATGGAAGGAAAGGAACGGCGTGTCATTTTATTATCTTAGTTTTCGTGGGCCAGATGTGGTAGGAGGATGGAGGAGAAAATACACAAAGCAAAAAATTCCTTTGAATATATGGACAGGTGAAATATCTGCAGGGGGGGTAAAATATTTTACTGCTAAAACTAGAAACCGAAAATTTCCAAAATCGGGAGACTTAGGGTACAGTAGCTAAATACTGTAATAATAATAAACACAACTAAGTTAACTATTATAGGCCCGGATAGATGAATTCTTTCTTTAATTATAAACATTCAAATTTCTCTAGATTTAATTCAAAATATATAGGATGAATAATCCAGTATAGATTGATTTCCTAATTACATTTCAAAAGACAATAAGCCACTGTCTTCACACATATATATCCAATGAGGAGGGAAACGGGAAATATCAGAATCGTCAGGGAAAAAATAACATGAAACATAATTGTGATTCTTCTAAAACTATTCTAAGCATACTTACACTTTATTTTTTTTGGCCTTGTTAATGTATTTATTATGAAACTTCAAATATATGTTAACAACTTTAGCTCTTGTTTTCTTGGGGCATTGCCTTATTTTACTGAAAATCATGCCTATTTGTTATTAAAAAATCAAGTTATATTCAACAACTACAACCAACCCAATTTAAAAATGGGCACATGACTTGAATAGACATTTCAACAAAGAACATGTACAAATGACCAATGTCAGCATTGACATTCACCGTCACCAGTGCTGGGGAAACGAAAATCAAAACCACAGTGAGGCGCCACCTCTGACCTCAAGTAGCGGTAAGGATGTAGAAAGATTCGAACCCTTGTCCTTCGCTGGTGGGAATGAGAAGTGATGCAGCTTCCGTGGAAAACAGCTTGGGAGTTCCTACATGGTGGTGGTTACACTAAATCGCACGCTGCGGAATGGGTAACGTGGTAATTTTTATGTTATGTATATTTTACCATAAGAAACTAAAGAGAAGAAATCAATACTAAGCAACTACAAAGAAGAGATCAAATTGCTTTAAATCCAACTGTCTAGGAAGAACCCATGTTAACATTTAGTAGTCACTCTAATACTTTTCCTGCACTTTAAACTTTTTGTTGTGAGGTATTGCAGAAATTATCTCCATAGAAAGTATAGAGAGGTAGTAGTAGCAACACTTCTGAGCATAGACGTGCTGGCTTGTTGAATGCGAGCTGTGACCTAGGCCTGAGTAGACGCGCTCTGTGCCTGCAAAGTTGCCCAGCCTGAGTAGAACTCAAACTGGCAACTAGGGTAATTGAGGATAATCTCACCAAGCCACCCTAGCCATGAAAATGATCATTAAAGGAAACCGGAACTGTGACAGGCCACGGATCACATGTTACGTGTGTCTGTGATAAGCGACATTATTCTCTGCGTTTGTTATTCGGGAGCGCCATTTATCTTTATTCGGCCCAATCCTAAGTGTTATTGTGAATGCTTTCCTTTTAGTCTCTTTCAGATGTTTCTGGCTATAACATTATAAAAGAATATTGATAATATAAGCTTTTCTAGATCACCATGGTATGTTTTTAAAGAAAAGATGTAATAACATCAAGTTGAATCGCCTGCCGCAAATTAAGTTTACAAAGTCAAGGGGCATTTTGTTCCAGTTTGAACTCTGTCGCTACCTCTCTGGTAACCTTAGACGAAAACAGTGTCATTAAAGCTCAAATAGTGGTTAACTATTTTGGGTATTTCACAGTAAGGCAGAGGTAATACAAAGAGTTGGAACAGCCAATCAGATGACCAAAATGGAATTATTTCTTATGTCTCTTTCTTCACCTCCTCAACTCTCAGCCCACATTTATTCAGCAATTATCAATGACGAAATGCCTGCATTTCTAACCTCGCTCCACCATTTATTAGTTGTGTGATGATTTCTTAACCTTTTGTCCACCTCCGTTTCCTCATCTGTAAAATAGACACACTCATAAGGCCAACTTCCTAGATTTTTTTTTTTAACAGTTCAGTGAATGGAAAACAAATCCTTAAAACAGTGTGTACGTATAATGAGTGCTGGATACATATAAGCAACTTTTACTATTATTGCCGTGACGACGGCATGCCTACTGTGTATTCAACGCTAGAGTAAATATTATGAGAGCTAGTAATACAAACTACTTCCTTATCTCAAAGAATTTGTTTCTTTGGAGTAATATCAGAAATCTGAATTTGCATCCCTTCATGAGTGTGAGGCCCCGGCCAAATGGCCCTCCTAGCTCCCCTGGCTCCGAGATAGATCCTGGTAAAATTTCTGAAATCCACTCGAGTTTAATTGAAATCACAGAAAAGACCCAACAGTTGGAATCAGGGGAAAAAAACAACAGAAAAAGGAAAACTACATAGAGATGACAGGACCTGAACTGAGCCCTCAAAGACAGAATTGACAAAGGCTGGGGGACATCTTTCCCCCGCCCCTGTCCACCCCGCCACGTGCTAGGTGGGCATCAGACTACATACTCCACGGTCTTTCTCCACGTCCTTCACGACAGCCCTACCAGGTCACGAGCTACTGTTTGCCAAATCAGCGGTTCAAACTCTGAACCTAACTCCAAAGCCTTTCTTGTTTTCATGCTGTGCTGTTGCTTTGATAATTACAGGTTGTATTATTCTCTGTCTTGGCCAGTAAGAGGCTTCTAAATGTCCCATTCGGTTTTAGCCAAAAGGTTTTTTGCGTGATATCGCTGGTATTTTACTGATTTTTTTCCCCATCATTTTCTTATCTGCACAGATGCCGAATCATATATTTGCTTTTTCATGTAAGTTTTGCTGACTTCTGTTCTTTCATTACTTAACTCAGGCGTAATGTCCTTGCTGAGGCCTCTTCTTCTGGACGTGGTCCCAACAATCCAGCAGACTGCCGCCTTGGCCCTCGGGAGACTGGCTAATTACAATGACGACCTAGCAGAAGCAGTCGTGAAGGGCGACATTCTTCCACAGCTCGTGTATTCATTGGCAGAACAGAATGTAAGACTTAAAAAAAATAAGTTATATGTATATTTTTTGGATTAAAAAAATCTCGTTTGGGTACAAGTTGCAAGCTCGTAGGCATTAGAATTTTAGGATGTTAATACAGCCTTTAATTCTTCGAACTGTGCATAAATAGTATCTGTAGGGTGTGTGACTTTGGAAGCGATAGGCAGCTTTACTGTTAATATAAGGAAACAGATTACACAGTTTTTAATGGAATTATATATAAGGCAATATTTCTGTGCCCGGGAGTCTTGAATTTGTAGGATCAGTCTTAGAGAGGTGCGTGGACCCCCAGGAGAATAAAAAGTTGTTTTCAGCAACCCTTACATGCCGGCGAAATCTGGCTAGTGGACACCGTAAGAGACAGCTTGGAAGCAAGGGGGAGAGAAGCCTACAAAAGGAAGGAGAATGCGTGTAATGGAAGGTTTGATAAAGCCTTTCATGCAGGCATGCAAGCGTGTCAGTCCTTTTCAGGGTCATCCACGAGTGCCACAATTTTTTCCCCTCCTGTCTGGTTCTGGGCTCTGTTCCTGTACACTGCCACCTACTAATGGTTAAGGGCCTTTCCGTAGGTGGGGTCTTGGTCTGTTTATTCCATTTTGTTAGTTTATCATAACCTAAGGATACAGATTTCTTTTTTTTAAGTTTATTGCTTTATTTTGAAAGAGAGAGAGAACATGAGCAGGGGAGGGGCAGAGAGAGAGAGAGAGTCCCAAGCAGGCTCCGTGCTGTCAATGCAGAGCCCAGTGCAGGGCTCAGACTCATGAACTGTGAGATCATGACCTGAGCCAAAATCCAGAGTCAGACGCTTAAAGGACTGAGCCACCCAGGTGCCCCAGGATATATATTTCTTGACATATTTTTAAGATTAAATTCCTATTTGTATAATCCAAGGACAAACTGTCCAATTTAAAGATGGGCAAAAGACTTGAGTAGACATCTCTCCAAAGAAGATCTGCACGTAGCCAACCAACATGAGAGGAAGCTCAATAGCACGAGTCATCAGGACATGCAAATCAGAACCACGGCAAGATAACACTTTGCCTAGAGAATGACCATAATAAAAAAAGAAAAGAACAAATATTAGTGAAGATTTGGAGAAATTGGAACCCTCACGCCTCGCTGATAGAAGTGTCAAATGGTGCAGCTGCTGCAGAAAGCAGTCTGGCAGTCGCATTAAACCTAGTTACCACGTGACCCAGCAATTCTACTCCCAGTTAGATTTCCAAAAAAAATTGAAAACAGGTGTTCAAACAAAACTTGTACACAAATGTTTATAGCAGCATTATTCCCTAGAACGAAAGAATGACCGGAGAAACAAAACGTTGTACATCCATATGATGGAATATCCTCAGTCATAAAAAGCGATGAGGTACCGATACAACACGGATAAACCTTGAAAACGTTACTCTCAGAGAAGGAAGCCACATACAACAGGCCACGTATCGCCTGACTCCATTTATAGGAAGTCTCAGACCGTGCAAGTCTATGGAGATGGAAGCAGATCAGCAGTTGCCAGGGCTGGGGGGAGGGGGCATGAGGAGTGGCTCCTTACCATGTGCAAGCCTTCTCCTTGGGCTGAGAAAAATACTCTGGAATTAGGTGGTGACGTTTGCACAACATCGCGACCGTGCTAAATGCCGCTGGGTTGTACGTTTTAATATGGTTCAAGTGGTAACTATTATGTGTATTTTACCACAATAAAAAAATAAATCCCAATTGTTCAAATTTTTGCCTTAGAATTAGAGATTGGAGACTCATTTCCTGCCCGTCTTATCTCTACAAGGAGTCTCAGAAATTTTAGTTTTCTTGCAGGTGTTCCTTCTGTCATCAAACACTGTGAGACTTTGTTCTTCCTGGACTCTTAGCTCGCCTTCCCTTGAGGGCAGGGTCTGTGTTTCAGTGTCCCACAGAGAAGGTCCTCCGTAGAAGTTTTCTCAGTGTGAATGAATGTACGTTCGCTATAGAGAGACACAACCGCGCCAGGGCAGGAGTGAGGAGAAAGTGAGGACGTGAAGCAGTGTCCACATCACCCACCAGTCCTCTACCTCGTTTCGCACAGGATTTAGTCTCCTCTGTATGAGGTACAAAGTCCTCTGGTGTGGCTTGCTTTTTTTTTTTTTTTAAAGGCAATTCTTCTGGTGAGGCATTGGAGAGAAGGGAGAGGAATTGCGAGACGCAGAAATTAGGAGAAAGGGGAAATGAGAACAGAAGGCGTGAATTACAGGCACTGCAGTTAGCAGGGACCGTCGATGCCCCATAAGCCGTGAATCCGAAAATTCTGCCACATAAAAAGTCACGTCAGCTTAAGGCAGTGACAGGAAATGGATCACCATGGTTTCTTCACAATTATAAGTAAACGGCTACTTTAAAATTCTAAGTTTTATAATCAGTTACTGACCTAAGGTTGGACTTTACAACATATTTTAATGTCTGTATATGTTAACATTTAGGAGACTAAAGAAATATATAAAATCAAAACATCATTGTGAACATAGCATATTTCTTATATCATCAACATAGACCAATTTTTGAAATATATGTTAAAATATACTTGATATATTTTCTCCCTCTCCTATACGTTTTGTTTTATCTCAATCTTTTAGTCTAAGTAAATAGCATGCTTTCAAAGCAGGTGCTGTCGTCACCTGGTCACTTTCAGTAGTCCCTGTAAAGAAATAGAAACTTGGAATCTAAAATAGGGGATTACCTGGGTTCTATTAATAAAAGAAAGAGACTACTAGGGTGTCATTATGCTAACCATGAAACAACAGTGAGTGTTATAGCCAAATACTTCCCATACGTTTCATTTCTTTTCTAGCTATACGGAGAAAAACATGTTAGCCTGGCATTTCAGTTTTATTTTATTATTTCTTAATCTGGCAAAATTTTACATAGAAAATATCAACAAATATGAAGCATTACTTAAAATTCACAGAATACTAAGTCATTTGTACTTATCATTAAAAAAATTTTTTTTGTCAGAGGAGATAAATCACATATCCTCTTGTTTGGCCAGTTCATTTACCAGGAAGAGTTTTAAAATGTATCATGAATGTTCCACCTTAATGTTTGTCCGGTGATTGGTAAGCGCCTCTCGGAACATGGTTGTCATTTCAGGCTAACTTGGGACACCAGAAAGATCGGCATAGGTCACGAAAGGCCTGCCACGCTTAGAGACTGCGGGCAAGGGACGGAAATGAATTTGTCCGAGGACAGTTTTGTTGCACGTGCTGACAGTCGGAGAGTTCCTCTGGGTCAGACTGGCACCTTTTCAGTGTAATGCAGGCACAGAGAATCTCATGATTTTAGGCATTTGTAGGAAATACAACGTTTATGTTTTCTTTTCTACAATTTCCAAACAGCACGTTTCAGA
Source organism: Paguma larvata (assembly GCA_030068075.1). Classification (NCBI taxonomy): domain Eukaryota; kingdom Metazoa; phylum Chordata; class Mammalia; order Carnivora; family Viverridae; genus Paguma; species Paguma larvata. Next base: position 117,399,118 of record CM057828.1, on the reverse strand, counting down.
ATGAAACCTTTGAAATGTAATTGAAGACTCACACCAGTTCATTTTAGCCCCAAACAAAGGCAACTGGGGAACCCCAAACCATGGCTTCGCGGGATGCTTTTTGTCTGTTGCGTTTCAAAGCCGTTGAGCTTTACCGAATGCCATTTTTACGTGGGTTTTGGCCTTTTTTCCCTTTTGGCTTAATAAGGGCTCCATTCACTTTGAGCCTCATCTGTTTTATCATTGTAGCGTTTCTACAAGAAAGCGGCGGCCTTCGTGTTGCGAGCAGTGGGTAAGCATTCGCCTCAGCTGGCGCAGGCGATCGTGGACTGCGGGGCGCTGGACACCCTGGTGATCTGCCTGGAGGACTTCGACCCCGGAGTCAAGGAGGCCGCCACCTGGGCGCTGGGATATATTGCAAGACATAACGCAGGTACCGGGGCATGTTTGAAACCTGGGTGGTTAACGTTTAGATTTATTAGTGAAATCTGGTTTTGCAGTTTTCACGATGTTTCCATACATTATTGGAGATAAATTTTGAATGATGGCCAAGTTGTTCGGGTCATAAATTCACAAAAAAAACCTACCCGTTTCAGTCTTTACTTTAGTCAGCAGAAGAGAAATTTGAAGATGGAAAGAGGGGTTGGGGAGTGAGGAGAGTGACAGATTGATAGATTCTCAAAGACCCTGGTAAATTGGTTCAGTGAAAAAATTTTAATTTGTCACCCTGAGGGGATTTTGGATCTTTACCGTCTCATAGCGGTGTTCCAAACCAGGGGCAGGAGACGCAGTGTATGAATGAGTAATGTTGAAATGATACAGACATGAGAACTTTCTAGAATGTGTATGTGTATTGAGCCCATATTGGGCAGGAAGGAGGGGAAACAGAAGTACTTTCTCTTATAAACTGACAGCTTAATCACACCATCAAGAAGGGGCCTGGACCTCTTGTGTGAAGTTTGTGCTGACAGACTCGATGGGTAGAGATTATACGGGGAATGAAATTGTCCCCACCACTTTACAGAAGATGCTACATAATATGAGCAAATAACACAACCAGAAAATACAGTCTTACATATATGTAAAAGTGATCAACCTCACTAGTAATCAAAAAACTGCACATTAAAACATCGGTGAAAATGTCTTTTCCCAGTTACTCATTGAGGGAGGGAAAAAGAGTAAATCAGAGATAGAGCCAAATGGTCAGGAGCACTGCGGCGTTAGACAAGCTCCGAGTTGGGGTGCAAGTTCTACCATTTTGTCTCTGCATGACCTCGGACATGGCCTTTAAATTTTCTGAACCTTAACTTCCACATCTGCAAGAGAGGGTACCTAAAAGCAGGCACTTCAGAGATCTGTCGTGAGCACAATGAGATAATACAGGCGAAGCCCTTGGGCCAGGACTTGGCACGAGGTAAATACTCCATAAATAGAAGATATTAGTATTAATGCTGAAGGTCGGAGAGGATACGATGCTTACGGCCCTTGGCAGAGACGCTATGAATCGTATGAACCGGTGCAAAGCAGTTTGGCAACATTAATCTACGTCGTGAAAGAGTTTGTGGTGACTCTAAAAAGCTGCTTTGGGAATTCATCCTAAGGAAAGCATTGCACGGAACGAAAAAGTTACGTTCATGTTAATGTTATTGTAGTATTATTTGTCATATCAAAAAACCTCAAACATTTGGGAGAAATTTAGCACTTAAATTACAGTAGTTTACTTAATGGGATTTCATTTGGCAAATTAAAAAGGTAATTATGAATCCTACACGATAACATGGAAACAGGATCGTAAATGTAAAAAAATATAAAATTATGTACTGCAGTTCTAATAATATAAAAATAAGTTTTTACGTGGACATAAATTACAAAGAGATACGTATATGTGTTACTAGGGTTATAGAATTAGGGATATATTTACTTTGTTTTCCAGAGTTTTCAATGTGTATGTATGCATAAAATAATAGCTCCCACTTAGGAGTAATTACCGTGTGCCCGGCTCTGTGCGGTCTGCTTCAGATGCGTTATCTCCTTTTGATTGTAGCTACCCATAGGGTAGGTATTACCTTCGCTGTTAAACAGAAGAAGCAAGCATGACTTAGGGAGGATACCTGAAATTATGTTACTTGTGGAACCAGAATCTGCGTCTAAATCTGTGTGCCACCAAAGCCCATGTTAACCGCTGCCCTTAACAGCTTCGCTAAATACTTCTTAAAAGAGCACTGAAGAAGAAATTCACAACTGAAACAGGAAGAGGCTCTCCCATGGTTATGCATAGTTTGGTTCTTAAAATGGTGACACCATTAGAGACAAAAAGGAAAGAAAATTACACAAAAATAAATCGAGAAAGAAAACAAACCATTGTCATGCTTCAAATGGTTCTGCATTGGTGTATTAAAATTATCTCCTTCGTATACGGATTTTGGTTTTCCAAATAGATTCACCTCAGGACTGTTTTTAAATCTATGTTGATAGAAGAAACTTAAGGCAGTGTTTTAAATCAGAAGCTGCTTATCATGGGGAAACTATATGAGTATATTTAGTTTGGGGGTTTTGGGGTGTGCGTGTGTGTGTTGTTTTGTTTTGTTTTGGTTTTGGTCAGAGGAATTTACGGCTAACAGATTGTAACATGAGTATTTGAAAAGGTGATACGAAGGAGCTTTGAGGGACAGGTGCCTATAGACAACTTTTCAGATCTTCCTTTTGTTGAGTCTGAGGCTAAGTGATTATGGTTCATAAATAGGATCTGTCTTAGGGATTCCATTCCAATTTCTTGCTATAATCTGGCTCCCACATGGAATTCCCACTGTAATTTCAGTATTTCACAGTAGTTAGGGGCCTGGGCCCCAGAAGCTCCCAGAAGAGATTACTGCATAGATTTCTCAGAAGGAAAGGGAATTGTGACCCAGTAGGCAATAAAGTCATCATTCCCATCCTGAATCCGTGAAAATAGATGGTTTACCTCTAAACAACCTGATTTCTATTTCAATAATTTCCTAAAAATAGAATATGTTACATTGATGGGAGACAGTCATTCAGTGTTTCTTCTTAGTATTAGTGGCAAAATGTTTTATTAGACAGTTCAGGAAATATAAACCTTAAATGGAGATGCAAAAGAAAGTGTACCTTTAAGGACAATAGAAGGAAAACGCTTTGTGTCTAGGAAACAAAAATAAAGTAAGCCTACAATAAATCGAAGGGAGAAATCGCTAGGCGTCCTCTGACTTTTTCTTCTTGAAAAATACAATTTCTGAAAGTGACTTCTATACTAGATTTTAAAGCATTTAACAGATAATTCAAAGGGAACTGGGCGGACACCTGGGTGGCTCGGTCGGTTGAGTGCCCGGCTTCGGCTCAGGTCATGATCTTGCGGTTCATGAGTTCGAGCCCCACATCAGGCTCTCTGCTGTCAATGCAGAGCCTGCTTCAGATCCTCTGAAAAGAAAAAAAAAAAAGAAAGAAAAAAAAAGGGAACTGGGAACGAACAACCTGAAATGGTGTTTTTTTTTAATTGTGTATAGATCTTGTCATTAAATTTCTGTGGTTGAATCACCAATTACTGAATACACTCGATACACGTGCCTCTCACTTTGAAGATGAAGAACTTATTTCTTTATATATATTTTTCCTGCTTTTTATTCAAAGCTGAGGTGAATTCTTCTCGGATTGGTTCTTTCCTCCTTTTCCTCACTAGATTCTCTCACTCTGCGGCTGTTATTCCATGAACATAGTTACCTCATCACTGCCGACCTCTCACTGTTTCCCAGGCCTAGCCTAGTCTTGGTTTAGGAGAGACAAGGAGTGAGGCACAAAGCCTGTGTGGACGGGGAGCGGGAGGGGTGAGGAAGAAAGAGCCACGGGTCCCTCCGCAGGTGCAGGACTTCTACCCAGAAGGGCCCAAAAGGGCACTTGGCCATGCTGCAGGGAGGCCCTCAGGCCTGCCCCGCTTCTCTGCTCCCCCGGCAGCCTCTCTCTGGCTTCCTTACTGTCCAGCAGCTTCGGGGACAGGCGCTTCCTGTGACCTCAGGTCAAGGGCGCGGCTGAAGGCGGGGCGGCCCTGGGACTGAGGTGAGAGCAACGGCCTGGCTGCAGGTGCGAGGAAGGAGGAGCCGCGCAAGGGTTTTATAGGAATGATCTCCCACATTTGGGCTCGAAAATGAGTCTGAAGGGTTGATGTGGGGAGCTTTAGGTAGACATGCCGTCTCCTGTCGACTTCGGCCGTCTCAGAGTAAACTTTGCTCTCGAGCCTGGGCGAGAGGAATACAGTACGTTTGGTTAGGTGTTTTCTAAAACACCAGGATTATCCATATAATTCTTAAATTATAGAGACAAGGAAACGGAAGTAGAGAGGGGAAGAATTTCTTCTGGCCAGACGGCAGCTGACGGTGGGACTGCTCAGCAATTACTGACGACCTTTCAGAGACCCTTCCTTTTTACTGTGTGACAATGTGCATGAGAGCTATCGGTCCTCCTCTGAAGCTCCTCGCTGTACCTGAAAGTCTTGCCAGATCCCTCTGTTTTTAATCCCCAATGGCTGCTTTCCACGTGCGTGACTCTTCTCTCTCCTATAGACTTGATTGACATCCGTGGGGCTAAATCAGACGAGAGCTTTCCATCCCAGCTCAGTGGCCGTTAGGGGAGGGGGCTGCGGCGGCCATGACAAGCAGTGCTGACAGGAACTGGCTGGTTTGGACACGGCAGAAACATTTAGTTAGATTATACCCTATTTGCTAAGCAGGTAATATGAAGAAGGAATCCAGACCAAGTTGGCCAGCCTGATTCTTTTCTAGCTTGTATGGAATGATGAAACAATAAAGAGAGAAAAGAATTTTAAAACTTCAGAATTTTTGCAAATATTCTTCTCATGCCACCCGTGTCACCCGTCTATAAATACCAGTAGGCTAACTCCTTCGGGACAGGCTTAGCAAGCAGTGACTTACTTTTGCAAAATCCACGTTAGTGACACATCTCTGAGATAACTAGGGACTTTGTACTGTGAGGGCGGCGGGGTGAAGGGGACTAAAGTCTAGTAACAAAGTGATTTCATGTTCATCTGTTTTTTTTCTTAAATGCCACATATGAGTGAATCATATGATATTTGTCTTTCTCTGACTTGTTAAGAAATGCAACAGATGAGCACAGGGAAAAGAAGAGAAAAATAAGATAAAAACAGAGGGAAGCAAACCATAAGAGACTCTTAAATGCGGAGAACAAACTGAGGGCTGCTGGCAGGGGGTTGGGTGGGGGGATGGACTAAACGGGTGATGGGCACTAAAGAGGGCACTTGTCGGGATGAGCACTGGGTGTCACATGTAAGGAGTGGATCACTAAACTCTCCTGAAACCATTATTACAGCGTATGTAAAGTAACTTGGATTTAAATTTTAAAAAATTATTTTAAAAGCCCTGTAGACAACTGTTTTCCTGATGCCTGTAGAAAATAATGTTGATTTCTGTACTTTTTCTTCTTATAACTCATTTTATCTTGGAGGGGTTGAGGAACACCTAAGCATGGAGGCAAGTGATGTATATGAGATTAGATGTATTACATGTTACAAATATTTTGACCCTAACTTTGATTTCCACAAATATTTAAGTGTTGGTGAAAAAAAGTAAAAACAAATGTCTTCTGTATGTTCTTTTGGCGTGGAGGCAAATGTGTTAAAGTAACACTTTAATTATAACTTTGCTCAGTAGGTACTTAATTTGTTAGTCCCTTTTAGGGTTAGTGTGTGTGCTAGTAAAAGAAAAAATAGGTTGTGAATTCTTCTGTATTTTTATGTATTGTAGTTTTTAAAGTTATAAACTCTTGGTTGATAAAAGTCTTCTGAGATTTCTTGTGCATTTTTTTAAAGAATTCAGAATATATGGGGCGCCTGAGTGGCTCAGTTGGTTAAGTGGCCAACTTCGGCTCAGGTCATGATCTCATGGTCTGTGAGTTCGAGCCCCGCGTCGGGCTCTGTGCTGATGGCTCAGAGCCTGGAGCCTGCTTCAGATTCTGTGTCTCCCTCTCTCTGTGCCCTTGCCCTGCTCATACTCTGTCTCTAAGTCTTTTAAAAAATAAATAAACGTTAAAAAATTTAAAAAAAAAAGAATTCAGAATATAGAACAATACCATAAAATTCTATAATCTCAGGTTCCTAAGTCACTGAGACCTATAACTTTATATACAAGGCTAGCAAACGATTCCTTTATCATCATCATCATCACTATAATCATTGAAAAGTATCTGAGTCACTTAAGTGGAATGTCACCACGTCTTCTTTACTAAGTAAAGTAAGTCAGCTGATATCTTACCTCTAGGAGTTTACAATCTAAGATAGAAATGTTGGAACAGATGAGCATAAAGGGTCACCCAGACAGCTGGGCACACTGGACAGAAATGTACAATACTGTCTCAAGGGTACATATGATACATTGGGTGATTCTAAGTTGGACCAAGTAAAAGAATTATAAGTTATGCTTTTTGTACCGTTGCAGAAAGGGCAATGTTTATATTCTTCTTAAGAACATTGTTTTGTTTGTTTGTTTTGTTTTTTAATGTTATTCATTTTTGAGAGAGAAAGAGAGAGCAAGCCAGGGAGAGGCAGAGAGAGAGGGAGATACAGAATCCGAAGCAGGCTCCAGGCTCTGAGCCATCATCACAGAACCCAATGCGGGGCTCGAACTCAGGGCACTGTGAGTTCATGACCTGAGCCGAAGTTGGATGCTTAACCAACTAAGCCACCCAGGCGCCCCAGAACATTGTTACATCCAGATAAGCACTGGACAGACTTTGGACACAGAAATAAAAAAAGATGACACCAGGAGTACAGTTACAGGAGAAAGGAAAGCCCTCTCCTCACCAAAATACTTCCTCTACCTGATGCCACCTAATATTCTTTTAGTCTGAGGCTTTATTTTCTATTAGTTGCAAATATCTGCACAAGGAAATGTCACGAAATTGTGTGCTGAGTGGATAAAGAGGAGGGGTATTTGCATCCTACCAGTCTGAAGAGTATATCATAACTTATTTTTTGTGTTTGAGCAAAATTGTTTTTTGAACTTGTTTTATTTTCCAATCACTGGTGTATAAAACCTTCTAATACCTTTTAGATATTGAGGGTAAAAAAACTCTTTTATTTACATTTGAATATCTAGAAGGACAATAATCCTAGTGTATTTGATATTTGAAAGTACCACAATTAAGCATTTCACAAACATCTACAAGAGTTTACTTATTAAAAGCTTAGGACTTTGTTAGTATAAGAATGGTACTTTGAGGGTCACCTGGGTGGCTCAGTCAGTTAAGCATCCGATCCTTGATCTCAGGGTGGTGAGTTCAGGCCTCACATTCAGCTCTGCCCTGGACGTGAAGCCTACTTAAAAGAAAAGAAAAAAGGAAAAAAGAATTGTATTTTGAAATAAGTCACATTCATCATCTTACCTTACCATAAATTTTATATCCATTGTCTACAGGGAAGACAGTTACTGTATAATTACCATGTTGTCTGGCTGCTTTTGCACAGTTAACTTTTTCGACCCACTTTGCTCTCATACGTAGCTTCAGATAAATGAAGCAGCTTGCTATAAAAAACGTCATAGAAGTTAATTGCATCAAATCATTTTGCTCAAGATAGGACCTTTGGCCTTGGAAAGGTATTAACTAAAGTTGTTTAACTATTCATGTGATAATTCTGTTACTGCCCATTTCTCTATATCTCCTTTGATTTTATTTGATTTGATTTGATTTTTAAGTTTATTATTTTGAGAGAGAGAGAGAGAGAGTGTGTGTGTGTATGTGAGAGAGAGAGAGAGAGAAAGCAGAGGAGGAGCAGAGAGAGAGAGAGAGAGAGGGATAGAGAATTCCAAGCAGGCTCCATGCTGTCAGCACAAAGCCCAATGCAGGGCTCGAACTCACGAACCATGAGATCACGACCTGAGCCAAAGTCAGACGCTTAACAGACTGAGCCGCCCAGGCACCCTGTCCTTTGATTTTAAACTACAGTTTTACCAAGATGGTAGTGCACTAGTCACGTGCTACTATGGCGTACTCGAATTGTGGCTAGGACATCTGAGGAACTAAAGTTTTATCTACTTCTAATTAATATAAATGAAAAAATTGATAACCAGCTCAATTCCTGGAAATATTTTAGGCATGACTGAAACAACTCGGGTATGTGAATCTACTTTTTCAGCTCTAAACTTTTTGAAATCTAAATACAGATCGAGTACTTCTACTGAAAATTTAGTACTTGAACTGAGATGTACCGTAAGTACAAAATACACACTAGATTTCCAAGACGTGGTCTGGAAAAAGAAAAAAAAAAAGAATGTGAAATATCTTGTTAAAGGTTTAAAATACAGATCACATGTTGAAATTATAATATTTTTGCATATATTGGGTTAAATAATGTACTTTATTAAAATTAATTTCACCTATTTCTTTTTGCTTTTTAAATGTGGCTACTGGAAAATGTTAAATTATATACACGGCTTGCATTGGTTGGACAGTGCTGACTTAGAATTAGCATGCCTCTGCTTCGTGGTTGTTAAAAGGCAATACAGTGGTAATGCTGTGGTCTTAAAAAGTCATCCGTAATATTTGTGTTTTTTAACCAGTGTAACTAAACTGTGGTATGCAGTAAGTTAGGAATTTGGAACCAAAAATACCACTCGGGGAGAAGTACATGATGATTCAACTTTGAGTAATCGCTTACTTGATGTAAGGACTACAATTTACTTTATAAAGTGAGTGGCCGGACTGCAGTCTCCCACTTGGTGAGACGTGGTGGTGGAGGCCGATACCTGTAAAATAAGATGGCGGTGCATTTAAGATCAGCGTGTATTAGGTTGACGTCGCCGATATTCAATTGGTTTTGACCTAACAAAATCAGCAGTTTCATGTGGTTTAACCCAAAAATATCAAGAGCCTGAAAAAATGTCAACACTCTTCCCCTCAGTAATTGTGGCCCTGGGCCACTCTCATAAGTAAATACACACATAGCTATGCACGCATGTGTGTTCGCGTAGCCTGGGGAGTTCTAGACGTGTGTGTGACCAGTGATAGCCAGCCTCCAAGATGCCCCTCAGAGGTCCTGTGTCCTGGTATTCACACCCTTGTAGGGTTCTCTCCCGCCTCATACCGGGATTGGTCTGCGTGACCACTGGAATACGGCGGAAGTGATGATAGGTTACTTTTGAGAATAGCTGACCAGCTACAAAAGATAGAGGCTTCTGTCCCTTTCCGTATCCCATTACTTGTTCTGGGAAAAGCCAGTTGCTATGACACGAAGACACTCTGACAGCGTAGGGAAAGTCCCATGGGGTGAGCAGCTGAGGTCTCCGACAACCACCTAGAAGCTGGAGCTTCCCAACAGCCACACTCAGCTGAGTGTGGCTGGAAGCACATCCTCCCCCAGTTGTGCCCTCAAATGACCGCGACCCCAGCCGACAGAGTGGCAGCAACTTCCTGAGTAACTCGGAGCCATAACCACTCAGCTAGGCTGCCTCTGGGTTCCTGACCCACAGAGCAAGTGACAGAATAGATGATGACGTTTGAAGCTGTTGAGTTTGGGTCATTTGTTACACAGCAATAGATAACCAATACATAATCTTAATGCACGAAGGGGTTCCTGTACTATACTTTATAATGGCCCAAACCCAAACCAAACCAAAGACATGTCTTAAAGCGGGGGGCAGGTAAGTAAATTGTGGCATGTATTTCCTCCGTGGGATATTGTGCAATTATTAAAAACACCAGGCCACATCGATCCTCAGGGATAAAAGGGGGCAGCGGGTGCCCACGGGCAGCTTCTAGGAACGACCGAGAGGGAGCCACACCAAGAGCTGCGGGCCAGGAAGCACCTAGCAACCTTCGAATCACCCAGTGTTTCATATGTTTCCCTTTCTGTTTCCGCTGTGTGTGTTCTTGGAGAGAGTCGGCCCGCGCCCCAGCAGCCCTGGGCCCTCCCGCCTTCTCCGTCGGCCTGAGCTCCTTGAAGGCAGGCGCTTACCCCAAACCGGCCCGGAGCAACGGAAGAACGCCAGCGGGGTCTGGGTAATGAGACGCCCACACTCTCCGTGCCGGTTTTCTCTTTGTGAAGCAGAATGTAAAATTGTAGACAGAGTGAAACTACCACCGTGGCTGCAATATTCCCGATCCAGCAGTTGGGAAACAAAGGAATCCATTTCTAGATACAAAAAGTGTATTTTGTAAAAGATCGAAGCAATTTATTACCAGTCTCTTCCCGGACAGAGCACTGCGAACCCTCTCTGTAGTTTTTGCCTTCTTCCACTCAGCTTACTCTTAGCCGTGAAGTAGTTGTAAGTCAAACACTAAAAATTGCCAAAATGGGGGATTTAAAAATTGCTTTAAATCTTATGTTGCCTATTAACTTCCAAGGCCATTCCCAAGTCTTTCTCGTTTCCCACGTTCTCTTTCTCTGGTCTCCAGTCCTCTCCCTTACCGTGTTTTGAAGCTGTGTAAGTGTGACGTCCGTCCCAGCTGATTGTAATTTCTTACCACGGCACCATTAACTCCAGATCAATGGCTTATTTGACTCACTTGACTTTTTAAAGGGGCCGGAATTATTTAACCTTCAAAGCATATGTGTGGATGTTAACCCTTCATCTCTCTAACACTCGACCCGTGTGTACAGGGTAGACCAATGGCTCTAACGACTGGAGAGAAGTGGTGTGGAAATAATGAGAGTAAGAAAAATATCTGTGCGGTAGGGAAGATTAAACAAAAATCATATATTAGACTTTTTCATAATAATATGCAAATTCCCTCTGACCTTTCTCTCACTCCCACCCGCAACTGAGATGTCTGTCTCTCAGCTCAGAGTCACAGTTATCATGAGCCTTGTTACCTATGGAGGGATGTCGTCTCTCAGGTGGGTTGGTAAAGAATAAAGCCAGCCTCTGTGATGCCCCCCCCCCAGCCCCCAGGATGCCCACCTCCTCCTGTTCACATCCTTGTGTGGCCTCCTCCCGCCTTCTGCCAGTGAGCTGTAGCAGAAGGGATGGTTAGATTCCGAAAGGCTGCAGACTTTGTCATGGGCTCCCTCTTTTGGATCATTCACTCTGGGAGAGGCCGCCTCATAAGCAGCCTATGGAAAGGGCCCCAGAAATGGGGAGGAACTGCCGATGGCTTCTTCCGCCCTTCCCACGGGTGCGCCTAGAAGCCGCACCTCTAGACCCAGTCAACCCCGAATATCAGCAGCCCCGGCCGCCATCTTGACTGCAGCCTCCCGCAAGGCCCCAGCCTGAACCACCCCGCTCAGCCGCTCCCAGATTCCTGACCTACAGAACCCACGACACGGTAAGTGTTTCCTGCTTTAAGCTGCTAAGCTGGTGTGATTCATTGCGTAGCAGTAGATAACTAACTAAGTAGTGGGTGCGCCGGGCTAGACCAGAACCAGGACAGATTTCTTCTGCTTCGGAAGTGACGTTCCTGAAAGCAGCCTGGGGTAGAGTCAGCAGATAACCGGCTCCGGCAATTGCAACACCGTATCTGGTTTTACTATAATTTTACCGAATCACGAAAATTTGGTTGAACGGGGTGACCGATTCTTATAACATGAGATTAACGTAAGTGGTAGCCAAATTTTAAATGTAGTTTTAACCTTTATTTCAAAAATAGGTTTTGAAGTGATGGTGATAGATTTTAGAGCCAGATTGCAGAAACCACCCCAGATTTAAATGGAGACTCAGGGCCACCTAAGTGCAAAGAAATGAGGCTTCGTGACTTTCTTTTATTTCTTAATGAAACAAAATATAACTTTTCCCAGGGCTCAGAAACAGTGAGTTAAAAGTGGTGTTTGAAAAGTAATTTAAAAAGCAACGAAGTTGCAAGAAATTAGAGTTCCTGAGGTGTTCGATTTGCCTAATTATTTCTGAATTAGTGTGCCAAAAAAAAACACATATATTTTTTCCTTCTGGGGCGCCTCTACGTTTTGAGTCCTTTTTATGAGTTTGTACGATAGATCACTTAATTTTGCTCAAAGTCTTCTCTCTTATGTCTCCATTAAGAGCAGGAAGTTAGTTAAGTATCATAATATATATTCAGGTTAATTCTTTTTTTGCAGGCCAACTTTTAGGTTTTCATCAATTTCTTGGAATTCGCCTCTGAAATTTTCATTTTAATTCATTCCATTTCATTTCATTTCATCTCATTTCTCGTGGTTCTTTTATGACGCCAAGATATGACTTCAAGAATCAAAGGCAGAAAGAACATTACCTTTCTGCACCCAGGAAACCCCCCTAGGTGGTTTTAGAAGGTATAAAGTTGAAGCCCAGGGCTGTGTCCTGACGGCTGCAGCCGTAGCTGGCCCAGGAGGGGTGCGTTTTATTCGGCCTGCGCCATACTGTCTCAGCGAGTGTTCTTTGAAAAATTGCCAACACCTAAAAACCAGGCAGTTTTATGGTAACAACTGGATTTCTGGCTTCTCTTGAAAACTCCTCAGATCCAACAGCAGGAGGCCTGTTCCCTAGGGGGCAGCGCCGGGCTGAGGCGAAGGAATTGCCGCTGCTGCCTGTAGTGGGCGCATACCCTTTCCACGTTCCGGCTGCTTCCCACTCGGTGTTTTTCTTACCCCTCTGACCTCGTTTATTTGACTTACCTGCCTGGGCCCTGTGGACATGGAGCTTACCACCCCAGATTGAAACAAACCACCAGCTGCCGCAATCGAGAGGAGGGGTCGAGGCCACCGCCAGCACTTCTCCCTGATTTCCCCGTTGGAGCTGTTACAGCCATGCCTGTTCTGTACACTGACGGGCATTCCTGTCTTCTGGCCAATGTACAGCCATGTCGAATGTTCCATTCGGCCACCCCAAAATATTACTAATTTTATGAACGCCGTCGTCCTCAAAAGGCCTCCCTTTATGCTGTGTCTCTTTTTGTCTTAAAATGAAAGTGTACTAAGCTTTTTTGATTTTTCTAAATTAAAGATTTTGATCCAGGGGCGCCTGGGTGGCTCAATCGGTTAAGCGTCCGACTTCAGCTCGTGATCTCCCGGTTCGTGAGTTCGAGCCCCACATAGGGCTCTGTGCTGACGGCTCACAACCTGGAGCCTGCTTCAGATTCTGTGTCTCCCTCTCTTCTGCCCCTCCCCCACTTGTGCTCTCTCTCTCTGTCTCTCTCTCTCTCTCTCTCTGTCTCTCTCTCTCTCTCTCTCAGAAATAATAAATTAATAAACTTAAAAAAAAGATTTTGACCCATTTAAGTTGTAACACTTCACACCTGTCCATGAGAGAACTACAAGTTCAGCCTTTATTTTGTTAGAAAAAGAAAAACAAAGCAGAACGCCAGACAGAACCCCAGACGCCAAGAACAGCACAGAATGCAATTCTTAAGAAAAAACAACTGTGTGAGAAGCAAGGAGTTCTCACCCAAAATTTTCACGTTGTTAATATTCAAAGAATTGTATACACATAAGCCATATAGATGTTCCTAGAAATGATCACAAGGGGCGCGTGGGTGGCTCAGTGGGTTAAGCGTCATGATTAAGGTTAAAGTCATGATTAAAGTCATGGTTAAGGTCATGATCTCATGGGCTCGAGCTCCAGGTCAGGCTCTGAGCTGCCAGCGTGGGTCACAGTTCACACTTCTGCCTCTGTCAGTTTTTCCATGATCTTTTGTTAAGTTTATTTATTTATCTTTTGAGAAAGAGAGACAGAGACAGAACAGTGGGGGAGGGGCAGTGAGAGAGAGAGAGAAAGAGAGAGAGAGAGAGAGAGAGAGGGAGAATCCTAAGCAGGGTCCACACTGTCAGAGGAGCCTGACTCAGGGCTCAACTCCATGAACTGAGATCATGACCTGAGCCAAAACTAAGAGTCGGATGCTTAACCAACTGAGCCACTCAGACGCCCCTCTGCATTTTTCTTTGTGTAACTACTTCTAATCTTGCTTGTTATCCAACAGCAATGATTATGGCGAATGTTATTGCCTGATAGATGATTTAATTCTTAAACTAATTTTTGAAGATTTAGTTAAAATTTAAAACGAGGCTGTTCTCAGGCACTAAGATAAATTTCTTGGCTCTGCTTTTCTCGGGTCAAACCTTCAATGAGCACCTGAGTCTATATGGATTTCGTAAGTAGGATAATTAATTGAACTAAAACTCATTTTCAAATTAGATTTAAAAATGAACTCCATGAGATTTCTCCTATGGGAAGTGATTTTTAAATGTACCGAATTCACCACGCTTTGGTCGCAAAGGCTTTTTTCAGAGTAGAAAAGCGCAGGACAAAAGCAAAAGGGGGAAAGAAGGAAGGAAGTAGTGCCTAGGACCCTCCCGCCCCCCGCCCCGTACATTTACCCCATCCACCCCACAGACTCGACTCCTCGCTCTGTGCTTGGGTCTGTGCACTCGCCCTGAGCTAACTCGGCTGGAACAGAACAGTGGTTTCCTCTGTGCTGCTTCCCCCAGATCTGGCCGAGTTTCTCTCACTCAGTGAGCACTCAATGAACACCTGACGACCGGGGGAAGAGAGGGAAATACGTACAGACACCGAGCAGGCGAGAGGACGGGATTACGCCAGGATGTTTTTGGCTCTAAGCTACAGAATATCAAGTACGAATGGCTTCGCCAATAAGGACATATTTTATTCTACGTGACACACAAGTTCAGAGTCAGGGCAGTTCCAAGGTTGGGTATGCAGCTGAACGGTGTCATGGAGGACCCAGATGGTTTTCATTTTTATCCTCAGCCGTCCTCAGAATATTGGTGATTTCTTCCGTGAGAGTTGCAAGATGGATGTAGGAGTTCCAGATGTCATTCGTACACTCGATCACGTCCAGCAAAGAGTCGGTGTTTCCTCCTTGTGCGTATCTATCTATGACAGAGAAAAACCTTTCACAGATGCTTCCAGGTGACTTCTACTCAGGCCCTGGCCGACAAAGGCTACTGGGTAGACGCCGACAGTGACTGGCACAGAAATGCCAGAGACAGCAATAGCGGCGAAGGGAGTAGATATGCCACAGGGAAAATAGTGACAGCGGCGGGATGGGACAGTCTGTAGTATGTGTCATATATACAGTGTGCATTCTCTAGGCCAACTGTATTTTTTTAAATGCTTATTTATTTGAGAGAGACAGACAGAGAGTGAACAGGGGAGGGGCAGAGAGAGAGAGAGGCAGAGGGAGAGAGTCCCAAGCAGGCTCCGTGCTGCCAGTGCAGAGCCTGAAGCGGGGCTCAAACTCACGAACTGGCTGAGCCACCCGGCGCCCCTCGGCCTACTCTGTTCTTACCTGTAAATGCACTGTCTTATCCCTCGTTTATGTATGAAGGTAGTAGAAGGATATCATTCACAAATAACAATGCGTTTCTGAGCCCAATTTTTATGGAACCATACACATTTCGAGACGTGACGTATATGAAGTCTCAAGTACGGAATGGGTCGGCCCCATCCACGTTCTGGGAAGTTTATCACCTTCACAGGAAATCCTCCCCCAGTGCCATTCAACGTCACTTCTCTGGACGGAACAGAGAACAGCTGCGGGGGCCCCTGGGTGGCTTGGTGGGTTAAGCACCTGACTTGGGCTCAGGTCACGACCTCACAGTTGGTGAGTCTGAGCCCCGCGTCGGGCTCTCAGCTGTCAGCGCAGAGCCCGCTTCGGATCCTCTGTCCCCCGTCTCTCTCGGCCCCTCCCCAACTCGTGCCGTCTCTCTCTCAGAAAAAAAAATAATAAACAAACAAAAAAAAGAAAATAGTTGTGGATGAGATTGGGAAGCAAGTCAGGAGAACAGAGTTTTATTTTTAACATTATATATAGTTTTATTTATTATTACTAACATTTATTATTAACATGATAGAGTTCAGGAAAAGGAGGATATGGCACTTTATTCAAGAAAAGGATAAAATGCACGGGAATTACAAAAATAATAGATTTTTAAGAAAAGAACCTTAATTTTTTTTTGCCTCATATTCTTATTTAGAAAATATAAATAAAAGTGAACATACATAAATAGATGAACTAGTCCTTATATTCTCTCGAAATAAAGCGTGCAGCCCATTACAGATCTTCAGCTTACGACGGGGTTATGTCCGGGCAAATCCATTGTAAACCGAAAATATCCTAAGTTGAAAATGTGTTCGACACACCGAAACTACCGAACGTCCCAGCTTAGCCTCGCCGACCTTAAAACGTGCTCAGAACACTCACGTCAGCCTGCGGTTGGGCAAAATCATCCAACAGAGACTATTTTATAATGAAGTGCTGACTACCGCCTGTAATTTATTGCACGTGGCACTGAAAGCGCAAACCGGAATGGTCGTGCGGGTGCAGCGGGGTCTCGTGAGGGCGCGGCTGCCTGGGAGCTGAGGCCCGCGGCCCCCGCCCGTGTCACGAGAGGGTCTTGTGCCTGTGTCTGTATCGATGACCTGGGAAACAATCCAAACTCAGAACTCAAAGTACAGTTTCTGCTGAATGTATGATGCTTCCACGCCGTCATCAAGTTGAAAAATCTTAAGCAAATCATGCTAAGTCGGGGCCGCGTATGTATTCCAGGTGCTCTTAACCACGCACACGTAACGTTGATATCACCATACAGCACCTGGTTAGCCTGCACTGAATCGAATTAAGTAACACATCACTAATTAACAAAATATGAAAATTCTATACATAAATTACATATCGTATCACACTTTATGTTTTCTTTCAATTTCCCTTGGGGGCTACAGATAACAGTAATCACCCATTTCCCCTGCTGTCTTATTGGTCTTCAGATAATTGCAGTAGAATCCAAGAGAAGCTTCTAAGGAATCTATTATATTGGGAGGTTGATATTCCAGTCTGTTGCTGTTGTCTCTCTCTCTCTCTCTCTTTTTTTTTTAACCATCTTCCTCTTACCTGCCTCTTGTTTTGAGATTACATATTAACTTCCCATTCGATTTCATATTTCGTGTTAGATTTTTTAAACTGAAACATATTTGCCAATTAACGTGGTGTTAATTTGTAGAAGGGTGTCGTGAGCACCAGAGCTGAATGAATCTGGCAACCTAATAACCTTCCATTGATACTTATTTAATGAAAGAATGAATGAACCAGTTATATCACGTTGGAACTTCTAGGATAATCATAATAACTGAAGGAAAGCAAATATTGGACACTATAACCTGCATTTTCTAACGTTATTTCTTTTTAGAAAGTGTGATCTTATCAATCTTTTGAAAACTTAAACACTGCTTTTTTTTTTTTAATTAAAGACTTGAAGTGATATGCTAAATAGGTATCTTAGCTTGGCTTTTAAGTCAAAAATTGCCGAGGAACTACAAATCTGGGAAAATGAGAATATAATTTGAAGGAAAAGATTATAGAAATGGGTATATGGGATCCAGTAAGAGAGGCCGGGGATACAGCGAGACGACCATCCGTAACTATGCGTGGTGTTTTATGCTTCTCAAAAGACGTGTTTTACATATATGTTATACGGTCTGCCTGCTTGTTTCCCACACTCTACAATTTAAAATGGGGCATCTTTATAGCTGTTTTTCTTGGACACACAAGTAAATCAGCATGTATATTCGAAAGGTTTTATCTCTGACATGCGAAACGGTTAAGAAATGTGTTCCTTTATGTAAACATTAACATTTACATATTAAATGTTGTTTTGTTGTAGGGCTCATTTTAGACTTACACTGAAAATGCATCTTTTAATTTTGAATACGTTAACAAAAATCTTTTAAAAGTACTGTAAGATGAAAGGAATTTAAAAATTGACATTATTGGCACAAGATTCATGTTAATGTTTACTCACGTAAGTAGCACAAAATACTGCCTAATTAGTGTGGTTGGTAAATTTTTGGTGCTTTAATTTTCTCTGTTATTGTAAACCATGCATAAAACGCTTGCCTATTGAGAAGTGCAGAATTGTCAGAGCTTAAACAGCTGACATCTGCTTACTCTCTTAAAAAAAAAAAAAAGAATAACAAGCCATTTCAGCCTAATCTACCTCAAATGTGTTCATGTTAATGAAGGTCCATCTACTGACCTGTGTTCTTTTCAGCTCGGGATTGGCCCACATGGTTTACGAAACCACGGAGGCTGATTTGAAATGCAGATGTCGACCCAGTGAAGTACACCCCCCCCCCCTTTTTTCTTTGCCGTATCTGTCAGGGTGAAAAATGGCTTGCACAAGGGTCAGTCACCCATCCTCACTTAATTACTTTTCTTGGACCCGCAGAACTGTCACAAGCTGTGGTGGACGCGGGAGCAGTTCCTCTGTTAGTACTCTGTATCCAGGAGCCAGAAATTGCTTTGAAAAGGATTGCGGCCTCGGCCCTCAGTGATATCTCAAAGCATTCGCCGGAGTTAGCACAGACCGTAGTGGACGTGGGGGCCGTTGCTCACTTGGCCCAGATGATCCTGAACCCCGACTCCAAATTAAAGGTATTTAAAAATAAAGTAAAAAAAACAAACAAACAAAAGAGGCTTCCGATTACCTAAGAAAATGGAAATGGGTGTAGCTTAATATTATACATTTAAAAATAATTAGAAAATTATCATTGAAAACAGATATGGACATGGTCTTTTAACATTTGGACCTTATACTGTAAGGATTAGACAGTAGACATAACTGGTTAAAATACGTGCAATGCTGAAGACTACAAGTAGCATCAGTATGAACATTAATCATTAAATAAGGAATTACACAATGATTGAATCTCAGGGTGGGCAGGGGCCCAAAGGTTTTCTAGCCCACAGCTATTACATTTAAGTATCTTATGAAAATTGCCGTATTTATCTTAGTCGGTTGTTTTGTTTTGTTTTGTTTTAGTTTCCTTCACTGTATCAAGATTTATTTATATGTCTTTTTTATAGCTTTCTAAAATTTGATTTTCAGTTAATAGTAACTATACTTTCATATTCTAGTAGTTATATTCTATAAGATTTTAAAATCTTAGTTAACGTTAACTAAGTCATGGAAAGTTTTTTGAAATGTTATCAGCATGATGCCAAAAATAAGATTTTCTTCTGCTTGGTCATTTTTGTGCTACGTTACCACCTATGTCATAAATTAAGTATTAATTAAGAAATATTTTTCCTGGGGCGCCTGGGTGGCTCAGTCGGTTGAGCGGCCGACTTCAGGTCAGGTCATGATCCCGCGGTCTGTGAGTTCGAGTCCCGCGTCGGGCTCTGTACTGACAGCTCGGAGCCTGGAGCCTGTTTCGGATTCTGTGTCTCCCCCTCTCTCTTTGCCCTTCCTCTGCTCATGCTCTGTCTCTATGTCTCTAGAAAATAAATAAATGTTAAAAAAAAAAAAAAGAAATATTTTTCCTCCAAAGGTCCTATTCTTTGATCATCTGACTACATAAAGAGACTTACATAGTCCACAGAAGAATGAAGACATTTAATTCGGAGATGAGGTAACTTAAGAAATGGAGTATTTAAGTATAAGACTAGGAATTGATTGTCTCAAGAAGGTTATGTTAGAAATGCAGTTGTGTTTTCTGTGTTATTAAAGAATCTGACTGTATGTGAAGCTGTTCTAGTCAGAACTCCGTGGCAAGCTCTGGGTCACGTTTTGTTTTATTTTGGTTTTTGCCGAACAGCGTCAGGTCCTTTCTGCTCTCAGTCAGATCGCGAAACATTCCGTGGACCTGGCAGAAATGGTGGTCGAGGCAGAGATCTTTCCAGTCGTACTCACCTGTCTGAAGGACAAAGATGACTACGTGAAGAAAAATGCTTGTACTTTAATTAGAGAGATTGCAAAACATACACCGGAGGTAAAAAAAATAATGATAATAATTTTTTCTTTTTACGGTTTTAAGCTACAGAAATACGTAGTTTTTCTGTAAAACATCAGTTTGTTTCCAGGCCCCAATGCTGTGGCCCATGCTCTGGTTAGGTGAGGGCCTCTCACCGGTGGCGCTCTGGACACTTGGGACTGGGTGATACTTTGTTGTGGGGCCCTGTCCTGTCCTGTACCCCGTAGGATGTGTGTTTAGCAGCCTTCTTGGCCTCTCCCCACTAGATGCCAGTAGTCCCCCTACCTCCATCGTGACAAAAATATCTCCATCGACTGCCAAATGTTTCCCGGGGGACAAAAAAGTGCCCCTAGTTGAGAACCCACCGGGTGATAGCAATGGAATTCGAATCTAAAATCTCAGTTTTTAATAGTTTCCTGCTTTCCATTTCTAAATCGAGGGGGCCCTGGGCTTCTGTCATCCATGTCATTTGAGGTCAGCTGGGAGTAGTGAGAGACAGTGTGCCTCCAGGGTTGAAGGGACCCCCAGGCCCACGGCCCCGTAGCACCCTGCTGCTAACTGCTTGAGATCTCAGATGGTGAAGGAGTAGAGGGGAAGCAAGTCCGGGTGGATTCTGAAGTTGTATCTTTTCCTGTGTATCTTTTGACTAAACAATTTCATTTCACTAAACTTTAAAGCCCTCATGCTTTATGTCGCCTAACATCTTCATTTGGTCGAGGTTTTTTTTTTCAAGATTGGAGACTGGCAATCAGCCAGTAATCATTGCTAGCAACGGGGGGATAATTAGGCCAGAATATTTCAAGTCTGACATTGTCTTTTAGCATTCGGTGATTAATGCGCTCCATCCTCACGCACTGCGATTGGGGCTTTCAGTAGTTAGCTAGTTATGAACTAGCCCTAGGCTTCGTGTCCAGGTGAAATTTTGACATCCATTAAAATAGGGATGAAAGTTGTGCTCTCGCTGCATGAAAAATTGAAACCACAGAGCGGCTCCTCCCAGTGAGTCTATCTGCACATTTGAAACCGGGGGATCATTATACTTGGGCGTTTCCTTCATGAACACAACAATCTCACTAAATAGTGCAAATTTCACTAGATGTTTTTTTAGATCCTACATAAAAAAAATTGGCAAGACTAAAGTAATATTTAAAGATCACCTTACGCTTCACGGTCGCGGCCATCTGGCTCTCCTTCTCTCCTAGCTTTCCCAGCTGATCGTTAACGCAGGAGGCGTGGCCGCCGTGACCGACTGTATCGGGTCCTGCAAAGGCAACATAAGGCTGCCTGGCATCATGATGCTCGGCTACGTGGCGGCCCATTCCGAGAACCTGGCGATGGCAGTGATCATTTCCAAGGTCTGTGCCTGTCTCATTTCCTCCGGTCATCGCAGCGACGTGTTCGAACACGGAACCACAGACGCACGCTCTCCCGCAGGGCACCGAGTATAGCCGACTGGAGTAAAGGGATGACGTGCAGAAACGTTTTCAAGGCTTACGAATAAGTTTCCCAAAGCAATGCTTGAAATAAGGTTTACTTTGCAGGAGTGTAAAATTTCCACCAGTGTTTAGGATCGACAAACTATCAGCGCTTCTGAATATTAGTATTATGTGTATTTAAATATGAAGTGTATTGGGGTGCCTGGGTGGCTCAACCACGCGTCTGACTCTTGGTTTTGGCTCAGGTCATGATCTCGTGGTATGTGAGTTCGAGCCCTGTGGCAGGCTCTGCGCTGACAGTGCGGAGCCTACTTGGGATTCTCTTTCTCCCTTTCTCTCTGCCCCTCCCCTGCTCTCTCTTTCTCTCTCAAAAATAAATAAGCCTAAAAAAATACTAAGTGTATTTATAACCTGAAGGATTGACTACATATTTACAGACATATAAAGCACACTTTGATTTATATATAAAACAACTGTTACAAGCGACATGCCTGGTAGTCGTCTTCATTAGTTTCTGAGGTCTGTACATTATCCTCTTTCCTGTCATTTGGGCGGGAGATGGCGAGACTAGATCTCCCCTTCTTTAGCCGCCTTCTCTCCGGCAGCTTTCGTGAACTAATTTCTGTTCTCAGAGGTAGGCAGTTCAGAGCACATACTGTTTTTGTTTTCTTGCTCTAGGGATTTGGCCCTATCTCAACTGGGTCTTAACCCACCGTGGAGTGTAGCCTTGGCACGTAGTAGGTGCTCAAAAAATATTTCTTGAATGCATAAATCTTGATCTCCCAAAGAAGGCTTCAAAAGCCGTGTGCTCACAGTGTCTCTGGCAAGCCTCTCGGGGGTGGGTTTCTTATCAGCCTCGAAAACCTGCTGCTCTATGTTAAACAGAAGTGCGGATTTTTTTTATCCCTCGCTAATCCTCAGAATAAAGAGGAACCTCAGATCTTCATTTTCTACCTATTCCTTGCTAATTCTTTGCTCCACTCCCTTTTTATCCTGCGCTTTTCCTTTTGTTCTTCTATGTCCAGAGACTGTGATAGCGACCGGAGCGGTAGGACTGCTTTCTGAAGGGTCACCCTGGGGAGAGGATCGGATTTTTGATTTGCGCCTAGTCAGAAAGCCTGCACACAGGAAGAGGGATGAAAGAAGCAATTACTCTTGCTCCCTGTGTTTCTCGCCGAAGCTGACCGGGAGGCGCTCCCCTCCTTTGGTCGCGGGCTGCTGCCGGCCTCTCCCACCTAGTTTCCATCCGGGTGGGGGCAGCGGCAGTCGGAGGCGACCCACACAGAGCCGCATTATTCTTTCCTTTGCCTACGCAGTTCCACGGGGACTGGGAACGACATCTCACGTTCACATGACACTTCATGATTTTCAAAGCACACTCGTGACGACCGAGGCCAGTAAGTCAGTATGTGGGGGGATGGGGAGAAGGAGTCTTCTCTCCCGCGTGCTTCTTCATTCTTGACGTATCCCAGAAGTAGGGGGTCGCTGGAAAGTTTCCTCGTTCTGCAGACAGATCTGACCTTTTTCGTATTGGCAGGCGCGCATTTTTAATTGTAAGAAGGAAGCCAATGAAGAGATACGGCAGGTTTCTTCAGGAAATTGGTCTTACTAATAGCCAAATTGAAAGGCAGTCAAGGGGCGCCCGGGTGGCTCAGTTGGCTAAAGCGTCTGGCTCTTGGTTTTGGCTCAGATCATGATTTGTGAGTTTAAGCCCCGCGTCTGGCTCTGTGCTGACAGTGCAGAGCCCGCTTGGGATTCTCTCTCTCTCTCTGCCCCTCTCCTGCTCATATGCTCACCGTCTCTCAGAATACACACATAAACTTTAAAAAAAATAAATAAAAAATAAAGGTAGACTAGGGGCGCCTGGGTGGCTCAGTCGGTTAAGTGTCCAACTTCGGCTCAGGTCATGATCTCTGGTCTGTGGGTTTGAACCCCGAATCAGGCCCTATGCTGAGAGTTCAGAGCCTGGAGCCTGCTTCAGATTCTGTGTCTCCCTCTCTCTCTGCCCCTCCCCCACTCACACCCTGTCTCTCTCAAAAGTAAATAAAACATTAAAATAAATAAATAAAGGTGGACAAGAAGAAAGAATACATGATCATTGGGCCTTTGCTATGGTAGCCTGATACTGGCTTTTATGATACTAAATTTAAGGTGATAATTATTCTTTTTTTATTATCAAAAATTTTAAAAAGTTTTATTTACTTCTTTTGAGAGGGAGAGAGTGCGCACATCTGCAGGAAAGGGGCAGAGAGAGGGAGACAGAATCCCAAGCAGGATCCACTCTTGGTGCAGAGCCTGATGCGGGGCTCGAACCCATGAACTGGGAGATCATGACCTGAGCCAAAATCAAGAGTCAGATGCTTAACCGACTTAGCCACCCAGACACCCTGAGCTGATAATGATTATAGTCTCAAATTAGTTATGAAATTATGCCTACACAGAATTTGAAATTATAAATTGATTTGGTTATTTGAGTCTTCCTTGTGTATATAAAGTATGGTGCATTTGAGACCCTTTAGTTAATTCTGTTCTGAGTATTGAGATAAAATTGAAGGCTGTGCAAAATATAAGCACATGCTATCTGTGTAACAAAAATAATCATTTCTACCTTGACATTTGATTGTGTTAAGATGGGAAAAACTATCATTTAAAAGTTGGCCAAAATAATGAAAATTATTTAGTATTCAGGAAAGTTTTTAGTGAATGTATTTCATCTAAATGTTACTTAAATAGAATTCCGGCTCGTTCCTATAATTTTGGATCTATAGTAGTTATTTTGCTGTCAGATCTATTATACTTGGTGAAAGGCAATTTTTTTTTAAAGAATTCTAAATTAACTTTTTAAAAAAGGCCAATAAAAGGTTTTAAAACCCTGTGCACTTTGATGTTGTCATAGTGGAATCTGGTTTTGCCGGTAAGATACTAGTCCAGAACATCTGTTTGGTTAAATGGCTCTCTATTTGGGGAGGAGACGCTAGCGGAGATGTTCTGACTTTAGTTGGATTGTTACAGATAATTAAGGTAAATTAGTTCTAGTCATTTTATCGACTTGAAAAATGACAGCCCCTGTGATGTGCTCATTTATCCAACTGTTGAGAAAAAAAAAGGATCAAGGCCAAACTGATGCCTTCGACCGTCTCAGAGACAGGAGGGGAGACTCTTTAATCCCGCTCTAGATTCCTAACACTTGCTCTTTTGATCAACGCCGCAGGGCGTGCCCCAGTTGTCGCTCTGCCTGACCGAAGAGCCGGAAGACCATATTAAGGCTGCCACCGCCTGGGCCCTAGGACAGATCGGGAGGCACACCCCGGAGCACGCGCGGGCCGTGGCCGTCACGAACACCCTGCCCGTGCTGCTCTCCCTCTACATGTCCACGGAGAGTTCGGAGGATCTGCAGATAAAAGTAAGCGCTTCGTTTCTGACAGGGGGGTGAACGTTTGTTAGCTCCGACTCGTTCTTAAAAGTAACGTCATTTTCAGTGTGTTCGTCGTCACCACGGATCACACTGACTTTATCAGCCGAGAAATACAAACTTATCAGAAGCGTGGAGGGGGCTTTGCTTTGAAAACGAGCTGCCCTTATCTCCAGAAGTCAGTGATGTATTTTAAAGAAAGCTCTCTGTAGGTGCGAAGCGGTTTGAAAACTGAAAGACCGGGTTTTGCATTCTGCGCTCATGTTGACTTTTCTTAGGGAACAGGAATTGAACAACAGGATTCCGGGGGTGGAATTAGTTAGAACTTTGGTCCAGGGAACATTAAAAAATGGTGTCTGAAAGAAGTTAAGGTGCCTTCCAAAGGTATAATACAGAGGGTGTTCCTGAAGCCAGGGCCCACCTCTTCTAACTCCACGTCTGCTTGATCTTTTAATAATATGTTTTATATTTGTTCCTCGAGAGAAACATGTCCATAAGAGTCACTAAGTTAAATATTTTTATATCATGCATTTAAAAAATTTTTAATGCTTTTTTTAAATTTTATTTTTGGTGTGAGGGGAGGGGCAGAGAGAGAGGGAGACAGAATCCAAAGCAGGCTCCGGGCTCCGAGCTGTCAGTACAGAGCCTGAAGATCATGGCCTGGGCCAAAGTCGGAAGCTTAACCCACTGAGCCACCCAGGCGCCCCAAATCATGCATTTTTTAAAAAAAGCATGCTTTCTGAGAAAAAATTTTACTAGCTACTAGAATGATTCACAAAGCGTGAATTTAATGAGGATGGGTCATTTGATAGTTTTAGAATTTCTTCAATTTTAGAATTTTCTTCAAAGAAAGGAAAAAACGTTTCCCGTCAGAGTCCCTATACTTTTTTGAAAGCAGTTTTCAGAATCGACTTGGACAGAGGAAAGGGCACAGAAAAGATAAGGATTCAAAACAAACTAACGATAGTAAGTTAAATTCCATTTAAATTTGAGTGAAAACAGTAAATTAGCAAACAGGAAGGCAGGTGTGCTGAAGCAACTTCAGATGGTATAACCAGGCAGGAAGTTGACTTGACCCATACAGCCGAGGGATTCTGAAAGGTACAGAACCATTTACTGGGTTTATAAATTTATGAAAGTGAAGTTACGTTTATTTGGTTATGTTTACATGTTGTTTCTCTACCGATTCATGGAGGGAAGTTTACTTCTGAGACTAACATTTTTTCAATTTTCGTAAGACTCTCTAGATCAAAGCAATGACTTAATAGATCCAGGGCTTCCTTAAACTTCCCCAGTGTCGGGTGGAGGAGGCCCGGCAATGCTTGGTGGAGAGGAAGACTGACAATATGCGAAGGCCTTTCCCTGTTTCACAATTCTGTGATTCTTTGGCTTTCTGGTGAGAAACCACAATTACACTTCCAGTTTTGAGTTATCCAAGGACAGCTGATTTACATATGTATCGTTTTAACTTATGTATGTAGTTCTCTTTTTGCCTCGTATTTTTTTAACCCATCATCACGCTCGCCTTCTCTTCCTCCTCCTTTTCTCTCATTCCCACATCCACTCCCCCCGCCTCCCTCCTCATTTCTTATCCTTCCCACCCCTGCCCCTAGTGGCCCAAAGACCGTGGCCTCCCCTGCAGGGCCTCCACACGTATAAGCCGTGCCCGATACGTAACAGTAATCGTGTTCGACTCCTGGATTATCAAGACATAAATTATTAATAGTATTCATTACTTTCAGATTCCCACACTGAACAACTTTTACTTTCCTTGAAGTTTTAGAAATAAAGGAATATATCAGCTACAGCATAATTAACCATGGAATCAATAGTAATTATAGTTCGAGACACCCTTGTAAATAGTGTCTGAGGTAGCACTCTATACTTTTTACATACTACTAAGTTTAGGTAAGTTGGCTTTTAATGAATTATTATGATATGATATATAAATATCACTTGAGTAAAATAAGTTTGACAACTTCTCCTTTTGAAATAAGATCATGTTTATTGCGTATAAGTTTAACAAAATTAGTATTAGCAAAACATTCAGGTTTACTCATAGAAGTTAAGGTTCCTTCTGTCTATGTTTGACGCAACATTTATTTTCAGGAAATACAGGATATTGAATTAAAAAGTGGGATCTTTATCAATCATTATCCCATCAGCAGTCTTTCCAAGGCTTTTTAAGTCCATCCAGATATTTTCGTAGTGTAGGGACTTGATTATTATTTTTGCTTCCCCAAGGTTTCTTGGATTCTAACATTTGCTGTTTTTAAAGTTTGGCTCTAGAATGAAAGTCCAAGTGTGTTTGATTTGACATTATCTCAGGAGGGAAAAATGTATACAAGAGCCTTAGGAACCGTCTAATGGTATTTCTTATTTGTTACTCAGTGGCAGCTTTCAAATTAAAGGCCACGTTGAAGTTCATTTTGTCCCAAAGGCATGTCAGCTTTTGTAAGCGTTCTCTAATTGGTTCTGATCCAGGAGAGCCAACGAGCAGTCCCTTGGGACTGCTCACATGTTTTCACAGAGCCTTCTGTCTGACGGCATCTAAGTTCTTTCAAATGCCTTATTAAAAACTGGAAAAAAAAATCTAACTTTTATCTAATAAGCTCACCTATGTATATTTTGAAAATATTCACACAATTGCCTTTTCGTTTGTTTTGGTTTCGAGGCATCAGATTGAAATGGCCCATCTTAGTTTGGCATTTGAGTCAGTTCATTTGATTACCTTAGTTATGAAAGTATTTCTAAGATGACTTAATTATCATGTTCTTGCCATCACTATTATCTCCCTTCGTTTTTTCGCAGCTTTATTGAAGTATAGTCCATATGCCATATAATTCACCCATTTAAAGTATATAATTCAGTGGTTTTAGTATATTCACAGATGCAACCGTCACCGCAATCTAATTTTAGACCCTTTTCATTCCCCCCTTAGCGGTCACGCCATACCCTCCCTGCTTAGCTCCAGGCGACCATCCATTTACTCTCTGTCTTTGGGGATTTGCCTCTTCTGGACGCTTCACTTAAATGGAATCATACGTTATATGCGGTCCTTAGTGCCTGGCTTCCTGTCACCTTAGCATATGTCTCACGGTTCATCCATATTGCAACACATGCCAATATTTTGTTCCTTTTCATTGCCAAATAATATTCCACGGTGTCACCATACTACGTGATGTTTAGCTGTCCACCAGTTGATGGGCACTTGGGTTGCTTCTACTCTTTTATTATTATGAATAATGCTGCTACGACCATATTGTACAAGTTTGCGTGTAGATGTACGTTTTCATTTCTCCTGGGTGGAAACCTAGGAGTGGAATCGCTCGGTCCTATAATAACTCTTTTCAACATTTTGAGGAACTGCCAAACTGTTTTCCAATGTGGCTGCACCATTTCATATTCCCAGCAGCAACATATGAGGGTTCTAGTTTTTCCACATCCTGTCGACACTTATCATTACCTTTGTTTCCTCATTATTGCTATCCTGGGAGGTGTGAATTGGTATTTCACTGTGGTTTTGATTTGCATTTCCCTGATGGCTAATGATCTTGAAAAATCTTTTGATGTGCTTATTGGCCGTTTGTATATCTTCTTTGGAGAAATGTCTAATCAGAACCATTGCCCATTTTTAATTTCGGCTATTATATTTTTATTATAGAGTAAGGCTTCTTTATATAGTTTGAATACAAATTCGTATCAGATATATGTTTTACAAGTATTTTCTTCCATTCTATGGTTGATCATCAGTTTATTGACAATATTTTAATGGGGTTCAATTTATTTATTTTTTCTTTTGTTGCTTGCCCTTTTGGAGCCCTATCTAGAAGGACTTGGCCTAGCACAAGGTTATGAAGATTTATTCTTATGTTCCCCCTTCCTTTTAATAACTCTAACTCTTTGGGCTACAATGCTTTCAGAACAAAATTAATTTTGAATAAGAAACATTATTCATTTTTGGCAGTTTTCATTAACGACCATCCATTAAGGAGAGCAACAGTGAATAATTTTTGCCATTTCCTTTATTTTCAGTGAAAAACAACTGAAATGGTATCAAGTATTTGCATAGTATTGACAATTTTATTTTGTTTATGACTATTCTTATGTGTGTTGTTAAGAGATTAAAAAGTAGTGTTGCTAGTCACTTACTGTGGTTTTTACAATAGGTTTTATTAATGTGGACAGAGTCAGCTTTTAGAAATGACAGAAAAAGACGAAAGAAAGCCACATCTAAATAGTCAAAAAAAAAAAAAGAAATGACAGAAAAATGAATGTTGAACTGTACGTGCTATGCTACTTTACAGGAAAACCAGGCTCGAACCCAAGTTGCCCAAAATAGACGACTCCTTTTCTGATATCATCATATATGTGTGTTTGGTTATTTAAGGATAAACCCTAGCTACTAAATGCTGTGATAATTAGAAAAATTCATAATCTGTTATTTCAAAGTAATAAATTGATTTACTGAAATAAAAGGTTTTGTTTACACCATATAAATTCTATGTAGTTCACAGAATGAAGCTGTAGGAACTGTTTTATTTTGCTCACTGCCATAAATAACAAAACATAAGGCATATTTTATAAAGGCTAATAAATTTTAAACCCAACATATGACATGATGTTATGTGTAGAAAATCGTAAGGAATACACACACACACACGCGCACACACATGCACAAATACTAGAACTAATAAGAGTTCAAGATCACCAGATATAAAATCAATATATAAAAATATATCATCGTTTCATATGCTGGTAATGAGCAATTCAAACATGAAGGGTGCCTAGCTGGCTCAGTCAGTAGAACGTGCGACTGTTGATCTCGGGGTCATGAGTTCAAGGTCCACAATGAGTATAGAGATTATAAAATAAACTTAAAGAAATATAAAATTAAGATGATGGTTTCATTCACAGTAGTATCAAAAAGAATAAAATACTTAGGAATAAATTTAACAAGAGAGGTATGGATTTCTACACTGAAAACTACCAAACATTGCTGAAAAAAGTTAAAGAAGGTCAGGATAAATGCAGAGACACTCCATATTCATGGACTGGAAGATTTAATATTGTTAAGGTGGCAATACTGCCCAAATGGATCTATAGATTCAATACAATCACTATCTGAATCCCAACTGGCTTCCCCCTCCCCTGAACTTGAGAAACTGATCCTGAACTTCATATGGACATGCAAAGGACCAGACTAGCCGAAACAGTCTGGTAAAAGGACTTATACTGCCCAATTTGAAAACTTACTACAAAGCTATAGCAATCAAGATAGTGTGGTACTTACTGACAGAAAGATACATCTATCAATGTAACTGAATTCGGAATCTGAAGTAGACCCTTTTATGGTCAAGTGATTTTTTCACAAAGGTTCCAAGGCAATTTAATGTGAAAGGCATAGTCTTTTCAGCAAACGGCACTGAGAAAATTATTATATCCTTGAATATAAAATATTAACTTGGACCCTTATCTCATGGAATATACCAGAATTAACTAAAAATGGATCATAGATCTAAAAAGAAGAGTTAAGAGTACAAAACTCTTAGAAGAAACCTTGGACTAGGTGTTAATTTCTTAGAAATGACACCTAAACACAAGCGATAAATGAAAACATTCATAAGGTGGTTTTCATCAAAATTGAAAGCATGTATGCTTTAAAAGACACCATTAAGAAAAAAAAAAACACAACAAGCCACAGACTTGAAAAAATAATTTGCAAGTAATATATTCGAGAAAAGACTGGTATTCAAAATACATAAAGGGCTCTTACAACTCAAGAAGACAAATAACCCAATTAAACGATGGGCAAAAGATTTGAATAAACATTTCACCAAAAATTATCAATCAGTATGTGAAAAAGTGTTCAACATCATTAGTCACGACAGAAACGCAAATCAAAACCATAGAGAGCTACTACTTCACACCCACAAGAATGGCTACCATTAATAAGACAGACAATAACAAGTGTTATCATTATTTGGAGAATCCCGAAGCTTCTTACATGACTGGTGGAAATGTAAAAATATGCAGTCACACTGAAAACCGGTCTGGCAGCTTCTCAAAATAGTTAATACAAATTTACCATCATCGCCCAGCAACTTCACTGCAAGGTATCTTCCCAAGAGAAATGAAAACATTTGTCTACACAAAGACTCGTATGTGAACCTTGAGAGCAGCATTATCTATAATCACCAAAAGTGGAAACAGCCCGAATGTCCATCACCTGGCGAACGGACAAACAAAACGTAACAAATCTGCACCATGGTGTACTACGTGACAGTGAAAGAATGCACGCTATCACGCGGATGAATCCCAAAAACATTATACTTAGTGAAAGAAGCCAGACTCCCAAGTTCACATGTTGTATGATTCCACTTACATGAATTGTCCAGAAAAGTAAAATTTGTAGACAGAAAGTAGGTTAGAAGTTTCCCAGGGCTGGGGCACCTGGGTGGCTCAGTTGGTTAAGCGTCCGACTTCAGCTCAGGTCATGAGCTCATGGTTCGTGGGTTCGAGCCCCGCATCGGGCTCTGTGCTGACAGCTCAGAGCCTGGCGCCTGCTTCGATTCTGTGTCTCCCTCTCTCTCTGACCCACCCCGACTCACTCTCTGTCTCTCTCTTAAAAATAAATAATAAAAAAACATTAAAAAAAAAGAAGTTTCCCAGGGCTGGTGGGGGAGGGACTACAAATGGAGTGAAGTTCCTTGCTGGGATGACAAAGATGTTCTAAATTTAGGTTGTGGTGATACTTGTACAACTCTGTAAATTTACTAAAAATCCACCGACTTATGAACTTAAAAGGAGTGAATTTAAGGTATATAAATTATATCTCAATAAAGTTGTTAAAAAATCTTAAGCCCTGAAATTGACAAGTAAATAAAATATTAATTAAGATGCTTTCATGTGGGAAATATACATTCCTGTCTAGAAGTATGCAGTCGGAAATCAAGTGTATTTCTTGACAAAGGATACTAGGATTCAGTGAATTTCTAGGATCATTAGACTCTTTTCTAGAATTCTCAATTAATAACTTGATAGTGGATCACCACGGTACAGTGGATGTGCCCTGTTACACGATTAGTTGACCTTATCACCAGTAGAGGTTAAGTTAAATTCGTTGGCCTGCTAAGGTCGCCGTGATCCTAAGATGGCTCTCAAAGACATAACCAGGTGTGCTGGGGATTGAGAGTTTAATTCCAATTTAGGTTATACTAACTTGTGGAAGAAAGCTGGGTTGCATTTCTTGCCTTCCTTGTTTTATTTCATCTAGTTCATGAAACAATGTTTGAGGACAAAGTATCGAGAGAGAAGAGGTTATGCAGGACTGCTTAGCCCGGGGCTCTGGGAAAACATAAAATTAACAGAGCCTTTACTGATAGCACAAATGTGACGAAGGTTTTTCCTGAATCCACTTGCCAATTGTAAAATTCACGATATGAGAATCAAAACGCTCCTTGGCACTTCAGAACACTGCTAACCACTCAGTAGTAGGATCGCAGAACACCAGGCTGGCGAAGGCCTGAGAGAGAAGGGGTGACCAGAGGAATGACGCACAGAACCACATATGAGCAGGAGGGGAACTCCAGGGGAAAACAGCTGCAGACAGACCCGACGGGGAAGCCTTCCAAAGTGAAGGCGGCAGGTTTAATACAAGGAAACAGAACCGCAACCAGCTGTGGCCTGAGAGCTGGCCTCAGGGATGCGCTCCCATCACAACAGGACCCTTCTTCAGCCACACTTGGTGTCTCTGTGACATACAAAGTGCTAGGGAGACGGAGGAAGTCCCTGTTCTTCTGCTCGAGGATGAGACACTCCCTGCTGCTGTGAACGGGGCAGTTTCTGAATAATGCACGCAGAATCTTTCTGGCTGTGTCCCTGTAAGTCATGAAACCGTTCAGAGAACACAGAATGTTTGATAATGACTTTCTACAATCAACTGAGTGTTTCCTATTTGTTGACTGGAAGGAATAGGACATGTTGGTTACCTCACCGTTGAACACACACAAATTTTTACACTCACAGAATATAATACATGTTAATTTAGAGTCTACAGCTTTACGCTTTTTAATTTTACTTTGCTCATAGGCTATTTTAAGAAATCAATAATACACCGTACATTCTAAAATTTAACAGGAAGACAACCGGCAGGGTGGGTGAAACCAATGCCAGATAGACGCTTTTCTGACAACTCTTTTAAACAGTGAAACACTTGCAGGTTCAGACCTGGAAATTCATTGTGTTTTCAAATTCTAGGGACATGAGCCATGAATTTTGGCCAAGCTTTGATTATTACTCTTGTCTGAATTTTGCTTTGCATTTCAACAGAGTAAAAAGGCCATAAAGAATATCCTACAAAAATGCACCTACTTACCAGCCCTTGAGCCATTTCTGTATGACGCGCCTCCCAATATTCTGAAGCACGTGGTTGGACAGTTCAGTAAGGTAAGAAATGCTCTCTTTTCCGGAAGCGGGGGGAGAACATTTAAATGACTCGTTAATTTTTTTCCCGTTGGGTCAATGTCTTCTCCTGGAAGAAGGAGGCAGGGCTTTGCTCCTTAGTTCTCGCTGCCCGGAGCGACAGGGGAGGTAGCACAGGTTAACAAAATTCCCGTAAGTTAATAAAACTCACACATAAATAATTCATACTTCCTTCTTCACATTTTCCCCACAGCCCGTGTACTGTCTTTTTTAGTGTTCTTGGGGAGAAAACAGTACGTCAACATATAAACACCTCATAAGACAGATAGTTTATGTTGACAGGTAATTTAGTAATTATCCTTGGGTCCGTTAGTCTCACTCATCTGGAAAGACCACGAAGATCTTAGAAAGAAAAATAAAAGGGTCTCTGAGCCATTTATGACAAAGTCCATGCACTTTACTGGAGATGCTTTCAGAGAGTCATTTAGAGTTTATTGACTTATTTTATGAACAGTTTTAACAAATATAGCCATCATATTTCTTAGATCATTGCAGATGGAAAGTAGCAAGGTAGAAAGGTCAAGCTGTTGGATGCGGGCTTAGCCAGCAGGACTGTCCGACTCCTGCGAGCAAAGGCTGAGAGAGAATGACCGTATTCCCACAGCCACGGATGGCCAGGACGGTGACCCTAGGCTGTAAAGCGCTGGTGGAATGGAGCTCAGAAGATGTGATTGAAGACAATGGGGTCTCTGGAAGTAGCATCCCATAGTGGCTATGAGCTCAGGCTCCGGAGTTAGGGGGCCCGGGTTTCCCATTTACCAGCTGTAATGTCTGTAGCAAAGTCTTGACCTCTCTAAACCTCAGTCTGATGACCCATAAAGCAGGGGTAATAAGAGTTCCTCTTTTATAAGGTCATTGTAAAGATTAAATGAGATGCTATATGTAAAGAGGTTAGCTTAATCTCAGGCACATATTAAGCACTCAACCCCTTCCCCCCACTGAAAAACCCAAAATGTTTTTAAGAAATAAAACATAGAAGTGCTTAAGGTCGATTTTAATAAATTAATAAACATAGGTGGGGCCAAATTCCTTTGTATAGTTCATACAGTGCTATGTAAAGGAGGCACTACTCTTTGTATACTCTATTTCTGGAAACAATGATGAACGAAAACTAATATTATTACCGCTTTTAAACTAGGCCCTGCAGCTGCTTAGGTCTGGTTTCAGGTCCTCCTCTGAAAGACCATACTGTCTTCTAACAGCCTTCGGTTCTCTGTGTTCCGTGGTCTCCGCCAGCGTGGCTGACCCTCCAGCACCTGAGTCACTGGACAGCAGCTTTCACATTGCTGAGGCTGCGTCGGGGATGTACTAGTTAAGAAGTGGAGCGGCGGATTTGGTCAACTAAAAGGGGGAGGGAGTAGGTTGCCGAGTGGCTCATCTACAGATTCATCAGCTCTTGAAAATGAATAGCTGACATTATTTCTGAAAGATCTGATTTGATTTGATTTGATTTTTATTTTATTTTATGAATCCTAGAAAGGATCTTGAATCTAGTCTTTTAGGCAAGTGGGTGAGGCATTCTAGTTTTATTGAACTTGCTAAGAAAATGAAGGCTGACCTGAACTGAGTTCAAAATAAATCACTAAACCAGTGGGATTCGCGGAAGTTAAAGACAAGTACCACATAGCATATACTCTTACGGATGTGCCTTTGGGAGT
Source organism: Paguma larvata (assembly GCA_030068075.1). Lineage (NCBI taxonomy): Eukaryota > Metazoa > Chordata > Mammalia > Carnivora > Viverridae > Paguma > Paguma larvata. The sequence goes on along the minus strand of CM057828.1, from coordinate 117,364,455 downwards.
ATTTGCTTCAGGCAGAATTTTGTATTTTCTTTTGTAAGTTTATTTTATTTATTTTTGAGAGATTTTTGAGCGGGGGTGGTGGTGGTGGAGGAAGAGCGAGAACCCCCAGCCGGTCCTGCGCTGTGGGCACAGAGTCCCACGGGGCTTGAACTCACAAGCCGTAAAGTCACGACCTGAACCGAACTCAAGAGTTGGACACTTAACTGACTGAGCCACCCAGATGCCCCTGTGTTTCCAGGGACACCAGAGCACTAGAAAGAGATGAGAAAGCAAGGCAGAAGGTAAAAAGACATTAGTCTAATGCGGGAGGGTCCAAAGATCGGAGGTAATGAAAACTCTCCGGGCCAAACAAAATATTTAAAACAGACATATCTGTAGGCTATTTCATGTTTTAGAAATACACCGTAGTGTCCTCCTTTATTGTTCAGTTGGTGTGTATTCTCATTCTCTTAGCAAGACCCTTTTATAATTTTATTTTTATTTTATTTTTTTTAATGTTTTTATTTATTTTTGAGAGAAAGACAGAGCATGAGTGGCAGAGGGGGAGACAGAGAGGGAGACACAGGATCCGAAGCAGGCTCCAGGCTCTGGGCTGTCAGCACAGAGCCCGATGCGGGGCTCGAACTCACAAACCATGAGATCATGACCTGAGCCGAAGTCAAATGCTCAACTGACTGAGCCACCCAGGCGCCCTCCCTTTTGTAATTTTAAAATGACTTCATGTACCCAACACTCGGTTAAACACCGGGGAATAGACAAGAAAGAATGAGACCAAGTTCTTCTTCAAGGAACTTTATCATCTAGCTGGGGAGACCAGACAAAACAATTAGAAACTTTTTTTTCTTAATTTAAGAAGGAATTAGTGAATGCAGTCAGAGGTATTCCGAGAGGCCATCAATGGAGGAAGTACAGGGGGAAAAGCTGGTCTTTGGAGAAAGAGTAAGAATTGAGGGGAAAGAAAGGGTGTTTCTGAAGCTGAGAGTTGAAATATCGTGTGGCAAGTGCATGGACAGTGGCTTAACAGAATGCTCCGAGAGAAGGAAATATCTATCTCATCCCGGGATAAAGGGTAGGGGTCTCCTAGAGAAGTTTCTTAAAGGAGGGGACACCTGAGCGGAATCTTAAACAATGAGTGAGAGCCACGCAAATGCTCGGAGACATGTGGAGGGTGGAAGGGCGTTCTGGGAAGAGGGAACAGCATCGGTAAAGGCACGAAATGGCCCAGCATGCACCTGTGGAGCCTACTGAAACAGAATTTAGGATACAGGTTGGTAGGGAAGGAAGCTGCACAGGTATTTAGGACTGAATCACAAAAGGCTCTTGATGCCTCATTAAGGAACTTGCCTTTAACTCTGTGGGTAATGGAGAGACCCCGAATGGGTGTAAGCGAAGGAGGGACACTGCTTCACTTGAACCTACATGCGTGGGTCCCTATCACCTGTGCCTTTATCCCATGGCCTCAACATAAAAAGCTAATACATTTCTAAAAAGACTACATTTTACTTCTAATTGTCAGCAAATTTAGGTTCATTATGTTACAGATGTACACAAATTCTCTTCTTTTTTTATAATTTTTTTTAACATTTATTTGTTTTTGAGACATAGAGACAGAGTGTGAGCAGGGGAGGGGCAGAGAGAGAGGGAGACACAGAATCTGAAGCAGGCTCCAGGCTCTGAGCTGTCAGCACAGAGCCCGACGCAGGGCTCGAACTCACAGACTGTGAGATCATGACCTGAGCTGAAGTTGGCTGCTTAACCGACTGAGCCACCCAGGCGCCCCCACGAATTCTCTTCTACGTTTCCTCAGATATAGGATTTCTTTTCCCTCGTAGTAATCCCTCTTGGAAAAGGAAAGCTGATACTTTCATGTGCTTGACTTCTCAAGGTGCTGCCGCACGACAGCAAAGCGCGACGACTGTTCGTCACCAGCGGTGGCCTGAAGAAGGTTCAGGAGATAAAAGCAGAACCCGGCTCTCTCCTTCAAGAATACATCAACAGTATCAACAACTGTTACCCGGAGGAAATAGTAAGGTGGGAAAAACGGACTTTGAGTCGTTCAAAATTTTACCTTAGTGTCTGTTTTTAAATCTAGATTTTATATCCCCCATGCCGACCCGTGGTCTTTGACGTCCTTCATAAGACCAAAGTATACCTCCGCTCCTCTCTGACCTCTTTTTCCCCCTCAAATTTAAGAACATTCTGAGTGACACACACATCTCCAAACCAAACTGGAATGTCATTTGAGACATAGCTGTACTAACACTTGCTTTACTAAAGAGCACCCGAACGCAGAGTCCAAATTAAATGAACAGTCTTTAATGTGAATTGATTTAGACAGGGCCTACAGACTCTGATTTTCATAGTTCCCTGCTTATTCTTTTTCTGCCTTAAGCTCACACTTATAGTAATAGGAGTATTATACATGGAAAAGATGTCGAGGGGCAAAAAGAAATTTACTTTCTCTCTTTGAAAAAGAGTCATGTTTGTGGTGTGCAGGTGCCTCATAGTAGCAGTCAGGGCTCCTAAGGTTAATTTTTTTAATAAGGTTGATGTGTAGAGCATTAAACCTAAGTCTCAGTCCTTTTAAGTGTAAAGAACTATACCACTAATACCAAAATAAATAAAAGCAAGGTTAGCGAGAAAAGACGGAATGATTTAAACCACCGAGTTTTGAAAAACGCCCATAAAACACTCAAGAATTAAAGGCCATATTTATCTGTATTTGTCTAACCCTACATTCACTTCTTATTTTCTCTGCTTCATGTTAGAGAATATAAATTGCAATGTTTAAACCCTGTTATAAATTAGAGAAGAGATATAAATATTCTTCTTCCTATTTAATATCGATGGTTTTAATATATATGGTAACACTCATTGTAAAAGCACAAAATAATTTTCTTTAAGATTGAAATTTGTCTTCTTTTCACATGTATTCTTCCAGTAAATTCTTTCCAGAGGTACAACTCATGCACTTTTTTAAGGTTTATGAGAACTGCTTGACTAAAACAGTTCCAATAAGTTAGCTTTAAAAATATTAAGATATAAAAAATATATCAAAGGAGTGGTATATCATAAATGTATATCTACTATATATAATATACAAATAAAATAATATACAAAAAGCTTATATAACATATATGCGTGAAACCATTAAATGAAGGAAATATGAAAATCTTTTATCAGGGAAAGAAAATAAAATTAATTTGCATACATTCTTTCAGGAAGAATGCTATTTTATGTAAGTTTTGCATAAAGAAGATGTGGTATATATATGTGTATATATACATATACATACACACATAAATACACAGAATATATACACATGTATACACACATATATATACACATACACACATGTATACACGTGTATATATACATGTATACACATATATACACGTATACCTACACAATAGAATATTACTTAGCCATCACAAAGAATGAGATCTTGCCATTTGCAATGACGTGGATGGAGCTAGAATGTATTATGCTAAGCGAAATAAGTCAATCAGAGAAAAGACAAATACCATATGTTTTCACTCATACGTGGAAGTTAAGAAACAAAACAGATGAACATATGGGAAGGTGGGGGGAGAGAAGAGAGGGAAACAAACCACAAGAGACTCTTACCGACAGAACAAACTGTGGGTGGATGGAGGGAAGCAGGTGGGAGATGGGCTGGACGGGTGACGGGTACTAAGGAGGGCACTTGTGAGGAGCACTGGCTGTTGTACTGAATTCTACTCCAGAAACCAATATCACACGGCATGTTAACTAACGGAAATTTAAATAAAAAATAAAATAACTTTCCATGTAATTTTCTAACATAAACAAAATTATAGAAAAATGAAGGAAAAAAACAAAACAAATCGAAAGGGCCCAAAGTGGAATGACCTATTAGAATTAACCGACGGTAAGGTGCTTTCTTGAATAGTAGTCTTCTTTCTACTCCTTTCCAGAATTCCTTTACGGAGCACTAGGGGAAAATGAAAGTCTGGAGCTTTGTCACACCACGGGAAAATCGTAACCTCCCGTTCTATTTAACCTACAATACCGACGTAAAATTTTTACCTCACATTTAACCTCACAATATTAACCTCAAATCTATGATCCCGGATTTCATTTTAAGAACTGGCTAATTATCGGGGCGCCTGGGTGGGTGGCTCCGTTGGTTAAGCATCCAACGCTTGGTTTCGGCTCAGGACATGATCTCGTGGTTGGGGGATCCAGCTCTGTCCATACTGAGCGTGGAGCCTGCTTGGGATTCTCTCTCTAGCCCCCACTCTCTCTCTCAAAATAAATAAACATTTAAGAAATTGGCCAATTATCATGGGGAATTCTAATTATCTTTTTCACGTGTTATATTTTTTAAAGCATTAGGTTCTACAGAACTTAAAGGTGTTTCATAGAAATCTTTGAAACTTTGTCAATGAAAATGGACAAATATAAGCTCAGAATCGTTTTATTTTTGTAATAATTCTCAAGAATCATTGGGTGACTACTTTAGAACTTATTCTGCGTAAGACGGATTATCAATGGATACATTCTTGCAGCTGTGATTAGCTACACATTTATTTCACACTGCCATATTTAAACATCTCTAATAAAGGTGGTTGGTGTGATGAGAAGGAAGGGGCTCAGGACTAGATGCTGGAAGGGCCTGAGTTCTAATCCCACCTGTTCCGCAGCAGGAAGGGGTTTTTGGAACTCCTCTATCTTCTGGATCTTTGCCTAGACTAGACTATAGTCATTATAAAAAATTATTAATGAGCTATTTCATTTTTTATACTAAGTTGTTGAAATCTGGTAGGTATTTTATCACTTCCGGTACTCTCAATCCAGAGGCAAATTTTATTAGAAATCCTTATCTGTATTTAGATTATGTCAAGTTGACAGTCGTAAAAGTAGATTCATAAGCTGTTCCAAAGACACCTAAACGTTTCACCTAAAATAACTGAAGGCAGTGTCTTCAGTTCCTCAATCGTACTAGCTGTATTTTCTAAAAGTTTATTTATTCATTTTGAGATAGAATAAGAGAAAGAGCGTGCATGCACGCGAGCAAGCAGGTGAGGGACAGAGGGACGGGGGGAGAGGGAATCCCAAGCAGGCTCCACGCTCCTCGCAGAGCCCGACGCGGGGCCCGATCTTACAAACCATGAGATCTTGATTCGTGAGATCACGACCTGAGCCGAAATCCAGAGTTGGGCGCTTAACGGACTGAGCCGCCCAGGCGCCCCACCTCTAGCCATGCTTCTAACGCTCAATAGCCACAGGTAGCTAGTGGCCACCTTAGGACACAGCGCAATTTTTTAAGTTTTGGTTTGTCTAAATCTACTTCTTACCATTTATACAAAAAGCGCCTATCTTGTGTCTGATCCGTTTATCAGGCCTAGGAAGGTGAGGCCTGTTTTAAAATTTGTGACTAACTCAGAGAGAAACAGCCGCGACTTCCTCGGTGTCGGAGTATTTCCACGAGACCCGCTGCAGAAGGACAATTGTTTCCAAGGGCAGGATGCCTTTAGAGGAGAAAGAGTTTTTAGGATAGTTTTTGACGTATGCATGTGTCTGTTTAACTGTGACTGCCTGGAAATACGCTGTTGGGAAAATACCGTTCTGTTCTTAACTCGACAGAGTGTAGAAGAAATTTAGTGTAATGTGAGTTGGGAGTTTTTAAGTCAGGCATCCGAGGACAGGTAAAGATAACAAGGACAAGGCAAATCTTGAACATCAGATTTTATCTGGAGAGAACACCTCAGGAGGCTTAATTATTTTGAGTGTTTTGGAAAATTTTAAATTACACTTACTTAGATTTTTTATCTGTTTATTATATTCTAGAATGCCTGCCAAATTTTATTTGACACTCTTGTGTGCGTGTAAATTCTTCCCGCAGATACGAAGCATACCATAATGCACTCATCTATATATTTAATACTTTCATACTTATGTTTTACAAAATGTTCAGTTTGTAAATAAAAATTTTAGTACTAGAGATGCCCCAAATCAGTGAAAATGACTCATTTCCTAAGTTCGCATGATAGGATATTTGTTAACCATTTAATAAATAGTTCTTTACTGTGAATTATAATCCCAGAAATTTCTGTTTTTACGGGTGACCAGATCTGGTTAAAACATACGGCGAGAATAATCTGTGAGGCGTCAGAATGCAGACTTTGAATAGTTACGATGGACCGGATTGTCTAACGTATGAAAACACCCGTTGGCTATGACACTAAAGCCACAGCAATCATTTAACATAAAAACCAGTCTCTGTAATAAGATACCATCCCCGGCTCCAAGTATCTTGCTTTGAAAACACTTCTGTGCATTAACAGTCCTTAAATTTTTTGCTCTTTATCTAGCGCGGTCTTGTGAGTTGGTGTTTCTTCCTTGGTAGTCTCTAAGCTTATGCACAGAGCATTCCTGGAGCTTAATTGTTCAGGGTATAGTGGGAGCTCGCTGATAGAATTAATTTCGATAAATATCTTATGTTGGATCTTTTGTGCCTACTGTGATGAATCCTTTCGCAAGTATCTAATGGAAAATTTTCTTTTTCAGGTATTATTCCCCCGGCTACTCAGATACACTTCTGCAGAGAGTGGACAGCTATCAACCACTGACTAACTAAGCCAAGTTCTGTTTTTATACTCTGATTCACAACAGAGTATTATGAATGATAGTTGTTAAAGTTCTTTCCAAATATTTGAACTCTAAGTACATTCTAGATTTACCCAGTGTGAAATATGTTTGGATAATATTTTCTCAATTTATAGAATACTTGAAAAAGTAGGGGCCTGAGTAAATGAGGAACTATTGGTCATTTGCATAGGATTTGCTCTAAGGGTGAAGTTTAAGAAGGCATTAAAGGGGGTTAAGACACTCGTTATTGTTCTGTTAAGCATCCCCGGCCCCCAAACCCACACCTCCAACTAGATATAGATGAAGAATGATGTTGAAAACTCTTAGTTATTTTGGCCAGGTCCTCCTAGACACAGGCAAGGAAACTTGGCCTTGCAAAGTCCTCAGGGGGACACTGAGGGGAAATGTCAAAAGAGGAACCGATGACAGAAGGACAAGGCACTTGAAGAGGCTCTGACGCCCTTTACAGAAGTGCATTAGCCCAACACTTGGAATCTACGATCACCTGCCACGTGTTCCTAGTGACTCGGGAAGCTCTCCTCCTCTCGCCTCCCGAATCGGTCCCGCACCTTCCACGGGGCCGGAGAGGGAGGAAGTCAGCATGGAGCATTATTCCACTGCAGACATGCTTCCCATTTCAGCGAGTGGCTCCTGAGTCCGGCCCTGCTCGTGAATAAACAAGGAAGCAGGCGAGTAAAATGGGTCCCGAGGATGCCCTGTCCTCGCTTCACGTCACTTTCCCAAGTTTCAAAAATCACATTTCCAGGGAGTTTAGAAGCAACGAGACAAGAAGACCACCGGGCTTGGACTTTGCATGCATTTTCACTTGGGGAGCTGAAAGGGGGTGAGAGGGAGTTTCAATTAAATTTTAAATAAAAACAACCTTAGAATTGTCCTCTGCATGTTTCCCGGAGTGTTAATTCTGAACTTGGGGAACACATAAGTAGGTTTAATGCTCTTGGTTAGTTGGCATGTGTGTGTGTGTGTGTGTGTGTGTGTGTGTGCGCGCGTGCATGTGTGTGTCTGTCTGTCTATCTGTCTGTCTTTTGATCTAAAAGGAGGTTCCTTGCAGTGACCTTCCCTGGACGCCTGGAGAGGAGGCGAATGACCACCAGGGAGCCCGCAGGCCACAGTGTTCCCACCCTGGCCAGCTTTCAGGCTTCCTTCTGGGATCCTTTCTTCCCCCTCCCCCACCCCCGCCCCCCGAGGAGAACCTACTCATTTAATTTCGGTATTTTCTGGATTCATCAGTCATCATTTCCTAACAGGGCATAACTTGGTTGCATCTTTTATTTATTTTTTTTTATTTTTAAAAATTGTTTATTTTTTTTTGAAAGAGTGCAAGCAGGGGAGGGGCAGAGAGAGGGGGACAGAGGATCTGAAGCAGGCTCTGCGCTGACAGCAGTGAGCCCAATGTGGGGCTCAAACTCAAACCGCGAGATCATAACTTGAGCTGAAGTTGGACGCTCAACCGACTCAGCCCCCCAGGCGCCCTGTTGCATCTTTATAAACTCCATCACGCCCAAGATGGCCCCATTTCTTTTTGCCTTATTTCAGCCTAGGATTGCTTGCAATTTGACTTTTTAATACTTTCTGGGGCCTCCTTTGTTTCTTCGATTTATTGCATAAGAAAATAATTTTTATTCTTAGTTGTGTAGCTTTTCTTTGTCCCTTCGTGCTGACCGGTGTCTCTGGTGAACCTGTCAACCACCTGAGAAAATAAAGGTCGTTTTCATCTTTCTCATTTTTCTTTGATGGCCATGTTGGTAATGACAGAAACCAGTGTGTCTGGGATGAATCCCCCTCAGCTGTTACGGGAACGGTGAATTTCCTATCAGGTATTTCTTGCCACTGTATGTTGAAGTAGTTTTTCATTTCATACAATATCTCATACTTATCAAAGAAATAAAACATTTAACAGTGTTTGGATACATGCTATAATTTTATCATATGCAATTTGGAAAATATACGCTGTGAAATGTTTCTTACTATAAAACACTTAAAGCAAAATTAAGCTTGCTTTATTTTTAGAAAAGTCTATTATAAGACTTTGTTTTTTGAGAGAGCGTGCACATGTGCGAGCCAGGGAGGGGCAGACGGAGAGCAAGAGAGAGCATCTCAAGGAGCCTCCGTGCCCAGCACAGAGCCCAACACAGGGCTGCATCTCGTGGCTGTGGGATCATAGCCTGAGATAATTTCACGATTCAGAGGCTTAACGGACTGAGCCCCCCAGGTGCCCCGCTATTGTGAGATTTTTTAAAAACTAAAAAAAAATTTTTTTCTATTTGTGCTCGAGCAAAAGAATGCCGCTCACTGCCGGCATTCTCTTTGACCCTTCACCCCCGGTGTGAATTTTGTCAATTCCGACCCTCCAACCCTGTCTCGCTGCTCCCTCTCCCTGCTACAGTTTATTTAAAGTTCAACTATCATAAGGATATTTCATTTAGCTTATATGACCAGCGCTTTATTTTTAAGACTTCAGTTCAGGAATGGAATGCTTGAATCTTCTTACGGGTTGAAATTTATGATTCATACAGTTTAGCTGTTTTGAGAATAGGCGCATTATCACTGGTGCCAAAAAGGGATGTTGAAAACCTGGGTTCTAGTCATATCCGGGAAATAGGAAGGGGTGATAGTCCTCGCTCGGCTTACTCACAGGTGCTTATGAATCAACCGCAGTGATGCAGGTAACGATATGGTGAACTGCTCCGTTCTGTGCGAACTGACGTGCGACTAGAGGGGAACCCGACAGTCAATAACAGAGGACACGTTCTGGCCAGCAATGGGGCACACGGGGCCCCATACGTTTTGGTAAGTGGAGTCGACGACTTACGATTGAAAAAAACGACATTGCCTGCCCTCACGGAGTTCACAAGTACGAACATTTGCCCAGACGCAGGGAGTAAAATAGGCTTGAGCCACAGCGTGTTTCACCTAAAAGCAAACGACAGTCTCATATTTACAGGAGCTCAGCCTGTGTTTCTTGTTTTTTTTTTTTCAAGTTTTTATTTTAAGTCCAGTTGGTTTTGGCCTTTTTCTCTAATCTTTTCCTCTTAAACTACCCCCTGAAAGACAGGATTAAAGATTTGCTCATTTCTAATCTTGATTTGAGGTCCTGCACGATATAAACCCTGACCTTACACTCCTCGGTGAGGTCCTCTCCATTCCAAGATGTCAAGGTCAGAAACTGACCTTGAAAGAGTGAAGGATTTGTCTGTTTTCAAAATGCCGACTCTTTGATTAAGTTAGGTGCTAGCCAATGCCGAGCTTGTGTGCCTGTTTTACCACAAAATTCACGGTCTAGAAAATATTGATTTGTGGCTATTCTGTTTCAGAGATTAAAAGGATTAAACGACAGTCATTACTGTAACTATTGCATTTACCGGTCGGCTAAGGGACTTCAGACTTTTGAAATACAATTTGTCTCTGCTTATTTTTCTAGTAATATGAATACTTTTGTTTTTAAGAAGACTTCACAGGGCATAAAATTAGACAATATTCAGTGATTTTGCTTTAAAGAATGGTAAGTTTTATTGTATTTGAGTAAGTAATCTTTAAAAAAAAATTAAGCTATATAGGAAAGGAAAAAGGAAAAAAGCAAAACTATCACTCCAAATCTCACAACCCAGAAAAGAAGGGTCATTACCAAGTGGGCACAATTCCTTATACCTCTCTGAGCCTTTGTACAGATAGAAAAAAATTTAGAAAAGTGTATTCATGCTCTCCATGCCTTTTTTTAAAATTTTTTTTAACATTTACTTATTTTTGAGAGACATAGAGACAGAGTATGAGTGGGGGAAGGGCAGAGAGAGAGGGAGAGGCAGAATCCAAAGCAGGCTCCAGGCTCTGAGTCGTCAGCACAGAGCCCGACGCGGGGCTCGAACTCACAGACCGTGAGATCATGACCTGAGCTGAAGTCGGCCGCTCAACCGACTGAGCCACCCAGGCGCCCCTCCATGCCTTTTTTAAAACCAAAAAGCAAAAGCTGTAATAGCTTGTTTCACAGAAGATGGAGTTTTTCCCTTTTTTTTCTATTTCAGTGGGTGTAGGGAAAAGGTCTCCTCAGCGCTAAATTAAGGATCGACATAAAGTATTTATAAATGCGCTCCTTTTATTAATGATTGACTCGTAATTGCTACAGAGATTTTATCTTTTATATTTTTTGGTTTTCTTAGGAGACTTTTTTTTCGTGACTGACTCTATGAAACATACCATGAAATTGAAGGTATGTCTTTTTCCTTTCCCTTCACACCCAAAGCGATGGTTTTGTGAATGGTATAGAGATTTTACACCGAATGCCACTTACGGCTTATCGGTTTTATAACACGGAGTCAAGACTGTTACACTAAAAACATACCGTTTTGCGAGGTGGGTTGGTGTAGATACTTCCACCTTAAATAAAGCCCGTAATTTTTCCCACGTAGAGAGAATTTGTGGTAACGCACCGCTGCTAAAATGTATCCTAAGATATAAACTGTATCCTGATGATAAGTATTTGCTCAAAGTACTTTTGGATGTAACAAGTCCAATCCTTCGAGAACTACGGTAATAAGCTCTATCAGGTCCTCTGTCCTCCGTAGCATGTCGTTTAATTCATACAAATGTAATTAAAACGCCAAGAGAATGCCATCGTTCAGCCGCTCCTCCCTTCCCTAACTCAGGCATGTCCTTTCTCTTGGACGAAGTGCGCCCCGCTCGCCTCTGGCCCCAGGGGCGCCGGGCCCCGCGGTTAGCACGCAGGGGCACGGGCGGGGGCGCGCTGGGCACCCGGGCAGCACGGCTCTCCGCGGTCACGTCTCCTCAAGTCCCGACGCCTCGGTTTTCTGCAATATCATCATGTAGTCAGGAGAGCCCCGGCTCTAGAGTTAGAGGCCCGCGGCAGGATCTCAAATCCGCCACAGCCTAACTCAGGGGCCTTCAGCCAGTCAGCAATAGCGGCCATTGGAGAGGATCCTGAGGATTAAACGCGCTGAAGGAGCACCGGGCCTGGCACGTGGTGAGCGGCGACACCACCAACTCTACGGTGTCTCTGTGTGATTAGAAAAAGGTGCACGGTCCTCAAGAGACTTTACTTTCATCGAGCAGAAATTGTTGTAATATTCTGATTTTTCGACCAAGACACTTTACTGCCATCTGCTGGAAAATTCTCTGAATAAATATGCAAATCCATTTCTATGATGTGAACCACGGCCCCTTCGATGTGCTGGTGCCCTTGGGTAGTACACAACCTGCACAACTGTGCCTATCAGCACTCAGTAGATCGTATTTGCTACTATTCTTTTCACTTTTGTAAATGAGGTTTGGAAGACAAGCCGAGATACACAATGCTATTGTACGAAGCAATTCATTTAAAGAAAAAAATCAAGGAGTCAAAGTTAATTTCTATAAAGGTAAATCTCTAGTTGGTTACAAAGCCTGGAAACATTTGGGCTTACTACTTCTCTCACTTCCCACTTTCCACACAGAAAAGTATCTTCAACAGTAAAACCCACAATTTAAGTTAGCAGAGATGCCGATTAAGCTGTTATTCTGGCATTTATGAAAACCAAAAGAACAAATATGGGACATACATATACAAAATCAAGGTATGTTTAGGACTAATCCATATAGCATTTTAATCTCGATTTTAAAAATCGGATCCAGAATATTGCATCACTATCGCAATATGGCCCACCTCTGGAAAGCAACCCTGCTGGGGTCCAGTCACCCTTCTTCATCCTGGAACCTGGGCTGGGCTGGGCTGGGCTGGGCGGCTCTCTTCTAACCCAATAGCCTTTATTGAAGGGATCATTGTAGGCCCTTTTTGTACACCGAAGGCAAAAACGTGGCTCATTCTCATACCTAGCAGTACAGTCATGAAGGAGACTGACTACAGTTGGGTGAGGGACAGTTTGTTGATAATGAGAATACTCTCTCAGAATACAGGATTTGTCTCCCTGGCAAGGACCCTGGGTGCTAGATGGTTCTTGGAAGTTCGGAGAAAGCACGTCACAGGTGAAGTGGAAATGTCGCACCTGCCATGGCAGACCGGAAGCAGATACCAAATGCCTCGGAGGGGGATGGGCGTGCCAGGATGCCCGACCAGCCGACTCTTCTAAGAGAAGCCCAGAGGATGTGCCTTTTACCAAAGTGGTAAGAAATGCGTTGTTAAGAGGGTAACAACCAGCGAGAATCTTCCATATGCCAGGGTTGACCGGTGGAGACTTGGTCATAAAACTGGGCTCCTTAGTAGGGATGATAGGATCCCGAAACAGCAGAGGCCAGGCGAATACTTAGCTGCTGGGAGCAAGGCGGGCGCAATGATTTCAGTGGGTTGCAAACCTGGAATGAAAACCAGGGGATCCAATCCACAGAGAGCCACGAACACAGGTAACAGAGCTCAGTGTTTCCAGAGGCCGTCAGTAAAAGTATCGTTTTGTAAAATAAAGATAGATAAAAAATAAAATGGATGGTAGGTGGGCCAAGGACAGCCTGGTCACAGTCACTTACCAGTGTCTCAGATCTGGAACCAACTGACAGGACGGGCTGGTCGCTGTGAGGATGGACCCTGAAATACCTCACTAAGTATAGGTGGTACCTCTTTCCCCTGCATTTCATCACTTTTTTTTTTTTTAGGTTCATTTACTTTTTGACAGAGTGTGAGCAGGGGAGGGACAGAGAGAGAGAGGGGAAGACACAGAATCGGAAGCAGGCTCCAGGCCCTGAGCTGTCAGCACAGAGCCCAACGCGTGGCTCGAACTCACAGACCCCGAGATCATGACCTGAGCCGAAGTCGGTGCTGAACCGACTGAGCCGCCCAGGCGCCCCTTTCCCCTGCATTTCAGAACACTGCCCGGCCACTGGGTGCCAGAGCACCGAGCAGGCCGAGGCCCCAGCGCAAGGAGCCCTGCGGGATCGCCCGGCAGGCCCTGCGGTGCGGAGGGGCCCGTGGTGGGCGAGTGTGCACAGTCACTGGGAACCCCAGAAGCAGCGCAGGCTTTGGAGCAAGGACATACTCTGTATTTGAGAACTCGGCACCATTTGAAAAGAAGTTCTACACACAAAGGGCCCTGACTGAGACAGACCTAATGACCCCGGGCCATCAAGTCACTCTGCAAGCAGAGATAATCGTGAGCTGGGCTCTGCCAGACCCGGCAGGTCAGAAGCCGGGGGAGCCCAGCGGCCGCGATCAGTCATAAAGCGAGTGTACGATGCGGGAGTGCGCATGCCCAGGGGGGCCGGAGGGCACCTGTGGGTTGTTCCGGCAGGTGGCCCAGATCTCCGCGTCATCCACCGCTGTTGCTCCGGCATTCACAACTCTGGGGTCACAATGAGCTTACAACTCTGGCCGCACGGGGGTGTCTGGCAAGGCCAGCTCACAGCAAAGGAAAAAAGGCCAACCTTCGCTCGCGGACGAGCTGGCTCAGCACGAGAGTGCAAGCCAAAAAGAGACACGGTTGCACTGCAACCCTACTTGGGGCGACCCTGAAAGACGGCAGGGAGGGGAGATTTCTGGCGATGCCCTTGGTTGTCTGCTTTGTGTGGAAACAAGAACAGTTCAAGGTAAGAATATACACAGGCTCGTGGACAGCGGTAGATGGGGTGGCGATTTGGCCAGAGGCTTGGAAGGGGAAATATTAGAATATCACGGATAACGAACGTGTGGGCACAAGAATTCTGTGTCCCGTGTTCATGCCTAGCAAAGTGCCACTATCGGAAAGACGTTAAACCACATTCATGACTCAGCCACGGACATCGGCCAGTCTCTCTCATCAGCTGCTGCAGGGCGGGCACAACGGAGACTTGGGCGGAGTAGCCACGGTGGTGGGGATGGTGGCTACGAACAGGGCTTCGGCTCACCGGGGTTGGGCCAGCCACTGCTACCACCAAACGTCCAACCTGTAAATCGCAGAAACCAATGCTGACCCCCCCGATACAGCACCGTCCCTCGAGGTGACCAGCCGACCAACTGGAGGTAAGCTGACTACAACGGTCCTCTTCTGCCCTGGAGGAAGCAGGGATTCATCCTGACCAGGTCGTTATATCTTCTGGGTTTTCCTTTCCTAGCCACAGGATCGAGCCAACATCACCAGCTGAGAATTACGAACGTCTGATCTACTGACACAAGACCCCATCCAATGCCGCCTTGGGCCAAAGAGCACCCTGGTCTAGGCCCCTGCTGCGGCACTCTTAAGCCACTGGCAGGACAGACTAGTGGAATGGCCTCTTAAAGACACAGCTGAGGCTCCAGCTCGGAGATGATCCATCTTGAGGTTGAGATGCCACCCTACTTCAATAACCATCACATGGTTCCCAATAGGTAGACTGAGGCCAGGAACTATGGGGAAAATTAGGCGGCATTCCCCGTGGTACAACTTGGAACGTTTGGGCTTTCTGTCCCCCAAATTTTAGACTCTGTGGGTCAAGAGGTCTTGTTCCCAGGGGGGGTAATACTTCATCAAGGGGCACAGAGTCCCACTGTACTTTCCAATATAGCTACTACTCAAATCACTTCGGCCTCCTGAGGACAAGGAACCAGCAGGAAAGGAATCACTCTACTAGCAGAGGTCATTGGTCTTATCATCAGGAGAAGTGGGCCTCCGTCTCAGAATGCGGGGAGCGAAGGATGTTTGGCACACGAATGATCCAACGGCACCTCCCGAGGCCCCATGCCCAGTTTTAACAGCAAACAGACAAGAACAGAGGCCATGATCTAAGATGGGCAGAGCGACCAGGTCCCAAGCCACTTGGAGATGGAGGTCTCGGTCGTCCTACCAGGCAGGACGCCTGGACCAGCATGGGCCTGGCTGAGGCAAATCTAGAACGGGCAGTGGAGAAGGAGATAAAGTATAAGTTACCGAAGGCTCGAGACCCACCGTGGCTGTAGCAACCGTAGTTTCCCCACAAACCTTTTTATAAGCCTCCCCAGCAATACGGGCCAATCAGAATCCTGGAGTTGGGTTCCAATCCTGGTTGTTAGGTGGGTGGACTTGCTCTAAGAAGCAGTGGGCAGCACATGAAAAGGTGCTCGACGTCACTCCTCATCGGGAAATACAACTCAAAACCGCAATGAGATACTGCCTCACGCCGGTCAGAAAGACTAGAAGCAAACAGACAAAAAATAACCAATGTTGAGGATGTGGAGACGAAGTCACCTTCGTGCACTGTGGGTGGGAATGCCCACTGGCGCAGCCACTGTGGAAAATGGTACGGAGCGTCATGAAAAATTAAAAATAGAATGACCGTATGATCCCAGAATTCCACTAGGTGTTCACCCAAAGAAAATGAAAACGCTCATTTGAAAAGATACATGCGTCCCATGTTTATCGCAACGTTATTTACAACAGCCAGACATGGAATCAGCCCGTGTCCATCAATATATGAATGGATAAAGACGTGGTATGTGTACACACACACACACACGAATATTACTTGGTCATGAAAAAGAATGAAGTCTTGGGGCGCCTGGGTGGCTCAGTCAGTTAAGTGTCCAACTTTGGTTCAGGTCATGATCTCACGGTTCGGGAGTTCAAGTCCCACAACTAGCTCTCTGCTGTCAGTGTGGAGCATGCCTGAGATTCTCCCTCCCTCCCTCCCTCTCTGCCTCTTCCCCTCTTCTCTCTTTTCAAATAAACTTAAATTTTTTTTTGAATCTTAAAAAAAAAAAGAATGAAGTCTTGCCAATTACAACAACATGGATGAACCTCGAGAGTATCATGCTTTTTTTTTTTTTTTTTTAAAGTGGTCTCCATGTCTAGCGTGGAGCCTACCATAGAGTTTGAACTCACGACCCTGGGATCAAGACCTGAGCTGAGATTAAGAGTTGGATGCTTAACTGACTGAGCCAGCCAGCTGCCCCTACCGAGTATTGGCTAAATGGAATAAGGCGGAGGAAGACAAATACCATACGGTTTCACGTACACGTGGAATCTAAAAAACAACACAAATGAACAAAGCGACCAACAAAAAGCAGAAACAGACCTATAAATACAGAGAACAAACTGACGGTTGCCGGAAGGGAGAAGGGCGAGGGCACGGGCAAAACGGATGAAGGGGAGCAGGAGACCCAGGCTTCAAGTCATGGGATGAGGAAGTCGCAGGGATGAGAGGCAGAGGATACGGCAGGAATGGTATTGCAATAGCGTGGTACGGTGACCGATGGTAACAACGCTTGTTGTGAGCACAGCACAATATATACACAGGGATCGAATCGCCATGTCGTCCACCCGAAACTAACGTAACACTGTGTGTCGACGACAATAAAAAAAGAAAAGAGAAGCAGTTGGATCTGAAGAGCACAAGGGATGAACTATGACCGACTCCAGAGCTCCACCATGTATCTCCCCTCTTCAAGGCCAAGGGCCCCCCTTCTCCAGCTGCAGCCATTTTCCAGTCAGACCTTTCAGGTCCTTACCACAAATAGAACTGAGTTAAATCCTCAACCCACAACCAGAACGAGCCTTAATAATTTGCTAAATCTTAAAATTAACACCTTAAGTTGAACCCCCCCCCCAAATTTAAGAACACTTAGGCAACTAGTTTAAATTGGAATCCAACCAAACCAGAACATCAAATTTCCTCAGATCTGAACCCAAACCAAATTTCAGACACTTTGCACGTACACCCAGGGTTAGCCTCTGTTTGGCCTTAGCGGCTCTTGCTAATCAGAAGCTTCTATTCAGATGGGGGGGAATAAATCAGTCCTATTTCCAAAAGTAATTCCACCCCTACCTCACATCGTACCCTCCGAATCACATCATACGAATATGCGACACGTGGCCGTGCTTCACTGTAAAGTCATCTCAGTTCTCATCGGATTTAGCTCAATGAAGCCTCTGAACATGAGCAGTGAGATCTTAACCTCATTTACCATGAGATAGCGTCACTGCTCAGGCTAAATCTTTGGGTTTCTTATCCACTGGCGGGGGCGGGAGTGGGGGAGAGGGAGGGAGTTAAAAAAACAGTATTCACGGGGAAGATTATTCTTAGCAGTCTTTAGATTGCTGCTCACACAAGAGATTCAACACTGTCAGGTCAAGAACCACTCATCTTTGTATCTGGCGTGTCACTTAGCATGGCTGCCTGGCACCCAGTAGGAGATCAATAAATAGTTATTGCAGAGTTCCTAGAGCCGTCCTGGATGCTGGCCCCAGGCCTTTGGCCAGGGCACTTTAAAAGTAGCCTGCCCAAGGGGTTGCCTGGGTGGTTCAGTCGGTTAAGCGTCCGACTTCAGCTCAGGTCATGATCTCACAGTGCATGGGTTCAAGCCCCGCGTCGGGCTCTGTGCTAATGGCTCAGAGGCTGGAGCCTGCCTCAGATCCCGTGTCTCTGTCTCTCTCTGTCCCTCCCCCATTCATGCTCTGTCTCTAGCTGTCTCCCAAAAATAAAATTAAAAAAAAAAATTAGGGGCACCTGGGTGGCTCAGTTGGTTAAGCAGCTGACTTCGGCTCAGGTCATGAT
This sequence comes from Paguma larvata, assembly GCA_030068075.1. Taxonomy (NCBI): domain Eukaryota; kingdom Metazoa; phylum Chordata; class Mammalia; order Carnivora; family Viverridae; genus Paguma; species Paguma larvata. The sequence continues at coordinate 117,346,383 of CM057828.1, read as the reverse complement.
CTCCCCGTCTGTGAGTTCGAGCCCCATGTCGGGCTTTGTGCTGACAGCTCAGAGCCTGGAGCCTGCTTCGGTTTCTGTGTCTCCCTCTCTCTCTGCCCTTCTCCTGTTCATGCTCTGTCTCTGTGTCTCTCAATAATAAATAAATGTTAAAAAAATTTTTAAAAATTAAAAAAAAAAAGTAGCCTGCCCAAGCAAGAATAGGCCCTCTTTGAGCTCCACTCCGTCAGGGCTGCTGACTGTCACTTCGCCCGCACTGGGCAGAGTCTGGCTGTACTGTCAGTCACAGCCACTTGAGTTAGCGCTGCCTCAACTAGTTCTTCCTAGGACTTTATATATTTTTTTATTTTTTTCATGTTTGTTTATTTACTTAGAGAGAGAACAAGCAGGGGAGGGGCAGAGAGAGAGGGAGAGGGAGAATCCCAAGCAGGCTCTGTGCTGCCCTATGTGGGGCTTGATCCCACGAACTATGAGATCATGACCTGAGCCGAAATCCAGAGTCAGCTGCTCAAGTGACCGGGCCACCCAGGCGCCCCTCTTCTTAGGACTTTAAAATGATAGCAAAAAGGACCGGTTTCAAAGGAATGAATAATTTTCAGAGTTTATTAAACTGCCCAAGATAGAAAACCCACTGTGTGTGTGTGTGTGTGTGTGTGTGTGTGTGTGTGTGCGCGCACGCGCGCGCGCGAGCGCGCACACACACACGTGAATCAAACCCTCGGGAATTTCGGATTGGACAGAGGGACAGGGAGCGGCAGGTGGCAGCTCAGTCACTGACGCAGCGCTTCGCAGGACCCAGCGGACCTCCTGGGCCAACCCTCCCAGAGGAGGGCGTGGGCTGTCCCGCTCTTCCCTGGATTCCGCAGGATCCCGAGGATCTTTCGGGTAAATTTACGCTTTTACTTAGGGTCTCTCCAGTCTGTTTCTGTTATTTGCAAACAGAAGAAACACACTTTAGAGGAAACCAGCGTCTCTAAGTTGGCTGCTGGGAGAATTACGCGTCACTGAAGGAAGTGGTGGGGTACGGGAAGGACAGCTGAGTGGAGAGTTGGGGTGAAGACTCTAAAAATAATCCCCTTTCTTCAGCTACAGGCAAGGGGGCTGCTGACGGAGCTGCGCAGAGGACTGCGAGGAGCGGTGCCGGTGCCGAGTAGGTGTGGGTCTTAAATATTCATTTTTTAAAAAAAAAGTTTATTCGAGAGAGACAGAACAGGGGAAGGGCAGAGAGAGAGGATAGGAGAGCCCGATACGAGGCTCGATCTAATGAACCTGAGACCTTGACCTGAGCTGAAATCAAGAGTCCGATGCTTAACTGACTGAGCCACCCAGGCACCCCTAAACGTTTATTTTAAAAGCTGATGCCTTCTCTTCCTCTCTTCTCTGCTTGCTCCAACCACTTGTTTTGAGTCTCCCTCCCTCAGCTTCTTTTCTAAGGTGCTAACTGCCAACGAGAGGGCCATGGAGTCTTTTGATGCCAGGATATTTCTCTGAAGGATCGGCCATTTTCCTGGGGCCCAAGGAAGGAACTCAAATGGCGACTTAATCCCTGTTCCTCCTCTCCTTCTTCCCAAGTATCTCATCATGAAGATATTGGCAGTTGAGTCCTGTCTCTGGCCCAAGCCATCTCCGTGGAGGAGCTTCCTGGCTGCCGCTGGGAAGGAAGGGCTCCGTTAGGAAAGGGAAGCGAGTTGTGAATTTCAGAAACTACACCAAATCTGACGTGGGAGGAGGGAAGGCAGAGAGGAGGACTTCGGACCACTTATTTGCCGCATGTCTCACTGACGGTTAAATACAGTGGTTTGTTCTGTTTTCCGCCACTCGAGGGGTATTTAATTAAATTCATGACCTAGGATGCTAACCAGCCCCACATCTAAAATAATTGCTTCTCTGTTGGTGAGATGTAAAGGCGGGATTGATTTTCCCCCGGCCGCTAGCTCTCCTTTCTGAGTCATGAATGCCATCTCCACTCTCCTCCCCACGTAATTTGATCTCTGTATTTGATCCCTGTTTAGCAGTACACTTCGCTAAACAGATGTCTGAGTAATTAAAATCCCACAGGGGCACACTCGCCTGTGAGTTACATCTATTTAATCGTCGGCTCGGAAACTTTTCGCCCTTGGCTTCGCTCCCACCCCGGTGTCCTCCGTCCCTGGCCTTTGGCAGGCTTCGCAGATGAGAGTCTCAACTGGCTCCGTCTGTTTCCTGCCTTCCCTGGGCCTGTCTTCATTTGCCGACTGCATTCCGCTCACAGAGCCCCGATCTCTTTCTCCTTCAACTCACCTGGCTTTTCTGCACCGTTCTCCACCAGCGTTCAAATTCTCATTAGATGAATCAGCCTGCATTTCATTCATGCCAGCACCGGCAATAAAAAAAAAAGAAAGTCAGAACAATGTTGTGAGAACCATGGATTAAGAGAGCCTTTTATTTTTTTCCCCTGAGGCATAGCCAAATAGGTCCGTCTGAACAATCCCCCATTTTTTATTTTTAACCATTTGAGATCAAATACTGGAAACCTGTTTGGTGGCTACAGGTCACTGAAAGATTTCGGTGGCCAAGAATTAGAGAAGAAGGCGTATGTGGAGGAGGAAAGAGAAGTTAGAAGGGCTTATTCCATGGAATTTACTCATTTTTGAGAGACGATGTAGATGCAAATTTATTTATGAAAATGTCACGACAATGTGCTTATGTTAAATCTTACAATACTGATATAACATTACCTTAAATTTTAGGGTTAATGCTGCAATTTACAGTAGGTACAAGAATTTCTCTTGTCTACGGCCATACCACTCTGAATGCGCCCGATCTCGTCTGATCTCGGAAGCTAAGCAGGGTCGGGTCTGGTTAGTACTTGGATGGAAGAATTTCTCTTGTACGTGATGGTGCATATTGCCTTTAAGAAAATTGTGAAATGAGTATATATTTATCTCTTTTGATACTTATCGATTCAGACTTGAAGGCAAGCAGATAAATATTTTTTAAAGTTTATTATTTTTTGAGGAGAGACAGAGAGAGAGCATGGGAGGGGCAGAGAGAGAAGGAGACATATAATCTGAAGCAGGCTCCACGCTCTGAGCTGTCAGCACAGAGCCTGATGTGGGGCTTGAACTCATGAACCGTAAGATCATGGCTTGAGCCAAAGTCAGATGCTTAACCGACTGAGCCACCCAGGCGCCCCCCCCCCCCAGCAGATAAGTGAGTAGGTGAGAGTGATATAGCAAAATCATTCTTTATTTTTCTGCTTTTAAATAGACTTCCAGTGCATTTAATTGGAGTATTTTATTAAAGTTTCTCAGAACTTGCATGTTTCTTGTGAAGTTCCTTTGTATTCACAACGTTGCAGGAAAAAAAATAATGTAATCAAAAGCAAGCAGCCAGTTCAGAAGTGAACTAATATTATTTTGCTTCTCTGTAAGGAAATTCTGAAAGTGTTTGTCTAAACGTTGTTGTCACGATTGTATTTAAAAACGAGGCGAAAATCCTACCATGCAATGAATGCTTTGTTTGGGTGGTTTCCACAACACCTGGCCTTGTTATCTGGACTGGCAAAGGCCAGGTACCCAAACGGAGGCATAAAGTAACAACAGGGTTCTTAGTGACATGGAGTAGGAGCTAGTGTCTCTTGACGGTGGGCAAGTTCCACGTGACGGGTGTAGTTTCTCCCACTGTTTATCGCCTAGCATCGTTACAACCCTACCGGCCCCTGAGCTAGCTGGGCTCAGGATAACCTCCCCTTGCCTGTTCTCAGCTCCCTTCCCATCCCTGCAGCTTGTGCTTCATCCAAAACTTCAGGCCACTTCTTTCTCCGACCCGACCCGGGCTTTCTAAGGCTTGTTTTCCCCGCAGTCGTTTCTTACCACCTGCCCGTCCAAGCTCTGCTGTCCACTTAAGAGCATTAAAAACAAACAAACGAACGAAAGTACTAATTCCAATAACCCTTTTCTGGCTTCCCATTGCCTTAGTGTAAACTGGGGAGACTTTTTTCCTGACCTCACAAAGTCGTGAGGGTCAAGTGAGCTCCTGTGGGTGAAAGGGCTTTATCCCTGCTTACACTGGCTATGGGGCTTGGGCTCCGGCTCCAACTGCCGGGCTCAGATACTGTTTTCTAGCCGTGGGAACTTTAGCAAGCTACCTCTTTCCTGTCCCCCAGTTTCCTAATGTGAAAACTGGACATCACAAAAGTACCTCAATCCTGGGGTTGTTTGGTGATGGTTACAGGAGACCATTCCTGCATATGACGGGGGCAGAGCACGCTTGGAACAGGCCCCCATTTAAGCCCCAGTAAGTGTTAGCACAAATGCAGGATCAGCTCATTCCTCAGCTTCGTCTCCCTCCGGCCCTGGGCCTTCGGGGACCTGTCTTCATTCAGGCCCCTCGGAAAGCCAGGCTGTATCCCTTGGGGGTGGTCCGTGACAGCTAAGGATGGGGCAGGGGGTAAGACTCCGGGTGAGCCCACAGGTAACTGGCAGGTCCCTTCGACTTCTGCTCCTTTCCTGAATCCTGTCCGCTCGCCTTGGCTTCTGCCTGGGTGACGTTATTTTGAATGATTTGCTTTGCTATTTCGGTTTGCTGCCTATTTGTACTTAAAGCCACAAAGATAAACCCTTCCGAATCTAAAAAATGGGGACAGTAAGAGTATCTACCAGAGGAGACAGTGATGCTTTTGAAAAAGAAACTGGAGCAAAGAGCATTTGTAATCCAACTATCATCACATGAAATGTTGCGGAAACAAACAAAACATATGAACAACAAAAACCTAGCATTCCGCCAATGGGATGATTCTTCCAAAGGCACTTTCTTCCTCAAACTGGTTCCATCTGAATCCGTGACACATAACACATAACGCATAATACGCTGATGCCGTGTCACCTAAAAAGCGTTGGGATTTTCTTCTTTGAAAAGACTTTTAAGGACCTCAGTGCAAATACCAACTCTGCCATTTTATGGTATTTATGACAAATATTTCTACTTCTCAACTTATTATTTAATACTGTTTATAGTTTTTGACCTATAGATGCTCTCAGTGCTTAAGCAATATATCTGTATGATATCTTCCTCTGTTTCGTGGTTCGCTTTTTCCATCAAAAAATCAGTTAAATATCCACTTAGATTTTTAGTTCATTTACAGCTTCATTTCACATTTGTCCATCTCAGATGTATTTCAGTATATGAAGTGAGCATCAAATTGATTTTTTTTTCTCCCGAATGATTGGCCAGGTGCACTAGTATCAGTTATTGGATAATCTACGTTCTCCACATCTCTGATGTGTCATTTATTGGTATGCTGAATTTTCTTTCAGGGCTGTCTTTTCTGAAATAGTAATCTATTTGTCAATCTTTTCTCAGTAGTTCAAAATCATTGTAATTACTGTGGCTTTATAATATGTATTAACATCTGGTACAGTGACTCTCCTGTTATAACTCTTCTTTTCAAAAGTAGTGTGCCTGCTCCTATTTTTTCCTCCCAACGGAAATTAATTTTTTTCAACTTCAAAAAAACGCCTACTGGAATTTAGGTTAAAGTCACAAAGGAATAGATACATTTATGTAGAAGCATAATAGATTTCTCAGTATACTCAAATCTTTTTGTTTTTGTGGGTTTTTTTCCTCTTTTTTGGTATAGATCCCTTCCAGTTCTTGCCAATAGTATTTATGTGTAACTAGGATCTTTAAAAAAATATACATATATCCCAACAGGTTATTGCTGGATCACTGGAAAAGTTACTGATTTGTGGTAGTTATTTAAAAAACAAATTTAATATTTATTTTTTGAGAGAGAGACAGAGCACAAGTAGAGGAGGGGCAGAGAGAGAGGGAGACACAGAATCAGAAGCAGGCTCAGGCTCCGAGCTGTCAGCACAGAGCCTGACACGGGGCTCGAACCCATGAACCCCAAGATCATGACCTGAGCTGAAGTCTGATGCTTAACTGACTCAGCCGCCCAGGCCCTCCTATAACAGTTAGTTTTAATAAGAACGTTTCGGTCGAGTTTCTTGAGTTTTCTAGGCAAAAGTATCATCTGCAAAAAAAAGTAAATTTTCCTCTGCTTTTCGATATTTTACCCATTAGTTCTGTTTTGTGTCTTATTACAGAATTAATTTAGGATAATTTTAAAGGACAGTATTAATAGCAGGTGTCTTTATACCTAATTTTAATGAAAGTGCCTCTCCTGTCATATCATTAAATATTGAAATTTTCAAATACACATAAAAGTAGACTGAATAGTAAAATGAACCCTCCTGTGCCCATTACCTAGCTTCGACAATTATCAACATTTTTGCATACACTTTTAGTGCAATTATAAATTAACCTAGGCTTTCTGGATGCTAATTTGGAGAGATTTATCCAAAAATGGGTCCAGCAATTCTGCTGTGAAGCATTAATCCTACATCAGCACCAACAGGCCAAGATATTCAAGAATGCTCACTGTAACTGTATATAATGGTGGAAAACTAGAAAATAGGGGCGCCTGGGTGGCTCAGTAGGTTAAGCGTCCGACTTCGGCTCAGGTCATGATCTCACGGTTCGTGGGTTCGAGCCCCGCGTCGGGCTCTCTGCTGACAGCTCAGAGCCTGGAGCCTGCTTCGGATTCTGTGTCTCCCTCTCTCTCTCTCTGACCCTCCCCCACTCATGCTCTGTCTCTCTCTCTAAAAAATAAACATTTTAAAAAAACTGACAAAATATTTCCCAATAGGTGAATGAAAAATTATGGCGTATTCACATAATAGGGCTCAGCTTTATGACAGATTTTGGCAGACCTGTGTGCTGACGTGGGCAAATATCCAATGTACTCTATACAATGAAAATAGCAAGTGTAGAACAATACATAGAGTGTGATCCTGTTTTTTTTCCGAAGGGGATGGTCAGATGCTTTTATGGGAAGTTTCTGGAAGGCTATGTAAACCTCTGTGTAATAGAGGTCACTTCTGGGAGGGAGAATGAAGGGTGGTAATGGGAGGTGGAGGAATTAACTTTCATTTTCCCTTCTTCTTCACAATTTGGATGTCTTATCCTTAGTTTACTATTTTTATAAAACTTTTATTGAAGGATCTGATGTTGGCTATTGGTTTAGTATTTACTAAGACTTTTTAGAAAATGTTGTTGTTGTTTAATCAGGAGTTAATCATCTGTTAAGATGATAGGGTTTTTTTTCATATGTGACCTAAATGATGTTATTTCTATTATTTTCCTATCATTAAAATTCCTGGCATTTCTAGAATAAAATCTACCTGCTAACTATTAAGTTAAAAATTACTTAACTTCATTGAATTTGTTTACCTTTTTTTTTTCTAAGATTTTATTTTATTTTTTTAAGTAATCTCTACCCCCAACCCGGGGCTCGAGCTCACAACCCTGAGATCAAGAGTTGCACGCCCCGCCGACTGAGCCAGCCAGGTAGGTGCCCCTCATTTGCTCATCTATTCAAGGGGAATTTGGTATTGAATTTCTTATGAGTTTGTATTTTCTTGAGTGTTTTTTGTAATATAGTGACAGGCTTTACAATAATTATAGTTGCTTCATAAAATGGGTTAAATTTTTATATCTTTACGCGTTTAGAAAGTCCTTCGAAATTTGCAAGGATTCGCCTACAGGCATGAGGCTTTTTTGATTTCTTCTCTGATTTTGATCTACTTATTTTCTTCTATTTCTCGATTCCGTTTGGGTGATTTTTGTTTTTCCAGAAAAAAATGTGTTAGCACATAACTAACTATACAAAGTCTGCTCATATAATTAAAAAACAAAACCAAAAACTTTTCCATAGCTAATATATCTCCTTTCTCTTTTTTAAAATTTATATTTTCTCTCTATTAAGGAGATTTGCCAGATATTTCTTTTTTCCTATTTTTTCCAAGAAATTACTTTTATTTTTTATTTTTAAAAAATTTTTTTAACGTTTATTTATTTTTGAGAGACACAGAATGAGCAGGGGAAGGGCAAAGAGAGAGGGAGACACAGACTCTGAAGCAGGCTCCAGGCTCTGAGCTGTCAGCACAGAGCCTGACACGGGGCTTGAACCAATGAACTGTGAGATCATGACCTGAGCCGAAGTTGGCCGCTTAACCGACTGAGCCACCCAGGCGCCCCTTACTCTTAGAATTGATCAATAATTGTGGTTCTTTTTCGTTGTTTTCTAATTCATTGATGTCTCTTTCAATTACTCCTTAGTTCTCCTTTTCTCAAAGTTTAATTTTTTATAAGTACTACTAAGTTCACTTACGTTTATTCTTTCTTGTTGCATTTCCCCTGCTAAACAGTGTTACTACGGTTGTTATGGTTGCAAATGACTTTGGGGTTTTTCTAAAAATTAAATCTACTCTCAGAGGAAGAAGTTTTTCTATCACTGATGTGACGATGTCATTTAAAAAAATGTGACTCAGTCTCTTGTGACAGATTTCTAGAGAAGTTTTTATACCTTTGACTAATGGAAATGCAGTTGCAGCAAGCTTGTGGCCTATTCCGAAGGGGCCGACACCTATTTACACATATAAAACCCGTGCATTTGCTAGAACATTATCTACCCTCATATATTTTAAAAGAATCAAGGGAAAGGATTTAAAGAGCAGCTCTCCCATTTGCCTAATGGGATGTCCTCTCCTACTGCAAGCTGTAACCTAAGACATTTGTAAATGACTTCTCGTTTCGTGAAAATGTGTTTAAATCCCTTCTGTGTCAGCCTGGTTTCATATTTGCTTGTAATTGAAATTCACCTCAAATAAAAATGTAGATTTTTTCCAACGCAAAGGTTACAAATTGTTCACAGGACAAAGTTTTCTCTGCAAAAATCGATTCACTGTGATGATGTAGATGAAGGTGGAACATTTTTTAAAAATAATCTTTAACACTCTGATAGGCCAGATGATAAGCAATCGAAAATAATGAGCCTAGAGAAAGGCAGATCGCAGGTGTGACCTTTGCCAACGTAGGGAGCATTCATGGGAGCCACGCGCTTGTAGATTACGTAACGGTATTTAAGTGGCTGGGAAAGGAGGCATTTTGTGGTCAGGAAAGTACAAATGTCCTTTTGAAAGGGTGACCGTGGCCAGTCCCATCTCAAGTAACGGTTGACCAAGTTACAGACGGTGGGCACGGCAGGTTGGAGGGAACAGAAAGGGCTGACAAAGTCGCAGTGAGCAGGCCAGCAGCAAGGGGCTGTTATCATTAAAAATACAAACCGGCTGAAGTCTTCAATATTTAAGACAATGCAAAGAAAAACTGTTTTGCAAAGGATTCCAGAAAAAGTTGCTTTAAAAGGCTTTTGCATAAAATTTTAGGAAAGACAGAACATGGCTTTACGAATAAACCAAAAACCTATAACTCGACCCCCCCCATGAACAACTTTATGATCACGATGGAAAAGATGTTTCAAAAAAAGAAAAAATATGTATATATTATTCATATATGTATATTCTTTTGCACCTATTTGCATTTCAAGTTTTTTTTAAAATAATTGTCAAATTGGTTTCCATACAACACCCAGTGCTCATCTCAACAAGTGCCCTCCTCTGTGCCCGTCGCCCACTCTCCCCATTTCAAGTTTTTTAAGCTTCCAAATGTTTAAAATATATAAGCGACTGTGCTCTAGGAATTTATTCTTGAGACATTAGGAACCACTAAATGGAAAAGCAAACTTCTATCTCCACCAACTTCAAACAGAGGCGTGTATGTATAAATTCAGTATTCAGTCTTGGTCTTACCTGGTTGCCTCGTAAAGCAGTTTAGGGTTAACAGGACAGTAAGCCAGAGCCAAAAAGAACCTTAATTTTGTTTGTTACTGTGGCTGTGCAGTTTTCAGTAAAGCACTGACTTCAAGCCCAAACGCTGCGAAAGGATTACCTAGAAAGCAGAGCCTGAGGCCAAGTTTAAGTGCTAAGATTTTATTAGCAGGTACAGTCCCAGGGCAGCAAGGGTGAGGGGAAATGCAAAGAAAGCTAATACAAGGCACTACATCACTGGGCTGAACACGGCTTCACAAGCAAGCACGGCTGATGGCTCGGTCCCAAAGGAGAGCTTCCGGAGAATCCGAACGAAACCATCTTATCTTGAGACCTTCTGTTTATGGAGAAATAGGAGGAGGAGCCTACACGGTGCCTATTTCTTGCTTTCTTGTCCTTTTCGGTGCAAGTTTGCCTCATGGGGCTCTAATGCCCCCACTCCGCTGGGTAGGCTACACCATCGCTCCGGGCTAGTGCCTGGGAAGCACGAGCAGGCTGAACCTCAAGGTTTTTCACCTGAGTTCCCCTCCCATCAGAACCGTGGTCTGAGACAGGCAGTGCCGAAGCCTGACTCTCAAGCAGAGGGAGGCTGTCCCAAGAAGCCACAGAAGCAGAGGCCGGACCTCTGCGTTTGAGCAAAGGGCTAAAGTGGGGGGGGGGGGGTCGCGGGTGGGACTGAGCAACCCTGGGAGTTGCATAAACCTGGTCTGGTATCGTTCTACGATCTGAGCTATTCCTAGCGGTGGTGTTCACTGATTCCTAGGGGAGGAGAAGGAAGCCCTCCATTCAGACAGAGCACACCTTTAGGTCTCATTTTGTAAGCCAACGTGTCCCTTATTCCTCCACTACCCCTAGACACTCCTTTAACTTTTTTCTCCCCCTTTCTTGAGGTGTAATTTGAATATAAGACAATTCACCCATCTGGAGACTATGGTGCCGTACCTGTTGTCATCTACATGTCTTATAACCACCACTCCTATGAGGATATGGTATGTTCCATCACCCCGCAAAAGTTCCCATCTGCTCCTTGTCCGATCCCAGGCAACTGCTGTCCGTCACCACGGTTTTGCCTCTTCTAGAATGTCATATAAATAAAATCATACAGACTACGGCCTTTCGTGTTTACCTTTCCCCCCACAGCACAAGGTTTTTCAGGTCCATCCATGTTGCCGCGAGTATTAACAGTATGCCGCTCTTCACTCCTATTTTGGAGAGCTTACGATGTATGCTCAGTGTCGGGCCTGTTTACCTGCATTATACCTCACCTGGAATCCTCACAATCATCCTGCTTCCCAGTGGAGGGACCCAAGGCTCAGGGAGCCCAGCGGCGGAGTTTGGGGAGGGGCCCCGGGCCGACTCCTGCCCGTCGGTCAGCCTGGCGGCTCTGCACACCAGGCTCCGGAGCCGACCTGCGGCACCTGCCGTCCGGCTCGAGAGGGGCAGATGGGGCCTGGGCTCGCACAGGCTGCGGACTCAGGCCGCGCGGAGGCTCGCGAGGTCGGAGCCCCCGGCCCAGCCGCCCGCCCCCGAGGGCGGTCTGCTCCCGCCGAGCCGCCCGCCGCGGCCACTTCCAGGAACGGAGGCGGGGCCGCCGCGTCTCCGCGGACGCGTCACGGCGCGGGCCGCCGTCGATCCCGCGTGCCTGGGCGCTTCACCCCGCGCCGCGCCGGCGTTTCCCTCCGCGCGCGGACGGCGCTACTTCCCGCCGCGGCCGCCGGGCGCGGGGGGCCGGGTCGTCGGCGTGGGCGCGGCGCCAACCGACGCTGCCGCGCTGCCTCCTCCGCCCGAGCGGCGACGGCGGAGCGCGCGGGCCTCCGCCTCCAGAGGTGGCCGCCGCGTCCCCGCCCCCAGAAAGGAGCGGAAGAGGACGGTGGTCCGCGGTCGTTTTCCCCTCCTCCGCGGCCGCGTCGCTCCGACCGTGTCTGGAGACTTCATCGTAGGGACGCAGTGGAAACAAAGATGATGGTGTTTTGCTCTGTGGCGTGGAGCGGCCCGCCCGCCGCTATTGTCTGGCTGCCTGACGGGAGCAGCAGCTCTATTTTTCTTACCCCGAACGTGGTTATTCGGCGGCAGCAGAGGGACTTACAAGGAGGCTTTGTCTGCAGTAAAAGAGCGGTTGCGAAACGGCCTCTCCTGAATGGCCGCCCGGCCGCCTTCAGCGGGGACGGCGCAGGGGACCAGTGGCAATTTTTTTCCCATATCAATTAAAGAAAGGAAAAACCGGCGTTTTCCTCCCCGCCTTTTTCATTCGAATGGGAGCCTGAGTGTCGGCCGCAGGAAAGACCTGCCATCCGCCTTAACTCACTTGATCTCCTTTAATATTTTATTCTTTAGCTACTCTGTTTTGCTTTTAATGCGCTCGAGTGCTTTCTGAATCCTCAAACGTCCTCTGCTCTCTCAGAAATAATTGAATTCGAAAGCCGTGGAGGTGGGCGAGACGCCCACGGACAGACGGCTAGTTTGTTTTGTTGAATCTATCCTGGTGCCTCCGACCAGAGAGAGCCCAGGGTGAGGGTGCAGGGCTGTGGGAGGTTAAAGTTTTTTTGGGGGATCCCGTAATTGTGTGATTTTTATGAACATCCAGTGAAAGTGCCAGGTGGGAGAAGGCGAGAGAGGCGACAGGACCCAAGAAGGGAGGGGGCTTCCAGCCCGCAAAACCTGCAGCGACAAAAGAGGGAAGTGCAGTATTTTTTGAGAGCACCGAGGATTTGCGACTTCTGCTTATCTCCCTTGCTCCCCTTTTCTTTCTCTTCACAGCGGTTATAACCACCTGATAACCTGGTGTGTTTCACGTACGTATTGGGTTCTCTCCCCACCGGAGACAAAGCCACGAGAGCTGGGCGTCGCTGTCTACCGTTGTTCCCCGGAGCCTAGTACAGTACCTGGCAAAGTACTGGAGGCTTCCTAAATATTCACTGAGATCAGTGGTTAAGAACCAGACGTGACACAGTATTTAAAGACATCGTGAGAGAAACACAAAACCAAAAGCCACACGACTGCAAGGAAGATCGATCTCTTCAAACCCGCTCTTTTCCTTGGGGAACGGTAATCGCCGAGGACAGCCCAAAGATAGTCACACCGCAGTTCCGTTTCCCAAAGACGAAGAAGAAAATAAGTGAGCGCGCCCTGCCCTTCCGAGATGCTCTCCCTTCACTCCGGGGATGCGATGTCCCAGTGAAGTGAGCCTACCAAAAATCTGAGGAAAACGGAAGTTCTTTCTTACTATTCCTGTGTCAGCCTGGGCTCAGGCTCACCTGTCTGATGAGCAAGACACGGGGCTTTGGGACATTCGGAACACAAGATATATGTCCGTGTTCCATACTTTTCTGTTCTGGAGTCTCTATGTCGCATACAGTACACATGGGGAATGCGTTTCACATGAAAATTAAATCCTTTTTTATACCTGAACATCCTTTTTGTACTTGAACTAAGTCCTTTTTGTACCTGAACATCCTGTCAGAAATGGCCCCAGAGACTGCCGATTTCATAAATGATGGATTATTTTGGAAGGAAGTGAAACCGGAGTGATGGAGAGTGAAGGGACTCAGGAGATATCCTGTCTCAACCTCCTTTCGTTGGAACTTTGATGAGGAAAGGACCACACCTTGGCCAGGAAAGTTTACAATACCTGTCAGAGGACAGCCGGCAGGTTGGAAAGTTCTTCATAGGAGGTTAGTTTAGGATCTTCTCCATCGGTGCCTCAGTCGTCAAGTAATCATGGCCTCCCGTGACCGGAGGTGCAAGACCGGAGGTGTCGGGGGAGATCTCTGGTACAATCATTCAGTAAGTCCATTTATTGAAGATCATGTATCAGGCATTCTTCCAGATGCCGTAGGTATCGTGGGGGAGGGACAAAAACAGACAAAATTCTCTCCCCTGTTATATATTGTCCCACTGCCAGGCCCCTTCCGTCCTTTCACCACCTCTTTTAAAATCAAGTCCTTTTAAAAGCCTAACTTTTGACCAAAAAATAACATCCATTTTTCAATTTTTTTGATGGCTATAATTCTTATTTTAGAGAGAAAGAGAGACAAAGTGTGAGTGGGCGAGGAGCAGAGAAAGAGGGGGAGACACAGAATCCGAAGCAGGCTCCAGGCTCTGAGCTGTCAGCACAGAGCCCGACGCGGGGCTCAAACTCACAGACCGCGAGATCATGACCTGAACTGAAGTCAGGCGCTCAACTGACTGAGCCACCCAGGCGCCCCCTTAAAAGTTTAAAAATGACTTTCCTGGGTGCTTTCGGTTGGCTCTTATGTAAGTGAAGATAGTTACAGTCCAGTCAGTCTCACCCTTCCGTGAGGCCATTTCCTCCACCCAGCCATCACCCCGCCAGACCAGTCTTACGACGGCACGTAATAAAACATGATCTGGAGAAGAGCAGTATTAAAAGTTTTAAAAACACAGGTGTTCCTTTCCCAGATTTTATTGTTTTTGAGGAGCAAACTGAATGTTGATATGGAGACTCGGAACATAAACGTGCAACAAGTTTCTAGTGCCTACTGAGTACCAGAAGGAATTTCAAGCCTGTATTATCATAATTGTACTAACTCTGCTCTTTTTCACCGATTTTCTCTAAATGTTCTTCCCTTCATTCAGACGAAAATGCTTACTGGCCCAAATGTCCCCTGAAGACTGTGGCTTAACTCCTAACTATGGCCTTCCCCATTTCACATTTAAATGTGTTACGGTTCAGACACTTTCAACCTTCTTCGGAACCGTGCTGTATTCCTGTGCATTCTCTTCAGCCGAAACTGAGGAACCAGACCTCCTCCCTGTCCTCCCCATCGTTCCTCATCTTCCTCCACTGGTTGCTCAAACCTAGGGGTTAGAACTCTATTCCCCAACATGCTAGTGGCTCTCCACCCTGGGGAGCGTGGTAGAATCGTCTGGGAGACTTGAAAAAATGCTGGCTTCTTGGGCCTACCCCGGACCCATGAATTAGAATCAGTGGAGGGAGAGTTCCAACACTTGCACTTTTATAGAACTCTCAGCGAGTGTGACTGAAGGCCAGGCAGAGAGAGAGTGCGGCGGGCAGCTCAAGTGTCTAAGGCAGTGATTCACAACCTGGAACACATCGGAATCGCCTGCAAGGGCTGATTAAAACACGGATTGCTAGGTCCTACCCCTTGAGTTTCTGATCCGGTAGATTAGGGGGAAGGCCCAAGAATTAGCACTTCTAGCAAGCTCACAGGTGATGCTACAGCCCCCCCAACAAGGGCACCACGAAAAACGAGAGAAGAAAAAGCAGAAAGATTGAATTGATTTCAAACAAAGTGACGCAGTTAACTACCATGGTGCAGATCAGAAACTTTGGGGGTTCTTTACCTTTATTTTAGGGTTTAAATGATTTTTGATTTAGAATCGTATTTGGGGAGAGGGATGGGACTCTCCTAATTTTTTCGTTGCTAGGGGTGGCTTCTAAAAGTCTTAAGCCTTAGAGTTAAGTCCCCCACCAACCAATACATCTCTTCTTGTAAACCTCAGCTTCCCCCTTCCATGAGAATGTTTCCTTCTCCAGATTTTGCCTGACAAGTCATAGTGGCCCACAACAGAACACTATATGAAGAACAGCAAAGCAAAACACACACACACACACACACACACACGCAGACGGGCACGTCTCTCTCTTCTCCTGACAAAGAGCCGTAAGGCAGAAGGAGTGTCGATCCTGTCTTCCGGGTGACAGGTAGGTGAATGTATCTTGCATGTTTAATCCTCTGACAGAGAACGTGACACTTGGAGGGCACACAAATATCATCGCAGAGGGCCTGTCAGAGCCGTGGGAGTGAGGGGTGCTTCTGCTTTCAAATACCTTTCCCGTCTGTTTTGGCGGGTTTTCTTCTCTCTACCAGCCCATGAAATAGTTTACATGGAGAAAATCAGGTGCAGGAAGCTTGCGTGCTTGCCCCGAACCATACAGCTCGTTAGGTGTGAAGAGAATGCTCTCGGCTCCCAAACTCAGCATTCTTTTCTCTAGAACATGCTGGAAGTCAAATGCCAGACAGTGAATCCGAAGGGAAGAGGGAAGCAATTTGAGATTTTTTTTTAACCCCGCAGAAGTGAAATCTAAAAAACAACAACAAAACACCCTACAGTTTTCCAGCCCGTGGAAGTAAGAGGGTTTTCACGCAGTTAGAATGTAGTGCAATTTATGATGCTTGAGAGAAGAAGAATATGAAAAGGAGCAAGACAGCAACATGGATGGACCTCGAGGGCATCGTGCTGAGGGAAATAGGTCACGCAGAGGAAAACAAATATTGTATGCTCTCGCTTATATGTGGAATCTAAAAACAAAACCAAACCCAATACACCTAAGCTCATAATAGAAAACAAAGTGGTACTTGCCAGAGGTTGGGGGTGAGGGGGCAAGTGGATGAAGGGGGTCAAAAGGTACAAACTTCCAGCTAAACAATAAATAAGTCCTGGGGACGTAATGCACCGCATGGCAACTATAGTTAATGATACCCTATTGGATATTTGAAACTGGCTAGAGTAAACGTTAGAAGTGTTTATCTCACACACACGCGCACACACACAATCTATAACCGTGTGTAGCGATGGATGTTGAGTAGACTTACTATGGTGATCATTTTATTTCACAGTATCTATACCAATATCGAATCATTATGTTCTACCTCTGAAACTAATACAATGTTGTATGTCAATTATACCTCAGTTAAAAACAGAGAATAAAAGGGGGGCGTCAAGTGGCTCAGTCAGTTAAGCATCCGACTCTTGATTTTGGCTCAGGTCATGATTTCATGGTTTGTGGGTTTGAGCCCCATGTGGGGCTTTCTGCTGGCAGCATGGAGCCTGCTTGGGATTCTCTGTCTCTCTCTGTCTCTCTCTCTCTGCCCCTCCGCGCCACTCTCTCTCTCGCATACGCATATGCTTTCTTTCTTATAACCAAACATTTTTTAAAAAAGAAGAAAAGGGAGTACAAACAAACATTAAAAAAAAAAAAGAGAAAAGGGAGTAAAAGAAGTAGAAGAGACGTAAGGTAAAGTATTTGTACAGCTAGCAAAAAGTCATAGAGCCTGAAAGACATCTGATGGACCTTTAAAGAAAACAGGGCAGAAGACTCATCATTTCCGGTAAGTATTGCTGTGTTATGAGCCAGCCCCCAATTTAGTGGCTTAAACAAAGGCCGTTTTATTTGCCCATGATTCTTTGGGCTGAGGATTCAGCAAGGAAGGCTCTTCTCTGCTCCCTGTGGTCTTGACTGGGGCTACCTGACGGGAGATCCAAGGCGGCCTCATCCACATGTCTGGTTGTCCTCCATCTCGTCTCTCTCTCTCTCTCTCTCTCTCTCTCTCTCTCTCTCTCTCTCTCTCCCTCCATGTGTCTCACGTAATTCGGTAGCTTTGCTCCAGCATTTTTACATGGCGGCCGTCTTCCAAGGGGGTGAAAGGGATCACACAGCATTCCTTTCGCTGAGTCTATTGGTCACAGCACGTCAGAGGGCCATTCAAGAGACTGGGAAATAGATTTCACTCTTAATGGGAGAAAGGTGCAGGCACATGGCAAAAAGGGTGTGGCTGTGCTGAGTGGAGGAAGACTGCCACAAAAGAGTACATTATGTCTGATTCTTGAAATTCTAGAAAAGAAAAAGCAAACGAATCTAGAGTGACAGAAAGCACATCGCAGGTTGCCTGGGGCTGGAGGGTGGTGACCGACAAGAGGGCATGAGGGAACTTTTCGGGATGAGAGAAATGTCCTGTGCCTTGATCGTGGTGCTCTACACGTAGGCGTATACATTTGTCAAAATGTGTGCATTTTAGTGTAACTGTGAGGTAAATTATCTTTTTAAAAGGGCAGGGAATAGGAAGTAGAAGAGACTCTAGTGGTTCTCTTCAGAAACGATCGACCGTACCTGACAGCGCAGATCTGGAAGAACCCTGGAAGCCCATCTGGTCCGCGGCCCAGTCAAGGCCCAGAAAGAGGAACTTGCCGAAGGCTACTCTGCCAGTGAGGGACAAAACCAGGGTTGGAACCCAGTCTTCCGACCAGAGTCTTCCCATCACTTGTCTCTTAGAAGTTTGGGGAAAACGATGCCGTGGACCTGTGTTTCCCTGAGACTCGCTTCCATGTGAGCTTGTCTGGAAACGAGAGCTGGGCCGTGAGCGCTATCGGCATCCCTTAGCACTCTCGAAGTTTCTAGAGTCCAGTAGTCAGCATTAAAAGTCAAGAGCAAGAGTTCTGTGCTCTGTTTCTAGTTCTGAGAGACTACGGACAAGTTCCTATGACTATTCCATAAGTCACTGTCTAAAATAAAGGAAGATGGAGCAATATTTATAAATAGAACTGAACACCGGGGGGAAAAATAAAAGAGCCATGTTACGGCATCTGTTGTCTGTGTGGTCTCTCTGGGTTATCTAAGGGGGTATTGGTGGAAAAGGCCAAGAGCTATAGAACTAATGAAACACCATTTACTTAGGTTTTTTCTTTTTTTTTTCTTTTTTTTTTTATGTTTATTTCTTTTTGAGAGAGAGAGGCTGGAGGAGGAGTAGAGTGAGGAAGACAAAGGAGGTTTCTGTCAGCACAGAGCCCGACGCGGGCCTGGAACTCACGAACCGCGAGATCATGACCTGAGCCAAAGTCGGGCGCTTAACCGACTGAGCCACCCAGGCGCCCCCAACTTAGGTTTTTTTCTAAGTTAACAAACCCACCTTTCAGGCTGAGGTAAAGATTATTGCTAGCTCTCCTAAAGTGCTCCACAGAGTAAGATAGACTTGAAAATCCATAGTATTGCAACCTATAGTAATCTGCCAATGTCAAAACATACTTAGAAAATTTGAAAAAGTGAATACAGTCCATCTTCTATCTTCAGCAGACTGTCTTTACCCAGAAAAAAAAAAGACTTTGGACCTTGTCCAAAATGTCCCAGACATTTATTGGATGTGTTCGTCCGATAATGCCCTGTATTATTAAGTAATACCGTGCTGATCTCAGGCGTTTACTCAGAGAACTACGGACTTCCACTGTGGATGGAATCTAGACTTCCCGCTGACATAACGCCTCTTTTGGAATCAGTTACCAAAACACTAAAAAAAGGAATGATTCAGCAGCAAAAGGTTTTTCAAATGAGTATCACTCTGATAGATTTCCGAAGCTTGGGTGCTTCTTCATGTTAGTTTTGGGTTATTTCTCCATTTTTCTAATACCTATATCTTTCTTTTTTAGGTGTTGCATTTTTCTATTTTTTTTATTTTATTTTAATTCCAGGTTAGTTCACATACAATGTTGCATTGGCTTCAGGTATACACTGTAGTGATTCCAGAGCTCCGTCTATTACTCGGTGCTCATCAAGATAAGTGTTACTCTTAATCTGTGTCACCTGTTTCACCCATCCCCCCACCCGCCTCCCCTCTGGTAACCGTCTATTTGTTCTCTCTAGTTAAGAATCTGGGTTTTTGGTTTGTCTCCTTTTTTTTTTACCTCCTCTGTTCACCGCTTGGTGTCTTAAATTCCACATATAAGTGAAACGATATGGTATTTGTCTTTCTCTGACGAGCTTATTTCGCTTACCACTATATTCTCCAGCTCCATCCATGTTGTTGCAAATGGCAAGATTTTATTCTTTTTTTTATGGCTGAATAACATCTATATATATCCCACATCTTTGTTATGCATCCATCTATTGACGCACGCTTGGGCTGCTTCCATAATTTGGCTATTGTAGATAATGCCGCAGTAAACAGAGGAATTCATAAATCCCTTTACATTGGTGTTTTTGTATATTTTGGTAAATACCCAGGAGTGCTATTACTGGGTCACAGGTGTTTCTATTTTTAAGTTTTTGAGGCACCTCCGTGCTGGCTTCCGCAGCGGCATTCCCACCAGTGGCTCGCCGAGATTCCTGTTCCTCCGCATCCTCGCCGACACTGGCTGTTTCTCGAGGTTTTGAGTTTAGCCATTCTGACAGGTGTGAGCTGATGGCTCGTTGTGGTGTTGACTCGCATTTCCCTGCTGATGAGTGACGCTGAGCTTTTCATGTGTCTGTGGGTGATCTGTATGTCTTCTGCCCGTTTTTAAATTCCCCCCTCCTCCCCCCCAGCTCTTTCTCCCCGAGGCGTCTTCTCATATTGGCAGAATCAGACTCTGCCCTTATGTCAATGGGGCTGGGCGAAGGGGGGGAGCGGGAGGAGATGAGGGAGAGGAGAGGAGAGGAGAACGGTGTGCTAAGGGGGCCGAGGAAATGACGGGAGTAAACTTCACTCACCGGCCCTCCTCCCAAAGGCTGCCTCGGCTCGTGTGTGTCAAGGTTATGGCCACCGCCGAATGTGCCGCAGGCCCCGGCCGCCACCCAGAGTTTTCCGTGCGTGCTCACGTGTGTCCCCTGCTCTCTCGTCTCCTCTTTCCCCCTCCCCGCCGCTCTCGGCGTCTCCGTACACTGCTCCTGCTCCCCCTGGGCAAGATCGACTCCGTGAAAGCCGCAGACTTCTCCAGAGACGGAGGCGGCGGGCACTCGCAGGCGATTTTCCTGAAGTGGAAATAGGGGAGGGAATTAAAGATATTTTATCCAGTTCAGGAGCAGTGCCAGTTTCTACGTTAGCCAGATTGTCTCTGAGCTGTTATTTATTCTCTTATACAATTTTCTACCTTCACCTGTGTCGACGTGTTAGCTTAGAAATTGCCTCCTCTTCCTCTTTTCCTGTGTTTTTGCCTGGAAAACTCCTCCTCATCTTCAAAACCCGGTTCAAAAGGCACCTCCTCAAGAAGCCTTCCTGGAGGGTGAGCTACTTGTTACCTCTTTGAGACTTCTTGAGCAGCTATTTTAGACGTGTGAAAAAGCACTGGACACATCGATGCAAATTCCGTTTGCGTGCATTTCCTTCACTCTTTGAGGCATCTTTGTTTCCATAACAACCAGTGATGACGGACACATAGTAGGTATTCAGCAACCCCTGAATGAATAAAAGGGGATGAAAAGCAAAGAAAACACTTGAAAAATTGTACATATAGGTCACGCTTCCAGCTAGCAAGTCACAGAAGATAGAGCGCAGGAAAAGATGCTAAATGCCACCCCCGGATATAATCAACCAAATTCTGAGAGAGGACACTCTTTGGGACCAAAAGCCCGGTTTCTTGAAAAATAAATTGCAAGGGAAGGGGGCACAGACGTGGAGGAGGACCAATAATTTATAGGAGACTCGAAAGATCTATCAGTCAATTTGCAAAGCATGGACTTTATTTGGATCTTGATTTTTTTTCAATATTAAATTATGAAAGGTATGAGACTTTGGCAATTTGATCATCGACTAGATATTCGATGACTTTAAAGGCCGATTATTAATTGTTTTCGATGTGATAACGAGACTGCGTGTATTATACTTTCTACTTTAGAGATAAGCGCTGAAATGTTTATGGGTGAGATTATATAATGTCTGGAATTTGCTTCAAAATGCTGCAGGGGGAAGGAAGCGGATGAGAGTGTGAGCGGGGCAGGGCTCGCCAGGGGGCGGGGGGTTGCCGAGGGTGAGCACTGGGCACAGAGTCACCAGACACATATTTTTAGGTATGCTTGAGCTTTTATGGCATCGTTTAAAAATAACAGAAAATTCTTTAGAGCCTTGAATGCCTCACGTTCACATTTTATGGTCCAATAACCATGTTAATCACAGAATTAAAATGATGCCTCTCCTCAATGTGAAAAAGTTGTAAAATTTAATGCGTGCATATGTGTGGGTTTTTTTATTTATTTGTGCCAGAATATTGTCCAAAGGAACATCTTTATTTAAACAAAAATAGGGGCGCCTGGGTGGCTTAGGGTGTTAAGTGTCCAGCTTTGGCTCAGGTCATGATCTCCCGGGTTTATGAGCTGGGGCCCCGCGTCGGGCTCTGCGCTGACAGCTCAGAGTCTGGAGCCTGCTTCAGATTCTGTGTGTTTTTCTCTCCCCCTGTCTCTCTCTCTGAAAAATAAACATTGGCATTTTAAAAATAAATAAATAAAAATAAGTAAAACCCATTAGAAAAACAGTCTTTTATATTTAGAAATTCCCTTTCTTAGCCCCTTGCTAGAAACACACGTTTTTTTCAAAGGGAGATCTGTAATAGTAACTAGTTGAATCTATCAGCTAATAAGCTTAAGTATTCGAATGTCATTACCAGTTGCAGACAGCTTCGAAGTACAAAGCACATTCGGGAAAATGTTTTCCAAGCACAGTCACCCGCAGCATTGGCAAGAAGTAGATTCTGAAGTTTGTTCATTTCCACAAAGTCCAAAGTTCCGCGAGTTAAACAGTGAGTTTCCAAGGGTGCTTATCGGTGTGGTTAAACAAGGTGTGGTAATACCCGTACGAGCAGCGCTTTGGAAAAAACATCAACTTCATTTAATCAGTTCGCACAGTATAGGTTACGTAGGATATTTTATTATCTGTATCTTCAACTTAACATGGCCTCGGGTGTTTTTTTTTTTATGATCAATATCTCCTAAAACTTAGAGATTATGTATCAAAACACGTGTTTTCTTTTGTCAGACGTTTCTTATGTCAACGTAATCTGAGGATGAGGGGTTATTATCCTGCACCCCCCCCCAATCCGGAACTCTCACCCCGTGATTCATGGACGCTGAGTCGGTTGGTCCTCAGAACCAATGGTCGACAGTAAGTGTGTGTGTTTGATCGATATCGCATTGTTGCATGTGAAAGTTTAATTTAAATATTTCCCACTTTAATTAAAAATACTTCTGTTTTAATTGTATCTCGAGATTTTTTTTTTTACAGTTTGCAGGAGTGTTGCTGTATGACCGGGAAGTAGGGGTGGACGGCAGGAACCAACATTTGTAGGAAATCCACTATGTCGGGGAACATGCTTTTCAGATGTCTCATTTAATCCTTCCAATTTACGGTCAAGAGTTTTACTATTTCCATTTTGAGGATGAGGAAAGTAAGGCTCAGAGATGATTAAAAAAAAAAAAAAAAACTTGTCCAAGGTCACTGAGCTTCTAAGCGGTGGGGCAGGGATATGAGTGTTGGTTACCCTGGTTTATATTCTTTTCCCTTGTGACTTATTGAATTATTTTCTCTTCAAGATTGGGAGCCCCTCGAGAACAGTCTTTCATTAGTCTTTGGGCCCTTCGTGGCTTCTTGATCCAAGTGGATGTTTAATAAATATTTGTCGGATAATCTCAGCAAATCATTCAAGTGGCAGAGTCATAGGCTCGTAACCTCCTTAGGCCAGGAGCTGCAAGTTCTTGGCCCACATTTTCCAAGCTTAACTTTGGAACTGATCATGTAGGATTATCCAATAGCCACTTAAGAAAAATGTCTGAGCACACAGCTGGAGGCTTAAAACTACACAAAGAAGGGGCACCTGGGTGGCTTAGCTGGTTAAGTATCCTAGTCTTGATTTTGGCTCAGGTCGTGATCTCACAGTTCGTGAGGTCGAGCCCTGAGTCTGGCTCTGCACCGATAGCACGGAGCCTACTTGGGATTCTCTCTCTCCCTCCTTCTTTCTCTGCCTCTCTCTTTCTCTCTCTCTCTCTCTCAAAATAAATAAATAAACTTGAAAAACAGCTATGCAAAGAAAAAGTGGGAAAAGGAGCGATGCCAAAGACCACGGTCAAGTTTGAGAAAAAGTGATTTAAATTTGGGAAAAGACAAACCCGCCAGAAAGGTCGATGCAGTTTGGGCTTCACTATGCAGTCTTGCTTTGGAACAAGTGGAGACCTTAACGACCTGTGGCAGAAAATTCCTAGAACACTGAGAGGAAGTCAAAACACCTGAGGTTCTGGAAGACAGAACTTTCCAAGATAAAAATACAACCAGACCGTTGCTTGGACTCCCTTCCCCAGTGCATCGCTGTCTACCTGACTTCCTGTGGCTGGAAAGGAGTATCTCCCTCCTGTGGCCTTGTCCGTGGTATCAGAGTAGCCTCATCGGAAACGAGGCACCTGATTCAAACTGCCTTATGACTCGACAAATATGATGGTTGTTTTCATGTGTCAACTTGACTGGGCCAGATATGTGGTTAAACATTATTTTGGGTGTGTCTGTGAGGGTGTTTCTGGATAAGATTAGCATTTGAATCTGTCGACAGAGTTGAGCAAATGGCCTTCCCCAGCATGAGTGGGCCTCATCCAACCCAGTGGACGCCTGCATAGAACAGAAAGGCAGGGGAAGAAAGAATTGGAGAAGTCCAAAAATGGACTCTCTTTGAGCTGGGCGGTTGGTCTTCCCCTGCCTTCAGACTTGGAATCAGACTGGAACTATGCCATTGGCTCTCCTGGGTGCCCAGCTCGGGGGCTGTGGATCTTAGGACTTTTTAACCTACATAATTGTGTGAGCCCATTAGTTATGATGAATCTCCCTTCTCTACCCCATCTCTCCATCTCTCTCTCTCTCTCTTTCTCTCTGTATATATCCTGTTGGTGAGATGTTAAATCGTAGTTAATAATATTGTCTGCTATTTACGTGTGCCCAGTGGCGGCCAGGGGCAGGACGAATTATTTTACACAGCTCTCTAGTTTCATCCTCAGAGAACCAAGTGAAGAAACTAAGGCACGGAGAGCTGTGATTTTGCAGGTAGAAGTTTCAAAACTTCGTCTGTTGAGCTCCAAGTCCCAGATGTGTTCTCATAGGTGTTACACCAGGGAAAGATGGGCAGTAGTGTCAGGAAAGTAGATTTGTGTTTAATGAGTTCCCGTGGCAAAAGTTGGGAAGCATTCAGAGTTACTGAGGAACAGTACCCTAGAAAGCTGTAGAGGAAACCATGAAGATACACCCAGGAATGTAGGCCTGGCCCAAGAGCCCCCCAAAGAAGTCTTTAGAAGAAACTCAGTATTTAGCGTTCAGAGTAGAAAGCCCAAAAAGGTAAATTCACTTTAAGGTAAGAGTCTGAATTTTCAGAGAAAGGAAGCTCACTTTTAGGGAGGTGGAAAGTGAGTAGGTGAAACCATTGGAAATTTTGCCTCACGGTTTCTAGCACGTGCTGCTCTATATCTAGACATGTAGCACCTCCCTGTTTCAGTTCCTCCCTGATCCAGCCTGCTGTGCCCAGCGTGGCCGGGCACCAGAGACACCGTTCCAAGGCCTCAACGTTACCCGCCGTAAATTGTGAGGGCCTGTCCTGGGTTCCCGATGAGGCTCCGACGTGGGAGCCGCTAAGCAAATATTTGTGAACTGTTCCAGGGATCAGAATGCGTGCCGTCAAGGGAGGATCCTGGGGGAGCACTAGGGCCCTTTCCATAATCTTCTCTTTTTCCCGTTTCCTAAGGAGCTCAGCCAAGAGTGTGTCGAGACTGCCAGCCCCTTCTCGCTTCTACTGCAGACTGACGGACCTGGCCCAGTGTGAGGACCAATATCATCATTCACAAAATCCTTTATTTGCTCTTTTATTAAAACATTTAGGGGGAGAATGGCTAAAATGAGAAAGGTATATGATACCAAGGGTCGGTGAGGACGTGGAGCCATTGGAATGATCATACTTCATAGGAGTATAAAGTAGTGAGACCACTTTGGAAAACGGGGAACGTCTTCTAGAACTAAACACATGTAAGCCCTTATACCCCAAGGCTCAGCAATTTGACTCTGGGTGTATTGCCGGCAGAAGGGTATAGACATGTACTAGAATCCTCAGAGCTGCACTAATCTATTAGCTTCAAACTGGAAGCAATCAAAATGTCTACCCCCAGTAGAATGGATAAGAAAGTTCTACAAGCAACAACAGGAAACTGCAGCTGTGTGTTGGTCACATGTTGGGTCAAAGAAGCCAAGCACAAGAGAGTCCATACTGTAGGATTCCATTTCTATAAAAGTAGGTGTTTATATTAAAATTGAAGAACATTGGGGCGCCTGGGTGGTTCAGTCGGCTGAGCATCTGACTCTTGGTTTTGGCTCGGGTCATGGTCTCATTGTTGGTGAGTTCAAGTCCCACATTGGGCTCCATGCTGACAGCGCAGAGCCTACTTGGGATTCTCTCTCTCTCTCTCTCTCTCTCTCTCTCTCCCCCTCTCTCTCTGCCCCCCCTCCGCTCATGCTCTCTCTCTCTCTCTCCCAAATAAATAAACTTAAAAAAAAAATAAAATAGAAGAACATTTTCTAAAGGTGAACTAGCCTATGGTGTTAGAAATCAGGATTGAAGGGGCGCCTGAGTGCCTCAGTCAGTTAAGCATCCGACTCTTGGTTTTGGCTCAAGTCGTGATCTCACAGTTTCGGGAGTTTGAGCCCCGTGTAAGGGCTCTGTGGTGATGGAGCAAAGCTTGCTGGGGATTCTCTGCCTCCCTCTCTCTCTGCCTCTCTCCCTCTCATGCTG
The DNA here is from genome assembly GCA_030068075.1 of Paguma larvata. Lineage (NCBI taxonomy): Eukaryota > Metazoa > Chordata > Mammalia > Carnivora > Viverridae > Paguma > Paguma larvata. The sequence continues at coordinate 117,320,422 of CM057828.1, read as the reverse complement.
TCTCTGCCTCTCCCAAATAAACTTTAAAAAATAATTAATTAAAGAAATCAGGATTATAGTTGCGTGGGGGCAACACCGGGCATGGAGGGCCCCATGGTGCCAGTCACCTTCTGCTTCTTGAGAAAGCTGTTCATTACACGGTTTGTACACTTTGTCAAAGTTCACCAGGCTTTGCCCTTATGATTGCTCTACTTTTCTGTATGAATGTTACCCATGAATACAATTTACCAAAAAAATGGGCCATGAGTGGCCCTTCTCTATTAAAGAAAAGTCTTCACAATCACCAAATTAACTCTGGCATTGTTTCTTTGCCAAGGGAAGTGAACTAAATTCTGAAATCTTGTGGCCCTTATAATATACAACTATCGTGATGCTTTTCTGTGTTACTAGAAACGATTCGTCTCCAAAATCTTCTTGTAGAACTGTCGTTCTCAGTTTAGAAAGGAACGCATTTGCTAGCAGTTTTGTAAGAAGCGTTGAGTGAGAAGCCTGTAAGTTTCATCAGGCTGAAACTGCTTTTTTACAGTTTTACTTCCTTAGAGCGAAACTTACTGCCACTCTGCTAAGGAACAGTAGATAGGTCCATTTCTGATGGCCGATAACTGATTATTTCTAATCTTTCAGTTTGCTAATAAAATAAAACATGGAAAATTGAAAAATTCCTGGCATCAGGGTGAAATGATAACACGCAACTTCTTAAAACCACAAGTAAACGGATACCCGAGCTGTTCCCTGACACTGTGGGCCTTGGGAAGCAAACACGCATTTTGACATTCCTACCAATACGAGGTACGTCACAGTGCTCAGAGGGGGCTTGACTTTAAAGCCATAGGTTCAGCGATGCTCTCATTCAGACTCGGACCGTATACCGTCGTGTGATTAAAATCAATACGCTAAGTTGAAGGGAAAATGGCCAAGTGCTGTAGTAACTAAAAAACAGAGAGCGCACCAAAATCTAACCCGTTTAAATGCTTTTCCTTTCCCGCCAAGTGGAACTGTAAAGCTGTTTTCGGAAGCTGATTTTTCTCTTCTGTGGCTTACATTCCCCTCCTTGGGTGTCTTGTGTGCTGGAGAAGTCGACTTCAGTTTCAAGATCCCAACTTGACTTTTCAAAAGGGGTTTCCTTTTAGCTCGGTGTTTCCAAAAGTTCCCTTAGTATGTTCCTTCTTTCGGGCCTCAGAACATAGTACTCGTAGGGAGAGTAACCACCACCACAATTATGATAACATTTGCGTGATGCTTTTCATGTATGAGGAACTTGTTTTAGTCAATGTGGGCTGCTCTAGAAGAATACCATAGACCGGGTGGCTTAAGCAGCTAACATTTCTCACGGTTCCGGAGTCTGGGAAGTCAAGATCCAGGTGCCGGCAGATTGGGTATCTGGCGACGTCCCTTCCTGGGGTGCAGATGGCTGACTTCTCCTTGTGTTCTCACGTGACGAAGAACAGAGAGAGACAACACACTTTCCTGTCTTTTACTAAGGGCACTAATCCCATTCCTGAGGGCTCTACCCTCATGCCTTAATTATCTCCCCAAAGCCCCACCTCCAAATACTATCACATTGGAGGTTAGGATTTCAACATAGGAACTTTGAGAGGATGCAAACATTCATCCATAATACAACTGTGGTAGGTATTTTCTACGTATTAAACTATTTAATCCTGCCGACAGCTCACTCAGGGAACTATTAAACTATCATCCTCATCATCTCATTTTACAGGGGAGACAACTGAGGCACAGATGGGTGAGAAGATTTGTCCGAGGTCATGTAGGGAGTAGGGGAGGGAGTCAGGATCCTGGCTCTGGACAGTGGTTCTCAACCTCAATTATCCTTTGGATTCACCTGGAGAGGTTTTAAAATTCTGATGCCTGGGTTTCACCTGCACTGGGCCCCACCCCGCCCCTGACCCCATTTCCAGATTCCAATTTAATGGGTCAGAAAATTTTTTGAATGTTCCTTGAGCAGTGCTAATGAGCTGCCAGGGTTGGGGGCCTCTGGTCTGGGCCTTGGCGTCTTTGCGTCATACTGTGCAGTCCTCGAGAAGTTCCTATCCCTTTCTCTGCAGTCCCCAGTTGTGCCCCAAACTGGTGAAAGGAACAGTCGATGGAGGGAGAAGCCTTGTGAACAGAATAATGACAACCCGTGGGCCTCCAGCTGGCCCCAGAGTTTGAGGCAAATGCATCGGGACTTAGTTTTTCCCTCTGCAAAGCAAAGGGTTCGAATTGGACAATTTCCTGGTTCCTTCCAGTGCTGCGAGTCTATGAAATCAATAGATTAAACCCTTGGTTATCCATGAGTGGACGATCCACAGAAAATGTTTAATCCGAGGACGAGCTTCCTTCAGTCAACCTTCTTATCAACTGGTGTATGCCCAGGGCAAGCACATCAATCTTGGTTTTGGCCTACGCAGGACATAACGAGGAAGGGAAGAATCACGCGTGTTTGCGTATGCGTACGTGCGAAAGCCATTCAGAAGATAAATTAAATGATTTGGAGGGATTATCTGCTGTCTTTGATTATCCGCCTCACTGCCCCCTCCAATGGCGGTGATAATTGAAAGTTGCCTGCAGTCCGATTGCTGACAGCTGAAGGATCCACGTTGCCAAGGAAGCTGTGGCCGTGGGCCAAGTAACGACCTGATTAATTATCCTTTTCTTTGTGTCGCCCCAGCCCTCCGTACTCTTCCCTCCCCAGAGCGGTGTCCAGTTTCAGGAGCATGGAAGAGAACAAGTCCCCTAAAGGAACAGTCCCTATGTCCCGAGGCAGAAGAGATACTAGAGCGACTTTTCATACCTCCTCAGGCCCTTTGCTCATGCCCCGCTTGTTGACTCTACCGAAGACAACAACCGAATCAAGGAGGGTCTGTCTAGTCATGCCGGCTTTCCACGAGGAGGGTTTTGGCAAAAACGCTCTTGCTCCTTCAATCATCTGGCGCACGTGGAGGTGGCCCAAAATAGCATGTCGGAGGCTCCAAGGTAAGAACAAACTAACACGGCCAAGAGGCTAAACCTTTGTCCCCAATGGCTTTACACCGACCGGGCCTAAAGGAGTCATTATCTTCAGTAGTTTGGTTTGGAGTGTCATGTAGAGTTCTGATGGCCCTTTCTAAAACCAGTTTTAAATGACTGGCTTTCATAAAGTAATAAACGGACACTGGGCTCATAACCTCGGGGCCCGCACATGGATGGTGGGCGCCGTAGTCCCCGCCGCACGCCACCTGGAGGAATGGCGACATGGGAAAGAGCCCGCTCAGATTTCTCCGCAAGCCTTTCTCCGTGGCCTGGGCTGAGGTCAGGGCCGAGGGCTACTTCGTGCTGGGGCGGTGGGTGGACGCCGAAAGCTTTCCCTGCCCACGACTCAATCAGTGCGGTTGCAAAGCGTCCCCCGGTCCTTAAGAGGCCATACCCCGGGGTTTTCTAGCGAGCGCCACCAGGGGCTAGCTCTGCCCTGGTCTGTTGGGGCTTTCAGCGCTGGGACTCCAGCACTCCGGGGTGTGTCAGCTGGACGGTGGGAAACAGCTCCAGGAAGGGGGCGGATCTGCTCACCGCCAGACACTTTCTCAGGCCACTGGCTTTCCGCGTGACAGCCAGACCTCAGGCGTCTGTGGCATCCGAGGCCCGGCTTTGGCTCGGCGGTCGTAATTATTTCATGGAGACCCAGTCCAACTTGACATACATTTCAAACAAACCTTTTAAGAGAAGGGTCCTCTCCTGGAGGCGGCTGGAGGGGGAGAAATTCCCTCTTAGAACTTGGGCTTTGAAGCGGATTCCGCCAGCTATCTTGCTCTGAGCTTTTCATACATACAGTTGTTAATCGATCTGGGAGTTTGTCCTAATGGGCTGGAAAACACAGCTTTCCTCTGCGGGGCGGCTCGATGAAGCCACTACCTTAAAACCGTTAGTTTATATGTCAACTATATCTCAATCTTTAAAAACGGTTAAAATAGTAAAAAATAGTAATAAAATTATAATAGTAATAATATGTAAATAAAACCATAGAGAGGCCCCCCTCCCATGAGATCTCTTCAGACGTGTCTGGAGGTCGATAAATAGAAGACGTTTATATTAACAGAAAAGGCAGGTTCTTAGATGCTTGGACACGGGTTTAGGCGTAGATTTGTGCCTAAACCACATAAACAGATTCCTCGGGTGTCTAAGCCAAATGGATACTCGATCTCATTCTCTGTGCATGCCCATAGATATAATTTAATAGCTCGTCTTAATACCTCTCTTCCAAAGAATACTTTAGCCTTTAAAACGCGCCTTGCTTTTTAAACAATAATATAGCTTTAAAAAGAACTTTGGCCTAGTCGAAGACTGTTTTGCTGGTCCGTGCATTCCACAGATATACCGGGATGGAAGGTACCAGACTGATCTACTCGCTAAATTGCTTTATGAGTTTGCCTATCATTCTAAGCATACTTGTTGGAAAATACGGAGACCTGTTAAGTTTTCCTAGTCATCAAAGGAATGGAAACGGAAATGAGAAGGTAGTGATTTTTCCACCTCTCACGTAAATAAGCAGAAATTAATATTGCCACATATTGCTGCTATGACATCTAGGAACATATCCTGACATGGAATTACTTAAAAAATTTTTAATATTTATTTATTTTTGAGAGAAAGAGAGAGGGGGGGAGAGAGAGAGAGAGAGAGAACACAAGCAGGGGAGGGGCAGAGAGAGGAGGAAAACAGAATCTGAAGCAGGCTCTAGGCTCTGAGCTGCCAGCACAGAGCCCGACGCAGGGCTCAAACCCAGGAACTGTGAGATCATGACCTGAGCCGAAGTTGGATACTTAACCAACTGAGCCAGCCAGGCACCTCCAGAATTACTTTTAAATAGGAGGAAAAACTTTATGTGCAGTTACTCAGCACTAGTCTAATTTATAATAATAAAAAACGTTGAAAAAATCTAAACATCTAATTACAAAGGAATAGTTGAGTGGCCCTCTTGCGTTTTAAAAGGGCTCTGATGGAAAACACGGAGAATGTTTAGGAGACATAGCTAAGTGAGAAAGCAGGCTATAACACACGGTATGGACAACCAACCACATTTATGGGTTTTTGGGGTTTGTCTTGTTTTAAACAAAACAACCTGTGTATAAGATGTGTTCCTGGAGGTAATCCCCACTCCCCTCCTTAGACCAAAGCCTGAAACTTAGGGCAGTTCCCAGCTAGGCAAAGGACCGCGGTGTTTTGCCATTGTCGGACCAGCCCGCTCCCCAGTGCATCCTGCCTCCAGGCCCTCGCGCGGTCCGCTCTTCCGCCCAGAAAGTGCTTCTCTCTTCTCCACGTCGGTCCACCCCCACGTCCTCCTGGACAAGTGTTTTCTGCACAGTCTAGCTGACCGGTGAAGGCCTTGCATTCTGCTCTAATTCTTCATGTGCTTTCATTGTTTTTTTCACGTTCATCTGGGGCAGGAGATGTACTCTCCCAGGAAGCAGACGATTATCTTAGCACGTCTACTAAACGTACCCTGACATGTATTTCATGAGCAAACCGAAGAGTTATGGGTACTTGGATCCCTTGCTGCGGGTCCCAGAGAACCTTGCAGTCAGTGCCTCGTGATCCGCCCAAAGCGGAGTAAAGTCGTCTTTGAAAAATCTGAACTCCTCTTGCATGACATGCTAATGTTCGTGCCTTCGATGCGCGGTCCCTGGCCCCAGTAGCAGCAGGGCCAGCGGTCTTGGGCGAGGACAAACCCGGAAACGAAGCAGCTATCTCATGAGCCTGCACTTGGGACGCCGCCCTGGTCTCCCCAAGTCCGCCCCGGGCTCGGTGCTGTGTGTTTATCCCCAAACTGGACCCTGGTTCACCCTGGGCCCAAGGCTGGTGGGAAGCAAAGCATGGCAAGTGGCTTTCGGGCCGTCGAGACAACATAACGAAAATAAAAATGCGGTTTGAATCTTCCATGATGAGAACCCTCCCAGTCAGGAGCTGGGGCAGGATGCTCCAGAGTGACTACAGAACGTCCCTCGATGTTATTTCTGACAATACAAAATCAACTGACATTGAATACATTTTAAAATAATTGGCCCACCCATCTTCGTCGATATTACGAACGAGAGCCGAAATTGAATCTTCATGTGGGTTCCTGAGCATCTATATATTTAGGGGAGGTTTATTAGTTCTGAAAATGCTGCGTGCAATCACGGTGCTTTATCGTTGAAAATGCCAGGTTTTGCGACCCAAATCTACTAGATTCGTAATGAAAATGGCGTTGTCTGTTAATGCTGCCACAGCGTTTTCCCCAAGAAGACGCTTAAAGAAAAATCTTTCAAGGATGAGCGAGCCCCTTTTTAGGAGAGATTCCTTCCTACATAGGCTTTATCATGAATACGATTGATCCAGAGAACGATAGACTGTAAGAACGAGTGTTCATGAGGCCGAAGAGCACAGACTAGAACCCCTCCAAACTGTGAAATAGACCCCCCAGGCTTCCCCGGGCTCCTGCGGGTTTGAAGTGGGGTGTGTTCTGACGTCTCAGTAAGCGATGCGGTCCAGGTCATCACAGGGAAAATACACAGATACAACGAAGGTTCTTAAAAAGTTGGCCACAATAGTTTATTCTGTGTCTTACTGCAGGGTTTAGGGAGGGCTGAGGAGTCTAATCCCCACCTGGCACCCAGAGGGCTCCGGGGCGGGAGGGGATTTCTTACTCATTCCCTGTAACTGGCCAATCCCAGGGGGCCGCTGACAGGAAAGAGCGAGGCAGGCGTGGACCTGTGGTGGAGGGGCAATGGAAAAGGGCCGGAATATTCCCCCCGGTGTCTCTTCCCTTTACCTGCTAGGTGGTTAAAAAGTTAAAAGGGCTTCAGGGTATGGTTCTCTTGAAAAGCAACAGTGCCTTGCCCCCGTGAAAGCAGGCACGGCCGTCTAGGTGCCTCTAGCCCAGAAGAAGCCAGACTTTTGGGCGTCAGGGAAACCAGGCATCGGCCCTCACAGGCTCATCATATCCTTACGGTCTCGTATAATCTGGTTTGCCCTTTCCGGTGTAGTTTTCATGAAAACGCATTGTTGGTAAAATGGGATTGACGAGGGCAGAGGCATCCAGCCTCCTGCCACCAAGAACTCTCTCTGTCTGTTACCTCGCGTGATGGAAACAAGACGTGGTCGCTTATTGGGCTTCCACTGTTTCAGTTCAGAGCATCGGATCGGCAGGAGGGATGGGGCTGCCCCACGCCGCTGAGGTACTTCTCACCTAATGCCGTGGGTCATGGCTTTATTTATTTATTTATTAGAGAGAGAAAGAGAGAGAGAAAGAGAGCGAGCAGGGAAGGGGCAGAAAGAGAGGGGGATGGGGGGCTCCAACTCATGAACCGTGCATGAGATCATGACCTGAGCCAGAGACGCTTAACCAGCTGGGCCACCCAGGTGCCCCCTATGGCTTATGACATTTTAATCAGGCATGGGGGCTTTGACCGCACACCCGCAGATGACTATTGTTAGATTTAATGGAATATTTAAAATAGCCTAGGGGCGCCCTGCTGGTTCTAGGTAGAGCGCGTGACTTTTGGTCTCGGAGCTGTGAGTTAGAGCCCCGTGGTGGGCGGCGAGTTGACTGAAAATAGTCTAAGGACTCCTTCACTGCCTCGAAGACTCTCGACAAGCCCAGGCTCGTGGCGCTGAGCGGAACGGAATCCGGGGAGGAGGAGTGGCTGGTGTCCGCGCTGTGGGGACTGAGGACGCTACGCATCTCCGATGACAGCGGCGGCGCAGAGAGGTAGGGGCTCTCACGGTGCTGGGCTGCTGAGCGGGGCTGGGTCCAGGAGCGGGAGGAGTTTTCCAGCAGGTGGAAAGGGACCCGAGCTGGGTGCCCCGGGGGACACACAGGTTAACTACAGCAACAACTACAACACATGCTAGTTCGAATCAAAACGATCGAAAGAAAAACCCAAGAACAATGTAAGATGTGCCCTTCCGACCACAGGTGACAGACGTGTGTTTAAAGCAGGGAGGGGCTCTTTCAACAGGGGGAAGCCACACTAGCGAAAGGTGCCACGTGCCAGGCATCGTGGGAGGTACTCTACGGGGCCGGGTTTTCTTGCAACAGCTTAGTGTGGATCCGGCGGACTGTTCCCTTACCTTGTCCCCACGGACTCATGGCCACATGCCGGTATGAAGGGGGCTGTAGGGAAATGCAGCGACAGTGACAACTACAGAAACATCGGTGGAAACGGGTAACCGTTCACTGGATGCCTGACCGAGATCGGGGGCCAGGATTAGCCTTTACCTGAGTCAGTGAGTTCAGGCCTGTGTACCCCGAGTACACAGATACCCTGGTGACCTTTCCCATTTTATAGCTGGAAAAATGGAGACCCAGTGACTTGCCCCTGGGCTGCAAAGCTGGAGAGGAGAGTGTCTGAGACCCAAATCCCATGCGTGTCTGACTTTAGAGCTCTCGTTTATAACAATTAGATGAGGAAAAGAAAAAACCGAAGCACGGCCTTCACTAAAATTTCCACGGAACACAGAGAGCAAAAAGGCAGTCCCGGTGGCCTTGAAGGTGGAGGCGTCTTTATACTTCACGCGGAGCCTCAGTTAGCCCCATGGGGACTGAGGGAGGAGGCTCGGTTCCTCCCACTCCCGGCCATGCACGACAGCCTGCTGCGAGCCGGGGCGGGAGAGAAGGAATGGAAGCCAAGTAGGGCAGCCGCCATCCTCTCCAACCGTCCCTCCCTCCCCAAGTCTTGGAGTCTGGGAGGGATCTGGGGATCCGGGAGGGATCTGGGGATCCGAGCGAGCGGAGGGCCGGAGCTCCTGCTGAGGAACCCCGCCTCCCGGAAATACGAGCCGGTGACTGTTGACTGGTGGGCCTGGGAATGGGGCTCGCATTTCCAGTATGTGAATAGTCTGTGTGTTTGATGGGTGGCTCTTGCATCTTCTCTGCAGGTATTTTCTGAGTTGGACTTTAAGCTTCTTTTATGAGAAGATTTTGCCTGTTTCTTCCGGTAGGATTTTGCAACGCGTTGCATGAATTTCAATGTCTGTTTTTTTATGAGGATGGCACATACTGCTGAGAGATAGGGACCTTCTTCATGAAGCTCTTTAATTCCAGACGACCCTCTTCCTAACAAATCCTTGGCATGCTTTTCTTAGGAACGAGGAAGGTGGTCCACGGCTATTTTTAAATCTTTGGGTTAAGGATGTTCACAGCGTGTTGGTTCCTTGGTCTGATACTGACCCATCTTAGATTTAGTAGGTTTGAGCCCCATCTAGACCCTTATCTGTCATTTGACTGCTTGGCCATCAAGTAGATTGCTTTACGATCTGATGTGATCGTTCATTGACCACAAGAGTAACCAGAGACCGCGAAACAATTGGTTCTTAATGGGCGTCATTGGGTCGTTGCTCTAAGACTTACCATGGCTCCCCATTGCCCTTCGAGTTCACTGAGACTTTGGCCTACACATTTATTCCCCTCCCCCACGCAGGCTCCTTGCTATGCGCGCGGCATTTCATGCCTCGGCCCCTGTCTGCCCAGAGGCCTCGAGCCCGTGGGGAGCTGACGCCCCACAAGGAGAAACCTGCTTCACTTCTCAAAGCCAGCAAGCTGCGCAACCAAATGAAAACACGCTTGCTGAAAACAATCGCAACTCACACACCATCCGGTGGCCCGATGGGCACCACATAGTCTGAAAACCAAGGACAGGATTTGGAATTACCGTTTTCAAGGGTGCGAAGGAAAAAAAGAAAAAAAAAAAAAGCTTTAAATGAGGACCGTTTTGCTTTCTACCTGTAAAAAAAAAAAAAAAGAAAAGAGAAAAAAAACCAGAACAGAGGCAGCCTCGTGAAAAGCAGCCCGTTCACAACCACTGAGCTACATTAAAACACACACCAGCACAGATGTTCTGCCACCTTAAAAATGTTTTGAGTCCCCGATGCCAAGTGGGATGCGGGTGGAGCTCCTTGCAGCCAGCACCAAGTGTTGGGAAAACAGAAAACAACAAAAAACAAAGAAAAAAAACGCCCTCCGTGTTGACTCAGCCAAAATAAACATTCCATTACTCCCATAACAGAGACAACTTCTTGACGGAGCGGCTGAAATTCCAGGTAGCCGGCCTTCCAGGTTGTACTGTGTGGGCGATGTTCAGAGACGAAAGTGTCGAATTCAGTGGCTGGGCGGAGGTGAAAGGAGAAAGACCCGCTGGGGGTTAGAGTCTGAGGCGCTGTCAGGGAATGTGTCAGATGATTAAACCCAAGGGCTCGGGCGCAGGGGACTAGGTGCTTACTGACAATGCCCAGACACTTCATGTTCGCCTAATTGCTGGAAACGGGAGAGGGCGGTGTCCAGGGCACATGCTAAAAAAAAAAAAAATCGCAGACTGGTTTGTGCAATTTTTTGTTTGTTTTTTTTAAACATTAATTTTGAATGTTTATTTATTTTTGAGAGAGAAAGAGACGTGCGAGCAGGGGGGGTGGGGGGCAGAGAGAGAGGGAGACAGAGGATCCCAAGTGGGTTCTGCGGTGACGGCAGAGAGCCCAATGCCGGGCTTGAACTCACAGACCGTGAGATCATGAGCTGAGCCAAAGCCTGCTTAACTGACTGAGCCACCCAGGTGCCCCTGTAGGATTTTTTAAAAAGAAGAAAGGAAGGAAGGAAAGTGGGGGGAGGGAGAGAAAGGGAAGAGGAGGGGGAAGGGGAGGAAGGAAGAGGAAAGAAGAAAGGAAAGGAGGAAGGAAAACAGGGAACAGCAATGACGTTAGTGACTTCGTAATCCATAGCGTCCCCCTTCACACGTGTGGCAATCACCCATACGTTCCTCGGATTTTATCTTGTTTCATTCTTGTCAGACTCTTGGGATTTTTTAATTAGTTAATTAATTAATTAGCAAGGAAATGAACACAAAGAGATTGAATGACTTGCCCCGGATGACCCAGCAAACAGGTGAAGGAGTGGGGACCACAGCCAATCCTAGTGATCAAAGCCCAGAGAGCCTGCTTTTACCGCGGAGCCTCTTGCCTGGGCCCCTCTGCCGTCGTGTTGCTGTTCAAGTCACCGTACGGGATGTTTAGAGACCTTTCTGAAGGCCAGGCCATGGACTTAATGACGCCCAGAGGTCCTTGGCCACCTCATGGCTCCCTCCTGATTCTAAAAACGCTTGGCGAGCCTCTCTGGAAACCGTCTCCTGTGCGGGCAGTTGGCATTGGGCTCCATTTCTTGTCCTTGACCAGTTTTCATTCCCAAATGTTGGGGAAGGGCATACCAGAAAAGAACGTTCGCTGATGGTCGGTCTTCCTAGGGAGATCTCTGCTTGACGACCAGGGGCCCTGGGCCCCTGGGGTTCCTGTCAGCAGTGGAGGGCTGTGCGGACTCCGCGAGAAGTCGGTTCACAGAGAGCTCTGAATGGAGGTGACTGCTTCCAGGAGTCTGCCAGGGGCTCCCCATCCCCTAATCTTCTGGGCTCCAAACTCGGTTGTTATCTACACCCCTCAGGCCCTTATGGTAAGCAGGGGACGGAGGCTGGGAGGGGTCTTCGGGCTAGGGTCCTCTCTCTGATACCCTGATCTTCTCCGGAAGGACACCTGCCGCCATTTTGGCTCTCCGGTGATTCCCTGTGGCCAAGAGTTGCCGTAGCAACACGATTTTGCATCAGGTTGACATGAATTCATGCTTGCCTGATTTGAAAAGAAAAACTGGGCTTTCAATCTCCACCGGAGAATTTACACATAGGAACAGACACTCGCTACGAATCCTGACCTTATTACTATTTTTGAGCTTTTTCGTATGGGTTAGAATAGACACAAAAATAAAGACACGTCTAACTAAGCTACGCGCGCCTCTTGCCAGCTTCAACAACGATCAACATACGACAAGTCGTGTTTCATTTTTCTCCTCCCTCCTTCTCCAGTCCCTGCCCACTGCGTTATTTTTACAGTAATCCCAGCTCTCACACAATTTCATCCACAAATATTTCAGTATGAATCTCTGAAAGAGAAGGACTCTATTTTTAACAAATGATTCTCACATGAATAATAAATAAAATCTAGGAATAAAGGATGGTTTCAGAATATAAATTCTGCCTTTCTCCCAAACCAAATTATTTAAACTGAATCTATTGTGTTTCATTAATATCTCGACTTCAGACACTATTTATATTTTGGCTTAATTTATAATAGCGCTATGTAGCAGTAAAAATTCCAAGTACTTTGCATAAATTATGTCATTCGATCCTCACAGCAGCCTTGAGTGGTCAATACTAACACTGTCCCATCTTACAGATGAGGAAAATGAGGCACAGTGAAGTTAGAAACTTGGGCAACATTGCACTCTTAGGATGTGTAAATGAGCAAATGCATCGTTGTTCGTTCCCAAACTAATCTTACCATCGAAATGACTGTGTAGTAAGATTCCAATTTGCAGCTTACCAAGCTTTGCTGTACTTTGCATTTCCGTACCTACTCTTTTTTTATTACAAAATATTTTTTTAAATGTTTTATTTAGTTTTGAGATGGAAAGAGACAGAGCATGAGCAGGGGAGGGGCAGAGAGAGAGGGAGACACAGAATCCAGAGCAGGATCCAGGCTCTGAGCCATCAGCACAGAGCCCGACGCGGGGTTCTGACTCGTGAACTGTGAGATCATCACCTGAGCCGAAGTCGGACGCGCAACCTACTGAGCCACCCAGGCACCCCATTTCCATATCTACTCTTAAGACTGGATATTTTTTTTTAAGTTTATTTATTTTTGAGAGACATAGAGACAGAATGTGTGCAGGGGAGGGGCAGAGAGAGTGGGAGACACAGAATCCGAAGCAGGCTCCAGGCTCTGAGACATCAGCACAGAGCCCGACGCAGGGCTCAAACTCACAGACCTCGAGATCATGACCTGAGCTGAAGTCGGCCGCTTATCCAACTGAGCCACCCAGGCGCCCCAAGATTGGATATTAAGCCTTGCTGAGTAGACACAGATCACTGTGAAGCATGCTAGGTGATTTAAGACTTATCCTCAGGACAACTACCTATCTTATTTCCATAAGTGCATTTTCCACTGTTCCATGCATTGCATGAAATCCTAAGCACTTTGCTTCAGTGGAACGGACTCAAGAGGCAGGGCCATGAAATACCCACCATGCTGGACGATGCCGTCCAATCGCTTCCTGGCTGTGGGACGGAGGGCAAGTAGCTGCTCCCCAGCTCCTGGTGTGTACTCTGGCCCCATCAAAACCTTGCCACATTGTATTACAATTATCTCCTTATTGGTCTGTTTCCTTAGAGGCTCCTTGAGGCCAGGAGCCAATTGACCATATGTTGGTTTGGCTGTTGGTTATTTTCTGTATCTGAGCACTGACACTGGTGGACAGTAAATACTCAGAAAGTTTTTCCAGATAGTATAATTCCCCAAGTTCCTTTTTTTTTTTTTTTTAAGAGAGAGCACTCAAGTGGGAGAGAGGGGCAGAGGGAAAGAGAGAGAAAATCTCAAGCAGGCTCCATGCTCAGCACAAGCCCAATGCAAGACTTGATTCCATGACCCTAAGATCACGACCTGAGCCGAAACCGAAAGTTGGACACTCAACCAGCTAAGCCATCCAGGCCCCTGTCATTCTCTGCGTTCTTTTTAGTTTTCTTTCAAATCAGGCAAATAACCATGTGTCCGGCAGTGACAAAAATTCAGAATAAATAAAAGCCGCCCTACGAATCAGAGAAAATACAGATTTTTAAATCAAGGGGAAACATATTTCCGGTAGGTCTGCCCACATCGACATCATTCAATGTTCAGTTTTCCAGCGCCTTTCAAGACGTAGTCTGGAGTTTATTGTGAAAACAAAAAGGGTATATTATGTGAAGTTTAACATTTGATATTTTAATATTTAAGATTCTGAAGTCGAAGTGTCATTCCTAATATTATTTTAGGTTTGTAAGAGGTAGGCAAATGAGAACAAGAACTGAAAAGGTACAATTAAGGTCAATATTTATCGAATGTTCAGTGGATTTCCAAGTTATCCCAAAATATCTTCCTCACATTTAATAATACAGTAAGAAGACCGTCCAAATTCCCTGAGACCTCTCTGGTTTTAAATATTTGCCATATTGTTCCCACATGCATTTTCCAGATCGGATGCCAGGTTTTGGTTTAGAAAATATAATTGCTGTATACAACGAGCCGTTAATGGTATTAGACTTCCGCGTTGGATTTTTACTTGTCCTTCTTAACAAGCTTCTGCTTCTTTCTAAATGCGAGTAGCTCATGTGATGCGTGCTGGAATTATACCGAAAATGAATTTTCAAAGAACACAACTGTGCGGTCAGTGTAGTTCAAGCTGTTTCCTGAGAAACAGAAATAATCCTTGGCAAGTACTATGTAAAAAAATCAGAATTCTGGTGATCAGCTCTGTCCATTTTGCTTATTATAAAAACATAGGAAGCAATTTCACACTTAACGTATATGTCACTCATCAGCTATTTTCTGCATTTTTGTCAAGGAAGATTCTATAAGTGGTATTTTTAAAAAAATTTTTTAATGTTTGTTTATTTTTGAGGGAGAGAGAGACAGAGTGTGAGCCAGGAAGGGGCAGAGAGAGAGGGAGACACAATCTGAAGCAGGCTCCGGGCTCTGAGCCACCAGCACAGACCCCGACTCGGGGCTCGAACTCACAGACCGTGAGATCATGACCTGAGCCAAAGTCGGCCGCTTAACTGACTGAGCCACCCAGGCGCCCCTGTTTTATTTATTTTTGAGACAGCATGCGTGAGAGAGCAAGCAAGCAGAGGAAGGGCAGAGAGAGGGAGGGAGACACAGAATCCGAAGTCCGCTCTAGGCTCTGAGCCGTCAGCACAGAGCCCGACGCGGAGCTTGAACCCAAGAACTGCGAGATCATGACCTGAGCTGAAGTTGGATGCTTAACTGACTGAGCCACCCAGGTGCCCCTATAAGTGGTATTTTTTAATACTTTCTGAAAGGGGTAGATAAGGGATCTGAATTCCAGTTCAGCTAACTGGCTTTTTTGCTACCATTAAGAAATTGCTGAATTTGGGGCGCCTGGGTGGCTCAGTTGGTTAAGCGGCCGACTTCGGCTCAGGTCATGATCTCACGGTCCGTGAGTTCGAGCCCCGCGTTGGGCTCTGTGGTGACGGCTCAGAGCCTAGAGCCTGCTTCAGATTCTGTATCTCCCTCTCTCTCTGCCCTTCCCCTGCTCATACTCTGTCTCTATGTCTCTCAAAAATAAATAAATGTTAAAACAAATTAAAAGAAAAAAGAAATTGCTGAATTTGATGTGGCTCACTCTAACCTGCCCCAAATGGGATAATGTATGAGGGCTCCCCACAGGAAAAGATGTTGAGTCATCACTACAGTAAATGCTTAGGAGATACAGACACGCGTCTCTGCAGGGATTCAGCATTCAGCAGTTATTTATTTGATAAATATTAATGCTTCTGCCCCAAAAAAGAGCCATGGATGTCATTTCAGGTTCTCGGGCCCTTCCCTTCCTCACCCCGTACCCCTTGATTCATTCTGCAAGTTTTATTTTTTTTTTTTAATGCTTATTTATGTGAAGAGAGAGAAAGCGAGGGGGGGAGGGGCGGGGGGGGGGAGAGAATCCCAAGAAGGCTCCGTGCTGCCAGCTGTCAGCGATCTCATGAACCGTGAGAACATGACCTGAGCCGAAATCAAAAGTCAGACGCTTAGCCAACTGAGCCACCCAGGCGCCCCACGGACTTCTTTCTTCACTCAAGGAAAAAAAAATCCAGGCAACTGAAAAATATATATACCGAGGGTACAAAAACCTTCTGGAACCGCAGAAGTCACAGTGAGGGCCTCCTGAGCGAGCGGGAGGGGAAGCTCGTTCAGTGCCCGCTCGCAGGCCTGTAGGGTGTATTGATGCCAAAAAGCTTGAGAACAAAATGCAACACTCTCCCTGGATCCCCTGTACCCCGAAGATGCTCTCCCGAGCTCGCCCCACACTGGGAAGGCTCTACAGCTTTCCCACAAGGCACAACCTCCCCCCGGCCTTTGGCCCTGGACCTCCTGTCGGCTGGACAAGGAGCTGGAAAGGACCTTGGTCAAAGGTAAGTTTCTGCTAAATTAAATGCAACCCCTCATCAGGAACACTTACGGTTGTGCTCCATCTCGCAGTGGGGTTTTAGTGTGCTAGTTTCGGAGCCCTCGGAGAGACAGCGTTTACACTTGCACGTAACTAAGAAGCTTGTGATGCCACAGCAAGGCATGGACACAGGGCCGGTCTAGTTTTCCAGTCTGCGGAGTTCACCCTTCGGATCTCTTGGAGAAACACTTGGAGAACCGACGGAAAAGCCAACTGAACCACAAGCCAGAAAGCGCTGCCTTCATCAGAGAGGGAAAAAGCCGTTATTCCTGGTTTCAGGAGAAGCGAAGAGGCACGTTTCAATTTTACCTCAGAAACGACACCTAAGACTTTTTGTTTTTACTGATGCAAAATTACAGTCCCCGGAATAGGTAAGCGCGATTCCTTCTGGTGTCGTTTATTGGTAATGCAGCCGTGATTCTACGGACGATAGCAAATCCCGGGATGGCTCGTTGGAAGAACCCGACTTTGAGAAGTAAAGCAACCCAAGAGATAACAACTTAGTCTAACAGCGGTCGGCTCCAAAGGGGTTAAGTGAGTTATCACTAAGAGCGAAGTGAATTGAGACTATTACGTCGCAGGTACTAAGGACGTTACGTGGATTGCCTGATGGAATCTTCGTAACAAGTATGGAAAGTGTGGTGTGGTATCCAATTCGGAGGTATGACCTTGCCCGAGGTCAAGCAGCTAGAAAGGCTGGCAGGATACAAATTCCCCAGCGCCCCAGTGACCAGGCTCTCATTTGCCATGCCACCCTGTCCCTTCGAAGTGACCAATTATTGTCTCCCTCAACGCCCACCCCAGGCAGGCCATTTGAGTTGGCGAGAACGACTTCCCTGTTCACAGGTATCAGAACTTCATATTTGGTTGGCAGGGTGCCAAGAAGAATAAACAAAGGAATCGGCAGGGGTGAAATGTATTTATTATAATCCATTTTCACGATTCTTCAAACTCCTTGAGAAATTTTATAATAAACACTAAAAAAAAACATTTTTCAAGTTTATTTATTTTGAGAGACAGAGAGACACAGAGCATGAGCTGGGGAGGGGCAGAGAGAGAGAGAGGGAGACACAGAATCCAAAGCAGGCTCCAGGCTCCGAGCTGTCAGCACAGGGCCTGACCCGGGGCTCGAACTCATGAACCACGAAATCACGACCTGAGGTAAAGTCGGATGCTTAACTGACTGAGCCACACAGGCACCTCTATAACAGTTAAACATTTTAAGCTAAATAAGGGAACTGACAGTAATTCTATACATCCTTTATTTTAGGAATGGAATATGTGTTCAACTTGGTTGTAGAGAGACATTCTACAGAGTGAATGCTATTTTCCCGTTGAAAACTGGAAGTCTGTTTTCCACAGGAAATTATCCTGACCTAAAAGGATCTAAAAGGATCACAAGAATGATCATATAGGACACTCTAGAATATCCGGTAGCAGTCTTTCACGTTTCCGAGTCAGGCAGGTATCACCTCTCCACCCCTTTTTCCTACCGTTACATCTTCCGTCTTCTCAGGTCATAGGGATTTCACCCAGGAGATTGGTTGGCTTCTCGAATTCTTGTTTTTCTTTGGATTGAACATTCACGGTACCTTCTAGAACTGGGAATTGCATGTGACAGTGACACCCAGTAGCACGTCTTCTGCTCCACCCCTTCTTTGTGTAGAGTGCCCCTCATTCCTATGGACACGGGGATGGGCTCTGATAGCCCTTGCTTGAGGTCTGACTGGCCCTCCCACCTGCCCTCACACCTGCAGAAACATGTCACCAGTTGTAGACTGGATTCTCCGTGTGCATGTCCCCCGGACACCTCAGACTCCTGTATCTGAGACCAAATAAGACATCTGCCTCCTCAAGCCTGCTCTTTCTCCAGAATTCCCTCTTGGTCGATGGCTCCGCCATCCAAGCGGTCTCCCGAATGGAGACCTGGGATCTTCCTTCGCTCTCTTCTCTCCCTGATTCTTCAAATCCAGTTGGTAACCAGGCTTGGCCTCTTCTTGTAGAACCGGATGCCTCCTCTCCACCCCAGTCCCTTCTCAGCTCGCTCTTCTGCTTCGTCAACTGGATCAGTGTCAAGGCTTTTTCCCTCGGCACCCGCCTCCGGCATCTTCCCTGGGAGATCTCCCTTGTCTATCTGCACCCCCTCAGTCTGGGCTAGGTGCCCCCTAATGTTCACACAACATCTCCTGCCTCTCTGTCACAACACTTGTCCTGGGAATTCAATTTTGTATCTTGCCACCTGCACCCTAAGCATCTTGAGGGTGGGGACTGTAGTTTATTTATGAATAACAGCCAATTCCAAACAGTGGCTGGCACTTGCTTGCTGCTCGCTCATGTCCGTTGGGTAAATGGAGACTTTACAGTTGATCCGGTCTTTGGTGTTCCTGGGGGGATCCTGCCAGGATCTGTGTGGGATTACACGGTTTATCCACCTGAGGCTTGGAAAGACTGGCCAAGACTTACATTTCCTTTTCATTTGTAACTCTTTTGTGACAACGAACAAGAACATAGCAACGTCAACCATTTAGCACAATGTTAGATCCTAGGCCAGAAATAAGTCCTCTTAAAACAGACAGGACAAACAGGGTACGAATTTAGGGATTCAGGTTTTAGGTTCCACTCAGTAACACCTCTGTTTTCTACATGCCCGGAAACCTGGTTACAGTAGCTGGTCAAAACTTAGTAACAACAAAAACGGTGATATTTGTCATTTACCGAATGCTTCTTATGTGCTTCCCATTCTGAGTGTTATGTCTGTCTCATTTATTGTTTTAATGTTTTTTATTTATTTTGAGAAAGAGAGAGGGCAGAGGGAGAGAGAGAATCTCAAGCAGGCTTCCCGATGTCAGCGCAGAGCCCTAGTCGGGGCTCCATCTCGCAAAGGGTGAGAACCGAAATCCAGTCGGATGCTTGACTAACCGAAGCCACCCAGGTGCCTCTGTATATCTCATTTAATCTTCCCAACATCATCCCCATTTCACAGTTGAGGGCCCAGCATTAAGTAATTGACATGCACGGGGTTACCTGCAAGTCTGTGATGGCACCAAATACAGAGCTGGCCGTCTGATTTCAGAGACGGTTAGTCCCCTCTGCCTGAACCTCTGCACGCCTGACTCTGAGTCAGGCTTTACTTACTCAGCTGAGCCCTCAGCCAGTGAGTGACAGCTGCTGAAATACGATTTATAAGCACGTAGCAAAACACAGATTTTTGTTTTTGACATCCTTTCCAATAGTCACAGCTCACCTAAGCTCAGGCTACTAATTTTAAATAGCATACATGCTAAGTTCTTTAATCATTTTGTCTTTTCTCAGCTGTAATTAAAGGTAGACTTCATTAGAAAGGCATTACTCCTCAGAAAATTAATATTCTTCTCATCGGAGTTATCTCTCTAGATGGTATTTGTTCATAGTGTGTGGTTTGAGTAGAAATTGAGATTTTTTTTTTTTTACAATGGGCAGAAAGTATATTTAGTTACACAGAGTTTTAAATCTTCTTTTGTTGTGCTAGAAGAACGAGAATCGTCTGGTCGTTGCTACCCACGCTTTTTGAACAGTCTTGTACCCTCCCTGACTGGGTTTGTACTTGTAGACTAGGAAAGATGACACGAATTGTGATGGCACAAAATGGTCTCACCTGGAAAGCTATGTTAGGCAAAAACTGCTTCTGAGAGGCAGATCCTGAAATTACTGACAGAAGTGTCCTTGGCCGTGACCGGCGTCAACGAAATGTGGCCAGGAGGTCTCCACCCCACTGGACAAGTTTGCGGGTGTCTCAGAAACAGCTGTGCATGAGTGGCGAATGGCAAAGAGGAGAGATGTGACTTTAAAGTTTACATCTCTCTGACGTCCACTCCTCTGTGTGACCAGCCCTAAAAATGTGATCCACTGAGCCTCCCGGCATAAAACACCACAGAAGCAGGAGGAAATTAGATTCTATTAACTGAATGCTTTACTCGCTCATTTAAAATATATATGCCTGCATCAAGTTCTAGGTTATAGAATCCATGTTCACAATAGCGTTAGACCCCTGCTTCCTTTTTCCTCTCGGCTAACATCATTTAAAAAGATACGCTTGGGGGTTATATCATGTGTCAAATTCTCAAGGACTTAAGAAAACGTGGAACAATTTTTTTTTTTTTTTACAATTAGGAGAATCAGTGATCTATGACAAAATTGCTGAGAAACAATTCCCCCAAGAGCTAGGCATGAATAAATGCATTAATTATCACTTCAGTATTAAGAACTTAACAACAAAGTGTTTTTAAAATTGCTAAGCCACCCCAGTAAGCTTCCCAGACGGACTCACTCCCCAGTTTGTCTGATTTCTTAAGGAGTATGCCTGGACTCTACTCTCCATAGAGAAGAAAATGTTCGAGAACAGAGAACAATTAGTAGCTTACGTTGTGTCCAAAAGATTATTGAACTAAATGATCAACTACCCACTAAAAATAACACGAGGCTGATAGCTCTGTAGCATCCTTTGGAACTGAAAATTTTAAAATATGAAGGTACAGCCGAAAGGCTGTGGGAAAACTTTTAGCAAATTGTGTATCGATACAAATACATTTGCAATATTTGTGTGACGAGGTCTCCAATATAAGATTTGTTCTCTATGAAAAGGTGGGTCGTATTAGGTGTATACACTTGTTGAAACCATACAACCATAATGTGAGGTTTCTGCTTTCACTCTAGATAAACTCTCTCAATTTAAACAAATCTTCAAACTTCCAGGGTCATCAAAAACAAGTCTGAGAAACTGTCAGTGCCCGAGGAGACAGGAGAACTAAATGTCATGTGGTACCTCGGATGGGACCTAAGAAAAGAGGAAAAGTGTTAAAATGCAGAAAATCCAAATGAAGTACGGCATGTGGTTAATAATAGATGTTAACATTGGTTCATTAGTTGTGACAAATGTCCCGCACTAATGTGAGCTGTTAATAGGAGAAACTGGGGGAGTTAGACTGTGCCACTTTTCTGCCAGCCGAAAACTATTCTAAACATTTAAAAAGCGTATATGAAAAAATAGAAACAAGCAGGGTAAGGGGGGCGGGGGATGGATAATATGGCAGTCGCCCCAGACACTATGGGAAGGTCAAGGAAATGAAAAAGGAAATAGCGGGATGCGTTATCCATTTTAAGCGCTGAGTGTAAATAAGCCACCAAGAGCGAGTGTTTTATCTACTGGAAATTAGCATCTCACAGATGACCCTCCTACCAGGTGGCCTTATCCCAGGAGAAAACCGAAGATCCTCCCCCCCCCCCCCCCACAGTGTTTTCTAAGCTGGGCTAACGTGAAGAAGAGTCGTACGCAGAGAAATGGCAACGGACTGGATAAACCGCGTAGCTTTTATTTCTGGGGTGGCCGCCGTGCCGCCCTGTTAGACGCCACCACCCGTGAGTTAACACGCGTGCTTCCCAGGGATACACAGAGTCCTTTCGTGCCTGCCAAAAGCGTTTTCTTAGGAGTGAGTGTGTGCACAGAGAGAGACGTGTGAAGAAAACTCGCTTACAATGCCAGCCATGTCTCTTAGTGAAAATCGCCTTTATGCTAGAATCCACAACCATCATCATGAAATCCTGCCGGTCCCCCGTCCTAACGAACAGGGAGTCTTCCTCATCGTTTACCGGCGGCAGTGCTAGCCGGCCCTCGGGGGGCTCCCCAGCGAAGCGCTGTCCGGTGGTGCCACATCTGGGCCTGGGCGGCGGGGACGCGGTGCCCGCGGGACCGAGCCGGGTCCCCCTCTGGGAGGCGCGCGGCTCCCGCGGGAACACGCCTGGCGACTGCACGCTCGTCTCTCTGCGGTTAACAGTTCTGGGACAGAGGCTGGCGGAGAGGCCCCGAGCCCACGTAGACCGAGATGAAGATGAGGAAGACCAGGAGCAGGAAGAGGCTGGCGGCCGCGGCGGCCACAGCGAAGAGCTCCATGCGCGGCGCAGCCTCGGGCCGCGGGGACTCGCGGGCTGCCCCGAGGCGCCGCGTTGCCATGGGAACCGCAGCTGCGCGCGCGCGCGCGCACGCGCGCGGAACCCCGCGTTTGTGACTCGAGAACCCGCCCGCTCTGCTGCTGCCCCCACCCCCGGGGCGGAGGGACGCGCTTCCCCCCGCCCGCCCCCTGCCTCCTGCCCCCCGCATCCCTGCGAGAAAGCAGAAATCGGCGGCGTGCGCGCACTGCAAACACTCGGTAAAGCGCTGCCGGGTGTCTGGGAGCGCGGCCGCCGGCCGGGAGCGCACCGCTGCGAGCCCCGAGCCCCGAGGTCGGGTGCGCAGCCCTGGGTGGAGGCCGGCGCACCGGCCTGCGGCCGCTCCAAGCCGGGAGCGCGATCCGGGCGCTGAGAGCTCCTCCCGCAGGGCCGGGGCTTCGCCGACGCCGTCGCACCCTGCAGGGACCCTCGGACGGAGAAAGTTGGAGGCCAGACGCGCGCGTTTTTTGCAGAACCTGCTGGAGCGAGGGCCACATTTAATCCCTCGCCCCTACCCTACGGGCTCTCAAAGCGACATAAAAGACACCTACCCCGAGTCCTAATTATTGGAACGCTTCCTAACACGCCGTCTGTCCCAGGAACTGGAAACATATTGCAGGAAGGCAATGTTTGGGTAATTAATAAAGAGACAATAACGGGGCTTCCGAAACGCTGGCCGCCCTGGACCCGGCGGGCGGCCCTGCGAGGTGCTGGGCGCCGCTCGGCCGCCTTCAGGACGCACGGACAGCGGTGCCCGCAGCCCGCGGCCGCGTCCCGGCCAGACCGTTCCCGGCTCTCGGGGTGAGCAGAAACGCAGAAGGCGGACGACTCCCATTTTACCCACCAAGCCGTCTTCTCCCGGGTCACAGTGGTGAAGCTTCAGGCTCAGGGACACCCGGGCTCCGCTCCTTCTGGGCCTGAAAAGTCCGCCTCCAGGGAGCGAAGTCCTGTCGCTCCCAGCTATACATATTAATAAGCCGAGAGGCTCGGCATAATGATCTCGTTTGAATTGCAGCTCAACCAAAAATGCAGCCCGCTGCCCCTCAGGCCCCCCTAAATCGGGACGGCGGGGCTTCGCTGTCAGGAGATTCCCTGGCTCCAAGCGGTTCTTTGTATCCGCCGCCCAACATGGAAACCATATGCTGCGCCTCTCTGCGAGTTAAAATCACCCTCCGAGAGATTCGAGCTGACGCCCTTTGGCTTTTTCACCGGTCGCCTGCATCCCCGGCCGCCTCGGGTCTCCTCTGTCTCTCCTCGCCACTGGGGACCCCGCCCCTCTTCCTTCCAGGCCTCCTGGTACTAAAGCAATGGCCCGAGGAGCTCGGCACGTAGGAGTGGCCCCTGGGAGGGGTGGGATTCGCCACGGCTTTGACCCGAAGACACCTGTGGCGGCCCGGGTCCGGGGCGAGGCCTACGGGTGGCACAAGGGTCCCAGAAGGGCGCTTCGGCCCGGCCTAGCCGGTGCCCTCCATGTCGGGGGCCCTCTACCCCACCGCCCCGCCAGCCCGCTCGTGCCCCGAAGGCTCCCTCCCTAAGCTCCTGAGCTGCCCCCCGCTGCAGTGGACAAGGACGCGGGTTCCGAGGGGCGCGGGGGGAGACGGCAGCGGCTCTGGGCCTCAGCGCGCTTGCCCGGGGGTTGGAGGCTGAGGGCGGGGGGTCGCGGGCTGCGGCAGATCGCTGCGCCTTCTCGCGCCGCGCCCCAAAGCCGAGAGGCGGGGATCGAGGGACGCCCGGGCGCCCGGCCCCGCGCGGCCTTCGCCCATGGCCGAGGCCTCCCTCGCCGGAAGGCTCGAAGGCGGGCGGGCGCTGGGGTTGAGTCCCTTGGAACGGCCGGGGTGCGGGCTCGCCTCCCGCCCCGCAGGCTTCGGTAGCAGCGGCCCATGCTCCCGCCCGCGCCTCCCCGGGGTGTCCGCCGGGCTTCGGGAGCCGAGAGGAGGTCCCTCCTCGCTCCCCGCAGGAGGCTTTGCGGAGCCCGGGCCCCGGGGACGCGGGACGAGGCCGAGCTGCGCCCCTCCTGCGGACGCAGCCGAGGCTAAGCGCCTTTTGGAGAGGACACACAGCGGGTGGGCTCCTCGGGAAGGCCCTGTGTTCTGGTGGCTCTTAGTAAGGCGACGTCGTAGGCCGCGAGGAGCTGCCGAAGTATTTCTTGCCCACGTATTGCTGTCGCAGTTGTGTGCCAAGGAAAACAGCAGCTGCGGGCAGAGAGGTGCTGGCTGCCCACTCCCCAGGGACTGTGGCCATCGTTGAAAAACCTCAGTGTCCATTTGCTCGAGACGTTTCTGTTTAACCTGCATCAGAGGCAAGTCCGAAATGCAAAATAAGCATTGAGGTAATCCGCCCCCAGCAGTTAGGGTAGTTTCCGGGATATTTCCGGTAAAGGTCCGATCGTCAGGAAGGCCCGATGAAAAGAAACCATGTGGTCTGGAGGCCGAAGTGTCAGCTCTTGGACGGCGGTGGTCACTGAGTTCCACGAAGGCTGAGCTACAGTCAGTGGCCCGAGAGGAGGTGCCGAGGAGGCCATCAGCAGCCCAGACAAATGGAGGCGGCAGAAGTGGGCGTTTGGACAGGAATGGGTGTGATTTGTTGTTTTCCCTGCACCAGCGGGCATCGAGTAAATGTTAAAAGACCCGGAACTACAAGCAGACAGGGTGCGGCTGGCCTCCTCTGAAGGGCAGTTGGGCTGGAGCTGCCTACTCTAGAATCAGGCCTGGCCTCCATGGCAGCGTTGTGTGCCCTGTTCCGCTGTTCCTTCGGCGGCGGTGGGCGGAGGCAGGCAGGGGTGGGGTGCGGCCAGACACAAAGGCCTCCTGTCCCCTTTAGAGCACAGGAAGGCATCTGGAAATCTGTTAGTGGGAGGATTTCTCCCCCTGTCTTGGAGACTCTCTCATCTCTACCAAGAAGGGTTTCGCAAGGCCGGGACAGGCGTTTAGAAATCCTTCTTTGCTAGTACTTGTGTTGGGATGTCTCCCTCTCTCTCTTACACCCACTCCTTTTACACACACGCACTCGCAAATCTGCCCCTTTTGTATTTTGGGTGAAACACTCTCACCTGATAAGGATCAAAGCCCCGAGCGCGCTGCTCTAAGTTCTCTTGGCAGTAAAAGTCTGGAAGTTGTTTCTGGATTCTGCTAGCTCTGCCTCGCTCCTCTCCAGATGACGCAATTGCTAGAGCAGGCCCCCGGAAAGTCGCTGGGTCTGTCACCAGCCCGCTGAGTCCGGCCTCGAGGTGCCAGACTGGACCAGACAAGAGCTTTGTCGGGGGAGGGGGGGCGGGGTGTGGGGGGTCTTCCCTCAGCTTCCCTGGAGCTGCTGCGGGAATCACAACATAACACCTTCCGTTTCTGGAGGACTTTAGAGCTGACAAAATTACTGCTAGTTTCTTCCAACGACTTATGATCTGCATTTATAGGCGAAGAAACTGAAGCCCAGAGAGGTTAAGTGAAGGCCACAGGGAGAGAAGGGGGGGTTCTCGTGAGCCTCCTCCTTCCGCTCTTTCTTACGCACCTGTCACTTTAAGGTCAGCAGTAGACACTTTGAGGTCTGATTGGTATTTAACTCCTCCTGGGGCAGGAGGCGGATGCAACATCTCTCTCTGAGGCGGAGAGACTCGTGGGTGCCTGACGAGAAATTGGGTGCAGGTCAGACAACAGAGCCAAAGACACGGGTGGGAACCAGGCCCCTCCACAGGACAACGTCTTCCAGCTGGGGATGTTACGCAAGTAAGTGGAAAGGGACTCCCCCCTCGCAGTAAGGGGTCCCCCTCTTTCTCCTCTTCCCTCCCTTCCACCCTTGGGTGACTCGCCGCACTCAGGCCCGGGCAGCCAGCCTGGCTGAGCAGTGCGGGCCGTGGGCCGGGCCGGGTTTCCTTCCTCCTGAGGAGATGCAGGGTGTGAGGCGTTTATTAGCACGGGACACTCGGCAGTCTCAGGCCTGTGACGCCTCCTGAATTTTATGTGGCACAGACACCCAGGCACCTCCGTCACTCACGGCCATGAAGATCTAGCTGAGCTACCCCTCTCACTTGGTTAGGTCTTGAGAAAAAGCACAAATCGACTGTAGTCTTCCTCTTTTTTGCTTCGATTTTCATATCGGCCGCGTTGAGTTGCTCATGCCCTCAGCCTGGAAAATCCCGGGGTGAGGCAGGAAGGGGTATCAGAGGAGGGCAGATGGGTAGGGCTGGGGCTGATAAGCATTTGAGGATTTCAAGACTTTTGTAAACGACTTGTGAAAATCAGTGCTCAGTTGCCTCTCACCAAAGTCGTGAGTCTGGCTGGTAACGAGCCGTTGATACGTCCTGACTCATCTTCAAGGCAACACTGCCTTGACCAGGCCCATTTTACAGGTGAGGAAACAGAGAGAGGCTCTGTAACAGTGGCGGCAAGTAGCAGAGTCAGGATTTCGCTAATTTCGTTCACCTGTGAAGCACCACGAGCCCTCAGTCAAACAGGTGAGGCTGGTTTCACCGGGGTTGTGGTCACTAGTGTCCAGTGGTTTCTTCTGGAAGGGGAGTCTACGCTGTCTTCGCGAGAACACATTTCTGGGTTTTTTTCTCCCCTCCGCTTTCCTTCTCCGTCCACCGCCGTCCCACCCCCACCCGGTGAGCCGAGATTCCTGTGGCTGAGCCTTTAGAGGAACAACGCAGCACGGTTACTGATGGAAAGATTCGTTGCCTTATGTTCTCCTTGTAACCTGTGTCCCACACAGCTCCGAATTCAGCCGGGCCGAAGTGTACAAAGAAAATACCTGTAATTAGTCCCTGGATGTTTGAGGTGTCTTCTGTCAGTGACAACAGTGCTTTTTACATGGCTTGCATGTATTTACAGCCTACAAAGGGTATTCTCCCATGGCCTCTCATTTTCAACCTTTCCTCTTTGCGTTTGGGGCCCTGTCGCTGCTTGTGGAATGAAAGGCTGTGTTCCTTGTGAAAAAAGATTCCAGGGGCGCCTGGGTGGCTCAGTCGGTTAAGTAGCCGACTTCGGCTCAGGTCATGATCTCATGGTCTGTGAGTTCGAGCCCCGCGTCGGGCTCTGTGCTGACAGCTCAGAGCCTGGAGCCTGCTTCGGATCCTGTGTCTCCCTCTCTGCCCTTCGCTTGCTCACGCTGTCTCTACGTCTCTTTACGCTAAAAAAAAAATTAACAATGCTAAAAAAATTAAAAAAAAAAAAAAAAGATTCCAGGCTAGGCCAGCCTGCCCCACGTGGAACCCAGTGACTCAGTGTGCCCTCTGAAGGCAGAATCTGTGAACGCTCCGCCCTCAGGATCAAAAGGAGGCCATTTTACCCAGACATTGTGCTGCAAGCTTTCCCTTCATTTCCGCCTGCCCTCTTTGCTCAGATTCCAACTTGCTCTGCCTGCCTCGTTTCTGTCCTGTCCCCCAAATCGGAGTCAGGAAAGCCTGCTCCCCACGGGCCAACCTGCAGCATGGCGCACAGCAGCCTTGGTGCCTCTTCTGCCCCGACCATTCGTTTTGCTCTTGGGGGACATTCAGACATGAGTCCAAATCCAGGAGGTCAGAGTCATTTCTCCAGAAAGGAATGTGCAAAGGACGTGGAAAGGAATTTCAGCCAACTTTTTCTTTCTCTTCCTCCTTTTTCCCTCGTTGGCCAGCTGGAGCGTGGGACTGTCACACGCAGGCTTCTTCATATCAGTCAAGTTAGGTTCACGAGTGCAAAACACCCTTCCGTTGCTTCCCTCCCATCACCTCTGTTATGAACACCTCCAGCTTTCTGCACTCCTACTTTTTTACAGGGCTGGGACTAGGGTGAGATGAGTCAGGTATCTGCCTCGTGCACAAAATTTAAGGGGGAGGTGCCCAAAAGCTCAGTAATCAAGGGAAGTATTTTAATGGAATATTTTTAAAAATCAAAGTGAACCCCCCCAAATTGACGGCGAATAAATAATCAAGAATGTAAATAAAAAAACAGTATTCCGGACATTTCCTTTTGTCTCAGGCTTCAGTCTGGCTTTTGTCATGGCACGACTCTCTTATTTACCTTTCTCTTCCACCAGAGGAAATGAGAGAGGCCGCAGAAATAAAGCTAACTGCAATCCAAGTCTTAAGCCAGAGAAAGTAGATGCGAACAAAGTGAAACCAAAAGTAAAATAACGCGTTCAAAACCTGAAGGAGAGAGCGAGAACTGAGGGAGCGGGGACGTGAATATATAAATAGCTTTCCATCATGGCAACGAGAGCTTTCCGTGAAGAACTATTTGACTCAAGTCATTATTTATTTTCAGTAATTATTAAAAGCTTTGCTACAGTTCAAAGTGTTTTTAGACGCGTGTTTGTTTCCCTCAGCTCTCTGTTTTTGCTTTTGCTTTTGTAGCAATACTCTGTGTTTCGAGAGCGCCTCTTAATTTTTCAAAGCATTTTGCTTTTGCAGACGTATTTCTTTTATTCTGCTCACATCGAAAGAGTTAGAGGGATGTTAATCCTTCCTCAGGAAAGGAATTGGTGGGACGGCGGGAGAAAAAAAAAGCTGTTTTGAGTGCCAGGCCCTGAACTGAGTACATGTTTTGTTTATTTCCCGAAAATTCTGAGTTCTGGATGTGGTCAGCTCCTTTTTGTGCACGGAGCAACTGAAATCTAGGAGGATTGGTTAACTAGCTAGTAAAATTCTGAGTATTTATTTCCTTAAAAAAAATGTGTGATTGTTCTCGTGCTTTTTAGTAAAACTAACAAGCAGATGGCCAATGGGACTAAAAAGGTATATCCTAGCTCCAAAAAATGTTTTATGCCCCCGCGTCTGGTCAAAGCCACTGCAAGGTCTTCTCTTTGCCTTTTCGGAATAGTCCGTCTGCCTCTTTTCCAGAATGAGGCAACTTTGAAAGAGCTAGTTTGATGGAAATGGAGTGCCTCTTAGTGCAGAAATATTTTGAATTAAGTAGCTGTGAATGATGGATGAGGAAAGTGACTTAGTCTTTTTTCTTCACCACGCAGTGCATGTATTCGGTTTATTAAATCCACTGACCCCATGTGACAGTATGGAATTAATCTCATGGGCCTAATTTCAGGACATTACTTAATTTTATCAAGAGAAGTATCGCGACATTAAAATAGTGTTTAATGGACCACAATCCCCCAACCCTCATACAACTGTTTTTTGAATAATGCCCTCACGTGAATAGTTTCAGTAAGAGCACACGTATTATTTTATACTTAATATATGATTGTCTAAACATCTCGTGGTTTCAGTAGACTTCGTACAAAGAAAATGGCTGTGCAAATCATTTTGCTGGTACATTGCAGTGGATTAAGCCATGCATCTGAAAATGCAAAATTAAGTTGTTTCGATTTTATGTTTCGCTCTTAATTGGTAATGATAATGCCAGTTTGCCACTTATTAAGCACTCGCTCTGTGCCAGGAACTGTGCTAGGCACTTTAAAATTATATGTGATTTCACTTAGGGCGTGTCCAGAAACCCCAGAAGGTGGATTTTTTTAAATAATCTCATTGTACGGACTTGAAAACTGAGGCGTGTGTCCCGGGTGGTGGCAGACGCAGGGAACGCTTGGTTGCCCTGTCCCCGTGTGTTCTCAGGTGAAGGCTACCACGCCCTACCTTTACTCCATCATTATTCAATTTCTAGAGAAGAAAAAAGTCTTTATGATTCTTTCTATACCCAGCCGTTTTGCTTTCTGAGGTAGTTTCAATGGCGGCTAATCTTTGTAGCAACGAAGAAGAAAACCAGTGTTTTCACCTTAGCTGACACTGGATGTTGTTACTTTCAAGAGAAGACGCTTGGGCAGGGAGGTATAAAAATGACCGCTGGGGAGGGGGTGCTCTAACGTGTATTTCTTTGATTGTACGTGAGGACGTATTTTTTTATATGTTTGGGAATTCATCTCTCCTCTTATACGTGAATTGTGGTTAATATTCTTTCCCCACTTATCTCTCGGTGTCAAGGTTTTTCTTATGAAGCTGAATGATTTCTGTATTTTGTACATCAAGATCCTGGTTTTTCACGGCTGACTCAGATATTGTCCTAAGTCTGTGGGTGACCTTGAAATGTTTTGCAGGCTACATTTAAAAGAAATAGTTTCACATTTTAGATGATTTTGTAGGACCTGTCAGATGCCTTGGTGGTAATTCGATTATATGGTATTATTTCTCAAAACTAATGGAAGTTGACCATTTTGACATTAATTAGGGGTGAATTTCCTCAACTCCAACAAGGCAAGCCCAAGCTTGCGTAGAGCAGGGAACGTATTTCTGCCATGTTCTGTCATGGAATTCAGAGCCGCAAAGGGAATCATGTAACTAAAGCAAGCTCACGCAGCCTTTCTGTTTTTCTTGAAAAGTGGTAACTTACATATATTTTAACAGAAACTGGCATAGGCATCTCTGATTTTTTTTTTTATGTTTTTAGCTGTAAAAACATTTTAAAGCAAAGAATAGAAGCAATATTTCATCTGGGCCAACATGAATAACCCAAAAAGGTAAATTATGTTGTTAACTCAGACTTTGTCTTTACTTTTCTCTTCCTGTACTTTCCCAGAAGGGAAAAGAAAAATTTGCTGTAGTCTCTCTAGGTAGTCTGCCAGACAGCCTCTGGGGACTGCACGTGACCGTTCCCCCCTGATTATAAAGGTTTTCTGAGGTGGAAATACCGTGTACATATGAGTTGTTTTTTCCTAATCTCAGGTGCGTAATCTCTGACTGTATACCTTAAAGTTGGGCATTTTAGCATGCACACCTCACACACACACACACACACACATACACACACACACACACATACACACACACTTGCTAAATCCTTTAAAACTCATTCCTGGAGGTTTTTGTCTTTAAAATCTGCCCATAGGCTAGTTACCAAAACCAAGAAGCACACCCACTATGTGGAGAGAAGTGGCACGATTAGAAGGTGTTACTCTCTTTCTACCAAACTTCCACTCCTTCCCCATCCCACGTGCAATGTCCCTGTTTTATAAAGGATCCCCCCCAACCCCCGATCGCCCTGAGTTCTCTTGGGTCCCCAAGAGCCATACTGGCAGTTGGGATCCTGGCAAATCAGTGCTTTGTGAAGGTCGGTCCCTCGCGTCTCACTTTTGAGTGTTGGCGAATACGCGTCTTTGGCCGTCTTGAAAGTTCCTTTGCTGCAAATAGGCAGAGAACAAATCTAGGTAGAAAAAGAAGTCAGGAGAGTAAAACGGTCCCAGGGTAGGGCCTGCTCCTGTGAGGTGCTGGGCAGCCATGGCCCTGTGGTCCTGAGGGTTGCCGTTAACATCTGTCCAACTACTCTTCCTTTCCAGAAAAGTGGTCAGAAGTGGAGGCCCCTCGTTTCTCTGGGAGACTACAACTTTTATCAAATCTCCGCCACCACCAATGGGTTATGTAGAACCCATCTAAAGGGCACGCTGAGGCAAACACAAGTGAGCTGGGATAAGTTATATTTTACTTCCGATGGATGGTCCAAAATTGATCAAAGCACAGTGGCCTCAGAAGACAGGCTATCCCTTAAACCATAAAGCTCATTTGCCCCACGTGGTATCCAGAATGCCAAGGAATCAGTCCTGGATAGGTTTACTGCCAACATTCGTGTTCTCTCTCTCTCTCTCTCTCTCTCTCTCTCTCTCTCTCTCTCTCTCCGATACGCTGCACTATATCATCTATTTATCCTCTGGCCTTCCATCTTCCTTCTTTTTTTTTAATGTTTTATTTATTTTTGGGAGAGAGAGACACAGAGTGTGAGCAGGGGAGGGGCAGAGAGAGGGAGACAGAATCCGAAGCGGGCTCCAGGCTCTGAGCTGAAAGCACGAGTTCGTGGGGCTCAAACTCATGAACAGTGAGATCATGAGCTGAGCCGAAGTCACAGGCTCAACCTACTGAGCCACCCAGGCGCCCCCATCTTCCTTCTTCTGACATCTTGACAGATACTTTTCTTCCCACGCTGTGCCCGTGAGGTGATAGCACGCCCGGGGCTTGAAATGTCTCTTTAAAACTCTCAACGTTCACATATAAAAAGCAACCTACAAAGCTCTTTTTTTCAGAACAGGAGTCAGCAACCGTATCCTCTGCTGGGTGATGCATCATCCTTTTCAAGGAAGCAAATTTATTGTAAAAACGTTTATTGTTTACATTTTTAAAAATTCACCTGCTGTCCTTCCTACGTGGAGGGAGAGAGACTCCACTTACCAGAAAGACCCACACAAATCCTCCTGGAGGAAAAAGGGAGGTAACTCCTAAGTCTTCATGTTTGAATTCAGCAGCCCCTGTTCGTGATGGCAAAATAGCTCTTGCGCTTTCTTGGTGACGTTTTAGCTTCGCACACCTGTGGGAGGCCTCACCAGCAGTTCTCGGCAGTGTCGTGGAAGACCAGGACTAGAACTACTCACTCCTCTTCTCTGAGGTCAAGTAGAAACGAGCATTTTCTGTCACAGGCTTTCTTCACAACAATAAAGCTCACGTGTCACCGGAATAGAAAATGAATGCCATATTGATTTAATAGCTGCTTTTAAACAATGTGGAAGGACCCTCGTTTAATTAATTCAGCAGACATGGATTGCATGCCTGTCGCATGCCCGCACTGGAAGCAACATCTTCCTGTCACTAACCCTACTGCTAAACCAGGGCACTCAAACCCTGCCATCATGGCTGCCGTCTTTTGAGCCTATGTAGAGCTCTGTGCTAAGGATCCTACATACATAATATTATTTATTCTTCGAAGCAATCTGCCTCGTTATGTACCATTACCCACATTTTTTAAAGTTTATTTATTTATTTTGAGAGCACGAGAGCTTGAGCAAGTTGGGGAGGGGCAGAGAGAGGGAGAGACACGGGGCTTGATCCCGCAACCAGGAGACCACGACCTGAGCCGAAATCGAGAGCTGGGCACTTAACCGACTGAGCCCCCCAGGCGCCCCCTCATTGCTCACATTTTAACTATCAGGAAGCTGAGCCTCCCACGGTTTAGCACTCTCAAGCTACTAAGCGTGGGGCTGGGATTGGCCCCATTTGGCCTCCCTCCAAGTTTGGGCCTTGAATCACTTTAGGGCCCTGACAAGTTCTCTCCTTCAAAAGAATATTAAGAATGGAGTAAAGATAAGAGGGTTGGAACCGAGGAATTCAGAGACGTGTGAACTTAAGTCACTTTATTTACTGTCAGTTTGCCGGCCGGTCATTTATTTTTAGATCTCATTGCACCCGTTGTGGCCGGCTGATTCATGAAGCCATCACTCCCGAATTTTTTTTTTTATAAAGTCTGTTAATTTTTATTAATTTTTTTTTATTTTCAAGAGACATAGAGACAGAGCATGAGCACGGGAAGGGCAGAGAGAGAGGGAGACACAGAATCCGAAGCAGGATCCAGGCTCTGAGCCGTCAGCACAGAGCCCGACGTGGGATCATGACCTGAGCTGAAGTCGGCTGCCCAATCGACTGAGCCACCCAGGCGCCCCCATCACTCCTGAATTTAAAATTGAATGAAAGGCATTGTTTTAGGTGGCTCCTCCTCAGTCCTTACTGGTCTCCAATACTTGAAGCTCCACTCCCCCCCCCACCCCCCCCCCAACCCGGGACTTCTTGGGAAATCTGATACACCCCTTCCCGGGTGCCTTCCCCCATCCCTCCGGCCACACCTGCCCTTTCCGGTCTTGGGATTTCCAAGCCCAACCACCTACACTTTTCGCCACACGCTGCTCCGGAACTACGCTCCTCTTCGAGACCGTGACCGAGGTAGAGCCTCTCTCATATGCTTCTCTTGAATCCTCTCTGGTGCCTTGCTAATAAATGTTCCTGATAAATATTTGCTAAATGTAGGAACACCACTTACTGCTTTTGAGCAAGCATAGAGGCGAAAAGGGCCGGGTAGTTTCACGATGTGTTAAGTTCTCTGAGCATAACGAGACCTTGGCAGGTGGAAACACTCTACCGAAAATCACTGTCAGTTTGTTAATCCCAAAGAGGCCAGCCTGAAAGAAACGAAGCCCACGGTTCATAAAGAACAGATAAATGTTTTATATGGAAAATAACTTAGCAAATTCACTGTCAGATTCCTAATGGCAAGGAAGCATGGAAAGTCACAGTTTAACTTCTTTAACAAACCTGTCACTGACAGCCAGACGACAGAGGCTGTCAAAGATACCACGTGTCACTTGGGAGACAGATTGCTCTCTGACAAACAGCGTTCATTCCCGGGCCTCTCCCCCCCCACCCCCCAAGACTGGAATAATAGTGACATCTCGTAAAAAAAAAAAAAAAAAGCATTTGTCATTTGACTGTACGAAAGTTTCCCTTCAAGGTTGAGGGTATTTTGAAGCCATGTAGATTCCCACCTATGAAAAGGAGGGCTTGTCACGGGAGTCTTTTATGGGAAGTAAAATCTATTTGAAAATCTACCTCGATGACATCATTTCATGAAATTTGGGGTTTTGCTCATGGCAAACACGTTATGAGTCAGATAAGGCCGACACAACTCATTTCTTTGTCACAAAGACTTCCCAAATCGGGCCTCGGCTGCTCGGTGTATCGCTGTTTGATCGCTTAATGGGGAAGTAAGACCTGCCACGCTAAAAATAGGCCAAAATATTCCCAGAGGCCGAAAGAGCGACGAAGAGGTGAGGAAAACGGTATGCTTGTGGAGTGAAATGCGGAGCGGGAGCTGTACTCACAGCTCATCTGTTCAAGAGCAAGCATGTATTAGACACCCACTGTTTGCCAGGTGCCGTGTTAGACGTTGGAGGAGTAATACGAAGTTGACATGGCTGCCGTTCCCAAGGAGACGGTGGCGGAGGAAGCCGCGCCCTGTGCGGTGAGGAGCCGTGATGGATCAGGTGTCCCCCAGTCCTTGAGGGGTACTGTGAATTCACTTCTGGAAAACCAACTTTATGGATTCCTCAAGTCACGACATCTCACACTTTAAAAATCATGTGCACATAGGGGCACCTGGGTGGCTCAGTCGGTTAAGCATCTGACTTCCGCTCGGGTCATCATCTCCCAGTTCATGAGTTCGAGCCCCACATCAGGCTCTGTGCTGACAGCTCAGAGCCTGGAGTCTCCTTGGGATTCTGTGTCTCCCTCTCTCTCTCTGCCCCTCCCCTGCTCATGCCCTCTCTCTCTCTCCAAAATAATAAACATTTAAAAAAATTTAAAAAAGAAACCTAATGGGGTGCTTGGGTGGCTCAGTCGGTTGAGCATCTGACTTCAGTTCAGGTCAAGATCTCATGGTTCGAACCCCCACACTGGGCTCTGTGCTTGGAACCTGTTTGGATCCTCTGATCCCCCCTCTCTTTCTCTCTGCCCAACCCCTACTCTCTCTCTCTTTCTCTCAAAAATAAAACACACACACAAAATGAAATCTTACTAATACAAAAGAAAGCATGGCATCTAAAGGGAACATAGGTATTCGAGGTAGGCAGGTCTAGGCAGTAGTCCTTGCCTCAGCGGTGGGATGTATGTAATGATTAGCTTGGCACATCGTCGTTGGTAGCTAATATCAATGATTGTAGTATCAGTAATGGAAGCCCTTGATTCGTAAGAGCAACTGCCCTCACAGGAGAGACTCAACCAGCTCTGAGTGGTGCACCTGTGAGCTCTCAGGGAGGCGGCAACACTGGAGTGATCTGCGGTGAAGGACTCTGAGCCCGGGGCCATCCAGAAGTCACTGTAGGTCAGCAGGAGTAGCATCTGGGAAGAAAATCTGGATGCAGATGAGAGAGAGCGAGAACGAACTGGAACCCGCGGGACAGACTGCCATCTGGGTTTCTTCTCATGAACCCCAACCTCGAGTCCCGGGAGACCTAGGTGCACCCCACTAGTCCCAGCCTCAGAGAAGCCGAAGCAGGAGATCCCGTGGGGGCTGCCGGGGCTGTGGGCCAGGTGCTGGTCCCCTCGGACAAGGTGAGCCACGGGCAGGTGCTGCGGTGGCCCCTGGTGTCCTACTCTGACCTTCAGTGTGGCGTGGCTGCCGCTTGGCTTCTGCCTTCCAAATGGAGTGCGGATTCCTCCTGGCCAAATCGCACGTGGAACCGTGCTCGGAAGGGAACTGGGGGGAACAGTTTCGGTTTAGCCAAGTTGACACAGAAGAAACTACCACAGAGGAGACCGGCCATTGCCACAGAACAGGCTCTTCTAGTTTCCTGTCCTGCCTTCCTCCGCACCTCCCCCTCCCCTGCCCCTTCACACGGTGTCACCTCTCCCTAGAGCACTTACTATGTTCCAGATGCTATGTTAGGTTCAGGGGGAAAAACTGTGAGACGCGGTGCCCTCACCGCGTGACTCTTACAGTCTGTCGGGTGGGAGACCTTAAATACCCACACAGGGAAATGTAAAATTTCAACTACAGTTAGGGCCATGACGCGGAGGGTACGTGGTCCCCTGGAGAGCGCACGAAAAGAGGATTTCACCTGGTCTAATAAAAACGCCCGAAACCCGATTAAATATCACTTCTCTAAAACCTCCAGATTTCTCTAGAGGCACCGGTGACGCTGTTGATCTCGCCGAGTCCTAAGCTGGGCCCCAGACCGCTGGCATCACTGATCGAGGACCGCCGTAGTGGCCAGAACCAGAAGAGCTGAAGATTAAATCAAGATCTGGAGAGATTTTTTTTTTTTAAGTTTTTTTTTGAGAGAGAGAGTGTGTGTGCACACGTGTGAGAGAGAGCAGGGGAGGGGCAGAGACAGCGGGAGAGAGAGAGTCCCAAGCAGGCTCCACGCTGCTGGCTCAGGACCCCACGTGGGGCTCGGACACACAAACTGTGAGATCATGACCCGGGCCGAAGCCAAGAGTCAGACACTTAACTGACTGAGCCCCCCAGATGCCCCATGATCTGTAAAGATTTTTTTTCAAATGTTTATTTATTTTTGAGACAGAGAGAGACAGAGCATGAGTGGAGGAGGGGCAGAGAGAGAGGGAGACACAGAATCTGAAGCAGGCTCCAGGCTCTGAGTTGTCAGCACAGAGCCCGACGTGGGGCTCGAACTCACAGACCGCAAGATCATGACCTGAGCCGAAGTCAGACGCTCAACCGACTGAGCCCCCCAGGCACCCCATGATCTGGAAAGATTTTTTATAGCTGTGTTATTAACCAACAAGTTAATTTTTCAGGGAATCCTAGTTCAGGCACTGACGGAAGTGCTGAGTTATAGACGAGGGGGACCGGAACGGAAAGTTCGAGCAGCAACATTCACACTGCTTCCCCAATCCTGCAACCAGATGTCCTAGTCATTGAATCCGTTTTCAACAGAAAGACCCGGTACAATTCAGACTTTTGCATAAACGTGTCACCTCAGCTGCTAAATGGACAATTCAAACGTGCTTCAATGTTTTGTAAGCGACGGACTACTTTTTCCAAGGCGGCATTCAAGTCATGAGATAATGGTGCTACACCAAGACAAGAACTAATTTTTCTGGTTCCTTCTCTGCAGCACCTAGCATAGTCCCTGCCTTGGGGTAGGTGTTCGGTCAGTGTCCTGGTCGGTTTGGACTGCCGTAACCTAATGCCGTAGACTGGGGGGCTTATCAACGACAGAAATTTCTCATAGTTCCGGAGGCTGGCAAGTCCAAGGTCAAGGCATTGGCAGGTTAAGTGTCTGGTGAGAACGTGGATGCTCCCTGGTTCTTAGACGGCTGTCTTCTTGCCGTGTCCTCACATCCCTGGGCAGAAGGGGTGAAGGATCCCTTGGGGTTGCTCTTATCAGGGCACTAATCCCACTCACAAGGGCTCTACCCTCATGACCTAATCACCACCCCAGGGCCCCACCTCCTCACACCATCCCATTGGGGGTTAGGTTGCAACATACGAATTTGGGGGAACACAAACGTTCAGGCTACAGCAGCAAGCATTAGTTGAATGAATGAATCCCTCCAAATACCCGGTTGGATGTCAGGATGTGCCTCCTATGTCAGGCTGCTGAACTGTAGCAAACGTTCCATCTTCTTCCAGCAGCAGGAAGAATATGAAACGTTTCACCCTTGAGTGAGGCTCTGCCCGAACCCAGCGGGATCTGCCATTGCGCTGACTGCTAGCTTGCCTTTGACCCTCAGGTCCGTAGGGACCTTGGGGTTCTCCATAGTTGGGTGGGGGAAGTTGTCCAGCGTTGACTCAACTCTCGATCACCACCTCTGGCTTGGATGCCTCCAAACCCAGCGTGTCTCTTTGGTTTGCCTTGACAGTCATTTTCTG
Source organism: Paguma larvata (assembly GCA_030068075.1). NCBI lineage: Eukaryota > Metazoa > Chordata > Mammalia > Carnivora > Viverridae > Paguma > Paguma larvata. Next base: position 117,282,295 of record CM057828.1, on the reverse strand, counting down.
GAGATTTCATTTTCTGTTTCTTGGCTCTTTGTTCTTTCCCCAATCTTACTCCCCGCCGCCCACTCTCCACATGACTTCCAGTTGTCAGACCTCCAGCACCTGAGGGCCAGCAGACTGAAGCAACATAGGGCAAGTTACGTGATGACCCCAAGGCAGCCACCGGCACCATGGCTGCTGCAGGACTGTGCCGTCACAGGCGTCCCAGCGGTGATTTTCTGGGTCTACCTTGACCGGACGCAGGGTGAAGGAGCTAGTCCTGTTTCTTCAAATTCCTTTGAAATTAGACACTACCTTCATTTTAAAGTAATACTTCTGTTTTAAAAGAACTCTTTTGATTATGAAAAGAATCAAAATTACTATGGATCATTTGGAACATGTAAGATGTTATAAAGAAGGCACATTATCCGTGACTTACTGTCCAGAGAGACCCTATTTAGATGCCACAAGGTGGGAGGTGACTTAAGGTCTGTGTGTCATATGAGCCACAGGGCATTCTTTCTTCTCAATCAAGAGCAATGCCCACCGTGTCTCCTCCAGACAGCCCCGGGGCTGGGCACGAGAATCCAGTTTCCTCACCCTCCCCGCTGCTGCCAGAGCTGCTTCCTAGGGCACAAGTCTTGTCTTGTCACCCACTCTGCTTAGGCCGTTTTCCATAGACTCCTTCCCTGTGCTTTCCAGATAACGTCTATCCCCTTTGTCTAACACATGAGCTTGTCTTTCTTTTCTTGTCTTTCTTTTTTGTTCTTTTTTGCAATTAGCTTTATTGAAGTTTAATTTCCATACCATAAAATTCACTGATGTTACGTGTATAGTTCAGTGGCTTTTGACAAAACGCGCTATCTGGGGAACCGCCATCACCACTATTAGAACATAGAACACTTTGCTCATGTCCCTTTGATAGAACGCCCTTCCCTTGTCTCCAGTCCCTGGAAACTATTGATCTGTTTCATGTCATTGTTGTTTTGCCTTTTAAAGAGAATGTCAAATAAAAGAAATCGTAAAGAACATAGTCTTTTGAACCCGGCTTCTTTTCACTTGTAATGCCTTCTGTGTTTGTCCGTGATGTTGTGTATATCAGGTGTTTGTTCTGCTTAAAGGTTGGCTAGTATTGCATTGGGTGGCCATGCCATGATTAGTGTATTTATTTATAGGTGATGGCCAACCGGGTTAGTTCCAGTTTTTCACTATTCTGACGAAATCCGTTAGGAGCATTTGTGTACATGTCTTTGTGTGAGCATGTGTCTCTCATTTCTCATGGGTAAATTCCCAGGAGTGGAATTGCCACACCGTGTGGGGTAAACGTGTGTGTGACTTTCTAAGGATGTTTCGGACTGTCTCCCACAGCGGCTGGGCTGTTTGCCACGCCCTCGGCTAGCATTTGAGAGTTGTAGTCATTCTATGTCCTCACCCACACCCAGACCACGGGGTCATTCATTGTTTTAGTGTTGGCCCTTGCAGTGGGTTATACGAGGCTCTTTTAGCCCACCGTCTGGGCCTCTGGGCGGCCCCCTCCTGCTCTGGTCACATAGATTCACACTCGGTTGTGGGTGCCACTGCTCTTCCGTGCTGCTTCCTCAAGTGACCAACTTCGTACGGGAGCCCCCTGCCCTTCTCAAGGCCGAACGGGGTCCTTGCCCTGACACCCGTGGTATCTGGCACACATCCGTCCTTACTGTGCTTGTTGGGTTTTTCCTGCCTTCTCCACTTTTGTAATTTTTTTAAGTTTATTTATTTTGAGAGAGAGAGAGAACAGAGCCCTCAGTGTGGAGCCCAAGGCAGGACTCAAACTCACGAACCGTGAGAACATGAGCTGAAGTCAAGAGTCGATTGCTTAACTGACTGAGCCACCCAGGCACCCCATTTTTTTAAATAAAAATTTTAAAGTTTATGTATTTATTTTGCGAGAGAGAGAGAGAAAGGGAGAGTGCTGAAGGGGCAGAGAGAGAGAGGAAGAGAGAGAGAGAGAGAGAGAGAGAGTCCCAAGCAGGCTCTGTAGTGTCAGTATGGAGCCCAGCTGCCAGGGGCAGGAGTGAAGAGGGGGAAGAAATCTCCCCATCTTTGCAGCCCAGAGTCCACCACAGATCCAGAATTCTGTGTGGAGGGAAAGGATGAGCAAATGAATCTTGAGACTTGTAATACATTTTCTAATTGACAGGACCTACCCCCTTACAGGCAAGGGGCTGAAGGGAGGGTGGGAAAGACTTTGTAACAGGGTCGTAAAGGGATAAGATCAGTGTTTTAGAAAAAGATTCTGGTAAGTATATGAGGGAAAACACAGGTAGCCTGAGCCATCTTCGGCATTTGTACCCACCAGTGCTCATTTTCTGGGCTCCTAGAGCTCCCAGAAATCTTTGATCCCTTTGGTAGGTGACCTGGTGTCCACCCTTAAAGTCTGTTTCCTCGGGATATTCCCTGACACCCTAAGTCTATTTCTGAGGATACGTGGCCTTCCGGGTTGGACGCCTTCCTTTCTGTCCTGGCCCCATCACCAGGGAATCCACGCTATTGTGTAACAAGGCGCGTTCTATTCGATCGTAGTAGTCGTCCAACAGACAAGCCAAAGAACACTGGCACGGCGACTCGGAGTTTACCGAACACCTGGAAGTGTGTCAGTGGCCATCTTGGAAAAGTAGGAGTATGGCCACCCAAGACTCTTCACGGGGCCCTGGCGGAGGGGTCCCACGTGGAGTTCTGCTCAGTGGCCCGTGGACATCTTGGCAGAAGGGGTGGGAGCCCCTGGGGCTAGGTACCTGGCCTGGGACGGGGGGTCATTCCAACCTGAGAGGACAAATGCTGCCCTCGGCCCCGTCGCATTTTCAATCAAGCCCAGGCTTCCTCTCCAAACCGGCCATATTCTCAGGGAATATCACACCAGGAAGTCCCCGCTCGAGGGTCTCCTGTGCAGAATATCTGTGAAGACCCTGACCCCCTCTGCTCCCCAAAGGCCCTGTGGGCTTCATTGCTTGTTCAGAGAGCTGGAAAGAGCACGCAGCTGGTGCGAGTGAGGGCAGCGGTTCTCTCTCTGACGGCCAAGGCCATCGCCTCTTGTGTATAAGCTGTTAGAGCAAATACGAAAGGCTGTAAACTCAAATAAACTTGCGAGGGCGCGTACGTAGTCCACGCAGGGATTCAGAGCCCAGAACCCTGCCTCAAGAGAGGCCTCATGTGGCCCTTCTGATGGGGACGGGTAAGTCCCCTGGCGAGGCTCCCGAGGGAGGCGGTGCAGCCTCAGTCCTGGACCCGCGTTCCTGGCAAGGCTGTCTTCTCTCTTAACGTTACTACCTCGGTTTCTTTCTTTCTCTGCTGCCCTCACTCAGAGCAGAAAACAGCGGGGCAGCCTCCTTCCTCCTCGAAGGTGGTTGTTGAGGCCCGCCCTTCTGCATCTTCCCCGGGGAGCCGGTAGCCCTCCGTCACTTGCTGGGCATCCGAGATCCCGCAAAAAAAGAGAGAAAGAAAGAAAGAAAACACTCCTGGTTTGCTGTCGGACCAGCCTCTCAGTAGAGACGCAGTCCTCGTTCTAAGTGTATCCCGAGCCGCGGGAAGGAGCGTCGGGGTGGAGAGTAGTTTTTCTCCAGCGTTTGTCAGAGGCGGCGATTGACAAAGTCTAAGTGGCCGGGTACATTCATTAGCCCGAGAAGGGAGATCTTGATACTGCTTAGGGGGCCCGCGCAGAGGTGTTCCCTCTTCCCAGACGGTGGAGGTAGGGGTGCGAGGTGCCCACGAGGCCCTGGCCCTCCCCCTGGGGCAGGACTGGCCTGGCAGCGGCGCACCCTCCTGGGGAGGCCGTGTGTGCGGAGGAGTGACAGCCAGCCGAGCAGTCAGCGGTGGGGGCCTGAACGCCGACCACAACCTGGGGCCTGGCAGCGGGGTCTCGGGGGAGGGCTTCGGGGCGAGGCAAGAGCATGTCCACGTGCGCTCTTTGCCTGAAGACCTGGCTCGCCATGACCTTGGATTAATTCGTGTCATTTCCCGCGGGTCCCTCCTAAGTTTGGACAGAAAGAGAGAGAAAGGAGAAGGAAGGGGAGAGAGGGAGAGAAGGGAAGGAGTCGGCCACTTGCGGGGTAAGTGAACGCTTGCTTGGTGACACAGACGGGGCCCGTCAGGTCTCAGACGGCGGGGAGATGCCAGTTTGTACCCGTCGCTGAGGCTGTGAAACCGATGGTCGCTGGGTAGTCAAGAAAGAGCAGCGTAAATTTGGGCAGCTTGGCAGAGTTTTCACAAACCTCTTGGCGAGGTTGATTTTAACAGAGATCTCGAGCAGGCATCACGCGTAAAACCCCCCTCGGGGCCATTACGGCTGGGATACGGCGCTATCTTCTCGGGCCCAGCGGGAGTTCTCGCTCCGCGGGCATCGCACGCGCCTGCCAAACCAGGTGAAGCGCATTCGCGGAGAGAAGTTTCCGAGGCCAGCAGCCGACCCAGTTCTCTCCCAGACCCGAGGGTCACGCAGCACCCCGGGAGGAAGGAGAGGCTAGAAAAATGGCGGGGGAGGCATCTCGAAGGCCAGATGAGCACACGCAGCGTCCGGCGGCCCCGGCGTCGGGGGAAGGACGGAGGCTGCGATTCGTCACGGCTGACGCCGAGAAGACGCCGGAGTCGGTGTGTTTCTCAGTGACGTTTATCTTCTCCCCCGTCGGTTGCTTTCCGTCGAGAAGCATAAGCTAAAACACCACACCAGCCAAGCCCTGCGGTTCACAACCCTCGGTACGCACGCTTGCACTTTTTACACACATTTACGCCAACGTGAGTCATCCTGTTTCCCTTCCTGCTTCTAAAATTAGGAATTAGAGTCATAGGAAAAAAAACGATCGTGTACAGTGACTAATAGCTTTGATGAAATACACACACACACACACACACACACACACCCTTCCTGTGACATTTATAGTAACCATACCTGTCCTGAGCTGACAGTCATATTTTTATATGGTGACGTGGGCCATATTTCAGGACCGTCAAGACAGATAAGAATTCTGAAGTCCCCTGTGACCCGGCTGTGTGAGGAAGCCCTTTTTGTGGCTGGAGGCAGCGTTCGCAGGACAATGGACTGCGAGCAGTATATGCAAATGTGTCCTTTTCCCATTACTGAAAGTGACCTTTATGATGAGATTGGACTAGCAACATCAATGCCTGGGTTAATACGACTTACTGGCCTGAAGGGAGGGAGCTAGCCCTGCTAGCCGGATTTAAACACTAGGAATTAGACACGTCCAATTCGAACCTTCCCCAGAGCCACAGGGCCCTTCCTTGGGCGATGCTAGAGAAACTTCTGCTGTCTTTGGAAATCGAGGAAACCACCTTTCCAGGAGTGCTACGAGGCTTTGTCAAGAGTTCACACAAAAGTCAGGAGACATGGCTGAAATAATACCAGGACTTCTGAGGTCCCCGCAGGACCTTTCCAGATTATTCTAAGCCCCAGTGCCAGGGGGCAGATTCAGGCCAGATTCAGAGACAGGCCCGTCAATAGAAATCATTATCAAATGGAGTTCAGCTTTATGGTTTGTGGGTGCAACAGTCCGGTGGCAGCTAAATACAGAAAACATACAGAAGGTAGTTTTCCCGGAGGAGTGGTCCAGGCTAGCCCAGCTCCTGCTCCCGCCGGCGGCTGCGGCCCCCTGCCCCCCCCTCCCCGGGCTCTTCCTCCCCCCCCAGGGCCAGGAGTGTGGCTGTAATTCGGTTGCTCCTCCATACCCATCATTGTTAGTGATTTTCCCTGGATGGGGGGGGGGGGGAAGGGGGCAGAGAGAGAAAGGGGGAGGGACAGAATCCCAAGCAGGGCTGTCAGCCCAGAGCCCGATGCGGGGCTCGATGCCATGAACCCTGAGATCATGACCTGAGATGAAATCAAGAGTTGGACACTTAACTCACTTAGCCACTCAGGGGCCCCGAGACTTTACATTTTCAAAATGCCTTAATTTTTTTTTAATGTTTTTTTTTTGAGAGAGAGAGAGGAAGAGAGACAGAGCATGAGCGGGGGAGGGGCACAGAGCGAGAGGGAGACACAGAATCCGAAGCAGGCTCCAGGCTCTGAGCTGTCAGCACAGAGCCCGACGCGGGGCTTGAACTCGGGAACGGTGAGATCACGACCTGAGCTGAAGTCGGACGCTCAACCGACTGAGCCCCCCAGGCGCCCCCAAAATGCCTTAAAATCCCTTGACCCTGTCTCTCGAAGTCCGGAAGACTCAGAGACAGAGGCCGCAGCCAGCGTGCGCTGACAAGCGCCTCGCAGTCACTGACGGGGCAAGCGGACGGTGACTATCGATACTTTTTTGGTGGTTTTTTCCTTGAGGCCAGGATTTCAAAGGAACAACAACGGAAAAGAAAACCAGGGATACCACTTAAAGCAAGAAAGCACCCACCGCTGTTAGAGAGACTCCAGACACTTTTAGTTGATTAAAAAAAAAAAAAAAAGGTTGAGACCGAGTCTGCAGCCATGTGCCCATTTATACAGGTTACACTTCGTGTTTGCAAATAAAGAGCCCTTTAAAAACTCCCGAAAGGGTATTCGTCAAACGAAGTTGACATCGCCTTGTTAATCTATTGTTCCGTGTGAAAGAGGCCTTTGGCTGGGTTCCCCGTCTGTAGGGTTAAAATGGCTAAGTATTTAATTGCTTAGAAAGTAATCCTATTATTTCAGATTTCATGCATAATGAAGTCTTCTTCCTAATTTGAGGAATTATGAGGGGAAAGCGAGCTTCTCTGGTAAGTTTAGTTTTGACAAAGCACTGGACAGATGGGGTAACCTCCGAGCAGTCTTGGTTTGGGAGAGGCTTCTCGGCGGAGGACTGGGAGCAGGTACCAGAGGCCGAGGCTGCGAACCCCGCGTGACAGTCAGATGAGGTGATGTCTGCCTCTGGTTCCCAGCATGAAATCACCGTGAAAACAGGACTTTTTAGAAACAGGGCATAAATGAATACTTTGTTTCATTTAAAGCCCCTAATATTTCTCCTCAGAAGGGCCGCGTTTATGGAAACTTCGGTCACTTTGCGTTACCTCTGAGAAGTTTGGGGTGGAGGCGGGGGTGTGGGGGGGGGGAACAGGGCAGGCCTTTATGTCACCACTTCTGTCACAAATGACCAGACAGGAAAGTGATTAGAAACCGCGGGGTCAGAGGGGGTGTGGGGTGAATGGAAGAGTCACGGGCACCACAGAGCTCCCAGCACGAAGCACAGGCGTCAATAAAGATCTGTTGTTTGGACGGATGACTGGATGGACCCGGCGAAAGGTTTTGTGATCGCAAAAAAAAAAAAAAAAAGGTCCGTCCAGGCTTTTTCTTGTAGGCCCCACTCACCCGCCCCCCTCCCCAATGATTGGGAAATGGGGACTCCTAATTAAGTTGATTAATATGCCCTAAATGAACCACTTAATTTCAAAAAAGCATTCAAAGGCCTTAAGAACATTCACACCGCACAGACCAACCCGACCATGGGATTCTTTGGTGCGTCGCACGGCCCCGCAGGACGGTGCTGAGTCGGACTCCGTGATCGCCGCGCGGCTGGGCGAAAGCATTCTGTGAACGCTTGCGTTCAGATGACTCCCATTCTTGAGAAACAGGAAGGTCTTTTACCTCCATACTTATGCTCGCTTGTTTTATTATGAAACACGCTGTTATCTAGTCGGTGCTGGAGAGTTTTCGCCAAGAGAATGTTGGGGCGGGCAGGGGGGGGGGGGGGCACCAGCCTTGACCTTTGTTGATGGGTTTGACCTCCGCTAAGTGGGATTCTCTGTGGGCTGCCGGGGCCTCTGAGAAAGGGACCCTCTGGAAGAGAGAGGAGTCCGGCTGATTGGAGCCACAAGCAAAAAACAAAAACAAAAAAACCCCAAAAACCCCTAAGGTTTGGGGAATTTGTGTCTTGGTTTCTCTTCAGGACCTTGGCTGTAATTTATAATTTAATGGGCTTAATGTATTTTTTCCCCTTATGCTTTTTAAACTTTTTCTTTGCTCGTCTAAAATATTTTTAGGAAGTTTTCATTTTTTTTTTTAAATTTAGTATAGCTAGGGATCCCTTATTCACACTATCCAAGAAACCGCGAATTGTTCTTCCTTAATCTCTGTCCCCCTCCTGCCCATGACAGAGGGTGCACTTACCAACGTGTTTATTGGACTTTCTTGTCCAATAAAGCTTTTTTTTTTTTTCTGGGTTGCACCACAGATCGGCTCAAGGGTACTTTAACAGAGGCCCTGCCCAACATTTTACCTGTAGAGAAAAATCTGGATGGAGACCCCCAGCCAGAGAAAGGTTTCGGGAGGACGTTCGAGCAAGGAGCTAGGTGGTAATGAGGCAGGGGTGAAGGAGCAGAAAAATATGTCTAATGTTTTCAGAAAACGTTCCGGGCCTGACAGGAAACCTATCGGGAGCTATGCGGACACCACTTACCGCAAAGCCATTTTCTGTCACTGGAGGTGAGAGTCTGTCACATCGTCTGTCTGGGAGAAAACTGTCATTAGAAGGTTGGGGTGTGTGTGCGTGGGGGGGGGGTGAACAAGGAGCTAGAATTCCTCCCCCAGGCATGTTTCCTCCCCGGGCCCCGCAGAGCCTGGGCTCCTGGGGCAGGCCCCCGGGTGGCTGAAATCGTGACCTTCCCCTCACTGTGTTTCACTCTAACTGTCTGAGAAGACGCCGCTTCATCTAGGGCACAGTCTGCTCCCTTCTGGTGACCCATGTGTTCCTCTCACCTTGTAAGCTACTTTATCGTCCCTACAAATCAATCCGAACCCGAGCGCGTTGATCCCGTGCTGACACGTTAAAGCAGACGCGGCTGACCTCGCTCTGGGACGCACATGAAGGAGTGAGAGGAAAGGGTGATTTCCTGATACTTTGGTTCATTAATGGGAACCATTAGGAAAGAATGGAAGCTACGGTTGAAGCCAGCTACACAGCATCTGTGATATTGTACTCATCTGTCATTTAGATGATTGTACGGGAATAGATTCAGTTATTCCTTCTAACCGACAAATTACAAAAATCTGATGACTATGCCTGGTCCTGAGCGATCTGGGGGACTTAAGCCCCTCCTACGCGCTAAGTCCGAAAACCAGTGCACGGCAACACGTATTATTTTAGTTACTCACTAAAACAACCATGTGAGCTGCAGAATAGCCCCTTTCTAGAAACGCGGAAACAGCAAGTCAGAAGCCTGCCCGGGTGGCACGCTGCAGCGCTGGGACTCCGCCTCCGATCTCAATGACCTTTAGAGCCCGTGTGCTTCCATGATGGCACGTGGGAGAGGCAGCTTGAGGCTTTCCACACGGAGTGTGTTACCTGCAGGCGGCAAGAAAGCAGAGAACAGGGGCCAGGGACCTTAGCGTGACGGTCCCCAGGGGATAAGCCTCCCTCCTTGGTACCCCCAGTCCTCATCGCTGGCGAAACGTTATCTTCCGTGCTTACCCGTAGGTTCCGTTCGTCCATTTACTTGTAGATCACCAGCGGCTCACGCAAAGCTGAACACCCACAGTTCGTTGCCTGAGAGATTACGCTACATTTTGTACCATCAAATCCTAGAGGTCTGCCTTTTCCATTCATCCAGGGGTCTTGTTTCTTGGCAGCATTTTCTCAGTCTCAGGGCTGGTTTCACAGGTGTCTGGGACACCTACTCTGACAGCCCCACGCCACCTGCCCGCACAGCCCTCTCTCTTCCTTGGCTCCTTGTTGTGGCTGCTTCCTGCACAAACATTGGGGCTGTTGTTGACATGTGATTCACACGTTCCAATTGTTTTTGCCCTCGTGAGAATTCTGGCCGGGGCGTAATAAAACCGGGTGAGGAAATAAAAATGAGAAGGAAGGCGGAGGAGGGAGGTCAACAGCCTCGTTTTTGCAAGTTAGAAACACCGGATCAACATGCGCTCCAAGTATCACGAGAAGGTGAACGTGCATCTGGTGCCGTCACTGACCCTTGGGCTTCAGCTCAGCCACCAGAAGGCCCAGCCGATCCACACGGAGCCATCACCGAAATGCAGTCTGCACAAGCGAGCTGCAAATGCGGAGGGGGGAATTTGGTTCGAAGTGAACCGACAACTTTTTCTGTAAACACAAAGGCTTTAAAAGCTGCCATGCTCTACGCTACTGCTGAACACTCTGGCAGCAACGGCTGGGGGCACAGACACCGTAAGAAAGGAGAAAGACCCAAGTGATTGGATGGCTTTGGGGACATTTCCGTTCCTACTGTTTCTGGTGAGCGCTGTTTGGCGCATAGACACCTGACCACTTCCCTGACTCCAGAGGAGTCTCGGGGAAGCCAACTCTTTAATGGGTCTAAGAACAAGTTGTCTATGCCCCACCTGGAGGAGACTATAGTGAGTGCAGGTAGAAGTGGCCAATCCAGGGGCGCCTGGGCGGCTCCGTCGGTTAAGCCTCCATGAGGTCATGATCTCGCGGTTTGTGAGTCTGTGCTGACAGCTCGGAGCCCAGAGCCTGCTTGGGATTCTGTTTTTCTCAATCTCTGCCCCTTGCCTGCTTACTCATTCTCTCTCTCAAAAATAAAGAAGTATTAAAGAAAAAATAATTTAAAAAAAAGTGACCAATCTAAATAACTTCCCAGCTCCCCTGCCTTAGGGCCTCACTCTGCTTCTTTATTTTAGAGTCAAATAACAAGAGAAAACAAGACAGAGGCAGTGAGTGTGCCAAGCGATGACCAAGAAAATTCTGAAGGTCAGAGCCTTTTCCTCACTTTTAGTACTACCACTCTTTTAAAGAGTTATGATTTCATTTGTATTTCGTATTTGCAAAAGGTACAAAAGGGTGTATAATGTAGAGCAAGTGTCTCTCTCATGTGTCTCCAAGTCATATACTTCCCCTTACTTCCAGGGGCAACCATGAAACTGGTTTTTTATGTTTCCTCCCAGAGATACTCTGTGTATCTACAAGCATATATATTTATTTAAAACAAATGAAATTGTTCTCCGTACACTGTTGGGTGCTATGTTTTGTTTTTTCCATATATGTGTGTGTGTGTGTGTGTGTGTGTGTGTGTGTGTGTGTGTGTGTTAAGAGAGAGAGCTGGGGAGAGTAGCGGGTGGGGGCAGAGAGAGAGAGAGAGAGAGAGAGAGAATCCTAAGTAGGTTCCACGCTTAGCACAGGGGCACCAGGCTCAATCCCACAACCCCGGGATCATGACCTGAGCTGAAATCAAGAGTTGGACACTCAACCAACTGAGCCACCCAGGCGCCCCTGGTTTTGTTTTTCCAATCGTCAGTGTATCTTGGACAGATAATTCCAGAATCAGCACACTTAGAGTATCCACGATCTTTTTAAGGGCTATGTGGTATTCTGTCTTTCTTTTTTGGATAAACTTCTACCAGATATTTAAATTGTTTTCCATTTTTGGCCCACAGAAACAGTGCTTCAGTGAATGTGCAGACATGACTATTTCACAGATGCTTGACTATTTATGTAGGATATATTCCCTATCAGAGGGACTGGTGTGTCAAAGGAGTAAGTTCTAAATACCACCGTTCTAACGTATAGGTGAACGGTACGTGCCGCCCGTTGTGTCAGCCTCCTTTCTTCTCTTGGCCTCCAACTGTACCCCACAGGAGCCCATTTGAAAGTGCTGTATCGTCCCCATCTTTCTATCCTCTGTTCCCTCAGCCAGAACAGTCCCTTCTTACCTGTCCCACCTCCTCTTTTGTCACATGATCCTTTGAATCTCAAACTAGATGGCACGGCTTATTCTTGGCAGCTTTCTGTCTCCTAAAGGGACGGCCTCGGTGCCTTCCCGTGTGCACCCATCGCAACCGCGCTTCTGCCTTATTGCAGAGAACGCATAGCGAAGCCACACTCGTGAAAAAGTTAGAGACTATGAGATGGATTATGCTGGCAATGAGCAGAGTGGGATGCTGAGAGGGTGAGGGAAGCAACTCCACTTCATAAGATCTTCAGTAGGAGAAGGAACAAGCCAGAGAAGGGCATTCCAGGATATGGGAAGAGAAAGGACCAAGGCTCTAAGTTGAGAAGAACTGGCCTTGTTTGAGAAACAGAAACAAACCAGGTATTGCTGGAGCACAGGGAGCTGCTGAGACAGGAGTAGATAAGATCTAAGGAACAGGCGGGGGCAAGGCGATCTAATGGCGGGCAGGCCATGTGAGGGGAGTGAATATTCTAGGGACCATGAGAAGCCATTGAAGGGTTTCATCTATGTGGGTGCCATGTTTTGATTTACCATTGAGGAAGAGGAGAATAGGCCTGGTAGCAAGAGGGCACTCAGAGATGATGGTGGGTCTGGACCAGAATGGTAGCAATGGAAATAGAGGGAAGTTGGAGTGGGATATTTTGAAAGAAGAGCCAGCAGGATCTGCTGATTGACTGGGTAGTGAGGGAAAGAAATGAGGAATGGAGATCCCCACGTTTTAGGCTGGAGTCACCGAATGGACTCCGAAAGCTGAAACAAGGTGGTAGACGTGGTGGAGAGTGGATGAATGGAGGGACAGGTGCGAGGGAGCATTAGGAGGACGTGATGATCCTGGATGTGGGGGAGGGAGGGGACCTCACGTGGTTTCTGACACGCTGAAGGTCTTCATTGGCTATTGGTAAGCGCTATCAGTCCCTTGCCAAGTGGGCCTCTGCTCGGGACAGAGCAGCTGGATTCCATCAGAGGGTGCAAGCAAGAGAGCAAGAGAGGGTGAGGAAGATGGAAGCCAGAGTCTTTTCGTGACCTAATCTTGGAAGTGACGGCTCATCATTTTTGCCATATTCTATTTGTTTGAAGCGAGTCACTGTTTCAGTCTACACTTGAGGGGACAGGACTAAACAAAGGCATGGATACCAGGAGGTGAGGATCATTGGAAGCTGCCTCCTAGGCCCAGTGAAATGATTAGACTTTAAAGAAGAAGAAGAAAGTTATTCGGCCAAGCCGCCCTTCAAATATCAAGGCTACTGAAGAACAGTCAGCACTCAGGCACTACCACACACGGGTGCTTTTCCTACGGAATCTGTTAGAGCAGGCAGTAACAGGGTTCTCCAGAGAAGCAAAACCGATAGGATGGATATATGGGAAGGGATTTATGTGAGGAATTGGCTCACACGATTCTGGAAACTGAGAAGTTCCATGTTCTTCCATTTGCAAGCTGGAGACCCAGGAAAGCCAGTGGTATAATTCAGTCTGAGTCTAAAGGCCTGAGAACCAAGAGTGCCTTGGGGAGGAGATCAATATTCCAACCAACCAGTCAGGCAGGAAGGACTGAATTCTTCCTCTCCTGTTTTCTTCTAATCAGGCCCTCAACATATTGGATGATGCTCCCCTACATTGGGGTGGGGCGGGGCCAAACTGCTTTACTGAATCCATTGACCCAGGGGGTAATTTCATACAGACACACCTAGAAATAATGCTTGGCTAAATATCCGGGGGTCCTGTGATTCAGTCAGGTTAACACACAAAAGTAACACATAAAACACATAGTAACACATCAAATTAACTCAGCAAACTAGCTATCCATTTTTGTAAATAAAATTTTATTGGAACGTAGCCACTTCCGTCCATTTATGTACGTTGTCTATGGCGGCTTTTGCGCTACAACGGCAGGCTGAGTAATTCTGACAGATTATCACCAGGCCTAAAATATCTACCATCAGGTTCTTTAACGAGAAAGCTTCCTTACTCTTGGACGACAAGATGAACTTTATCCAGTAAGCGATGATTGGGGAAACTGGCAAAAGGGCTGATGGTGACCACTTCCTGTATTATAGCGCCAAGGCTGACATAAGATTGGAATTATGGGTAAAAGAATAATATGTTCTGAAAAAGTAAGAAAAATGTAACTCCAAATGAGAAGTGAAAAAAGAGAAAGAGAGAGGGGAAAGTAGAATTAGACCGTATGCCGCAGAATCCACAGTGGGAGTCGAAGCGTGCCTAGTAAGATAGTAAGAGTGCGCCTGGGTCGTGGGCACTCAGCGCTTCAGTCCGCCAGGTCAAGGGTCGGCCGCCCACGATGGCAGCGAGGACTTGGCGGCGGTCGTTCCCCAGCGGCGCCGGCGTGCTGAGTATCCCTGGGCACCAGGTATTTCGGGGTGTAGGATTCGTCCCCCGTGGGGGGACGCGCACCGGCTGGGGGCATGATGTCAAAGTCTGTGGGAAAGTTCTATGTGTAGGTCATCAGAAAGAGGTGAGTGCGAACTTTGATATTGATGGACCGAGCAAACTCTCGAGTGAAGTCTCGAGTTGGGTCACAGCGTGTGACGTTGGTGACCCGAAAATGTATATAAACTTGAACAGAGAAACAAAAACTGGGACAAGTAGGTTATTGTGGACCCCAGACAATGCCATTACTAGAGTGACTTGTGCACCCTCAGCCTTAGGGTCCTTTTGATACATATCAAACGCTGCTCCGTGATAAAAAAGAATATACTTTCATTTATTTATTTATTTATTTATTTATTTATTTATCTATTTTTATTTTTTATTTTTATTTTTTTTGGTGGAGATGCTGGGGCTCAAAAGAATATACCTTCTTTTAAACACCATGTGAACATTCCTGAAAAGGGATGATATATTAGGCCCTAAAGAAATCGTTGATAGGTTTCGTCAAAGTGAAATATTATTAACAGTTTCTGAACACAATACAATAAAGTTAGAAACTAAAACTAAAAACAAGAAAGCACTTCCACCTGGAAATTTTTAAAAATTTCTATTAAACAACTCTTGGGTTACCAGGGAAATACACACAAAAATTACAGAATTTCTGAAAAATGATCATGAAAAGGCTATGAATCAAGAATATATATATGTAAAACCTTTATATAGTTGTATATTTAAAACCTCTCTCTGTAAGTAGTGACATGAAAAATTCATAGCCCTAGACACTTCTCTCAATTAGAACTAAAAATGGAAAATAAATGAATTAGATCCCCAATTCAAAAATCTAGAAAAGAGAATAAAACCCAAAGCGCACAAAGATAATAAAGGCAAATGCAGAAATTAATGAGATCGAAGACAGAAAAATAGTAGATGATATCCATTAATCAAAATTCTAGGGGCACCTGGGTGGCTCAGTTAAGCGTTGGACTTGGGCTCAGGACACGATCTCTCTATTCATGAGTTCGAGCCCCACTTGGGAGCTGTCTGCTGTCAGCGAGGAGCCTGGTTGGGATGCTCTGTCTCCCTCTTTCTCTGCGTCTCCCTTGCTTGCACATGCTCTTTCAAAAATAAATAAACATTAAAAAAAAAGGACTGCCTAGTAAAAAAAATTCTAGTTTTTTTAGAAAAGATGCACAAAAGAGACCACTAGCTAATGGAATCAAAAAGGAGATGCGATGATGGAAGTGGAGTCAGAGAAACTCGAGGATGCCTTGCTGCTGGCGTCGAAGAGGAAAGAAGGGGCCAGAGGCCCATGCATAGGCAGACTCTAGATGCTAGGGCAGACAAGAGAATGGATCCTACCTAGGGCTTCGAGAAGGGATGCAGCCCTTGGGTATATACCGAGGAGTGGAACTCCGGAGTCGTATGGTAACCCATGTTTAACCACTCGGGGGGCTGCTTTCCAAGTGGTCGCGCCATTTCATGTTCCCCCCCGGCGCTCACGGTTCCGCGGCCTCCGCAGCTTCCGCCGATCCTGGCTGTCGTCTCTCTGGCTTTTTGATCAGATCTCTCGTCCAGATGTGAAGTGATTCCTGGCTTCGATTTGCATTTGTCTAATCATGAATGATGCTGAGCGTCTTTCCGTGTGCTTAGGAACCACGTGTATGTCTTCTCTGGAGAAACATCTGTTCGGAGTCTTCCCTCATTTCGAAATTTGTCGAGTTGTAAAAGATCTTCACGAATGCTGGATCTAAGTCTTGTTGCTTTGTTTGAAATCTCTTTGCTGATGGTTCATTTTCCTTGACTGTGTTGGCGTCCCCGAGTTAGACAATGCAGGCCCCTCTCCTGCTTCATGGCCTGGCTTTGTGTGGGGGACTCTGATTAGTCAGCCCATTGAGAGATTCTGGGGACCTCTACCAACTCTTTCCCTCCTCAGGGAGAAGCACCTGGCTGTCATTTTCGTCTCCTGCTCCGTGCTGAGCAGGGGCATGGGTGGCTATGGCAGCAGTCCAAACCACCGTCTCTCTTCTCCCCCAGGCAACTAGACTGTGCCGACCGGTCCAGAGAGTCCACACTAGCAGCTCGCTCTTCGGGCAGCTCTGGAAAAGGTGGGGAGATGGCCATAAAGGTGAACTCTTTTCCTCTCTGGGGGTAGCTGACGGCGGACAGAGATGTTTTCATCCACGCGCTCCGTGCCAGGCAGGGGGAGCGTCTGTGGCCTCCACCAGCCCAAGCGCCTGTGTCCAGTGTTCCCCAGGCAGCTGAGCACGCCAGACCGTTCAGAGTTTTGAGACTGGCGAGACAAGGGCGAGTCTTCTGGGGAGACCTCTTGGAAAAGTTGGGGTGCTGGATGTACAAAGCCACCTCTTCCCCTAGGTTAAGCAGGGAGCTGGGTAGGGGTGGGGTGGGGGGAGAGCGCTCTTCCTGGTCACGTGGTACTCTGCCGGGCGCAGGGACGCTCACGAGAGGATGTCTTGAATCTTCCTGCTGACTTCAGGGAGTCTAGTTTTGTGTTCTCTCGGACGCAGGAGCCTTTCAGTTGGTTTCTGGATTTCTCATAAAGAGGCTGTCTCTGAATCGTGGCTGGATCGGTGTGTTTGTTGGGGGAGGGAGGGGCCGGGGCCCCCGACCTCGCTGTCTTGCTGGCATCGCCCTCATTTCAGCTGGAAGGACTTCGCTTGGTGTTTATATCGACTTGGAGGATCTGCCGGTGACAGAATTTCTCAGTTTTTGTTGACCTGAGAGTCGGGTACGGGAACACACGACAAGCTCACTTCTCCTCAAGCTCCAGTCCTTTTCTTGAACAAAAGCTCCTCAGATTGCGGCAAGTTTTCAGCCAACGTCCAGAGTTCTGGAAACGTAGATGAGGACAATTTTGCTACTGTTCTGATTACTTTCATGGAGAAGTGGGTTTTCAGAGGGTTCCATTCCATCATTCCTTCCCCCCCTTGTTATTGAGAAAGCTCTGGAAGATCAGTATCAGTCAGAGGTCAGCTGGAAAAACCCAGCCAGTAAAAGCTGTGTATTAAAGTGATTTATTTCAAGGCATTGGTTTATGTGATCGGGAAGGCTTATTAGGTGAAGTCAAAAAAATATAGGGTAGGCTGTCAGGATGGGTCAGCTGGGACGCTCAGTCCTGAGCCGAAGCTGCTGTCCACAGGCAGGATTTCTTCTGGAAGACCCCATGTCTGACGCTCTTCAGGCCTTATTGAAGCAGCCCTGCCCAGCTCATCTAGAGAAATCGTTCTTAGTTAACATAAATTGATTATAGACTTGAATCGCGTCTACACAATACCTTCACAGCAACACCCAGATCAACGTTTGATTGAGTGGGTTTGCGAGGTCTCTGGGGAAACCCAGCCAACTGTGAGTGTCCAAATCAGATGAAGGACAGTTATGATAACAGTTTGACTTCACATGCATTAAATGGAAGGAAATTGAGGACATCTAATATTTTGGGACACTTAGTCTGTGCTGTAGTGAAGAGCTGGCCCGGTGACTTCCTGCCTCAGTTTACCAACCTCTCTGACAGGCAGTCTTCTCAACTGTGAAAGGAGAAGAGTAAAGATAAAACCACGTGTATGAGATTTAAGTGAGAAATTGTGAAGGCAAATGCTTTATAAATCATAAACCACAGCACAGACCACTGTGTTCATGTAAAGACTTGGGCAGAATTAAATTTTATCACACTGATGACTTAAAAAACCCTTTGAGGGGCGCCTGGGTGGCTCAGTCGGTTGGGCGGTCGACTTTGGCTCAGGTCAGATCTCACGGTTTATGAGTTTGAGCCCCACGTCGGGCTTTGTGCTGACGGCTCAGAGCCTGGAGCCTGCTTCAGATTCTGTGTCGCCATCTCTCTCTGCCCCTTCCCCGCTCGCGCTTTGTCTGTCTCTCAAAAATAAATAATGTTAAAAAAAAACAAAACAAAAAAACCCAAACACTTTGACATAACATCACTAAGAGGACCAGAAGCCGAGAACAATGTACATCCCGGGCCTGTGTGTCCTCCCCCCACTTGGGAGCAGTGGGTGCGTGTCTGCTCGGCAAGTCCCAGATGTCCCTTTTCCTGGTTCGCTAGAGTGGTGATCAACGCATACAGTGCCTTCGTATATTTTAGCATTTTTGCTGCTACTTATTTTTGGTAAAAAGAGGCAATGCTCTATTTGTGGCATTTTATGTGATTAAAAGCTAAATTCCCAAGTCTGTGTAGGGAGATACGAAAAGAAAAAACTGTGTGGCTTCATAGGGACACGCTGAGCGTTTGATTCAGGAGCCTTGCGTGACCGTGTGAAGACACTCTGCTTGGCGCGCCCTGCAGAGTATCTACATTCGCTGTGGTGACTTGTCCCGTTCATTCTGTGATCATTTCCTTCTTTTTCGAAACTTGGAAAGACTTGCTGGTTGACAGTAAATCAACTTTACAATCTGGACAAAATGTGGGAGTGGGGTGGGGGAGGGGAGGGGGGTTCTAGTCTCAGAACGTAAAGGGAGAACTCCCTCCTCGTGCCTGGTCACACCCCACTTCGGAGACGTGTAAGTACCACCAAAGCAGGAAGAAGATCCCTTCTGGGCTTTCAGGGGGAAATATCTGAGCCATCCAAGGCCCCGGATCTCCAGGCTAACAGACTGTTCCTCCCCAGGCTACTAGGACGCTCGAGGGGGAAAAATGGGAGGTAAACACAGGGAAAATATAAATCCTTCTATTTTAGTACTACCATCTTGGGGAAAGCCAAGTAAAAGTAGCACCTGTTAGTGGCCGCGGAATCCTTAACTAATACTCTCCGAGGCCAAAAAGAATTTTTAAGTGTCTATGAATATATTGAAGTTGTGTAGGAAACGTCACATATGTTGAGGACCTCAATCGTCTGTTGTTATAGGACTTGAACAAAGCGATCGACTGAGTGACTTGTATAAATGGGTATGTCAGACGGTCCACTCCACTGGTCACTGTGATGGTGGTTCGAGATGACCACAGCAATGTGCTCAAAAACAGAGTCACAAGGCAGTGTAACTTCGGTAAAAACTGAGGGCAATTGCGAAGTCAAAGAACGAAAGAAATCTCAACAACTCTAGACGGGGGAGGAAGGTCTCTGGATAGTAGAGCAATCGTAGCTGAAGTCCCCGGTTTTGCAGAAACTACTTTGGTGTGGTACGAAAATGAGGCTGTTCCAGGGGTCGGCAAACTTTCTCCGGAGAGAATGTTTCCGGTTTTGTGGGCATCGGGTCTCAGTCACAGCTCCTGACTCTGCCACCGCGGCTTTGAAAGCAACAACAGAAAAGATGGGAACGGGCATAGGTGTTTCAGTAAAACTTTATTTACAAAAATCGTGCGGTGGGCTGGATTCGGGCCTCAGACTGTGGCTTGCTGACTCCTGCTCTAGTCAGTAAGAAGCTGCTTGTTCATATATTTTAAGTATAGAACAGGGGGCGGGGGTGGGGGGGGGGGGAGAAAGGGAGAGACAGAGAGAAGCCTATTACAAAAAGTATTTAAAAGGAGTGATTCATTTGGTGGGAGGAATTAACCACTTAAGACGGTGTTTTCCAAATTGGCCGTCAGAAGTCAGATCAATGGGTCTGATTTAAAAAACCAGGCAACAGTAAGAAAAATACCGTTGGACTAAGAGGGAAAGGACAGGAAATGGAGGAATACGGATGGGCTCCCCTGACATGAGCTGTGTGGAACGGTTGCTAGAAGACCTAGGAGGCCGTGTGCCGGCGGGGGCTCTGCAAACACAGCTGAGGGGTTCGGGAAAGAGGAGGTCTGAGGGAGGGGAGGGTGAGGTCTTGGAGTTCGCAGAGGATGCTGCGTCCGTCGTTCAAGCCTTCAGCTGTCGGTCTCGAGCTGCCACCGAGCTCCAGCCCTGGCCTTGCTGTCAATGATCATGTGACCTCGGGCGAGTCACCTAGCTTCTCCGGGCCAGAGTTGCCTCATCTGTGACACCTCTTCCAGCAGTAAGTGGGGGATTGTGGAACACGGATATGTCACACTGGGTTCTGAGAAACCCTAATCTCGCGTCCCTTCTTTCAGAAAGTCAAACACACGTGTGTAAGAGTGAGAGAAAATCACAGACTGGGGCATTTAAGCGCCCTTTGGCAGGATTTTCCCAGAATCCCAAACAGGACTAAAACAAGTGTCAGGGGTGGGGGGAGGGTGTTCGGTTTAGATGAAAAGCTACCCCTTCACCTAGGAGGAACTTTCAGTAATCGTTCTGAGTAACTCATCAACTCTCCTTTTCCAGAGACACTTCCCTGGTGCGGGGGCCGCTTTGGCATGAGTGCCTCTTCGATATGCCAGCTGTTTAAAGAAGGCGGTTCGGCCAGTCAGGGGGAAGGGGACTGAATGGAAGGCTGCTGGGCACGGAACTCCTGCGCGTGAGAGTTCAAGAGACACAGCAAGTTTCCACCCTCTAGGGAGGGCTATATATATATATATATACATATATATATATATACACACATATACACATGTATACGTCCATGTGTATACACATATATACACACACACACATATATATATATATTTTTTTTTTTTAAATGTTTATTTTTGAGAGAAAGAGACAGCCTGTGAGCAGGGGAGGGGCAGAGAGAGAGGGAGACACAGAATCTGAAGCAGGCTCCAGGCTCTGAGCTGTCAGCACAGAGCCCAACACGGGGCTCGAACCCACGGACCGTGAGATCATGACCTGAGCCGAAGTCAGAGGCTTAACCGACTGAGCCACCCAGGCGCCCCCATATTTTTACCATAGCGGTCTCCAGCTAACATGGCTAGAGTGGAATAAAATGCTGTTTAAGAAGATGGGGAGGGAGGAAGAGATGGCAAGTATTATTTTGAGAACTGGAAGGTGGCTTTTATGTGTACCTTGACCCCTGATTTTGTGCTAATGAAACATTCGGTGGCCGGGGTGGCAGGGGCTTTCGGAGCACCGCTGTTAGGAACCCCCAGGTGTAACTCCGTGTTCGGTCTCTTGGCCTTGCCTTCTCTTCACTTCATCGTATACATTTATACATTGTGTACATTCCCGCCTCATCATCCCCGGTCTCTTGCGTTTAACCCTTAATCACTTACTTCCCAAAGTGTTGCGTTAAGGATTAACGCTTCATACCGACTTTTGCCCTTCTATGAATTAGCGGGAACTGATTTCCTAGGACCGGTGCGAATCCATCCGGGACATTAAATCATTGCTCTGTGCACAACGAAACCCACAGAGCTTATGGGAATACTGGGACTAAGAGGCACCGCACCCAGAAACTTCATCACTGATACAGTTTAAAAGAAAAAAAAAAGGGGAACCTAATAAAAACAGAAGTACAGTTTTAAGCATTGCAGAATGGCCAGGAAATAGAGAAAGACCACAGTAGACGTGGCAAGTTGTCTCGAAGAGGGCCCGGAGGGCGCTGCTGGTGGAGGGCACCGGAAGGGCTGTCGCAAAGCAGCGATCTGAGGTCAGACGTCAGGTTGGAACTCCAGGTACAGCCCAGGGCGGCTGCCCACCCGGGGGGGGGGAGAACTGAGGGAGCGGGTGAGGTCAGAGGGGTGTGTGTCGTGTGCATTCCGTGTGGCACAGGTCAGGTCAGCCGGGTGCGGTTTCGTGTTCGCCTCGTGTTCCTCGGGGACCGGAGCGCCCACGGGCAAGCGGGAAAAGTACCTCACGCCCAGTCATTCCTCACGTATCAGTCGAATGAGAACAAACAGGCATTTTCAAGACAAGTGCTGTAGCCCAACGGGCTGTTGGCTCACCCGGCACCGATGGCCGCGGAATGCCGTCAGGGGCCGTCCATCCATCAGCGGGAGCCCGATGAGGTTTCAAAACATGCCGATGCAGAACTATGCTTGGTACAAATTAAAAATGACATGTATAGGGCATCCACTGAAGAGACTTCTTTTCTCTGCCTGTCCGTCTTACAGCAAGTCAGTTTTGGTGTGGAAGTTTCCATCACTGGCTAATAAAATAATTCCCAGCTTGAAAGCAAAGCTCTCGGTAGTGAAGAGACGCCGTTTTACTTGGGCTTCTTCAAGGTGCAGCTAGAGGTACTCTCAGTACTGAGCATTTAGAATTTATTTGCGGCAGAGAGAAACCCAGTCGAGAGAGAGGAACGAAAGACCAACGTGGTGAGTCATCAAAGTGCTTTATTCTGTAAAGCCTGGCTCATGACTGGAGTGTGTTGTTAGCACTAGGAGATACAAGGCAAACTCCCTCACTCTGTCCCAATGGTTCTCGACAGAAATGAATGACAGAGACCGTTACAGACAAAAATAAAGCATTTTGTAAACTTCTAAAAGCGTACACACACTGGCCACAAAGGAAATAGTTGCTCAAATAACGTATGGGTACCTGCTCTTTGCTTCAGGGTCTCGCTTCTGTAGTCTTGGGTCAAAGAAACCACAGGAGGACTTGAGAACACTCGGACTGACTTGATGCCAGAACGAATGGGGAGGGGCGGGGGACCAAATCACAGTCTCGGTTCGTTTAAACGCATAAAACACAGATTCGGACACCACGTCACAGCGGCGACAACGCCGTCTCTTGTGGATGACGAATCTAGGCGAAGTCCACAAATAGCAGTAGGATGGCGTTGCCGTGGCCTCTGAAGACGCCGATTTGCTATTACCGTGTGTCTCCTGAAGCAAACCCACACAGGGGGCACAATCGCAGTCTTGATAAGCCCTGAAGTAAAGTTAACTGGAAGAGGCGGGATGGTAGGGGGTTGTCTGTGAGTTAGAAGTAATCGCTGGAGGGTGGATCTTTTTTCTTCCTTTTCTGAAACTGCCTACAAAAATCATCTCCTGTTTTAACACAGAATTTCAAAGGCACAGCTTTAGCACAGTGTATAAGTTGCTAACCTACTCTAAGCAAGTCTAATATTTTAGCCTGACGCCTTTCAGAAAATGCCAGAGAGTGGGTAAATACATGATCGATGTTGAAAATTTATAAACGGATTAAAACACAGCACAGTTTAGGGCAATGAACTTACATAACCAGATTTGGGTTAAACATTAAAAAAAAATCATCAGGTTGATAACTGTACATCTGGAGAAAACAGAACCACCTTTTCCCTTCATTGTAGAAGACTGCCTACCATGTACTCGGAATAAAACACTCACCCAAAACCATGACTGCGGGGTACATTTCAAAATATGACAAACAGTATTTCACCTACACTGTAAGATGGCTTTACATGTAAACTTCAAAAATCACATGCTGTACATTAAATTTTTAGATTCAAAAATATCCCTGTTTTCCTAATAATGTAAACAGTAAAATTGAGGGTTTCGGTTAAAGGGATAATTCCTAACAAAATACCACTGTTTAAACAGCGGTCCAACAGAAACCTCTTCTGATTCAGCTCTGCGATCGTTAACAGGAGAATTCAGAGTTCTAATGCTTTGCTCACCTTCCCACGGTAGGAGATGGAGATACCATTGCCCGAAACTATGCACTTTTCAGGTAAGCTTTATTTTTATTTTGTAGCAGTAATTCCTATATTGCAACATAAGAGTGTAACAGTGAGGAAGCTCCAGGCAAGAAAAGAGAAGGAAGCCATTTTCCTGGACGTACTGACCGAGGTGAAAAATGTACAGACAAGTCACTAGGGGCATCAGCTTCTTGCCGGAGGAGGGGCATTTGTCCCCAGACACCGGGAGCCCTGACACTGCGTGGAGGCGCAGCCCTGAGGCAGGGCACGCCTCCGTCCAGTGCCAGGGGCCTGGGGTACGACTGTTAAGGAGTGTCAGCGTGCGTGGTAGAAATGTAACATTCGCGGTAGGTTTTTTTTTTCCTTTAATCACCATCATTATTATCGTCGTTATTATTATCTTCATTATTATTATGAATACTGTCACGTCTTTCAACTCCAAAAAATAAACCGAGCCACAGTTTATCACGTGATGCCAACGTGGTTGGTCCGACATGCGTTTCCTTCACCCCTCCCCCCGCATGTGCTCATCCATCCATCCATCCATCCATCCATCCATCCATCCATCCACAGCTGGAATCAGAGGTTGTTGCCCAAACACTCTGACTGAAGCTGATCGGTTTTCATTAATTAATTAATTAATTTTTAAGACACGCACGCGCGTCAGAAATAGCTAGAACGATGCTGGGAAATATCAGGTAGCTGTTAGAGCGAGTAGCCTCCAAATCAGTCATCTTGGCCTGAAGATGTAAACGCGGAGGTGTGCTTCGCTGAGTTTGGTTTTCGTTTTTCCTGCGCCGAAGCCACCTCTGTCCTTCCCGTGCTCACGTCCGTCCAAGGTCACGTGGGAGGTTACGTCAAGATGTGGCCAATAAAGTCCAAAAAGCGCTTTGAATACTGTTCTGGGTTCACGGTCGAGATCTCTGCGCCGGCCTACGCGGACGGAAGGGAGAGGAATAGCGACAGAATTACGACTCGGCGGGGAGTATGGCAATTTTTTTCCAATTGTGGCTAAATAGAAAGCTAATAATTTTCAAATCTGTGCCCCTGTTCTTAAAAGAGAACCCCGAATATCTTGGATCTTGTGTCTGAACGTCTGGATGGTCAAGGTGCTTAGGAATCTGGGTGAAACAGGAGGCGGAGTCTGAACAGAGGCTGTCATCACGCACACTGTGACTACAGCAACTTCAAAAAAGACCTTGGACTCGCCGTATTGGGGATGTCCCTTTCAAACAGTGGACTCTACGTGGCCTACATCCGGAAGCTGTGTCATCGCTGTTTGTTTTTCAGGAGACCGGATTGGAGACCCCTTGAGAACGACACAAACAGCAACGGTTGGTTGAAGGGAAATTCCAAGGACAATGACCTAGGATTGCGTTTCCTTTCCAGGACCCAGGTGAGTGGCTGAGTGCTCAAGAGGGAGGGTCCCATCAGCTGGCACGGTAACCAGGTGGGACGTGAGGCTGCTGATGGCACCTCCCCCAGCGGGGCAGGGGTGGGGGTGGGGGTGGGGGGTGGGCTTTGCTCGGCGCAGGGACAGCACCGCCATTGTTCCCCTTCACAGAGACCTGCTCTCAGTGAGCAAGCAAGCGAGCGAGGAAGCCGGGCCCCTCGCGGAGGCTCAGCGGGGGGATTTCCTATTCCCAGAGGCAGGGCCGCGACCACACTCGGGGTCCTCGGTTCCGGGGCCGGTTTCCTGAGCTGCAAAGGGCGAGTGGTGCCAGTCGTACTAAGTCACCAGGTGCTATTTGTAGACACCCCTAGTCACTGGGGAACCTGTAATTTCCGTGCCCAGCCTGGGTCTCTGGGGTCTCCGCGGAGGAGCCGTGGCCTCGAAGGCACAGTTCCCAGCAGCAGCTCGGCACGACATTCCTCTGCTCAGAGTAATGTCTTGGTCCTGCGAACTGTACACAATTTTAGGCCATGTGGTGTACGACGAAGCTGAGCCGGTGACCTCAGCGGAGACGCGAGGGGAGCCACGCTGGCCACGGCAGATTTCCAGTTTCGCACGGTGGATGATGTTACCGCGAGCACCAAGCAGCTCCCCGGCACTCAGCCTGCTCCCCTCCCGCGTCCTCCACGCCACCCCTGCACAAGGCAGTGGGGCTCCAGTGTTAGCTGGGGGACCTGAACTCTCGAGGTTCCATGACTCGGAAAGCTGAAATCGGGATTCTTTTTTTTTTTTTAATAATTTATTGTCAAATTGGTTTCAATACAACACCCAGTGCTCATCCCAACAAGCGCCCTCCTCTGTGCCCGTCACCCACTCTCTCCCTCCCACACCCCCCTCACCCCTCAGTTTGTTCTTGGTCTTTAAGAGTCTCTTATGTTTTGTCTCCCTCCCTTTTTTTTCTTTCCCCTCTTCCCCTCCCCCATGGTCTTCTGCTAAGTCTCTCGAAATCCACCTATGCGTGGGAACATATATGGCGTCTGTCTTTCTCTGCCTGACTTATTTCACTCAGCATAATATCCTCCAGTTCCATCCATGTTGCCACACATGGCCAGATTTCATTCTTCCTCATTGCTGTGTAATATTCCATTGCATATATATACCACCTCTTCTTTATCCATTCATCAATTGATGGACACTTAGTCTCTTTCCATGATTTGGCTATTGTCGAAAGTTCTGCTTTGACATCGGAGTACACGTGCCCCTATGCATCAGCATTCCTGTGTCTCTTGGGTAGATTCCTAGCAGTGCTATTGCTGGGTCATAGGGTAGCTCTATTTTCATTTTTTTGAGGAACCTCCACACAGTTCTCCAGAGTGGCTGCACCAGTTTGCATTCCCACCAACAGTGTAGGAGGGTGCCTACTTCTCCACATCCTCGCCAGCATCTATAGTTTCCTGATTTGTTCATTTTAGCCACTCTGACTGGTGTGAGGTGGTATCTCAGTGTGGTTTTGATTTGTGTTTCCCTGATGATGAGTGATATTGAGCACCATTTCATGTGTCTGTTTGCATCTGGATGTCCTCTTTGGAGAAGTGTCTATTCATATCTTCCGCCCATTTCTTCACTGGATTATTTGTTTTTCGGGTGCAGAGTTTGGTAAGTTCTTTATAGATTTTAGATACTAGTCCTTTATCCGATACATCATTTGCAATTATCCTTTCCCATTCCGTCGGTTGTCTATTAGTTTTGTTGGTTGTTTCCTTTGCCGTGCAGAAGCTTTTTATCTTGATGAGGTCCCAACAGTTCATTTTTGCTTTAAATTCTCTTCCCTTTGGAGATGTGTCGCATAGGAAATTGCTGCGGCTCAGGTCAAAGAGGCTTTTTCCTGCTTTCTCCTCTAGGATTTTGATGGTTTCCTGTCTCACATTCAGGTCCTTCATCCATTTAGAGTTTATTTTTGTGAGTGGTGTAAGGAGTGGTCTAGTTTCATTCTTCTGCATGCTGCTGTCCGGTTCTCCCAGCACCATTTGTTAAAGAGGCTGTCTTTTTTCCATTGGATACTCTTTCCCACTTTGTCAAAGATTAGATGGCCATATGCTTGTGGGTCCATTTCTGGGTTCTCTATTCTATTCCATTGGTCTATGTGTTTTTGTGCCAATACCATACTGTCTTGATGATTACCGCTTTGTAGTAAAGGTTAAAGTCTGGGATTGTGATGCCTCCTGCTTTGGTTTTCTTTTTCAATATTACTTTGGCTATTCGGGGTCTTTTGTGGTTCCATACAAATTTTATAATTGTTTGCTCTAGCTTTGAGAAGAATACTGGTGCAATTTTGATTGGGATTGCATTGATGTGTAGATTGCTTTGGGTAGTATTGCCATTTTAATAATATTCATTCTTCCAATCCATGAGCATGGGATGTTTTTCCATTTCCTTGTGTCTTCCTCAATTTCCTTCATAAGTTTTTTATAGTTTTCAGCTTAGAGACCTTTTACATTTTTGTTAGGTTTATTCCTAGGTATTTTATGGGTTTTGGTGCCATTGTGAATGGGATTCGCTTCTTTATTTCTCTTTCTACTGCTTCATTGTTGGTGTAAAGGAATGCAACGATTAATGTACATTGATTTTGTACCCTGCAACTTGCCAAGTTCACGGATCAGTTCTAGTAGTCTTTTGGTGGATTCTGTTGGGTTTTCCATGTAAAGTTTCATGTCGTCTGAGAAAGGTGAAAATTTGACTTCATCCTTGCCTATCCTGATGTCTTTTATTTTGCTTTGTTGTCTGATTGATGATGCTCGGACCTCCAACACTATGTTAAATAGCAGTGGTGAGAGTGGACATCCCTGTCGTGTTCCTGATCTCAGGGGGAAGGCTCTCAGTTTTTCCCCATTGAGGATGATATTAGCTGTGGGCTTTTCATAAATGACTTTTATGATGCCTAGGTGTGTTCCTTCTATCCTGATTTTCTCGAGAGTTTTTATTAGGAAAGGGTGCTGTATTTTGTCAAATGCTTTCTTTGCATCTATTGACAGATCATATAGTTCTTATCTTTTCTTTTGTTAATGTGATGTATCACGTTGATTGATTTGCGAATATTGAACCCGCCCTGCAACCCAGGGATGAATCCTCTTGATCGTGGTGAATAATTCTTTTTATATGCTGTTGGATTTGATCTGCTAATATCTTGTTGAGAATTTTTGCATCCATATTCATCAAGGATATTGGCCTGCAGTTCTCTTTTTTTTGCTGGGTCTCTCTCTGGTTTGGGAATCAAAGTGATGCTGGCTTCACAGAATGAGTCCAGGAGTTTTCCTTCCATCTCAATTTTTTGGAACAGCTTGAGGAGGATAAGTATTAACTCTGTTTTAAATGTCTGGTAAAATTCCGCAGGGAAGCCATCTGGTCCTGGACTTTTATTTGTTGGGAGATTTTTGATAACTGCTTCAATTTCTTCACTAGTTATGGGTCTGTTCAAGTTTTCTATTTCTTCCCATTTGAGTTTTGGTAGCATGTGGCTGTTTAGGAATTTGTCTGTTTCTTCCAGGTTGTCCAATTTGATGGTGTATAGTTTTTCATAGTATTCTTTGATAATTGCTTGTATTTCTGAGGGACTGGTTGTAATCACTCCCTTTTCGTTTGTGATTTTTATCTTTTTGGGCTCTCTCTCTTTTCTTTTTGAGAAGGCTGGCTAGTCTACGGCCATACCACCCTGAACGTGCCCAATCTCTTCTGATCTCGGAAGCTAAGCAGGGTCGGGGCTGGTTAGTACTTGGATGGGACAAGCCTGGCTAGAGGTTTACTAATTTTGTTTATTTTTTCAACGAACCAGCTCTTGGTTTCATTGATCTGTTCCACTACTTTTTCTGTTTCCATATGATTAATTTCTGCCCTGATCTTTGTTATTTCTCTCTTTCTGCTAGTTTGGGGTGTCTTAGCTGTTCTGCTTCTAGTTCCTTTAGGCGTGCTGTTAGAATTTGTGTTAGTGATTTTTCTTGTTTCTTGAGATGGGCCTGGATTGCAATATATTTCCCTCTCAGGACTGCCTTTGCAGCATCCCAATGCATTTGGATTGTTGTATTTTCATTTTCATTTGTTTCCATGTATTTTTTAATTTCTTCTCTGATTGCTTGGTTGACCCATTCATCTTTTAGTAGGTTGTTCTTTAGCCTCCATGTTTTTGGGGGTTTTCCAGACTTTTTCCTATGGTTGATTTCAAATTTCAAAGCATTGTGGTCTGAAAGTGTGCACAGTATGATCTCAATTTTTTATATTTATTCAGAGCTTCGTTGTGCCCCAAAATATGGTCTATCTTGGAAAATGTACCGTGTGCAGTTGAGAATTATGTAAATTCCTTTGCTTATGGATGAAGGGCCCTGAAGATGTCTGTCAGGCCCATCTGTTCCAATGTGTCGTTCAGGTCCATTGTTTCTATGGTGATTCTCTGTTTAGTGGATCTATCCAGCACTGTGAGTGGGGTATTAAGGTCTCCTGCAATTAGCACATTTTTATCGATAAGATTGCTTACATTTGTAATTAGTTGTTTTACAAATTTGGGTGCCCCAGAATTCGACATGTAGATATTTATAATTGTTAGCTCTTCCTGCTGGATAGTCCCTGTGATTATTATATAATGCCCTTCTTCATCTCTTATTACATCTTTTACTTTAAAATCCAATTTGTCCGATATAAGTGTGGCTACTCCAGCTTTCTTCTGAGTTCCTGTAGCATGGTAGATAGTTCTCCATCCCCTCACTTTCAATCTGAAGGTGTCCTCAGGTCTAAAATGGGTCTCTTGAAGACAGCAGATAGATGGGTCTTGTTTTCTAATCCATTCTGTTACCCTGTGTCTTTTAATTGGAGCGTTTAGTCCGTTTACATTCAGTGTTAATATTGAAAAATGTGGGTTTAGAGTCACTGTGTTGTCTGTAGGCTTCATGTTTGTAAGGATGTCTCTGGTGCTCTGTATTCCTTGTGACCTTTTCTTCATAGAGTCCCCCTCAGGATCTCTTGTAAGACTGGTTTATTTGTGATGTATTCCTTCAGGTTTTGTTTGTTTGGGAAGACCTTCATCTCTCCATCCATTCTGAATGACAGGCTGGCCGGATAAAGGATTCTTGGCTGCATACTGTTCCTGTTCATCACATTGAAGATTTCCTGCCATTCCTTTCTGGCCTGCCAAGTTTCTGTAGATAAGTCTGCTACTACCCTAATGTGTCTGCCTTTGTAAGTCAAGGCCCGTTTATCCCTAGCTGCTTTCAGGATTCTCTCTTTGTCTTTGTACTTTCCCAGCTTCACTATAATGTATCGTGCTGAGGGTCTATTTGGGTTATGTCTGAGGGGGGTTCTCTGTGCCTCTTGGACTTCAATGCCCGTTTCCTTCTTCATGTTGGGAAGTTCTCAGCGATGATTTGTTCAAGTACCCCTTTGACTCCTTTCTCTCTCTCTTCTTCCTCTGGAATTCCTATAATACAGATATTATTCCATCTGATTGCCTCGCTCAGCTCTCGAATTTTCCTTTCCTGTTCCTGAATTAGATTCTTTCTCTTTTTCTCTGCTTCCTCTTTTTCCATAATTTTATCTTCTAGTTCACTTATTCTCTCTTCTGCCTCTTCAATTTGAGCTGTGGCTGCCTCCAATTTGTTTTGCACCTCATTTAAAGCATGTTTTAATTCCTCCTGACTGTTTTTTAGGACCTTGATCTCTGCCTCAAGGGCCCCCCTGCTCTCTTCTATGTTTTCAAGCCCAGTGAGTATTTTTATGTTTATCTTTCTATATTCTTGTTAAGTTGCTTATGTCTGCTTTCCTCAGTTCTTGCGCGGTCACTATTTCCTGTACATTCTTTCGAGGGGAGTTCTTCCGTTTTCGTCATTTTGGCTAGGTGTGTATTGGTTTGTTTCCTAGGTCTCCCTCTGCAGCTCGCTTTCTTTCCCCCAAATTGCACTCACTCAGTCTCCCAGGAATTTCTGGATTTCACGTTCTCTTCCCCGTAGCCTCCGACTCCTCTTCCTGCAGATCTCTGGGATTGAGAGTCCCTTGGTTTCAGTCCTTCTTAGTTTGAAAGACACCAGAGAGCAGCGGGTCCTCCTACTCCTCCGCCATGTTGGCCCCCTCCTCCCGAAATCGGGATTCTGACCCAGTTCTGTCTCCGCAGTTTGCCCATGACTCTCCATCAGAGGTGAGCATCAGAATAACTCCAGAGCCGTTGAGAGATCTCCCCCGGCCTCTCGAACTGGACTCAGACTCAGGGAAGGGGACGGTGTGTCTGGCGTGCAGACACTCTACAAATGCTATGTGGAAGGCTGGGATGCCAGCCGCTGGGTGAGAGCTGCAGGTGCCCTCCTCTCTCACTGATGCGAGGTTTCTGATGCTTTCCCTGGGCTGGGGGAGGTCTTGGTCGTGCTCTGTACACAGTAGGAATACCGTAAGTAGTAGCTGATGATGGAATGAAATGTTTCTTTGGCAAACAGTATGGTCTGAGGCTGGTTCCCTTGCTGGGAGGACAGCCTGTTTGATTGTAAAACACAGAAAAAGAGCCTTTAATAGAGGCTGATGTTCTGGCCTCTGTTGGTTGATTGCACACACTACCGGGGAGGCGCCCTCCTCCCAGTGTGAGCGAGCCGCGGCACAAGTCTGTCTATGGGATAAGGGATACTCACCACTTGTGAGGTTCAGCCGGGCCGGTGGGATCTGCTGGTAGGGCAGGGCGCTGGGCTGGGTCCTGGGGGGCAATCCTGTTTCTACCAGTTTCTAGTGCCGTGACCCTGACAAGTTACCATTTACGCTTTCGTCCTCAGTTTCTTCTACTGATAAACAATGATACACTAGTATCCTTCACAGGCTTGTCACGGGGATTCAGTAAGTCGATATATGCCCGGAATAGTGATAATTTAGAGCAAGAACAATAAAGGTGAGGAATTTATGTTATTAAACTTTGATCTCGCACCCAAAAGCTTTCTGTAATAGAAAATATACAACTGAGCGTGCAAAAAGCAAGCCAACACAGCACGTCTGGGACGTGCCTGAGGCACGGAATAGTGCTTCAGTTCTGAACGTTTCACAGTTTCGAGAATTCATGTTAAAATACTTAGTTATCTTCACTTTGATCTTTGAAGGATTTTTCAAGCAAAACCAGATTTGCACGTTATTCTGCATGTGTGTGTTAATATCCCCAGTGGAAAAAGAAGACTGGCCACTGAGTTGAAGTGACCTGCCCAAAGCGGAGGGCGTCGCGGGGAGAGCTGGGATTAGCCGTGGGCATTTGCTGGCTCCAAAGCTCACACTCGGAGCGTGACCCTCTTTCCCCCCCCCCCCCCAGGGGACAAGAATCCCTGAGGAACCCCGGACAGCTCAGTGGGAGGGAGGCAACCACACCTAGTCCCGGCACTACAGACGGAAGGAAACCGAGGGGAGATACTTACGCCGTGTTTCACGGTTTTCGCAGCGTGGGCCGCTTTCTTTTTTGCATCGTAATGAGTCAAAATGTCAATAATTGCCATAAAGTACACCTCTTTCCTGGGCGAGTCTGTAATGGGATGAGAGAGAGCAGTGATTGTGGGACAGAGGACACCGCCTGGGACAGCACGGCCTGGGGGGGAGGGACTCCAGCCAGAACAGGGATTGGAGGAGTCTGAAAACAAAGGCCAGGTCCATTTAAGTTCAAACACATTCTGAATAGAAGCATTTTACTCCCTCCTCCATGTGATACGGAGCAGAGAGATGGGCAGAATGGGTGAGGGGACGGGCGACACAGGCTTCCGGTTACAGAATGAACCTGTCACGGAGCAGAAAGGCGCGGCGTGAGGAATACAGCTGTGATTCGGCACCGGTGGCGGGGGCGGGGGGGGGGGGGCGGCAGCCACGCTTGGGGCAACCAGCGCGGCGTCTCAAAGCGCCGTGTTGTCCACCGGAAGTGAATGTAACGTCGGGGGTCAGCTCTCCCCAAATACAAAAAAAATTCATGATAAATAAAATAGTAACACGGAAAAAAAAAATCCACGTAACTCCTGCATATCCTTGTTAAACAGCTTAGCTTTCCGCAGTTCTCTCTGAATTTAAAAAGTACGAGCGTATAACCCGAGGATGTTACCAGTTGAGGTCCAAGGGGGAGACGGTTTTTATTTTTGGGCAGTCTGCATTTTAGTGATTATGTATTGCTTCGGTGTAAAGAAAAATGCTAATACAACAGGTGGACGGAGCCATGCCCTTACTCCGAGTCCACCAGCGGTTACAGGCGCACCGCACTTTACTGCGCGTTCCAGATACTGCGCTTTTCACACATGGAAGGCTTACGGCAACGCCATGTCCACCAAGTCTGTTGGCACCATCTTTCCAATGGCATTTGCTCACTCCGTGTCCCCGTCACATTCTGGTAATCCTAGCAATCTTCTGAACTTGTTCCTTACCATATTTTTATGGTGATCTGTGACCAGTGATTACAATGCCCCTGAAAGCTCAGATGATGCTTAGTATATTTTAGCAATAAAGTATTAACATAAGATATGCACGTAGTTTTTTAAAGCTACCATGCTATTGCATACTTAATAGACTAGATCATTGTGTACACAACTTCTATAGGTACCAGGCAACCGGAAAATTCATTTGACTCGCGTTATGGTGGTGGTCTAGAACTGAACCTGCCTGTACATACAGCTGTTCCTAGTCCTCACTGAGTCTAGCATCAGAACTGGAGAAAGGCATGTATCCTCTCTAAGATCCGTCTTCCCTATGTTTCCACAAATATGCGGTTTTAATTATAAACAATAAAAAAAAGTACATTTGACTATATCTCATTTTCTGCGTTGAAGAAAAATTTTGGTGAGCAAGATAAAAAGCACAACTCAAGCTCACCTGGCTTTTTTTTTAACCATGATGAACCACAATTTTTATGACTCAAAAAATCAGAGGCCTGCTTTTATCCTATCTCCAGATTATCTTGGTTTTCTCCTGTAGAAGTAGCTAAGGTAGAAAGTAATGTTCCTTTAAATATCCGGTCACTGGATTTTGAGGGTTAAGATTGGGCTCACTGAGAGAAGGGGCCAGAGACCCCTCCGTGGGTGGGCAGGGGGCCCGGCGGAGGGCAGGCGCAGCCCTCTCATCCCGCACCCCGGGCCAGCCTCAGCGCTCCTGAAGGGGAAAGGCCTGGGGAGTGAGGACACGGCGGCCCTGCAGGGTGTCCGAGCGCGGCTCGCTGGGGACCACGTGTGTGCCTAGCGCAGGACAGACTTCTGACACTTCAGATCCACGTGAGAGATGGCTAAGAGCTAAACATTTTAAGCACGTTTCTTCTGTATGTTATCCGTACGCCCATAAGTGTGTGGACGTGGGTGTTCTACAGATAAAATAGTTTGTGGCTTTACTCCATTCGCGCGACCTCACAAAATTCAAGGACCTGATCACATCACGTTTCAAAACCAGAGACCGCGGGTACCCTTCTCATGCTCTTGTCCCTGAGTCACTTCCCGGGGCTCTGGAGGGAAGGCAGACTTTTAACTGGGATTACCATCACTGGTGGGAAAACGCGAAAATCACATCACTTCACAGAGAGAACGAGTTGCTCTTAAGAGCGCGGCTTACTTTCGTGGCACTTGATTCCGTACACGTCAATGGCCGGGTCGAACTCCCCGGGGGCCAGGGGCGGTGAGCTGTTGAGCGTGTTTCCGGGGCTGTCTGGAGGGGTTCCCACGGGGTGCGCGCCGTCGCTCTCGCCCTCCTCTTCCCCGTCGTTCTCCTCACACTCCACCTCCTCCTGCTCGGCTCTCTCCACGTCGTGGATCCCCACCAGCAGGCTGTAGTCCATGAGCTTCAGCTGGGCAAGGAACTGCGGGGGGCGGGGGGGAGCGACAGGGGTGGTTAGGCCTGAAACTCCCCGGCCTGGAGAAAACGCACCCGGGGGAAGGGGCGGCCGAAGTGAGAAGGGGGCTCCCTGAGACGCGGCCGGCCAGGAGCCCCCCTTCCGATGCTCTCCCAGCCCCGGGGAAGCGTCTCCGGCCGCAGACGGAGCCCCGCGCTCCGGGCCGGCTCGGCGCTGGCATGACTGTCCCTGCGATGCCACGCTGGGCACCGAGGGGCGTGCGTTCATCACATGGAGGCCGGGTCAGCCGGAGAGCAGGGTATGCCACCCGCACGGAGGGCAGAGCCGCTCCCCCCACAGTTGAGGCTGGCCGAGGGGACAGACTGGGACCTCCCCAGTAGCTGCCAGTGGTCTCCTGTGAAAAGCACCTGGAAATTCAGCACACGGGGCCGAGGACATGACTGTGCTGTCCGGCACCAAGAAGTAAAAGCCCAAATGTCCCCGTCGGCTGTGAGTACCGCAGTCCTGCCGTCCTGCTCGGGCTTCCTTCCCCTGGACGCGGGGAGACCGGAGGGGCTGAGGGGGTTCACTTCCCCCGAGGCAGCAGGGGCCCGGGACCCCCGCCCCCCCATCCCGTTCCCGCTGCGGTTAGGACGGAACGGGGTGAGGCCCGGCTCTGCGGCTTAGCCTGCCCCTCTTTGGACGCTTCATGTCATGATTTCTTTCCTCTTCTTAGGAGACGCAGCCAGACACGCTCTGAAGCACACTGTTCGGATGGCTCCACTTGAGCGTGGCTAGGACGACTGAGGGCAGAACGAGGCGGCCCACCTGCCGGCTAAAACCCCAGGCTCCCGGGCCCCAGCTGGCTGGCTCTGCACAGGGTCCGGGGGTGCCCGTGGCTCAAGAAGACGCAGGACCCCGACTCTTGAAGGACCTGAGGCCGCTCTCGTTTGGTGACGCAGAGCCGCCGGGGGCCCTCCGGCTGTCCCGACAGAAGTTAGGACATGAACTTCCTTACACGAAGGGCAAACACGTGCAATTACGGGCCTGGCAGTTCTGGCCGAAAATGAGTGTGATGGAAGCCATTTGTGGAGACCCGCAGAGCCACCCCCGCCACCCCCCGAAGCCGGCTGGGAAGCCGCTCGGTGTCTCAGCTGAAGGAGAAGCCGTTCTCCTTAAGGACCAGGAGGGGACCCCGCGCCAGCTGTGCCCGGAGGCCTTCGGTTCCTCACCGCCTGGGCCGCCTCCTGCTCTCCTCTGTCAGCTCCCATTTCCGTGTCTTCCCACCACGAATCCCCTGGGGCCAAGCTGACTCCTCCTCATTGAAGCTCAAGGGGGGAAAATCACACGAATCTTTGTTTAGGTATATCAGCAAGGTCGGAGAACCCTGATACTTAAAAACTGATACATGCAAACCCTTCGCCCAAAAAGAGTGCTCGGTGGCCAATAGGTACACAGAGAGGCTCCCCCTGGCTCCTCGTCGGGAAAATGCAAAGCGAAACCGCAATGAGGGGTCACACCTGTCAGAATGGCTGGTATCTGACGAGATGGCAGGCATTGGCCAGGACGCGGAGGAAAGAGAACGTCGCGCACTGTCGCAGGGGATGTACATCGAGGCAGCCGCTATGGGAAACGGTATGAAAATTCCTCAAGGAATTAAAAACAGGGCCACCGTGTGACCGGCAATCCCAGTGCGGGTATATACCCAAGAGAAACAAAACCATTCTCTCCAAGATACATCTGTACCCCCGTGTGCGGTGCGGCATTATTCACGACGGCCAAGGTGTGGACATGACCGAAGTGTCTGTCAGCGGCTGGCTGGATCAAGAAAACGGGCTATCTATGCACTGAGGAAGCTTTAGTCTTAAAAAAGAAAGACATTCTGTCATTTGTGAAGCTGCTGGGCATTATGCGAAGTGAAACAAGCCAGACCTGGAAAGACAAACACTGTGTGGTAACGCTTGTGTGTGTGTGTGTGTGTGTGTGTTTGGGGGCAGGTTGAAGTCCTAGAAACAGTAGAAAAGTGGTTGCCAGGGGCCGGTGGGGGATGGTGTGGAAGCAATGAGAGTTGGTAAAAGGGTACAAACCTACCGCTAGGAGATGAAGACGGCGTGAGGAGCTAACGTAGAACGTGGGGCTAGGGTTGGTCACGCCATATTGTGTGTGTAACTGAAAACTGCTAAGAGTCGGACTTAAATGTTCTCGCCAAGAGAAGACTATGTGAGGTGAGTGCAGGAGGTAACGGTTGTGTTCCTAACCTGATGGGGAAATCCTTTCACAATGAATGGATACCACAGCAACTCGGCAGCATGTACACTTTAAATATCTTATAATAGTATTTGTCAACTACACCTCCATAAAGCCGGGTAAGAAAACAAAAGTGTTACTTATTCTAGTTAAAAAAAAAAAAAGCCAGTAACAAAACAGAGTGCCGGTTCTCATGCCGTGAATTGATTTTCTGAGGCCCAGAGAGAGAGAGAGGAAACTGCGGTTCCGCCCATGGTCTTTCCCAGACCCCCCCTTGAAAGCACTCACCGAACCGCCTGTCTCTGCCCACCTCTCTCAGCTAGCTGGTCTAGCTGGTGGACAGAGACTGCTGGTCCCGCCCCAGCCTGCGACGGCCGCCGGGCCTCAGGGTGACCGGGAACTCACGTGGGCAACTGTCCCTCTCAGGTGAAAACACTTGAATCCTCTACCGACACGGCCAGCCACCCAGCTGCGTAGCCGGACCGGGGTTACTTGGTCTGCTCCGTGGATGTGGAAGGGGACCGGGCGCTGTGGGGACAGACGGCTGGCCTCGCAGGAGGCGGGCGTTTGGATCACACACACGGAGCCAGCCTGCCCCAGGACTCCGAGCTACGAGGTAGTGAGTTCGGGATCCTACGTTCAAAGCTCCTGGTCTTTAGGCAGCGCTACGCTGCTTCTGGGGACTGCGTTAAGGCCGCTTTCCCCACGTCTTGTTCTTTGCGACACTAGTAAGGAAAAAATGAGTTAAAGGCTTTCTGAGGAGGAGGCCTCCCAGAGTTGCTAAGTACCGAGAGTCCCTGGGGCGGAGGTGCCAGCAGCGCGCCTCACACGGGCTTCATCATGGAACTGGCTGCATCCCCCCTTCGGAACGCCCTGGGGCCTAGTGACTTGGAAACAGAAGGTGTTTGGGAAACACTGAGGCAGAAATACCCAGTCATACTCTCTGCCCCGCCCCCCTCCGGGCAGGATGCTCACCAGGGGCCACGGGTCCCAGGAGGCTGTGCCGGGGGCTGAGCTCAGCCTCTGGGCTCCCAGAGAACAGGCTCAGGGGCCTCTGTCTCCCGGCCCCCTCCCGTGCCGAGCGCGGTGCTGCCCCGACCCCTCTATCTCGGGTCTATCTGGCCGGCCCCCTCTCTCCCTGCCCCGGCCAATCCTGGGCACCTCCCCAGAGGCCTGCGCCCAGCGGCAGACACTGCGTTACGAGGGGGCAACATCTCCCCAGAGAGGCGGCGTGTGTGTGGCGGACGCGGTCGGGGAGTGGGGTGCTCGGTCGGGCCAGGTCCTACTCCGCTCATGCGGTGGCGGGACAAAGGCCCCCTTCTCTCCATCCCTGCTCCTCCAGATCCTTGGCAGGTCCCTGAGAAGTGGTACAGGTGGGTGCTGTGTGAACTCCCCCCCCCTCCTCCACCCCCAGGACTCTGAGAAGGGAGGATCTTTTCAAAATGCAAGTTGGATTGCACCCTGCCCCTGCTCCAGGCCTTGCGATGGTACCCCGTTTCCGCAGGGCAGAAGCAAACTCTGGCACGGCCCAGCGGCCCAGGACAGTTTGCGCCCATTACCTCTTGGCTGCCTCGAAGCCGGTCCCAGCCCACCTTCTGGCCCTCTCGGCCGCACTCCTTGGCCTTCAGGTCACAACCGCAGGGCCGCTTGCTTCTGGAAGCCTTTCCTGATTCTAGCCACATCCCCGCAGAACGGTCATGGAGGGACCTGCACGCCTTCCCCTGCTGACACTGGGTTAGCTGCACGTTTTCCTTGTTAGATTGTTGGAGGAAGCTTCTGTCTTCCCTGACACGGCAGCCCCGCGGGGGCGGGGGCTGTTTCTGTCCTCACGGCATTCCTGAGGGCCAGGTCTCAATATTTACCGAACGAATGAACCAGAGGCCTGCTGCTGCTTCCCCCCGTCCCCTTGAACTCCCCCAAACTTCCCTAGCCCCTTTCTCGAAGAAATAACCACCCAGGGCAAGTAAAAACATAGAACGAGCCAACAAAGAAACCTCTGTCTGAGACCGTAAGAGGCCGCACCTATGGGAAGCAGAATGAGACCGTTTGCCGTGCATCTGTGCTCCGCCAGCACGGAGGGAAGGTCGCGAACCCGCGAATCTACCGTTCGACCCGCAGATGGCTGGTCTTCCAATACTCTCGCAAGTGTGCGGGATTACAAAGTGAGGGGCTGCCTGTAAGAACTTGCAAAGGTCAGCGGGGAACGGAGGATGACGGGGGCGGGACAGCCGCGCTCAGTGCGCGGGTCCCCGGCCAGAGCCGTCCCCCTGTATCGGTGCTGCTCACAACGCCGGGCCCTTTCCTGGGCCTGAGCTCTGCAGGGGGACCAGTGCCCGGGCCCCCCTTTTCAGCGAGGAAACATCGGTTTCCAAAATATAAAACGAAACCATCAGTGAAACATCACATGCATCTGTAGGTAAGAAACTGTTCCGGGGGCGCCTGGGTGGCTCAGTCGGTTAAGCGTCCGACTTCGGCTCAGGTCATGATCTCACTGTTACCGAGTTCGAGCCCTGCGCTGGGCTCTGTGCTGACGGCTCAGAACCAGGAACTTGCTTCAGATTCTGTGTCTCCCTTTCTCTCTCTGCCCTTCCCCTGCTTGCTCTCTGTCTCTCTCTCTCAAAAAGGGTAAACATTAAAAACAAAAAATCACACACACAAAAAAAGAAAGCAGCCATTCTGGCACACTCAAGATCAAGCATCCCAATGGCAGTTCTGAGCGGGTATTACCTGTCTTCAGACCGAGGCCGCCGAGAGGGACATGCAACGACCAAGGACAGCAGCGTGGTTCAGGGCACAGGTTTTGCTGATACGGGTGACCCCTTTCTTCTTTGCAGAGCCTGCCTTGGATCTCTGTCTCCCTCTCTCTCTGCTCCTCCCCCACTCTTTCTCTCTCTCTCCTAAGTAAATAAATACTAAAAAAAATAATAGAGTATAGGTTTGGGAGGCAGATGGGAAATGAAATCTTATTTCTCTCGCTAGCTCTGGCCTTTGACAATGAGTTCAGCTCTCTGAGCCTCCGTTATTCTAACTCTCCGAGGGGATAATCCCACTACGCTCGCGGGGTGTGGAGAGGATAGAGAGAGGGCGTGCGGCTCAGGCGCTGGACACAGGGCCTGCCACGCCACAATGGAGGCTCTTCCTGTCACTGCCCGGGTTGCCGTTACTAGGGTGGAAGACCTTTTTCAGCAAGTGCGTGCGTTAGACACGGAGAGGTTCAAGTTAGGTGGGCCGAGAGGGGGAGCGTGGAGGAGCCCACCAGCTCTCACCTCCGTGAACTTTATTGCCCATGAAAGGAATAGAAAATAAATGAAATTATTTTAAAATTATTTAGAATTATATTTTAAAGTCTTATTAAATTATTTTTATATTGTCAATAAAACAAATCCCCTCTCCTGAAGTAGAGGGAAATGGAATGTGGCAATACGCTCGAAATTCCTGTGAGAGACAATTCCCGCTGGGCGCCACAAAACCGCCGTGATCTGGAAGATTCCACGTGGCCGCAGAGGGGTTAAGGAGTCCACCGCTGGGGTCTGCCGCCAGCCGGCGTTAAGGAACTTAATACCTATCTGCTCTGTTTTCTCTTCATCCCTTCAAGCTTCTGACTCAAATTTACTGATTTTTTTTTAAGTATGTAAGATTTCATGACGATTTTTAAATCTTGGTAATCTTCGGGCCCCTCGCCTTTCCTCCTTTTCCAGCTTGTTCATTATGATCTGCCAGGCCTCTGGTCAGCTTCTTTTTCGCTCCGAAGATCCCACCTAATCTGATTCCTTCGTGATTAATCCCTCTTTACGCCAAATCACTGAGCTAGAGTCTTCTTCAAGATCTTTCACGGGCCCCGTCGCAAACCCTTCTAGAAAACGCCGTGGCAAGAGAGCCATTAATAAACTCTCTTTCACAACATTTAAACTCACTGAACACATTTGTTCTGCTGACTCACCACCTCCTGACGCGTCTGCGATGCAGAATTAAAATTCCAACCGGCCCCATTGAACACTTCCCTCGTATCGCCTGTTAAAAGCCATAATGATCGTCCTTTGGAGCGTTTGTCAGGAAACAAAACCTGAACTGGGATCTCGCAAGCGTTTTCAATTTGCGTTTTACATCAGAGCAGTTTAGGAGCGTGGCCTCCGCCGGCCTCAAATCCCTGTCTGAATTTGGTAGCTGGGTGTCTCTGAGCAAATTAGAGTCTCCGGGCTCCGTTTTCTCCTCCACAGACCGGGCGACCGCAGCACTCGGCCTCCCGAGCTCTGAAGGAAGGAGACGAGGTCTGCGCGGGGAGAAGTCAGGCTCCACGCGAGGCTCTGTCGATACTGGCGGCCCACCATTCCCGCCGTCCTCTCCCCCCTCCCACCCACTTCCAAGGTTTCGGGCCCAGAAACACGACAGCTGAGTGCCTTGTGGTGGGGCACGCCCAGACACCCCTGGGGTCCCCGCGTGAGCCAGAGAGAGGAGAGACGGGTGGCTGTCGGCTGAGTGCAGCCAGGGTCCGCTCTGACGATACGCGGGCCAGAAGGCAGAAGGGATTCTGACCCTCCGTAGAGCGCCTTCTTTCGGAGAAAAGGGCTCACCTACATGTAGTTAGTATGTGCAAAGCTTTCTTTGCAGGATATATGAACGGGGCAGGGTTCTGGTTGCAGGAAAAAAAAAAAAAAAGCAGCTAGGTTCTCAGGACACTCTTTTCTTTTTGCTACAAAAACAGGTTACTGGGGCGCCTGGGTGGCCCGCTTGGTTAAGTATCGGATTCTGCTCAGGTCATGATCTAACGGTCTGTGAGTTCGAGCCCCACATCGTGCTCCCTGCTGTCCGCGTGGAGCCTGGAGCCCGCTTCAGATTCTGTGTCTCCCTCTCTCTCCGCCCCTCCCCTGCTTGTGCGCGCGCTCTCAGAAATAAACATTTAAAAAAAACCCACAAAAATACAGATCGCTTACTCAGCTGTAATAAATTCGTCTTTTACTTTATGTCTTAAGTGACAAACAAAAAGTCCTTACCTCCCGCCATCCCCTCCCAAAAGACTACTAGGCCAGTCAGCTAACTTAGAAAGCACAGTGTTAATGAAAAAAATGAAACTAGATTAAATTCTAGTTTCATTTACCAAGATCAGATGTCAAGCTGCTTCCACCATAATCACCTGCTTAAAAATTTAATGATGCTTCTGCATGAATTTCAGAACTAAAGATACTTGTCTCAGCCATTGAGGATTTTTTTAACGAAAGAATGCTTTATGCCCTGATTCCATTTCAACAAAACAGCTAAGTGCGAGAGCCACGTATGGGATTAAACTAGCCAAACCCTCTAATCAACGACATTATTAGAGGCAACAAAAGGGCTAAGAGGATCCTTATGTAATTCAACTGTAAATTTGGACGGCTTCAATTGCATGATTTCTGGAGTCTGAAAATCCTAGTGATACACGGCCAACAGAAAACAGGAGGAAAATAATTTTTTTTTGGCAGATCATACATAACCCTAAAGGACATTTACCATAATTGCTCAAACCATATTATTCTCAGGATCAAAGATTCACTGATTAATGAATAAAAATCTGAAACTGAGAAGGTCTTCCGAGAGTACTTAGTTATCAGTTAGATCAAGCTGACACCAAAGGAAGGGAAATGTTTAATGTTTACTATGTATTATAATAATAACCACTGACAATACTGGAAAAATAAACGCTTCCTGATGAAAGACTGGAGAAAAAAATGTTACACACTACTTTTTTCCTACTTCTCTTTAATTTTTTTTTAAACGTTTATTTATATTTGAGAAAGAGATGGCGTGTGAACAGGGGAGGGGCAGAGAGAGAGACAGAGACAGAATCTGAAGCAGGCTCCAGGCTCTGAGCTGTCAGCACAGAGCCCGACGCGGGGCTCGAACCTACGAGCCGTAAGATCACAACCTGAGCTGAAGTTGGACACTTAACCGACTGAGCCACCCAGGCGCCCCCTTACTTCTCTTTTTAAGTAGACAGTTGTATCCTTCACAAATAAACAATATTTAAGTTCTAAGTGAAGTATAAAGACTAGCTAGGTTTAAAAAAATATAGGTAAACTTTTTTAATGAGAATAAATTCATGACCTAAAAAATAATTATGAGCTCCCTCACGGCGGGGCTCTTACAGCGAGAGAGATGTTAGAACAGTGGAAAGAATGTCGTAAAACTGCTCAGCCCTCGCGAGGGATGCGGTCTAACGCATGACACTCATCCTTTGGCTCAAGCCATTTTAATTGTTTTTGCTGAAGGGCATGAAGAGAACTTTCCACAAAGTCTCTCTCAAGTAGTAGAGTTGCACTGGTGTGGGGGAGACTGGATTTCAAAGGAAAAAAACAGGGGCGCCTGGGTGCCTCAGTCGGTTGAGTGTCTGACTTTGGCTCAGGCCATGATCTCATGGTTCATGAGTTCGAGCCCTACTTCAGGCTCTGCGCTGACAGCTCGGAGCCTGGAGCCTGCTTCGGATTCTGTGTCTCCCTCTCTCTCTGCCCTTCCCCTGTTCACACTCTGTGTCTCTCTCTCTCAAAAATAAATAGGCATTAAAAAAATAAAGAAATAAAACATCAAAAAAAAGACAAAAAGTATACCACGTTCGCACATACGTATGAACAAAAGTAACAGCTCAGAAAAACTTAGTACAATAAGTGTCTAAATCAGAACTTTCTTTGCATTGTCTTGTAAACCTACCCAATTTCAAGAAAATAACTTCTCCTGGATTGACTTCTAAAAGATTCATAACAGGAAGTCCAACAGGAGAGCAGGAGAAGTATATTTTTAAGTCTTAAGATTAACAGTGAAAACAGAAAACTTCGTTACCAACGAAAAGCGCGTTTTCACACAGTGTTTGATGTGTCACAACAGTCCCCCCCCCCCAGTGCCTCCGCACTGTCCCCACCACGTGTAAGGCTCAGTGGGCACAATGACACTACTTGCAGAGAGACTGCTGGAAACGGTCAAGCACTAGGTGAGTTTGCTAACGCCGAGACGCGGGGACTACACGTCTGGTTTCGAAATGCCCCGCTGGGCGCCGGAACGCCACGGTTCCGTGGCACCCTCACTCTGGTGGCCGAGGGCAGTCGGCTTGAGCGGGCTTCCAAGGCACGGACTCTCCCACCGACAAAGAACGTAGGCACCCGGGCGGGGGCGTGCCCTGCAGAAGACTTCGGGCCTTCTCTTCGGTTTGCGGTCCGAAGGAGCTGGGGGACCAGCACGCTTCTTTTCTAAGCCAGATCACGTATGAGATACACCTGTTTATACCCGGTCTGGATCATGTACGCCAGACACTTCTACCTTGGTTGCAGATCTAAATAGCCGGTTGAAGAAGCTTCTGAAGTCAACCAAGAGGGTTGACATTTCTACAAGGGGACCGTCCTTTATACTGATTTTTCTTACCTCAACGTCCTTCTTCAGTTTTTCCAGGAACGCCTTTTTGTTGTTGTCATCAATATAAATCTTCTGGCCCTCATTAATGAAATCATTGTCCTTCAAAGTCGGTAGTTCTTTGGCCTAAAGCAAATGGCAAAAAGAATGAAAGGCGCTTGAATAAAATTAAAGAATAAAAAAAAAACATAGAGGCCTTCCAACCCCCGGAGGTTAAGTTTCCACCCCCGGAAACGGAGTCCCCCTCGTTCACTGCAGGAGTTTTTACTCCAGGCCACAAAATGTCAGGTGGTTTGACTACCGCAAGGGGGCACCAGTGAGCTACGGCCGCTGGAAGCATTCCCACTAGGAGTGGAGGGTCACAGATACTCCATATTAGGAAGTTTTGTAACAGATTTCATGGTTTTCATGGGCATGAACCTGACTGCTTTCCTGGACTCGCTTTCTTACAAGAAGTCTTCTAAGTATAGAATTTGTATTCTTGGAATTCTCTGTCAGGAACCTTCAATTTTCTTACT
Organism: Paguma larvata; assembly: GCA_030068075.1. Lineage (NCBI taxonomy): Eukaryota > Metazoa > Chordata > Mammalia > Carnivora > Viverridae > Paguma > Paguma larvata. The sequence continues at coordinate 117,237,552 of CM057828.1, read as the reverse complement.
GGTACAACCCAAGTCCACACCCCCGACACTTTTTGGCTAGCCTTTGCCGGGTTCGTGTTACAAACAACATGTTATCTTGTCTCAGAAAAGCACCATCCAGAATCGTATGTCATTTCTCGGTCAGGGGAGAACATGCAGCCAGAAGTTAGCCACCTGCCCTCCTAAGCCTTCCTGGTCACCGGCCCGCCAAGAAGAAAATTCTGTTTGCGTTTGGACAATGCCAAAGGAGAATGTCTTCTTTTAACGCAAAACATACGAAGACGAGACGTTCTATCCTTCACGAACAAACAAGAGGGTGGTGGGCTGGCGATTTAACGGTACTTGTGACGACCCGACCACCACAGGGTAACTTAACGACACCAACACAGAGTAATGGGGGGAATACGGAAACACGGGTCGCAAGCAGAACCAAAGGAGCTTACGCTGCAGAATACGGGCATCTGAGTTTAAACTCGTGTGGATCATTCTATTTAACTTCATGCAACCTACGTTCTGGGAGAGTTCAAGAGCAATCGAAACCCCTCCCTGCACTCCCGTCAGTTCCTCGTAGCTTATTTCTTCCACTTGAAAGAGATCCAACGTAAGATGTCTTTCTTATTCTACTAATGACTGTCTGAATGGCTCTTTTCCATAAGTGTGAGCTACATGAAAAAAAAAATAATCTAAGGAAAGAACATATTCTCTTTCCTGCTCCCCACACTGTCCTACCCCATTGGTCAGAGTGATAAAAGAAAACCCACTGCGTAGATCTATGGAACCATTTTTCTTTCTATTTTTTTAAAAAATGTTTATTTTTGAGAGAGAGAGAGCACACGTGAGCAGGGGAGAGGTAGAGAGAGAGAGAGAGAGGAGGACAGAAGATCTGAAGCAGCCTGATGCGGGGCTCGAACCCGCGAACCGCGAGACCATGACCCGAGCTGAAGTCGGACACTAACTCACTGGGCCACCCCGGCGCCCCTGCAGAACCGTTTCTCAAATGCCTGAAACTGCTCCCACCTGTCTGTACATATACATATATGCACATACGTCACACAATTACAAATCCGTAGTTTTGCTACTCATTTTGAACTTTGCGAAAATTTAAAGGTTTGCAATTTTCAACGAAACTCCTGCCAGAATGGCTATCTTTACAAAGCAGGTAGAGCAAAGTTCAGAAATCCAAAGATTTGATTCAATAAAAGGTTACTGAATGACTGTCGTGTACAGGAACGCAAAAAAGAAGCGGTCAGCTTTTCTGTCCTAGAGGAGTTTGGGATCTAGGGTGAGAGGAAGACACGAGAGCCAGCAGGTAAAGAATAAGGCAGCACGGACACCCAGAATGGACAAATAACATTCTTAGGGGACACTGATCTACTTTCAAATACTATTTATTTTTTAATGCTTATTCATTTTTGAGAAACAGAGAGAGACACAGTGCAAGTGGGTGACGGGCAGAGAGAGAGGGAGACACAGAATCCGAAGCAGGCTCTAGGCTCTGAGCTGTCAGCACAAAGCCCCAGGCAGGGCTTGAACTCATGAACTGCGAGATCATGACCTGAGCCGAGGTTGGACGCTTAACCGACTGAGCCCCCCAGGCGCCCCTACTTTCAAATGTTTGTATGCTGAGTCAGAGTTTTGAGGGAATAAAAACACAATGCCGCTCTTCACAAAAGCTATGGGAGGGGCCCGGTAGACCAACTCCCTAAATTTGTCATTAATAATCTAAAAACAATGTCGTAAGCGTGACCTAAGAAACCCTAAATGTGAAGACGGCGCGTTACGGTGAAACGTTGGGGCCGAACCCTACTGAGCCCTCAGTTCTGCTATCGGAATCGTAACGGAACGAAGCTTCACGAGCACGAAATGCAAGGATCCGAAGATTAACAGACCCCGCGTTTCTCACCGCCCAAAGAACGAAACTGGAGGCGCCCCCGAAGAAAGGGCTGAAGGCAGATCTATACACAGAAACAGAGACGGAGGAAGGGATTCTCCAAGGGGACGACGTGGGCGTTTTGTGTCCGTGTGGGGGGGGGGGGGTGTGGGTGGCAGCGTGAAGGATTAAGATACCTGCCTCGACTCGCTTCGTATGTGTAAGAGAAGGAGGGCCGGGGGACTTCTGTTTCTGTGCGAGCACGGGAAACCTGAAGCCAGGGCCGTCAGAGCCCGGCCTCGCGGTCAGTGACACGTCGGAGAGGTGCTGGTAATTCCAGGCACATTAATGAAGATGAATGCTATTTCGGGTTTATCCCAGCAGGATTACCTCATGTGACAGGGAAAACTTAATCCTACCTCGTAAACCTCGGGCACCCGTACTATATTACTAAGCCCGCTTGTGAATTTCACAGGCACTAGGGACGTGTTTAGATTGGATCAAGTTTTAAAAAGGGCAACCGGATTGGTTAAAAGACTTAAGGGCTTATTGAAAGGCTCAAGAGGCAAAGGCGGATCCTTGGCAGGGCAGCTGCAGGAGGAATCCGACTCTGGCCGACACAGACCCACCCCCAGATGCCTGTGGTGGGGAAGAGCGTGTGGGAGCACCAGGACGTTGGGGACGTCCAGGTCCTGGCTCCACCCCTTACTTGCCAGAGTCCAGGCCAGGTGGCTGGAACCCTCCAGGCTACTGCCTTCTGGGTAGCCCGGGGGAAACACCACCAGCACTGGCATCCGGGTGGTCCTAATAAGCATTTGATGTGCTGTTTCATTTAAGTGCCTCATCTCATCGATTCTGCACAACAACCTTAACTATTACTCTTAAATTCATACCAGCAAGGCAACCGAGTGTAGAAGACATTATGCAACTTAAAGAAGGACTCGGACTCGATGGCAGGCGGAAACTGTAAGCCACGCGGAGATGGGAGCCCGGCTGCCTGGCGCTCTGTCATTCGGCTCAGGTGGGGTTGTTCTGAGAGAACCCGACCGACGCCAGTGTGACGCACAGAAACAGTGCCACTTGTCGCGGTCATCGTTGATGTGAACATCTAATGAACTGTATGGATTTAAAACACAGGTGGAGAGACTGCATACAAAATATTTTCCTTTAAAAGCATTTTTTTAATGTTTATTTTTGAGATGCTGGGGGAGGGCCAGAGAGAGGACAGAGGACCCCGAGCAGGCTCCATGCTGATAGCAGAGGCCGATGTGGGGCTCGAACTCACGAACCGTGAGATCATGACCTGAGCCAAAGTCGGACACTTTAACCCACTGAGCCACCCAGGTGCCCCTAAAATAATTTCTTAAAAAAAAAAAAAGTTCTTTTCTACTAAGAACTAGGTGACAAAGATAAAGTCACCTGACAAGGATTCACGCTCAAGCAAACCTTACTGCTTAGCTTTAAAACAAAACATTTTTGAAAATTTCAATTCCGGTAAACAGTGTTACGTTAGTTTCAGGTGCACAATGTAGTGACTTGACAATTCTATTACTTAGTACTCATCACAGCAAATGTGCTCTTAACCACCCCCCGCCCATCACCCATCCCCCTCTGCCTCCCCTCGGGCGACCATCTGTTTGTTCTCTAGAATTAAGAATCTGTTTTGGGGACACCCGGGGGGCTCAGTTAAGCGTCCGAACTTTGGCTCAGGGCATGATCTCACGGTTCGCAGGTTCGAGCCCCGCGTCGGGCTCTGTGCTGACAGCTCAGAGCCTGGAGCCTGCTTCGGATTCTGTGTCTCCCTTTCTCTCTGCCCCTCCCCCACTCACATGTGCACTCTTTCTCAAAAATAAACATTAAAAAAATCTGTCCTTTGGTTTTTCTTTTTTTATTTCTTAGCTTTTGGAACAATTTCATTATATCCCTCTGATAACGGGAGGCATTTATATTTAAAACACATTTTAAGTGAAGGAAACTGCTGCACTATGAATTAATGAACTTCACGAGCTCTCGGTGTACACGGCCGAGGTCCGCAGGGAGCACAGAGGTAACCGTGGGGAGCAATGGAGTCTACCCTTTGCTTCGCAGCACGGATTACTGGCACTTAGGAGAGCTTTGAAAGCCTCAAAGTCACTGGTCGGGTTCTTTAACGGGTGTCTTTCATACCCTTTCTAGTTCAGTGCAGAACCGGCCAGAGGGCGGAGGAAACCACCAGAGCTAAAGCCATCAGCTCAGATCGTTTCTTTTTTTTTTTAAATTTTTAGCATTTATTTATTTTTTGAGAGACAGAGAGTGAGCAGGGGAAGAGCAGAGAGAGAGGGAGACACAGAATCTGAAGCAGGCTCCAGGCTCTGAGCCATCAGCACAGAGCCCGACGCGGGGCTCGAACTCACAGACCGTGAATTCATGACCTGAGCCGACGTTGGCCGCTTAACCGACTGAGCCACCCAGGCGCCCCTCAGATCGTTTCTAAACTGCACACTCCAAGGCTGGCTCCCGGCCAGCGGAAGTAACCTTTCCGAAGCGGTAGTAGGTTAAGTCTTTATTTATTCCCTCTGAATTAAGTTCTCCTGGCCAGTTTCGCGTAGATTGGGAGCCTCCTAGTGTGACGAGGGAACTGCCGTGCCACGCTTGCCGGGAGGGGAGGCCCGGAAAGATCTACTGCATCACCCTCCCCCGCCCGCTGGGGCCCTGGGCTGGGACCCCCGCTGGGAGCTGCTCCCAGGCCCCAGCAGGCTGACGGCAGCGGCTGTGTGACGGAGGCTGTGAACAACCAAACTCAGCACGGAGCCCGGCCTGGCCCTAGTTTAACGAGGCAAGGTGACTTTCCGTTCTGCAAGAGATGGTTCTACTGGGGTGGACCGGACCCAAAGTGGCGTTCGCTCCGATCATCAGCTGGGTGACTCTGAGCAAGGCACTTGACCGCTCTGTGACTCGGTTTCCTCATCTCACACGGGGATTAGCAAACACTCCAGCACTGTCAAAGTGTGAGGATTCCTTGAGTGCATCCACGTAAAGAGCGTAGGGCGCGGCTTGCCACGTGGAGGGTAACAGAGAAACATCGTCAGCGCTCTTCGTTGGGCATGTTCTCAAGGACGGCTTGTGTCGCCAGAGGAAAACCCGTGGCTGATGAGGCCCGCGCGAGGCTTTTGAAAAGTCTGGCATATTTAACATTTTCGTGCTGGCTGCGAGGTTCTGAACCAGCTGCCTAACCTGTCTCTCGCCAAGTCCATAGTCCTCGTGAGGAAGCAACGTACCATGTAACAATACTGCTCACGGTCGGGGCTGGTTTATGTCTAACCAAACACAGATGAACACGGCCGTGAGAGTCCGGATGTACATGCAACCGTGCCAGAGCCTGAAGATGGCCAACGCGTGGATATTTCATATGTATAAATGCTTCTGAATATAAATAATTATGTGTTATTCCCTAGGGTTTAGTAAAAGATATAAACGATCCCTAAGGACAGACTGCCTAGGACTTGGAGATGAAAAAAAACGGGAAAAATATGCAGACCTAACAACCACAAGGTTGGCAACTCTCAGTTCTGGAACTGGGCATGTGTCTTTGTGGCCCCCTCGGCAGTGAGGCAGGAGCGAAGGTGGTGGCCGGAGAGGAATTACGATCCCCGGAGGGCAGAGGAGGCGAAGGGTAGAAGAAGGGGCAGAAGGGAGATAAAAAGACCAAGGCGTTAGAACTGCCCTTCTAATACAAGTAAAAAGTTTTGGCACTTTTAATAAAAACTTAAAATTTCCTAATGACTAAAAATCTCACAGACGCTCTGTGAAAACAAGACCAAAACCAAATCTTTACCCAAAGGGTTTACATTTTGTTTCAAACGGAAGTGATCCCATTGGTGGCGTACACGTATTTCCCTACTTCCTTGGGTTCTGTGCTTTGACATACGGTTGCCTGCTGTCGTGTGCACGCAGTTTGGTAATACTGGTTATTTTAAGGGTCAGTAAAGCCAGGAGTGATGCAGAAGTCTTATTTCAGTGAGATTAAGAAATCAAATTATCTTTCATAGGAGTCAAAAAACCACTTTTTTAGAAAACCCAAATATTTGAAATCTGTACTTACAGTCAAGAGCATACCTTCGTATCCACAGAATTCAAACGAAAATGATACTGGGTTTTATCATCATTCTACAATTATGTTAAATTATACAGAAAGAGCCTACTGTATTTTACATTGCCACTACCAATAGGAAAATTAAAAATACATGCGCTCAAAATGCGGAGAGCCAAATCTGATATAATACAGAACCACGTTTTTTTATTGTAGCCTGGATGGGAACCTTAGCAGGAAGATCAAATGTGGTCCTGTCACACTTGAGCGTTTAATGCAAACAGGATTTTGGCACCGGAACGTTCCGATGCAAAGGGTAACGCAGAGCACAGTTCTCTGTGATTAAAGTGCTTGCATTTCAGAAAGAAATGAATTTTTGTTCGATGCGCTCATTTGGCACCCCAGTTTTTGAAAGTCTAATTGGAAACCTTGATGTCAAAGATGGCTGCCTGGGGTCCCTTTGGGGGGCTGTTGTATCGTCACACTTGGGAGTCAAATACACAACATAAAAAAAGCCATGTACTAATTATTGCCTCCTGTTAGGGACTGCTTATGTTCCTGATTTACTTGTTATTCAAGGCTCCCGAAATGAAAATAAAGTTGCAAAAAAAAAAAAAAAAAGAATAAAACGCCCTTCGCCAGGCTTTTCCGAAACACTTCATAAAACTCAGAGTCTGTGAGGCTGAAAATATACTCCAGAAATATTTCTGTGAGGGAGGGAATTTTAGGTCATCCGTACACTGGGGCTAGGATACAGACAATTTGACTGAATAACATCACATGTGTGGTATCGATTTTGGGGTAATCAGAGATGTTAGAGGGTTATAATAAAATCAGTTCTGCTTCTCAAAACATGCAAGCCACAAATCTGATACACGGAAGGCAAGCCAGTGACTATGGCTAGAGTTCCTACAGAAGTAGCAAAGACGACAGGTGCTTTCTCACAAAAAGTAAACGGAACGACCTTCTTTCACAACGTAAGCAGAATGTCTATACGCGTCGACGGCTTGGGAAACGACCCAATGGCTCTCACTGCCTTGTAATTTCCACAGTGAGAAAGTTCACGCATTTGCGACCAGCAGCTGGATGTGAAAGGTTCGAAATTTTTATTTTGAACTTGTCTATGTGTAAAAGTAGGAAGGGAATATACTTCGACGCCCTTGTGAAACAGCCCTGCAGTTAGGCGGCACAAACCCGGCCAAGCCCTGGTATGATTCGGCCGCCTAGAACTGTTAAGGCTGGCAGTGCCTAGCTGTGGGTACTTTATTTTCCCTAAAATTTTTTTAATGTTTCTTTGTTTTGGGGAGGAGGGGCAGAGAGAGGGAGAATCCGAAGCAGGCTCCGTGCTGCTAGTGCGCAGAGCCCGACGCGGGGCTTGAACTCATGAACCGTGAGATCATGACCTGAGCTGAAGTCGGACGCTCAACCGACTGAGCCACCCAGGGGCCTCTCCCTAAAATTTGCAAGCTAATATTTAAACTGTGAGATTACCGCTTTTCTAATATTGCCATACTTCTCAAAACATAATGGCCCTTTAACCATAAGTGACGATATCAATGGTGACAGTTTGGTTTCCTTCCACAGGCTGTGATGTGACAGTTAATTCATTTGCAGGCCAGACACAAGATAGGTTGTTACCATCCGACTAGAAGATTCAATCATGCAAATGTTGATGGTGACAATGTAAGAAATACATCTAATACTAATAGCAAATATCACAATTTCATTATCTAATAAGCATGCATCTGCGACAGCTGGCCTTAAATTCAGGTCCCATTTGGGGCGCCGGGGTGGCTCAGTCGGTTAAGCGTCCGACTTCGGCTCAGGTCATGGTCTCACAGCGAGTTCGAGCCCCGCGTTGGACTCTGTGCTGACAGCTCAGAGCATGGAGCCTGCTTCGGATCCTGTGTCTTCCCCTCTCTCTGCCCCTCCCATGCTCATGCTCTGTCTCTCTCTGTCGCTCAATAATAAATAAAAATGTTAAAAAAAAATTCAAAATTCAGGTCCCATTCTAAATCTTGAAGTCTTCTCTCCACCTGACTCTTTCTGGAGCTGAGGAATCGTTTTCAGCCTAAAAGAAACCTCCCCCATCTAACAGCGCTGCTCCTGTGTGCTTGCCATGCTCTGGGCTGCATGCATCCCAGAGAAATAAAAAGGAATCGAAGGCAACTAAGAGTTTATACACGACCACAAGCCAGACCTTCCTGAGGACTTTAATGCTGTCACTCGGCAGGTGCTCCCCAGGGTCACCGCCTGCCACCTTCTCTCTTTTCCACATGCCACTCTTCCCAAATTCCAAATGAACCGAATCTTAAAAACTCCACTTCCCAGAATCACCCCCGTGGTTTACACTATGGGGTCTTAAGGCTTCTCAGGCATCTGCTGATATAATCTGACAGTTCCAAACATTTTCCCCATTAATAACAGCAATCGCCTTCACCTATACCTAGAACAGACAGGATTTTAGGGATTATCAAGTCCAGGACTTCTCAAAGTCAAGTCTGTTGCTCACCCGCATCTCTGCAGGAGGGGAAAGCTTCGTTTGAAACGAGAGATTCTTGCACTGAAGCAGGAGAACCAATGATACAATCAAAGCTTTTAAGCTTCTGAATGAAGATAAAGTGAAATGATTGATCCCCAAACCGCAAACCCCGAGCAGGGGCTGGGACTCAGATCCACGAATGCTCTTTGCACCCCCCCTCCCCCAACCCCCTTTTATACACCGTCTCTGCGCCACGAGGCAGATGGTAGCGGTGCGGCCTTTAACTTGAGGCCTGAGAAACAGACCCTGCTTCCGCCCTGGCGGGAACCTATTCCTTGCACTTTGGGCGCTGGGAGAGGCGTTTCTAACACTGGCTGGCAGAGGGAACCGACTTGCTTCCATCTGGGGAGCCGGGAGTTTACAGACGAAGGTTAAAGCATTAGCTGAGTTTGGGGCTTAGGACCCGCGATCATCTCGCTTTATCTAATCATGAGCTGACAGCGGAGAGATTCCGGGAGGGACACACCGCTGGGCTCCGAGCTCCGAGCATCTTTGTCCCCTGGCCTTTAACTGCATCCCCAAGAACCAGAGAGAGGGAGTAATTAATTGTAATTTGTTACAATTTAAAGATCACAAAAGAAATGCTGGAAACGGTTTAGGAGAGCAGTTTTCGGCCGTAAGGGTATTGATGATGAATTCTCCCGAAGCTTCGGTCAGTAATAGGTACAGCGTCAGAGACAATGACACTCACTTAATTGCTGGTGCGATTCGCAAGGCCCAGGGACCGACGGGGCGGCTCTCTGTAGCCCATTATCAAAGTGTCAACAATGATTATTGCCAATAGAGTTATACAGACGCCAATTGCCGGACAGCTGTTTTCTTTCACAGGGGTTCCAGGGAGAAGGTTGTGCGTTTAAAAGGAGGCTTCTTATTGTGACCTAGCAACTCCATTACACAGGCTTTCTTCACCTAATAAAACCGGACATGAGTTTTAAGAAGAACTGTGCGGCGCGATGAACAAAATGCATATTTGTCCAGACCCCAAGGCCTCTCCCTCTCAAGAACGTGGGCTTTTGAAAGAGTCAGGTCAAATCCCCCAGAAATCAAGTGAGTCCAGTTATGTTTTCTTTTACTTCCCGAGATTCCCCGCCGAGCGGCTTGCTCGCTGGCAGCGCGCTAGGGCTGTCATTTGTAAAAAGCAGTCCGCTCAGCTATAATTACTAATTTGATGTCACACTGGAATTGCGGCGCAGCTGTGAAAAGATCGACCACCAGGGAGATTCGCGGTTCTCTGTCTCATTTAGAGGAGGCGAAACTGCCGGAGCCATGAATGGAAGATGCCCTTCCATTAAAAAGGAAAGAATTAAAGAATAAAACAAGTCATAGCAGCTGTCAAAATCTGACAACGGTTAAGAAAAAAAAAAAAAGCACTGTTCTGCTTTTTTTTTTTTTTTAACTCAAGACATCTGTACATGCGTGTTCTGATACTTGTTGCCATGAAAGTGATTCCATTATTGTTGCAACAGAACTTCTTTATTTCCCCCGGCGCCCCCTTCATTATGATGCTAATGCGAATCACGCTAATTGCGAGGGAGCTGAAATTGAGGGGCCGGGACTTGTCTGCACCTAGATCACTAAATATTTGAAATGACAGTTTCGAGACTTGTCAGCAACAAGTTAGAAGTCCGGGAAATTAAAACAGTTATGGAGATTCAAACGAAGGGAAAACTAACAATCCAGATGATTGATCAAGCCAAGTTCGTGGAGATCCTTTACGAAAATTATTCTTCGCGTCATGATAATCATATATTTTTTTTTTGGAGAATATAGTTACACGGTGAGAGCAACGAGAAGACTCTTGACAGATCATGGGATTCCATCCGTAAACGGCTAAGATGTAGAAAATACATATATCTCGCCTCCCTCCAATAGTTCCACCCAGAGGTTAACGGCGGCTGTTTTGAGAACATTTATGGTTTTATTCGTGAAGCCAAAGAACGGCATGCTTTTTGGAAGATGAAAAATATGAACGGCGCACGGAAAGAACACCTGAAAATTGAGAGGGCAAGAAAGGCAAAGACGTTTTCTAGAACTTACAAACCCGATGTTTTTAGGAGTTCAGCTCTATTAATACATTTCATTTCTTTTTAGCATGACAGTTCAGTGAAAGTTCCCTCCACTGTTGCCAGATTATAAACAAACTGCTGTTCTCAGAGAGTGTGGTGCCCTCCTGCCGACGTGGTACCCTCCTGACGTAGTGCCCTCCTGCGATGCAGGCGGGCGGGGACGGGTGTCGGGCAGGGGCGGGTGTCGTCTCTGTCAATTACAAACTTTAATTGCTTTTACATTCCTTATCTTTAAGGTGTTCCCTCTGGCCCCTGCTCAGTGAGCACTTGTAAACCACGAGGGCAGGTGGGGGGGGGGGGGTCTTGTGGAGCCACTCCTTGTGCAAGAAGAGCTGTCATGAACCCTGAGCCCATGGAAGTACAGGGCAGGAATTCTTCCCCAGGACAATGGTGTGGAGTGTGTTCATGTTTGCACGGCGCATGACACAGCGATGTCGCCTGTTTGTTAAAAAAACGGAGGGAACTGGACTTGGTTGTTTCACCAACACAGTACAAAACCAAACCGTTCATTTCACTACTTTTAAAAGTTTGAGATCGAGACTCAGAATGAGCCGCTCTACAACCATAATTAACTCCAAAACATTGTTTCTGTCGATGCAGTCAATGTTTCACGATTCACGGGATTCATATGAATTTTTGATGCTATGTCCTTTTGAGAAAGGAGACCGAGCGCTGCCAGACGGTCGGAGGGTCACAGCACAGCGGTTAGAAGCGTGAGCTCTGGGCCGAGACCCTGGCTCCATCGCATCGTGACTGGGGGACTCAGGACGCGTTTCCGAACCTGTCTGTGAAGTAACTTCACTTACTCAAAGGAAGTAATAACGGCACCAAGCTCACGAAATGGTTGTAAGAATGATCTGACCGAATTCATGTAAAATTTAAACCAGCGGCCGGCCTACCATACACACTCCACAAATGTCATCTGTCCCTATTTGCCTTTCTAAATCCCACGACCTCAAAATGCACAGTCAAAACATAAAGCCCTGAGGAAGGGAAGGTTTCACCCCTGCCACTGACTGTGCGACCCTCACTGGAACGTACCTTCGTGGGTCTCAAATCTGTCGCGGTGTGAGGTGGGAAAGGCCCTTCCCATCTCTGACTTCTCTAAGCCCACCTCCACGGGAGACGCTTTGGGGAACAATTCGGAATAGCAGCAAAGCATTCTAAGCATTCTAAGCACCTCGGAAAAGTGGGTTTCTATTAGAAGTCCTGTAATTTCATTCTCGTCACAGAAACCGTTACTGGTAAAAGCCTGAGCGTCTTGGTGTGGCGGGCAGTGGAGGTGTGGGAACGCCTGCCTTGGGCGTTCTGGGCAGTGTGTGGTCCCGCAGGCAGAGCCGTGGAGGGAGGGGTAGGGAAGCATGGTCTGCTTCTGAGGAAATAATCCAGCTTCAGGATGTCAAATTCTTGCGGCTTTCTTTCAGAGACGTCCTTGTTTTAGGATTTTGGCTTCAGCGGGCAACCACCCCATGGCCGTAACTATCTTTCTCGGCATTGTTTACTGTCCAAGCACACCCCGCCCTTGGGGAGCAACCTGAAGAGACTAAAATGAACAGAAGGCGGAAAGGGTGGGGTCTGCCAGCAATGGTGTCTAGGGACGTGGGCCCAAAGTAAAAACAGAGCCGCCAACGTGGAGAAGTGGATGTCATCCCAACCACAGTTCCTACTCAGGGGCTGGCTTCTTGTTATGACGCAGAAGAGTCTGTGTGGCTCATTTAACGTCCAGATTCTTTTCTCCTAGGAGAAAACCCAGTCGAACTAAACCTCTGAGTCTCTCACGGACTAAAACTTAAATACGCACTGGAGGCTTGGGCACCTGGAAAAAATGTTTAGTCCTAACAACATGGAAAGTCCACAGTCATTGTCTTTGCTTCTTCTGGCCGAAGCTGGTGCCTTCAGGGTGCCGTATGTGGAGGTCTGAAGTGAAGTGTCAAAATACAGTCACTAGTGCACAGTAAAAATACAAATGGCCGAAGAAGGATCCACCATTTTCTTTTCTCTTCCTCGCTTCTTAACCCACTGCTGTCCGGCTTCTGCTGCCCCCACTGTCACAGACAAGGTCACTAGAGATTGCCCTGGCGATGGGCCAATGGCTAATTCTCAGTCCTCATCCCCCTGACCTTGCAGAAGTATCTGATTCCGGTGCGGTTCTCTTCCTTGGTTTCTGGGCTACGACTAGAGTGCACGTCTCCTCAGACCAGGGGCACGGTTCACTGGGCACTTGTCACAAGGCGCTCAGTAAATCGGTCCCTCTGGCTGATCCTTTGCAGGGCTGTCTTCCTGAACGCACTCCTTAAATCCGATGCTCCTCTGGGCCGGTTCTAGACCGCTTCTCCTCCTGGGGTCTCACGTCCTTCCCTGTCTCTGCCGGTCATCCTTCCTGTGAGCCTTCCGAGCCCCTCTGCCTCCGGCTGAAACCCTCCCGGCGGCCCCTCATGCCTTCTGACCACCTCGGTTCTGGGGGGCAGGGGGACTGACATTTCAAACGCCTCCCACTCTGTTCCTTCCCTCAATGAGTGGAATCCATAGCCTCCCAACGTCCAAACCAGACAGCCGGGAGTCATCCCGAACCCCGCCCTCACCGGGCACTGGTCCCCCTGCCATATTTAATCTCTGAGCTCTTTGGATGCGTCTTCCTAAATCTCTCTATAACCCATCCTCGTCCGCCATCCTAGCTCGGGCCACCATTTTATCCCGGTTATTTCCACAGCCTTTCCAGCTGGTGCGGCTCCCCTCCCCCTCCAGCCAGGGCGTCTGGTGCTCCCTCCCCGCACCCATGCCCGGGATGCTCCTTCTCACCCCTTCCTCCAGTTCACTCTGACTTGTCCTCAGGTTTCCAAACATCGCCTCCCCCAGGAAGCCCCCCACCCCACCCCACCGAGCCAGAGTCAGGCGCTATGTGGGCCCGGTGAAGCCGCTGATCACACGAGACGCTCATTTCCTATTTAATGTCTGTATCGACAGGTCTGTGGTTCGTTATTTTAGTCCCCGTAGGGAACTGACGCTCATAGGGATGGTAATCATGGAAAAATTCACAAACACCTCTGAACGAATAAAGAAAAGTAGACTTCCAAAATATCAACTGCAAATCAAGACGAATGACGCCACTCTAAAATAATAATTTAAAAACAAAACAAAAACAGAAAACCTCGGGCCCAGCTTCCAATTGGTTTGGTCAAAAAAAAAAAAAAAGGCACTTCCGAGATGACAAGGGAATAACTGAGAATATAGAGGTACTTTTCATATAAGCCAATGTCGATTTTGGTTGGTTTGGACTTACGTACAGAAAGCTACTTCCCAAATTCTTAATGAAACGGATACAAGCTGAATCTATCCGTCATCTTGCATAATAAACTGCCTGTGGTTCAAATATTACCTGCTGTCCAGTGACTCGGAAAAGATAAAAAGATGTCGTCTCTTCGCCCCTAATTCTTCACGTGAAAAGTACTCTGATCACACCTTAGAGTTGGAAGGGAGTCTGAAGCTCATCCAAGCCAACCTTTCACAGGTGAAGCTGACACCTAACACCCTCATTCTACAAGTGCGGAGCCAGGACTCAGGGAGGTGTGGGAAGTACCCGAACCCCCGCCCGCTGGGCAGGGGGAAAGTGGGGTCGGGACCCCGGCTGCTGAGCTGTGCTTGCCAGTGTGGATCCTGAGTAACCAGGTTCGAGACCAGGTGGCATGTGAAATGTCTCTCTCACCCACCCTTAAAACTAGGAACTACGCCATCAGTCAACACAGAGGGAGGGGGCAGCTCATCTGAGGAGAATGGAAGCAGGAGAGACTCCTCAGTTCGGTGACCTGCTTCTGGCCGGTGCGGCGGGCGGGGGATGGGGGAGTCAGGCGGAAGGGATGAGACGAAGAGTGGAAACAGGGGCGCTGTCTTGGGACCGCGACGGGAGGATCAGGGGACTTACCTTTTCCTTGTCGCTAGCTTCTCTAGCCACTGTGGAGCCCTGAAACACAAACATGTCGTGAAAACGTGCACACCGGCATCGGGCTTCACCTTTTCAAAATACGCGAATGTGCTGGGGCAGAGCGCAGAAGCAAGCGAGTGCCAGCTCTGCCGCGGAGCCTTACCCCGCGTGAGCTCTGTCCCCTCCCTGATCATGACCCTGGCCTGTGGGTGCCCCCCGCTCGGCAGACACTCCGTCAGCTCGTCTCTAATCCTTTCCCTAGCGTGTTGCCCGGGCTGTCTTCTCCCTGGTTCTCATCGCCGCCCCCCCAACCCGCCCTGCTGGAGATCAGAAAACCTGACACCCCCCTGAACGATACATTACTAAATATCGGATCAAAACCACACTCTGCTTCCGATGGCCAGAAATGACTGGTTGGTCTTATGGTCTTCAAAGGTGAAGGGGGCCACTGAGTGGCTGCAGTGGCCGCGGGGGCATTGAAGGCCTCTTTCCCCGCTGTATGTCTTTCAGATAAGGGCACGCCTGACCCCCTGCCCCGTTTCGGAGTTACCATCACCGTGAGTAACCGTGTGTACTTCCTGCCCCCCTCACTCCGGGACTGCCTTCAGACGTACACATTTGTGTGCACCCTGGGCGGAACACGGAAGTATAAAATGGAAGAAACCCCAGTTCTTGATCTCAGTATCTCTACCCTGCTGCACTGGTTCGAGCCGCGCCTCGGTGCTCTGGGGTTGTCCAAGAAGACCCAGGTCCGCCCGGGTGCCCACAGCGGCCTGGGGTAGGACTCAAGAACTTCCCTTGTTTGTGGAAGATGCTGGTGCAAAAGGGAAGCTGGGAAACAGATGGCCAGCGGACTCCTAGCTCTGTCCACGCAACAAGAGCTGGTCTATGTGCTCCTCGGTGACCGCGGCAGGGTCTCACACAGCGATCGACGCCTGGCATTCCCTGAATCGGCGGCTGGAGAAGGATCCCGACCGATTCGCTGCTGTCCCTCCCCCTGTGGCGCTGGGCGGCCAGGCTGTCACCGGGTCAGCGGTGACGCGCCTGCCTGACACCTCTCGTATACGCATTTATTGCCTTAGCCAATCATGAAGAGAACTTATCTGTGACTTGAGGAAAGTTCGAGTGGCTTCTAGCCTGGCCATTCTTCAAGAAATCAAAATTTACTTCTCTGTGCGAGATCCTGCCGCCGGCCCGGGGGAAACGCTCAGGGTTTCTCAGGGGTGCTCAGGGGTGCTCAGGGGAGCACCGGGGAGCACCAGGCTGAGCCGTGAAGCGATGATGGACAAGGGGAATTGTTCCCGAAGGAAAAGCTGTGGCCGCTGCCACGACCACAGCACACACTGCTTGTGCTAGCCAGCGGCTGGCTGTCCCTTGCGGGGGCCTGTTTTCCTTCTTCAGGGATTCCTGAACACAGACCCGCACAGATCTTCCTTTGCACACTGATTTCTAACAAAGAATGTTTCCGAATTAAAAAAAAAAAAAAAAAAAAAGACAGGATATTTGCAACATGTGAGCGCTGTCTCCGCTACTAGTCGGGGGAAGAAACTGCTCCTGCCTCTTTGTATCTTTAGCCAAGTTTCTGGTCGCTGCGTGGGTGTATTCTTCCACCTGTGATAGGATTTACCCTGCTTCTGAGTCTCAGGGAAGCTTCCTCTCTATGTAAATGCAATTCATTAGCCTGGCGGGGAGAGGGGGACCTCATCCAAATTTAAATTAACTCAAAAACAAAACAAAACAAAACAAAACACCAGAAATAGAAAATAAGGTTAGGAAGTCAAGACCAAGAGTTTGAGCCATGAAATGATGCCGGGTGTCCAGCTTCCGTCACAACTGAAAGGACCGGCAAGAACAGTATTTATTCTACAAGCTAAGAAGCAAGACGAAATTAGAAAGTCTGAGGCAAATGAAAACTGCCCAACAGCCAGGCCGTCAGTATAATTTACATCACGCTATGTTCACTAGACGCTTGCTTGAACGAGGCGCTATCTAAGGCATTTCCGGGACCTAAAAAATAAAAAGGACCCCAAATTTGCCTTTTAAGGCACTTCCTGGTAGAATGGATGAGTCACGACCAAAATTCATTGGCCAATCCCCACATGCTACACGTTAGGCTGGACCTGACAGGTCTATCCAGACATGTCTTCCTCACCCAGCAAAGGCAGGTAAAATTATCCCCGTTTTATAGATGAAGAAACTGAGGCTCGATAAAGGTTCAGCAGCTCCCACATAGCTAGCAAGTGATAAAACCAGGACACGTGGCTTCAGAGGTCGCTCTGGGTTATTACATGGGGGAGTCAGTCCGTGAACAGTGTCCTCCCTTCTCTAAGGAGCACGGCAAAGGCTTCGTGAGAGACATGGGGCCGGGAGCACTGGAGAGGGGCTGGGATTTCCGGCGGGGGACAGAACCCAGCTAGGAGGCAGGACACAGCAAGGCTGTGTTTGGGAAGCTTATATGGTTTATCTGAACTCCAGAGGGAGGAGATCAGCCTAAACCATTTTCCCTCCCTTGGACAAGCATTTCTCAAAGTGAGCTCAGCAGCCTGGGGCTCTGAGACCCCTGAGCCTGCAAAGCCGAAGCTATCTTTATGATAATACTGAGACACTTTCTACTTTTCTCACTGTCTTGACATTCGCATGGATATTGAAAACAAATAACGGTGGGTAAAACTGTGGGCAGCTCGGCATAAATCCAGCGGCGTGAAGTGGTACTAATCGATACTGTTTGTCATAAAATACATACGAATACACGTATTACATGTATGCGCAAAAATGTCCTTGAAGCAACGAAGTTAGTGCATCTTGACCATGGAGTAAATATCTTTTCAGTATTCTTTGTGGGAGGATGTATAAAACCCTTCTGTTTATCAAGAAGAGATGTTTTAAGAACATTTTTGTGACGGGGGCATCTGGGTGGCCCAGTGGGTTAAGCGTCTGCTCTCGATTTCGGCTCAGGTCACGATCTCTCTGTCGTGGGATCGAGCCCCACGGCAGGCTCTGCAATGACAGCACGGAGCCTGGTTGGGATTCTCTCTCTTCCTCTCCCTCTGCCTCTCTACCGCTCACGCGTACACGCACTCTCTCTCTCTCAAAATAAACAAACATTTGAAAAAGAACATTTTTGTGATGGGTTGAGTTACGAGCTCAACCAGCCACTTTTTTCATTACAACATTTTTGCTCGAAAGATCAAGTGGCGAAGTCTTTACTCCAACCGGGGCGTGTGGTAGGTATTTGCTCAAAGAAGAACAAAGCTGCGGGGCTCAGCTACGTGCAGGGGGTGACGCATGCCGGCGCGTCACGGAAAACAGTTCACGGGGCTTGTTGCCGATGATAAAATCTGAGCTTCCGCGTGGAAATCAGAGTTTGAAAAAACTTTTATCCATCACCGGGAGGATGACGGCTTCTCAATACTTAAAAGACTTTCCTGATGAGACTTGTGGTGATATTAATGTGGCTTCTTTTTTTTTTTAAGTTTATTTATTTTGAGAAGGAGAGAGTTAAGAGTGTGCACAAGAGACAGCAGGTGTGGCACGTGAGCAAGGGAGGCGCAGTGAGAGAGGGAGAGAGAGGGAGAGGGAGGGAGAGGGAGGGAGAGGGAGGAAGAGAGGGAGGGAGAGGGAGGGAGAGGGAGGGAGAGGGAGGGAGAGGGAGGGAGAGAGAGGGAGAGAGAGGGAGAGGGAGGGAGAGGGAGGGAGAGGGAGAGAACACCTTAAGCTGTGCTGTCATCTCGGAGCCTGACGTGGGGCTCGATCTCATGAACCGTGAGATCATGACCTGAGCCAAAATCAAGAGTCAGAGCTTAACCAACTGTGCCAGCCAGGCGCCCTGGGATTCCTCGATGCCGTATAATGAAATGTGTCAGTATGTGGAAGAGTACGTAACTCAGTGAACCATCTGTTCCAAATGACCAAGGCATGGGGTGTTTGGACGTCTGTATGCAAATGGACTCGTGGATTCTAATGAAATAAGAACAAAAAGTTCACCGACGTGATTTCGGATCCCGCTTTGTAACTAGGCTTTGAGAAATGACCGCTTGTCAGGTTCTGGTGTAATAGCAAAGAAGAGCATCCACACATCTCTGAGAAAGTCACTAAAACACGCACCCTCCCGTTTCCCAACCACAGGTCTCTGTAAGGCCAGACTTTCTTCATACGCTTCAGTCAAGGAACATGGTAGCAGACTGACAGCACAACCAGACAGGACATTCCAAGGGTCTCAGATTAAGTCAGATATTAAGATTAAAAAAAAAAAAAAAGTCACCCGTCTCACTAAATTTTTTGATTTGTACAGCTATTTTTCATAAAAATATACTAACGTGTAATAGTTTTTTATTTTAAATGAAGCAAGCATTTAAAAATCTCTTATTTCAGGGGCACCTGGGTGGCTCAGCTGGTTAAGCATCAGACTCTTGATTTCAGCTCAGGTCACGATCTCATGATTTATGAGTTTGAGCCCGGAGCTGGGCTTTACGCCGACAGTGCGGAGCCTGCTTGGGATTCTCTGTCTCTCTTTCAAAATAAATAAAGATTCTCTCTGTCTCTTTCAAAAGAAATAAACTTAAAAAAATTTTATTTTAATTTCTAACATTGTAAACAGCAGTAGATATAACCTATATAAGCGAAAACCTTTTGGTTTAAAGATTTTAATGTCAATATAATTGGCATACGACGTTACATTAGTTCCAGGTGAACAACACAGTGACCGAGCACTTCTAGACACTCCTCGGTGCTCATCGTGTAGGTGTCCTTTTAATCCCCTTCTGTCACCCAGCCCCACCACCTCCCCTCTGGTAACCATCAGTTTGTTCTTTTATGGTTAAGACTTTTATTTGGTCTCTCTTTTTCTTTGTTCGTTTTGTTTCTTAAATTCCATGAGTGAAATCATACGGTAGTTGTCTCTGACTGACTTATTTCACTTAGCAGTACACCTTCGAAATCCATCCACGTTGTCATAAATGGCAAGATTTCATTCTTTTCTTTTGGCTGAGTAATATTCCATTATATATATATATCTATATATATCTATATCTATCTATAGATATATATAGCGCCCTCTGCTGGCAATGCCCTTCTCAGCTCGTGCCCTCTTCCTTCAAGTCGGCTGCACCGTGGTCTCAGTGAAACCCTCCCCGACACCCTGTTTAAGCTGTATCCCTTCCCCCTGCTTCCCCTTCTTTACTTCCCTCCACAGCACTTAGCACTTCCTAACATGCTGCGGGATTTACTCGCTACTTTTACTTTATTGTCCCTCTTTCCCCACCACCAGGTCAGCTCCTTGGAGCACAGCGTCCATCAGTTTTGTTCATCGCACCATTCCCGGCACCTAGCTGGTGTTCAGTAAGTAACTCGTTGAAAAATCAGACGTGATGCTTCCTAACGTGCAAAAGTCTTCTGGGAAAGCCCTCGATGATGCTTATTTAACCGGAAGGGGAGCCCTGTTAGGTTAATCGCGTGGCGGCTGGAAGCTCTGAGCGGCAAGCAAATAAGTGTTTAGCATGATCAATTACAACGTTTGTTAATTACTTAATAAAAAATAACACAGTCTTACCTTTAAGTCGTATTTCCTATATACAGATAAACGGTGGCTGAACACATTTCTTGTAACAATCACGTATATTTCAACTCCATCAACGTTAAGCCGGTACATGCCCAAGAACTGGGGAAGAAGGGTGACCCCGTGACATTCGACTATATACTGCATGGGACAGAGAGAAAAAGGAACAAAGTATGCAATCAGAAGGTGCTCGTTCAGATGTAAAATAGAACTCTTCTGCCTCTGGTGTGTGGACAAAGCGAAACCCTCCAGCCATTAAGGCCCTGTTTACAGAAAACGACCATGTTTATATCGCCTGACACAGGAGCTGTGTTCACCACGACCGTGTTTATACCGCCTGACACAGGAGCTGTGTTCACCACGACCATGTTTATACCGCCTGACACAGGAGCTGTGTTCACCACGACCGTGTTGATACCGCCTGACACAGGAGCTGTGTTCACCACGTTTACACAGATACGAAAACTCAGCTTTATCTCCAAGGAGGTATTTTTTCCTAACGTGCCAAACGAATTTGTAAAGTCCAATCTTGGACAGGATAGTGTTAGACGAAAGGACGAGGGATTGTTCTATTTGCTATTTCCTCTAAAGGGAAATCACGCCCTACCGGAGGCCTCCCCCTTCCTCCCCAGGAGCCCGGGGGATGACTGCACGAGGTTGAGGGAGAGTCGCTCGGCCTCTAAGATCAGCGGCCCACCAGAGCAGTGCATGAAGGGAGGGGGCCATGCCGCCAGACGGCTTGAGCCTGCTCCGTAGACACGACAGGCGGGGAGTCTCTGGAATCTGCTGTTGGATTCCATCAACCGCCGGCCAAGGGCCAGCTTTGACACCGTTTCTGGTTCAAGTTGCAAAAACACAACAGGAGCCTGGAAGTATTGGGGACCGTACTCGAAAGGGCCACAAGATGGAGACACTTCTCCTTGGAAGCTGATCATCAAATGGGTCCCATTTTCTTTTCAAAGGAAAGTTAGGTTTTCCTTTCTTTAAATGAAGGGGGAAAGAATACTTCAAAAAAGCTCTTTCAGGTCCTTGCCATGTATGGGAAATCTCTGGGATGGGAAGAGCACGAAGAGTAAGATTCCAAAATTGTAAAGACTGTTAAAAATCACACGCATTGAGTGTCTTTACAGGGAGAGGCCTGGAAGAATGGTCGCCAAGCGGTAAGAGTGGAATTTTAGGTAATTTTGCTTTCTTCCCTTCTTAAAAAAAAGTTACACTATTTGAATTTTTCCTTTTTACAATGGGCATTTTCCTTTCAAAATTTTTTGTGGTAAGCACTGTCGATAATCAACTCTGATAATATTTAACCATCTTAAGAGGAAAAAAAACTTTATTTTTATCATTACAGATGGACAGCATCAGAACATGAGTTCGTGCCACCCGTGGTTTTGGCAAGAGTTTGGTCTTGCTTTTTTTTTTGTTACCATATTGACCCTAACTATATATTTTTAATTTGATACATTTTCTGAGTAGAGTGTCACTTCGATTTGTTCTTAATTTGAAGTCAGATCAGTGGAACATTTTCTACTTGTCTCCTTTCAAAAAACAGTAAATTGTGGCGCCTGGGTGGCTCAGTCGGTCAAGCGTCTGACTTCGGCTCAGGTCCTGATCTCACGGGTTCGTGAGTTCGAGCCCTGTGTCGGGCTCTGAACTGACAGCTCAGAGCCTGGAGCCTGCTTCAGATTCTGTATCCCGTTCTCTCTCTGCCCTTTGCCCGCTTACACTCTGTCTCTCTCTCTCTTAAAAATAAACATTAAAGATATTTTTTTAAATATTTAAAAACAAATCTCTGTGTAAAGCCACAGAGCGCCATGGAACAGAGTGGATGCTATTATTTAGGTTATGAATATGATAAACTCTGAATACTGTACAGGAAATCACTGACAAGTTCCCTCCCCAAAGTAAAACACCCATGCAGATGATATTGTACAACTCCTCTCCCTTTAAGATTAAATAAATTACTGCATATAAACGTTAAATCAATTCGATCTGCGTCTCCAAGCTTCTACATGCACTTGTTCTCAAAGGCAAGGCTCATCTATGAGGCTGTTTGATGCGCGCCGTGAATATACACAGAACCACAACCCACATTCAAGGTCATCACATTAGGTTCCGGGATTGAGGAGCGACAGCTGGTGCCAAAGGGTTAGGAAGCATTTATGGGTCAAAACCTGGCAGAAGCGAAGTTCTACCCATTACCTGAATTTCTGGGAAAAGGTTACGCGGTTTCATTACGGGAGAGGGCCGGCCGGCCGGCTCTGTGAACGCCGGGGCTGGGGGACCACCGCTCTAGCAGGCGGGTGGCTGTGCGTGGGAGCCAGCACGAAGCGGCCTGAATGTTCACCCTCTCGGGTTTTCGCCAGCTGACCCAGGAAATGCTGCACGCCAAGTGCAACACCAGAGGTCACGTGTGCAAACCACACGCAGAAACTACCAGGGTGATCCCACGTCCGGGGAGACCGTCGATTCCCGGCCAGAGCTGTGGCTGGGCCCTTCCCACGACTCAGCCGCATGGCGCTGCCAGGGGCCTTCCGGTCGGGCTCAGCCTTCACTAGCTGTGTATCCTTCGGGGAATCACTCAACCTCTCTGTGCCTCTGCATTTGGAGAAGAGGGGTGACAACAGTACTGAGGGCGCAGGGTCTTTGGGAAGAATGTGAAGGCCAGGGGAATGGGATTGGGGGTGCTGACTGCCGATGAGTCGAGCCGCAGCAAGACGAAACCAGGACCCTGGGGGGAGGGGTGGAAAAGGAAGGGGGTAGGAGAGAGAGGGAGGGAGACTTTCTAGGGTACCTGATGTGCTCCCCAAATGCTGAGAAATGGATTTTATCTTTTTTAAATTTTTTTAAATGTTTATTTTATTTTTTTTAGAGAGAGAGAGAGAGAGAGAGGGAGAGAGAACAAGTGGGGGAGGGGCAGAGAAAGAGGGGGCAGAGGATCCACAGCAGGCTCTGTGCTGACCGCAAGGGAGCCGATGGGGCTTGAACTCTCCAACTGCATGATCATATTCTGAGCTGAAGTGGAAGCTTAACTGACTGAGCGACCCAGGCGCCCCTGGATTTCATTTTAAATGCGCGATAGGGACTCCTAATTTCAATGACTCTTCACAGAACAAAGACTTTCCAAAAATGAGTAATTTTGCATATGAATGCGTGTACGTATTTGCTTCTAAAGTGAGGTCCAATTTTTGTAAATATAAAATAAACACTAACAAATTGTATTTCTCTCTCATGTTGCTTTTAAGATCAGAACGCGGAGCACTTTCCCTTGGAGAACTTAAACGTCATTGACAACTTTACACAGCAACTTGGACAAGGGTGCTTCAAAAATGAGAAGAAAGGCGCGCATTGGTGGCACTATAACATTGTGCCTTTCTTTAATAACCAAGTATTTGGCAGGAACACTCTCTTTTAATAGTTGAAAACATCCTTAGCATCTAGTAATTATTTTTAAAAAATTTTTTAATGTTTATTTATTTTTGAGGGAGACAGAGTGTGAGCAGGGGAGGTGCGGAGAGAGAAAAGAGACACAGAATCTGAAGCAGCTCCAGGCTCCGAGCTGTCAGCACAGAGCCCTACATGGGGCTTGAACCCACAGAAGGACCGTGAGATCATGACCTGAGCTGAAGTTGGATACTTAACCAACTGAGCTAATTATTAACTTCTTTTTAACACTGCTGATTCAATCACAAGATAATCTAAGGAAACCTTTGCTTCCCCCCCTTCTACGGGCTTAATATCCAGATTACAAGAATGGAGAAATAACAATTTCAGGATGACGTCTGAAGAAAGGTGTAAATATTTCTTTCACTGTCGGCCACTGTCCCGACGTGGCTACAAGGCGGGCCTTCCCCAGTCACACAGGCGGTCCCTGTGTGCTCTGTCAGTACCTCAATCTACAGACTCAGGAGGTGCGGTGCCCGCTGTAGCCTGCCGGACTCCTTCCTAGAAGTCGGAGGGGTCCGCGACTTCTGTCCTCTGCCACTCAAGGTCCCAAGGGAGCTACGGCCACAAACGGACCAAACACTTGGCCACGCCGATTATCCACACGTGGCTCAGAAAGCAAGAGCGCACATCACACAGGAGAGAGGATTCTTTGAGAGCGAGGGCGGCACGTATACCATCCCTTCAGTGACTTCTCGACTGTGGCGTGTTCCGGAGACCTTCCTGCCTGTGGCATAACGCCCGCTCCTCTGGGTCACCCGCAGCCTGGCTCCTCCCTCACATTGGAGAAGCTCGGTCTGGCGCCCACGCTGGTGGCTTTCAAATGCCGGCAACGCGCAGTGGCGCTGAGCTTTCATCTGAATAGGTACTGAACACATACTTCCCAAGTTTAAACAAGTGAACTTAATTATCATCAATTCTTACGCTTTCTATATGGCGCTAAAACAACATCAGTTTTATTCTTGGGGTCCGCGCCTATATTCTCAGTTACACTTCCTGCACTACCTATGTTTGCACTTTAAAGTTTTTTATTTAATGTTTATTTTTGAGGGGCGCCTGGGTGGCTCAGTCGGTTAAGCGGCCGACTTCAGCTCAGGTCATGATCTCACGGTCTGTGAGTTCGAGCCCTGCGTCGGACTCTGTGCTGATGGCTCAGAGCCTGGAGCCTGCTTCAGATTCTGTATCTCCCTCTCGCTCTGCCCCTCCCCTGCTTGGGCTCTGTCTCTGCCTCCCTCTCTCAAAAATAAATAAATGTTTAAAAAAAAATGTACTTGTTAGGGGACAAAAATGTATTTGTCTGGGCGCCTGGCTGGCTGGGTCGGAAAAACAGGCAACTTGATCTGGAGTTGTGAGTTTGAGCTCTATGTTGGGTGTAGAGATGACTTAAACAGTACTTTAAAAAGGTATACTGTAGGGGCTCATCGCATGCATGGCTCAGTCAGCTGAGTGCCCGACTGTGGCTCAGATCATGATCTCACGTCTCGGGGTTTCGAGCCGCGCATCGGGCTCTGTGCTGACAGCTCAGAGCCTGGAGCCTGCTTCGGATTCTGTCTCTTTCTCTCTCTGCCCCTCCCCTGCTCGCACTCTGTCTCTCTCTCTCTCAAAAATAAGCAAACATTTAAAAAATTATAAAAAAATGCACTTGTGAAGGATTCTCTGGTGTTATCAGTAAAACCAACTTTTCTCTCTTCCTCATTCCTCCTTAGTTTTTTCCTATATAGCGACGGGTTTGCTAGCACTGGAATACAATGATAAATTAACATGGTGAAAGCAGCGTTTTTAAAAGCTATAAAACAAAACAACCACAACAAGGTCTCCCGTTTCCTCGGCGCTTAGGCGCTCGGCAAGAACGACGAGAATTACGAATCGCCGAGTCGTGGCTCTTCCCCTGCAAACTGAAGTGCCCGGAAATGGCGCACAGCCGACGGAAGGTTTTCGCAGAGAGGCTTCTAAGTGATGTCCCGCAACAGATAAATATTTATAGCTCTGCGTGCTAGTGTGAACCTGGGCTCTTGGCTTTGGAAATTGCTGTTATTATCATGTTTCACTCATTTTTCTAGAGGCTTGAAGTGACAGTTTAATACAGCATCAAATTAATACTTCAACGTAAAGCCTTGTTTCATTTAATGCTTCTGAAAGGTTAAATTGTCTGCGAGCCTTATTGCGCCTCTGGCTATGTTTATAGATCACTGCGACAACAAGGAAGAAAGAAAAAAAAGAAAGGAAGACAGCCTGAAATGAAGGACTGCTTGGTTTTAGACTGACCGGACAAATAAAGAAATCCAAATTTAACCTGAACGGATGCTGTGGCAAAAGTGGTCTTTTAAGTATCAGTTAATATCATTTATTTTGGTTTCAAATAGTTGGAGGTGAAAAAAAAGAAAAGAGTGTAGGGATGACTACATTTAAGCAAATATAAATCCAAAACTACTGCCTTTCTTAAAATTGCTAAAACCAGGTTTAAAACGAAAAAACAGGGGGCGCCTGGCTGCCTAATTCGAAGGAGCATGTGACTCTTGATCTCAGGGTCGTGAGTTCAAACCCCGTGTTGGGTGTAGAGATTACTAAATAAATGAATAAATAAATAGACCTGAAAAAATAAAAGGAACAAACATTCCTCTGTTGTTTACAAACATTCACAGTTCCGAGACAATGCGGGATATACAGACTACACCTGGACGCAACCACCACCGATGCCCTTGTTGTTACACTGTAATACAGACCCAGAAACGCCATGGTCATTAAAGACGCAACGACTCTGTGAAATCTACTCTATCGTAAGAGCAGATGGGGGAGGCGCCTGGGTGGCTCGGTCAGTTGAGCATCAGACTCTTGGTTTCATCTCAGGTCATGACCTCACGGTTTGTGAGTCTGAGCCCCACGTCAGGCTCTACGCTGGCAGCGTGGGGCCTTCTTGGGATCCTCTCTCTCCCTCTCTCTCTGCCCCTCCCCCACATTCGCACTACATCCCTCTCTCTCAAAATAAATACACTTAAAAAAAAAAAGAAAACAAGTGCAGATGGCATTTATTCATGGACTACAATGAAAATGCAGAATGGCTGTTCCAGCCCCACTAAGGAGATCTGAGACCCCAAGGGCCCCTCTAGAACCACACTCAATGGGAGGCTGAGCTGGTCAAAGAAGGCAGGTTCCAGAACCACCCTCTCGGCCTCCAAACAGTCAGGAGCTGGGCCCCCAGTGGCCCTTGCCTACGATTAGGAGGCCAAGCGTTTCAGCAGGGGTGCCTGGGAGCCAGGCCAGGAGGAGGAGCTGGGGCCAGAGAAGCTGGGTTGCGGAGCGGGAGAGGCAGGGAGCTACGAGGCACTAGATTCTGACAGAAACATGTTGTGCTCCCTCCCCGTTCGCCTTCTTCGGCACAGACAAAGCTCTCTGGACAACACATCTCTGAAAGCGAAGCTCGGGGGCCCTCTGGAGATTATGCAAAGAGCTCACCAGGACTACCGAAAGCGAGAAGGCAAGTGTGGCTGCCTCTCGGAAAAGACTTCCCACCCGGGTGTGGAGCACGGTCCACAGCCTTGTTGGCAGCTCCTTCTGCATCTGCCTCTCTGTCATGCTGGCCCAACCCAGGAGCTTCTGGGGAGGACTCGAGATCGCCACACCGCTCGGCCCCAGCTTCGCTGGCCTGCGTGGCGGTCTGACTCCCCCTCTGCCCCGTCCTGCCTCTTCCCCCTACCCTGCCTGGGTAAGATCCCTACTCGACATCTTGACCCCAGACTGTGTGGGCTTCTGCTTGGGAGGGTCGCTCTGACAGAGTCAGCAGGCCCAAGAGACAACAAATTCGGGCTCCCGAAATTACAAAGGTTAGGACCACCAGAATTTGAACAGCTGTGCATGAAACATTTGAAAAATAGAAGAACGTCCGACTCTTGACCTCGGCTCAGGGTTTTGATCTCGGGGTCGTGAGTTCAAGACCCGCACTGGGCTTCGCGCTGGGTGTGAAGACTACTTAAAAAATAAGTAAATTTTTTAAAAATTTAAAAACATAAAAATAAAGAACGCAAATTTCAGAGATGAGCATATCACAAGTAACTATCAGGAATGAACTGGCAGATATTTAAAAATGGAACTTCTGGAGGAAAAAAGAATTACTGAAATAAAAACCGATGAACAGGGAGCCAGGGGAACGGGACAGGTACAGCTGGCACGAGTATAGCTCAGGAATCTCCCTGGAATCTCACGAGCAGAGATGTGTGCGGGTCGAAAAGGGGAAAGAGAAGTGACGAGTCGTGGAGACCAGAATGAGAACGTTCTAGCCGCTGGAGAGGCAAGAGTCGAGAAAGGCGACGTATAAAGAGAAAAGGTCGGTGGAATTTCCAGAAACTGGAGGAAATCAGGAGGCAGGTGCCGTGAGCGGGCGGGGCAGCTCCCTGGAATCCTGAGACCCAACGGGTAGGACTAGGACGCTAGGAGCTGAGGGCTCTGGGTGCCCCATTCATTAGCAAGCAGCGACTTCCCGCCTGCAAAGTAGAGCTGGGGTGGCGGGACCCCCTGGGGCCCTCAGAGATGGCAAAGGCCCTTCCTGATGTTTCCAGAAGTTTCTAGACCAAAGAATGCATCTGGAGCTTCTGAGGGCAGAGGCCCGGCTGGGAGCTCAGCTTTAGTCGCAGGGTTCCGCGGTACCTCTGGGACTTAAAACTTTAACGTACTTTTCAAATTTTTAATAGACCTCTTCTCCAGACAGGGAACCAAAGACCCAAGGGCAGACTCGGAAGTGTTTCCCCAGTTCCAGAAAGGAGATTCAGCCCTGCCACCTAAGAAGCTTCATCAGGGTCCCCTGGGAGCATGTTAGAGACACAGCATCTCAGGCCACCCCAGGCCCACGGAGTCAGAATCTGCGTTTGTGCAGGAGCCTCGAGTGTTGCGTCTAGAATCAAAGTCTGAGAAGCACCGATGTGGCCTGTAGCTGCCTTTCCTTCCGCGCAAACCCTTGTTGTTTTAACTGTCGGCTTTCACGGGGCCTGCGTCCGGAGCTTTCCTCTGTCCGCGGCTCATTCTTCGAACGAGAACGCCGACAGCGCTGTCCTTCACGGGAAGGTAAGAAGATACACTCCAAAGAGGGTCGGAAAAAAGGCAAGCGTTCACTCTAAAATCCCCTACTGAGATGTGGGGTGCTCGCATAACCTCCAGGTTCGGCCCACGTTACTGTTTCCCAAATGCGAAGGATACGAAGGGTCTTTGGGGGGTAACTGTATCAATTTTATCGGTTGAATATTCCGGTCATGTTGAAATAAAAGAATAAGCAATTTTAAACCCTGAATTTCAAACACTTAAAAGAGATTCTTAACGATATCTTCTTAGTCATTTCTTGATCATTTATATTAACTGGTTTCCTCTCCTAAAACCTCTAAAATTTTACTGACACAGACTCTTAATTTCAGTTAACGCTGAAACTACAGAGTATAAAAACTCAATGAAGTCAAGCCAGCGGGGGGGGGTGGGGAGAGGGGGGAATCACTCATTTAAAGAGGAAATAAGACATTCAAGTAGGTTCTGGACCATGTTTTTTCCTTTTTTTTTTTTTTAATGTTTATTTATTCTTGAGAGAGAGAACAGAGCACAAGCGGAAAAGGGGCAGAGAGAGAGAGAGGGAGACATAGTATCCGAAGCAGGCTCCAGACTCAGAGCTGTCAGCACAGAGCCCGATGCGGGGCTCGAACCCACAAACTGTGAGATCATGATCTGGGCTGAAGTCAGACGCTTACCTGATTACACCACCCAGGCGCCCCGTTTTTTTCCTTTTTGAAGGCTCTCTGGACCCTGTCGAGTTAGTCAGTTGATAATCATCGCTTACAAGGCCCAAGTTTATTCTAGCCTGGCCAAATTTGAAGGAGATGGCATTGACACCAAATTATTGGGTTCTTTTCTCAAATAAAACAAACAGAAAACCAAATAAAGTAAAAGAGACTTATAAATGTTTGTTTGCTTTGCTAAACAGAAATTTTCCTTGGTCTGAGAGACGATGAGGAGTAGAAGTTAGGGGAGGATTTCGGCGAAAGCAAGATGCGGGGGCTGGGGGAAAATCCTAACTCCTTACGGTTGGATCCTCGTCACTCTGCAACAGTACCACACGACACCGGACGCCAGGCCCCCTGGTGGACCGAAAGACTTCACGGTTTCAACGCTGGGAGGGAGGAAACTAAGTAGAAGAATGGTATTTAGCTCATTCGATCATCTGTATAGCACTGATCACATACCAACC
Organism: Paguma larvata; assembly: GCA_030068075.1. Classification (NCBI taxonomy): domain Eukaryota; kingdom Metazoa; phylum Chordata; class Mammalia; order Carnivora; family Viverridae; genus Paguma; species Paguma larvata. The sequence goes on along the minus strand of CM057828.1, from coordinate 117,207,892 downwards.
TGAGCAGGTTGTAAATATCAATTCGCCTAATTAGCACAACACCTGATGAAGGAGGTACCGTTGTCCAAATTTTATAGGCAGAGAAGGGGCGTGGAGAGGTCAGGTAACTTGCCCCAGGTCACGCAGCTGGTCAGGGGCAGAAGCACAGCAGGTGGCTCCAGAGTCTGAGGCTTGACCCCTCCACCACGCCACACAGCTGGTGAGGCTGGCTCGTCAGAAGCTTAATCCCCCCCAAAATTATTTAAACATCCAGCAATGTTCCACTCCTCCAGAGACTGGCCTGGTCTCTGACCTTCCAGACCACAGCTGCAGCTCTGGGGAGATCCCATCAAAACAGAAAACAATGAAAGAAAAGAGAAGTCAAAGGGCCATCCCACGACCACAACTGTCGGGAAGGCCATCCGTTTACCCCACCGGAGACACCCTCTCGGAGAGCCGGTCCCGTCCATCGACAGGTAATATTAACAAGTCTCGTTACTTGTAGGGCCCAGGCACTTCAGAAGCACCGCACATTAGCAGGTAAAAGTGACGAAACGCAAGACGAAATAGAAGAAGTGACGGTTGCCACGAAAAGCAGGAGACAGCAGTTTATGACTCAGTGTAAATCCCAGAATTAGCGTAGGCCTCCTCCAAGTGGGAGGTAGGGCCTGACGTGCTTCCCACACGCCTCCGAGCATCACCGAACAGAACAGAGACTCTCATCCCCTGGGTCACAGGTGACGCGGCCGGCGGCTGATCGCCTGGAAACAGCTACCCCGGGGCACGCACAGGCCTGAGCTCGGCCCCGTGGAAAACCACCCACAGCTCTGTGAGAAGAGCAGCATGAGGAAGGTTCAAGTGCTGCCTGGAGGCAGCCAGGCCGGCAGAGCGCCGGGGAGCCCGTGCCAACGGCGCCCCCTCTGGCACAATCGCGTCGACCACGGGTAATTATCGGTGCGGTTCCAGCAGCCTACGATGAAGATTCGCTTTTAGCTTTTAGCGTCCTAGGAGATTCTGTGTCGCGCCGCTGTTTGCGAGGGTGACGTTCATTGGGCCACATGCCCCCTCTGTGGGGTGCTCCTTAAAACGACCCTGTCTGATCTTCATACCAAGAAAGTTCTATTCCTTCCGAATAACCGATTCGTTTGCGTCTTCAGGCCCAGCGGCTGCGCAACTGTCTTCGCTCAGGTTTCTCTTTCCGCGTGGGCTGCTGGGAGACCAGGGTCAGGTCACTGGGTCTCGTGCTGGCAAGCGTGCTGGTCCTCACGGCATGACATCTTCGGCTCATCCCAGGCTCCGCCTTCTGCCCTCGCCCTCTCTGTCCCTCTTCTACCTTCCCTTTCCTCCCACTATTCTATCCTGTATTTCAAACTGCCTCGAAGGCCCCCTTATAAATATCCTTGCTGGAATTAGGTCAAGAGTAAGTCCGTGAACAAAGGAATGAATGAATGAGTGAACGAACGAAACGCAGATGGGGACACTGAGGTTCAGAGACCACCTAGCAGCCATTTCATAACAAGCAGGGATCTATGCCTCCCGCCTTTCGATGCCACGTCCTTTACGTAAATGGTATTAGTAACGGTGATTCTCAATCATTAAGACGCTTCATATTTAAAAATACTATTTCTAAGAAGAAAGAAAAATCCAGATGTTGGCTGAGTGGGAGTTTTCTGGATAAAGAACATACTGAGAAAGTAGCACTTTTCTAGCAGCGGAACGAAAAGAACCCCTGAGCGCCGCAAAAGCCCCGGGAGCGTGTCGATAGATTTGTTTTGATCCCCGATGTACCTCCTGTAGCACCGAGGCTGTGTCGGAGCCGCAGGTGAGGGTACGGGGGAACCCACAGAGGAAGCGTCTCCAACAGTGATTCCTGTGAAGTCCAAAAATTCTGAACTCAACGTTGTCATCAAGAAGTGGCTGCTTGGATTGCGTGTCACCTTTTATTAGAACAGTATCACAGCCATGTATCAGAAGAGTATGTTTTCATCAGTCACTCGAGGTATCACCTTGCTCTGTGCGTTCTGAGACAATTTAGAGAAAGAATAAAAAGACTGTCTAAGGATGACACTAAGTTCCGGAGGCGAAGACATGAAATAGTAGACGGTTTAAGAGGTGAGCGGTTAAAAGCTGCATCTTATAATGCATTCGGGAGTCAGCGCTTTAGTGTGTCCCCCCCCTCGCCTGTACTACCCTGGCATTTTATTTTTATTTTTTTTAAACACTTTTTTAACGTTTTTATTTATTATTGAGAGACAGGGCATGAGCAGGGGACGGGCGGAGAGAGGGGGAGACACAGAATCCGAAGCAGGCTCCGGGCTCCGAGCTGTCAGCACAGAGCCCCGCGCGGGGCTGGGTCTCACAGACCGCGAGATCACGACCTGAGCCGAAGTCGGATGCTCAACCGACTGAGCCACCCAGGTGCCCCTACCCTGGCATTTTAAAGTGTCCTTTATATTATGAAATAGCATAAGCGCTCTAGAACAAGTTTCAAAAGGAAGAGATGTTATAAAAGAATTTTTAGGTATGAAATGAATTTAGCAGCTAATGTTTTTAAAAAACAAATCAGGAGCGGTCCCGGCTTCCAGACATAGAATAAAGCTCAAAGAAATGTAGATTTCACCGTGAGCGGAATGCGATTGATCACATTTGCAAAGATGGGAAGATAAGCAACCGCCAAGCAATAATCCCTGACGTCAGAGCTTCATGCGTGGCCAGAGTGTAAGGAAGTCGACTTTTATTTTTACTTCTATTTATTTAAATTTTTTTTAACGTTTATTTACTTTTGAGAGAGAGAGAGAGAGAGCGTGAACAGAGGAGGGGCAGAGAGAGAGGGAGACCCAGAATCCGAAGCAGGCTCCAGGCTCTGAGCTGTCAGCGCAAAGACTGATGCGGGGCCTGAACCAGCGAACCGCAAGATCGTGACCTGAGCTGAAGTCGGACGCTTAACCAACTGAGCCCCCCAGGCGCCCCGGAAGCTGACTTTTAAACAGACATCTCGGAGCCCACGGGTCCAAACGAGCACTGCCATCAACTTGGTCGCCTTGAGAGGCCGGTACTGAATAATGGCTCAGAACCCTGCGGTGAACATGGGTGGGCCCTCGGCACTTTATGTGACTATCTTCTGTGCAGCTGGTCTTTACCGGGAGCTACTTAGGTAAAAAACAACGCAGGACTCTAAAAGCACGTATGTGTGTGCATGCACGCGCACACACACATGTATAGCGTGAGGTTCGAACACCAGTTCTGAGGAGGACCGCCATGATGTTCTAAGCAATAGTCGCATTCATGCCGAAGACTACAACTTCTCAAGATGACATGGTTGCTACCGTTGCGTGACTCGATGATAACGGTTACCACCACATACATTGAGGTCCTAAGGTACTTAGTGTGCTAAGTACCTGATGTACACTCTCCCGTTTAACCTCCAGGACTCCAGAGTTAGGTGCTGTTATTATCTCCATCGTATAAACAAATGAAGAAACTGAGGCTCTGCAGTCCAGAAGTTGCGTGGCTAGCAGGGGACAGGGCTGGGATTTGAACCCAGGACTAACTGCACGCTCGTATTCCACAGTAAGTAAAAGCCTTTTGTACCTCTGGCTGCGCCCTGAGAACATGTATAACCCCAGGCACGCTTAAGGTGGGCTTTACTGAGATTGTGAGAAGGAGGGAGAGAGGGAGAGACGGACAGAGGGAGAGAGGGTAAGAGGGAGAGGGTAAGAGGGAGAGGGAGAGGGTAAGAGGGGGAGGGGGAGGGGGAGGGGGAGGGAGAGGGAGATGGACAGATTGCTGCTCCCTAGGGTACCTTCATTTTGTCCCCAGGGGATTACGAAGGGCTAACACCAAGGGGTGAAAAGGAGGCAGGAAACAGACAAACACCCACTTTATAAAACCGAGTAATTTTCTCCGACTGGGGTGGACCTCTCTGGGGCCAGGACAGGAAGACACAGAGAAAGCGGGACAGGATTTGGACGCATAAGTGAATAAATCCTCGAGAGGTCAACACCTAACTTCCGGCATGGGTGAAACACTTCTGAAATGTTGCCGACTCTCACACGGAGGGATTGTGAAGGCAGAACGGTCATCATTAAAACTGTTACGCAGAAGGGGATTCACATGAAGAAATGTCTTATCAGCAATTAACGGGCCTCCTAGTGGAAGAATTCCTGAATGTCAACGACCAGCGGTCTGGCGCGGGAATGTTAAGACACCCAGCCAGAGGAGGCTTCTAGGCCAAATGTGTTCTCGTCATCCCCCAACTGTATCTTTGGCCTCGGTCAGAATTCATCGTGAAGTTCGGGTAACTTTCGCAAGAGTTTCAAATAAAGGAAACCTACCTGGTGGTATTTCTTCAGGATGTTGTGCATTTCGGCCACGTCCTCACTCGTGATGGTCTTGATGATGTATCGTTTGTCGTAGGAAGTGTGGAATCGAGCCCCGCTGCGCGCCTGGGAGTCGTTGGGAAGGGGCGCGCTCCTCGTCAAGGAATTCTTCCCATTGGGGTAAGGTCGGAGAGGGAGGAGGGAAGAGACCGGTTAGAGGCGTGGCTTTCTGATTTGCAGATCACGTGCTGTCATCGCGAGTTTTCAAACGCATTTACATTTGGAAGAAATCGGTGTAAGGAGGAGGACAACCTTATTAAGTCATCGTAACTCTCGACCTGCTAGTCTTTCAAATGTAATGCAGACAGCTTGGATACGTATTGTGCTTCTCATGCCCTCGAAGTAGGCAAATGCCTAGAATTACAATCAAAGTTATTGTGTTCACTTTGTTCTTTCTTTCTTTTAAAAAAATTTTGGGGCACTTGGGTGGCTCAGTCAGTTAGGCATCCAACTTCGACTCAGGTCGTGAACTCACAGCTCGTGAGGTCGAGCCCCAGATCGGGCTCTGTGCTGACAGATCAGAGCCTGGAGCTTGCATCAGGTTCTGTGTTTCCATCTCTTACTCTGCCTCTCCTTGGCTTGTGCTCTGAGGGACAGAGAGAGTGTGAGGGGAGAGGGGCAGAGAGAGAGAGAGACTCAATCCGAAGCAGACTCCAGGCTTCGAGCTGTCAGCACAGAGCCCGACATGGGGCTTGAACCCACCAACTGTGAGATCCTGACCTGAGCTGAAGCCGGATGAGGAACTGACTGCGCCGCCCAGGCGCCCCTCGCCTTGCTCTTTCCTGAGTTGGACAGGGCTCAGATTTTCTTCTGAATGAGGTTAGGTTCCAGTCACGAAAACCTTTTTTTTTTTATATTTCCTGAGTGGTTTCCTTACAGGACAGGTATTTTTCCAAACGGCAGGCACAAGGTAATTCTTTCTCCTAATTCTGATAACCCCTGCCCTCCCCCCCGCCCCATGAAATGGTTACTATTAATATTACCACAGTTTTACAGATGAGGAGACGGGGAGAAGAGATGGGTTGGTCATTGGACACAGGTCACACGGCTAGTAAGGGGAAGTGCTAGAGTCCCGTCTCCAGTGTCGCTGGCTTGGAACCCAAGTTCTGAACTAGAAACTTCTCAAAACTCTGTTGCCTGTGGCACGCCTTGGGAGAAGCGTGGGCAGGTGTGTTCTACACGAGCTCCTCAGAAGATTCTGACTTGGTCCATCCTCCACCCCTCTTCGGCCATTTTGGAGAACAACTTAGCTCCTGGAGGGTGGATGAGGAGCACCAGTCCATTCCAGTACCTGGCTCACACTAACGGCACTCCAGCTGTGTAAGTCCACCCTGACATCTCCCCTCTTCTCATCTGTGACTCTCCTGTTTGAATCTCCCGTTTCCTTTTTTTAAAGGTTTTTTAAAAATGTTTATTTTCTTTATTATTTAAAAATTTTTTTGAATGTTTTTATTTCTTTTTGTGAAAAATAAAGCAGAAGCAGGGGAGGGGCAGAGAGAGAGGGTGACACAGAATCCGAAGCAGGCTCCAGGCTCCGAGCTGTCAGCACAGAGCCTGGCGTGGGACTCAAACTCATGAACTTCGAGCTCATGACCTGAGCCAAACTCGAATGCTTAGCCGACTGAGCCACCCAGGCGCCGTGACGTTAATTTATTTTTGAGAGAGAGAGAAAAAGTAAGTGTGAGCACACGAGCAGGGGAGGGGCAGAGAGAGAGGGAGACAGAAGCAGGCTCTGTGCTGACAGCAGAGTGCCTAATGCGGGGCTCGAACTCACAAACTGTGAGATCATGACCTGTGCCACGTTGGACATTTAACTGACCGAGCCACCCAGGGGACCCAAATCTCCTGTTTTCTTAACCCCCAAGAAACCTCTCCCCTTCCCCCACCTTCTCGTCCCGGTCACTCCGACGACTAGGATGGCCGCTAGCATCTGAGAAGTCTGGCCCCCACCCCTGGACCTGTGCTCCTCACTGCTGCCCCTCCTGCCCTGCCTGGCCCCGCTTGGCTGCGCCTGAGGGATCCAAAGGCGAGGGCCCTTCCCCTCTCCAGCTTCCTCTCCAGCAGTGGGCACTCCAGAGCCCCAGCGAACGTCTAGTTAAGGGGCCACAGATGTCTTCAGAGAGGCAGGGGATGTCCCTGCATCGTGGATTTTCAACAAAAGAGTTCCTCTGTGTCTGGTATATTCGAGTCTCTTTACCCTTTCCTTCCCGTCTAGATGAAATCCCACGAGGTGTAGCCACACGAAGCGGAACCGCGTCGCAGCGGCAGAGGAGGACCTCCCGAAGGCCCGGCCTGTGCTGAGGGAGCACGCACGAGCGCGTCCCCTCCCAGGTTGCGCGGCGGCTCCGGGGCGGCGCCCTGGGCCGGTTCGAGACAGCATCTCGACTGGGATGCGGCGGGCATGCCTGTCAAGCGCAGGGCCAATGCTCCCAGGTAACTGAATTTGCTTTCCTCAGCTTATTAGAAACCGGAGAGAGGGGGAAAAAAAAATCGAGGTAACTTCCAATGACTTTCCATAGCAGGATTGGGCAGTGTTAAGTTATTCTTAAGACAACTAAATTTCATGAGATGGACGAGAGGGATGGAAATCATTTTCAGGACGAAAATGGCCATATTCATAAGAGTTTAATTCTCAATCACGTTTTTTTTTTTCCCTCTCAAAAAAATTCTCCTCTGCATGACTTCCTACTAAGTATAAAAAGGAAGAAAATCAGAGTGAATTCCCCCCCTTTAGGGGTTTGAAATGCTAGCAAAAAAAGCAATCATGGCTACTGGCTAATGGTCTCACATTTTCCTCCCACACAGTAACCTGCAGGAAATTATTCCAAATAACTTCTTTCGGGGGGTGGGGGTGGGGCAGACAGTAGCGGGTACCCGTGTTCTGCAAAGGACAGAATTCCGGCAGCATGCTTCCAGGTAGCTTTCTTAGGTGTTACAGATACTAAAGTCTCACATTCGAGCACAGACCACTGGGAAGACAATGTAACTGAAAGCTGCGAGTAAGTGCTTCTCAAACTAATGAGCACCCAACACACCCGGGAGGGTGTTAAAATGGCAATTCTGACCTGGCAGGGACGGGGTGGGGTGGGGCACTGGAAGCAGCAGATGTCACTGCTATAGCAGGTCTGTGTCCCATGGGGAGTCAAGGGTCTGAGCTGTGGCTACGACGGTTTCGTGTGTGCCTACTGCGTAAAGCCCAACGCGTTAAGTGCGTCATAATTACACACTGACCTGCATGAACACCTTTCCCGTTACAGTTGGTCCAACTCTGCTTTGATTTAGACGGGAGACTTTATACAGAAGAATTCATTGCATTCGCTGTATTAATTCATTAAAGAAATATTCATAATGATATGTACAAGGTGACGTATGGGTTTCCAAAGGGCTGGAAATGATTTATCAAATAAGCAGTAACTCCTCAGCTCGGATGCTACCTCCTTTCAAATTCATTGTCTTCCCCTTCGGTTTCGAATCTATTGATAATCATTTATTATAGACTCTGCCTGAGCGAACGGCCCACGTCTCAATCTTGGTCAGAACACTTTACAAATTCCAATCTTGATTCTGCCTCAACTCGGTTTTTCAGTAATCACATGAGTAGTCCCAACCCGCAGGGTCTACGTCCGGTATGTGTAAGGGTGTTTTTTAAGGCTCTTAGGTTTCAAATAACCAGTGAAGTTAGGATCAGATACTTTGTCACAATTAAGAGTATACCTTTTATCATCACTATGAACATAAAAAGATATGAATCAAATTCGCTGAGAGACATCGACAAGCAGAAAAGCAGGAGGGTACACAGAATTTATGCAAAATGCATGATCCTTGCAATGACTTGAAGGCCTGGGAACATCCAACTCATTATTTCATATTTTATTTTCACGACGTTCCTCTGAGATAGGAAAGGCCGGGGGGCGTTTTCCTACTTGAAGATAACCCAACTGTGGAGAACCACGGAGTCAAGTCATATGCCTCCGCCTCCTGCCGGAAGCTTCCTGCGAGGAAGCCAGAAAGGGCCGTTTTTGAAGACAACAGACTTTTGTCATTACTTGACATCATCACCAGAGACTTTCTGTGGTCTTTGAAATAAGAAGAGGTCTCGAGTGCGTACGTGTGTGCGCGCGTGTGTGTGTGTGCGGGTAAAGGCAGTGCTGTGTAACGGCAGGGCGCTGGGCTGGGACCTAGTACGTGCTCTATCACTCTTCAACCCTTGGAGGTCAGTTATTTAGCCTCTCTGAGCCTCAGTTTCTGTGTTTGTAAAGCGATGGAGAATAAAGCAGAGGAGAGGGTGAGCTGAAAGGGAGCTCTACCTCGGACCTTTCGTCAACTCCTCAGGGGGCCCTGCTCTGTCCCAAAGGAAGAGTGGGCTGTAGCATCACGCGGGATGGTTGGGGAGTTCGGGAGGTCAAGAGGAGGAAGGCCTGAGAGAAGCAGAACTTGGGATGACCTCGAGGGGCCCCCGGAGGGGCCCTGTAGGTCTAAGTGATTCTCTTAACCCAAGAGCCTGACAGTTGGAAACAACCTTGGGGATTATTCCAAACCATTCCGCTTATGGGCAAGAAAACAGAATCCCAGAGAGCGGAAATGACTTGCCTGCCTCAGTTCAAACAGAATCCCAGAGAGCGGAAATGACTTGCCTGCCTCAGTTCGGTAACATCCAAGCGGGAGGACGTGGGGGGAGGGCCCTGCAGGGGCCTCGCCCGGGGCGGTGGGCCTCCAGGCCTCCCGCCTCCATCCCTCCCTGGCGCGAGAGTCTGCTGCACAGGCCTTCCGTGGTGACAAACGCCTTCTCATCACAACTTAGAACATGAACGAACTGGCGCAAAACCAAAGCTGTCTTCAGGTTTGCAGTTTCGCCAAGTACAGATAAACCCTCGATAACAGCCGGATGCAGCCCGGAGACCCCGATTTGCACTTTTATTCACATGCGTCCTAATCTATCCTGACTCATTCTAGGGCTGTTCCTTACTCGACTTGAGGCGGGGAGATAGGAGTAGGGGCTGTCCTCTCTCCAGGCAAGAGCTGAGAACGATGGATGTTTGTGGAACAAGGCTTCAGGACAAAGAGTCGCGTGCAGCTGCGCCCCGGGCTTAGTGTCGGACAATCAGCGGCACAGACAGGGCTGGAAGGTGCCCGGCACTCAGGATTCCCGCCGGTCCCGTGCCCGGGGGTGACAGTGCCAATCCGGAGAAGTCCTCACATGTCTGACCCTGTGGCGCGGTTCGCCGCGTCTGTTTTCATTAGCTCACGAGTTCTGAGAACTGCTGGGGGTTCTCGTTCTCTTTGGGGGACTGGCTCCTATCTCTACGGACCGCCCACCCTCTGTGTGTCCCTGCTTACAACGGTAAGGCTTTTCTCGGCCCAGAATCCAAGGCTGGAGGAAGTAATCCTTTACTCTGGGAATGCTAAATCCTGGCTCGCTCTCCGCGATGCGAAACCGGTAAGGAAAGAAAGAAACAGAAAACGAAGTTAAGACAAAATCTGCAAGTCGGACGAGATCCACACGGAAGAAAGGTCTAGCTGAAGGCACCACTTAAAAAACAAATTCTATCTAAGGGCGCCTGAGCGGCTCAGTCGGTTAAGCATCAGACTCTCGGTTTCGGCTCAGGTCCTGATCCTACGATTTCGGGCTCTATGCTGACAGTGCAGAGCCTGCTTGGGACTCTCTCTCTCTCTCTCCCTCTCCCTCTGCCCCTTCCCAGCTCATGCTGTCTCTCTCTCTCTCAAAATAAATAAATAAACTGACAAAAAAATTCTTTCTCATCTCAACCACCTGATTTAAAGGACCAAGCCTGAGATGAAAATGTGATCTAACCAAAGGCCTAAAAAGCGCCATTTATAGGGCTGGTTCGGACCCCTTCAAGGTAATTCTCATTTCAAAATGACATACTTGCGTCAGGAATGTTCACCCTGACCTACCTGCCCGCGTGGATTTGAAAGCTGCCAGGAAAAAGGACCCGATGACATCTGCCTCCAGAGCTCTACTCGCTAGAGAACAGATTCCCTGTCCCGGCCAGAGCTTGGAGAGTTATCTCTTCTGAACTCAGATGCCATTTACAAAAATCAAAGTCTGGGATTCTGAACCCCTCAGTTCAAAAGCATGAACGTGCAAAACGAAGTGCTCTGGGGATATCTGGGGCCAACGTCTCGACACAATACAAAGGCGGCCCAGGGCGCTGAGTGTGTGCAATGTCCCGTCACCTCTCCCCAAGTCTAGAAGGCGTCGGAAGAGAACGCATTATCACAGAGCCACTGAGTACACACTCGTCGGAAGATTCTAAACATCGAAACCATCTCTCTGGGTTTATTCACACGTCTGTCTAGTTGACTCATATTTTCTCGGGTTCCCAGTGCCAGAAGCAGAGGCCTGAGGTTTCACGTTCCAAACAGCGCTGATGAGGAAACTAGGAGACGGTATAACACGGCACTGGACACGGGAACCTTAGAAACCAAGACTATGAATTCGGACAAGTTATCTAAGCTCTTTGTGCCTCAGTTTCCATATCGGTAGAAAGGTAATAATGATGAGGATAATGATAATACTAATCAAAAGTCTGCCTGGGAGTTAAATTAGATAATGTCGAGTTTTTATAATAGTGCCTAGGATATAGTAGTACTGAGTAAATGGTAGCTCTTATTATAAACAGTGAATTTCAACTTGGAAGATACTTAGAGATGCAGATTCATATGGACAGATGATTCTGCAGCTTAGGAAGTTAAAAATGAAGGACTTTAGGGGCGCCTGGGTGCTCAGCAGGTTAAGCATCCGGCTTCAGCTCAGGTCATGATCTTGCAGTTTAAGAGTTTGAGCCCTGCGTCGGGCTCTGTGCTGACAGCTTGGATCCTGGAGCCTGCTTAGGATTCTGTGTCTCCCTCTCTCTCTCTCTCCACCCCTTGCCGTTCACACTCTGTCTCTCTCTCTCAAAAACAAATAAACATAAAAAAAAATAATAAAACAAAGGACTCATAGAGTAAGTCCTTCTAATTTGCTCTTGATCCCTCCCGTCCCCACCCTGGCCGAGCCTCGGGTTTGTACCCAGTGAAAATCGAGAGCCACACACCCTCCGTTCACCTCTGCAGGCTATTTCCTACAGCCCTCCATAACAACCGCTTACGTTTTTATAAAAGAACTTAAAACAGTTTATAAAGAACTTTCAAGCTGAAAACTCCCAACCCACAAGGTCTTCCTTCTGCCCTTGGCCCCTGCGTACCTCCGTCAAAGGGGAAAGAGGGTGGGACAAGTCTCTAAAGAAATGGCACGGGGGAAGACAGCGGGAGAGGTGGGTGACTCCTTCTGGAGGGGGAGGGGGGGAGGAAAGTAGGCTGGCTGAAGATGCCCACGAATTTGAAGGAACAGTGGGGGTGGGTGGGGTTGGAATCAGGGGAGCCCAACGTGCAGGCCTCTGTTGCCTCTGTTACCTCGAGGGAGAAGCAAGAACAAAGAAGGGTGAGGAGGCGCCGCCGGCTAAAGATGAGGGCTTGCGGAGAGGGGTGGAGGCTTGGAAAAGCAACCTGGGAACTGACCGTCTGGGAAGTCACCTGTGTGACAGGTTGGCTTCCCAGGAGTCCACAATCCCATTCAATGCAAGGCCTTAAAAGACTCACTTTAATATTTAAAATACGAATTAACAGACCTTGATGCAGTGTCTTGTTACCGCCACTGCCCCAACACTTCCTTACGGGTCCCCGGTCTTAGCATGTGTGGCAGAAACAGAGCAAGTCAGAAGTCAAGGGCAATGGGCCCGCCCAACGCCCCTCCCCCACCCCTCACTCTGTTATCTGATTGTCTGCAAAGAAAGTTGGACTTAATGTCTCTGGGTTTCCTTCTCGCTCTACTAACTGGTATTCAGTAAGAGTTCCTGCTGATAGCTTGCAGAGATGTAGGAAATGGACGATGATTTGCTATTAGTTTAGGGGGAAATCGAATCATAAATGTAAAACGAGCCGCTGAATTCCCTGGCTACCCCTTGCTTCTAGATATTTTTCGTTTCGTATTATGAACTATGTAATTTTTAAAATTCACTTGTTCTAAATGGAAATACTGTTATCAGACGCCCTACCCTCAAGAAAAAGGCAACCGAAATCCGTGGCGGAGGAAAAAACCAAATCGTGTATTGAATATAAACTAATCTTAAACCGCGAACGTTCTTCTGTGTTAATGGCCTTACTGAGCTACATAGAGCTCACATACCACACAATTTACCTATTGCAAATTCAGTGTTTTTTTAGCATAGAAACAGAGTTAACCATCACCACGATGAATTCTGGAACATTTTCATCACCTCGAGAAGAAACCTGTACCCATCAGCAGTCACTCCCATCCTGACCCCCCAACTCCCCTCCCACCGGAAACCACGAATCCACAGTCTTCTAGATTTGCCTGTTCTGGACACTTTCCATAAACACTCCTCCAGCACAGAGGCGTTCGTGACAGACCTGAACTTTTTTCTCGTGAGTCCCTGAGGTGACCGACTGTGCGAGCTGCAGACCCTGGGCTGTCTCTGGGCGAGGGAAGGGACATTACAGGCACCCTCTCCTCGGTCCAGTGCAGTGGATACATCACAGCCAGCACATGGTGCTTCCTGGGTGCACCTAGGCTTGCTGGGGACTTGGGGGGACAAAAGGAACTCTTTGACAAAAGTTGAAGTTCTAGGGCAAAGCTATTAGATGTAGGGCAGGGAACAACCTGACAATTTAGGCCAGTTTTGCTGGACTGTCTCGCCGTTTGGTTTTTCTCCCAGCGCCTCCATCTTCCACAGCTGAATACATCGCTGATCTTACAACAGCACCCGGTCCCAAGCCTCGACAGCCGCGTTTGAAGCTCTGGGGTCCTGTCAGCCCTCGGCAGGAGATACAGGAAGCTAACGAGAGACGAAGCTCACTCTTCAGTGGCCTTCTTACACTTCTAATTGGAAGTTTATTGTCACTTCCTTCCTCCCCATTCCTGTACGGTCTACACTGTGTGTTTCCGCAGCGGGAGGTCCAGGATTAGTGGGGCCCCCGGAACGGTGAAGGAAACGGAAAGGTCAATTTAATTAGCTCATTCTTGCCGGCGATCTTCTAATGCCTCTCGTGGAAATGTCATGATGTAGTCACCATCACGGTCCCCTGTGCACTTTTTAATACCCAAGCACTTTGAACACTTAATTCTCCTAGTCTTCTGCATTTTTTGCCCCCCCCCATTTTGATATGGGTTTGTATTTCTGTTAAAAATCAACAGAAAGGCCACTTACGATCAAGCCTGCCAGGCTCCAATGTCTAAAGGCCACCGTCTTACAGAGAGAACGGGTCAACCTTGTATCCCAGAGCCTCGGCGACCGTCATCTACTCGAGATGACTTAGTAACAGATTCGGAGGGCTGACAGCCGGGAGGGCCTCAGCAACCGTCACATCCTTCTCCCTCGTTTCACGGACGAGAAAATTGAGACCCCCCAGGAATAAGTGAGTGGATGTAGCCCCGGCCAACAGTCGCTGACGATCCAAGACTCACACCAGCCGCCTCGCTCCCGGGGAGCGTTCTTTTTCCTAACGCACGCTACCTGTTTTGTGGACTTGAAGCCAGGAAGCCGATCGCTCCCTGCTGACAACTCAAGATTATGATTACATGCCTCGAACCGCAAGGCGGGGAGCCAGGAGCAACCACCCAATGAGGCTGCTTTCTGGGTTTGCCTTCGACAGATCTGAGAAAGTACAGAGGGTCCTCTGACCTCGTCAGAGAGGGAAAGGCCAACATGCTAACTTGAACATCATCATCAAGGATTTATTAAATGCCCACTGCGTTCAAAGCCGTGTGTTAAGCTCTCCGGGAATTTCAAAGGAAGTCGGAGCTCTGATCCCGGGTGTAGAGTGGCTTTCATTAAAAAGGGGAGCAAGACACCTTGCCATTTAACACTTATCAATAATGAAATAACGGAGAGAGGAAGAACACAAAAATGAATGGTAATGACCAGCAGGTAAAGAAGCAGGGTTGTAGGAACTTCATAGAGAGCATGAGATTGCCCATGAAAATCTCAGTCGGTTAAGCATCTGACTTGGGCTCAGGTCATGAGCTCGCGGTTCGTGAGTGTGAGCCCCGGGTCGGGCTCTGCGCTGACAGTGTGGAGCCTGCTTGGGATTCTCTCTCTCCCTGCCCCTCTCTCCCACCTGTGCACTCTCTTTCTTTCTCTCAACATAAATAAACTTAAAAAAAAAAAAACCCTTGGCGAGGGCACCTGGGTGGCTAGGTCAGTTAAGTGTCTGACTTCGGCTCAGGTCATGACCTCACAGCTCATGAGTTTGAGCCCGTGTCAGGTTCTGTGCTGACAGCTCAGAGCCTGGAGCCTGCTTCAGATTCTGTGTCTCCCTCTCTCTGCCTTTCCCCTGCTCATGCCTGGTCCCTCTCTCTCAGTCTCCCTCAAAAATAAACAAACATGAAAAAAATTAAAAAACACACAAAACCTCAGGTTGGTAATTGACCGAGATTAAGACATCCCAGACCTGTGCCCAAGGATCAGAGTAAGCAAACACGACATCTAACCTGGACAGGCGCTCCCTGACAAGGACTGTCCCCTCCTGGTCGGAAATCACGGGTCATAACCCAAAGTGGGTTCAGGGTGAGAAACACAGGCAAAGAGGAAGCCTGAGTTCTGGGGTGGAGACAGCAAGCAGCTGGTTCAATTCATAAGAAAGCGCAGAAAAAGCATAAGAAAAAACATCTAGTGATGCTGAGGGGCTGGGAGGGAGTTTTCCCCAAAGTCTGTCAGGAGATTGTCCGATTTGAGACGAGCGCCTTTGGTTTTCAGCCCCGGAGGGGTTTCTGTCCGACAGGCTCTGTGAGGCCCGGGGCGGCTCACCGGGGGCAAGTGTGAGAAGCCGTGAACGAGCCGACTCAAGAGACAACAGTCTCAACAGGAAGAGAAAGAGCGGATACGGTTCAAGGAGCGGGCGAGTTCCCAGGTGGTGACGGCGTAAGGAGGCTTGTCGAGAGACAAGCACCCACATGCCAATGCCTCCCAGGCCCGGGCCTCTGCTCCTGACCCTGAGCACTACCCAGGGCCGCCCCACCTGCAAAACCACCTCCATGTTCAAAAGGCTAAAACCTCAACTGCATCTTCCTCTGTCTCCTCCCCCCTCCCCAGCCCTCCCTCCCCCAGTGACTGGCACCCCTGCTCTCCCAGCCCCTCAGGCTCCGACGCCTCCAACTCCTGTCAGGTGTGTCTCGTGAAGCCGCTCTCGGCTTCACCCGGTCACTGCCCAGTGCCCTGGTTTACGCCTCTTCGCTTGCTGGGATATTTCATAGCCTCCGAGTTCCACGATCTCCTTTTTCTGCCTTCTGCACGTAACCACCTCGGTTGTCTTTGGAAAATCCACACGTCACCACATCGTTCCCCTGTGCAAGATCCGCGGGCTGAAGAACCTGGCTGAAGTCCGCAGCCCGGCTTCCCATCTTTATCCTCGCAGTCCCACCATCACCCGGTGGCCGTGCGTTTCCTGGGCTCTTGGCCGCCATGCTTTGGCCCAGAAGGCTCGCTTACCTTGGTCTACCCCCAGCCCTCCCTCTCTTTCTGCCCGGAGCCAGGCCAGTGCGACACTCTGGGCCTGTACCCCGGTAGACACGCGAGCCTGCCCTCGGACAGTCTAAATGACATTTGGGAAATCTACATCGGAAAACACGGTGACAGGCTCCGTGTTCCACACTTTGTTTTCCAAAGTTCCGCATCCTCGGAAGGGCTGAACACTTTAAACCGTTATTTTTAAATGTGAAACAAGAACATCAAAAGTTTCAGATGTTAGCTCTTAAAGTCAATTATTTTAAAATTAGAATTTTCGGTTACAAAAACAAAGGAGAAGATGCATCGAAGGCAAATAATGAGGGATTCTAATTCAGGAGGCGCGGTAGGGGAAGAGTAAGCCTGGTATTATCCTCCACAGAGAACAAGGGGGCTCAGTTTCAATTATGTGGTGTGTTGAGGCTTCACTGCCTCATCTCCATCCTGCGGAACTTTCTGGTTTCTTCCATCCTGCGGAACTTTCTGGTTTCTGGCGGGCAATCCTCTCCCGCAGCTCAGAAACTTTAAGTGAAGCCTCCCTTTGACGTACCAGGCTTGTCGGAAAGGTTCTGATACCCCGGGAGACTGGAACGAGGGATGCTGCTTTTCTTAGAGACCCGTATAAAATAAGATGTCTGGGATTCTATAAATCTCATTAGCATCGAATACAGAATCTGACATGGACTCGTTTAAAAACAAACAAATGGGGCGCCCCAGGTGGCTCGGTCGGTTAAGCATCCCACTTCAGCTCAGGTCAGGATCTTGCGGGGTTCGAGCCCCACGTCGGGCTCTGTGCTGACAGCTCGGCCTGGAGCCTGCTTCGGATGCTGTGTCTCCCTCTCTCTCTGCCCGTCCCTGCTTGTGTTCATTCTCTCTCCCTCTTAAAAATAAATAAACTTAAATAAGGAAATAAAAAGAACTGTCTCTAGTTTTAAAAAAACAAACAAAAAGGAATCCCTTTGCCCTGTCTTCCCTTCTGCACCTCCTGTAATGTCTTGCACAGAGCCCGACAGGCAGTCAGGACAAATAAACACACACCGTGTGGTAAATGCACGTGAAACCATCCACCTAGGCGGACCAGAGCTTTGGCGGCCCGGCTGGCAGACAGAGGACCACAGTGCCTGTCACAGTGGAAGCCTTCACGGGGGCATCCATCTTGAAAGATGCCTTAAAAGTACGGGAATGGGAGTCACTTTGGCCCAACAGAAGAATATAATCCAACACTGAGCGCTTTACAAACCAAGGAAGTAATTTTAAAACACACTTATAAACTGGAGAAAGTTCTGAATCTGGAAGCACTGGACACACACAGACACACCTACGCAGAGGTTTATATATATATATGTGGGTGTGGGTGTTAAATGATACTGTTATTAATGAAGAATATTCTAGAACCATTGTTTGTGAGGGGGAAAAAAAAGGCTTCTTTTGAAAAGACATTCAAGAAACCAAAACCAGGGAAAAGATACAATTGTTTATATCAGGATTGCTTTTCAGTTCTTTTCAAGAAGTTTAAATTTGCTGCTAGTGGTCAATTAGGTAGGCTAAGTACTGTGTTCTACTTTTATCGATTCATCATACTGACTTCCTCCAGGTGCAGGAAGAAGGCAGTCACGCACGCAAGGCAGGTGGACACCATTCGCCCGTCCGACTTCCTGCGAAGGTCCGAATACTAAACGAAGCAGGCAGCGGAGCTCCTGATCACCACACTGACTCAACGCCGCGTGTCCAACAGACAAACACTTCAGAAAAATAAACACATCGTGGAAAAGCAAAGCAGCGCGAGGTCCCCTCTAGCCACCCAGTGCCGTCCGTCAAAAGATGACCAGACCCGAGATCACTGATCTTGCTTTTCAGATCAGACTGAGAAAGAGTATTTAACTCAGTACTAAGTGTGTCAACCGACGGGCGTTCCTCGTTCCGGCCTCGAGAAATGCGATGTCGGGGCAGTGGTGAGTTGATGTGCCAAGCAGCGGGGAGAACGGCCCAGCTAGGCCCGGCTAGGCCTGGCCTGTTCCCACCGCCGGGGCTCCGGTGCCCTGCCCAGGACCTCGGCACCTCCACCTTCACCCCGGCAACACCCCGTGGACCTCGAGGTCTGAACTTGGAGCCGGAAGTGGCACGGCTTCCTCCTTTTTTCCAAACCAGGTAGCCAACGAAGTGGGTGGAGCCCCACATTCATGATCGCATCTTCGGTTTAAACTGCAGGGCCTGCCCCTCCTGACACTTTTTTGAGAGGATAGAGACTTTGGGAAAGGAACGTGGGACTGGGGAGGAAAAGCAGCATGTATCTCTGGTTCGCTAAAGTTACTTGAACACCCACCCTTTTTTTTTTTTTTTAATAGAAATACAGTTGCCAAGGAGAAAGCAGCAATTTAAATGCCAAAAGAACCAGGCATAGCTGAGGGAAGGAGTGGTGTTCAAATGATTAATTATACTCACACCGGCTCTCCTCTGTACTGATCTCTCCCGCTAAGAGCTTAAGAGATTTGCCAATTAGTTCCACGAATCCTCCTCCACTTGCCTCATTTGCCTTTAAAGTTTGTACTCAGCATTTTGCACTTTTAAATATCAAGTTTACATAGTTTTGTTTTTAGGTGGGGAGGGGAAGGTGAAGGAAAACTGGCTCATGTCTTGGTATTTTTGCAGCGAAACTAGTCATTTTAGGAAATTTTAATAACCACTTTCATCTACCGCAATACAAATTTCGGGCTGTGAAGGGTCCATTTTCGATCTTACTGAGCAGTAATGATTATGGGAAGAAACATAAGGACTTCATTTTAGTCACAAAATGAGGGACCTAAGAAGATCCCGGAGAACAGGCCCTCAAAACCCAGTTTCTGTGAAATGCCAGTGTAGTTATTTAAAAAAAAAAAAAAAGGTGGAGGGGGGGTGGTCAGCGCCCGGGTGGCTCAGTCAGTTGAGCATCCGACTTTGGCTCAGATCATGATCTCACAGTTCATGAGCCCAGCATCAGGCTCTGTGCTGACAGCTCAGGAGTCTGGAGCCTGCTTCGGATTCCGTGTCTTCCTCTCTCTCTGCCTCTCCCCCACTCATATTCTGTCTCTCTCTCAAAAATAAATAAGCAATAAAAAAGCAAAAAGGAGACACGAGACTCAGGTAGAGGAGAGTTTCCTAGGACGTCACAGTTGTCGGCTACTCATTCCTTTTAGCCACTCAGTTTATTTTCATGTGGCCTTTTTAAATGTGTTAACGGTTCTCACATGATGTAGAATCATTCCTTTTTGTTTTATACAGGCCTTTTTTACTATTCCGAAGTTTATTCTTTAACACTGACTTATTTTTTCAGCAGTACATTCCAAGTCCAAGGTTTGACAGAAGCTCTTTCTCTTCCGCACGAGGCCCAAACCTGAGCGCAACTCCGCCCCATCCCCATTCGCTTCCCCTCCCCGCTTTCTGGGGCACGCCCAAGCCTCTGCTCAGCGCTCCCTTCTGTGGAAATCCCAGCCCTGGCCCACAGGCCAGCACTGCTGATTCAAAACATGGGCGCTTGGAGGCTTCTTAGGCCTGAGTGAGCAGGTGAGAAATTCTTGGAAACTTTCAATAATGGGGCAGGGCGGGGCAGGGCGGGGCGGGGAGGCCCACACATCTTTAGGAAAACGTACCACTAACTAAGCTCCATTTGCCACACACACCCTCTTCCTTAAAGAAAAGTACAGGGTAAGCCGAGTCAGCGTTCAAGTTGTAAGGTCACTCGGGTGGCATGAATTAGGCCTTCTGATTTCAGGCAAATGAAAGAAAGAGTTTACTGGATTACAAGGGATTTAAAATAAGTCAATGCTCACAAGGCAAAATGGACTATCCTAAAAGACTGGAAAGTAGCCCTTGCCTCTCTTCGCTCAGACTTTCTGCTCTTAAAAACAAAATCCTTAGCTTTTATGTAGCTGATTGGCTATACTGAAATCGAGTAACTGACGTCGGGTCCTACCTTAGGAGAAATGACCACGGGTCCGCACTTATGACAGCACCAGGATCCTGACTCTATTTCTTAATTTTTTTTTTAAATCTTGATTGCATTTCTTTAACTAAAAAAGGTTTTTTTACATTTATTTTTGAGAGAAAGGGAGACAGAGCGTGAGCGGGCGAGGGGCAGAGACAGAGAGGGAGACGCAGAATCTGAAGCAGCCTCCAGGCTCTGAGCTGTCAGCACACAGCCTGACGGAGGGCTTGAACCCACAAACCGTGAGATCATGACCTGAGCCGAAGTCGGATGCTTCACTGACTGAGCCACCCAGGCGCCCCCATGATCTTGATTTTAAAAGTCAAATTTGAGAAAACTAGGCAAATATGGTGGTAGGGGAGGAAACAATGGTGGACATTTTTACGTGGCGGGCACCGAGAACAGATGATGTTCCCAGGACTGGCAGGCTCCTGCTGGTGCAACAGCCCTGTGGTCACTAGACCACGCCGACCATTCCACATCACGGCGCACAGGGCATGGCCTCTGACAAAATGTCGTGAGCGAGAGAGTCAGGTTTGGCCAATCTGAAAAGCAGCAAATCAGTCAGAACAAAAATAAAATTTTGATGATTGCTAAGTGGACTCTATCAACACAGGAAATGTGAAATCAAGACACAGCTACACACTAGCCCGGGCTGCCAACACACCTGACGGCAGGCCACACCCACCGGGAAGAGTGTGTGTTCCCTCCTCGAAGAATAATCTTTTCCTGCTGACCCTAAAAATCATTTTGCATAGAGGCCCCTAACTGCAAGAACCCTTTATTTCAGAAAGGACACTGAAACACTGTTATGTGAAATGAAAGTTACTATTGCGTAATGACTCGTGAGGAAAAACATGTCAGTCCTAGTTCGCAGAGCAAAACCTTTTAGAAGCGAAGGTTGCCAAAGCAGCTCACCTGGAAATCCTGATCGTCGATGCCGAACCTCTCCCGCAGGTTCCGGAAAACCATCGGGCAGTATTCCTTAAACTTGAAGTGGCTCGGCATGTTTTCTCTGAAACGGTCACAGTGCGGAATAACGTTTAGATGTAGACTCGACTCTGCCTGCCATCTAGTTCCACGTGTAGCCAAAGTGCCCAGGGCGCCCCGCCCGCAGAAGGCACAGGTGTACTTCCCGGAACCAACCGCCACCCACGGTAAACCCAGGGGACACGGGGCCAGACTGGCACATCTGTCTCCTCTCACCACCTAGAGGGGCACCGGGGACTGGATGGCCTTCCTAATCCCAACCATTCCTCACAGCCACTCACGCAAAGAGGCGGCGGAAAGAGAAGGGGCCACACAGAGGGAAGCTGTGAAGGAAAAGCAAAGAACTTGGCCAGCTGGGGACGGGCAGTGGAGAGAGCCACAGACGCGCCCCCCACATTCGTCCTCAGGCGCTTGCTGATTAGAGCTAGCAAAACGCCACTGTCTCTCACTCCTCGAACGCCCGATTTTATGCTATATAAATACCACATTCTAAATTCACACGGAGAAGGGGCACTTGGGTGGCGTCTGACTCTTGATCTCAGCTCAGGCCGCGATCTCACGGTTTGTGAGTTCGAGCCCCTGTGTCAGTGTGGAGCCTGCTTGGGATTCTGTCTCGCTCCCTCTCTCTCTCTCTCTCTCTCTCTCTCTCTCTCGGCTCCTCCCCCACCCAGAAAACAAACTTTAAATAAATAAATTCACATAGAAGAAAATTCCTTCATAAGGTCAATTCCTGAACAGTTTTAAGAGAAGAATTAACGCATCGGCTTCCCATCCGAACAACGCCACGTTAAGAAATTTCGTAACTGATCCTCGTGCGGGAGAGATTTCATTAAGGCTCATCCCACTCATTCCGAATTGCTTCCTCCTCTGTGTACACGTACATACATAGACACGTCTACAGTCGCACTCTGCACACCGAATTATATGGTAATCTGTGTACATATTAGATTTCAACCGCCCGCCTGAGAGCCCCCTGAGGGCAGGGCTGTATTTTATACTTTCTCGTCCGTCCTGCTCTCAGTGGACAGCTAATACAGAAGGTCCTCCACGATGACATCTAAAGTGCCAGTCAAACGAAGGAGAAATACTCTCAATGCCCGAGGTGGCATCCAATTATGTTTTATAAAAACGTACCTTAATATTTTACTGTTCTATGAAGTAGTCCTTGCTGGTCATAAAGTAAGCATTATTATTAGAGTTTTGTACAAGACCGCTCAGGTCCCTAGCGGCTAAAAATTCCAAGCAACTTACAGCTTCAAACGTTTAAATTGTAATGAGAATCTCACTTTTAACATTTAAGATATTCATAGAGAACAATATGCCATATGGCTAAAGGATATTACCCAAGAGGGCCTGCTGTTGCTTTTCGGAAAATGACAGATGGTTATGTTTATCACAGGATTAACTTCATCAGCAAAACTTTACTCCCACCCATTGAAAAATAATGCGATTAGAGCAATTCGCAAACATCACACTCCCGGCAGCCGCGTCAGTCCGATCAAGGGCCGTACTCGTACTTACTTGTTAAAAAGGTGATTGTCCACCTTTATCTTTGAATAGGCTTTGAAGTCATCTGGCATCAACATAACAGGGATCTGAACATGGCTCAGTTCATTGATCTAGAAAGACACAAAATAAAACGGCACGGGTTAGACGTACCTCCGTGGAAAGTGCTGGACTTGGACACGCATCTTTGGAAGGAGAGCCGGTGGACACAAGCACCTCCTGCCGAGCCCCCTCCTCCTCATCCTCCTCCCCCAGGTCATCTCTCTTGCTGCCCTCCTCACTCCCTCTGCAGGTTTCACCCCTGCCTCCACCTCACATCCTGCTCCGACTCCCCCTGCTCATCTCCGTCGGCTGCCGGGCACAGGGGCCCCGCCCCCGGGTGGCGGTGGCAAGGGAGGACCCTGGAGGGTGAGCCCTCGTGGCCAACTATCCCTGCTTCCCCCATTCATCTCCCACCTCCCCTCCAGAGCCTTGGCCCAGAGCCCTTCTGATGGCATGTCTAGGACAACCTCTCCCTGCAAAGGAAATCCTGAGAAAGAGGGCTTTGTAATTTCTGACATAAATCTCTGTGGAATTATGAATAAGGCTACTTCTTTACACATTTGGGTACCCCAAAAACAACACTGTCATCCATGTGCTCGTTACCTTTCTTACAGGAACTAAGTACTGGGGCGGGGCATGGATACACCGAAAGAGGAGAGCGTAGAGGAAGGCAAAGAGACACAGGGCCCCGGGGCTAAGTAAGAGGGAGGGGGGTTTGAAAAGGGGTCAAGAACAAAAATAAAGACGTGGTTACAGACAACAAAGGGTCGGATCAAGTACTGTCTACGTTCCAGTCAATGGCAGGGACAGCTTTTGACGCGTCACGTTGAAAAGGTTGAACTTTCTCTTGGTAAAGTACTTTTCTGTCTTGGTTCCCAAGCTATACTTCCCTTGTTGCTACTAATGAAACCACTGTAAAGATGTATACTTACTTCCAGTAAATGGAAGAGCCTCAGAAGGGTTCTCAGTTACAAAAACGAGACAGAACAAAGGGGGGGGGGGAATGAGCTCTCTGATAAAGCGGAGTGGTTAACGCACTGCTGGGCTCATAGAATGGAGAGAAAAATCTTCGAGATGCCTTCCTTCTCCTAACAGGAGTTGAATCCATTGGGAATGCGAGGACCACCAAGCAAGCATGAACGGAGGGGTTTCTCTGAAATTAGATATCAATTTCGACACTTAGCTGGGTCAAAGGAAAGCTGGGGAGCTCAACCAAATGCTTCGACATTACACAAGTACCCTTGAAGGAAGCAGAAGCAGCCTCTTCACCTGACGGAGACAAATGCAAATGGCGCCTGGGGGACCGCATCCCAGGCCTCCGGGAGTCCCACGGAGTCTGTCCAACCGAGCACGGCAGAGCGGGATGCCGCAGAAACGAAAATGATTTTCAAGACTTCGGCTGTTAGAAGGACCAGATACAGAAAGGGACACGAAAGCCACGTGGAAAATGTATGAAGAAGGAAGGAAAAAAGATGGGCTGGCAAAAATGAGTAAACCAGGAGACTTTTGAAATGACCAGTTTGGTTGAAAAACGGTCCCTTAAACGTGTACAAGATGAAAAGTATAACCCATGAACCGGAATCAGAACAGAAGGCGCTGGAAAACCAGCCGACTGGAGGGCAGGTCTGAGGGAGTTACTCAGAACACCGCAAAGAATGGAAATGTAATATACAAAGGAATGGTTAAGGAAGAAAAAAAAAGAGGAACGCTTACGGCAGGGGGTTTGGAGTGAGCTGAGGTGAAATCGTAGAGGAAAGGAACAGAGAGTATGTGGAGGGAAGAGACAGTGTTGGAAATACAATGGCTGAGAATTTTTTCACAACTGATGGGAGTTATGCACCTACAGATACTTAGTACCCGAGGTACACAAAATAGTCTGAGGAGACGACTACCCTTAGACACACTGTAGCTAAATGAAGACACCAAAAGCGGCGAGAAGAAAACTGGCCAGAGGGAAAAGACAGGACGCCAGGAAGGAATGACAACCAGACTGACAGCTGACTTCTCAACCGCAAAGCTGGAAGCCCGAAAGACGGCGATCTATCTTCAAAGTGAAAATTTACCCTCTACATAAAACCGCATGCTGTGGTAGAATGTGTGTTTGGTCTATCATCCGGGTTCCTGGCACAAATCTAAAACCTGTGGAATTTCCAGAGCGATAGGAATACCTTTTGCCATTCACAAGGCACCCTTTTGGAGCACACCTGAATTTATGCTAACGAGGGGACTCGGGGTGAGGCCCCTACAGAGCTAGAAAGCACGGGTCCGGTCACCAGGAAGACCAAGTAAGAACTACTTTGGAACTTTCGGCCCCGCTCCCTGACCTCGGAGAAGGGTTGGGGGGGGGTGGGCAGACATTAAGTTCCATTAACACTCTTGAGCAAGAGGTGCCGAGTTTCTGGGGTGGTGAACACACCCACGTGCCTGGATGTGGCGGCACCCCCAGTTCCACGGGACAGGAGCCCCCGTGCTCGGGAAACCTTCTGGGCCTCAGCCTAAGTACCTTGTCACCTGGCCGTTCACCTGGAAATTTTATAACATCCTCCATAGTCACCTGGTAAATGTGTGTACATGTTTTTCACAGGAGCCGCTCCAGCAAATCATTCGAACCTGAGGAGGGGGTCGTGGAACCCCTGGTTTACAGCCAGTAGGCGAGAGGCACAGGGGACAGCCTGGGCTTGTCGTCGGCTGGTGTCTGAAGCGAGGGCAGTCTACAGGACTGAGCCCTTAAGCCGCGGGGTCTGAGGCTGTCCCCAGACAGGCAGAGTCAGAACTCCCTGCTCTGGGGCATTGGACAAAAGAGTATGTGGGATATACCCACTAAAACTAACTTCCAAAAAGACGGGAGCAAAATAAAGGCTTTTTCATAGAAACAAACCCCGAGAACTTACCTCCAATGGACCTCACTACGAGAGCTTATCAGCTTGAGAAGCATGTTATTTAGACTCTACGGATATAACTCAGAAAGGTCTGAGATACAAAAAGGATTAGTAAGCAAACACACTTGTAAGGATGAGGATACATGTAAAAGCACCACCTATATAAAGGAATGATGCTTAATTCTCGCAACCGAAATAAACCCTGAGTCACGACAGCACGTACGCCGGGAAGCAGACGAAGTGGCGGAGCTTGCGGTATTGTTCAGGGGGAGCGTGAGAGAGAACTGGAAGTATCATGACAACATTTAAAAGGCAAACATTAAAAGAAGAGAAACAGAGTGTATAGCTCCCAGACGAGTAGAAGGGTGGGAAAAAAAACCCAGAATCCGAAAAGAAATAAGACTCATTGTTTTTAAAAAGAGAGCGAAGAGGAAAAAAGAAGCACTGCAAAAATGGGACAAAAGAAAGTGACGAATAAACCTGCAAATAAACGGACATGCAAATAAAAATACAGATCGTCAAAACGAATTAAAAAACTACGGGCTACTTGCAAGAGAACACCTAAATCGTAACTCGAAAAGGTTGAAAGGAACAGAAAAAAACACATTCGACAGGACCAGAAATCACTTGAAAAGCTAGCCTACCTTCACTAACATCAGGTAAACAAATAACTTTAAGGCAAAAGCATTATTAAGGATAAAGAAGCTCTGTACGTAATTATAAAAGGCTCAATTAGCTGGGAAGGTAGGATTCATATTTTAAGGACCTCATTAGCCTGGAATTATACAGTAAAAATTGTTAGGACCTCAGGGAAAACGGGCAACCCATTATTACAGGGGAAGACTTGAACGCGCCTTGCTGATAGTTCAAAAAGCCAAAAGAACTAAGAAAGATAGAGATTTTTAAACAATATATTGAACATCACTCAGTCAGTATATGCTGTACACCCAATATTGCCAAGTGGTCTTCCAGGTGCTTGGGGTATGTTATAGAAAACGGGTTTAGACGCCTGCCCTCCTGAAGCTTATATTTGAGTGGGAAGAGTCAGCAAATAAAAGATGAACTTAGTAACACGAGTTAGCTGCTATGTTAGAGGACTATGGAAAAAACAAAAGAGCAGGAGAGGACTAGGGAACGCCCATCAGTGCCTGAGTGGGGGTCCCCAAGGTATTTTAAATAGGGAGGGTTAGGGTAGACCAAGGGTTGGAAGAGAAAAGGGGTTCAGCATTCCAGTGCAAAGGCCCTGGGGCAGAGCCTGCCTGCTATGCTTGGGACACAGAGACCCCTCTGGCTGGAGCGGATCACTTGAGAAGAGAAACAGTAAGGGCTGAGGTCACTGGAAACACTGGCTTTTACTGCAAATGACGTGGGAGCTGCCGCGGAGCTCTGAGTGGTAGAGTGATGACCTCACTTAACTTAGGGTTTAAAAAGTTTGACTGGAGGGTGAGGGTGGGCACAAGTATGCAGGTAGGGAGGCCAGGACAGCAGCGTAGGTAGGAAAAGGAATATTTTTTTTTGAAAGCGGAGCCAACACGGTTTCCTGTTAGTTCTGAATGGGGGGTGGGGGTGGGGGGATGAGAAGACAGAAGCCAAGACGGAGGCCTGGGCCTGAGCAATTAGGGGGACAGATCCTCACCTTGGATGAGGGACACTTCTGTGTCCCTTCTCACGCTTTTTGCTTTTTGAATCACGTTAAAGAAATGCCGGTTGTAAAACCGAGCGCTGTAACAACTTTTTAAAAACGACAAAATGGAAAACATACATGCCAACGACCAGGCTACTTCGAACACATGTGCGTAAACTGGTGGGCACCGCAGACCCTCAAACCTTTTCATCGGGTTAGACACCACCCCCCCAACTCACTCCGATTTTCGTGGGGTACTTGCTGTTTTTTGTTTTGTTTTTACATAACTGCTCAGCACCCAGCTTCCCATAGATACCATGTCCTTGAAAGGAATGTAGCGTAATCTGAGTTGAAACTGGGAACTCGCTCGAGCTAGCCGTTTGCACGGTATCTCCTGGATGTTGAGGATCTGCCACAGTTCTCCTGAAATTCCCAAATGTCCTGTGGCACTCCCGGGAAACGTGCAGCAGCGCCCCGGGGCACCTTGGCAGGGGTGGGGAGGTACAGATATAAAATAGAGCGGCAGGCGTTTAAAACAGCACACGATGCAATCTAATTATGGAATGAAATCATCAGAATAATCCCTTAAGCTCCATCGTCATGGATTATACCTTACAAGTACTTTGTATGCATCCCCAACAAGCTTCATTCCAACCACTAGTTAATCCTGACCCCGTACACACTGCTGATGTACCTGGGGAGTTTCCTGGAGGTCGCTCCGCGGCGACTGCACCTGTGCAAGGCCAAGTTACAACTCTGCTCCTTCCAAAGCATTTCAGTAACTTCATCAGACATCCCTTTTCGCCTACTCTACACTGTGTCATTAAAGTCTCCTTCACGCTAAGGCCCATAAAAACGTACGAAGCTGCCACTCAACAAAAACGGTAGGCTAACGTTGAGAAAAAAATTTAAGTTTATTTATTTATTTTGAGAGAAGGGGGTAGGGGCAGAGAGAGATAGGGAGGGAGAGAGGAAGGAAGGAAGGAAGGAAGGAAGGAAGGAAGGAAGGAAGGAAGGAAGAAAGGAAGGAAGGAAGGAAGGAAGGAAGAAAAAAGAAAGAAGAGGGAAAGAAAGAAAGAAAGAAAAGAAAAGGGAAAGAAAAGAAAAGAACAGAAAGAGAGTGAGTGAGTCCCAGGCAGGCTCTACTCTGCCAGCACAGAGCCTAGTGCAGAACTTGAACTCATGGATTGTTGAGATCATGACCCGAGCTGATGTTGGACATTTAACTGACCAAGCCCCACCACTACGCTAATTTTAAATCATATATTCTTTCCTATTCCTTTCACTCAAGTATCTTAAATGAGAAATCATTCTCAGTAGATCTGTGAAAAATTTAAAAATATGTATCTTTATACCAGCACTGGAATATCAAAGTTTGAAAACAGGAGAATCGGACCTGAAACCCAAGTCTGGTGATGAGCCCAGTTAGAGCAAAGCTGGATGACAAATCGGGTTTTCAGTATCGCGTGGAAACAGAGCGTCCATAAAAACAGGACGTTTACAGGGTGGGCGGAGGGCGAGGTGAGGAGTGCTCGCTTCGCGTCGCGTTCCCCAAACTGTACAGAAAAAAGCTGGAGAGAACATAATAACAAATTCCTGTCACAAGCGAGGCTCCGAGTAGTTACTGAGAAAGCAAACCCCGATCTGGGAGAAGGAGGGACCGAACCCTTCCTCGGACCATGCCTCGGGCTGTCGGGATCTGAGCTGGCAACGACAGCATCTTGTTTAGAAAGAAGGCAAGAAGTGCCGCCCGTGAGTGTCTGCTCTGGGCTGAGCACTGCACGACCACCACGTTCGCCCTCGCGGTGCCTACAGTCCAGAGGGGCATGCACAACAGAAAAGGCACACACATGTACAATTCCAAGAATGACAAGTGTCGGGAGAGGGAAGGCCATCAGGCCAGAAGCAAGCATGACAGTGCATGGAATGATGGCAGGAGGAGCTAGACTTGAGCAGAAGACAGGTGGGAGGGCTCCAGGGAGTCGAGTCACAGGTGCAAAGGCCCTGTGGCAGTAGGGGGGGCACCATTAACTAGAGAAATAAAAGGTTAACATGTTAGGAAGGCAGAAATAAGAGGGCACGTGACCGGATGGGGCCGAACAGCACGCCGACGAGGACCGTAAGGGGCTACCGTGGAACTCGAGGAGAGGCGGAAGCCGGGCCAAGCATGGGGGGAGCAGACACAAAGGAAGTAGATTCTGGTGACACCGAGGTGGTAAAGACGTGGACTTGAGTGACGGGAAAGACGGTGATTCCGTTTACTGAGAGCATTTTAAGAGAAGAGTTCGGTCTTGAACGTGTTCAATTTCGTGTGCTCTTCGGATATCTTAGACGCCGACGTCAAGGTAGGCAGGCGGACACGTGGACCTCAAGTTCCCAGGGGAGGCAGGGGCGGGAGATAAAAATACGCATTACCCGTATAGGAGGCAGGAGTTCTTCCTCGGGAGTGAGGGACGCAAGCGGAGAGCGGCGAGAGAGCACGGGAGGGCCTAGAGCAGTCACGGAGAAAATCCGCGGTCGACGGCCCGGGCAGGAGGGTGAGCCCGCAGAGGAGAAAGGGAAGCACGCGGTCACCTCGCGGACGCGAGCGAGGGCGGGAGTCAAGAACAGATGGATGAACCGCGTAGACCACTCCCGAGGGGTGGAAGGTGTCGGCTGGACTGGGCGACCTGGGTCTTTGGCAACCTTGGTGTGAAGGGCTCTGATGGAGGGTAGCGATGGACACCAGACCGGAGCAGGCGGGAGCCAAGGGCTGGCTCGTTTTAGGGAGTCTAGGAGAGGAGGAGGAGGAGAGAGCCGCAGAGGGATGAGGGATGGAGAGGACACCCGAGAAGGGCCCCCTCTCCAGGGCATCTCCTGTGGTGGCAGCCGGGGAGGGAGGGGGTCCCAGGCGCGCACGAAGGAAAGGGCTGTGGGGCGTAGCTCCTCTAACACAAGAGGGGAAGGGAAGGGGTTGTGCGGAACTGGCCGGATCTGAGGGAAGCCGGCATCTCCCGTCCACCGGCGACTGTTCTCCGTGGGCAGGAGGAGCCGCGGCCTCTGGGTGGGAGGGAGGCAGGCCGGGCGGCGGGGTGGGAGGCGGATTCACAGGGTTGGGGAGAACGAGTTTGAAGAGGGAAACGGGGCTGGGCTTCGGGGCGGACCATCTGTGGTCTGTAATGCTGCGTTTATAGGGAACCAAAGGAACTCGGGGAGTGACGTCCCGGGCAGAGCTCGGCCTCGGGGTGTGGGTGCGGAGGCGGGGGACGGCTGGGGTCCTTCAGGTTCAAGGTTTTTGCTAGTTGAGTGTGACATCGAGAGCCGTGGAGTTCCAGGATAATCATTTGGAAACGGCAGGTCAGGACGAAACACTGCCCGACCACGAAGACTTCTCCACTATAGCTGACGGGGGGGGGGGGGGGGGGTGGGCAGCGCGGACACGCCCACAGTGAAATACGAAGCAGTGGAGAATACTGGGGTCTCGAAAGTCAGCGCCCCCGGAACCGAGAGAAGGTGCTGACGGCTTCTGGGAGGGAGCGAGGCCCGACGTGGCGCTAGACGGATGCAGAGACGTGACTGGTGTTTCAGGTAACGGCCTGGAAAACGCATACTCTGACTCGCTGCTACAAACCCCAGCTTCACAACTGGGAGCACGCCAGGATGTGGGGGTGTCTCACCTTCACTGTTAGAGAAGAAAAGAGGGAAGAGCTGACACGTGATTGTACTCGCTCCTCCGTTTACACATACTCGGGAGATGACGAAATTCAAAGAGAATCTTCGAGATCCCAGCAAGTGTCTCGTTTTGCAGACTCCAGTGTCGCCTGGGATGCCTGTCCCTTTATCACACAGCGACTTCACCGGCATTTTATCTTTCGTTCACAAAATAGCTTCACGTTTCCTCTGGGTCTCTCTTCCCTGGAAATTCTGCCTCCCCCCCACCCCCCCGACCACTTGGTCAGGTTCTGAGTAGCTAGATTTCACGACCTGTGAACAAACACCTCACGAACCAGAGGACCTACCATTCAAAAGCTTTTAACTAGTGAACGTTGTTTTTCAGTAGTGTGCCCACGAGCCCCTATATTATCTTCTTCTAGAAGCACATTTAACTTTGTTGCAATACGGGCTCAGGCATACGCAAAATTCATCGTTTTCACCCAAATGTATTTAATTACAGGGCTGCCTGAAAAGGTATTTAACTTCCTGGATAATTTCTCCTTTAGTCTGACATTACACAAATCAAAATATACCCTTGTTTCTAGGTCACATTCTTGAGCTCATGGAGATCATGACAAGGAGCTGTTATCTTGATTAAGGCGAAGTTACTCCCGTCTGTTAATTTCTATATTCCACACAGAGCTTTGGGTTGCTAATGCTCAGACGTCAGGACAAAATGCTTGCATTTCAAAGTCTTCAGTCTGAGAAAACTTTACTGTTTGGCATTCTGTCTGGCCCAACCGTGTAGCCCATCGCGAAGCTGGTAACAAAGCCAGTAATGGTTACCATCACTAGTTTCCATCTGCTACGATTAGTATTTAACAAAGCATTTGCACATTTTTCTATTTTATAGACACTTACATAGAGAATAAATATACATAGCTATATTGATATATGCTACGTAATATCCCTGAAAGAAAATAAAACAATTGTGTTAACCATTCCTACTTTGAAGGGAGGAATGACACACACCCCCATAAAATTAAGCATACATTATGAAATCCCAGTAGTTTTAAATTTATGGAGATAACAGTGGTTTTGGAGCTTATGAAAATTTTATGAGGTTAACTAAACAGTACACTGAAAGCACTAGTTAGATTATTAAGACCACATTTCAGGTTCCTCAGATTGCAAATACTTCATAAGCTCTCACAACGGAAGTACAATAATATCACTTTATACTTGTGAAGTACAACGAAGCCGTAGGCTGGGAGTAACTTGTTCTGTGTGAGTTCCGCAGGACGAGCAAACATTTCTAATAAATTTTAACTTGATAAACAAGCGAGATCTTGCAACACGAGAAGTACGTGGTGCTGAATGTCACGTGATCACAACTGAGCCAATGGCTCTTCTCTCTCTCTCACTGCGGGACTGTGGGTGATCGTCTCCCATGCTCGGATGCCCGGTCTCAGGCCACGGTGTTTGGCAGAAATCAGTGATTTTTCGGAACGTCGGAAGGTGCCCACGATTGGCACTAGTGTGTTTTTTGTCACTTCAAAGCACCTATGGACAGTCCTTTGCTTTTCTAGACAAGAGTGAGCTTAGGAATGCTTTGCTTCATTCTAGGTCAGGCTGCCTGCAGGTATAGACCCTTGCCTCCGCTGCCTTATTGCCTTATTGTTACATTAAATACAGTACATGACCGGAGCTTATTAATACTGTACTGGAGTCAAGGTCCGTGGGAGCATATACAATGGCCCCCGTGCAGAAGAAGATTCCATTGAGCCAAGAGACAGCAGTGATTCCGTTAGTGATCGTGAAAGGCGTCCTACACGATAATTCTCTCTCGTCTCTCTCACACCAGCCATGCGTTATTTTTCTTTATATTTTGTATTTTCTTCATTACCTTGTATTCTATTACAGCATTATAATCATCTTTACGTGAATATTTTTGGGTTGTGGAATGAATCATCTGAGTTTCCATTATTTATGAGGAAATTTGCTTTGATACACAAGTGCTTTGGATGACAAACATGTTTACGCTCGCAAACCAAGGTTTTACTGTACTTCATAGTTGTCCAACCACTTTGGCAAATATTTTTTCATTACCCATGTGTACTGAAAGTCATACTCATGGTCCTATAAAGCTCAATGGAATAAAAGGATCGCAAACGCCCCCACGCAGCCAGGCTATAGGGTGCGTCCCCCAGGGCCCTGGGAAAGGCCTCGTTTCCATGTATGCCACGCCGGTCACCCCCAAACAGACAGGCGTGGACGGGCTCTGCTCTTCCACTTGGCCACTGGGCATCAATATGGACAACGCAGGGGCCCAACATCAGACAGCAAATAGGGGCGCCTGCGTGACTCTGTCGGTTAAGCATCTAACTCCTGACTTCAGCTCAGGTCACGATCTCACAAATCGCGAGATTGAGCCCTGCATCGGACTATATGCTAACAGCATGGAGCTTTCTCGAGATTCTCTCCCTCTCTCCCTTTCTCTCTCTCTCTCTCGCGTTGCCCCTCCCCCACTCATGCATGCTCTCTCTCAAAATAAATGAACAAACTTAAAAAAAAAACCATCAAATACAGCAGTTTTGTTGTCAGCTTCAACAAAACCCATAGAAACCAGGGCAAAGGGCTGCGGAGAGGGTCGGAACCAAGGTTTAGTCCAAAGTGCCCAAGAGCGGGGATGGCAGAGAGAACGTGTGTGGGGGGGGGGTGAGGGAAGAGGATGGGGAGAGAGCCTCCGAGGTCTAGGCTCACGTGTGCCACACTCACTTCAAACCTGGTGTGAACCTTGCGCCTAACGCTTAGCGGACACCTGCCAAGCATCACAGTGGGCACTTCGGGTTCAGTATCTTACCCGATCTGTGCAGCAGGGTGAAGCAGATACCACCATTATCCCCGCTTGCCGGGTAAAGAAATTGAGACGAGGTAAACTCAACCAGCCTGTCTTGCTCAGGCGACTCACGTGAGTGACCTCAAATGTAAAACTCAGCCGGCGGGAACTGGCTGACGCCCAGATCCTTTGCAGCCCTGCCAGCCTATGAGGTCAGAGTCACAGCGACTTCCTAAGACGTCCACTGGGCGTAGGGCTTACTTAAAAATAATAATAATAATAATAAAGTTCACCCGAAATTTAAGTCTTCCATTATGTCAAAAATTCTAAAAGATTCCTTATTTTTTTTAAAAGGGAAATAATTAAATGTATATTGAGGATGAATTATTAAATGTATGCTTAATTGAATACGCCCCCTGGTCCGCTACAATTGTATCGGCTACGATTTCAGCACGTGCCATCTGTATTTGGAAAGACCTGTATCACTGAGAAGCTATCATTCTTCTCAGACATTCCTCGTCACTTCCAACGAGGGAAAGTAAAAATTCCTCGAAACTCCCTAAATCGCAGTGAATAATAACCAGAAGGATACAAAATTGATTTCCAAAGCAATCACTTACGAAAGCAAATTGGTTTAATTATCGGTTTTCATTCAGTCAAGAATACAGACAAAAAAAGACGGCCCCCTCCCCCAAAAAAGAAACTTCTCACACCGAGATACAGAGCTACTTAATCTGATTAGGATAGACATT
Source organism: Paguma larvata (assembly GCA_030068075.1). Taxonomy (NCBI): domain Eukaryota; kingdom Metazoa; phylum Chordata; class Mammalia; order Carnivora; family Viverridae; genus Paguma; species Paguma larvata. The sequence goes on along the minus strand of CM057828.1, from coordinate 117,173,783 downwards.
CACTAAAAATTATGCCACATTGAGATGGAATAGGAGGCCTTCGGCGCACGACTCCGCAGGCTACAGGCAGGGCACACAGGTGGTGGGTGGGGGTGGTTTTCAGAGCAGCACAACCAGCTAAGATTGGGGCAAGACGGGATGGCAAGAGTGAGAATTCTCTCTCTTTTTTATTTTGAGAGAGACAGAGACAGAGACAGAGCGAGTACAGGAGGGGTAGAGAGAGAACCCCAAGCAGGCTCTGCACTGTCAACACAGAGATGCGGGGCTGGAACTCACAAAACCACGGGATCATGAGCTGAGCCGAAATCAAGAATCGGACGCTTAACAGACTGAGCCACCAGGTGCCCCGAGAGTGAGAATTACCTTAAAAGACCATTGCGTCTATCCCTCTTCAAAAAAATCTCAAGGGGCGCCTGGGTGGCTCAGTTGGGTAAGCGTCTGACTTCAGCTCAGGTTATGATCTTACAGTTTGTGGGTTCAAGCCCTGTGTCAGGCTCTGTGCTGATGGCTCAGAGCACGGAACCTGCTTCAGATTCTGTGTCTCCCTCTCTCTCTGCCCCTCCCCCTCTCCCTGCTCTGTCTCTCTCATAGATAAATAAACATTAAAAAAAAAATTTTGAATCTCAAGATACGAATTGAAGTGGGCTTTCTTTACTTCTCACACACTTTCCTACCACTTAAAAATGAGTGCATATTTTAAAATACAAGTTGGTAATAAAAAACAAAGCGCGTGAGCAGCAGGGTGTTGACCCCGAGTAGGACTCAGCTCGGTAAGGACCCAGTGGGAAAAAGAACTTGACGCATAGCGTGACATGACTGTTGTTTTGGGTACCATTTTAACTTTAATTAATTTCTTAGGGAAATCAATTAATAAATACGTCGAATCGGATTCCCTAGACTTTACGAATTTCTCTATTGCTTCCGGTCTACAAAAGGATGCTGACTTCACCATTACAAAAGTGGTACAAGTTCACCATCAATGTTAAAAATGTCCCTCTTCCCCCTCAGTATCTCCCTTCGTAACAGTGTCTCAAAATAGATACTTTGCACCTACTGGACTCATCCTACACACACACACACACACACACACACACACACACACACACACACGATTCCTTTGTGGCTCTCTGATCACTAAGCACAGAATCCTTCCCATCAAATAATGTACTTTGCACATTTCCGCCCTAGGGGTCATTGGCTTTCGAAGGAGTAGAAAACTAACATTCCTACTTCTAGGAGATAACGGTGGCGGGCGTTCTCAGAGCTCTCAGAACAAATCACGGCTGGAAGTTCTGATGCCTTCTGTCTCTCTGAGTTCCACGAACAGCAGGGCCATTTAAATGTGAATCAGAACTTTCACTAGTTTTCCCCCAAAGGTGTACATAATGGCCTCAGGCGAGTTTCTAAGAAAACATTTTCCATAGCGTGAAAGGTCATGAAGACTGCGCACTTCCGCCCAGGGCTGTCTGCACCCTTCACTCACCACTTCTGGGGAGGGTGGGGAGCTTGACCAGGCGCAGGGAAGAGGGGCCCCGCCTTTGAGAGTTGTAACAATAAACTTTAGCAGATGGGGCGGGCTGTCTGGTTGACATAGAATTGTCCCAATTAGGTGTTAATACCTATGACGGCCCTTCCAAATGCCTGGGAGGTGGCTTCTAAAAACTTGTTACATTTGTTAGTTTTTAAAATGGGGGGGGTGTCTCACCAGCAATTTATATACCGAAGTTCTGATTTTATGATTGAGATAGCACTCACAATGTCCTAAGAATAAAAAATACCATAAAGGCACCATTTTCCCTGATTTTCTTAGTAAGTCTGGCGGAGTGGGTGGGAGAGGAGGTTACCTAAGATTTTCTTTTTATCTGATTTTTACTGCCTGTTTGATACTTAACTTGTAATGTCTTATTTCCCCATTCGAAAAAGTACCCATTCACGGGGCACCTGGCTGGCTCAGTCACTGGAGCATGGAATTCTTGGTCTCGGGGTTATGAGTTTGAGCCCTGCTTGGGGGTGGACGGATTACTTAAAAATAAAATCTTAAAAAAAAAAGACCCATTCACTTGAGCATCACCTGTCAGTCGGAAATAATTTTATAATCTCGTAACCCATATAGCTTGAAACGATGAAGAATTTTAAAAACTGAAGTCTCAATATGACTCAAGTATATAGGCTGTGCTTGGAACGGTGTGGCTCTCATTATAACCCAGGCTGCAAATGGAACAGCAATTGGAAAGTTCGGCGAGTTCAGAGCGGGGCAGGCGGAGCAAAATTAGAGTCAATTACAGAGGTAGGAAAAAAAACAGGCAGCTGCAAATGTTTGTGAAGTGTATTTTTATTTGTCTTGAGGCAAGAGGTCAAATTTCCCCAGCTGCTCCATCACTGTTCATTAAAAACTATTTTTTAAAAGGAAGATCTTTGTATTTGCAGAGAAGAGAAAATTAAAAAGGCAAGCGTATTTTAATTCAAGCCTGCTTTGCAAATGTCTAGAGAAATAAAGGCTTCATGTTGATGAGCCCAATAAAACGGTTCTGAGAGCAAAGCTGAGGTGAGACAAATCGAAGACAGGGCTGTCACCCCCACATCTATGAACTCACAAGCCCTAAGTAATACCCTTACGGGGACTTTTTTTTTCCTGTTGAACAAGGATCGTTAAGTCAATCTTTTGATAAATGCCTACTTGACTAAAATTAAAATGTCATCAGAAATATTTAAACTCTTGCTTAGAATCTTAATTTATAACACACACACGACTATCTACCATCTGTCAACTCGGTGTCTGCGAGCTCAGACTTCGGATGGGGGTTCCTTGCCGGCTGGCCCGATGCTGATGTCAGCCACAAAGATGGAGTCATGTTAAAATTCTACCTCTCGTGAACCCCTGAATCCGACGTGAAACGCTTGACCGAAGGCCAACATTTTACAGGCTTTTTACAGAAGTAATACCGGCTTTAAAAACTGCAAGGAAAACGCTGCCAGTGAAAAGAAGATCTTGCAGGTGTGACTGTGGTCTGTTCCGGAGGACCCGGGCCTGGAGTCAGGAGACCTGTGATGCCACTTCCTCCCCGGTGAACCCGGCGCAAACTGTCCCGATCGGCTCTCCCGATCGCCCTTTCTACCGTACCAAATGAGGTCGAGGGGGCGAGAGACCGCACATGACGCGCTGGTTGGCCCCGACAGGGATTCAGACAACGCTTGAATGAATTACCAATTTTTTTTCAGACTTGTGAAAAATTTACACACGGCTTTGGGTTTCTGGCATCTTTGAAAACCGAGAGGGCCTGGCACGTGGCCTGGCCTCACCTGGCGTGAGTACCAGTGGGGACGCGCCCGCCTGGCGTGGCCCCGCCACACCCCGTGGCCAGCGCTGGATGACTCCCCCCATTCTAGGGTTGCGGCTGCTGCTGGGCTCTGGGGTCGGCACGGGGAGGCCTTCCATGAATAAAAGTGAATTGTAAGACACCTTCCACAGAGATTCTCTCAATTCCTAGAAGAAACAGGTGACCTGGTGAAGCGTTTTACTTACGTGGGTGCAGGCGGACAGGGACAAAGGTGGGGAGAGAAGCCCGCAGCTCTGATACTAATACTCAAGGACACTGTATGATCTTGGTTCTTCACTGAAACGGACACAGAGACACGAACGGGACGCTAGACTGAAGCTGCACACCTGCGGCTGCCTGTGACCCTGTCTTCGGCCTGTCTCCAGAAGGCAGCACGACTGGCAGCCAGGAAAGCTGGGATCAGAGAGACGAGCCATGTGGAGATGACATCATGGAATTCCTAGCCCCAGTGGATTTTTTTTTTTTAATGTTTATTTGTTTTTGAGAGAGAGAGACAGAGTGTGAGCCGGGGAGGGGCAGAGAGAGTGGGAGACACAGAATCCGAAGCAGGCTCCAGGCTCTGAGCCATCAGCATAGAGCCCTGACGCGGGGCTCGAACTCACGAACCATGAGGTCATGACCTGAGCTGAAGTCGGCCGCTTGGCCGACTGAGCCCCCCAGGCGCCCCTTGGACCCAGAGGATCTTAAGGCAAGCCTGCCCCTTCCACTCATCCCAGCCGATCCCCAAACCAATCAACTCTTTAAAGTCCGTGGAAGTTAGGTTTCTGCCACTTGTGACTGAAGACATTCTTATACAACACTCAGAGGGGCGCCTGGGTGGCTCACCTGGCTAAGCGTCTGACTCCTAATTTCGGCTCAGATCATGATCTCAGAGTTCAGGAGATTGGCCCCCATGTCGGGGCCCCGGGCTGTCGGCCACTTGGGATTCTCTCCCTCCCTGTCCCTCCCCTGCTCAGGGGTGTGCTCTCTCTCTCTTAAAATAAATAAATAAGATTAAAAAAAACCCACCTCAAATACAACACTTATTATGTACTTAGTCAAGGTCAAATGCACATAAATTCATTCGTCGGGGGGCGTGAATACTAGCAGTGACACACTGCGAGAAACTAACCTTGAACGTTTCCAGCGAACAAATGGTACTTTTATGGTCAGATATCTATTGTGCCAAAATAATTTAGTATTTCCTGATGTCTTTTTGTGCATTCATCCCCCAATGAGGACATCTAAAGGTACAGAGCCCGCGGTGGACCGTGACAAGGAAGCTTCCCTGAGGCACTGGAAGACACAGCGCTGATGGGACTCGGGCAGGAGGCCCTCGCTCCCGCGCCCCTCTGGCTGCCTCGCTCGGGGATGGCAGGAGCTTGGCCCGTGAGACGGCTGTCCCACCGGCGTGCCCAGGGGGGGACCGATCTGCTGAAAAAGTCAGCAAGGAGACATGGCCGCGCTTTTAAAAACCCGCTCACACCCAAACGTGATCAAGGAAACCCACGAGACGATGGAGAAGGGGCTGGGCGTGTATACAGTCCTCTTTCTAAAATCTTTTTAAAGTTTATTATTTATTTTGAAAGAGAGAGAGAGCAAGCATGAGTGGGGGAGGGGCAGAGGGGGGGAGAGAATCCCAAGCAGGCTCCGTGCTGCACAAACCACGAGATCATGACCTGAGCTGACATCAAGAGCTGGACACCCAACCGACCGAGCCACCCAGGCGCCCCGGTTCAGCCTTTTGTTTTTTTTTAAAGAAAGTATTCGTTCAGCAAACTTCCTGGTTGAGACCTATATTAAGATTCCAGGAGGGGAAGCACTGAACTCCTGATTCTGTCAGGTATGGACTTTTGTTTTTCTTTCCGTGAACAGAACACGGGATCGGCTTGTTTTATTGCTGCGAAAAGAACGATATGAGGAAGGTTACCGTTAGGAGGTTTTTACAGCCTTCCTGGATCCTGTTTTAAGTGACGAGTTGGCCATGCATTTTTATCTCCTTCCCTTCCAGAAACCCTGCTAAAAAGATACTAAAGGAAGTCGGAGATGGAAAACAACCACCTGTGACAGAAGAAAGCTGGAGAGCGGACAGCAGAAGTGGAGAAAATTTCAGACAATTTTGAAAAGACGGAAGACAGAGCACTGTTCACTGACAGAAGAGGAGAGCGAGCTGAGGCTGAACGCCACCGGCCACTCAGCTCTCGGGGACGCCGAGGGTCTGACGCCTGGGGTGCAGGTCGCAGAAAGTGTGCTGTCTGTTGCCAGCCACGGCTGCACCCCGTGGGAGACGCGGACGGCGTCCTTAGAGACCTGGACCCAAGGGGCTCCAGAGTCGGGAACGCCAGGCACAGGGCAGGGCGAGCCAGGGCCGGGACGAATGGACAGCGCCGTTCTCAGTGCTGGGACCCCAGCCCCCAGCCTCCGCTCTGCCGCCGTCTCCCCCGGCCACTCCCCGTGGGGACACTGCAGGCTCCATCTCGGGAGGGCGCCCCCGAGGAAAACCAGAGCGCAAAGAGGGGAAGGCCAGACTCGCGGTCACCTGAGAGCCCGCCGGCCGACCAGCGCCGCCACTCGGCACGCCCGGGATGGGCCACCTGCTCCCTGGTCTCACTCCTAAACGTGACTGGAGAGCGACGAAGCACCGGACGCGTGAGGCACGTCGCTATCCCGAGAGGGACTGAAGCAAATGTCTTCTCAGTGAGGTTTAACACCGCACGATACTAAATTACCAAATTCAGTATTTTACTAAATACTCAAGGTAAATGAGACACAGTAGGTAAATACTGCCACTTGAGCCGCAAGCTGGGAATCAGTTTAACCACAGAGAGGGGGGAGAGGGGCAAAGAAAAGGCGTACGAGAGGTACAGCGTCACCTACCGTGGCCCAAAGTCAACAGATAACTTTACGAGTGACAAATTCACAAAGGATAAGCATGTTACCTAGAAATACAGAGGTATATACCAGGGCTGATTCTCATTCAGCACACCTCTGTGTAACTGGAACGTTCTTTAAGAAACAGTAGGAAGTGCAAAAAAACCACTATGCCCCCACGTAAGTTTTTTTTTTTAATGTTTATTTAGTTTTGAGAGAGAGACACAGAGCGTGAGCAGGGGAGGGCAGAGAGAGGGAGACACAGAATCCGAAGCAGGCTCCAGGCTCCGAGCCGTCAGCACAGAGCCTGAGGCGGGGCTCGAACTCACAGACCGAGAGATCATGAAGTTGGACGCTCAACCGACCGAGCCGCCCAGGCGCCGCGCTCCCAGGTAGGTTCTTGAGAAAGGTTATACACGTTTGTATATTTTATATGAAACTTCCAGGAAGCACATAAAAGCGAGAGGAGCGGGTTTAGGGAGATGGGGACGGGGTGAAGTTTCTCATGCGTTATTTCCTGAATAATGACAGAGGGAAAACCAACACGCTCTGGGAGCTTCTAGCCCGGGGGCGGATCACAGGACTACGAGGCGACGGTCCCCAACGAAGGGCGCGTGCTCCTAGGAAGATACGGGAGAATTTCCATTAATTTTTCCATCAAAGAAAACTAACCCTTGTATGTGCAGTTTACCTCCTCGGTCTGCACATCTGTCATGAGCTGCATGCTGCGAGGGAGATACCGCGAAGAAACAGCAGGGACCCCTTACTCGGAGGGGCTGGCGGCGGGCGTCCCATGCCTTTGTCCGCGTCTAGTGTGTCATGACCGATGGCAGTTGACACGCGCCCGGCCGAGTGTGCTGACGGGATATGCCATCTTGTTTTAACTCAGCTGAATTACCCCTCACGGAACAGACGCGTGCTGAAAACGATGCCATGAAAAGCAGCGACTGAAGCGGACCCTAAAAACGCGAGCCCCCTGGTGGCGAGAATGCGGCCGGGCTAGCGGAAAGCTGAGCTCCCCGTGCGTTTTCTCTGCAGACCAAATCAGGAGGTCAAGTGTCGATGATTTAAACGGAGGTGACAGGCATGGGTCGCGAGCAGCTGAAATTACTGGGAAGACTATTTAAGACGTGGGCGCCCATCCATTCTGGTTAAGTGGCATCACCGCGCGTCCCTCAGATATCTGGAGACAGTAGCTGGTGACAGCATCACGCCATTGATATTGGCAAGTCATTTAAAAGCTAAGCACACAAACTGAACGCCGACATCGATAGTTATTTCAATGATGCTTAACATTATGGAATACTGAACTACCAACTTTAGCACTCTTCAAAATTTTACTAATTTACTGATCAGTATACAGAAGCTCCTTTCTTTCTTTTCTTTTTTAATGTTTATTTTTGGGGGGGGAGGAGAAAGAAAGAGTGTAAGTGGGGGAGGGGCAGGGAGAGACAGAGACACAGAACCTGAAGCAGGCTCCAGGCTCTGAGCTGTCAGCACAGAGCCCAACGCGGGGCTTGAACCCACGAACTGCGAGATCATGACCTGAGCCGAAGTCGGACGCCCAACTGACTGAGCCACCCAGGCCCCCCAAGAAGCTCCTGTCTAGGTTCCCTGACTAGCAGCAGAATAGCCACTATGTGCGGCTTTTTATTCCTACCAAGGCAAAAATGGCCAAACGTACATGAAAACCAACAGGACACCAAACTCAAATGCATCCCTTCCTTGGTCAGCAAACACTGTTAGCGCGCGCACGCACGCGCACGCAGGAGACACTGGGCAATATGTGAAGACAAACTACACAGCCTGGAACGTTCGCTTCCTAGTTGCATCCAAGCGAAGATGATTCTAACCTGTTTCTCTGTTTCTGGTGTTTGCTACATTACTCCGCACCTTCAAAGAACTACTGTGTGTGGCTGAGAAGGAAGCAAAGCCCAAGTGCTTTACGAAGTGCGATGAGTCATACCTTCTCCTTTACAAAAAGACGGGGGCTGCAAACGTGTGGACCTCTGCAGGGGTCGGAGGTGCCTGTGGGGGGTGTGCGACGTAGCAACACAGAAATAAACACGCTTGAAGCACCCTTTACAAGTAAAGGTGAGACTCGACAGTGACTGAGAAACTAACCGCTTTTCAAGAGAAGCCAATGCTTTGGAAAGAGAAGATTCTAAAAACAGATGTTTGGAAACGTTTCCACTGTGTTGTGATCTTGTTGCCAAAAACAATGTAACTGTGTCACCTATGAAAACTCTTGTATCAGCACACTTAAAAACGTGGAAATAGAACATTCTAGCCTATTAGAAACCTTGCCAGGGAGTTTCGCTGTTCCTTTGTTCAAACTTCAGAAACATACTACCTCTCAATAAGTTTTGAAGATTTCAGGGAGAATGAAATTTAACATCAGAAAGTCAACAGAAACCCTTGTCAGGCCAACTGAAGCTGCTGCGCTGGGCCGAGACCAGGAATGTGGGGATTTCGTCCAAATGGCCAGGGACATGCGTCTTCCCTTGGTATTTATGCACCTTCATGAGCACACTTTTCAGCAACGAAAGCCCTTAAAACCAAGAACCAAAATACACAGAAAGAACCTTAGAAGTAGGCTTAAAAGAGAACCGGGCTGAAACAAACTTTTCAAAATATACAAATTAATTATGCTGCTGCTCAAAAAATTATCATTTTTTTAATGAGGGCAAAAGATTTTTTTTATAGTGTGAAATTATTTGTAAAGATTTAGTCTTACGTTTTCGGTTTGGAGAGCTGCTGTGAGATGCCCACGAGCTTATTAATATTCACGCCGGAAATTAACGTGTAAAGAACGCACGGGGCAGCATGCTACGGTTTACACATATGACCGGCGATCAAAACTACCTGCACTTTATTGTTCCAGGGGAGATTTTTCAATACACGCGCCTTTACCCCTCTGAAAGCCCGGTGGGGGCAAACAGGATGTTGGGCGGTGTGTTTAGGAGAATAAAAAGTCGCCAGGTATCTTAGCTACAACCCCACGGAGCCAGCGGGCCGCCGGCATGCTCCGGGCACGACCGAGAAAGAAAGGTGATCTGGTGACATAGGCTCTTGCTGGCCAGAGGCAGGCCCGCTGCCTAGCGTTCACCCTGACCCGTAGCGACACCACGCTTTAAAAACCGTCAAAAAGCACTTCAACGTTTGCCTGCTCTTTCCTTCGTAACAACCAGGTAGAATCGTGCTCACTGCGCAGATGCGACGTAAAGTTTACGGACTCAGCGGGGAGGGAACATGCCAGAAGAGGTAAAATTAGCCTCCGTTCTGCTAAGCCCGCCGCCCGTGCCCACCTCACGCGCCCTGGACCCCGAGCCCCGGCGTCCTGAGCGGGGTGCCCCTCGGAAAGAGACGGCAGGGCCGTGGCCCGTCCGGCAGAGTCCCCTTCCTGGGGCTGGTGAGAGGACGCCTCCCGGGCTCACGGGGAGGAGGCAGCGGGGGAGAAGTCGGTGAAACGTGCGCGTTCGGGATATAAACGTGTATCAAACGACGGTAAGACGTGACCCACGATTGGTATCTACACCTCGATCTTCGCGGCTCATTTCTCCTCCCCACCATCCCGAAAATACACTCTGTTCCAAACCTTGAGAAGGACTGGCCTCTGGGCTCAGAGCTTTTGTGTCCGATCTGCTGAATTAGTCCTGTTTTCCCGGGGAGTGACATTCTTCAGCCTAAAAGGCTATTTCAAGCATGTGCAAATGCGTTCTTCGAAAAAATGAAAGCCAACCAGCGACTCGAGTTTTGTCTCAAAGAGAAAGAATTGTTTAGCGCACAATAGTCTAAAGCTATTCTATTCAGAACAAGAGGATATTTTGTCGAAGGCGTACCAGGCCGCATTTCTTACATAATTTTCTTTTGTCACCGCGAGTGCTTCTGGAAAATTGAGGATAAGTTCGCCTAAGTTTCAGTGGAGGGTTTGGAGCACACTTTTTGTCTCCACCACACTGACCGGCAGAGGCCCACTGGCTTCCAGCCGAGAAACAAGTTTACTTTACATTTTGCTGTAAAGCACGGGGGTGTGCGTGGTGTTGAAAATCATCATTAGCTCGGCTCATTTCTTTTCCGTGGCTGAAAACAGAGTATTCTTTAACCCTTTACTTAAATTCCTATATATACCCACGAATAAACGCACTAAAGGGTTTTTTACAAATATAAAAATCACAAGCACTTTTAACTTGGTTTAAAAAAAAACCGTCACCATTTCATAACTCGTTAATTTTCCAAAACACGTTGAACCAATTAATATGTATCTCCTATCCACAAATACTCCTAATTCACAAACTGTCAGAGCACAAAAAAAAAAAAAAAAAACAAAAACGCTGTTTTCATTATTTTAGGAAAGAGAGCACTGGCCGTCACTTGCGTTTTGCAGAAATAATTCTATTCTCTCCTTCCCCGACCTCCTCCCACTACGTTTCATGTATTCCACCGACTATAAAAATAGATCAGCAAAAAATGCCCCAGAGAATTAGATGACAGAGAATCCTAATTCCTAATTAGATCGACTGACATTAATTTCTCGTTCTCCATATGCTAAGAACATGAATTAAGGATACAACACGCCGGATTGAATCCAGGCGGTTCTTACTGGATTTTAAACCTGGAAACTTCTAAAAGGTGGGGTGGGGGACTGAGGCACCCCTTGGCTGTTACAAAAGATTCCATTTTTTTTTCATTTGCCGTTATGTTTCAATAATCTTGTTTCGGAATCACTTGAGGCTAATAGTTTTCATCAAGAAAGAGGACTGCAGGGGCGCCAGGGTGGCTCAGTTGGTTAAACGTCCGACTTCGGCTCAGGTCATGATCTCACGGTTTGTGAGTTTGAGCCCCATGTAGGGCTCTTCACTCCCAGTACAGAGCCTGCTTAGGATTCTCTCTCTCCCTCTCTCCCCCCCCTAAAAATAAATAAAACTTTAAAGAAGGAAAGAAAAATAAGTAAAGTCACTAAAACTCTTGCTGTGACACATGACAAATCACGCTTTTGGTAGATGTCATCTACGGTACAATAGAGGGGCCCGTGCGCGAGGCCTGCTATTGTCGGACGTACAAATCCCCACATGACGCTTAGTGACAGCAATTATTCGAGGACCTTACTGATTCCTTATCTGGAGGCAATCGAGGGGCTCCTGGGTGGCTCAGTCGTTTAAGCGTCTGGCTCCCGCCCCGGTCGTGATCCCTGGCTCGTGACTTTGAGCTCCGCATCGGACTCTGCTGTCAGCACAGAGCCCGCTTTGGATCCTCCATCCCTCTCTCTCCCTTTCTCTGTGCCCCTTTCTTGCTCACGTGCTTTCTCTCTCTCTCAAATAATACATTAAAAAAAATAAAGACAATCTAAGGAGAATATGAGAATGAAAACATTTCCTATACCAGCAGCATGAAACAAAATTTCTTAAAATGAGAGAAAATTTGCCCCTAGTCATCTTTCCCCCCACCCCCAGATTATAAGCACTTTAAGGGCAGGAACTGGATAGTATTCATCATTGTACATTCCTGCCCACCCCAGGGACCAACCGCGAGAAATCGTTGTTGAACAAACTTTACACGAAACCCTTCCCTCACTTATAAGCTTCGAAAGTGACTCTATGCCTCTATCTGGCAGAGACGAATCCTGATACTCAGGTCGCTCTCTCAGAAAACCAAAGTCACAGCGCCGAGGATCGGATTCCCATGGACTAAACTGCCGAAGTTTAGACTGACGATACGCAAGACGACTTACGAAAGATTGTTTCCCTGGCATAAAATAAATGAAAGACAATATTCTCCAAACACTAATTCTACCAGCTGAGCAATTCTCAAGGAAGATACTGTGGATTTTTATACATTTACCTAGCATCCTAAACTCACAAAAATGCTCATATCTATTATTTAAATCATCCTTACAGTACACGAACTTGTGTCATCATCCAAAGGCCCAGAAATCACCGAAAAACAGTACCCTCCATGCTTTAAAGTATCGATAACTGTGTACTAAGGAACAGTAATTCTTTATACTCGAGAAAAAAAAACTGACACAATAAACAACTTTCACTCTCATTCCACTTGGTGACAGCAGAACAAACAGGAGAGAAAATTTATCCGAGCTCAGGCCAACACTGCTGAAGGATGGATTCGGTTTTAATACACAAGCATCTTCAAACTCACCGTCTCTAAACACGCACTACTGAGAGCCTGCGAAATGAAAGAAAAAAGAAACCGGCTCCCACAAGCATGCTTTACCTGAGACTTGACTTGCATGTGGCTAAATGTTTATCTACGTGCAGTCCTGAAAAACGGGGATGCGCGGAGAGCGCCTTAGACCGATGACTACTTCAACACGAGGGCAGTAATATCTCAGCCGCACCGTCAGCAAGAGGGAGGTGACAAGTTTTTTTAGTTCAAAGACAGCAATCTACTGAGTTAACTATACAACTGACTGTCCTTTTTTAAAAAATTGTTTTTAATGTTTATTTTTGAAAGAGAAAGAAAGAGAGAGAGAGAACAGAGATGGAGCGTAAGCAGGGGAGGGGGAGAAAGACAGAGGGAGACACAGAATCCGAAGCAGGCTCCAGGCTCTGAGCTGTCAGCACAGAGCCCGACTCGGGGCTTGAACCCACGAACTGCGAGATCATGACCTGAGCCGAGGTTGGATGCTCAACGGACTGAGCCACCCAGGCGCCCCTAGGCTGTCCTTTTAAAAAAACATTCTACATTGGGGCGCCTGGGTGGCTCAGTTGGTTAAGCATCCAACTCTAGATTTTGGCTCAGGTCATGATCTCTCAGTTCATGAGCTGGAGCCCTGCATCAGGCTCTGCACTGACAGCATGGAGCCTGCTTGGGATTCTCTCTCTGCCCCTCCCCTGCTCACTCGCACACCCACACATGCTCTCTCTCTCTCTCAAAATAAACAAATATTAAAACAAAATTCTACATTATATTTCAAAAGGCAAAAGGGGCTTTTCGATAATATACCAACCACGCTGAATTAAAAAATGCTAAATTCAAATAATAACATACCCAAAAGTAAAAGTTTTGGGTCGTTTACCATTTTTTCACTGAGGAGAGAGGCCTGACCTTCCCAGGGTTCTAGGAAATGTCGTTTTCCCGATGTGCTGATGTGTTAGTCCAATCTCACTAGTTTCCTCCTAATTCTTCTTAAACCCTCCAGAGGGAATACACGTCCTATATAAAGTATCACTTCACAGCAAAGACAACAGAGCCTTGTAATTAGTGATGGCAATAAATGCATTCAATTCTAAGGAAGGGAAAAAAACTTTCCTTCCTTCCTCAAAGATTACTTTCAAAATGGGATTATGAAGAAAAAATGGTTGGAGCGCCTGGCTGGCTCAGTCAGCAGAGCATGTGACTCTTGATCTCAGGGTTGTGAGTTTGAGCCCCACGCTGGGTGAAAAGATCACCAAAAAATTTTTTTTAATTATTCAATAAAAAAGAGAAAAGGAAGGCTCATTCGTTAGATGATGGACAAAGGAAAGGGTATTAGATGTTGCTGTGGTCTGAATGTCTGTGTCCCTCCAAAATTCATAGGTTGAAATCTTAACTCCCAAAGATGATGTACTTACTACCAGAAACGGGGAGAGAGGTTCTTAAGCCTTTGGGAGGTGCTTAAATCATGAAGGTGGACCACAGAGGTCCCTACGCCCCAGTGAGGACGCAGAAAGAAGACGCCCTCTATGAAAGAGGAAGAGGTCCCTCACCAAAATGTGACCATGATGGTGGTGTCCTGATCTTGAACTTACCAGCTCCTAGAATTGTGAGAGAAAAGTTTCTGTTGTTTATAAGCTACTCGGTCAGTGGTATTTTGACACAGCAGCCTCCACGGCCTAAGAGAGATGTCCCCCCCCCCGCCCCGCCAAAACTCTGACTCTTCGGTTGACTGGACCCCATCTATACATGATGCTGTGTACTCGGTAAGCAGGTCCCGCCTGACTGAAAAAGCTTGCCCGCTAGGGCGGGTTTCCCACCACAGGCCGCGGCAAGAACAGAGGATACAGGACGGGCAGCCTCCTTGTTAGATACAAGCTGGTAGTGATACCATGCCATTTCCTGTACCCGATTTCTAATTTTAATGACGAGTTACGCTTCCCTTGATTATCATGAGAACAGTTTTCATTATGTGATTTATACTCTTTTCTCGAACCCTCTGAGATACAGACCAGGAGAGTCCTGGCCCTGTCTATTACACATGGTGATGGGAAAACCATGGTTTCAAATCAAAGCTACTTTGTAGACATTCAGAATATACTACATGCTTAGATATTACGATACAAAATTACTAAATGGCTATTAAAATGTAACCAGGTAAAAAAGCTCTTCATAACGCAGGGAAAGGAGATGCGGCAGGGAAGGTGAGTCCGCCAAGCCCAGAGCTGCTAAAACTGCCATGTTTGTTCCCTCTACGGCGATGACCTCAGAACTCTGTTTGTAGACGCTTCTCATGTTTGGAGGGTAATCAGCAAAGTGTAAGAACGAGCCATAGAGGAAAACAAAAAACTCCCTTTCTTCAAGTCTCGGTTTTAGGAAGCCCAACGCCACCTAAAGCTCAGACAGGAGGTGGAAATGGGAGGTTCGTGTCACCATCTTTGGTTCCAGCAATGTCCTTGGGCACCTTCCTGTGTCGTCCATCCCCGTTCAGCCAGCAGACCCAGGCGGAGTTTGACACCCCAGTGTTCTTATTTTTTTCTACAAGGGTAAAATATGGATAGTAAGATGGTAACGGGTGAGGGATACAGGCAAGAACTAAAGGGAAAAATAGAAAAGAATGAAAAGGAAAAATAGTCACTTTACAGGAGAGAAAGCTGATATCTCTACAACCAAGACATCAAAGTTACCCCCATCAGGAAAGGGATACACGGACATCATGCGTCTTCTGATATAACGTGCCCAGGGGGACACGGCATCAATAACTGGAATCTGAGCATCAGGAAACAAACCTGAACTGAGAGCTAGTCTCCGAGATAATGAGACAGTATTCTTCATCAGAAGTGTGAGTATCCAGAGAACAATATAAACACAGAGAAACTGGTCCAGATTAAAAGAGACTAAGGAGGTATGAAAACCAAACACGAGTGATCCTGAACCAGAAAGGAAACAAATCTGGGACCACAATGGAGATGCGATGGGGACGGGTTACATAATAATACTGTATCGGTGTTCATTTTCTGAACTCGGTAACCGTGCTGTTGGTTGTATAGGATGTTAACATCTGGAGACAGGACGTATGAGAATTCTTTGTACTGTTTTTAGCAACATTGTTGTATGTGTGAAGGTATGTCAAAATAAAAAAATAAAAATAAAATTAAAATTGTACTTTAAGGACGCAAATCTCTCCCTAATAATCTGTGCCCTGCCTACTGAAGTTAACCTGGTTTTCCTTCAATTTGCAGTTTTTCTTTTTTTAAGTGTATGTATTTATTTTTAGAGAGAGAACATGAGCGGGGCAGGGGCAGAGCGAGGGGGGAGAGAGAATCCCAAGTAGGCTCCACACTATCAGCACAGAGCCTGACCCGGGGCTTGAACCGAGGAACCTCAAAATCATGACCTAAGCCACAATCGAGAGTTGGCTGCTCATCTGACTGAGCCACGCTGGCGCCCCCACTTTGCAGTTCTTAAACCACATATACATCTTACATGTATTAACTGGGATAGTTCTCTCAGTCCCACTGAAATAAACAGGATCATCTTACAGTTGTTCTAGCCCATGAGCAAGAGGCATGTACCTAAGGGTAAGCTATGTTTGCACTTACATCCCTAGCACCTAGCTCAGTGGCTGGCTCAGTGCTGGACGAATGAATGAATCCCTCGATTTTATTCTAAAACAAAAATTATAGGGGCAAGGCAAGGGACATAGGACCTGAAATGGCCTTGACGGTTACATTATCAAATGTGATGAATAATTTCCAGTCAAGAGGGGAAAAAATAAGCCTTACTTTTAGAAAGTAGTTGAATTTTATTTTTCGCCGTGTATTCTTTGGTTTTCCGTTGGTACAGCACCTGTACACCCCAACGCTTATGTCTAAAAATTAACGACGACAACACGTCCTCAAGGCTAACACTTATATAGGGCTTACTATGTGTGAGGTATCTGCTAATTGGTTTACGTTATTTCTTATGTAATCATCTTAACAACGCAGGAAATGGACAGGACTCCCCTCCCCTTTACGGAGAAGGAAACAAGCTAAAAGCGGCTAAGGGGCTGGTTCAAGGTCATAAGGACCTCTACGCAGTGCAGTCTGATTCTGTCCACCTGGTCGGTACAAGTGCAGGAACTGGGCTCCCAGCCATGGCACTCAGAACTGCCTCGTTTCATATACACATTAATAAGTAAGAAGGATATAAATTTTAAGAAAAAGAAAAAAACAAAAACAAAAAACCTATTCAATCACTTAAAGAAACCCAAGGAAAAGTTCTCTAGGCACAGACGGCAGCCAGACAGGAGAAACACAAATCCTCCATGTAAAATACCTTACCCACTTTCTTTAGTGTACGCAACTTCCTGCCCTTTTAATTCTACCGAGTCACCCACAGTAAAAGTGCCTCCTGAGAAAAAAATCCCAGCTTTGCCTCATCTGCTGGTAAATACAGGGAAAAACTAATGTTCTCCTCACATTTAGCACAGGATGGGGCTCTGAGCCTGAAGCAAAGGGTGCTGCGAGAAGGTGCCAGGCGGAGGGTGGGGGAGGGGAACAGGGGCTGAGACTCCAAAGCGGGGAGGTGTCAGAGACACCACGGTACAGACTCCTCGAAGAGGCAGTCGTTCCTTGATGCCACAGCCAAAAGCTTTTCATAATTTTGTGCTCTAAAAGCACTTCATACAACTGGTAACCAAAGAAACAAGGTGACAAATATAAAACACACGAGTGTAGTTTTGGTTCCTTACCTCCTTGCCCCGCTGTGGGGGCCATGCGGTAAAGGAAATGAGTCGACATGTAGGCAAACGCAGTTTAAGTGTTTTCAAGGTATCTCAGGGGTAGTTTGAGGAGCACAGAGCTCGAGCCCACGTGCCCGGGGGCGCTGTGAGCAGCACCTGGCACTCTGTAAAGTCACCTTACGGTCAGTGTCATCAACAGCCCCTGGATGCCTTCGCCACAGCACGCCCTTACTAACCTTTGCTGAGTTTCATTTAAAACAAACGGTGGCTGGGGCGCCTGGTGGCACAGTCCGTTAAGCGTCTGACCCTTGATCTTGGCTCACGCTGACGGTGCGAGCCTGCTTGGGATTCTGGCTCTCCTTCTCTCTGCCCCTCCCCTGCCCGTGCATGCCCTGCACTCTCTCTCTCTCAAATAACACTTTAAAAATTTAAAAAAATAAAACAAAATGTGGTTAAAACCAAACTCGAGCCCGTGACTACGGCAAGAAACTGCGGCAGAAATTCCACGGAGCCGATGGGACCGGAGCGCCTGTAATGTGTCTGTTCACGGATGACAGCACAGACCGGAGAACACAGTCAACGACGGTGGCGGAAGTAGGCTCAGCAGGCTCGACCAGAATGCGGGGTTTTTTTTTTTTTTTTCTTGAACCAGCACTGTCTGTTTCCCTCTGTTGCCATTAGCAAATCTAAGACAACTATGTATCACACCTCTTGCTGGGAGAAACTGTAACGTCTTTCTCTGGTGCATCGTCTTTCTCTGGTGCATCGCCTTCCTTTCCCATAGACCTCATTTCCTGTTCCCGTACATTTCCTTAGTGGCTGCACATCAGGGGAACGTTTGACCCTCGCTGGCAATGCGCTTAACGCTGTTGGAACTCTGTACCTTTTTGTTTAGCTCTTTGAAGCAGTCTCATATTCTGCATGCATTACCGAAAACCTGTTTGGCAATTACTTGCTTGTTTATTATACTTACAAAACATCTTTTATTACTTTTTTAAAGTTTACTTACTTTTTTCTAGTCATCTCTACACCCAACATGGTGCTCGAACTCACAACCCCAAGATCGAGAGTTGCACACTCTTCTGAGCCAGCCAAGCACCCATTAGATGGCATCTTTTAAAAGCCCAAGGTTAGAGGGGCGCCTGGGTGGCTCAGTCGGTTAAACATCTGACATCAGCTCAGGTCATGATCTCATGGTCCATGGGTTCGAGCCCCACATCAGGCTCTGTGCTGACAGCTCAGAGCCTGGAGCCTGCGTCAGATTCTGTCTCCCTCTCTCTGCTCCTCCCCTGCTCCCACTGGCTCGCTCTCAAAAATAAACATTAAAAGAAAAAGTCCAAAGTTAGAAGATAAATTAAGAGGTGGTTATTCATATTATAAAATGAGATTGCTGAAAGAAGGACTCACTGACGTATTCTTTCCCAAGGCCTGATTCTGTCCCTCTCAATTTAGCACAGTGCAAAGCTTCAGGATTTTTTAATCTATAGCAGCACGCACAACTATTACAGAAAGCGAAAATCATCTCCAAATTTCCCCAAATGCTTATCGGCCTGCATTAAGCTGTGGAATGTCCCCCTAACTACTAAGTTTCATTTTTCCCTCCCCGAAGCAACCTCTAACCTCGAGGTATGCGTCTCCCCCACCCCCGCTTCCACTTTGTGTAAACTCCAGGCCTCCCATAAAGAGATAATTACTGCTTTTCAACTGAGATTTGAAAAAATGTGATCTCCACAACCATATTTTTTAGAGACCTATGTGGTGAAGGGAGGCCAAGACAAGGTGGGTTCAAAACCAAGTGACAGAGGGGCGCCTGGGGGGCTCAGTCTGTTAAGCGTCCGACTCTTGGTTTTGGCTCAGGCCATGATCTCATGGTTCGTGGGTTCCAGCTCTGCACTGGGCTCTGCACTGACAATGCGGAGCCTGCCTGGGATTCTCTCTCCCTCTCTCTCTGCTCCTCCCCTTCTCAAGCGCTTGCACAGGCATGCTCTCTCTGTCTCTCAAAATAAATGAGCAAACTTAAAAAAAAAACCCAAGTGACAGAAACAGATACAAGTAAGTGCAAAGTCCGAGCGGGCTGGGGGGAGGGAACGTGAGTAAGCGGAGCAGAGAGGATTTTCAGGGCAGGGCGGCTACTCCCTCTGACACCATAAGGGTGGATACGGGTCATTTGCATTGTCCAAGCCCATCAAAGGTCCGGCACAGAGTGAGCCCTGATGTAGGCGGCAGACTTCGGGTGGTAATGAGGTGTCCATGTTGGTTCATCCGTTGTGACAAACGTACCACCCCGGACAGGATGCTGATGGCGGGGCGGGGCGAGGCTGGGAGGGGGGGCTGTGGGAACTCTGCACTTCTCCCTCAGTTCTGTTCTGAACCTAGAACGCCTCTGAAATATACGATCTCCTAATTAAAAGAAGAAAAGCAGGAGTGGCAAGGCACGCAGTGACGGCACCAGAGAGGGAGACGCCGCGACCGGAGTTAGGGGACACGCTGGGGCCGGATCTCAGAGGAGGGCAAGGACGCTCACTCTGCGTCAGAGAGGGTGTCACCAGCGCGGGGAAAGCCGGTGAAGGGCTTCAGAGGTGTGAGTGCCAGGCTGAGAAGGCTGTCTTCTGTCCTGTGGGTGGAAAGGGGTCATGGTAGGTTCGGACCCAGACGGTTACAAGATGAGGACCGACTAAGGAATTAGCTCCTACTTTGGGGACTGGAATTTGGAACAGATTGAAGCCAGAGGCCACGCATCACGGTGTGGGCCTGAGGCAGGAGCTGGGGGTTGGGGGGCGGGGGGGCAGGATGTGGTGGCTGGGACTGGGACGCGGGAGGGGAAGGGGGGCAGGGTGGGGCTGGGGGTGGAGGTTGTGAGACGCTTAAGAGGTTTTGCAGTTTTGAGAGGAGAACAGTGAAGCCATCACCAGAAACAGGAAACACAGAAGGAGCAGTAAACCTAGGGTATGCAGAAGATGAAGGATTTGGGGTGTGAAGACTATCCACACGGCGATGGCTACCGTGCACTTACGAATGTGGTTCTGAGGTCAAAACTATTTAGAGGTAATCTGCAAAGAGATAGTAATGGAAGCTCTAGGGAAAGCTGCAGCTATAGAAATTGATGATGTTGCAAGGAGGGCTGCTTAGAGTAAAAAACCAAAATGGACAGAATCTTAGGAAGAAGACTCAGTAAAGGAATTGGAATATTTATTTTTATTTATTCGTGTTTTTTAAAAAGATTTTACTTAAAAAAATTTTTTTTATGTTTATTTATTTTTGAGAGAGACAGAGTACAAGCAGGGGAAGGGCAGAGAGGGAGGGAGACACAGAATCTGAAGCAGGCTTCAGGCTCTGAGCTGTCAGCACAGGGCCCGACGCGGGGCTCGAACTCACAGACCATGAGATGGTGACCTGAGCTGACGTCGGCCGCTCAACCAATGGAGCCACTCGGGTGCCCCTAAAATATTTTATTTTTAAGTAATCTCTACATCCAATGTGGAGCTCCAACCGAGCACCCCGAGACCAAGAATCTCAGGCTCCACCGACTAAGCCAGGCGCCCCAGGAATGGAGATATTTAGAGACAGAAGAACCGGAAGGGAACAGGCAATGTTCGGTCCTGGGCACTCAGGGGAAGTCCAGACACCTACTCTATCGTCACAAACAATCGTTACGTCCTCTCCCACGTTCACTGCAAGACGTCGGTGCCGTTCGGCAAAAACTACAGCTGCTAATTTATTTTTTAGGGTGGGGACACAATATGTACCTTAAACCTGAAAAGCAGACTTCCGCAACACCAGTTCCGGGTATAAATACACGGCAGACTGCCTGTGATTGGTCCTCGGTGACTCCCACCTCCCTTTACACACCCTTATGAAGCCCCCTCCCACACAGACTCTGGCCTTGACCATGAGCTTGTTTTGGCCAGCGGGATGTCAGCCAAGGAGAACGAGCACGAGCCTGAGAAGTGCCTGCGCCCTGGGCTTGTCCTTCTCCAACGCTGCCGCTGTGACCGCCTCGGCTGACCACCAGACGGTCACTCGGCCCCGGCGGACTCCCCAGGGGACAGCGGCCCCGGGAATGAGGCCGTAGCCGCCCCGCAGAACCTAGCTCACACCGCAGAATCACAAGCAAATACTTTCCAAGCCACTAAACTTTGGAGTATTTTATCATACAGCAATGCGGAACTGCTTCAAGACACTTTAAATCTGGGGGGAAACTACGTTTGTGTGGAGAGACCAGGAAGAGCGAATGTGGAAGAAGTTTTAGGTTCCAGAATGGAAGGATAGCCAGCCAGCCAGCCATCTACCCAGAGACAAAGGGAAATGGCTCCATGATCTGAAACCTGG
Organism: Paguma larvata; assembly: GCA_030068075.1. NCBI lineage: Eukaryota > Metazoa > Chordata > Mammalia > Carnivora > Viverridae > Paguma > Paguma larvata. The sequence goes on along the minus strand of CM057828.1, from coordinate 117,152,387 downwards.
GTTGGTCTCTCAGGCACAAAGCCCCTTTTCCAGGTGCTTCTTTTTAAACTTATATTCTCACCTGATTATATCCACGATAACCTAACGAATAGAGATTTCAGAGGTGAAGAGCGGAAAGGGCCTCACGATGACCAAAAGGTGAGGAAACTAAAACCAAGGAAGTGACTCATTCCTAAAGCAGCGCATGCTGGTTTCAGTGTCAAAACCAGAATCGTGAGCTGCTACCACTCGGCCCGGCGTGCTCTGGGCTCGACAAACCTGCCCGTTGTAACCGCACGCTCTGCATGACGGAGCCTTCGTGGACTCAAGAAAGCCGGTCTTTCTCGTGCCCCGGTACGGGGTTGGGGGGGGGGGTAGGGGGGGCCCGTCGCCTTTTCCTCCTTGTGCAGCCAGGCTCAGCGGTTGGGCAGAATCATCTAGGTGGTGCTCAAGAAGCAACATGGAAGCCACGTGCGAGGAGCCTGGAGCGTGCTTGGCTGAAAGGTCGCGACAGCCACGCCCCTGAGACAAGACCGGAACCCGGGCCGTCGCCACCAAGGCAACCACAGGCAGCCGAGCGCACGCGGCCACAGAACTCCCCGAATGGGGTTTATTCTTTGGCCTCAGTGGACATCAAGTCTCAGGACGCACGGCGCGAAGTGTCCTGACATGGTCTTACGAACAGACTTCGGCACGGACACTTTGGACCCGCGGAATGCTCTGAGTGGATGATTTGAAAACGGCGTGAGGACGTGTCTGAAATGGACCTCTACGTGGACACATTCAGAGATCTCGTGCTCTGCACTTCGGCCGGCTTCGTGTCTCGGGACCTCTTCCTGAACTCAGGCCCTTTGACCGAGGCCTGCAGTGGAAACGGCGCTCATGATCCCCGACGGGGCTCCGGGGGGGCCATTTGGGAGGATAATCTGCATTTTGAAGCAGGTTTCATCCCCGTGGTTGACTCTACTTGCTAAGAATCAACATGATTAAAATAAACAACTTCGGTGCATGTGTGGTCACTGTCTCTCTCGAAATAAACACTAAAAAAATAACAAAATAAAATAAAAGCATTAGGTTTTAATTTAAAATGCCTCTATACGATATAAAACGAGGGTAGGGACTTTACAAGCACGTCATATTAAATGAACTCCGTTAGTCTCTACCATGCTGTTCCTTTTCTGTGAATAATCTCTTATCTTCTCGCGATGTTTCTACATATGTATAACCACATTCTTTGGTTAATTCGACCTAAACTTACAGGCCGTCTCAAAAACCCCTCTCTTCCTCTCTCCACGGAAAATGGTTTTCCGATGTCCTCTGTTCAATTTTCCTTAGAGTATGGCTTAAAAATATTCCATATTTTTTTAAGATTTTATTTTTAAGTAATCTCTACCTACAACCAACAAGGGGCTTGAACTCACAACGTGGAGATCAAGAGTCATGCGCTCTGCTGACGGAGCCCGCCGGGCGCCCCGGAAGTATTCCGCAGTTAAGTATAAGACCAGAAGGAAGGGGTGGGGAACCCCCAACGGAACTGCTCATGTTCTCTCTTCCCTCTTTTTTTCTGCTTTCTCTTAATCCCATCTAAACACTTTCCCAAAGAAGTTGAAAGGGTCTATTACTAATTCCCCCACTGAACAGGGATCCATTGTTAAAGGAAAAAAACAAACCTATTTTTCTACGATTATGCCAAGTTCACTCACAAGAAATTCCCCGACACAGTTTTTTTTTGGCTTTTTAGAGGAGTGCTATAGGAGCTCGAAGTTCGGAGGAGACGGCCTAAAACTCATGCGCCTTGGAATACTTATTACGGCTTTTCTAAAAGATTAGAAGTAGGAGACCCAAGTAAGGATCTTTCTGATAACTACCCACATTTTAAAGTCTTCACAGATGTCCAGCACTTGCTTAAAAATAAATAAAAGCTGGCAGTTAAGCTGGAAGGTATACTCTCGAGGCCAAAGCCAGCACCAACTAGCTTCCACCGACAGCAGCAAAACCAAATTGATTTGATGATACTGATAGGAAAAACAATTAGTCATGGTCAAACCTGTAGTCGGGAGGGGGGAGGTCATACTCAATGCAGGGCACTCGCCGAATCAAAGGGATCAGAGGGAAAATGTAAAGCATGTATATTAGTCGATAAAAGATAATCCGCTGGGGCCAAGAAAAAAATACCCGAAGCACGTTTAAGTAATTGTCGACTTTTAAAAAGCAAGCAAACCAAAAAGTGCGCAGAGAAACCGCCGCTCGGCCTGCCAAGAACACCCTCCTAGGCTCTCGTTTACTTTATACTCAGGAACAACCAACGGAAGTTTAAAAGGAATTCACGTTTTAGTTAATCGAGAAACACAAAATAAATGTCTTTCTCTCATTTTCTCCATCCAAGAGTCAGAATTAAGAGCTTTAAAACAAAAGAAGATATGTTCTAGCCCCAGCTTTCTTCAGGTCCAACTGACTCGGAAATCAGCGGCAGAAAAAAAAGGGGACGATACACCCCAAGGATTCAAATGGGCGAAAACAGAGCGGGTGCCGTCACAGAAGAATACCTTTAAAATGTCTCTAAAATTAGCGTGTGATTTTTCACACCACCAATTTTTCTAATTAAAACCTCTGGACAGACTATTTGCTATAGCTAAGAAAAAGTAGCCATAGCTTAAAATTGAACATCTTTTCAGTGATCTCTTTTTTACGAATACCAGTAAAACGAAAAAGTTGTATTGAATTCCTGGAAGCAGCAACGATTAGTCACGTAACGTCTTCATCTGCACAAATTCACAGCCCCTTCTTCAGAATACGCGGGCCGCGTGAAGGAAATTACTGTGCTGAAGTTCATCCAATTTCTGGCTGTATTTCCCGTTTCGAACTTAATTAAAACTGGCAGTTTCACTAAGAAGATTCAAATTTCAATCAGATGGGTGTATTGCCTTCCTTTTAAGAAAAGGCAAAAGAAAAATCAGCATGTCCCAAGCAAAGAATTAACAGGGCTTTGGTTAGAATGGAAAGCCGTGAGTTAAACAGGTGTTCCAAATTACCACTTTTATTAAAACACAATCCTTTACACAAAGCCCGCTGGATTTTTTTTTTTTTTTTAGTTCTAGAATATTGAAAGAAAATGTTTGTTTGGCTTAACACAACGGAGACTCCTAAGTTACAGAATGACGAGGACAGGATTGCACTGGGGAAATTCACTCCTCAGCTATCTCCCCTGGTGGCACCGGGTACTCTGGAACCCAGAGGAACCTTGGCAACAATCGAGTGCTCTTTCTACACACGCGGGAGCACTCCCGGTGATGGGGCGGGGCAAGGCAAAATGATGAGATCCGCCTCAGCTTGTTTACCAACAGGAAGGCTCTTTCATGGGAACGACAGGACAGTGTTTGAGAGCAGCAGAATCTGCTGGAAGGACAGCGGCTGTGGCAGGAAGACCCATGCACGGCCCCATCAAGGACAGGGAGCGGATTATGCTGACGCTGCGTATGAAATAAGGCAGTGCTCCCGGCGACCTGAGCACCACGCCTCAGGGACTCGCCTGCCCTCTTCCTGGAGTTCTGCTGAAAAAGACAATTAGGGGCACAGCCTGATCATCGGGACTTATCTACCTCCTTCTCATCCTGCGGGAAAACGGACTCTAGACTCCACTGACTGACGCTAAGTTGCTTAAACACGGCTCCGTTTTGTTATGCCCTAACGCAAAGTGGAAACACAGTGCAGCTGAAATAGAGAAGCCTCTGGAGGCGGATGAAAGGGAACGACATTAATGTTCTCTAGAAACGTCTAGCCAGGATATGGAGCCGTGGAGAGCTACGGGAAAATTATCAGGCGGAAAAGCAATACCCAGCTCTACGCACCAGGAACAAGATCTGGGGGAAAATACATAGTTTTGTTCATATTCTATTTTGAATGATTATTTTAATGACTCTATCTTACATAATCAAGTCTTCTCAAGTAAAGAAATGCACTATGTGACTAGAACAGTCATGTTTTTAAAATTTATCACCATTAATATTACTGTGAGTTTATAATAGCCTCCAATAAATGATGCTGCAGAGAGGCCGCAGTTAAAAAAAAATTTTTTTTTAACGTGTATTTATTTTTGAGAGAGATGGGGTCTGAGCAGGGGAGGGGCAGAGAGAGAGGGAGACACAGAATCCGAAGCAGGCTCCAGGCTCTGAGCTGTCAGCACAGAGCCCGACGCGGGGCCCGAACTCACGAACTGCAAGATCGTGGCCTGAGCCAAACGCTTAACCGACTGAGCCCCCCGGGTGCCCCAAGAGATTTTTAGACTTGGAGGGAACTCTGCAGACCAGCTAATCTAGTTCCCTCATTTTGTCAAGAGAAGAAACTGAGGCCCGAGGGCATTCGTGGAAAAGCTGGCGACACCTTCAGGGTTCCGACTACCCAGCCAGAGGTCTCTGCTTTCCTCGCAACCGACATGAACAACCCTGAGCTTCCCAAAGCCACTCTCTGTCACTACGAATGCAGTGGGTCTCAATTAAGGTGCTGGCTTTGACATAAAAAGTGAATTTTTGTTTTCAAGAGACCTCGCGTTTACTCATCTGATACATACTCAGCCCTCTCTTTCGAGCCCAGCTCACCACCCGCCTCCTTCCCCCACGCACACCTGGTTACCGTAGGAGTTAGGATTCTATGTACTTGACCCTGTTCCTGGCCATCAGAGTCCCTACTCCCCGCCACGACGGCCCGGCGCAGGGCTGGCCGCGGCCCCCAGCACGGGCGGTCTTCTCTCCTGGGTTGGAGGCGGCGGAGGTGCTGACAGCGGCAGGGAGGAGAATCAGGTCCTGGCAGCCTTGGTGGGTAGCCCGGGTTCCCGCCACGCTGCGGGCTTCGGCCCCCAGAACGCACCCTAGTGTCCTCAGGACAAAGAACCTCTTTTTGCTCGCCTGGAACCGGGTATAATACTCCAATGACGCCATTAGCCCAAGCCAAACACTTTAATTTCGTGATCGACCGTCTTGGGAAATCCAATGACCGCGGCAGGGCGTAGCAGACCGACAAACAGAACGGCGCGTGACGGCCAGTTTTCTGGTAGATACGAGAAAGAAACGAGCTCTCTGTTTTCGGCAGGCTGGCTCTTCGGTCAAGAAGGACCCAGCTCTGGGGATGTGACGTGCCTCTCAACGAGGAGAGTCCTTGTCCCCAAACGTAGCCGGAGAAGGAGCCAGGAGGAGAGGGAGGGAGGAATAAAATTTCCTTGGAGTTCTGACCGTATTCTTACTTTAAAAAACAGTTCAGTCCGCCGGACACGGAGTTTCCGTTCTTCTCCCGTCTCGCACGGAAGCGCTCCGATCAGTGCTGACGACTCGCGTTTTGCTTCCAGGCGTCTTGCACCCATCGCTGGTGTCGGCGTGAGTGAGTCCGCACATTCTCCTTGCCAACAGCCGTGCGCTCGGAGAGACCGGAAGCAGGGCTGCTTGGAGGGTAAAAACTCACGGCCCCCCTTACTCCGGCCGAGGGTACTTGCTGGGAACGCCACCTGGTCAGCGGACGAAAGGCTACCTACACTCTACACGCTGCGGTTCTAACTTAGGAGGGACACTTTCTCTTCCCTTTTTGAGCCCCAACAAGGGTCAGGAGCCAACGGGGGCCTCCCGGAGCCTCCAGGGAGGAGCGAGCTCTCCCGACACCCACCTGCAGACGGGAGTCCGGCCTGATCGAAAATGTCTGACATACTTTGTAAGGAAGCTCGGAGACCACCTAGTTAGACCATTCTCGGGGTAAGCTGGCTGGTAGGTTCTTCTCTTTAAGGACTGCCTGCTTCTACGCATCTAGAGGGAGGAGAGCTCCCAACCTGCTCCCAACAAAGGATCAGCAGGGAAAAAAAAAAAAAAAAGAAAAAAGAAACACAGGAAGAAAGCTGACCAGGCTCTCGGTTCGGCCGACCCACAGAGGTTTTCTCTCCTTAAAATAAAATGAGACCTTGTAACTCCTGTTCTCATCACACGGCTCATGGTTTCCCGCGCTGCAAGCAGTCTATCAAGAGGGTGTACGTCGCCCCCGTGCCACTCGGCAGCACGCCACGGGGAAGAAAAAATCAGATTCTAAGCCTTTCCAGATAATTCGGTATCTAAATATCGTCTGTGTGTGTGTGTGTGTGTGTGTGTGTGTGTGTGTATGTATGTGTGTGTTCCTGCTCGGACTGAAAGTAGATGTGTCCTGATTTTGTGAAGGCGTGTCGCAATGGGGGGGAGGCAGGGACACCTGTAAGAAAACAAAAGCAGCCCCGGAAGGCAGGAGTTCCATGTGAACACGCACTGCTGGGATTTGGGGGTGGCGGCACCCCAACTCAAACCCCAGCCGAGACCCAGCCTGTCCGCACGATGGGACAGATAACAACAGGACCCAACAATGACAACGGCGCCGGTGTGCCTTCAACCGCGTGGAAGGAAACGAGTGGCCGGGGCGACGCGTGGCAGGGAACGCTTCCTCGCACAACCACCCAGCTCGTCTTCGCTCCGAGGAACGGGGGAGCCGCCCCCGTGCGGTCACGGGAGACGGGACTGCGGAGACTTCGGACACGGCGGGGCCACCGAGGAAGCTGGCGGGTCAGGCCACAGAAAGTGACCCCAGTGAAAACGTGCTACTGACGGCAAGGAGACGCAAAGGGACCCTTTGGGATGTTACGCAGCAAAAGCCCCAGCGAGTCGCTGGAAACAGACGGCTGAGAACAACAAGACAAAAACAATGTGCGAAAAGAAATAAGAATTAGGTTCCAGGAAAAAGCATTTAGGAGATAAAAATAAAATACCGAGGAGAACATCTCAGCCTCATCTTTACTCACAGGGAGCCACCTTTCTCTAAAATCCCTCCGGGGGCCTTTCGGATGTCCACGACACCCTCAAACCTGTTTGGACTGGATCTCCCCCCCACTCCTGGGAGCCCTCCTGGGTTAATCCAGCCCTGACCGATCTTCCTCCCAGGCTCCGGGCCTCTGGACGACACTTAACAGAGTATTCTGTGGGTTTAGACGTCTAGTTTTCTCTCTCTTTTTCTGCAAAGCTGTGTCTTAAAATACGCTAAGTTTAAAAAAAAAAAAAAGGCATTAAACACTGAGTTCATATAGAGAGAAAATATTCAGACAAAAAAAAAAAAAAAAAGTCCAAAACCCGGGACTCATTTAAAATGAGGGGTCAATCTGGGTAACATGTTCTGTTCCTACTCCGTTAGCTAACATCCCTGGCCTCAGGTTATGAGTGTATCGAAGGAGAGGACAAGTAACGTCAAGGAGATTTCTTCCCCGGAACAGCCTCTTTTCATTAGTCCGCTTATTCAGATTTTTATGAATGCCTTTGAAAAATCTTTAACCGCTTGTTCCAGACCACGAGCTGCCTGCCTCTTTGAAGCATTTTCCCTCAGACTGAAAAACGCCATTAGTATCGGACTCTCTCCCGCCTTTTCTAACCTCTCTGCCTTTTAGAGGAGGGGACCCTGAAACACGTTATCTTTTTTCTTTAGGCAGTTTATCTCCAGGAAGAACAGAAAACTGATGAACCGCAGTCAGACATAAACAAACTCCCTCGCTCCTGCGGTCTCAGACAAGCTCATTTCCTCCCGCGCTTCGAGGCAACAAATATAATTGAATGTAACTATTTAAAACCTACGCCAAGCCTAACGAGCAAGAAGTGGCTTTGCCAGACCACAGTGTCTTTGAGAGATCAATTTGGCCAATAAAAGGCTGGAGACTATACCCATTCCTGAAACAAAAAAGCACGGGGGCGCCTGGGTGGCTCAGCCGGTTAAGCGTCCGACTTCGGCTCAGGTCATGAGCTCACCGCTCCCGAGTTCGAGCCCCACGTCCGGTTCCGGTTCTGTGGTGACAGCTCAGAGCCTGGAGCCTGCTTTCGGATTCTGTGTTTCCCTCTCTCTCTGCCCCTCCCCTGCTCATGCTGTCTCTCTCTCTCTCTCAAAAATAAATAAACTCTAAAAAAATAAAAGAAAATAAAAAAAGCGCGGAGATGTTTGTGATCAGGAGAACACAGCCCAAAGACATTTGCTGGGGAGCTTACTAAGCACCCTGTTGAGACCAGTGTCTGGCCGTGACGGATTCATCACCAAACGCCCCTCAAAAATCTCACTGTTAGAAATCAGAGGGCCCCTATAAGAATAAGTCACTATGCGGGCCACTGGAATGTATTTTCATTCATAGTTCCAAAGCTGTATGTCGTTCGATTTTTCAGAATAAGAATTTCTCCAGCGATTCTTGTGGAGGTACTATGGGGCACGAATTTGTTTAGTGGAGGCTCCGGAAGGTGTTGCCAAATTGTAAACGTTCCGTCACGTGTTTACTCACCAGTCACCAAGCAACTGATGAATAATTTAATGTCTTCCCGTATTCCACTATCAGATGGGTCTATAAAGGCTCTAAGTTTCTTTCTCCTTGGACTGTAATTGTTTTGTGAAAGAAAGAGGAGAAGACGCAGATGGAGAAGAAGACAGAGAAGAAGTAGAAAAAGTAGGAGGGGGAGGAGGAGGAGGAGAGGAGGAAGAGGAGGAAGAAGAGGAGGAGGAGGAGGAGGAGGAGGAAGAGGAAGAGGAAGAGGAGGAAGAGGAGGAAGAGGAGGAAGAGGAGGAGGAGGAGGAGGAGGAGGAAGAGGAGGAGGAGGAGGAGGAGGAGGAGGAGGAAGTTTTTTTATTAAGTTTAGATTTTAAAATTCTTAACTGGCTATCAAATGAATCATCAAACGAATCACCTTCCACAGAAAAGGGGCCGGCGCTTCAGCATGTCACCACAGCCTCACTTCTCTCTTTCCTTAAGGGTACCACCATTTGCGACGCCCTCCACCCCCACCCGTGTCTGCTGCAGGCGCCCAGACGGAGCCCCTCTTTGTTGGTTCTGTGTTCCTGTTCACCCCTCGCCCTCAGCAGTCTACGAACTCCGGGAGGACAGAGGCTCGTTTGCACCCCAGACTCCATCCGTGGGATTTGGCTCCACAAACATTTGTCAGCTAACGTGCTACCAAACTGGGTGCCCCAAGCCCCTCCCCCATCCAAAGTGGCCTGCCCTGTGCCCCGCTCCCTCGGGGACTTCTCAGGGGCCCTTCGGAGGGATGTCAGTGGGCAGAACCATCCTGCCGCTGGGCCACGCGCGCTCCTTTCTAGCCTCGGTTTTCCCCATAAGATGGAAGCGGGGACCGTGTGCCCTGCGTCCCTCACCGTGAAATATCAGGGTGCCCTGCGGAAGGGAAGGAAAACGTTCCCCCTCTCCCCCTCTAAGCTGTGTGACCGGCCTAATAATTCAGTTGACACAGAAAAGAAAGACAGGAGAAAAATAAATTTAACGTCATGTATACGGGAGCTCACAGAAATCGGAGACTCGTAAGACGGGACCGAAGCAGGCGGCTTTCACACCTTTTCAAAGACAGAAACAATGGTTCGGGGAGAGCTGACAAAGGGTCTTGGGCTGGGGATAACCGACTAGTGAGGAAGGAACAGGGTTTGCTTACTCCGCCTTCTCCGCCCTGCACTCCCATCTCCGGCCTGAGGCTGCCTCTCCTTCTCCCCTACAGGTGCGGGGAGGGGGGGGGTCCACTCCCGCAGGGAATCCCTTTTCCGCTTTTAGAAGTGCAGAGAGTTCTGGCAGAGGATCTCTCTCAAGTAATTGACTCCAAATCCGATGCAAAAGCGGCCTATTTTGGGGGGGCCTGCCCATCGCTACACACGTGTGACGTCTTATTTTACCCAGACTTTGTTAACCATCTAGACTTCTGGTCTCAAAAGTACCGTCTCCCCTTTAGGTACCACTCGTGGTACACCATGGTGCGTCGGTTAATACAACAGTAAGACGTTTGCTCTTTATTCTACGTGCACTTCTCCAGGTCTGGCCTAGCTGCTGGCAGGCCTGGACACGTGAACCAATCTGCACGGTTTTTAGACGCGGTCTATTTGCCAAAATAAAACGATTCCCCCCTACACTTGATGGAGAGTTTCCTCTTTGGGAAAATACACCGACTTTCCTTGAATTGGTTTTTCTTCCTTTCCCTGGCTATCTATTCTTGCCTTGGCAGACAGCTACAGGCCCTCCCGCCCCACATCCTCTCCCACCGCGGGGCTCCACAGCGCATCTAGATAGACGACTCCCGACTCCCGGATTTGTAAGCCAAGCGTCCCCCTCCCCACTGAGCTCCAAATCTCCGATCCCAATAGCTTTCTTCACATCTCCTCGTAGAAGGCTCAGAAGCACTCGCTTCCCAGTTAATTATGCCAGAAACCCGGGATTTTTTCTTTTCACTCACTCCGCACACCCAATGACACCCTGGATGCAGCAGTCTGCCTCCTAGACGTGCGTCCAGGCCCGGTCTCGCCAGCCGCATACGCATGCGCATCCGGGCCTCCGCCGCCTCCGCGCGCTGTCTTCCCCGCCGGCGCTATACTGGTCTCCTGGCTTTCTCTCCTTCCCTCCGCCGAGCCGCTCTCCCGACTGCGGCCGCTGGGATCGTGTAGAAACCACTCACCCGCTAATGGCTTTCGTCCTCGAAGGAGGACTTCTGATTGCTTTTAGGAAAAATCCCTCCTTGTGACCGCAGAGCCCTGCCTGATGTGACCCTACCCACCTCGGCAGCCCTGGCGGCCTCCCCTCCTGGTCCCCACGAGGCTCGGGCGTCACTCGGGCACCCTCTGCCTGGGGCTCTCTCTCCCACCCCACTTCCTGCTTGGCCGAGCAAATTCGCCTCCCACCTCCGAGCCTCAGCTCCCGCGCTTTTCCCAGAGGCGTTGCTAGCACCCGCCCCGTCTCCGGTCCGCTTGAGTCCCCGTATAATTCACTTCTGAGCATCGCGTACCTGTCCTTTCCAGCCTCGGCAGGATCGTCAGTACTTTGTGGCACGAGTCCAGGGTCACTCCGCTCCCAGGCGGTGAGCGCGGACCCGAGAGCTAGGTTTAGTTACCCCGGGGGCGCCTCCTTCTGGTGGGAATCCTGCCCCCCTGTGGCTGGAGGCTAAAAATCACCAAACTTCCTGGCCCGTAGCCATTCAGATGTAAAATCAGGACCTCACCCTCCAGCTGGCGCTAAGATGGCCTCTTCGGCATTCCGGAAGATTCTTTTGAGCCTCGAATACATTTAATTCCTTATTATCTAGATAAGCTTCACCGGCTTCTGTTTTCTGTAGCTGAACCCTGACTCATACAGTGCTCTGTATGGGTTGAATGACCGATTAATATTCATAAACAAGGGACGCCTGGGTGACTCAGTTCGTCAAGCATTTCTGCTCGGGTCATGATCCCAGGGCAGGGATCCAGCCCCAAACTCTGCGCTAAGTGTGGAGCCTGCTTGATAGTTTTTCTCTCTCTGTCTCTCTGTCTCTCCCCCTGCCTCCCTCTGCCCCTCTCTCCTGCTTGCACTCTCTCTCCCAAAAACAAAAACAAAACAACAACAAAACTCCAAAAAAAAGTCATAAACAAGTTTAGAACCTACACACATGACAGTTTGTAACCATCCACTTTAGCAACTGTCTTAGACCACTGAATTGGGATATTTTGTGAGGTGATCCTTTTTTGCAAAGCAACGTCTTCAGAGTTACCAACACTGGTTATGTTTCATTACGAAACAATGAAAATCAGCTTAAATATCCACGATAAAAGGCATCGAGCATATTATTTTATGAGTTGAAGGGTACCTTTGCTTCCGAGATCGTCAAACATGTATTAAAACTAAAAACTGCGGCAGTCTTGCAGTGCGATCAACTCAGTCTCCTAACTCGGGCAGTACTCGGTCTGCACAACGCAGGGCCTGGAACGTGATAGTTGTTCAATAAACAACAGACGAATAATCCTCAGGTGAAAATGCCTCCTTGTTCTGCATCAATACTGCTTTGAAATGTGGCGGAGAGAGAGGGCCGTCCCTGAGGGTCTGAACCATACGGGGGGTGGGGGGGGTAAATTAAGCTCGGGGCCAGTCCGAGGACCAGTCTGAGACAGCAAATAACAGTTGTAAAGAATTGTAACGGGAGAACGTATGGAAAAGGAGGACGGGTCTCCCAACAGAGGGCCTGGTCCCTCGGATATGGGGGGTGCGGGGGAAAAGGAAATGAAGGCGGGCTTCCTACCCTGTTCTCCCCACCCCGGTGTCCCTGGGGAGGTGACCTCCTGGCCCGGGCAGGCTGGCATGTTCCATCCACCTGTCTTCCTCTGCCTCTGACCGACTGCATTCGGCAGACGCACACTGTGCCTACTGGCTGGAGACGAACAGGGAAGAGGAAGACGGTCCTGCCCACACGCGGCTGCTCGGGACTGGGTGGTTAAAGGGCTGCTAGGGGCAGATCAGCCCAGGACGGCCTGGACACCTCCTCGGTGGGCTTGGGGCATCGTGCTGAGACCTCCTACCAATCCGACACCCCGGGAGTGAGAGGGAACGGTGGGGAAAGTCTGCGGTCCTGAGGGACTGACGCTCTGTAGGTCAGCACTGATGCCGAGGACAGCTGTCGCCTCCGCAGTGCCCACCGATTCTGTAGGTGGCGGGTTCTCGGGGAGGGCGGCCGCGTCTCTGCTTGCTGCGGGGCATGGGTTTAATAAGGCAGGAGAAAGGAAACCCCAGCGCGGGGTTCCGGAATGGTAAATGACTTTCTGCTGGGTACAGATGCCCAAGGCCGTTCGCACTTCCAATTTAGTTTCGGAAAACGGATGTTTCTGGCCAATTTTTCAGGAAAATGTAATCTTATAATTATTTCCAGAAATGCTATGGAAACGTTCCTGAAGGATGAGTTATTTTACTTCCTCGAGGTCGGTCGGTCAGTCGCTCAGCACTCACGGGACTTTCCCCTAAGAGAAAAATCAACTATGAAGAAAATGGAAACGAGGTTCTCACTTTCCAAGAATTTACGGTGTATGGGGCACTGAGATATTTAATGGCGGACACAGGATTCAAATCACAAAGAGGATTCTATTAACAATTCTACGTGAAAGACTTTCCAGACCGGGGCTAAGACAGAATTTAAAGGTGGTGGGAGGGTAGGTGGTTAACTAGACTGAACGATACTAGTTTAGTTGACTCTGAGAAGCAAAGTCTCCAAAGAGAGACAAGTTTTAAAGAGATGCAAGGGTGGTCACCTGTGAAATTCCCAACAGAGGGCCTGGTCCTACTGCTGGGAGTGGCGGGGGCGGGGGGCGGACGGGGAGCGAGCACTCCCGAGAGCCCGTAGCCACGAGGCACCGGAGGGAGGGAGGGAGCCATCCTGGAGCCGTGAGACCTGGCTGGGTAATTCCAAGTGAGTTAAAAGCTCTGTGCCGCTCACCGTGCTTTGAGACAGGGATTGTAATGCCATCCAGCCATACCACAGGGTACCAGATGGGATATGGAGAGGGCTTTGAAAACCATTAAAGGTTTGCCTGTGAAAATTCAAATTAAAGGCAAAGAGGAGGGCTCCGGCAAGAGCGGGCCTGAGCTTTGCCCAAGCAAATGCCCGGGAAAGAAATGCATGGAGCAAGGAAATGGTGCCTCACGGGAGACGGGGAGGAGGGTGGTTGGGGAGCACCCAGGAGGAGCTGACGGACGTCCTGGAGTACCGCCAGATGGAAAAATAACAATTCGGCCCCACACCAAGAAGACAGGGTGTCACAGATATTTAAGAAGGATGAGGGGTTTTGTTTTTTGTTTTTTAAGAGAGAGAGAAGGCACAGGGGAGAGGCAGAGAGAGAGAGAGAGAGGGACACAGAATCTGAAGAGAGCTCTGCGCCTGATAGCAGAGAGCCTGACGTGGGGCTCGAACTCACGAACCGTGAGATCACGACCTGAGCTGAAGTCAGATGCTTAACTGACTGAGCCGCCCAGGCGCCCCGGGAAGAATGAGTTTTTAAAATGATCTGCAGCACGCCTGGGTATTTACCCGAAGAATAGAAAAACCAATTCAAAGGGATATACTCATTCTTATGTTTATTACAGCATTATCTACAGTAGCCGAATCATGGAGCAAGCCCAAGTGTGCGTCCATAGATGAATGGAGAAAGGAGATGTGGTGTCTATACGCATTTTCCCGCCGGGCCCGAGGAGAGCTGGGCGCGGAGGCCATCCTGCCGCCACAGCATGAAGGTGGAGCGAGGCAGGTACTAGTGCACTCATCCCTGAGTCTCTGGCCCCAACTACATCTGAATTGCTGTATACCAGGGTAAGTCCCTTCTTGATTAAGACAGCCTCGGTTAGTTTCTGTCCCTTGCAGAGTCGATTTAAAAAATAAGGTCCTGAGTGATTGGCCGATGAGACGTTAAACTCCCTGAGCTTGATGAAGTGTCCGTTGGTTCCCAGCTGCACCAGGAGCGGAGCTGAACGCTCAGCGGACACCTTAGGTCCGGGGCCGTGGCTGACTTTGCTCTGGGTCCATACCCACACGGAAGACTGGGATGACCACCTCAAACACCCGTTGGCTGCTTGGGGTTCGGGCCTCAAATGGAGTAAGACGCTCTTTCCCGCGTCAACCCATCCCGGCCTGTTGGCAGAGCCCACGCTGCTGGCAAAGCAGCGCCTCCTGCCCTCTGCGCGTCCCTCCGACGGCCACGTGGGAGCACTGGAGCTCGTCCCACGTCACTTAGGGCGATGAGGGATTTTTAGGAACAAAGCAGCAGTCTTCTGTCGAAACCTCCAAGTTTCAAGAGCCTTCAGGTTTGTGCTTCCAAAGGACTTCATACATTTTATTTTTTACTTTGGTGGGTCGATAATTATTCCTCCACGAGCAACTTCAGACTTGTCTCTTCATCTGAAGGGTCGCCCAAAGGATGCCTTTAACTGCCACACTCCAGAACAGAGGAAAAGACTCATGTCATTGAAAGAAAGATCATTTTGGGGCGCCCGGGTGGCTCAGTCGATTAAGCATCTGACTCTTCCTCTCGGCTCAGGTCATGATCTCGCGGTTCCTGAGTTTAAGGCCCGTGTTGGTCTCTGCGCTGACAGCTCAGAGCCTGCTTGGGATTCTCTCTCCCTCTCTCCCTGCCCCTCCCTCAACTGTGCTCTCCCTCTCTCTCTCTCTCTCAAAATAAATAAATAAACATTAATAAAAAGAAAGACTATTTTGTCCAAAAAAACAAAACATAAAATGAATTTAGATTCCACAGTGGTGAATGTTAAGGGTCTTCATTGTTTATCTTTTTAAAATTGCGACACAAACACTTAACGTGAGATCTACCTTCGACACATTTTTAAATGTACGATATGGTATTGTTAATTCAGGCACAACATTGGGGCGCCCGGGTGGCTCAGCTGGTAAAGGGCCCGACTTCGGCTCAGGTCATGATCTCGAGGTTTGTGAGTTCGAGTCCCGCGTCGGGCTCCGTGCTGACAGCTCAGAGCCTGGAGCCTGCTTCGGAGTCTGTGTCTCCCTCTCTCTCTCTCCCATCCCCCCTCAAAAATAAATAAACATTTAAAAAAAGGAATAACTATAGGTGCGATGCTGCACAGTGGGTCTCTAGAATTTAATAATCCTTGCTCTTGTTCTTAATATAAAAGTATCTTCTAAAAGAATATGCCCGCCAAAGAAAGCAAAGACCTGATGACAGCCCGAATTTGGGGAATTTGTACTCTCCCGCACATAACTCTTTGAAGGCAGACAGTAGAGCTGGCCTGTGCATCTGAAAGGCTTAAAGTCCAGGCATGGGATGAGAAAGAGGAAACGGAAATACTGTTAGTAATACTCTAACTTTGAAAATGGGTGCCATCGTGTTAATTTCAGATCCAGCACGGACTTACAAACGGGGCCTACCTATTTTGGGGGGGGGCGGGCGACGGCCCTACTGAGGTCACCACTACAGAAATACGTGGCACCAGAAGTACAGACAGGAAAAGGAAAGCAGATTCCTTTTTTCTAAGGAATCAGCTATGAATAAAACGCAAAAACGCTCCACTCGCCACAGAAGGAAAACAGTTTTCCATAAACTTTTGTTGATCTTTTCAAAATTAGACTTTCAAGGCTTTGCTCTACTTTCTGCGGCAGCGATATCATGCCGCGATAGAAATCATTGTAGAAAAATGCTGCTAATTAGAAAATGTAACAGTTATTAAAAAAAAAAAAAAAACAATTCGAAATGTTGAATGTGACACAAGTTGTAGTCGCAGAGATTTATCCCTGGAAAGAATTCCAACACTTCGCGACAGAATACCGTTTTGGACACTTGAACACGCACTAGCGGTTCCGGTTCCGGTTCCGTGAGTGTTTTATATACATTCGGGAATCTAAGAACTTGCATGAAATACATGTTAAACTGACATGAATACAATAGAAAGAAAAACAGGATAATGGATTTAAACGACCGAAAGGTCAAAATAAAGTGAGACAGTGGAAAAGAATTCAAATTCAAAAACCACAACCAGAAGAAATTCATACCTGTGTGAAAGAAACCTTAAAGGAGAAGCTTCTTTGATTTTTAGCAAATCTCCTCGATCTCGTCAACACATTGGGATTACAGAGCTGATAGACAGCAAAAGATCCTGTAGGAAGGAGGAGGGCGGTTCTTGTGACTAACGCTAAGCCGCTCTCCTAAAGCCTGTGATATCCCAGGCGCTTTACATCCATAATCTCATAAAGTCTGCAGAACAAGTCCATTAGAGAGGAACGTCTACGTCCATTTTAAAGAAGAGAAAACTGAGTTCAGAGAAACGGAATCGCCCCCGCCGGATTGTATTTAACCCTGCCACAAAACCCACAGCTTTTCCTGTCCTCTGGCCGGGAGCTCGAGAACGCCCCGGGGCAGATTTCCAGGCCCCCACACACTGCGGATCGTGCTGGAACCAGAGTCCGAGGGCTCTGCTGTCGCCCTGCTGGCCGGACAAACTCCGGCCCCTGCGGGCTCAGGCCTGTGAGGAGGTTGGACTGGAGGGGTCCAGGCTCCTTCTGGTTCTAGCGGTTGAATTGGATTTGGAAAAATATAGCTTGAACCAGGCTTCAGGGATGGTCTTTCTCTACTCCTGAGCATACGCTGCCCAATACACTCATCACACAGATTACAAAACCATTCAATTACCGCAGGGCCAACTGGACAAGAAGCCTTCACTTACGAGCCATAAAGAACAATTCTATTAGGGATCTCTCTTAGGGGCTGTTCGCAGGGCGAGAAGGCTGGGGTAGATAGCGTTTGGTTATCTTCAGTGTGGCTTAAATGTCACAACTCTCGGGAAGCTCTCCCTGCCGGCCCACGCCCCCCCTCCCCCACCCCTGCCCACAGCGGAACCCTGGCCCTCCCAGCTGTGAAGTCCGAACACTGCGTCCTTCACCCACCACACCAGCCTTGATGACTGTTTCCATGACTTTCTGCCTCGCTGGCCGTGTGTTCCTTGAGACATGAAACCGTCTGAACTCATTCCTATATCCCCGGCACGTGCTCCTTGCTACACTGCTGGGCATGCGATCGGCGTGCGACGCATGTTGACTGGAATACTGAACTTTCTTTCTTTTGAGAGGCCAGTAGGAAGGCAGGCAAGAATAGAATCTAGGTGATCTGTGTCTTTTATGACTCACAGGATCCCACAAAACACATACCAAGTACATGCCTGTCTCATTTGGCGTAAAGGGCGTGCTGGTGAAAGAGAAGGAAAATTAGGAAAAGGACTCATCTTGCTAATAATTTCTAAGAATCTTAATCTCCAATGAGGCAAGGGCAGGGAGAGAGGGAGAGGGGGAGAGAGGGAGAGGGAGAGAATCCCAAGCAGGCTCTGTACTAAGAGCACAGAGTCGGGCTCAAACCCACAAACGGTGAGATCATGACCCAGCCTGGCCGAAGTTAGACGCTTAACTGACTGAGCCACGCAGGTGCCCCTGCAGGATGTTTTTAAGTTAAAAAAAAATGTGTCACGGAAGCTGAACACGACCTTGTTGCATCTACATTGCCAAAGACCTGAGTGTTTTTTAACTGAGACCATTGCTTTTTAATCCTTACAGTTGCAAGCCACGATACGGGCGAAACCAGAACTGAACCTAACTGAAGTTAATCAGACAGAGTTTTCCTGCGGTAGCTATCGTCCAACTTCATCTTGTTTGCGTTTTGTTTTGTTTTTTAAAGTAGGCCCCACGCCCAACGCGAGGCTGGAACCCCCGACCCCGAGATCAAGAGTCACTTGCTCCACCGTCTGAGCCAGCCAGGCACCCATCGTCTTATTTTTAATTCAGACTTGAGTATATCAGGCTCTACCGATCTGGATGAATTCTTTTAATATGTGAGAATAAAGACAGGAAACGTCACACGTCCTGAAATCAGGCCACGATGCCCCTTCCCCGGTGCGGGGCCAGCCTAGAAGGATTCAAGGAGGGGCCATGTTAAACTGAGTTCTAAAGGAAAGAGGGAGCCCACCACGGGGCAATGGTTCCTAAGAACGCAAGGGCAAGGCTGACAACACAGGGGAAGAAGCAGAGGGCAGGAAAGGGGTTCCCTTCAGACACCGGAAATCCTCCCTGCAGGGTGACGAGATCACCATCAGACAGAAGCTCTAGGCTCACAGAAAGCCCTCAGGCCCCTGTGTCCTTCTGTCTCCCAGCTGCTCCCTTCGGGGAGCCGCCAGCCCGCTGCCCCTGGTTCTGCAGGCTGTCACGTCCTATTCCAGCTGCCGGGTCTAAGCGTGTGTGTGCCTTTAAATCAAACCCTGAGTTCTCCAAGGGCAAGAATCTTGCTTTTTGCTCCCATTCTTGCCCTTCCCGGATAACTGGCGAGTGTAGCAGGTACCCAACAAATGCTGTCCGAATGACTCGATCAACAAACCTGTTAATTTCAGTGTTTCAGAGCACGGAGTTACAGATCCTGGACACAGATTCAAGGGGCGGAGGGCAGGAGAGAAGAGGCTGGAGGTGAGAAGACCACTCACAGGAGGGAAAACGTGGGCAAGCACCGGAGGAACCGAGGAAAGAGGATGGGATGTGGGAAGAACCCTCAGAAGTTCAGAGGCCAAAATGGATCTCTGAATTTGTGCGAATAAATACTCCCCACCCAGCAGAACGGGCAGCTTCGGCGGTTTATTAGGATTTCAGCTCTGGAAAGCCGGGAGCCAGGACAACAAGAGGACTACTCAAATACGCAGGCGCCGCTCGCCACAGGAAGCAGAAAGGACAAGGCTGTCTCGTCCCCCCTTCGATGCGCCTTCGATACTTCGCACGCTCCCTCTTCACTACACTCTGCCCTTCTCTGTCCCACTACAATCTTGTTTTTAAAGGCAGATTAGAATCGTTTAGTCCCGCAATCTGCACTTTCCTATTGGACCGAATTCTCCCATCTCCCTTCCCACGCCCTAGAATCCTTCCCTTCTCCCCTTTCCTGAGTCAAATCCAAAGAACCAAGTGCCTTTTGTAAGATCAAAAGAGCTGTTTTCTCTGGTTCGGGTCCAACATTTCAGGGAGATTCTGCCGAACCCTGAAGAGGGTTTCCGAGATGCCTTGCCGTGAGGTTCCCACCAGGCAACCCCGATTTGAAATTCGCGAGCATGCCGGCAGATGCGACTGCAAACATTTTGCACATAATTAAGGACTCTTGTGTCTGGGGTTCAGTTTGTCCTTTCGTGGGCAGGGACATATCCCCCTTCATCTGCGGGAAGTACACTCCGAAGTTAGATTAAAAGCCTGAGGGGCGCCTGGGGGACTCAGTCGGTTGAGCGCCGACTTCGGCTCAGGCCATGATCTCACGGTTTGTGAGTTCGAGCCCCGCGTCGGGCACTGTGCTGACAGCTCAGAGCCTGGAGCCTGCTTCAGATTCTGTGTCTCCCTCTCTCTCTGTCCCTCCCCTGCTCGTGCACTCTCTCTCTCTCTCTCTCAAAAAATAAAATAAACATTAAAGAAAAAAAAGCTCATTTGACAAGACGTGAAGTCATGTAAAAGGAACCTTTAGCCCGACGACCACTCGAGTGGCTTCGACGTGCAGAGGCCCCGGCCAGGAGATGGAGAGAGCATGCTAACCAAGTGTATGTGGACATTGGAGGGGGGGGGCAGCAAAAAGCCAATGGTGGGAACATCTCTACGAATTGTCCCCATAAAATCTGACCACCCGACTCAAACCGGAACCCGTGGGCCCGGCCTTAGACAGAGGCACACGGTCAAGCAGGTGTGGGACAAGCACGCAGGCGACGTCCTGCAGTGTCCGGGGCGTGCTGGCCCAGAGTGAGCAGATAGGGGAGGCCGTTGGTGCGCCCCAGAATTCTGGGACCGGCCTGGAATTATGATGTATATTCTCCTAATTCTACCAACAATGCGGTGACCACTGGTGGACCAACCCTTTGAGTTTCACGTCCGGGGTCCGCTGAGAGGACCCTGGTGATTCTAGCTGGATTTAAATCCTTGGCTTTCCAATGAACCAGCCGTGTCATCTCCTTTCAAGGAGGCTATGTCCTTTTCAAAATAAAAAGGGGGGGGGTCTGTTTCTTGTGACCGCTGTGACACAGAGTAGGTGTTTAATACAGATTTGTTAACTTGGTAAATAAAGGAATACTTCATCGAGACATTGGCAAAGAACAAGCACATAATTGGTGCTTAATAAATGTTCACTGCTTTGAACCTCCTCTTCCCTTCTACCTTTGAAGTGTATTTTCCGTGTGGTTTTCTGTTTGGCCTTTATAAAATGTATCAAATGAACATAGGCATGTTTTTCTAATGATAAAATAATACATGTCCACTGTAGAAACTGAACATCTTGCATATTAGATTTGCAAACTGAAAAATGTACCGGGATGTCGACACCATATTTCATTAAAGGTTTGAGGTTTGTATCAGAATGCTAAAAAAAAAAAAAAATGCAAAGAGTCAAGAAAATAAAAATCACTCACTCCATCATCCAGGGATATTACCATGTTTTGATATATATTCCTCCAGACTTTTTCCCATGCAATGCTCTAGAAATCTATTTTATGTACAAAAATGGCAAACATAGTATGTATGTGTAGCCGTACCAAAATCTGACTATCCTCTTACTGTCATCCATTTCTGATCTCCCCCTTAATTCTGGCCATTAGAAACAAAGCAGCATGATCGACATCACTGTACGTACATTTTTTTAAAAGAGGCTTCTAACTCGCTCAGCCATGATAAATCCCTAGAAGCGGAATTACCGGGCCAGAGGCATGCACACCTGCTGCCCACAGAGGCGTTATTAGATTCTTATCGGCAATGTGTAACTACGGTTTTAATTTGCACTAATTACGACTGGGTGGACAGTCTCATATTTGGGGCTGTCTGCGTTTCTTTATCGGGGACTTTTCCTGCTCACGTTGTTTTGCCCGTCTCCTACTCGAGTTTTTCCTCTTCATCTCACACACGCAGAATAGCGTGCCTTTGTGGTTGCCGATTTTCCGCCGCTCTCTTTTGACTTTGGTTGTGGTGAGCATCGAGGAGGAGAAGTTTCCATTTTCAGGTGGTTACACCTATCGGCCTCCCCCTTCGTTTTCAGTTTGCAGTTCACAGGTTTTAAAGAGAAATTCTACCATTCTGAAATGTTTTACTTTTGGCTGTCTAAAACTAACGTTTTTAATGATGTAACACAAAAGAAACGTCTTTATGATATTGATACAGATTACTGTCCCGGAGCCACGGAACTTGGGAACTTGCGTTTGTAGACTAAGAATGTATTTATATGCAGGTAGCACGTTTCCTGAAAGATCTGGGGCTTACAGGCACCTGACTGGCTCAGTCAGTAGAGCAGGGGACTCTTGATCTCGGGGTTCTGAGTTCGAGCCCCACGTTGGGTGTAGAGATTACCTAAAAGGGAAAACATCTTGGGGCACCTGGGTGGCTCAAGTTGGTTGCGTGACCACCTCTTGATTTCGGCCCCCGTCGTGATCCCAGGGTCGTGGGACTGAGCCCCGTGCCGGGCTCCACACTGGGCACAGAGCCTTCTTAGGATTCTCTTTCTCTCTCCTTCTGCCCCCTCCCCCAACTAGTGGTCTCTGTCTCTCTACAATAAATAATAATAATAATGATAATTTAAAAAAATAAATCCTTAGGGGTGCCTGAATCCGACTCTTGATCTCAGCTCAGGTCTTTACCTCAGGGCCATGAGTTCAAGCTCCACGTCGCGCTCCATGCTGGGCATGGGGCCTACTTTTGAAAGATAAATAAATAAATAATAATAAAAATCTTTTAAAAACTGAATAAATACAAATGAAAAAAATAAAGGTTCGGGGCCTACATAAGAATACTAAAAGCTAAATATTAGAAACTAAATCTTAGACATCGCTGTTCTTTTGTTCCCCGTTTCATGAAGTTTTATTTTTGTTCATTTTATACAGACATGGAGTTCTTGGTTAAAAAAAAAAAAACTCAAAGAGAAAAAGTAGGAAAAAAAAAATAAAATAATTGCTCTAACACCGGTAACTAAGATAACCACCATTAACAGTTGAAACATTTATATATATATGTTTTATGTATAATTTCAATGCATCCTTATATACACACACATACATATCTACACTTTTAGATTATACAACTGGCTCTGTGTCTGGCTCATCACTTCGCTTTTTTCCCCTCAAACTTCCTGCCGCTCTGAAACCTGGTAGCCAATGTCGATAGCTTGGGTGGTATGTGCGAAGATAAATGCGACACAGAAAAAATGTTTATGCTTTTAAGATACGGAATCCTATTGCATATGCCTATCTGAGCCTTCCTATCCCTGAACTACCTCGGAGAGTTTACTCGATTGGCCTAAATTACTTTTAACAGCTAGTTAACATTCCAGAGAATGAGCGTGCTACAATTTCTTTGGCCATTCTACTACAGAAGGGCATTCTTTTCGTTTCCCATGCTTAGATGCTATACAGTATGATACGGGAACCTTCCTAACCAGTGCTTCTATTTCAAGGAGACAGAGGATCGGGAGTGGGGCTGTGGGATCGAAGGGTGTATCTATTTTGAACTTTGATAGATATTTCCAGATGGCTCTCCAGAAAGACTGCAAACATATTAAGACTCTCAACGATGTCTGAGACAGGTTTCTAATAAACTTGACCAAGTAAAGGTTGACTTATCGCCTCCATCATCAGGAGAAAATTAAATACCCGCTGAAGGCATTGTAATTATTCTCCTAAAATTCCAGCGATAATGATTTGTGCTTTTATTGCCCTCTTTGCTTCCCCATAATGCTTTTATCTAGTAATACTACAAGAAAAAACACACGGAAAAATAGATGATACGATTTTTCCACCATGAATTCAAAATAAACATTTGAAAACTGTTGAGACTATGACTTTAAAATAATATTGCATTTCTTCTTAACCATGGTTTTCATGTTGGCCATTTAAACTAAAGGGGAGGGGCCAGGGGGAGGAAATAACATATATACAAAAGTCACAAGAAAAAAACCAGGACCTTTCAAGGCCTTCTTTTCCCAATTTACCAAGGAACCGCAGCAGGAAGGCATTAAATTAGGAAGACTGTTTCGAAAATGTATCAGTCTGGGTGTCTGGGTGGCTCTGTTGGTTAAGCATCTGGCTTCGGCACAGGTCATGGTCTCACGGTTCCTGAGTTCGAGCCCCGCATCCGGCTCTGTGCTGACAGCTCAGAGCCTGGAGCCTGCTTTGGCTTCTGTGTCTCCCTCTCTCTCTGCCCTTCCCCTGCTCATGCTCTGTCTCTCTCTCTCAAAAATAAAATAAACATTAAAAATTTTTTTAAATGTATCAATCCAAACAGATACAATTGAATACTTAGAGAAAATCAAGGAGCAGCTCGGAAAGTCTACTCTGAAGGTAGCTCCAAACCCGAAGGCGAACATAGCCTTCCATTCTGTCAACATCTTGCAGCTGTCTTCTGTCAAACGCTTGCTCCAGCCACACCGACCCCGCCTGTGGTTCCTCCTACGCACCTAAGCACCCCCAGAACTGTTTCGGGCACCTCCTTCTCTGCAGGCCCTACCTGAAACCCGGCTCTTCCGGCAATCACCCGCATTTGATAAACCCTGCCGCTATGCTTCCCAAACTACACATTTTTGCATTACATTTGTAAAAAGTTTGAATTGTCCTGCGCTAGTAAGAATAGTGAGCCAGCGGAGCCTCAGAATAACCAGTGTTCACTCCTCTGCAAGAAAGTAAATCATTAGGTGAAGCCATTCTGGGGGCCGGGGAAAAAAAGGGCAGGTGAAGCCATTCACTACTTCGGTGAGTAAAACTTACTTTTAAGTAAAATACATTGACCATATCAATAATTACACCACATACAATGAAAGGAAAAAAACCCTCATGTTTCTAACCCATAGGCCATTATTTGTAAAAATAATAATATCCTGATGGCCACAGACGCCTTTCATCAGATCGAAACGCCGTGTTTTATCATGTAAAACTGGGTACTAGTAGTTTCATAGGATGCTTAAAAGAGCAAGATTTTGATCAAGTCGCAAGCAAGTGAAAATAACTAGTGTTCGGTTACATTCCATTAAGTGGTCTTAATTTCATTTCTCAGACAGGAAAAAAAGGAACCAGCCAATGTTGATGGATGTATCAAGCGCAGCATACAGCTCTTGAAATACTGCACGATTATCTCATAGAATACCAAATTACAATGATGGTAGCAAACACTTTAAGAAGCCTCTGTGAGCTCCTGCTTTAAATGCGCTGGCTTTTATCCAAGAGTTAACAGTGAGAAAGTCGCATCTATGTGGTTTTAATCGTTCTTCAACAAACAAAGGATCATTTATAAAACGAATGGTCATAAAAACAATTAACACCTAACAAATGAAATCTTTCCTGTTAATATCCCAGAGACACATGTTTTCACGTGCTGGAACATTAATGTGGGCGGCTATAAAATTGAAATTCTCTGGGAAAGTGAATCCTTGACTTGTATTTCTTCACTAGAAAATGTGTTTCCTCAGACCGCTTTCCCCACAGACTAATACCTATAAAAAGATCATTTGGAAAAAAAAAAAAACCCTCTGAATACCAGTATTTAAACCCTTCAAAATATTTTACAAGTAGGTCATGGTTTCATGATTGATAATGAGTCTTAGCCATGAAAAATCCTAAAGTTTTTGTTGACTTATTAGTAGTAGTTTTTAATTGGTCTTTAAAATTAAAGATTAATTTTGGGTCCTGAAATTTATACTCGTTAAGATTTTAAAAGATTCTCCCAAAGTTTCTCGGTAGGTGTTGTCATCACCAACGATCACAAACTAAAAGCAGCAGGTTGATTTCAAAGCAAAACTTGGGCCCTTGCTGGCTAATTAGCAAAATGCTTTTCTTCTTTCATTATGTTCACTGAACTAGATGGTTCCGGATCACATTTCAACATGGTTCAAAGTGAAAGTTCTTTGTTGGCTGACAAATTAGGCAGCTTCCAACTCAGAATACATTTTCTCTAAAATTCAATGTTATAAACAGAAGTTGGTTTTCTAAGCTAGTCCACGAAATTCTATACGACCCATATGCAAATGAAATACTATTGTATGTGTTTCAATGCAGAGAATAATCTCCTTTGCAATACCCAGTCTATCATCAATACTAGACATTAAAAAAAAACATTAAAGGAGAGCCTGGGTGGCTCAGTTGGTTGAGTGTCTGACTCTTGATTAGGGCTCCGGTTATGATCTCACAGTTTGTGGGTTCCAGCCCCGCACTGCACTCAGCACTGACAGTGTAGAGCCTGCTTGGGATTCTCTCTCTCTCTCTCTCTCTCTCTCTCTCTTTCTGCCCCTCCTACTCTCTCTCTTTCTTAAAATAAATAAGTAAATAAACTAAAAAATAAAACTAAAATAAAAAATTAAAAGATTCTGCTAACCAAAAAAACCCAACAAACAAAAAACAGTAACAGAAACTATATGAAATATTTACTTCTCTTGACACCTGGGGCTTGAGGCAAAACATAGTTTGGGCTGTTTTTGTTAAAACAAATGAACAAATGAAATGAGCTAATAGCAGACTTTGCCAACATATCTTCCTGTCTGGCTTCTGTGAATTCTATTATCTACTTAATATGCTTTTTTCTTAATCAAACACTCCTGGTTTCAATAGCCATTCTTTTGCTGCTAGGTGACGATACATTTTTATCATATAGAAAATTGCCAGGGAACATTTGTTTAGGGAAATCATGTGTAACTAAAGAGAAAGACCATTTAACGTCTCCAGGGAGCTTTCCAGAGCTCTGGAGCCTACGGACACTCTATTAGAGTCTCGTTTTACTTCAAAACATATGGTTCCGAAATTCTTTGAAAGTTAAGTGTCACAAGTGCTAACTATGTTTTTCAGCTATGACCAGGGGAGATTTTTTTTGGTATACAAAGAGAAAGCGTAAAAAGGAAAACAGGAGAGGATGAAGATCAAAAAAGAGGGAAGGAAAGGGTCAGATGCATAAATGAAAAACCCCCACCTGTCTGAAGGGAAACTGAGCTAGGAAAGGGGGGCAGGAAGAAGGACTGAGCAGGGCTCGTGATGGAAAAGAGAGCAAAAGGTCTTGCCAGGGATGGTATCATAATTCCAACCTCTAATTTAAAAAATAGCCAAAGCAGTCGGTTCGCTTCTAATGTAAGTGTGACCCTGGAAACTGACGGTAAGTATCATCGTAGCTGCGCTGGGCACCGAGCTCCCGAAATGAACAGATGAACAGACTCGGGGGGAAAGAGAAAGCAGAGAAGGAAGCGTCAGACCGGCCCCACCACACTGGACGTCCAGCAGCAATGACTCTTCCGGGACCCGACCAGACCCGGTGGTGAGTACGCGTTTCTGGTAATTTCTTAGAGAAGAAAACATTTTATATACACACATGTATGTGTACAGGATACATATAGGTATCTATACCTATACACGAAATAAAAATATATTCGTCTAGGGGCGCCTGGCTGGCTCAGTCGGTATAGCATGGGACTCTTGATCTCAGGGTCGTGAGTTCGAGCCCCACGCTGGGTGTAGGGATCACTTAAAATAAAAAAGCCTTTAAAAAGATATATATTCGTCTAAAATATTGTCAAAATGGTGAATTCGATACTCTTTATTTGAAGTCCTTGGCAATAAACAATTCACAGAAAGAAATTTAGATAAAAATGTACATAAAGAAGGGAAGATCTAATGAACTCTAACTACTGGTCTCCTCTGGATGGAGACAACGCCTTGAGTAGCTTTTCCAAAGCTGACGAACGTTGATGACTTACTATAGTCAGCCACTGTTGTAAGGCTTCCGCCTATGCCATCTCCTTTAATTCTCCCCACCACGCGATCCCGATCCCTGCAGCTAGAAGGTGGGCGCAGCGGGAGGCAGAGCAGGAACGAGATGGCCCGGGCCCCTTGGAGCTTGAATGCCGCGTGTGAATAGTCACTTCGATGCGAGCGGTTACACAGGGGCAGGCCTCTTTGAGGAAATGTCATTGAAGCTGGAGACTTATAAAAAGGCTACTGAGAAGAGACAGTTCTCACTTTTAATTGCCTTAACGTCCAGATTTAGTTAGAATCTACATATCTACACACACACACACACACACACACACACGAATAGGCAGTCTAGCACTTTCCTCCAAGAATATTTTTCTAGCTAAAGGTACACAAGCTGTTGTTCTTGCATGAAGTAGGCAAGCCTGTTACCATTAAACATAAAAATTCTGGACAAGGACCCACTGGGAAGAAAAACCATCAAAAGAACTAATAACATGTTAATGCGAAATACTTTCTTTTGGCAACCAAGGTTTCGATGGAAGTCTAAATTATTATAAAAATATACAGCTATGGGGCGCCTCGGTGGCTCAGTCGGTTGAGTGTCTGACTTCGGCTCAGGTCATGATCTCATGGTTTGTGGGGTCAAGCCCCACATCGGGCTCTGTGCTGACAGCTTGGAGCCTGGAGCCTGCTTCGGATTCTGTGTCTCCCTCTCTCTCTGTCCCTGCTGCACTAGCACTCTGTCTCTCTCAAAAATAAATAAACATTAAAAAATTTTTTTTAAATATACAGCTATGTTTTGCATATATTCTCGAACAACAAAAATCAACCAAAAGCAAAGGTTCTTCCTCCAAAGACTCCTTGTCATTCTTTTTCTCTTAAGAATAAAGACCAAAACGATATGTAGCGACTGTTCAAAAAGAAAAAGGAACCTAGCCATCTAACACCCTGAATCTCATTACACCATGAATAATACATCGGCATGAGCGCGGGAGACAAAGCTCCCGCTGGCTGTCCCAAAGAGCGCCTCCGGGAGGGATGGGGCTGGACACCCAGACTCCCATGTCGCAACTCTATCTGAACAGTCAACCTGTTTACGCGTCCACACTTCTTCCAGGGAATTAGAAAAATGGGCGAAGCGATTCCCTGTCCGTAGTGGTTTAACCTTAAGAACACGTTTGCATCAGTTTCTTATGCATGCACACTTCGCCCTAACACAAAGGTTTGAAAACACCGGGCACGTCCGTCAAAGGCGCACCTGAGTCGTTTCAGGGACAAATCCAGCCAGGTGTGTGGGAACTGGGGGAGGGCCAGGGAAAACAGAAATGAACACTTGTCCAGAGGAGATGGACGCAGAGATAAATTCCAGAAGGACAGATTAAGAACGGGCAGGAAGCAAGACAGCACCCTGCACAAGACAGACACAGAGAGATAAAGCCCAACTGATACTACAGAAAGAGAAACAGAAGGCAGTCTGATAACTCCATCATGAGTCACGCCAACCTAGAATTAGAACGTCCCCCCAAAATGCTGTCAACTCCAGACAGCAAATACTCAGACCTCGACACCCTAAAAGGGCGAGATGGCAGGTTCATAGGTTATTAGTCAAAGAGCAGCAAAGGGGACTAGGACGTCCCACCCCAAATTATACTACTCTGGCATAAGACTTCTTTTGAACTGAAGGCATCTGAGTTCCGGAAATCCCATACCTGCCCAAAAGCAGAACTCAGTTGTCATAAACCTGTCCCCCAGAGCAACGCAGACCATCTCTTCTAGAGAGAAGTCGGCATCGCACCCAGACAGACTTTGTCACAAACTCTCATGTCTCCCGTTGATTCTCCGAAGGGCCCGCTGATCTTCGCAAAATGTCACGTGCCCTCCCGCTCTCCCTCCCCTTCCTCCACTAAATTAGGCGTGTGGACCCCAAGTTCTAACCAGTCCTTTGCTACTTATCGCTGGGTACTCTCCCCTGTCCGGTAACTGCGGCTGTAACTGCCAACCGTAACTGCATGTTAATCAGCTTGTGTTGTTTTTCTCTTGTTCATCTGTCTTTTGTCAGTCTAATTTATAGGGCCCTAGCCAACGGGCCCGGGATGGGTGAACGAAAAGAAAAGTTCCGTTTTTCTTCCCCTGCGGCGGCATTGTGAAAGTTTTCAAGAAAATGAGCGACTTCCTCAGCAGTCTTGTGGTGTCGGCACAGCCTCGTTTTCAGGGGGCAGGAACCGAGATCACTTTCAGGGGCGGAGACCTCAATTCCCGAAGCCTCGCCCGCCGCTTCCCCGCACAGGGCAGCCTTGTGGACGCCTCTGAACGCACCTGGGTACCCTGCCTTGTGCGATTATGACTTACGCCTGTGTCCTGAAGGCCCCAAGAGTCCCGAGCTCCCCTCTCCCCCGGGAGGCCACGCCCCCACCGCGCCCTCTCCCCCCCCTCCCCCGCCTCCCCCCAGGGTGGTGTGGGTTCCTTCCTTCATGCTGCAAAATAGCCCATTACACTCAACTGCTGCGCTTCCGTGGACGGGCCTCCCACTAAACCGACCCCTCGCAGGCAGGAACTGGGTTTTTTTCCTTCTTGTTTGTTCGGAACTTAATACAGGAAAATGGGATCAACGTTGAGGAATTAATTAAAACAACCACCGCAGTCAAGGGCAGGCCTGGGACTAGAACCACAGATCTAGTTTCAAGACAGGACGGTATGCGGCAGGCAGAAAGGGATTTTAAGAGGTACCAAAATTATTCTAACGGCGTCTTAACATATACCAGACGTAACTCCCACAGGACCCTGGGTGCCTTTTCTGTTACTAGCACCTCACAGCCGACCCGGCTGAGAAACAGCGGGGAGGAGCCCACTGTTCGTCTAACTACCGACCGTGATGTAACCGGGAGCTACAAGGCACGGTGCCCAGCCCAGCCCAGCCCATCGCGCACCAGACCCCTGAGCCGGCTGACTGGCAGCCCTTGTAATTTGATCCCACAGAGAACAATAACAGAGACTATTTTTATTCGTCCCGGTATTTAATCCTTTTTTCCTCAGTCGTATACTGGATGGCACTAGTTGCTACGGGCTAATTATATATTCCCTCCAACAGAATAGGTTTTTCTTTAGCTTTGTTTTACTGAATTCGCGGGGCCCTCCCAGAGGAATATTACAGCCAAATGAAAAGTCACTGCGCCAACTGAAAGGCCAGCTTCTTTTCTGCAGGAAGGGGCTGTGCGAGCAAGGCCTCCTTACCCCGCCCTCCTGGGCACACACAGAACCTGCCATCTGATGTGGTGTCGCGTCCAGCCCGGGATGCTGGCAACGAAATAGTTCAACCACAGGGACACGGGCTTGCCCGTGGTGGGTGTTTACAGAACATGAGCTGGCCTCCGCCCTTCGCGTCGGTATCAACGCGACTTGCAAACAACCCCTTTCATCTTCGGTCACTTTCTCTTGGTGAATCCTTGCCTTCAAAAGCACCGTTTACCACGCTTATCAGACACCTCTACTCCTAAGAATCAGGCTACAGTACTTGGAGAGAGGGAGAGACTTGGGAACAACAAAGGGGAAGCCGTTTGCTTTCACTGCTCAAAGTTCGTTCCTTCCACCACCCTGTTACGCACCCCGCAAATACGTATTGTGCAAGCAGTGTACTCCAGGGGGTCCTAAGCGAGCAGTTCTTTACTTGGGCCTCAGCTGACAATACATGAAAATATCTTCTGAAAATGGAATTTCAGAAGTACGGATTCCTCATAACATTAGAAACATTTATGTGGACTCCTGGGCTACTATCCAGTGTTGTGTTGTTAAGAAATGACCAACTATACTTTTCGTGGACAGGTAGAAAGGTAGCCGAGGTAACCATTAATCAAACTTACTTAATCGCCTTAAGAGAACAGAGCTCGGGGGCGGAGGGGGGGGTCGTCACTGTGACGTGACATCTTTCTGGTCCTTCATTTTTATCCTTTACGTTGCTTGTGATTCATACAGTGCTGACTGGTATATTGATTGAGTTTTGGAAAGCAATGTTTGTATTGCTACAACAGTGGAGAAAGTAGCAAGCAAATGGAATTCTTCTATTAACAGTCGCCATTACAAGATAGTATTAGCTTTGCTTTAACTCTTAGAACGCTGTTGAGAAAAAAAAAAACAGTAACTAAGAAAGGCCAATAAACAGAGCATTGTAAGTAAGGAAAAGAATCTTTACTGAGCAGGATGGTCCCCTTAAATGATCATTGTAGCACATTTCTTATGACACGGAAACCACCATTCCACGAGTGGGCTGTCCTGTCCGCTCCAGAGTGTTGGGAGGAGGGAAACAAGACCAGGAAGCATTCAAGCCTCATTAAACCGAGGTCACCATCCTGGAATGCCATTTCTTTGACATTTCCTGACTTGGAAAAAAGGAAACGGCTTTACACTTTGGTAAAATAACAGAACTTACTGTGCATGATCTATGACTTAAATACTTTGGGTTGCTGGTTAGTGTCTCTGAGGTGCCATTCACAGGGACATGCACAAACTATTGCCACCTCACAGCCACCCCCCCCCCACCCATCTCCATGTTCTAGAACGGAAGCTGGCAATTCGTCTCCTCCTCACCACGCCTCTCCTCCTAACGTTCAACATAGAGGATTTTTCAGACATTATCCCCTAATATTATTCCCAGATAACACGCGCTTTTGCTTCACAAAGTTTCTCCTACTTCATAAAAGTCTACCAAGTTGCATTAAATAACAAATAAAGACCGCATCCCTTATTTCAGGAACTGGTACCGACAGAGCTTACCACTACTGATGCCTTGCTGCCAACCAGCACTGGGACCACCCAAGACGTCAATTCCTAGCCCATCCTGAGTCAGAATCTACCTGACTCAACCTGATCGCTTCTCGGCTCGCTGTCTGAGATCAAGAGGGGTACCCTAAAAATCCGAATGGGACACGAGAAAGCCACAGGTGATGACTCTCTTCGTCTCGTACACCATCGCCCTCTACAAGCGACCATCCAATATGGCGGAACAAGAGTAAAAGACTAACTAGAAGGAATGTCTGGTCTCAAATGACAGGCTGATGAGGGAGACGTGTTGGAGACTTGCTCAAATCCAGCTATTCGTAAGCCCTTCTTGCTGAAGGATGGGAGACAGCATAAGAGAGAGCAAGAAGATTCATTTGTTCAACGAACATCTACTGACCACCTACTGTATTCCAGAGACTGTTCTAGGTGCTGAGGATGTGGTGATAGTCTCAAGAGAAAATTCCCTTGTCTTCATGGAGCTTCTTAGTGGGAGGAAATTGGCGATAAAAAAAAAAATACAGAGAATGTCAGGCGGTACTCAGTGCCACGCGGGGGAAAGGCTGAGGTAAGAGATGGGAAGTGCTGGTGGGAGGCGCGTTGCTGCTCTGTGTCAGGGACTCCAGCCAGACTCTGGTAATTCTTCAGCAGAGACCTGAAAGCGACCGAGGGACCAAGCAGTTCACGACTGTTACTACGGTTTGTATGTGCTACAAAGACATTAACCAGAGTTTAAGGCTACCTAGCAGACAGAGTTAGTTTGATACGAACCACACGGCCAATACTAGAAACAGGGGAAGGAGGGCAAAAAGCATGTTATTTTATTACAAATTCCTTTTATTTCTCTTTGATGTCATAGTTAGGCCATTGTATTCCTTTTCTTTAAATTTTGTGTATAGATAATTTCTATAATCTATGAGTTTCACATCAAGATAGTAAAGGTGATTATAATGTACACGTTTTATGAACGACGTGTTGGGTCCATCCGGATTGAGCCTTCCTGCCATGGTGCGTGTGTGCTCACAGGGGAATCCCCTCAGACTCACCACGGAGGGAGTCGCCGATTCCCCCCAGGGCCCTCCGGGAGGTTCTGCTACTGTATGGAGTCAGACTGAAACTTACCAGGCAAGTCAAATAAATTAAATAACTACAAGTTGTAAAAAGCGTTTTAGGGGCGCCTGGGTGGCTCAGTTGGTTAGGCGGCCGACTTCAGCTCAGGTCATGATCTCACGGTCTGTGAGTTCAAGCCCCACGTCGGGCTCTGTGCTGATGGCTCATCAGAGCCTAGAGCCTGCTTCAGATTCTGTGTCTCCCTCTCTCTCTGCCCTCCTCCTGCTCACGCTCTGTCTCTGTATCTCTTAAGAATAAATAAACGTTAAAAAAATTTTAAAAAAAATATTTAAAAAAAATCTAAAAAAAAGCGTTTTAAAGGAAACAAGGAGCTTACAGAGAGGAGGATTTGGGGTGTGGGGGGCAGGGAGGGTTTGTGCTTACATGTAAGGGTCGGGGAAGAATTCAGAGCTCCCAGGAGGGAGAGAACTTCCCAACAGGCGGGGGAGGATGTGGCTCCCACCTCGATCAGGAGCAGACGCTGGTGGCTGGTGGCTGCCACACGGGCGATGCAGAACCGTGAGACAGAATCGGCTCCGGAGATGACAAATGTTGGAGATGAGTCAGAGGTTCCTGGGGGTTCAGTACACTATGCTACTTTTGAAATATTTTAAAGTTTCCATTAATAACAAAAGAAAAACAAAAGCCCTCAAAAGCACCTCTAGTTGGCAGTTTCCTAAGTGCTATTTGCTTAATTTAACTCGTACCAATCAGTAACAGAGCCTAAAACCATCAGATACTTTTTGTTTTTTAGAGAGAGAGGAGAGAGAGAGAGCGCGCGAGGGCGCGCACGCGCGCGCACACACGCACATGCGCAGGAGTGGGGGAGGGGCAGAGAGAGAGGGAGACGCAGAATCCAAAGCAGGCTCCAGGCTCCAAGCTGTCAGCACAGAGCCTGATGCGGGGCTTGAACCCACGAACTGTGAGATCATGACCTGAGCCAAAGTTGGCCGCTTAACCAAATGAGCCAACCAGGGGCCCCAATTTTTAAAATAAAACTAAAATAGGGGCACCTGGGTGGCTCGGTCAGTTGACTGTCTGACTCTTGATTTCAGCTCAGGTCATGATCTCATGAATCATGAGATCCAACTCCATGTCAGGCTCTGTGCTGACAGTGTGGAACCTGCTTGGAATTCTTTCTCTCTCTCTCTTTCTCTCTCTCTCTCGATCTCTCTGGCCTTAACCCGCTAGTGTGCATGTGTATGCATGCATGCTTGCTCTTTCAAAGTAAATAAATAAACTTTAAACAAGTTCTAAAAAACTTTTAAAGGTTTTAAAAAAAAATTTAAAAAAACCCCCTGAAATGTAACTTAGCGTCTTAATCAGCCATCAAGACCCTAAAGTAGCCCCCTACCAAAGTCCAAATAACAGCGACCATTTGAAGGTTTATTAAAAAGAGGCAAGTGTGTTCCAATGAAGAGTCAATATGATGGGCCAATAGGGCTCTAGAGAAAAAGAATCTAAAAACACGGAAACATTCCCTGCCCCTCTGGTTCTTCTAAATGAGAAGCCGGCCATTTAATTATGTTAGGAGCCAGCACATCCGTGAAGCTCCAAGAAGTTTCTCTTTCTCGCTCCTTGTAAACCAGCAGGAATAAAACATACAAAAATTATACTCACTTTTAATTGTCTGGCTTTTATGTTTTGCATGTCCTTATTCTGTCACAATTGCCTACGAAGTCTCAGGTGCATGACTTTGAGCCCTGCCAATCCCCTCTGCAGGAATACACAAGAAATTAGATCTCCCTCACCCAACCTCAGCCAAGAGCCAGCGCAGGCTTCCCAGAGGGAGCCCAGCAGCTGACACACCCCGGGCGTGTGTGTATCTTTATGTGGGCCCTAAATTCTGTTCCAGCAGTCCATGGCCAAATAAACAAACAATAAATCCAAATAGAAGGCAGGGCTCACTGGCATACTTTTCTTAGTGGCTATTTCCAACCCTCTCGGTGTTTCTGTTACTCTGTGGTCGTCTGGGAAGCCGTCTTCTCCCACCGTAAACGAGGTAAAGAAAACCAACTTCTGAAAGAGCAACCCATCGTGAGGGCGGCCCTGCTCGCGGAAATGAATTTACCGTGATGAAAAGCTCGCTTACGGTAGGTTCATAATCGCTTTTTCCTCATCGCTGACGAGAGAATCCACGTTCCAACACAGAACAAACCTTAGCTACTTAGATTTGAAGGAAGTTTCCCATTCCATCCTAGATAATGTATTCTGCAGGAAGCAAGGCACCAAAACAAAATGATAAATGTACAAGGACTTTTGCAGTCTTGTTTGGGGCAAACCCTAAAAACTGGAAATAAGACTTTTTGCCCATCAATAGATAACGGCTGAATACATTAAGGCATATTTCTACCATAGAATATTATGCAACTATTAAAAAGAATGTGCTCTATATGTGTTGTCCCAGAAGGATTTACGATTTAAAACAACTAAAAAACTTAGCAGTACTAGCTGTAGAATAAAATAACATCTTTAAAAATTCTTTAAAAGCTTTGTGACCTTGGTTGAGGCAATTATATGACATCAAAGCAACAACAACCACAAAAGAATAGATAAACTCACAGACCACATCAAAACTGAACAGGTTAATGCTGCCAACAATGCTATCGAGAAAGGGAAAGAAACCCACAAAATGGGAGTGGGGTTTGCAAATTACATCTCTCATAAGGGTCGTCTGTCGGGAAGAATTCTCATGACTCAATAATAAAGACAAATAACCCAATTTAAAAAATGGACAAAACAGACTGCTTCAAAAAAAGACATATTTCTTCAAAAAAAAAAAAAAAAAGACACAGGGGCACTTGGGGAGCTCAGGTGGTTAAGTGTCCGACTTCAGCTCAGGTCATGATCTCATGGTTCCTGAGTCTGAGCCCCACATCGGGCTCTGTGCTGACAGTGTGGAGCCTGCTTGGGATTCTCTCTCTCTCCCTGCCCCTCCTCAGACTTGTGCTTTCTTTCTCTCTCTCTCAAAAATAAATGAATCCATCAATCTTTTTTTTAAAAAAAGATACAGATGTGGCCAATAAGCACACGAAAAGACATTCCACATCATTAGCCAATTGGGACAGGAGAATGAAACCCACGGTGAGATACCGCCACATGCCACTGGGACAGCTACAGGGCCCTCAGATGTTGGCAGGCATCAGCAAGAACACAGTGAAACCAGAGACTTGGAACATCCATGGGGATGCAGCAAAGTGATACAACCGCTTTGGAACAATGCCCGGCAGCCCCTTGGCATGTCGGACAGAGAGTTCCCGTATGACCCAAAGACTTCACTCCCAGGATACACCCAAGAGAAATGAAAACATATGTCCACACGGAATTATTCACAATAACCACAAAGTGTCAACAACCCAAATACACACCGTACGATGAACGCACGGAGGCAACGTGGTCTGTCCATACAGCGGAATATTACTCGACGATAGACAGGAAGGAAGGAAGGCGCAAGCTGCAACAGAGACGAACCTTGAGAACATCACGCTAAGTGAAAAAAGCCAGTCGCCAGCGACCACAGAAAAATCCACAGGGGCAGGAAGTAGATTTGTGTGGTCTAGGGCTGGGGGCAGGAGTTGGAAGGGACGGGAGGTTTGGGTTCTTTTAGAGGGGACGAAAATGTTCTAAAATTAGATGGTGACGATGGTTCTAGAAGCCTGTAAGAATACTAAAAAACACTGAACTGTACACCTGAAATGGCTTTTACATCGTACATTTGTATTGCATGTGAATTATAGCTCAAGAAAGCGGTTTTTTAAAAAACTGGTTTGCTTTTAGAAGTGCCTAGGCTCAGTCAGTTGAGCATGTGACTCTTGATTTCGGCTCAAGTCATGATCCCAGAGTTGTGGAATCGAGCCCCCCCGTTCGGCTCCGTGCAGAGCATGTGGCCTGCTTCAGACTCTCCCTCTCTCCCCCTCTGCCCCTCTCCCTGGTTTGTGCTCTCTCCCTCTGTCTTTCTAAAATAAAAATTAAATAAAATATTTACAAAAGGCTTGCTTTTTAAAAAATTCTGTAACTAGTAAACCTAAAGACAGAAAATGAAGACACATACTTGGATTTTAATTATGTGAATTTTTTACAGTCCACTTAAATAAGCTGCTGTGGTCATTAAACACTGTGGTTTTGAAACATATTTAATGATGGTATAATCTTACGAAAATACAGCAGAGTGTAAAACAATATATATTTATAACTTTACAGAATAAGACTGTTTGTAAAGAAAAGGCTGGAACTAACAATGATCCTCTAGCCTAGATGGTGGAATTCTGAGTAATTTAAACACTGTGCTTTAGAATTTTCTTTTTCTAGGGCACCTGGGCGGGGCTCGGTCAGTTAAGCATCCGACTCTTGGTTTTGGCTCAGGTCATGATCTCACAGCTTCCTGGGATCGAGCCCTGTGTCAGGCTCTGCGCTGACAGCATGGAACCTGCTTGGGGTTCTCTGTCTCCATCTCTCTCTGCCCCTTCCCCACTCACGCTGTCTCCCTCTCTCAAAATAAATAAATGCAAAAAAAAAAAAAAAAAGAATTTTCTTTTTCTAAATTTTCTCCAATAAGCATATATTACCTTTATTCTTCTTCTTTTTTTTTTTTAAAGTAGGCTCCATGCTCAATATTGGCCTTGAACTCACAACCTGGAGACCAAGAGTTGCATGGTCTGTGGACTGAGCCAGCCAGGAGCCCCAAGCATACACTCACTTCTTTAATCATAAAAATAACCACCTAATTTTTCAGATGAACCACATGCACAAGGCAGTCAAGCATGCAACTGTAACAGTGTTTATCTATAGTTTATTAACACCCTACGTTAAAGAATATTTCTTTTTTGTTTTTCATAGTAAAAAGTCCCATATATGCCCAAACTGTTTTGCCTAGATAATACTGCATAACAGAATACTCTAAAACTCAGTGGCTTAAAACAACCCCCATCTTCTTGGCTCACAATTTTACAAGGGTCTAGAATCTGAGTAGGGCTCGGGCGTGAAGTGTTTCTGTATAGTCTCAGCTATCC
This sequence comes from Paguma larvata, assembly GCA_030068075.1. Classification (NCBI taxonomy): domain Eukaryota; kingdom Metazoa; phylum Chordata; class Mammalia; order Carnivora; family Viverridae; genus Paguma; species Paguma larvata. Next base: position 117,114,491 of record CM057828.1, on the reverse strand, counting down.
AAGATGGCCGCTCTTACTTCCGGGTCCCCGGGGCGGCTGTCAGCTGGAATGGCTCATTCCTTCTCCACCACGCCACTTCTCCTAGTCCAGATCGAGCCCCTTTTACTTGGTGGCAGGTTGTTAAGAGGGCCAAACAGGAGCTGCAAGGCTTCTAAAGGACTGTGCCTTGAAGTCACATGGCGTTGCAATCATCACATTCTGTTGGTCAAAGTGAGGGCCGTCCCAGATTCCAGGGAGGAGAAAAATCTCTTGAGCATAAAAGAATCAGACAGTGTGCAGGGAGGCCCAGAGGAAAACAATATCCAAAAGAATGTGCCCCTGACTGTTGAAATAAATACCCTTTTTTTCAATATTTATTTTTGAGAGAGAGACAGAGCATGAGTGGGAGAGGAACAGAGAGAGAGGAACACACAGACTCCGAAGCAGGCTCCAGACTCTGAGCTGTCAGCCCAGAGCCCCACGGGTGGCTCGAACCCACGAACGGTGAGATCACGACCTGAACTGAAGTCAGACACTTAACCGACTGAGCCACCCAGGCGCCCCGAGGTAGATACTTCATAGAAACACTCTGTGTTCGGCAAAAGTTTGTGGCTATATGGGCTCTATTTTCCACTGTCTTACAAAATAGAGATTCACTCGAGTGAAAAAAATGTTGGCCTTTTCATTTAATAAAAAATCGAATGATTCTGTTTGCTAAAACATTACTATTGTTTAAATATCACAGCAAAAAAGGGAAGACCTTAATTTCGGAAATTAATATTATTGTGCAACAGCAGGGATATACAGTAAAAAGTGCAGGCTTTGCGGGCCATATGGTCTCTGTCACAGTGAGTCAGTTCTCATGGACAGTAACACGGAAGGAGCTGCAGGCGATATGCAAACATATGAATATGGCTGCGTTCCATTAAACATTTATGGACACTGAAATCTGAATTTTATATAATTTTCACAAGACATGAAATATTTTTCTTTAAAAAAAATTTTTAACCATTCTTCTGCATGTATGCAAAAACCATTCTTAGCTCAAGGGCCATGTAAAAACAGACAGTGGGGCAGACTGGGACCATGGGCCATAGTTAGCTAATCCCTGTGCAATAGGTAATTCAAAAGATATAATACAAATGGCAAAAGGGGAAATACACTACTGAGTACCTTATGCAACCACCCACGTATATTTCCTGTATAAAATACCCAACCCTGGGGGGGCGCCTGGGTGGCTCAGTCATCTCTCAGTTTGTGGGTTCGAGCCACCCGTCGGGCTCCATGCAGACAGCTCAGAGCCTGTGGGCTGCTTTGGATTCTGTCTCTCTCTCTCTCTCTTTGCCCCTCCTCCACTCGCATTCTGCCTCTTTCTCTAAAAATAAATAAACATTAAAAAAATTTTTTTTAATAAATAAAAAATACTCAACCTTGGGTCATGAGGCTGGCTCGGTTCATAGAGCATGTGACTCTTGGACTTGGAGTTGCTGAGTGCAAGCCCCACTTGGGCCTAGAGCTTCTTAAAAATAAATAAACAAACAAACAAACAAATAAATAAACAAATAAATAGGGAAAAAACTCACCTTTTAGCTACTAAATTTTTCACTGCCCTCAAACTGTTCTACTTAAGAGCCAATTTTGCCTTTCGTTAAACATTTCTTATAACTTCAATATTAGTTTCTTTTGACTTGCTTCATCTCTGCTGACTGCAAGGCCGCTTCCCTTCCTTCGCCCGGAGGCAGTAACAGCCTCCAAACCTCAAGTACGCACATTTTGCCCTTACTTCCTAGAAAACGCCAGCAACCTAAAAATTAGGGAATTACCCCTTTCTGATCATTTTATTCCTAATGTAGTGTTTTACTTCACTGATAAAACGAATTACTGGCGATCTTATCAACAACATCCACAAATCTAAAAAACAAGTGCTGACAAGCAGAGACTTGTCAGTTGAGCGAAACACGTACAAACGGAGCAAACGGCGTTGCCGATGGTGGCGGTGGAGGCAGGAACAAGGGGATAAACACAGATGTGACTACAGGGCCTCTAAACTACCAGGAGTATCTGTTCTCACATTAAACCTGCCTAATTTGTGAATTCCTCCAGACTCGAATACGGCTCCTAGGGTCTATTCGGGGAGAGGTAACTACGACCCTGAGGCTAGCGAGGGCTAACCTGCCGCACTGACCCCTGTTTGGAACGCCTGGGATTCTCACCAGGCGTCTGAAGAGACACAGATGGTCCGATAATCTTTAAATATGCATCATGCGTGTCTGAAAACGCTGGCATTCGCCCAGGACATGAACAATGTGCAATCACCCACCACGGTACCTGCAGGCCTTTTTTCACACAAGACTGATCTTTTGGACTCTTTTGCTCTTTGCCTCCGAGAGGCCATCTCTCTCTGATACACGCGTGCGCGCGCACACACTCACACACACACACACACACAAAGGCAACAGCTGATTTTACAGTATAGCACAGTACAAATGAAAATGAGGAAACTTTATATCTGATCAAGTCGATAAACCCTCACTACGGAGGGGAGCTATGAAATGACACAAAAGTCACGATCTCAAGTCTTCAAGGTTATGCTAATACCGCAGAGTCCAGGCTTCCCTTTAACGCCTTAACAGGATTCACATTTTACATTGCTCCTTCATGACCTATGCTTTGCCATCACACTTTAAGTCACCATAGAGACAGACTCGATGCACAGTACCTACTGATCCTCCCGAGTTTTCTCAACGCTGAGCAGGGATAAGAACCCGGGACCGGAGTTGGAGGTGGATTTGCTCCTGACCCTTTAGAGCGTCCGTTTAGCCAAGTCACTTTCTCACTCAGAGCTGTTTTCTCATCTGTCAAATGTGAATAATAACACATGCCCTCTCTCCTCTCAGCGTTGTGTAAAGGTCAAGTGAATGACCTTGGTACACTGCTTTGTAAACATTAAACTGAAGGTACTTTCTTTTATCCTACGCTTTCCGAAATCTCGAGCATTAAGAGCTATCTTTTGCTCAGTTCTTCAGGGTCTGATAAAGAAGACTAAACACGGGCGCCTGGCTGGCTCTGTTGGTAGAACATGTGACTCTTGATCTTGGGGTCATGAGTTCAAGCCCCACATTAGGTATAGAGCTTACTTAAAAATAAATAACATAAAATTAGGAAAGAAAGGAAAAGGAAAGGAAAGGAAAGAAGTCTAGGGACGCCTGGGTGGCACGGTTGGTTAAGTGTCTGACTATTGATTCTGGCTCAGGTCATGATCTCACAGTTCTTAGGACTGAGGCCTGTGCCGGTCTCTGTACTAACAGTGTGGAGGCTGCTTGGGATTCTCTCTCTTCCTCCCTCTCACTCTCTGTCCACCACACCCCCGTCCCCTCTCCCTGCCCCCACTCTCTCAAAATAAACAGACATAAAAAAAAAAGAAATCTATGTTTTGTTTTGTTTTGAATCACAGCTTCATCTTTCAAGACTGAAGAGTCTTGTTTGATTTTAATTTCTCCTCATGGCTTAGCATCTCTTTTCTGACAACAATGACACGAAACTAGAAATCAGTTACAATGACAGTAGGCTGACGTGCTGCTAAATAACTAATGAGTCAACCAGGAAATCAATGAGAAAGTAGAAACATACCTGGAGACAAATGGAAATGGAAACACAACATTTCAAAATCTTTGGGATGCAGCAAAAGCAATTTTAAGAGGAAGGTTTATACCAACGCAGGCCTACCTCAAAAAACAGGATTAATCTCAAATAAACAATCCAACCTTATACCTAAACGAACTAGAAAAAGAACAAAGCCAAAAATTAGTATAAAGAAGGAAATAATGAAGATTAGAGAAGAAATAAATGAAGTAGAAACTAAAAACAAAGACAAAAAACAATAGGAGAGATCAATGAAATTAAGAGCTGGTTCTTTGAAAAGATAAACAAAATTGACAAACCTTTGTCCAGATTCATCAAGAAAATGGGAGAACTCACTTAAAATCAGAAATGAAAGAGAAGTACAACTGAGACCACAGATATACAAAGGATTTTGAAACCACTACAAAAAATTATATACCAGACTGGACAATCTAGAAGAAATGGATAAATCCTTAGAAACATACAATCCTCTAAGACTAAAATAGGAAAAATTGCTCTGAACAGAGCAATTACTAGTAATAAAATTGAATAAGCCATCAAAAAACTCCCAACAAATAAAAGTCCAAGACCAAATGACTTCACTGGTGAATTCTACCAAACATTGAAAGAGTTACCTATCCTTCTCAAATTATTCCCAAAAATTAACGAAAAAAGAATGTTTTCAGATTCATCCTATGAGGCCAGTATTACCTTGATACCAAAACCAATCAAGACACTACAAAAAAAGGAAAATTACAGGCCAATATCCTTAATAAACATAGATGCAAAAATCCTCAACAAAATATTAGCAAACCAAATTCAACAATACTTTAAAGAAATCCCTCGCCATGATCAAGTAAAATTTATTCCAAGTATGCACGGATGGTTCAATATTCATAAATCACTGTGATACGCCACATTAACAAAATGAATGATAAAAATCACATGATCACCTCAATAGATGCAGAAAAAACGTTCACAAAATTCACGATAAAAAGTTTCTGTAAAGTGGTATAGAGGATAGAGGAATCATATCTTGACACAATAAAGGCCATATATGACAAGCCCAGAGCTAACATTACACTCAATGGTAAAAAGCTGAAAGCTTTTCCTCTAGGATCAAGAACAAAACAAAGATGTAATGTCCACTGTTGCCACTTTATTTAACACAATACTAGAAGTCCTCGCCACAGCAATCAAGACAAGAAAAAGAAATAAAAAACATCCAAAATGGTAAGGAAGAAGTGAAACAGTCATTATCAGTAGATGTAACAATACCGTATCGAAAACCTAAAAACTCCACCAAAAAACTGTAAGAAATAATAAATGAATTCAGAAAGTTGCAAGATACAAAATTAATAGAGATGTGTCACATTCCTATACACTAATAATAAACTAGCAGAAAGAGAAATCAGGAAAACAATCCCATTGGCAGTTTTATCTAAAAGAATAAAATACCCAGAAATAAATTTGACCAAGGAAGTGAAAGACCCGCACCCTGAAAACTTAGAAGACATTGATGAAAAAAACTGAAGATGACACAAATAAAAGAAAGATATACAATGCTCATAAGTGGGAAGAATTAATACTTTTAAGATGTACATATTACCCAAAGCAGTCTACAGATTGCAGCTCCTATCAAAATACCGAAAGCATTTTTCACAGAACTGGAACAAACAACCCTAAAATTTGTATCAAACCACAAGAGACCCCATATAGCTAAGCAATCTTGAGAAAGAAGAACAAAACTGGAGGTGTCACAATCCCACATTTCAAACTATATTATAGTAAGCTTCAGTGACAGCAACAGTATGGTACTGGAACAAAAATGAATACATAGATGGACAGAATAGGACTGAGAGCCCAGGAATAAACCCATGCTTATATGGTTAATTAATCTACAACAGAGGAGGGAAGAACGTAGAATGAGGAAAAGACTCTTTTATGGGAAAACTGGGGAGGCACATGCAATAGAATGGAATCGGACAACTATCTGATACCATATACAAAAATAAACTCAAAATGGGGGCGCCTGGGTGGCTCAGTCGGTTGAGCGTCCGACTTCGGCTAAGGTCATGATCTCGCGGTCCGTGAGTTCGAGCCCCACGTCGGGCTCTGTGCTGACAGCTCAGAGCCTGGAGCCTGCTTCGGATCCTGTGCCTCCCTCTCTCTCTCTCTCTCTCTCTCTGCCCCTCCCCCACTCATGCTCTGTCTCTCTCTGTCTCAAAATTAAATAAACATTAAAAAAAATTTATAAAAAAAAATAATAAACGCAAAATGGATGAAAGACCTAAATGTAAGACCTGAAACCATAAATCTCCTAGAAGAAACACAGGCAGTAATCTCTTGCACGTTAGTCTTTTTTTCTTCTCGCGCATTGGTCTTAACACTATTTTTTTGGATCTGTCTCCTCGAACAAGGTCAGCGAGAAGCAAAAACATACTATTGGACTACATCAAAATAAAAGGCTTTTGCGAAGTCAAGGAAACGAAAAGGCAACCTATGGAATGGGAGAATATACTTGTAAATAACGTATCCGATAAGGTGTTAATATCAATATACATAAATTTCTCCTACAACTCAATACCAAAAAAAATATATGATTAAAAATGGGCAGAGGACCCGAATATTTTTCCAAAGATGCATACAGAAGGCCAACAGACAGACCCGTGAAAAGATGCTCAATGTTGCTCATCATCAGGGAAATGCAAATCAAAACCACAACGAGATATCATCTCAACCGGTCAGAATGGCCATCATCAAAAATGCAAGAAATAATAAGTGATGGCAAGGAGGCAGAGAAAGGGGAACCCCCTGAGCACGGCTGGCGGAAAAGCAATTTGGTGCGGCCTCTGTGGAAAACAGTATGGGCATTCCTCAGAATTACCATACGATCCAGTAATTTCACTCCTGGGTATTTACCCAGAGAAAATGAAAACACAAATTCGGAAAGATATATTCACTCTTACGTTTATTCTAGCATTATTTACAAGAGCCAAGATATGGAAGCAACCTAACTGTCCACAGACAGATAAACTGAGAAAGAAGATGTGGTGTATATACATCCAAAGGTATATTGGCCAGCCATAAACAAAGAATGAAATCTCGCCATTTTGTGACAACATGGATGGACCCTGAGGGCATTATGCTAAGTGAAGTTAGACAGAGAAAGGCAAATACTGTATGATTTCACTTACATGTGGAATCTAAAAAACAAAACATATGAGCAAACAAACAAAACCAGAAACAGGCTCAAATACAGAGAACAACCTGATGGTTGCCAGGGAGGGGGGGGGTAGAGGGATGGGCAAACAGGTGAAGGGGATTAAGAGGTACGATCTCCCGGTTATAACACAAAAAAGTCACGAGGATGCAAAGTGCAGCACAGAGGATAGAGTCAATCAGACTGTAATAACTCTGCCTGGTGACAGATGGGAACTAGACTCACTGCAGGGAGCCCGGCGCAATGTCTAGAATTGTCAAATCACTATGTTACGCGCCTGAAGCTAATATGATGTTGCAGGTCATCTACACTTCAATTGAAAGTTAAGCATTTTAAGTGTAAGATCTTGAAGCATTTTCTTTAACCTGTCCTGGATTGCCCAGCACTTCCTTGCTGCCATTGGCCCCAGTAGGTTTCAGTCCCGATACCCACTAGGAATAGTCTGAGTGATCGTGTTCTAAAATACTAACAAGTTAGGAGCCCGGTATTTTTTTACGTTTAACACAGACTCTCTTTGTTCTAGAAGCGTCCCCTTACATTTTTCCTCCGCTGACTCCCACAGTATGGGAGTTTTAGGAGTATGCGAACTCCCCGTCTCCTGCGGTTTCGGAAGTGTGGCAGACCATCTTTCCGTTTATTTTCGCCATTGGCTTGCTGTTTTACTATCTATGAAGGCTTACTATAAAGGTGTACATTTAGGGGCGTCTGGGCGGCTTAGTCGGTTGAACATCCAACTGTTGATTTCAGTTCAGGTCATACTCTCCGTCGGGGGTCATGGGATCCAGAGCGTGGAGCCTGCTTAAGATTCACTCTCTCTCACGGCCCCCGGGGGGGCTCACATCTGATTCGATTTTGGCTCAGGTCATGATCTCACAATTTGTGGGATCGAGCCCTGCGTGGAGCTCCGTGCCGACAGCATGGAGGCTGCTTGGGATTCTCTCTCTCCCTCTCTCTCTCTGCCCCTCCCCCACTATGTGCATGCTCTCTCAAAATGAATACATAAACACCGGAAAAAAAAATAAGATTCTTTCTCTCTCCCTCTGCCCCGCTCCCCTGTTCACACTCTTTCTCTCTCTCTCATAATAAATAAATAAATAAATAAATAAATAAATAAACGAACAAAGTAAATTTAGCCAATTTCAAAGATGTTACTAACTGGGTCTTTTTAAATTAAAAACCAGCATCAAAATCTATGCTATTAACAGTCCATCAACAACAAATGTCCTTTGCCCCACTCCTTGTTTTTTCTCATAGCCAGTTCAAAGGAAACTGTCCCAAAGCTTTTAAAGCGTCTCTCTATGTGCCGTCCCAAAAAAGCTTATATTCCATGCGTTTCACCAGTATTCTTTGAACTGTACTTGTCTGTGTCATTACACTCTTTTATGTACATTGTCATATTCATAATAAAAAATTATACCCACTGGCTCTCCTGTCCCCTTAAAGAGATTTTCTACATCAAAAAAAAAAACCAAAAAAAACAAAACAAAAAAAAAACAACTGTATTAATGAAACATAGTGTATGTTTATCAGAAAACCTGAAGTTCCCTCCTAATATACAGTATCAGCTCAAGGTCCCTGTGATGAAAGGGATGAAAGGTCCCTTGGTCTGCAGGACGCCAGAGTCTCCTCACGCATCACCCTTGGAAGCAGAGTCACCTGCTGGAAACTGTCCTGATGCCTCACGCACATGGCAAAGCGACCGTTTGTGAAGTGACCGTTGGGTTCTTTGGAAACTTCTGGGAAGATGCCCAGTCTGTTCCTGCTGCTCCCTAGCATTCGCCGCCCTGCCAGAGCGTTTCAAGTCGTACCCCGGCGTGTCCTCCCAGCACTCCGAACGCCGTCCTGCTCGCAGCTGCCCCGCGGCAGCTCACCACGCGCAGCTGCTTCTCTCCTTGTGTCCTCAGCTCTTCTCGGCAGGCGTCCAGCCTCGCGGGACGGTGGGTCAGTGAGGGTTACTCTCACGCTTGCGGGTCAGATGCAAAGACAGGAACCTCATTACTGGTGACGATCTTGTCATTTCACGCCCATGATGCCAGGGAGGCCACGGATCTTAGGAGTTTTAAGAATTCTAAGGTTTACATTTGCACAAGGATTTTGATTCTCAAAATGGTTCTGCTTTGAGTTTTTCAAACTATAGAATGAAATTATAATGTATAATTACGTAGCATGAGACATTCTATGCATCTAATTTTTAAGAGGAGTTTATTAACAAAGTATGTGTGCATACTCTTCAGCTGATTTGGGTTTTTTTTTAACCCAAGGTTTTTGATATTTAGTATGAGGTCAAGTCCTTACTGCTCAATAGGCAGAGTGGGCTAGGACCTAAGAAGCAAAGTCTCTGTGTCTCTGAACCATACTTACCAATTGTCCTAAATTTCAGACAAAAAGTGAAAAATTACGAAGAAAATTCTCCTCAAGAAATTTTGCTCATGACCCGGAATCAAATTCTCAGGACTTAAAAAGTTAAAAGCTGCCTAGTCCTCTCACCCACCTGGGGACTGGCGCCTCTGGTCAACAGCAGGACTTGGGGCCAGTCGTTGTCAACGCCAGTCACACACGTTGGTAACTGAGCAATACTCAGTCTACCAACTGTGTTCTTGGTCATTCAACACCAAGAGTAACTACCGATCCTTTTCATATACAAGCGTAAGTAAATTCACTGGCGAGGTGTCCCTTTCATTCTTGAGTGAGGGGGAGGGGCGGACTCAGAGCTGGCGTGTCAGGAATTCCGCCCACGGGAGTGCGCTCTGATTTGTGAATGTTTATCCATCTTGTCTACCACTGTGGAAAAAAGACTTTGAAACATGCCGACGCAGCACATACTCGGATAATTTCAGGAACAGGAAACTCATTATTCCCCAAAGCAGCTGACTGCATCCTTAAACTTGAACTTCTAGATGGTTGTTCTTATCTACTGAAGGAAATCTAATCTCCCAACTGCTTACACATACTACATCTGACTTGAATCTCACACACGAAAAGAGGGAGAGGACTCTGAGCCCCGGGTTTCTTTCAGTGACCCGAAAAGTGTTATCAGTAGGTGTCAAAAAGACTAGTTTCTCCCTGTCCGTCCTTCTATATTAAGGAGTCCCTTCTATCTTTATTTATGTTATGTCCCTTCTATATTAAGGAGTTAATCAATAATTGAAGAAAGGAAGCTCTTCTTTCTATTTTGTTCCTTGAGAGAGAGGGAGCAGCGGCCGAGAGAGAAAGGGAGAGAGAATCTTTTTTTTTTTTTAATGTTTATTTATTTTTGAGAGAGAGGGGAAGAGTATATACGAGGAGGGGAGGGACAGGGGGCTCAGACTCACTAACTGTGAGATCATGATCTGAGCCAAAGTCGGACGCTCAACCCACGGAGCGCCCAGGCAGAGCCAAAGTGGGGGCTCCATCTCACAACCCTGAGATCATGACCTGAGCCAAAATTAAGAGTCCGACACTTAACCGACTGGGCCACCAGGGTGCCCCTCTTCTTTCTGTTTTAATCTATGAATAAATGAGAGTATGGTGACAAGTAGGTTAGTAACATCTCAAGTTTAAATTTTAAAATAAACACAGTTCATATTTTATTAGAGATGAATGAAGGGTCCACGACAATGAAAATAATTAGAACTGCTGAAAAGAAGAGGTCCTGAATATATTAAAACAGCAGCAGCATGACTAGAAGATTTTGAAATTGTTAATGCGAAACAGTTGAAACACAGTATCAGTGGAGGACAGCAGGCCATACTGACCTGAAATGAAGGGTCATATCTAATCAGCCTGGACACAGTCTCCGATACCAGGCACAGCGCTGCTAAGAACCACCTTACGGAATTACGTACTCCCTCAGTAGTACTGACGGCACCTGGCGGGGAAGCCGCTGGTCTCCAAAAGCGCTGAAATGTTTTCCTCGCCGAAGCTGAAGCTTTCCTATTCCCAGGATGTTCCTTACCAATACGTACACCCAGAACCCAGAGCAAAGATCTGGGCTTACCACATATTTCGAAATAATCCACTGTGATGAAGATTTCGATTCACAAAAGGAATCCCTTAAAGATTCATGTGTCTGTTTGTAACTTGAAAGACACCAACCCATCCTTTTGTCCTTCTTGGGCACGTGTTTCCTCTAGGGGGGTTCAGAGAACTGGGCTTGCTGGAACCTTCGGACGACCACAGCTGGGCCTGCCCTCACAGCTCCCTGTACTTCCTACCCTCTCCCTCTCCCCCCCCCACCATCTTTCGCCAGGCCACCCACCCTCAGCGAGTCTCCTTTCCCATATTCTGACCTGCCTCCCGCGCACTCGGTTAACAAAAGCTCCTGCCTCTAAAAATGTTAACACGCTGCTTGGCAACGTCGCTAATTCCTTGGATGAAACAGAGACACGCATTTCTCTGCGAAAAACACAGAAGGAATATAGGGCTTCGGTTTGGATGGGTAAACGATGCGTCAAAGCGCTACCTTGGAACAAGAGAGCGACCTAAAGAAGCAACCCCTGAAAACGGACTGTGTTGCCTCACCTGCTGCCTCCAGCCCTTCTTGAGCTACACGGTCATGTCCGAAAAGACAGCTCACTCTACGGACCTCATGAGTAAGGCCACGATGGACTCACCACTCGACTCAAATACTTGAGTCCTGAAGGAAGCGGGGGAGAAAGTCTCATAATTGCTTTTCCCAAGAAAATATTTTATTCAATTAAGTAGCTCTTGAAACTTGCATTAGCCTTGACCTTATCAGCGTTAGATCAACAGGAACGACAGAATCGTTACGACGATAATAAACAGAAGCAACAGTGACAGCCACTGTTCCAGGGGTTTCTATGTAGATTAACTCATTTAATCCTCAAAACGACCCTACTGCAATAGAGGGACAACCCTATGAGGTGGGTACGGGTACCATCCACCTTGTACGAAAGAGGAAACTGAGGCCCAGAGAGGTTAACCTGTCCAAGGTCACAGAGCTAGCAAGTGGTGGGGCCCAGTCAGTCTCTCTCCTAAGTCTGAACTCAGGCACTAGGCCAGGCCCGGCCGGCCCAAGGCTGCGATACAGCATCAGGTCACATTTAAATCAGGAGGGCTCCCCGAACTGGATATCTTTAAGATTATTTACTATTTTTTTATTAAAGTTGTATTTATTTAAGTGACTTCTACACCCACCCTGCGGCTCGAACTCACGACCCTGAAGCTGCAGGCTCTTCTGACTGAGCCAGCCAGGCGCCCCAGGATTACTTACTTAATGTGTTTTCCATCAATTGAAATATTTTTACAAATTTTTTGAAAGACTTTTGTTTCTCCCTTTGAGGAAGAGAGCGGTACAAAAGTGAAGTCATTTCTCTTTCAAGAGAAGTTTTCTTCAAAGAGCACACCTACGGAAAAGGAAAGAAAACCTCATGTTTACTGAATGTGCGTGACTGCTAATACTGCGGAATGCTTTTATATTCCTTGTTTCCTTCTGTCCTCCTAACAACATGACAAGAAATACCAAACGCATTTTACAGATGACAAGACTGGGCTTGAAAGGAAAAATAACTTCTCCAAGGCAATTGAAGGGTTCGGATCCGAAACCGCTCCAGTCCGATGCCAACCAAAAGAATCGACAGAGGCCTTCGATGCACAGAGCAGAGCGGCCGGGGAGAAATTGGCTGCGGGGCCCTGAGCAAACGTTTCTACCAGCCCTCTGGTCTGGGCACTGGGTCCGCGCCGAAGGGTGAAAAGGTCCTCGCCCTCAAGCAAACGTCACCTCGCGCGGTCCCCACAGAACAGCCCTGAGGGAGGCAGAAGAGGCGGTGGGAGCCCCATTTTACAGATAAGAAAACGAGGGGCACGTGGCTGGCTCAGTCGGTGGAGCCTGGGACTCTTGACCTGGGGTCCTGAGCCTCACGTTGGGTGTGGAGATTACTTAAAAATAAAATCTTAAAGGGGCGCCTGGGTGGCTCAGTCGGTTGAGCGTCCGACTTCAGCTCAGGTCATGTTCTCGCGGTTCCTGAGTTCGAGCCCCACGTCGGGCTCTGTGCTGACAGCTCAGAGCCTGGAGCCTGCTTTGGATTGTGTGTCTCCCTCTCTCTCTGCCCTTCCCTAGCTCAGTCTCTCTCTGTCTCTCTCAGAAATAAACATTTAAAAGATAAATAAATAAAATCTTAAAAAACAAAACAAAACAAAAAAAACAAACAAACCAAAAAAAGAAAATGGAATGGTTTGGGGCAAGCCTGCAAAGATGCTGAGGGCTCAGTCAACAGTGCTAGGAATTAGGACCGAACGACAGCAGCCGTGCCCACGGGCCCTGGTGCTCCATTTTTCTCTGGTAGCCCAAGATGGCGGCTGTGATCGGTAGAGCTCGGAGCTCCTCCCCCACCGCCTTTCCCGCAGCCTGGCTACATCAGACTCGTGCCTTCCTTTGTCCTTGTCATCTTACTTCCTGAAACCCTGCACCATCTCCCAGGGCCTTGTAGGTCATAAACCTTGAGTCCCTTTCCGGATACCACCGCTTTTTTCTTCACCTCTAGATATGAAAAGCCCCAGATTTATTTTTTTTAATTTATTTTTAGCATTTACTTATTTTCTAGAGACAGAGCACAAGTGGGGGAGGGGCAGAGAGAGAGAGGAAGACACAGAATCGGAAGCGGGCTCCAGGCTCTGAGCTGTCCGCACAGAGCCCGACGTGGGGCTTGAACTCAGGAACTACAAGACCATGACCTCAGCCAAAGTTGGATGCTTAGCTAACTGACCCACCCAGGCGCCCTGCCCCAGATTTTTTCATATTCTCCTGTTCCTTCTCCTCCTCTCGGGATTATTGATTTCCGTTCCGGTATTGTGCCTTTCTTTATATAGAGATCCGATCGTCATACAAGAAGAGTGGGAGGTTTCCCCCAGTTCTTATAAAACTTCTACTCCCTACTTTTCATCATAAAACCTATGTCTCTAAATATCACTTGTATAAAGCAGCAAGACCATAACACTTAAAATTGGTCATTATTTATGTCTGACCTATCTGAGTCCACAAACGATGAGGCAGCTCACCCGTTAACTGCCACATTTGGGTGTCATTTCCAATGTCTTCCGTTGTAAGCTCCTGACAGAAGGGGGAACTGGTGTTCAGTAGATATCTGACTGACTGACGGGGCTTCAGTCTATGACTGTCGAGAACACACTTCGGGGCAGCACGACATCTCAAAAATTAACTTTCTTAATAACATTTCTAAGAATTAATGACCGGGAAGAGTTGCGAAAGCGGCTCAGGCCTCGAGTCGAGGGTTTCCATTCCCTGTCACTGGCAGTCTGGACCAGGCAGCAGTACCCTGTCTGTGTCCCAGACAATAGAAAATAGTGGAAAACCTATACCAGAGTGTCTGAGGAAAAGCACGGGGTAGACTATGCTTCTAAGTAAACACATTGTGGAAGCTGTCTGAAGATTCTTCTCTCTCAGGGTAGCTCTTTATTATCTCTTATCCTAAACATTTTCTTCCCTGCTCTGTAGCTCAGGATCGGGGGGCTCTGGCTGAGTAGTACTGAAGAATGCTTCTGAGAAACACCCGGGGCCTGCCTGTGACCTTCCCCTAGACAGAGGCGGCCCTCTATTATGAAGGCGGATTCTCCTCTCACCGGGTAGAACCTGGTCTTCACGACCTGCACTCCAGCACGTGAACCCTCCCTTGGTCCACGATGTAGGAAACACACCTGGTAGGCGCTCAGTAATGACCTCGAGTCATCACCAAGCCAGCCTGGAAAAATTGATTCTTGAAGTCATCATTTATTCAAGCCAAGCCTTATCTTGGTATAAAGCCGGATGAGGAGGAGGCCATACACCTGGGCGAAGTCACATGTTTGCCCCTGGCCTTCACCGAATTCCATGAAAATAGTTGGGCTTTTCCCAAAATCCGAAGCCTCTTTCACTCCATTGGGGCCATTCATTTTGTTGTTTGACGTCCTCTACAGCGAATTTCCCTCAGAACCAGGGAGCGAAAATGAAAGTAGCGTTTGTCCTCCTAGGAGACAAGGACAGTTCTGTCATGGCTTTGTCGTGGCTACTAAAAAAGTCAAGTTCAAATGTCAAGGTCCTTAGCCAGGACCGTGCACGGTGTTGTGGTAAGTACACAGATGTCCCTCTCCTTCTTTACCATTCAATTTTTTTTTTTTACTTTATTTGGTGTTTGTTTTATTTCATCTACGCTTTCCTTGTTACGTCTCAAAGACTTTTGGAGGGTAGACAGGTTATAAAGGTTTCATCTTCACCCCTAAAAAAAAGAGTCGGGGTGATTCTGCGCTGCATCTTGATTCACTTAGAAGGCGACTCCTCCGGAAATGAGACTCCACTCCGGAGTGTGCTTCACGTTTGAGTAATTCCAAGATGAAGCCTGTGTCTATGATAAAAAGGAAGGAAAAAGAAAAAGAAAGGGGATTTCAAGGCCATGTGCATGGGAAGCAAAAGAACGGAGCAGAGAGACTTGAGAAGGAAACTAGTCTCTATGAAGCCAGTGATCGACGGGTGTCCACGGGTTGGTCTGGGAGGCCGGGGCTCGTCTCTCTACGCCCGGAGATGAACTGGCCCAGACCAGCCTGGTGCGGGCTGGGGCAGCGGGATTCTAGTCCTAACCGAAGACGATCTCTTTCTCCATGTCTGTTTGCTCCTGAATAAAATGAAGGACGTGGGGGGTGGGCATCACGAGGAGCATCTGGTTCTACCCAGATTTTCTGATTTTCTGAGATGGAATCTAAGAAATGAAGAGAACCTGATGAAAAGGTGGAAACCTGGAGGCACTCCATCGCCGACGCACTGCGCGGAGGGTCTCCTGAGAGTGTGGACGGGGGAGAGTAAGCACGACGATCTCCTGGGTTTCGGGAGGAATGCTCAGAATGTCTATTTATGGTTGTTTCTTATCTTCTTTTTTAAAATGTTTTTAATGTTTATTTATTTTTGAGAGATACAGAGAATGAGTGGGAGAGGGACAGAGAGAGAGAGACACACACACACACACAGAATCTGAAGCAGGCTCCAGGCTCCGGGCTGTCAGCACAGAGCCCGATGTGGGGCTTGAACTCACGGACCGCGAGATCATGACCTGAGCCGAAGTCGGATGCTTAACTCACTGAGCCACCCAGGCGCCCCTGTTTTATATCCTCGAAGGAAAAGAAATGCCTCTTATATCAACACCGGCACCCTCATTTGAATTCACATGAGAGCTGGTCCCCACCATCCGTTCAGTTTATTTATGGTAACGATGTCATCTATGTGAATGAAAAAACACAACCGGGGCGCCCCGGGGGCTCAGTCCGTAAGCATCCGACTCTCGGGTTCAGCTCAGGTCTTGATGTCTCGGTTTGTGGGATGAGCCGCGCCTCGGGCTCCACGCTGACGGTGCAGAGGCCTGCTTGGGATTCTCTCTCCCCCTCCCGCCGCCCCTCCCCTGCTCATGCTTTCTCTCTCTCTCTCAAAATAAATGCATACGACTTAAAAAAAAAAACAACCAAACACGCAAACTTTAAGTAATGAGGTGAGAGTGGCCACAAAACGATTTTGTACCACACAGTGGGTTCTACTTCTGTCGCGGCAAAATACATAAGACAATTGTCTTAGGGATGATTCGCATATTCCTCTTTTATGTAAACACGATCTGTTCTAAATTTACTGACCTGCTCCCCGGATCACAAGGACCTGTCACTAACAGGCCACCTGGCAGACATTTTTTAATGAGCTTTCCTTAGTCCCTTCGAGGTAAAGAGGAGGTCCTGAGAAGGTCAAGAAAATAACGGCTTTTTGGAAAGAAACTCATTACAGAGACAGGAATTTGAAGAGGGGTGCTTTTGTACTGACAGAGAGCTGAGAAATAGTCTTCCGATCCATTTTATTTTTTTTTTAATTTTTTTTTAATCTTTATTTTATTTTTGAGAGAGAGAAAGAGACAGGACGCGAGTGGGGAGGAACGGAGAGAGAGGGAGACACAGAATACAAAGCAGGCTCCAGGCTCTGAGCTGTCAGCACAGAGCCCGACGTGGGGCTCGAACTCATGAACCACAAGATCATGACCTGAGTTGAAGTTGGCCGCTTAGCCAACTGAGCCACCCAGGCGCCCCACTTCCGATCCATTTTAACATGTCCAGTGAATGTAAAAAGCTTACTTCAACCCTCCACCACCCTTATTAACATGAACTGAAATACATTTTTTTGAGAAGTTAATGATTATCAGAGAAAAAAGGAAATTTACCAAATTTTACCAAATTTTAACCAAACGTTCTGCATAACTGGTGGATGGTTTGAAAATGAAATTTGCTGGTTAATAGAGTCAAAATGAACTTCAACTATTTGGATCAATGTGTCTTTGTGAGATAACTTTTTTTTTTTAAGCTCTTACGAGTTTTCAAACCAAATAACAAAATAAGTTGAATGTAGAACCAGACTTTCGAATCACAGAATGGTCACAAAGATTTTTTTTTCCATTTTAATGTCTTATTATTTATTTTTTGAGAGAGACAGAGCACGAGCATGGGACGGTCAGAGAGAGACAGAGAGACAGAGAGAGAGAGAGAGAGAGAGAGAATCTGAAGCAGGCTCCAGGCTCCGAGCCATCAGCACAGAGCCCGAAATGGGGCCTGAACTCACAAACCGAGAGATCATGACCTGAGCCGACGTCGGTGCTTAACTGACTGAGCCACCCAGGAGCCCCAGATTTTTAAAAACAATGACACAGGGGCGCCTAGACGGCTCAGTGGGCTAAGTGCCTGACTCGTGATTTCAGCTCAGGTCACGATCTCCTGGTTTGGAAGACTGAAGCCTCGAGTGGGGCTCTGCGCAGACAGCAGGGAGCCTGGTTGAGAGCCTCTCCCCCTCTCCCTCTGCCTCCTCCACTCTCGTGAGGGCTCTCCAAACAAGCAAACAAAGAAACGAACATTAAAAAAAAAAAACCAATTCCTCCATATAGCTTTCATTTGAAAACACACAGGGCGTCTGGTTGGCTCAGTTGGGAGAGTGTGCAACTCTTGATCTCAGGGTCATAGAGATTATTTATAAAACTTTTTAAAAATAATAAAAGTTGGGGCAACCGGATGGATCGGTTGGCTAAGTGCCCTGACTGTTGGTTCGGGCTCAGGTCATGGTCGCGCCGTCCGTGGGCTGGAGGCCCCAGTCGGGCTCTGTGCTCGTAGCACATAACCTGCTTGGGATTCTCCCACTCCCTCTCTTTCTGCCCCTTCCTGGCTCGAGTTCTCTCTCCAAATGAGTATGCACATTTAAGAAAATAATTAAAATTAAAAAAAAATTAAACACTTAACATTAATAACATAATCTTAACAAGAGCAAGATTTAGCTGTTAATACTTACTTTCTCTTTAATGCATCTTTAAAACTTCTTTGTGTTTGGGGCGCCTGGGTGGGTGGCTCAGTCGGTTAAGCATCTGACTTGGTTTCGGCTCAAGTCATGATCTCACAGGTCGTGGGTGGTTCGTGGGTTCAAGCCCCACATCGGGCTCTGCGCTGACAGTGCGGAGCCTGCCTAGGATTCTCTCTCTCTTCCTCTCTCTCTCTCTCTGCCCCTCCTCCACTCGCTGTCTCTCTCTCTCTCTCTCTCTCTCTCTCCCCCTCTCTCTCTCTCTCAAAAATAAATAAATAAATTTAAAAAATTCTTTGTGTTCCAGGGGCACCTGGGTGGCTCAGTTAAGCACCCAACTTGGGATCAAGTCTTGATCTCATGGTTCGTGAGTTCGAGCCCCACGTCGGGCTCCGCACTTGTCAGCTTGGGATTTTTTTCTCTCTCCCTCTCTCTCTGCCCCTCCACTGCTAGAGCTCTCTCTCAAGATACATGAACTTTTTTAAAAACATAAAAAAAATAAAACTTATACCTATAAGAAAATTAGTGGTAATCACTCAAGTTTATCTCTGTTTTTCTCAAGCTCACCAAAAGTAACAACTTTCAGAATCATTTGTCACTGAACGGTTTCTCCCAAGACGATCGATAATGCTTTTGAATCCAGGGACTTTCTGGGCTGGCTACCCAAAGAAAGAAACCTTTCTATCAGGCAAATATACCTATTTCACAGACAGAAATGTACAGGTTATTTCTGCCTCCCCAAATTCAATATGTAAACGATCGCTTCCCACCTGCCACACCTAAGAGCACACCCTGCTTTCCTAATTGTAAAAGTATTGCAGGTTCAATATTTTTTTTTAAAAAATCAAACTATAAAAAAATGTAAGTAGAAAGTAAAAAAAAAAAAAAAAATCACCTGTCATTCCCTCCCCTCCTCGGAGAGATCTGTAATATTTTAAAACTCGCTCGACCTATCGCAGTTCTCTGGCTGTCACCCCGGCCTCCAGAAGCGCGGGTAATAGTTACGATGCATTTCAGTATGCGGCCGCATCGTTTCCTTTCACCCCAAACCTACCACACTAACGGAGATTTCTATTGTTTCCGATTTGTTTCTTATAAGAAAAGATCTGTTTTTTGGGTTTTTTTTTTTTTAATGTTTATTTATTTTTGAGAGACACAGAGACAGCGCATGGGTGGGGAGGGGCAGAGAGAGAGAGGGAGACACAGAATCTGAAGCAGGCTCTAGGCTCTGAGCTGTCAGCACAGAGCCCGACGCGGGGCTCGAACTCACAGACCGCGAGATCATGACCTGAGCTGAAGTCAGCTGCTTAACCGACTGAGCCACCCAGGCGCCCCTGGTTTCGTTTTTTGTTGTTTTTTTTTTAAGGAAACAGGATAACAGGGTGTCTCCTCAGTTGGCGTATCCGACGGCTGTAAGAAAATGTTCTAGCACAACTCTTATTTGGGACTATTCCCCGTGCCATCAGAGCGGCCTTTTCTTCTGGTGACTAACCAAGCTGAAAGGAATTCTTAAATGGTCTCTTGTTCCGAGGTTCAGAAATGGGAATGAATGTGTTCTGAAACAGTCTTTGGCCACTCGGGTTAAGTGGGAAACAACTCACGCCATTCCAAATATTACCCTGTGCTGATGCTTTCCTGAACCCTTGCAGAAATCTCTCACGTAAGGAAACAAGGTCCTTTCTTAAAACCAGAACATAAAGGACTTATGTTCATAATTCTAAAAAGCTCTTATTTGGAAATTAATGAAAGATTGCAGTTAGTTTATTAATATTAAAAAGTCATACTGGCTGTGCTTTCACTCCGCACACTTTCCAAGGCCTACTCTGAACGGCCTGTGACTTTCAGGAGCCCCTCGGAGGCTCGGTCAGTTAAGCATGTGACTCTTGGTTTCAGCTCAGGTTCATGATCTCAAGGTTCATGGGTTCAAGCCCCACGTTGGGCTCTGCGCCGACAGCGTGGAGCCTGCTTGGGATTCGCCCTCTTCTCTGCTCGCCCCCTTCAAAATAAATACACATTAAAAAAAGAAAAAAAAAAAAGAATGGGCTCCGACTTTTAAAACCTAAATTAAAGAGACTTCTTTCACAAGATGTAGTATTTTCTGCTTTTCGAGTCAGTTAATATTTTAAAATAATAATAGGATAGGAATGATTCTCTATTAAGTACTCATCCGAGTTAAATGTACATTACCATCTTTTTATGAAAGGCCCTTAAATTTTTTACTTAATTCAAGCTTTAAAAAATGAAAATCAATTAAGGTTCGATTTTAAAAGAAATGCATTCTCCAGGGACTAATTTTACAGCCTGCACCCATCTGAAACAGTCAGTAATTTAGGCCTTCTGAAAATGGGCAACTGTAGTTACCACTGTCACAATTAAACACGTCTGCAGAGAGCAGAAGGAACGGTTTGTCTGGACGACAGTGGCTCAGAAGCATGACCCTTCCTTTCCTTCTGAGAGCTCTGCGTTTGTCCCTTCAATTTCCTTCAATGTGCTCAAGAATCCTTTCTTCTTCAGCCAAAGGGAAATGTTACTCTTCATGTTAGGTAAAAGAGTTCAATATTAAAGCGGGGAATTTTATTATTTTTTAAAATATGTATTTATTTAAGTCATCTCTACCCCACAACGTGGGGCTCAAACTGGCGACCCCGAGATCAAGAGTCACGCTCTGCCGACTGAGTCAGCCAGGTGCCCCGGGAACTGGACTCTTTTTTTAAAACATGCAATATGCTCATTCGCTTCTATTCAAAGGAAAAAGTGCATTGCTTTCCCCTTTCTGAACACGGGTCATCTAAGAAAGGAGCCGCGCACTCGCTCGCGGGTACCTGGCGAAGCTGTCAACCTTCCCTGCCTGGCCTTGCCGGGCTGCAGAATGTTTGTATGGTCAGCACAGGTGGCGGATGTATTCACACCAGATAATGCTGAGCAGAGGGGACGCACACCGAACGCAGCTCCGGCCAAGGACAGGACTGCCGAGGGGTGAGAGCACTCCGCCTTTAAAAAGCAAATGCATATATTCTAATTCCGGACTCCGGGGAAGTGTTGCATTCATTCCTCCTCCTGAACAGGGCTCCCGCCTGGTCCGCTGCTCAGGCGTCCCGGGAAGAGGTAAGACTGGGGAACCAACTCCAGTTCCCAGCGTTCTATTTGAAGAATGCTACCTGCCAGGAGGTGCTGTGGGGCTGGGTATAATAAAAGCTACACGGCGTATGGCCGGTTGAAGTGAGTCACATGTAAACAGCGGACACTGAGCTGCTTCTGGGATCCAAGTGCTCCGCCTGAAAACCTACCAGCTTCCACGTGATCACTACTTGTCCTACCCTTCTCTCCGCCCCAGCTTCCGGACCCCAGACTCGTAGGAAAGCACATAGTTGGCCTTTGTGGGTTTTTTTTTTTTTTTTAATGTTTATTTTTAGGAGAGAAAGTGAGCAGGGGAGGAGCAGAGAGAGAGGGAGACCCAGAATCGGAAGCAGGCTCCAGGCTCTGAGCTGTCAGCACAGAGCCCGATGCGGGCCTCGAACCCATGGGCCGCGAGATCATGACCTGAGCCGAAGCTGGACACCTAACCGCCTGAGCCATCCAGACGCCCGTAACCTATTTTTTTTTTTTTTCATTTAAACTTAAGTTTGTCCCTGTCCTCCTACTCTGGCTTGAATGTGCCAAAAGAAAAAAATAAAGTAAGTGCCTTACGGGTTTATCATAATTGTTTCTGAACAGTTCTTTCCATGCCAAAGCATTTGAACTTTTCATCTGTGTGCAGACAGAATCTAATTTATGAATGGGTTGCGTTCCAAACATTCATTTTTCAGTTGGCTATTTGTTTCTATGAGGAAACATCTTCCAAGTCCTGATGTTCTAGTAAAAGCCTGGTTCTGTGAGGGAGGGGTCAGTTGAAAAGAAAGTTTCTTCTCAGGTTCGTGGGCACAGAAGACAGCTGGAGCAAATTTTCAAGAAGGCAAAGTTGATTAGAAGCGCAGTGAGAGACAGGGAATCTGGGCCGTGGAAACTTAAGGAGTCAGGGCAGACCTGGTGAAAGATACAAGAACACACGAGACATCTGAGCAGAGGAGTGGGACAGCAATGCGGGCGGGCGGGAAATTCAAGAGGGCCATAAAGAAATTAAGTTTGGGGGCCCCTGGGTGGCTCAGTCAGTTAAGTGTCCGACTCTTGGTTTCAGCTCAGGCCGTGATCTCATGGTTTGTGAGATCGAGCCCCGCGTCAGGCTCCGTGCTGGCAGTGCGGAGCCTGCTTGGGATTCTCTCTCCCTCTCTCTCTGTCCCCCTGATGTCTCTCTCAAAATTAATAATAATAATAAAGGTCTTTAAAAGAAATTAAGTCTCTGGTGGTTTAGATGAGTCTCCGAACTTTTAAGTCTATGGATGACTTAGTCATGGAGGCTTCCGTGACATTTGCATCTGGTTATCCCTGGAAGCAGAAGAAAACAGTAACGCCGACTGCGTGTTTGTCTGGGAATAGGGGGATTCCACCCTGGGCATAGAGGCGTGGGACAAAACTGTAAATACAAATGTTTCTGTCATAACGTGACAGGTATTCTGAAAAACTTTAAGTTCTGCATACATGCTAAAAACACAGACCACTCAAAACTGACGGAATTCTATCACCGGAACACTTAACAAATAAAATGCTAAAAGTATACACTTCGGTCTCCAAAATTGTTTAATTCCAATTAAATACAGGATGGACTTTATTTTAAAAAATACAATTGTGGGGGTGCCTGGGTGGCTCAGTCGGTTAAGGGTCCAATGTCAGCTCAGGTCACGATCTCCCGGTTCCTGGGTTCGAGCCCTAGGTCGGGCTCGCTGCTGTCACTGCGGCTTGGGCTTCAGATCCCCTGTCCCTCTCTCTCTCTCTCTCTCTCTCTCTCTCGGCCCTCCCCCGCACACTCTTTCCCTCTCTCTCAAAAATAAACTTTCAAATAAATAAATAAATAATAAAAATACGACTGTGAAGATCACCCGGTGGAAAGAATGTAAGAAAGGACCGAGCTCGCAAACTATAAAGATGAGGACGAAATGCAGAAAGATCGGAGAGAACCACAAAAACACTACGTCGAAGGCTGAGCACCCGGCCACCTGGGTCCAGAGGAAGAACAAGCAAGGGTGAGTACGGCCCACAAGGTCCCGTGGTCCCGTTGGGGCTGCTGCGGCCGCCGGCGGTTGGTCGGTGGACTCGGCATCCTGGGACACGCTCCTGGGACGCGGCGCGTGTGCCGCTGTCCACAGCGTATGCCGTCATTCCCTATTGCCAGGCGTGGGTCCGCTAACTGGCACTACAGAAACACCGCACGCGGCAGACAAGACGGCATGAGGATACGTTTCCTAAAGCGGATTCGAACCTGTACGGGAACTTAATCGACCCCTTTTCTTTGGGCCCCGCCGGAACGGCACCTGAAAGCTTCCTCGACGGGAGGAATTTCCGAGGCCGGAGCGGAGGAGAGCGGGGCGCCTCTGTGCCCATCAGGAGGCGAGCCGCGCCTGTCTCTGGCAAACGCGGCCCTCGCCGTGGTGCGCCGGTGGCGACACTGCCTTGGGCCCGCACCTGCCGCTGGCGCCGGGCTCCCTGGGCAGGCGGTGCGGGCGCGGTGATGGGCGGTGCCGCAGGGGCCGTGCCTGGGCTGTCCTACAGAACACCGTCCTCAACTGCAGGCGGAGGAGACATAATCAAAGCACGCTTATCACAACCACAGATAACACTGCCTCTGAAATGCGAGGGTGTCTAGCGGCTTGCAGACATAATTCTAATCCTCAATAACCAAGCCTACAGAAAGTAATGCAAACACAGGCAACGCCGCTAGAAATACATGCGAAAGAGTGGAAAGGGACCAAAACCATACAATAGAAGAGGGGAAGAATAGCAGGACCCCTAGAAAAGGTTCAGCAATTTCCTGAAAATGACACAGGCCTTTGGGCTATAATACTCCCTCTGCCTATAACTTGTTTCTCCAGTCTCCTCACCAGGTTAATAACAATTCACTCTTCAAGATCCAACTCAGATAGGACTCTCTCTCCCTGAGCCCGGGAGGAGGGGTGCTACCCAGGAAGGATTCTAGGGCTTAAGGACTGTCGCTGCCCCTCCTCTCAAGAGCCATAGGCAGCCCAGCTCCGGGGGGCCCCAGCTGGCTGGATCTGGGGCCCCGACTCCCCTTCTGCCCCTTCTCCTTTCTATCCCTCTTAGGAAATCTGAAGTTGGGATGCAGAGGGGCTAATTGCCATCGTAAAGGACCTGGATCTGGGGACAAATAAGTTTAGAAGCTGCGTGGGGTCCACTTCCACACAGCGGCCGAGGAATGACAATATCCTCAGAGAAAAGGTTCACAGAAAGTGATGCCAAGTTCAGAAAGACAGTGAGAGGGGCCACTTTGGGTCCTAGCCTATATGAGACTCAGCTGAGGGCCCTTGTCCTTCTGCTCCACGAGTGACCCAATAACCCTGTTTTTCCTTTAGCGCATCAGACTTTTTTGACTGTCATTTACAACCCAATAAACCTCCTGTCAATTCACCATTTTACCGCCTTGTTTACATAATTACATGCCTATCTTCCCTGTAAGACTGTAAACTCTCTATAAGCAAAAACTCTTTTCTCCATGGTCCTTTCTCAAAGGCCTTATTAGAGAAGTACCAAAAACCCCAAACCAATTAGGAGTTATTAGTAGAACTTCATTAGATATAAAAATGACACTTTTGACAAAAGGAAGTACTAGTTAAAGCTGGATCATCAAACCACATCTCAGGGGGCGCCTGGGTGGCTCAGTCAATTAAGCGTCTGACTTTGGCTCAGGTCACAATCTCACAGTCTGTGGGTCCAAGCCCCGCATCGGGCTCTGTGCTGCCAGCTCAGAGCCTGGAGCCTGCTTCAGATTCTGTGTCTCCCTCTCTCTGCCCCTCCCCAGCTAGTTCTCGTTCTCTCTCTTTCTTCAAAAATAAATAAACATTAACAAAAGTTTAAAAAAGAAACCACAACTCAGGATTCTGTTCAGATTGGGGACATCAAATGCTGAGTTATCCATCAAATGTTGGCTTGGTCTATAAACTGAAACATTTGTGAAAAGTTCAAAATTGGAAATAAAATCGTTTCCACATAATAGTTACAGAAGTACTGCTAACACAGACTCTCGTTGGCTAATAGCCCAAAAGATAACGATAATGTAATAGAGCAGGAACGATAAGAAAACTGTTTAGGCAGCCAAGCCAGAAACCCCAGAGCTGCCTTCCACTCCCTCCGCCCCGATCCCATCCCATCCCGGCTGTAGCTGCCAAATCCAGTTGATTTTATTTCCAAAACATCCCTCAGGCACGCCCTTTGTCTCTACTGCCACTCCCACAGGACCACAATGTCCTGAGAGTCTCGCCTCCAGCCCGGGGACCTGGTGGATCCAGCCCCGAGACCACGACGGACTCTGGCCCGTCGCTTACATCGCCCTCCCTCGAGAAACTCTGCCGCTGAACTCTATTTCAACTAACAGAGTAGAACTGGGTTTTGTAGATCGGCACTGCCACAACTAAACTTGCGGAAGGCAGTGTGTTTTAAACATATTCTTAAAGACGTCAAAGCAGCGAGGAGGCAGGAGTTAGCCTGCCAAAGTCTAAGTAAGAGCTGGATGGAAGAGCAGTCAGCTTAGCCCCAGAAGCCATTTTGGGCCTCAGGGCTCTGATGGTCTCATGGGTTGAGAAAGATGGTCTCATGGGTTGAGAAAAAACAGAAGTCGTGCCTAGAGCCTACGGGATGGGGGGGGGGGGCATCTAAACCCTTTCTTCATGAGGCTAGAATCCAAAAGGGTCGCACCCTCAGGGTAAGTACAAATCAAAAATAAACCCATTCCACTCCCCCCAGGGGACCACAGCCCAAATTTATATCACCGTGACATTCGAAAAATTCCAAGCTGTGCATTAGTTCAAAATGGCCTTGACCTGTAGCACCCCTAGCCACCCCTTTGCCACATGGCAAAGACCAGCAATCCTCTCTAAAGGGACACATTTTCACCTTGAGACTCAAAGAATCCTCCCCCCCCAAGTAATTGTCCAAGGAAAATGAGCAGCTCATAGCCGAAAATAACCAAGCAAATACAGGAAGGAGGCACCATTTATAAGAACCAGCAGAAATACACACGGTGAACAACAAAGATTCAGGATCTTGGGATTAACACTATTTTTACGTCTGTTAAAGAATCTTAAATTTAATGTATGGCATGCTGCCAAATCCTAGACTGCATAGAGGCAAACCCGGAGTCTGTAAAAGACCCAAACTACAGGGAATAAACCAGAAGAACACCGGGGTGCACCCTTCTGACTCAATAACGTCTCAGATTGTTCAGGAACACATTCGTAGTCTTCACACGATTCACCTGGGGTGGCCCCTCAACACTGGGACATTCTAAGCAAGAAGTGGTTCCTCGCTGCGCCTTCCCTGCTCCGTGCTCGGGGCGAAGTCCTTGCAGGCTGCCGTAAACACAGCCGCTTCCCCTCCGGCCTCGGCTTGCGGTTACCCCGCACCTCTCATCCCCGACTCGCGGCAAGGCCCGGCTCTCCCGGTCCCGCCGGCGCAGCAAAATGCCGTAAACACCGTGCTCGATCACAGCGAAAAGGAATTCTACGTGTGGATGAAAATTTAACGTGGAAAGGCTCCCGGCACACCGCCGAGCACTGCAGGCCTACGGTTTACAGGCTCCAGCTTCCTCCAGCCGCCCGACAGCACCGAGTCGGCACTGCGCTGGGTGCGGGGAGGCGGCAGGAAATCAGGCATCTCCGCCGCCGTGGAATTTCACATCTTAGTTGGGGGGGGGGGGAGAATAAATAATAAACATGTAAACAACTCAGTCTCCGACGGTGTGAGGCGTCTCAGAGAAAAACAAGTGTAGTATGAACGGAGGAGTACTCTACCGGAATTGGAGAGGCCATCCAAGAAGGCGGCCCGGTAGCTGGGAGACTAAAATGACAGCCATTCGAAGACTTGAAGGAAGAACATTCCGAAGAGGAAAGTAAATGCAGAAGGCCCGTGGCTGCCCTGAGCTTGGCTTGTTTAAGGAACAGAAAAAGCCCGGTGTGGCTGGAACAAGTAAGTCATGGAGACGGCGGGAAGGGGGAGGGCAAAGAGAGAAGCAGGGGCCAGGCCAGGAAGACCTTGCAAGCCACAGAGTCTGGGGATGACTCACCAGGCAACACGAAGCCTCTGGAAGGTTTTCACCGAAGAAGTGAAGTGACGGGTTATCATTTACCCCCGGAGAGGATCCGAACTGAAACAGGGCAGGCCTGCAGTGTTCTGGAGAAAGGGAATTTATACGGAAAGAGAGGAATACGCAGGACTCAGAAAGGGGAGTGGCGACAACGAAAGAAGAGTCGAGGTTGGCGCCAAGGTGTCTGGCTTGAACGGCGGAGAGATGGCGGTCCACTCACGGGCAGGGGGAGGAGCCGGCTGGGGGCGTGGCAGCCGCTGGCGGGGCCGGGCAGGAGGAGAGAGCCCTGCGTGGGTCACGCCTGAGATGCCCGCTGGGTATTCGAGGGAAGGTATCTGGTAGGAAACTGAATACGGAGCCCAGCAGGGGACTCGGAGCTGGAGAGAAAAAGTTCTCAGTCATCGGCATGAAATGCCGCAAGACTAAATCAGATCGTGTCGATAAAATGTGCCTAGTTATAGAAGACCCTGTAAGAGTCCTGGGATATTCCAACTTTTAGAGGCTGGATGGAGGAGGAGGACCTGGTAAGGTATCCGAGGAGGGGTAGCAGGTGTGGCAGAAGGAAAACAAGAAAAGACACGAGAAGGGGACCCCGGGATTTGAGACCGTGAGCCTCACTGGTGCCGCCTCCCTGCGGCGGGGAGGATGAAAGTGAGGCTCTGGTAGGTTCCAGAAAGAACAGTGGGGGAGGGAGGCCACAGCGACAGACAGGCTCCGAGAGGCAGAAGCAGGAGACAAGGCTTTGCAACTTCTAGAGAAAGGAACAGAGACACGGAGGGGACACTAAAGTGAGGATGTGACATCACAGGAGACTTCTGTTGTCCCGGACTTTTGTTTTGTCTTTCAGGTGGCAGGTCCCAGAGCAGCGAGCGCTGTCCGGGACAGAGTGCTACGGGACGGCAACAGTCTACTTCCACACTGTCCCGCTCGGGAGCCACTACCCACAATGGGGCTGTGGGACACTTGATAGGAGAAACCGAACCTTCCAGATTTTATTTTAAATCCGTGCAACTTAATTAGTCATGTGTGACGCGTGGCTTCCAACCTGGGCAGCGCGGCCCTCCAGCTGCACTCATCTGGCTGATGGGTTCGCAGACTGCGTGGTGGGAAGAATAGAAGTCAGTGGCTTCTATTGGGCCAATATCTTCTAAAGCACTAAAGGTTACCAGCTGGAAGTGGGTAAAGGGACAAGATGCTAGAGGGAAAGGTAGGGAGCGAGAAAAGCTAAGAAACCGTTTCAAAGAGCATAAAACGTGATTTACGGTACATTTTACCGCGGCCCTCATCGGAACCTTTGTTAAGGTTTTCAGTGGCAACCATCAGCTGCCTGGGCCCTTTAAAATCCGACCTCCAGCCACCTTTCCTACCATTTCCCAAACATTCCCCATCATTGACCTCTGTGGTTTTCAATCTCTTTGGTGGCAGAAACTTCTCCCCCATACATACCTACCCTTCATATACACCAGTATGTATTCAGTGCCTCCAATCAAAAACGTTTCAAAAGATGATGATGGAGTGTGGCGGGGGGGACGCCTGGGTGGCAAAGTCAGTTGAGAGTCCAACTCTTGGTTTTGGCTTAGGTCGTGATCTCACAGTTCATGGGATCGAGCCCCACGTTGGGTTCTGTGCTGACAGCATGGGGTGTACTCGGGATTCTCTCTCTCTCCTTCTTTCTCTCTCTCAAAATAAATAAATAAACTTAAAAAAAAAAAAAGATGACGACGAGGGAGCTCCTAGACGGCTCAGTCACTAGAGCACGCAACTCTTAATCTCAGGGCTGTGAGTTCGAGCCCTATGCTGGGCGCGGAAACTATTTAAAAAGAAAATCACATAAAAGATGAGGATGATGACAAAAACGCGCTGCTCTGGATGAAGCTGAGGTAGGGGCTAAATCCCCCCACCAGCTCAGCCCCCTCACACTAGCCCCTGACGCACCTCCAAGGAACCCCTAGGGTTTGAGACCAAAGATTTACCCTAGCCAGCGCTTCTCATACCGGCATGCGCTCACAAACCACCCGTCCTGTTGCAAGGCTCCTGTCCCAGGAGGTCTGCCAAAAGGCCCACAGCTGGGCATTCCCAACAGGCTCCTGGGTGACGGCTGCCATTCTGGATGTTACGCTTCAATGAGCGGCAGGGCCCTAGGCCACAGTCCTACCAGACCACTCACCATTCTCCACACGGTCTGCTTACT
Source organism: Paguma larvata (assembly GCA_030068075.1). NCBI lineage: Eukaryota > Metazoa > Chordata > Mammalia > Carnivora > Viverridae > Paguma > Paguma larvata. The sequence continues at coordinate 117,084,994 of CM057828.1, read as the reverse complement.
TTTGCCAGTTTCTTCCCTTACCCACACACACCGTTCCCTGCCTTCTCCAGCAGGGAGATTCTACCCCATCTTCAAAGCCCTCCCCATGCCTGTGCCTCCTGAACTCCTCTCCAAGAGCCTCGGGCAGAAGTAATCATAACCTAGTCCCTGCCCCCATCGCCTATCACTCTCCCCCTTTCTTGCACTGCTCCGGCCACACCGGCTGCCTTGCGGTTTCCTAAACATGCCATGCCAGCACAGGCCTCAGGGCCTTTGCATCGGCTGCTCCTCCTACCTAAAATAAAATGCCCTTCCCCCACGCATCCTCATGTCCAACCCCATCACTTCCTTCAACCCTTCATTCAAACGTCTCCTTGATGAAGTTTCTATTCTGACCACCCCATGTCATTCCCTCCACCCCGGCATTCTTGATACTCTGTTATTTATACACGTGGTCTATGCATACGTCTCTCTCCCCTGCAGTTGTGAGTAATTCAAAGGCAGGGTCCACAGTATATTCCTTTTGCATCCAAAGAGCTTTGCACGGTGTCTCTTACATTAAAAAAGAAAGAAAGAAAAGCTAAACTGTCAAATCAAGAGCTGACATAACGTACATCTAACGGATCTGAATGAAAGTTTCGGCACCTCAAACAACCTGATCGATGGTAGAAACATCAAAGACACAAGGAAGAACATTATAACAAAACATACAGAAATTACAGGGCACAAAGATAATTCTAAGAGGGTTAATTTACAACTCAGAGATGCACAGGGCTGCCCAGGGCAACCGTGACTTCGTATCTATGAATGAGGTAAAAGTAAAAATGGATTGAACGTGCGCTCCAAAAACCGCTCATGTTTTGCCATTTAAAACATACTAAGGACCACTAACGTTTAGGAAGAACTTACCACATGCCAGTAACCCTTCAGGCATCCTACAAGCGCGGCTCATCTAGTCCATACAACAGACCTCTGTAGTAGGTACTAGTACGACCTCTTTTTATAAAGAAGAATTGAGTGACAGCCCGAAGGACTCTGTCAGAGTCACACAGCCAACCAAGTCATGAGCTCGTAACCACGGCAGACAGGTGAGAAACCGTGAAGACTTACTTTGAATGTGAAGGCTCATCTCTAGGTAGGTTACCTCATTAGTAAGTTATATATATGTGCTCTCTTCCTACGTGGTTTGAATATATACAATGATTTTCTCTCTATAAGGAAAAACTGCTTTAAACACTTTTCCTCCATATTAATAGCTAATCTCTGCCAAAGTATAGCTTTCAAGACTAAGGAAAGGAAAGGAAAGAAGAGTCTAAGGAAAGAACAGAGTGAGTAATTCCCAGGGCGGCCCAGGCAAGCAGAGTTCAATGGTTGAGGGTACAAGTGTTTTGTTTGGTTTTTAATGTTCAATGTTATTTATTTATTTGGGAGGAGGGACAGAAAGAGAGGAGAGAGAGAATTCCAAGCAGGCTCTGAGCTGCCAGCACAGAGCCCAGCACAGGGCTGGATCTCCTGAACGGCGAGATCCCGACCGGAGCCAAAATCAAGAGTCGGACACTCAACCGACCGAGCCACCCTTGCGCCACTGAGGGTGCAGGTGTGAATGACCCCACCTACGAGCCCTAGGTGCGCAGCGGGTCGTAACTCACCTCTGCACGTTCCTACTGTGGGTCATTCTTCCTGGCTGCTGCAGGCTCTTCCCCATTTCCGGCCCCACACCATTCCCGCCGGACTCTTTCAAGAGTCCCCGATTGGGTTCCACAACGCCCAAGTGGCCCACGGGCAGGATTCAGGGGGTCCCTGGACTTGGTAGGACAGAGCCTATGTATTTCCATTTATTCGTTCGAAAGCCTTCTTGTAAGAAGGGGTCCATACACAGCCTTCACTGGACTGCCACGGGGGCATGTGGCACCAAAAAGGAAATGAGGATATAAGTAGATACGGGGAAATAAGCTAGGAGGTATTTTTAACGTTTCGATCAAGGCAAAAATCTGGTTAGGTTGACAGAGGTGAGAATGGAAAGTGACGGAGTACTCTGGGTATCCCTAGATCAAATGGCATCTCCCACCTTCCTTCTGCTTCTAACCTTCTCGGGAAAGATACTGCCTCTACTTCCATTTATTGGTTCTTTAAATCTTTAAGCTTGCGCACAAATACAGGTGTACATGTGTGATACCAATCAGAAGCTGTCCCAAAAAGCACGTCCCTGAACGTCGGATCTCTGAAGCATCAGTATGCTGGCCTTCCCGCCGAGTGACGTCTTGCTTCCTGTTTCTTCTCCCTCCATCCTTCCCTCAAAGCCAAGCGTTCCCCTCAGAGACCTACTTTAGCCCCTGGGCTTCCACTGCCAACACAGCAGGGACAACTCCCCATTCTCCACCCTCCATCCCAGCCCTAACCTTGCTCCGGGGCTGTCATCCCACCTTCCGACACCCCACCGGTGGGTGCTGTCACTAGAATATCCACTCACTGTCACCTGCAGATCAACACTTCCTTTGAATGTTTTTGTTTGTTTGTTTGTTTTTAAGTAGGTTCCATGCCCAGCCTGGGGCTTGAACTCACAACCCTGAGATTACGAGTCACACACTCCACCGGACTGAGCCAGCCAGAAAGTGTTTTAACCTTTTTCAGCACACAGTTCCTTCTCCTAACTTTTGTAACTCTATCCTGTGGTCATCATTCTCTCAAGGATTCATCGCGTGCAGTCAGGGGACAAATCCTGAATATTTCTCTTTATTTTTAGCCCTACTCCTTCTGCTGCTCTTGCTACGTGCAGCCCGAGGACCAGCAGTGTCATCGGCACCTAGGAGCGCGGTAAATGCAGTCTCGGGACTTGGCTCCGGACCTGCTGGGTTGAAATCTGCATGTTTCAAGCGTTCCCAAGTGATTCATACACGCATTAGATTTCGAGAAGCACTTTCCTGGTGCTTATGAATATGCCACCAGCCTAACTGCATCTGAATTTGATCATGTTTTTGGTATCAATTACTAAATCCCTATTATGGGCTAATTACAGTTCTGGACTTTAAATACATTATCTTACTTCACCCTCAGAAGAACCCTGTGAGAGACGCACCATCATCTCTATTTTAAGAGTGAATGCATTGAGGCTCAAGTGGATAAATCCTCTGTTCACCGAGGACATAACTGATGGAGGTGGGATTTGAACCTGATCTGTCTGACCACAAACCATTTTGCCAGATTGCACCGATTCCCTTAAACTCCAAAATCTGTATTTCAAAGGGTATGTTGGCCAAATTAAGTACTCTGTTTGACTGTATTTTCTGGTCAATGAAGGCAGACTTTTGTTGATTACGATTGCTGCTGAAAATCTTTCACAGGGCAGGGGAGACGATCCTGGCTTAGAAGAGGAATCACTCTCTTGGGATGGGCATCCTTCTGAACACCCAAATTCAGGAAAAGGTTATCTGGTAACTGGAGTAGGAAATGTATTCTCTTCTCAGGATAGAATCCCAAATTTTAGGGGGCAAACAATGATTTCCCTAATAATAAATGTTGTGTCTGCTTGGCCTTCTTCTTTCCTCTAAAGGAAAGGGAAGACGGGGCGCCTGGGTGGCTCAGTGGGTTAAGCACCCGACTCTTGATTTCGGCTCAGGTCACGATCTCGGGGTTGGTGAGATGGAGCCCGACCACGGGCAATGCACCAAGAGTGCGGAGCCTCCTCGGGATTCTCTGTCCCCTGCTCACTCTGTCTCTCCGCCCCTCCCTGGCTCATGTGCACTCTCTCTCAAAATAAATAAATACCCAAATAAATAAATCAGTAAATAAATAAAAATTATTTGTACAGGGAAGAAATAAAAACAGTGTGAGGCTAGTTCTCAAATGAAGGGTTATTTGGGTTCCATTCAGTAAGTCTCAACGAACGTCTAGCTACTTACTATTTTAATTTGACTGCCTCATTATATCCTGTTCCGTCAATATTTCACAGTCGCTCATTTCATTTTTAAACCTAGTTTCCTTCGTTCATTTGTTTTCGATGCCAAATATAAACCCACAAACCCCAAAGACACCACTCTTTCTCCAACATGGCATTCACCTACTTCAAGTCCCAGGCCTTGCTGACCATATAACGAAAGCTACGGATGCTCAACCCGGGAAACTACATGCTGGCCCAGACACGCAAAACATGGCACCCGGACACCAAGATAAACAGCCCGCCTCTACAGCTAGGACAGACACCTGCCTGATACTGCCTGTCAGGCTCTCGCCGTTCTTTTCTTCTTTTTTTTAATGTTTGTTTATTCATTCATTCATTCATTTTTAAGAGTGAGAGAAAGAGACAGAGCATGAGCCGGGTAGAGGCAGAGAGAGAGAGAGAGAGGGAGACACGGACTCTGAAACAGTCTCCAGACTCCATGCCGTCAGCACAGAGTCCGATTCGAACTCAGGAACCATGAGATCATGGCCCGAGCAGAAGTCGAAAGCTTAAGCAACTGAGCCACCCCGGGGCCCCGAGGCCCTCTCCATTCCTAGGGGGACCGTTCCAACAGGCAAGAGCTTCCACCTTTTCCTAACTGGTTGGCCCAGTGGGATGCCGGGTGGGTCAGAATCCTTCCAGGGCTGAATGGGAAACGGAATGTCCCTTTTGGGGGGCAGGAATTACAAAATGCTAAACTCAGAAACCGTCGTGAGTTCCCTGTCTTGTGGAGGAAACCAGTCAGCTATGAGCAAGAATAAAGCCGAAACGGACAGAAAAGTCCCAACGGCATGCAAGCACCTGGTTCCAGTTACTGCTGAGCTCTCTCCTATTCCTGTTCTCCTGGTTTGGTTACTAATCCCTTCTTGCCCTGTGACCTCCAAAAACCTCCAAAACCCGCCCGATAGTTACAGTTTCTGGCTAAGGTCATCCGCATTTCTGGAGCTTGCAACAAAAAGTCCTCGGCATTAATACGGACTCCTTCTAAATACTGTATTTGTTTTAAACAAGTTTTATGTCCTGTTGGTTTTTTCTATACAGACGAATTCCTTTCGCTATTTAATTAGGCTCTTAAATTCTCATTTCCGAAAGGCTCACGTTGCACTCTACATAAAAATCTTTTAGAATCTCTCTCTCTCTAAAATGAGTCTTGGCTCATATCATTCTTCATGTTCCACGCACTATTAAAATATCATTTTAAGAAGCGAACTGCCTGATCATTTTTAGTTTAATTCCAAACGTAACAAGACAAAATTGCCTTCTGCAGTTGTCTTTTCCTTTATGTATTCAATTATATTCCCCCGCTTAAAATACTTAAAATAAAAATTGGCAGCGATCCACTCCCTGACGGGTATTTTAAGTTCGAAGGCCGTCACATATCAAATTCACCACACCGAGTCAGGCTTATTCTTGTCATTGAGAATTACCACCACGACTGGTTGGGAAATTTCCACCTTAATTGCAAGTTTTTACATTTCGGGTCAACTAGACTTTGACTTAATAGGCCGCAGTGCGGTCCAACTCCAATCAATCCAACAAACTCTCAGTTCACACCTCTCTTACAGTCACCACAGCCCTCCTTCCCTCTGGGCGTGGCCTTGAAAACTCCCTGAGCGCTGCTGCATTTTCAAGGTTACAACAGTAACGCAACTTCAGTTCTATACTATGAACTATTGCTAGTCTGTGGATCCCGACACGCTGCTGTGAACCAAGTCGACTGTAAAAAGAGTTGAACCTCGCAGTTAGAAAAACACTTGGAAATTATCTAGTCCAATCACCTTACTTCATAGATGCCAACAAACATCGAGGCAAAAGCTAGTTAGTTATCATGCCCAAGGTCAGCAGAATTAGAACGCAGGTACAATGAACATTTTACCACAGAATATAGAAGGTTCCCAATTCCCTTATGAGATGCCTACATGATAAAAACAAATATGAATTTTTTTTAGTACTCCGAATGTTAGTTATTTCTAAATATCCTGAAGATAAATTCAAGTGAATGATAAAAGCATGGAATTGCTAGATTCATGACAAATCTTTTCCCCTTAATTCTGGCCACACTGTAAATGTAGAACATGGTTAGAGGTGCCTGGCTGGTAGAGTATGCGACTCTTGATCTCGGGGCTGTGAGTTCAAGCCCCATGTTGGGTGTAGAGATTACTTAAAAATAAAATCTTAAACAAAGAAAAATAAATTTAAAAAGAAATGGAGGAGAAAGACTCTGATTTGAATTATCTGCTCCTTCCAACTGTTCTGCTTTCTCAAATGCCCCTATTCACATACGACGCTATGCTTGCTCCTTCTTAATAATGCTGACGTAGTTTATTCTCATTTTATACTGTAGACTTTGGTCATATGTGGTCAAGTTCATATAAAAACGTTTATCTAGTAGTAGACTTTGTCACCCAAAATGAAATCAACCAGAAATACATGACATCTTGGTACTTAGATTTCCTAGTTATATACACTTTCCTTTCTTTTTTATTTCAGAAATAATAAAGAAAATAGACACCTTGAAAAAGAAGGCTGTGAAACAGACCTTTCTGATGTTGACTAAGCCCTCAAAATACAGATATTTGGACAAAAAACTGAGTACCATTTTTAGCTATCTTTTCCTCGGTGTCGGGTACTATGAGCCTACTACCAAGTTGTTGAATGAGTAACGTCTATACATTACACACTATAAAACTTGACTCCTCTGGATGACTAAGAGTTGCTACTTTTCTTGAAAGCAAAAGAAAACAACACGAAGAGTACCATCAAAGCCCCATGTATCATTTTTATAAGCCTTAGATAACTTAGAAATTTCCAATTAGCCAGAAACTCTAAACCAAATGTAGCAATTCATAAGTATAAGGTAGCAACATAAGTGGTTACAATAAAATACGCCCAACTCGGAGACTTTGTAAAGTAAAACGGGATCCCCACTAAATCCCAGAAAACACACGCTTTTTTCAGCAGCATACTGTCAACAGCCCTTTACATTTAAACCCTCAGACACCAACGCTCTCTGACCCAAACACCAGAACTCCAAAAGAGATACAAACACCAATAAATACAGAACTAACAGCAATTTTTTTTAAAAAAGCAACAAAAATTAATAGAAAAGCTTATTAACAGAATGAGACATAACTCTACATTGTAGATTTATCATACAGGAAAAATTCCATTTTATTTACTACAATAAACCTTAGAGGAGAGTTTCGGTGCATTAACATATGCCGTTGGAAATGCTCACGCTCCTAATTGCTGCAGAAGTTATCAGGAAGTGAAAACGAACTTCGATGGATCAGGCACTCATTTCTCAACTTTCTTAGCCGCAATCACTCCATGCAAACACAACAGATCCTGACACTGGGTCACGTTTTCCCCAGCTCGCCCTGGGCAAGAAAAATAGAAATAGGATGCACGCTTCTAAGCCATTTTAAGCAACTTCATTAAATTGAGAGTGTTCTTTGAAAAAAAAAAAAAACAACAGCCTGGTTTTCTGCCATTTCTATTTTGCTGAAAAGGGCACACAGACATCCGCAGAAATCCAAAGTACGGAGCGCGAGCTTACACTTCGGCTCACAGGCTAACTGACTGCAGAGGGTAAGGTCACGGTCAAAATTCACAGGCGCATTTAAACTTTCATGGCTCGGCCCACAGCGCCTATCGTGTTTCCTGATCCTGAGGAGATTAAAACTGCAGGAGTGTCTGGCGGTAAGCTCAGCAGGAGGCTATTTCAGACCCTCCAACCGCAGTCCGCAGAGCCCGCAGCGGCGCATCTCGTACCACCTCCGGCCGTGTCTTCAGCTAACCTTTCGGAGCCTTCTCCTCCAGCCCTTTAAGCAACGCCGTCCCCCCCAAACCGGTGCGGCCAACTCCAGACTGCTTTCCCTCCGCGCCGGCCGCGGGCCCCCCACCCCCCACCGCCCACCGCCCGCTCCTGCGGTCATCCCCCGGCCGCCCTTCCGCAGTCGGCGACTCCGGCCCGGCTCCCCAAGGTGGGGGAGGAGGTGTGGCGAGAAGACTCCCCGCCAAGCAGCTCGTCGGCCCGCACAGCGGCAGCAGAAGATGCCGTACCCCAGTGCCATATTGACACGGGCTTTTTTTTTTTTTTTTTTTTTCGCCAAAAAGATTCCTTGCGGCAAATGATATCGCCTTTAAAGGAAAAAAGGACCCAAGCACTAAAGTCGCTGCCCACACCTCCTATCTCCGGTGTTCTCACCCCTCTCTCCCCCGCGGGGAGGCTCCGGACGCTCCCAGCCTCGCACAGGTACACCTGCAGCCAGCCAAAGACCCGACCGCCCCCGCCGCGCCACCCCCTCACCCAGCCACAAAGGAGCGATCACCGAGACTCAGACCCCAGCACCCCCGCCCGGGCTGACAGCCCAGGAGGCGCCGTGCCCTGCACAAACTTCCCAGTTGCGCGGCTGCGGGGACCAGCCGGCCGACGCACGAATGGGCAGACGGGGGACGACACTGGCACCCGCCGCAGGGCTCCACTGCAGACGGGACCCCTTCGTCCCGAGACCGGCTCTAGGTCCCAACGGGGTCCAAGTGACGCCCGGGGAACCCAGAGAGGCGGGCGCGCGCCGCGGGGATGGGGGCACCGAGGCGCCGCGGCGGGCGGACAACCCCGGAGAGCGAGCAGCCGGAGGGCCGGGTCCCCGCTCGGGCTCCCCGCCCCGCAGCAGCTGCAGCAGAAGGAGGAGGGGAGCGAGGAGGAAGAGGAGGAGGCAAGGGACTGCGCGCCGCAGCCCGAGCCCTTACCGAGTGGTTTACCCCCCACATCAGGACGCTGAGCAGCGGATCGCTGGCCCGAAAGAGCTTCACTTTCTGCGCTACGAAGTGCTTCTTCTTGGTCTTGGTCTTGCTCGCCAGGACGGAGGACCCCAGGTTGCCGGGGGTCGCCATGGCCGCCGCCTCGGTCCCCTCCACCGCCGCGCTCCCGAGGCCGGGGACCCGCCCTCTCTACACGCCGGCCGGGGGAGGCAGCCGCATCCCCCCGGCGGCGGCCCCGGCGCGCCGTGCCCGCTCCGCCCGCTTTGCGCGCTCGGCCCGGCCGAGGAGGGAGGCTGCGCTCGGCTCGCGCCCCGGCCCGGATCCCGCCGCCGCGGCTCCGCGCTCAGCCCGCGGCTGGACCAGGCGCGCCGCGAGCGGCTTCCGCGTTGGGCGTCGGCGTCATGACGCAGGGGGGCGGGCGGGCAGCGGCTGCGGCGCCGCCAGGCGGGGCGCGGCCGCGGGACCGTTAAGCCGCCGCCCGGCGCTCCGGCTCCCGCTCCGGCTCCGCGGGGGTCCGGCGGGCCCCCGGGGCGCAGGCCGGCTCGCGGTGGGCGCCCCCCGACCCGCCGAGGACCCCGCGGGGTGGGCGTGCGGCGCGCGCAGGGTGGGGAATCCCGCGGGGCAATCCCTAGGGCTCCCCGGGAAGATAGGGGAGGGAAGGACGGGAGAGTGGGGATATCGGAGGGGGGGAGCCCCCAGCCGCGCTAGTCGCGCGAAGGCGAGAGGCTCAGGGACCCGCCGCCTACCGGGACCAGGGGTCTGGAGCGCTCGCGAGCCCTGAAATGCCGCATGGAGACCAGGGCTTCCCTAGCACCCAGGGAAAGGACCTGGGTACACCGTGGGCCACCTCCCAGAGCGGCCCTGAAATGAAGTTTTTAACCCTCAGGGCTTCGAACCCTGGTCTTGAGGCTTCCTACGCTCTCCCGGTCATGCCGAAGGGAGACCCCCACCTACCGCCACTAACCCCCCGCCACGGGGCAGGCCCCTGGGTTCCACAGCCTCAGCACTTGGCTTCGCCTGGAGGGTCATGCCCCAGACGGCACCTTCTACTTCAAATGCAACGCGACGTTCCTTACATTTCTCCCTTTTATCCACGACACTCCCCTTCCACGGAGATGCGTTGTCTGCATCAAAGTACACCTTAATGCTGGGAGTAACTGACCCGCCCTACCTTCCCCGGGAATCCTCCTCTTCCAGGTCCTCACCGGACTCAGCCCTCTGGGCCCGCGCCTTATCTATTGTCATTATACTCCACTCCACGGTCCATTCCCACTGTGTGCTTCGTGAGCTGCTTGGTCTGTCGAGGAGACAAAGGATGAGAGACCCTTAGCCCTTAAAGAGCTTGAGTCTCACCCGGGCGGGGAGGGACACGCCGTTCATTTGCTCCTCCTTGTTTCCTTTGCCTTTAAACATAGAGGTCGCCCCAGAGTCCTCTGTTCTTTCCCTCTCGTGTCATATTATTGTCCAAAATGGTGTCTGCTCTCCCCAACATCAGCCGTCATCCCTCTTAGTGGTTGAGAGACACAACCCAAACGTGTGGTGAGAAGACCTGGAGTTTCACAGTTTCCGCCCCTTGTCGGAGCACATCCGGTCACCTCTCTGAGCCTCAGGTTCTTCGTGTTAACAAAAGGGATAATCAGAAACGAATGTCACCGTAGGGGCCACCCTGGGCCTGGTAATGACGGTTCTGCCCTACCTTCTCTAAAGGATGTTTATCAGAATCCAGACCAATAGTAGACAATGACTATGAAAAGCCCTTTGTAAACTATTCAGCATTATGTACATGGTAGATAAAATGTAGAGTACTTGTAGATAACCCATATACGCTCCGCTGACCTCAAAAAAGTAAATGCCTGGGTGAATATATCCATTATCCACAAGCACCTTTAAAAAGTAAGCCTGGGTGGCTCAGTCAGTTGAGCAGCTGACTCTTGATTTCAGCTCAGGTCATGATCTCACGGTTTGCGAGTTCCAACCCTACACTGGGCTCTGCACTGACAGTGTGGAACCTGCTTGGGTTCCTCTCTCTCTGCCCTTCCCCTGCGTGTGCTCCCTCCTTCTCTCTCTCTCTTTCTCAAAATACATAAATAAACTAAAAAAAAAAAAAGTTTAAAATAAATAAGGGTCTACAACTTAAATGCATTTTTAAGAAAAAAGTACCGAAAACCAAGTTCAACATCTTACAGCATTCCACTGTTTCATTTTTCTCTTATATTGGAAATGGCATGCGTGTCACTGTTACTCCAGCTGGAAGTTCATTTGTTTAGCAAATGTTCATTGACCCAGGCTCAAAAGCGTGGAATCATCATTGACTGCTGCCTCTCATCATGAGTCCACATGAACCCCTTTACCAGGTCCTCGCCTTGAAAACAGTTGTGCTCTAATATTGTCTGCTCTCTGGTGCTCGCATGGTCGTCCCGGTTAAACTCCATCTGTCCACCCTAGCGCTTCCCTAACAGTGTGTTTGTTCCCTGGCAATTTCATCGTACTTGATTGTATACTGTTAATACAAGACAAATGAGCTCACCGTGAATGCTGAAAAACTGACGTTAGTGATGACAAATTTTGAATGGACCTACAGAAAGGTGAGACAGTGCCTCACTTGTGGGCACTGGCAGAAGGTTTCCTGCAGGAGGGCGGCAAGGATGGATGTGTGTGCCAGGCGTCATCCCTGTTCAGGGGCAGACAACAGCACAAGCGTGGAGACGAAAATCCATGCATTGTTGGATAGTAATGAGGAGGATTGTAGCCCTTAAGAGAATTTTTTCCCAGCTCTACTAAGTTATAACTGACACAAAATATTGCGTAAGTTTAAGGTGTGCAACCTGATGATTTGATGTCTACATACGGCGACATGATTACTACAATAAGGTTAGTTAACATCGCCATCACACGCCATTGCTGTGTGTGCACTCACGCGTGTGTGATGAGAACACTTCAGATCTACCCTCTTAGTAACTTTCAAATATATGACACAGTATTGTTAAGTGATAAAATTTTGGGGTGATTTCACTTGCTTCGAAATGGCATTTGCTATAATGCCATTCGTGAAGAGGTCACTAAATGAGTTGGCCAGTGACCTTTTGCATTAACTTTGTATTCTGCAGAGGGTGTGTGTGATGTGGGGATTCTGGAGTCACAGAAATGACCCCAGGAAATACCCAATCCAATTCTCAAATTATATACGTCGGTCAACTGGGATCTCAATTTAAGAGATCTCCTGATTTGTTGGCAAACGAGAAGCAGTCTTCAAGACAGGATCCGTGCGGTACTCATTCTGTTATTCTCGAATCTAACATACTTCCTTTCCGGTAACTCCTACAGCCAAGTTTTGGTGAATCAATGAAAAGTAAATTTTCATCTCTCACAGCGAAGCTACACATGAAGATTCCACCCCCAGGAAATGTTCGTGCCGAGTTCCTTTAGAACACTTTTTTGGGAGATTAGGTTAAGTTAGGCGTAATATTTAAAATCGAGGGTTAGATACTCTATGGGTTTAGCAACTTAGCAATTTGATTGCTTATCTTCCTTGGAGTTTGTGAGATCATGAAACAACGCGTAGGACTTTGGTTCAGCACCTAATTCAGGCAGCTTATGTCTGTTCAGGCAGAGTCGAAGCACCCAAACCACCAGCATTTAACAATGGTCTTGAGTAGAGCCACGGCTAGAGAGAGAAGAGCAAGGAAATTCAGTCTCCGGGTGCATGCGGTTAGGCTGGTCAAGGGGGATGCCCCATTTGTTTGCCTTTGGCCTCTTGGGCTGCCCAGCCAGATGCCAAGGCCAACGCAGCTGCAAGAAATGCTCTAGCAGCCAAGTTCATTCCAAAAAAAGGAAGGAAATACTGGGAAGATTGAAAGGCAGGTACGAGTTTCTGCTTGCCATTACTGTGGCACTTGCGTTACTTTCTTTTACTCCTGGAACCAATTCCATTTACTATCCTAGAAAAGTATGGGGAAAGGGCTGTGTTAACAAAGGTCTACAATGCCAAAAATGAAGGCGGAAGTCAATGGATGCTTTGCTTTTATATGTTATTGCCCTTTTTCATAAAAAAAAATAAAATATTTCCTCAATTGAATACTTCCAGTTAGAAGTTTTCATTGAGACGAGGGATTTCGTAATGCTGTTTGGAAGCTTTTATGCCTTTCATTGCTCTAGAAAGAAATTAGAGCATGGTGTGGGACAAGTCCATTCTCTCTAATGTGGTATCATCCAGAGCCTTGCCATTCACAATGGTATTACTTTGGAAGACCATTATTAAAGTACATACAGTTGAACCCAAACAAAACATAATGGATGGGATCCAAGAATCCAATGGTGACATTCAACTTACTTTTCCTTTGGTGTGTGTGTGGCGGGGGCGGGGGTGGGGGGGGGGAGGTTGACATGAGGCAGCCCAGCTTGCCATCTGGGAGTTCCGAGGGTCTAGCTGTGTTGTCCGAACTCCTCCTGGGCTGGCTGCGGTTTGGCACCAGCTGGCTGGGTTGTCCACCCAAGTGAAATATTGATAGGGACTCTTCTGGCTTCTGTAGCTGGCTGGCGCTTCCAGGACCGTGGCAGTAATTCCAGGAATCTACCACTCAGTTGGCAGCTATTGTGTTGGCCTGACTTCGGGAGATTGGATAGGGAGAAGACCGGATACAAAGGAGCCAACATAGAGGGTAACCGTGTCCCAGCCTGCGTCACTTTTCTCTTCCACTCCCCGAGCCAGAGGGTAAGAACTTTAGCAGCCCCCCTTGGAAACTTCGTGGAGGACAGGAGTCCATCTCTGACGGCCTATCTTTATTATGCATACCTTTATATTAGGAAAAGAAATTCCCTACATTGGAGGAGCAATTAAGTGAATTACACAGATCAAAATAGCAGACTGTAATGCGAGCGATAAAAGTGGTATTTTCAGAGAGTGGAATGACATAAAATAATCAGAGGTTAAGAAGATAAGTGAAAAACATGGGATAACAATTGTCTGTAAGTATGGTTTTAATATCACGAAATGTGTCTATGTGTGCGTATACATGGAAAACCAGAAGAAAATACATCAATAGTGTTAAGAGTGATACATCAGGGGTGTAGCTGGGATGGTGGGTGACTTAAAAAAATGTATTTCTGGATTTTCTAGATGTTCTAAAATTCATTTGTGTTATGTTTCTATCATTTTTTTCAACGCAACCATCTTCCTGGTTCAATAACACAGCAATAGCATTTCACATACTAGCCCATTCCTATAAGAGAACAGCCTTTTAAGTTATTCCTTGCTATTTGTTAGAGTTATGGTATAATTTTGGAAACGTCGAACTAAATTTGTACTGGAACAGTCTGTTTTCCGATATGTAGGAGGAGGGGAAGTTCACTGAGTCCCTAAGAAAAAGAAAGGCTACAACTATGAGGAAAACAGAGGTAGGGTTATTTCATCAATGAGGCATCAGATTCCCAATGCTTAAGGTCTATGACTTTTTCTTTTCTTTTTTTCTTTTTTTCAGAAACGATCTGAGTTCAGATTAAAAAAACTGAAACCAGGGGCACCTGGCTGGCTCAGTTGGTAGAGCGTGCAACTTGTGATCTTGGGGTTGTGAGTTTGAACCACATATTGGGTGCAAAGATGACTTAAAATCTTAATAAAAACTGAGTCGAAAAGAAAACGGTAAAATTAATATTAACCACAAGCATTTTATGAACTGTCTACAAAACATTACACGGTATAGTCCATTTTATTCAACTGACTAAAAAGTGTCACTCTAGTTACAAGCAATTTGTTAATTAGCATTTATGTTATAGGTATACATAATGATTGATTTATAAAGGTAATAAATAGCCACCCAAAACGTAGATGTTAGTCAGAGCCAAAAATTCCAAGAGAAAAATTATAAAAATCTTGCCCCAAATATTTTAAAGCCAAGAGTATTGTATGCACTGTGGGTTATGAATTCCCTTTAATATGTTTGATACAATGAAGGGTGGAGCTTCTAAAAATAAGAATGCCCAGCACTTAAGGGAGCCTTTCAAACACTCTAGGAAGCAGGAGGGTCTATTCTTTCTGACCAACAATGTCCATACAAATCCGTGTGACCTTCAGAGGCCAAGGCTAACCGAAAAGATTGAAGGCATCGGATTGTAGCCTGAGCCTTTTTTCCTGGTTAAGAAAAAAGTCCACAATGTTCAGACGCAGGAAGCTAGGGGACCCCAGCTGTGTGGAGGCTGGCGAGGACCCTACAGGGGGAGAGAGAGAGCCCCGCAAGGTGCCCATGAATTTGCCCCAGTCCCTTAGGCTGCGGCATGAGTTAAGTTTGACTATCGTGAAGGTGGCCGGAATCTTCCTCGGTTATTTATTTTTCCATTAACACTTCAGGAAAATGCATTTATGCAACTAATATTTATTGACTGCACCTCTTGGGTGCTGGATAATGTGCTGGGTACCGCATGCGATTTCTTCCCTCGTAGAGTTTACCGTCGGAGGGGATACAGAGTAGAAGCAAGTAAACAGATAATCCTATAATTACCGGTTGTGATGAGGGTTCTGAAGGTAATAAACTTGATGCAGGAATAGAAAAGAGGCAGAAGGTCAGAGAAAACCTCTCCGAGGAAAAGAGACAGAAGCTTGAAATCTGAGAAACAGTCAGCCATCTGAAGAATGAGGTGAAAAGTGGCCTGGACAGAGGGGCCATGCTGTGTGAGGACTTTTGTTCTAGAATGCGAAGGAAGCCCGGTTGGCAAGGAAGGCAGAGGTCAGGGCACTGAGACCCTGGCAAGAATTTGAATTTTATTTTAAGTGCAACAGGAGCCCTTGGGAAGCTAATACTTTATTTATAAAAAGATCTCAGTGGCCCCTACGAGTAGAAGAAACGGAAGGAACGGGACTATCAAAGTCGGGAGACAAATAAGGAAACTATAGGGGAGTCTAGGTAAGAAGTGATGGTGGCTTGTGTGAAAAGTAAGGGAGATGATTCACGTTCAGAAAAACCAAGTAAAGGCTGTGCTGTCTGGCAACGGGTTTACAACCCCTGGAAATATGTATGAGTCCCTGTCCCCCACGGTGGAGTCCCAAACCCTTAGATATCTCACTTCCTGGTTCTTCTTCCCCCTCTGCTTCTCCGGCTTGTTTTCGCAGGCTTTGCCATCAGCATGTGCCAAAGAACAAAGGAGGGACTGCAAGTCCCTGTGTCACCTCAGGGAATGTACATTTGTTCCAATCGGACTACTCTTTTAAAATTTCTTTTCTTTTTTTAATTTTTTTTTAAGGTTTATTCATTTTTCAAAGACAGAGACAGAGTGTGATTGGGGGAGGGGCAGAGAGAGAGGGAGACGCAGAATCCGAAGCAGGCTCCAGGCTCCCAGATGTCAGCACAGAGCCTGATGCGGGGTTCGAACTGAGATCATGACCTGAGCTGAAGTCGGAAGCCCAACTGACTGAGCCAGCCAGGCGCCCTTAAATTTCTGGTTTTTTAAATGTTTATCTATTATTTTTGAGACAGAGAGACAGAGAGACAGAGCACGAGTGGGGGAGGGTTAGAGGGAGAGGGAGACACGGAATCTGAAGCAGGCTCAGGGCTCTGAGCTGTCAGCACAGAGCCAGACCGTGAGATCATAGCCTGAGCCAAAGTCAGATGCTCAACCCACTGAGGCACGCAGGTGCCCTCCCAGTCAGACTACTTTCTGCCTTACGCGGGAGTAGGAGAGATCTGGGTAAGGCTATAACCTCTGTAGCACTCAGCCAATGAGGAACCAGGAGAGGGGCTTCACGCTAGGAAATAAATTGTCTGTCGTAACTGCCCGGAGTGTCCTGTCCACCAGACACCTGCTCTTGCAAGAATGTTGGTGATGAAAGCCTCGCTTCACCGTGCTCCGAGTCTCTGCATCCCTCCTTTGACTGGGTCAATGGGCTTATTTCTAACAGCGTGGACTAAAGTCTTAACAATAAAGATGTTTAAACAATGGGCAAATTCATCTACGGGGGCCTGAAGCATCACAAGGTGGATGGGAGCGGAGAAAGCGAAAACTCGGCCTCACTTTGAAAAGGAATGCCTAGCAGAAGATCTCGGTCACTCCTGCGTTTGTGCCTCTAACCTTCCTGCAACGGAGGGGCACCGTGACGGCCTGTTGCTCTTCATGAGAAGGCCCCTGAAGAGAAATCCCCCCCAACGTCTGCTTTAATGGTGGTATTTTTCCTTCTCAAATTCAGTATGTTCTGTATTGACGCTACACCAAGGAAAACCTAGAGAAATGATTGAGGTGTGTATTTGAAATGCATCCAAAGAATACAGCCTGAGATCAGCCTAAGGAAAAAAGATCACAGCACCCTTCCGACTGCCGAACCCAACAGTCAGAGAGGGGACGCATCCCGCGGTGTTTGTCGCCCTTGAAAACCAAATGGAGGAGAGAAAACAAAAGCCTCCCTCTGCTGGAGTGCCGCGCGTGGAGTGGGTCAGCCCCGCGCCGGCCCAGGGCACCCACCCGGGGGGAGAGCTGAAGTGGGAAAGAGGAACAAGGGGTCCCGATGGGATTCCCATTCCTGCCCAGGCGGTTTCTACTTCCGCCTCAGTGCTCTCGGTTCCTGAAACCGGCTGTTTCGGCCTCTCCCCGGAAGCGGAAGCAGCCCCGGAGCCATGGGCCAGGGGGAGCGCTGGAATGGCAGCCCTCGGGCACACCCCTTCTCCTGAGCCTAGGGAGCCCCGTCTTATCGCCCCAGTTCTAGCCCAGAGAGTTATACGGAAGTCTGCGAATCCCCCGCCTTGTCTCGGTTCCCTGTACAAAGACCTCAGAATTCCATGCCTGAGGTTTTTCGGTTCTGAGGTTGGGTGCCTAGTGTGTAAACTTCGGGTTGCTTCCGGTCATAATAATTTGCCGTCTCTTTGTCACCTTATCTAGACCTGCCTTAATCACTTTCTCAAGTCTCTTAAAGTCTTGAAATGAAGGGAGTTGGGCGTCATCGGTTGCTTAGACTCAGAAGAACGCCTTTGAATTCCCTTACGTATTTTTAGTGCCTGCTAACATCCAAATGTTAGACTAAAAGGAAGCAATAGATGAAAGCACGGTTACATAAAATTCTGGGCCTGAACTTGAAAGATGGGAGACTGTTGATCATTCATAATACGCCTGCCCTTTGTGCTTTCTTCTTAAATATGACGCGGTTCTTTAGAGAGTTGTTGGAAAACTAAATTTCAATAAGCAACTGTGTTTTTTTTTAATTAATTGGGTTTTTTTCTGTTTTATCTTCCATACTCAAATTTTATGTAGGTCACAATAGTGATATTTTAATACTTGATAAAATAGAACTCAAGGACCGATCCGAAGTCAGAAATAGGTTTATTAGTGTTTTCTCCTCTTTCATTCATCACATATATGTTGAGGTCTTATAAGATACTGGGCACAGAGGTGCCAGGTGGCTCAGTCGGTTAAGTGTCTGACTTTGGCTTAGATCATGATTTCACAGCTTGTGAGTCCGAGCCCCATGTCAGGCTCTGTGCTGACAGCTCAGAGCCCAGCGCCTGCTTCAGAGTCTGTGTCTCCCTCTCTCTCTCTCTGCCCCTCCCCCACTCATGCTCTGTCTCTCTCTCCTTAAAAAATAAATAAGCATTAAAAAAAAAAAACAAAGATTCTGGACACAAAGATGAATGAATGCCTTGCCCTTGAGTTTGGTGGAGAGGAGAAACCCATGAGCCAATCATTTTCCATACTACATGACCTATATGCTGCGGCAAGACTGTAGGTGCATCTGGAAAACCACTCAGTCAGACTTCGGGGGGGGGGGGGGGGTGGGGGAGGGGGAGGAAGGGAAGAAGCAAAGGCAGTCCCGAAACGGAGGCTCTTGAGTTAAAAAAAAAAAAAGTTTATGCAGCCTAATCACAGCATTTTTAAATTTTCATCGTTGTGTTTGTACAAAAAGTAGCTAAATACAAAACGTTCAAAGCTGAAGAAAGGCAGGGACTAAAAAGGGAAAGTTCCCCCTTCCACTTCCTCTCTCCTGCCATTTGCATCAGTGGGAATATGCTTTACATATTGCTTTATGACTTGCTTCCTTCCCACTTCACTCTATGCCCGGGAGATCTTTCCGGGCCGTCGCAACGGGGACTGGTCTCATTACCACAAATCTCATGCATAAAAACTGTCATTTTCTTATTCCAGCTTGCACTTCATTTAGCTCTCGGCTCAGTTCTTAGGTGAACAACAGAGCTTCGAGATCACGTTCTCTGTTAGGCCAATACTCAGGGCGGGTCAACTTCCCTCTCCCCGAGGAGGAAGTAGAATGGGGACAGGGGGCTTCTGTGTTATGGGAGGCGGGGCTGGGGGAGGGGGGGCGAAGACCACTGAAGATCCCGGGCTCCCCTCAGGTCCCCTCATCTCCTGGGACTACCCAGGAGACCTCCATCACATCGCAGGGTCTTGTCTTCGGGCCTCATGCTCTCGAAACTTCTCGAGAGATTCCAGTTCCTTTCTGATCTGCCCTTCCCCCCTCAGCCACCTCCGCCTCCCTAAGAGGATCCCCTGGGCTTTGGACTGCCCCGAGTCCGTCCGCACGACTTGGTGTCCCCGGTCCTGCCCAGTTCTTCCAGGTGCAGGTTTCAGCCTCCTGGGACACACCGGGTAGGCCGGTCCTCCGTCTTTCTGGTCCCCAAGGCCTCCCGACCCACACCGGGGGCCCACGCTGCTGCTCTCTTGCTCCGAGAAAATCTCCCAGCTACGCCCAGAGTATTTTTTCCCATCTCCTTCTAAGAGGCATGTGTTCATCCCAAACTATTATTTAAGGATAAACTTTATACTCAAATCCTTTGGACACTTGGCTTTTAGCTACACAAAAACCTTGTTACCTATTTTTTATATTTAAAAGTTTAGCTCTTGCAGGCAAACGCCTTGGCTTTCAACACTATTACCTTCACCGTGGGTTTTAAGGAACTATTTTTTTTACCCTTTTTTTATGTTTGTTTATTTATTTATTTATTTGAGAGAGAGAGAGAGAGAGAGAGAGAGAGGGCAAGCAGGGAGGGACAGAGAGAGAGGGAGACACAGACTCTGAAGCAGGCCGAGGCTTGAACTCACAAACAGTGAGCCAAGCGCTTACCCAACTGAGCCCCTCAGGCACCCCCTGGAGGAACTATTTTGGAAAGAAAAACCAAGGATTTTAACTTCTCATTTGCTACTCTGGGGTCTTTCGATGCGGCAATAGGTATCAGCATTGTCACTGCCAAGATACAGATCAAATAGAGATAGTAGTGGTACCGACCGCAAATGTTTTTTCTGAGGATTAGTAGAAACTAAACAATATATCGATGTATTGTACGATAATATGTAATTAATAGAGAAATATAAATTAAATAATATAAATATTTATATGAAATTCTTTAATATAAATTAGGTAAATTAACACAAACCATGTTTTACAGTGCCTGGCATGTAGTAAGTACTCAATACATGTTAGCGTTATTGTTCCTTATTTCACAAATATTTCTTGAACGTCTACTATGAAATATTTATTGAACATCTCCTATGTCCAGGGAAAACCCCCCTGAGATGTTTGAGAAGCAACCTGGGGAGGAAGGGAGTGGCGGTCCAGGGAGGAAGGTAAGTCCCTGAAGGAAGAGTGAGCGTTCCAGGCAGAACACCTGCAGGTGCTCAGGCCGTCTTGCAGAAAGGTTAAAGGGGATTACTGAGAATGGAAAGCTGGGGTTACGTTGCAAAATATTATCCTGTTACATTACTACCTATAGAACATCACTTTTTTTTTTTTTTAAGTTTATTAACTTTGAGAGAGAGCAAGCAGGGGAGGGGCAGAGAGAGAGGGAGAGGAGAGAATCCCAAGCAAGCTCCACAGTGCCAGTGCAGAGCCCGGTGTGGGGCTCGAACTCATGAATCTCAAGATCATAGGCTGAGATGAAATCAAGAGTCGGATGCCTAACCAACTGAGCCATCCAGGCACCCCTGGAAGAATGCCACTTTTTAACCACTTTGTGGTTCCTTGGTACAGAAGGGGTTGGCAAACTATTTCCTGAAGGCCAATTCTGGCCACCACCTGTTTCTGGAAATAAAGTTTTATGGGAACACGGTCACACCCATCATTCACGTGTCATCTCTGGCTGTTTCGGGCCACAACAGCAGAGTCGAATAGCTGTGATGCAGACCGCATGACCTGCGAAGCCCAAAATAAAATAATTACTACCCGAGAGACTCTGAATGATGAAGGACAAACCGAGGGTTGCTGGGGGGGACGGGGGCAGGGGATGGGTTAGATGGGTTAGATGGGTGATGGGTACTAAGGAGGGCACTAGCTGTGATGAGTGCTTCGTGTTGTATGTAAGGGATGAATCACTAAATTCTACTCCTGAAACCAATATTACACTATATGTTAACTAGCTGGAATTTAAATAAAAACTTAAAAAAAATTACTACCTGGCTGAAAAAAGTTTGCCAACTGTGGCATGCAGGTACCATCACTTATTTATTTAAAAACATTTTTAATGTTTATTTTTGAGAGAGAGAGACAGAGCAAAAGTGGGGGAGGAGCAAAGAGAGAGAGAGAGAAAGAGAGAGGGAGACACAGAATCAGAAGCAGGCTTCAGGCTCTGAGCTGTTGGCACAGAGCCCGACGTGGGGCTCGAACTCATGGACTGCATACTGTGAGATCATGACCTGAGCCAAAGTTGGATGCTTGACCGACTGAGCCATCCAGGTGCCCCTATTTTTTAAATTAAGGTTTATAGCAAACTTGAGGCTTGAATTCATGACCCTGAGACCAAGAGCACTCACCACTGTGCCGAGGGACTTGTATTAATTATGGTTCTCCAAAGAAACAGAACCCATAGGTGATATATCGATATAGACAAAATATAGAGCAAAAGACTCTCAGTATGAGGGACTGGCTCACAGGATTATGGCGGCCGGGAAGCCTCATTGACGCGGTTTTGGAGCGGAGGGAGGGTCTGGAGCTGACGGCCAAGAAAGAATTCTTCAGATGTCTTAGGTGCAGAAAGGTGATTTTATTAAAACACATGGACAGGACCCGTGAGCAGAAAATACTGCACTGCGGTTGTGATGAGTGACTGTTTATATACCTTTAAGTTAGGATGGGGTTAGGGATAGTGTAAGTTTCTAAGGAATTTCAGAAGCCAGGTTTCCATGACCTTGAGGAGGCTAGCTAGTGTTAAGACAAAGTCATTTATTACTGTCTAGTTAACACGTCAGTCATGAGACCCTTCAGATGTATGTCAGTGGGCCATATGCTTGGAGGGTGATTGCCAACATATATCTTGGGAGATAGAGATACAGGACGTTTCCAAAGGACTTTTTATATGTTAAAATAGACTTACAGGATCCTGGAAGTTGGGATAATGTTAAGCTAAGATTGCATTTTGCCCTTAGCCGAGTGTCATCTTCAAGGCGGCTGGGCTCCTAGAACGTCCCTGGGCCTGTCTCAAGGACCTGGGCTGTAGGTTAGAGGGAAATTTAATTTTACCTTCCACTTCCTTCTTGCCTTTGTTTCCCACATCACTATGGAGGGGAGGATGATGTCGGGGCTCCAGGAAACTGAGTCTGTATGTTTCCAGAGGTTAGGCTATTGGTAAGATTGCCTTTTTCTTGTAATTTACTAAGACATTATATACTGACGCATGACTGTGATCTCCGTCAGTTAACCATCTGTTTTTCCCTTTCCTTTGTTCTTGGGCAGCCAGGAGTGCCTGAGGAATGTCACACAGATCCCACTTCGGTGGAGAAGGGGTTTGGGGGGGAGTCAGCTTTGCCTTACGCTCCCTCATCATCATGACTGGTCCAGGAAAGCTGCTGGTGGTGTTCTAGCCTAAAGCTGAAGGTTCGAGAACCAGGGAGCCAAAGGTGTTAAGATCCGAGAACCAGGAACACTGACGTCTAAGGGCAGGCAAAGATGATTGTCCCAGCTCAAGCAGAGAGCAAATTCACTCTTCCTCTGCCTTTTTGTGCAATCAAAGACCTCAAAGGGTTGGATGATACCCACTCACATGGTTGAGGGGCGTTTTCTTTACTCAGCCTACGGATTTGAATGCTAATCTCTTCCAGAAACACTTTCGTAGCCATCCAGAAATGTTTTACCATCTATCTGGGCATCCTTTAACCCAGTCAAGTTGACCCATAAAATTAACCATCAATGGTTAATTGATTGACAGCACCACCCGCACTAAGTAGCTGCAAAGAGGTGGTTTCCCAAAGGAAGGAATGCAGAGCAGATGACAGAACAGCACGGGTATTGGCTGTTTGCAGTTTTCCGCTATTAAAAATGTTTCAGTGAAGTGCTTCCTATGTGTCTATTTGTACATATGTACTAGCATTCTCTAAGATAGGTACTTACAGGTGGAATTGACAGATCATGGCAAAATCGCTTTTCCAAAATGATTTACTGGTTCACCTTCTGACAGTTTACAAAATGCTCTTTTCCCCACACGCTCACCAGCCCTGGATGCTATTTGTCCTTGAAAGTGTTGCCGATCTAATGAGCAAAACAGGACTTTTGATTTTTTTTTTTTTAATTTGCATTTCCTAATTAGAACAGGGGCAAGGCATCTTTTCATGTTTACTGACTGCTGTGGGACTGCTGGGGGTCGAGTCCTGGGAAGCAGACGCTGAGATGGAGGTGTGGGAGCCTGCATTTATTAGGGAGTGCTCTTTTGATTAACACCCATGGGGGGAGGGGAGGAAGCAGGATTAGGCAGAGGGAAAGTTGAGTTGCTCAGCGGCTAAGGCCTTGGCTGACTTCTTGGTGATCTCTGAAGCTGTGATGGCCCTTGGGAGTGGTCCTGAATTAGAGCATGGTGGCCAAGACCTGAAAACTCCTGCTTCCCCCAGTCATTGGACGAAGGCTGCCCTGGGAAGGGGCATAACCCTCAGGTGAGGTGACTCTTTTCCATGGAGAAGCATTCCCAGAGAGGGCTGACAGCTGAGGGCAGTCAGCCAGCAATCTCCCCCCACCCCCCAGCAGCTGGGGGAATAAATCCTTCAGGACTGGAGCACGGCACAATATGCATTACAGTAAGTATGCTTATTGTGAATTGCCTGTTCGTAGTTTTTCTGTTTCTTTATTGATTTGTAGTACTGCTTTATTCTGGGTGTTAATCCTTTATATATTATACACGTTGCAAATATCTCAGTCTATTGCTGGTCTTCAACGTTGTTAAAGGGTCATTTATCTTAATGATCTGTGATATTGGTCAATACTCAAATTTGTCCATTTCCCTTCCCCAACATTATAAAAATATTTTATGTATTTTTTTGAATACATCTATGCTTTTTAAAAAATGCCTATAGCTCCTAATTCCTCTGAAGTTTATTTTTTGGTCAATAGTAAGAGGTAATATCCCAGCACTATGTCTTTAATACATTTATGTATTTAATAGACTATTTTCTACCAACGAATGTGAAAGGACATACACACTAGAATTTAAATTTTCACTCGGATGGGAATATGTCTTGACTTTGCAGTTCCAGTCATCCGTGATCTATTTTTCTCTTAATATTTTACGTTTAAATCACTGTAGTTTTATATTTTGGTATGTGGTTGGTCAAGTCTTCCAATATGATAGATTTTTTTTTCCCGAAAATTTTGTGCTATACTTAAGCATTTTTTTTTTTTAAGTAGACTTCACGCCTGACATGGGGCTTGAACTCACAACCCTGAGATGAAGAGTTGCATGCTCTGTGGACTGAACTAGCCAGGTGCCCCAACCATTTTCTCTTTCTTAGGAACTTGTCTTATTGATTGCACTAAATCTATTGACTAAGTTGAAATGTTACAACTTTACAACATAGAAACTTCTCATCTAAGAATATATATATCTTTTTAATTTTTCTTTTGTTACCTTTATAAGGCTTTATAATTTCCTTCACATAGGCCTTGTAGATTTCTTGTTATGTTTACTTCTTTTCTTAAATTATTTAAAAAAAATTTTAATTTCAGTAGTTACTTTTACTTCTTATTTTAGAGTTCATTTATTTATTTTGAGAGAGAAAGAGAGAAAGAGAGAGGGAGAAAGCATGCACAAGAGGGGGAAGGGCAGAGAGAGATCAAGGAGAGAATCCCAAGCTCGGGGCTCCATCCCATGAACTGTTAGATCATGACCTGAGCAGAAATCAAGAGTTGGAAACTTAACTGACTCGGCCACCCAGCTGCCCCGGTTAGGTTTACTTCTAAGTACTTTTTTTCTCCCCTTTGTCAATGGAATTTGTTTTCTTCCAATGATATTACACATGTAACAACGATCTGCTGGTTTGGTCACTACCATTTTATTGTATCTATGTTCATAAGTGAGATTGGCTTGTGATGATAATTCTTTTTTCGTCTGGTTTAATCAAAGGGAATAAAGTTTGCGTTCTTAAAAGCTGTAGTTATCCACAACCAGAAGCAACTGTCATCAACTAGATTCCACTTTTCTGTGAAAGTCAACCTTGCGTTGTTCTTGAGTTCAGGGAGCAAGTCATGTTTAAGATCAACGGATGACTGAAAATTGTGTGTGTATCATGGTATCAGCAATTTCCAACCAGAGCATGTGACACTGGCAAGAAGAAATGGTGTTTATATTAGTTCCTCACAGACTAAGTGCACATCATAAGTCCCTGGAAGTCTGCCAAGTCACCTTAAAAAAAAATTGGTGTTTTTTGTTAACAGGTTTGCTTTTTATATTCTATTAGTTCAAATTCTTATAGACTCTGCTTTGTGTATAAACCCTTCACTGCACTTAGTTTCATTTTCTGTTGCTTTGAACTACCAAAGTATATGTCCTTAAAATGCCCCGTGAGAAGACTTCCCCTTCTCAAAGTGACATATTAGGTAACAACTGAGCAACCTTCTTACGGAGGAAACTAGAACCAGGTAGAGGGGTGGGGGCGGTAGGAGTTCTACTGCAAGCATTTGCTCCAAGTTGTGAAATGATTCTCATTTCAGATTGGAGACAAGATGGAAATCCATGGAAATGGGGAGCCTTTCTCCTAGGGGCTCTTGCAAATTCCTGAAGAGGTGACTGAAGGATGGAGCTGTTTTTTTCCTCCTTTCATGGTTAGGGGCCACAATTTAGAGTATCGGGCTCACAGTGGTAGTCTCTGATCTTCTACTAAGCACACGAGATGACTCTACCCAGAAGTAAAGGTGAACTAGAAGCAGAGAGGTCTCATACAGACTTTAGCCCACCTACTAGGCATCTAGGGGCTTCTGATATTGGAACTATCAAATATAGACTTAAAAAGCAATGCTGACTACAGGCCCCTGGGTGACGCAGTTGGTTAAGCATCGGACTCTTGATCTCAGCTCAGGTCCTGATCTCTTGGTTCAGGAGGTCAGCCCCGCATCAAGCCCTGCATCAAGCCCCACATCGGGCTCTGGGCTGATAGCGTGGAATCTGCTTGGGATTCTCTATCTCTGCCCCTCCCCTTCCCCAACTTGTGCTTGCCCTCTCTCTCAAAATAGATAAATAAACTTGAAATCTAAAAGAAGCACCGCTCACAGTACTTAGTCTATACTGACAATTCTTTTTTACTTTTTTTAAGTTTTCTTCATTTTAGCAATCTCTGAACCCCACATGGGGCTTGAACCCACAATCCCAAGATCAAGAGTTGCACCTTGTACAGACTGAACCAGCCAGGTGCCCCTAAAACGACAATTCTTATTAATAAATGTTACATGGTTTGGGTAATAGTTAAATTGGGATTTTTTTTCATAAGTTTATATACTTTTCTATCATATTTAAATAAAATATGATTCACTTATTCATTAAGGGTATAGCAGAAACCAGTCATAAAACTCTCTTGGCACGACATCTAGTTCAGGGTTTTTGGGGGGTAGTTATTTTTCTGTTCAGTGTTCTATCTTGACTTGATTCTAGGTTTTACATTTTATTAATATGGATTTCTACACAGTATTCTGTGGAAATTAATAACTTTTATACCTGTAGTTACGTACAATTTCAAGATGTATTTTCTTTGTTTTTTTCTTGATTCTCTCTGACAAAATGCTAGCTCTTTATTCTTCCTTTCAAAAAAGTTTTACTGGTTTATTGATTATATTACTTCTGTTTGTTTTTTTTTTTAATACAGTTTCAGCTTTTAAATTTCTTAATTCCTTTCTGTGGACGATTTTATCCTTTTCCTGTATTCTTGGATAGAATGGTTAGATGTTTCATATCTTTTTAATCTTACTTTTTTCCTAATATACGCCTTTCGGTAAGTCTATACATTTTTCTCTGGTTATCAGTCTGCCGTATCTCCTAGTTTTAACGTTTTCTCATGTTAGATCTTTTGTAAGCTGTCTGTAATTTTATTTTGAACGTCCATTTGAACCTAACAGTTACTTGGAATTGAAGGACGAAATATCACAAAAAATATTTTTAGTAAATAGCTCAGCTGAAATGAAAAAGAACTCTCCAGAGGCCAGAAAGAAAGAATGAAATGATTTAAGCGAGAATGATGTCGTGTTTGCCAGGTTTCCCACAGCTGACAGGAGGAAGGGCTGAGAGGTGGTCCGCTAAGGTTTTTAAAGCCTAGGCATCCTGACCTCGGGTCTGCCCAGGTTTGAAAGCTGGAAGTGAGCTCCGTGGGTAAAGCCTGACCTCAGAAGTCTGCCTGGCCCGTGAAAATGATAATAGAAAGAGGGGCACCCGGGTGACTCGGCTGATTGAGCATCTGACTCTTGATTTTGGCTCAGGTCATGATCTCACGGTTCTTGGTATCAAACCCAGAGTCGGGCTATGCGCTGACAGTGCAGAGCCTGCTTGGGAGTCTCTCCCTCCCCTCTCTCTGTCCTCCCCCCTCAAAATAAATAAATACACATTTAAAAAAAAAGAGAAAGAACTCTGCCCACTTCCTCGGCAAAGGGGCAAAGAAGTTTGCCATTCATGTAGGTAAGGGGAGGGGCAGTCCGTTTTCTGCATATCAGCCAAGTCCATGGGAAAATGGAAGCATTTTTGCCAGACTCAGTTTCCTGTTGTGCTGTCACAAATTACAGTAAACTCAACAGGGGCCTGCTTCTCTCTCATATTGGATCAAGTGAGAGGGCCCTCCAAGAGAACTTGGCCTGGGAATTTGGGGAATGCAACAAATTAGTGGCTTAGAACAACGGAATTTATTATCTTACTGTTCTGGAGGTCAAAAGTCTGGGATGGATTTCATTGGGCTAAACCCAAGGTGTTAGCACAGCTGTGCGATCGGAACTTTCTATTTTGACAGTCTACGAGGCCTGTGCTTACAGGACGTTCTTCTAGAGAGGATGCCTGCTTGGTCCCACAAATAGTGTGAATCGGGCTCCCTGAGCTGGGTGTGTGCATACCGTGGCTACAAATGTTCAAGAGATTTTGCACCTTTTTTTTTAAAAAAATATTTATTTAGGGGCGCCTGGGTAGCTCAGCCCCTTAAGAGTCTGACGCTGGCTCAGGTCATGATCTCACAGTTCGTGGGGTTGAGCCCCGCACCCGGCTCTCTGCTGCCAGCACAGAGCCCGTTTTGGATACTCTGTTTCCCACTCTCTCTGTCCCTCCCTGCTCGTGTTCTCTCTCTCTCTCTCTCTCAAAAATATTTTATTGATTGATCGAGTGAGTGATAAATGTTTATTTATTTTTGAGAGGGGAGACAGAGAGAGAGACACACACACAAAATCTGAAGCAGACTCCAGGCTCTGAGCTGTCAGCACAGAGCCCAACTCCGGGCTTGAACTCAGGAATGTCGAGATCATGACCTAGGCCGAAGTCGGACGCTTAACCCACTGAGCCACCCAGATGCCCCAATAAAAACATTTTGAAAATATTTATTTATTTATTCATGTGATTTTATTGAACTACGGTTGGCCCAAGGCTACCTTAGTTTCAGGTGTACAACATGCTGGTTTGAGCAGCCCTCTCCTGTTACTCTGCCCAGAGCCAAGGCCCAAACACCCAAGTATTCTTTTTCAAGGTATATCTTTTCTAATCCACCCACTTGTGATGTCGTCTTTAGGGGAAGGCCCTGGCTTTTGTGGGCATCCGCTAGGTTGGCCTGTTACTCGGTTTGCCCATCAGATCCTGGGCCGCCAGGGATCTGCAGATACCCTCAGGTTCAATGCTGGTTTGAGTGAATGTGAAATCAGGCTGTCTAGCATGTTGCGGACTCTCGTGGTTTTTCCTTACTTTCTCGACAGCAGAGAAACATCTTTTCGAAATACATTTTTTCCTACTTTTGCCTATCATCTAAAAATGATTCCGTACCTGGATGATTACATCAAGTCTACCAGACTGTTGGAAACAGAAGTCAGGAGACCACGTTTTAAAGGATGATAATTAAGAAGTTTTTAGAAACTTACAAAGACTCCAAGAGGATACCTAGTCGGGAGCAGGACGAATTAAAATATCAACAGCTAATCCTGTTATTGTAAACGGTATAATGTCAAAGACAAGGAAAAATATTAAAGATAGGTAAATAAGTCAGCTAAAAAGAATGACAGGGAAGGGCACCTGGGTGGCTTTAGTCGGTCGAGCATCCAACTCCTGATTTTGGCACAGGTCGTGATCTCAGGGTCGTGAGATTGAGCTCCACATCGGGCTCCATGCTGAGCAGGGAGCCTGCTTGAGATTCTCTCTCTCTCTTTCCTTCTGCTTCCTACTTGCATGCCTACTCTCTCATCTAAAATAAAATAAAAAAAAAAAAGAACGACAGTTAAAGTGATAGCATGTCTCTCATTTGCAATATTAGCTACTGAATGACAATGGATTATGCAGGGAAAGCAACTCTCAACCTAGGACTCCATGCTGAACTAAAGTATTACCATATCTCTTCCATCAGATTAACACAGATTTTTAAAAATCTAAGTATCCAACGTAATGGTTGAGATGTAAGGAAATCAAATCTCAGCCACCACTGAGGGCAGGTAAGTTGGCGCAACTTAGCACAATTTGGCAATAACTAATGAAACTGAAAATGTATATTCCCTATGATTCAACAATCCCACTTCTCTGGGAAATGCTTCTACATATATATACAGAAGTGTGTATGAAGGTGCACACCATGGAATGATTGCAATGGTAAAAAAATTAGAAGCAACCTGGGATGCCTGGGTGGCTCAGTTGGTTGAGCGTCCGACTTCAGCCCAGGTCATGATCCCATACTTCATGGGTTCAAGCCCCACATCGGGCTCTGTGAATATGGCTCAGAGCCAGGAGCCTGGTTTGGATTCTGTGTCTCCCTCTGTCTCTGCCCCTCCCCCCACCAACTCTGTGTCTTCACCTCCCCAAAATAAATAAACATTAAAAAAAATTTTTTTTAAATTCGAAGCTACCTAAATATTCATCAGTAAGAGAATGGATAACTGAATTGTAGACTTCACAGCAGCTAAAATGAATGAACTTGGTGTTATGTATTTAAATGGAGACATTGGTATGTCAAATAGATCTCAATAAAGCTGGAAAAAAATAAATGGATATAGCTTGTCCACTTTATTTTGAATTAAAAAAATATTGCAGTCAGGGGCGCCTTGGTGGCTCAGTGGGTTAAGCAGCTGACTCTTGATTTTGGCTCAGGTCATGCTCTCAAGGCTGTGAGATGGAGCCCTGCATCAGGCTCTGCACTGAGCGTGGTGCCTGCTTAGGATTCTCTCTCTCTCTCTCTCTCTCTCTCACTCTCTCTTCTTCTGTGCTCACATGTGCACACACATGCACTCTCTCTCAAAATAAGTAAATAAACATTAAAAAAAAAGTATCACAGGAAGATGCACATTTATGTAAATTAAGAACAGCAGGCACAGAAAAATCTCTCTGCCCGGCCCTCCCCGTATCTGGCGAAAAAGCAGGACCTACATTGCCATTTGTAAAGGTGCCTCTCTCTCCAGCACCAGAAAAGGAAACTTGCTATTGTCGCTGGTGGTAGTGGTTTATTTAGCTAAAAAGTTTTTTTTTTTTCAATTTTATGGGGATATAATTGACATACAACATTGTGTTAGTTTAAGGTGTTCAACATAATGATTTGAGATAGATAGATGGATAGATAGAGAGCAAAATGATTACCACAAGTTTACCTAATTAAGCCATTACATAGTCGCCAAGAGAGGATTCTGCATGACAAAATCCTCCATCTGCAGCCTTTATCTTCCATTCCTTACCCCTCCCTCCCTCAACCCTCTATATTGCTGCCTTTGGCCACCCCTAAAAGCCTAAATCCTTCTTCCTTTGTCTCATCACTTCTCCACAAATGTATTGTTCTTTGTTGAGATGCTATATAAGCTCCAACTTCTAACCTATTTGAATTATGCATCATTGAGTTTCTACCATACATGGTAATACACTGTTTTTCTCTAATTAATCTGACTTTTGTTAATTTAATTTTCAGGGCTCCAGCCACAGAACCTAGGAGGAGAGGGGAAAAGTTTTTTTCCTCCTCTACACTATATACATTAAAAATACATAAAACAGCCCAATATATTATTTATGGAGACATATATCTGTAATAAGAGTATTAAAAACAGAGTGGGAAATTCATCCTTTTAGTAAGATAGTCGTTACCTTCAGGGAGGGACAGAGATAAATGGGATAAGAGAGTATTGTTGTGCCCACAAAATTTTATTTCTCAAAAACGAAAAGATCTAACCAAATCTGAAAATAGTTAGCCTTTAAATAATCTCATTGGTAGGTACATGCTGTTGATTTGTGTTCTTTTTATGTTCGAAATAATATATACACAGGAGGATAAATAGGACTACTTAATGCATTTTTCCATGTTTAGTACAGATTTTCTTTTTCTTTCTTTTTTTTCCTTAATTTTATGTTATTTTTATTTATTTATTTTTTAATATTTTTATTTATTTTTGAGAGACAGAGCATAAGCGGGGTAGGGGCAGAGAGAGGAAGACATAGAATCTGAAGCAGGCTCCAGGCTCTGAGCTGTCAGCACAGAGCCGGATGCGGGGCTTGAACTCAGGAACTGTGAGATCATGACCTGAGCTAAAGTCGGACGCTCAACCGACTGAGCCACCCAGGCGCCTCTCCCTTAATTTTATTTTTAAGGAATCTCCACACCCAACGTGGGGCTTGAACTCACAACCTGAAATCAAGTCAGCTCCACCGATTGAGCCAGCCAGTTGCCCCTGGCGCAGATTTTCTTAAAATCTATCTCTTCAATTAAGTTTATTGATTACATAAGTTTAACCCTCCACATTTTTACTTCTTTTTAATCTATTTACTTCTAAGATTTTTTGTCAAATTTACTTTTATATTAAGGCTGTTCTTCCTTATGTGTTTTGAAGTCACAACATTAGATGGATAAAGGTTCATGACTTCTGCATATTTCTGGCAAAATGGCATTTATCAATATGAAATATCCTTTATTTTTTAAGTCCTTTTTAATTTTTTTTTCTAATTTTAATTACTTTTTGCTTAGCCTACTGTTTTTTGGTTTCCGTTCTTGGCTTTTTTATTTTTTTGAATCAAGTCGATATGCCTTTATTTGGGGATTGTGGTTTTTGTAACTCTCGCTCGCAAACAGCAGTCTAGATTTGTTCTCTGCTTGCCATTCAAACACGCTTTCATTTCACTCGTTAGTTGTATACCGCTACATACGGAACCATTCTCAAACTCAAAACAATGACCTGTTTACCTGTTTTATATTTCAGCGAGTCAGCACTTTGGGCTGGGTCACCTGAGGTATTCTTCTCCTCTTCCCCTGGCCCTGCCTGGGACCTCTCCTATAAGTGCAATTATTTGGTGGCTCAACTGAGACCTCAGTCGCGTCTCTGGCTGTCGGCGCTGACTCTCAGCGGGACCTCTCTCTGCACACGGTCTCCCATCCTCAACAAGACTAGCGTGGGTCTCTTCAGCTATAGCTCTTTGCCAAGAGGGTAATAGTGGAAGCAACGCATCATGAGTCCTGAGCTCAGAAGACCTATAATATCACTTCTTCATTGTGCTGGTCAAAGTAAGTCACAAGGCCAGCCTGGAGTGGGAGCGTAGAGAGGGAAACTCCATCACTTGATGGGGGTAATGGCAAAGCATCACTGTAACGGGTAGGGGTGTACAGAGCATGAGGGACTATTTCACCAGCCCCGCAGGCAATCTACCATAACGTGGGATGGATCAAGTAAGTGCCTGTTTTACTTTTTGGTTCGAGTGGTTTGGGGATTATTTGTACTCTCGAAATGTCATAATTAAAATTGTAATCTAGACATTTGATCCACTTATTCTATCTAAACATTTAAAATTTATTTGCTTTTTTTAAAAAAAGTAAGTTTGATGCCCAACGTGGGGCCTG
Organism: Paguma larvata; assembly: GCA_030068075.1. Lineage (NCBI taxonomy): Eukaryota > Metazoa > Chordata > Mammalia > Carnivora > Viverridae > Paguma > Paguma larvata. The sequence continues at coordinate 117,052,110 of CM057828.1, read as the reverse complement.
AACTCACAACCCCAAGATCAAGAGTCACACGCTCTACCAACTGAGCCAGCCAGGTGTCCCTGTCTACATCCTGTCTTGCCCTTACCCACTGTGCTCTTCCCTGTGAGGCTGATCGGATGGACCCCGTGAGTGGGCTTCCTCGCCCTCTGACTTACGATCAGGGTTGGCAAGTGGGGAGGATCGGAGGAAAGGAAGGCAGGGAGGTTGGAGTATTGATTCTCTAGCTCCTTCGTTTGTAACTGATCATTCATGCTCCCTGGAGATGCCAGCTCTGCTTGCGGGAGCTTATCCCTGGGGATTGTGGGAAGAGACAATACGCTGCCGTGTGAAGTGTGCCAGCAGCTTGCTGTGGAGGGGTTGCGGTTTCCCTGTGGCTTGTGTTACCATTTACCTCGGGGTGCTACTTTTCTCTCGGGCCCAACACACGCATTCTCTGCTCTAATCTGACTTTAAGGCAATGTTGCCCATTGCTAAGCAAATCAAGACGAGGACAAGGGAGGAACTTAATTGTAAGGACTATTCCTCATGCCATTCCTGAATTAATCACCCTCGTGGTGAACTTGGGACCCCATCCATTTGGTCTTTGTGTTCATTGCCTCTGAACTTGGTGCCTCTCTGGAGCACTCCCATGTACGACATCTTGCCTTCTAACCTTGAAAGGTCTGTCTTCTCATCCAGGGACCACTAGAGTACGTCTTGTTTCTCAATTCAGGACACTCGGAAAAAAATTTAATCCAGTCTCAAAGCTTATATTTAGCCAGTGCTGTTTGTCTATCTCCATACATTTTGTGGCTATCTTGGCTATTTCAGGAAACTGCAAGAGCCCCCGACCTTAAACATTCTCTTACAGATGTGGCTGTTTTTCATAACTCAGAGGATGCAATACCATGAAAAACTGCTTGTCCAGTTAAATGATGATTCTGAATAAGAATTAGACAATTGCGAGGGCAGCTGGCTGGCTCAGTTGGTGGAGCATGTGACTCTTGATCTTCAGTTTGTGAGATCTAGCCCCATGTTTGGTGTAGAGATTACTAAAAAAAGAAAGAAAGAAAGAAAAAGAAAAAGAAAAGAACTTAAAAAAATAATTAGACAATTGTTCAACTAAATTGCACAGAGAGCCAGGAATTTGCATTGTTGTTTTTGTGACTTAGTAGATGTACGGTCCACAGTGGAAAATATAGGATTTGAGTTCAATAGGCAAAATCATTCCAAAGGGAAGGTGTGATTGGTGAAGACAGACATCCTCAAATTGAATCCTGACTAATATACTTAGTCTTTGACCCCAGTCCCTGGCACAGAGGACCTAAAATTCTTGTAATTTCCCAAGTGATAAGAGTACTAGGAATACCTTTTTTTCTAATATTTGGTCTTTGACCCTGGTTCCTGACATAGCATTCCCAAATCTCTTGGAACTTCCTGGGTGATAGCAAGATCTTTTGTTCCAACAAGGTGACTCTCGGTGGGCTCCTGGGTCGGGTCTGATCACCAGAAAGACCAAATCGTGATCACAAGCTTGGAATTTTCAGCTCCCCCACCCCCATTCTCTAGAGAAGGAAGAAGGGCTGGAAATGGAGTTCGTAATTGTTCATGTCTACATGATGAAGCTTTCTGAAAACCCCAATAGCAGGGGGCCCAGAGAGCATCCAGGTTGGTGGAACACATCTCCGTGCCAGGAGGGTGATGTACTCCAGCTCCCTGGGGACAGACACTCTTATGCTTGGGACCCTCCCGGGCCTTGCTCTATGTAGCTCTTTACCTGGCTGTCCATCTATATCCTTCATCACATCCTTTACTAAACTGGTAAACACTGGAGGGCATTTCCTTGAGTTCTGTGAGCCGTTCTAGCAAATAATCAAATCCAATCGGGAGAAGGCCATGGGAACCTCCAATCTGTAGTCAAATTGGACAGAAGTTGTGGCTAACCTGGAGACCTACCACTCGTGAATGGCAAATAAAATGGGGCCAGTCTCGTGGGGCTGAGCCCTAAATCTGTGAGATCTGATGCTATCTCCATGTAGATAGTGTCAGAATTGAGTTAAATTGTAGGACAAGCAGGTGGTGTCATAGCATCGCTTGGGGTGGGAAAAATTCCCACTAGGAGTGTATGAGAAAGACTGGGTTTTGCCTGAGCAAATCCCTGTAAAAAGATAAATGGAAAATATATAGATTTTAGAAAACTCAACAGCAAGGAAAACTCCATATTCCCATTATAATTTTAAAGCAGAGAAAAGTAAAGTTTAGTCACATCCTATGTTAGTCACATATCCTCCCACACCTAAGGAAACAGCCCCCTTTGACTAATTCACAACCCGACCAGCCATAGCCTGGATGATCTAGAATTTTTAGTTCTGACAGCAATTAGCATACCCAAATCCAAGTCAGCTTTTAGTAATATGAAAGAACTATAGGATTCTGGGTGATGTGGAACAGGTCTAGATAGTAAGTAGAACGCAGTTGGTACGTAAGCTGTTTAGATTTCTGTCATCGTTCAAAAACTTTATTTATATTAAAAATGTGACCTTTGAGAAAATTGGGGGGCTTCATTATGCTTCAGTTTCCTAACTCAGGTAAGAAAAATAGCATTCTTTTCTCTCCCATTTAGTCTTGTTTAGCAACCATTAATATAGCCGATTTTTTTTTTGTTGCTCTCTCTCCTTGTATGGGTTACCTTCTGCTGTGTAACAAACAACTCCACAACATAGTGGCTTCAAAAAGCAATAATTTCTTTAGCTCAAAAGTCTATGGGTCAGTAATTTGGATTGAGCTCAGCTCAGGGACTTCTGTTGCTGCGATCAGCTTCTAGGTACCCTGGGAGCGAGTTATTCTTCAAGGCTCAGCTGGGAGGGCTCATCGCCTGGGCTGAGACCACATCACTTGGTCTCTTACTATCTGGTAGAATATCCCAGGCCTTTCCATACGCCGGTGGAAGAGTCCTCAGGAGCTGGAGGAGAGCAGGTCCTGATGTATAGGCGCTCTTCAAGTCTTTCCTTATGGCAGGTTTGCTGACATTACATTGGCCAAAGCAAGTCACATGGGAGAGGCTAGACTCAAGTCGCCCAATGAGAGAATCCGCAAAGTCACTTCGCAAGAATGTGGATGCAGGGAGGGAAAGAATTTGTGGCTATTTTCACAGTCGATTCATTTCCTAACAGACTAACATGGCATTGACGTGAAGTACTTGCTTACCATAAGGTAACCCCAAGTTCTCATTAACATTTTCACTCTTAAGTGAAATTATGTTATGTAACCAGACTCCCTGGTGGAGTGTAAATATTGAAATTTTTTTCTAATGGACTCCTTTGAAATACAATGTAATCTTTTACTGATGCTCCTTGTAAAACAAATAAACCACACAACAACCTCAAAATGACACGCGCACGGCAACATTTTAAAAGGTTTCTTTATTTAAAAAGTTATTCTTGGGGCGTCTGGAGAGCTCAGTTGACTGAGTGTCAGACTCTTGATTTTGACTGAGGTCATGAACTCACAGTTCAGTTTGTGAGTTGGAGCCTCATGCCAGGCTCTGGGCTGACAGTGCTGAGCCTGCTTGGGATTCTCTCTCTCCCTCTCTCTCTGCCCCTCCCCCACTCCCTCTCTTTCTCTCTCTCTCAAGATAAATACGTAAACTTAAAAAAAAATAAAAAGTTATTCTTCTTAGTGTTATCTTATGAGATTAAAACAACATTCAGTTAATTAATCCATCTGTATGGCACTGTGAAGAGTTTTGTGGTATGATGGGAAAAGCAGGAGGTAGAAGACTTAAGGGCTTGTCTCAATTTTGCCTCTAATCCTTGCAATCTTAGGCAAATCACTTAATCTCTTGAAGGTGCACTTTCTTCATTTACATCCTAGATGGTCTGAAGAATAAAATCTCTTCTTCATTTCAGCAGTAAATTAGGGATTCTCTTTTGAGGGACACATCTATGGTAAAAACAAAAACCAAACCCAGGTATATATAAGAATAGAAATATCAGCCTTTAACTAGAGTCTCGATCGTTGGAAATTTTTGAAAAAATTACCTATGTAGTGGTCTGGTTATAGGTAGGGGTCAGGCTGTTTTTCTTTTACCCCATATCCTATGTTGTTATATTTCAATTTTATATTAAAAACATAGTAAAATAAGATAACGGGGAGGGATGCCTGGGTGGCTCGGTTAAGCATCCGACTCTTGGTTTTGGCTCAGGTCGTGATCTCAAGGTTCGTGGGATGGAGCCCCACATCCAGCTCTGTGCTGAGGGCATGGTGCCTGCTTGGGATTCTCTCTCTCCCTCTCTGTCTGCGCCTTCCCTACTCATACAGTCTCTCTTTCTCAAAATAAATAAACTAAAAAAAAAAAAAAGGAAGAATGGACCTGAAACCCTTTTAATAAAACAATGTTTAGAAAACCTTTAATGGGGCACCTGGGTGGCTCAGTCAGTTGAGCATCTAACTTCGGCTCAGGTCATGATCTCACAGTTCGTGAGTTCGAGCCCCACATCTGGCTTCATGCTGACAGCTCGGAGCCTGGAGCCTGCTTCGGATTCTGTGTCTCCCACTCTCTCTGCTTCTCCCCTACTCATGCTCTGTCTCTGTCTCTCAAAAATAAATAAATGTTAAAAAAAAATTAGAAAACCTTTAAGAAGCTCACCTTAAAATTAGCTCAACAATAGAAAACTATGGAGGGAGACATGGGCACCATTAATATCTGGAACATTTAATGTTTCTTGTTTATTATTGCCTCTGTTTTCAGTGTTTTTAGAATTCCATTGTACTGTAATTCTCTGAAAAGAGGGAACCCCGAGGAAATTCTACGCATTTTTGGGTTGAGAGCTCAGTAGTCAACATTTATGTAACAAATGAACGGATCCGTAGCTGGTTTGGGAGGAGTCTTTTCACTTGGAGGTAGAGATCTAATGTGCCCTATTTGCTTTTACTAGACAGTCTTGCTGTTTTAATAAAAAAAAATTGTTCTTAGAAGTATTGTGACCCAATGATATTTCATTGAAGTTAAGTGGAACATGGGAATACATTATACTTAAGCTATCCTGGTATTTTTTACTGATATGAGTGGCAATGAAAATTATCGAAATAACTAATTTCACATATGTGTATTAGCGAGAGGCCAAATAGCACAGGGGGAAGGGGGCAGGAATTTGAACAGCACTTATCTAGTTGTCCAAGGTAGAAGTTCCCTCACAGAATGGACAACATGGGTACTGAGGTGCTCGTAAGTTACAAGCAACTTGCAACTGACACAAATTTAAATTTAAGACGTTTTGAATATACACATTGGTGGAAATAATCTTTTGAGGCAAAAGAATTTGTGACATTAACTGCATATGTCATTTTGAGATGAATTTTTCTTCTGCCTTAACTTCTCGAGCTTACAGCTGCGTTTGGTGTCACTTGGTGGCTTCTTCCTTCCTGAAGCTCTTTCCTCCTTTAACTTCAGAGACTGTCCGCGGCTTACTTCCGCTTTCATTTCTCTGAGCTCCCTTGTTTCGCTTGTTCCTCTTGCCTCTTAAATATTATCGTCTCTTGGATTCCATCCTCAGCCTTCCTCCTCCCCTGCCCACTCTCAGTGACTTCTATGGCAGAAGTTACTACCATGTTTCCAATGTTAGAATTTGTGCTGAGAGTGTGGTGCCTGCTTGGGATTCTCTCCTCTCTCTCTCTCTCTCTCTCTCTCTCTCTCTCTCTCTCTCTCTCTCTCTCTCTCAAATTTCCTTCTCCAGTCTTTAGCTCTGTACCAGAGAATTCTTTGGGCTCTCAACTCAACACATCTACAATGCAACCTATTACTTTTTCCCAATAACCTTCTGTTTTTCCTGTGTGTATGTGTGTGTGTTGCCCAGTTAATGAGAAGAACCCATATGAGTTTCTTTCTTTCTTTATTTTTTTAATGTTTATTTTTATTTTTGAGAGAGAGACACACACACAGAATCTGAAGTGGGCTCCAGGCTCTGAGCTGACAGCACAGAGCCTGACATGGCGCTCAAACCCACAAACTGCAAGCTCGTGACCTGAGCCGAAGTCAGACGCTTAACTGACTGAGCCGCTCAGGTCTCATGAGCCCCGTGAGTTTCTTTTCTTTTTTTTTTTTTTAGTAATCCTTATACCCAACATGGGGCTTAAACTCATGACCCTGAGATTAAGAATCAAACACTCTGCTGACCGAACCAGCCAGACACCCCCTCAATGTGAGTCTTTACATGTTAGTACTTTACATGTTAGTGTAAAGCTACTTCCCAGCCCCCAGGGGTTCCCTCTGCAGTTCTTTCGTTCTTTGCCACATGTCCCAAAGAGGTGATAATACTTTATCACTTGGGTGTTTTGTGGTGGACAGAACTCAGTATCTTCTGGCTGCCCCTCCCAAATAAGCAAAAGGCCACTTGTTAAAAGCATTTTAGGGGTGTGCTTGGCTGGCTCAGTTGGAGGAGCGTTGTGATTCTTGATCTTGGGCTCGTGAGTCTGAGCCCTGCATTGGGTGTAGCGTTCAGTTAAATAAATAGATATTTTTTTGGAAAGCATTTTATTAGGAGACGGGGAGAATATTCTAAAAATAACACAGTGGGAAGGAAAATAATTCATTAAGCAAATATGTATTGAGTACCGACTCTGCACCAGGTGCCGGGAATATCATGGTGTGCACAGATGGGTGTGGCTTTTTATTAACCTCTAGTCTGGGAATAAGGGGCGGGGATGAGGGCAGAGCATAAGCCAACAATCACACGAATACATGTGAAATTCCAACTGTGACAATTACAATGAAGAAGCGGTTCCTGAAGCAGGTTGATAACAGTGTGATTTAATCGAGGCAGGTGGGCCCGTGAAAGGCTTCCCCCGAGGAAGCTTATCTGGAGCCGATATCCAAAAGACAATGTGGTAGATCGACTGTAAAATTGTCCTCATTATTTCCATGCCTTAAACTTGACGTTGCAACCCCTCGAGTCGGGAGGATCCGTTCCCGACTTTTCTTGTCTGGGCTGACTTTGTGATTTACCTTAGCCAGTAGAACTTGGAAGAAATAATGTGGAGGCCAGTTCTGAACTTAGGCCTTAAGAGACTTCGTGCATGACCGTTCACCCTCTAAGAACCCCAACTGTGCTGTACAAATAAGCTGGGCTAAACTGCTGGTTGAGAAGAGACACATGGGCCCCGTCGCCCCTGACCCCGTAACTACCAACCAGCTGATGGCCAGACATGTGAGTGAGGCCATCCAAGACCAGCCAGGCCCCAGTTGACCTGTGAAGCCATGAACGAGCCAGCTGAGATCAGCCAAGCCTGGCCCAGAGCAGCTGAACTGTCCAGCTGACTCGGGTCCCCGAGCCATAACTGGTGTTTGTTGTTCTAAGAGACTGAGCTTTGATGTATTTATTAGCTGTCGCAGCTAACTGACACAGAGGAGTCGGGAGTGACTAGGCAAAGGATTTTCCAGAGGACAGCACGTACAAACCCTGTGTGAGGAGGGAGCAGGGCAGTTTCCCAGGACGGCAAGAAGACCTGTGTGGATGGGTCCTAACGAGCTCGGGCACACGGTGTGATGGGGTCCGCCCGGGGAGTGGCGGGGCTGTGGAGAGGCTGGCAGACCGTGTTAAAGAGCTGAGTCCTGATTCTAAGAGCAACGGGTTCCACACCGAGGTTTTAAGCAGGAAGGATGCACGACCAGAGTTGGGTTTTGAAGTTTGTCTGGAGTTTGAAGAACAGAGTGGCCAGGCTAGAAACAGGGGGATGTCGCAGTAGTCAGACAAGAGGCCACCACAGTGTGTAGTGACGGTCACGGTGACAGGGCCACCACCTTGCCCAGCTCCAAGAGGCTCCACTGTCTACTCTGGGGTATACAGGAATCACTATCCTGGATTTGTGCAGCGTATCCCTCGAAACCTGGGAGTGGAGAACATTGGATAGATGCCAGAGATAGTTAGGAAGATGACAGGTGTCAGGGATCGATAGGGTACAGCACACGGAGGTTTCTAGGGACATATCAAGGGTGACCGCTAGGTTCTTTTCTTGGTGGATGATGCCAATCATTGAGCTGGAGAACAATGAAAGATCACATGTGGAGAGAATGATCATAAGTTTGGATTTAGACGTGTTGATTCGAAATGTCTTTGAGATTCCCGAGAAGACACTAAGTAGGCAGATCGGTACGTGGGGCCCGAGCTCAAGCCAAAGGTCTGCTCGGGAACATATTTTTGAGGCACTCGTGTATAAGGCGTCCAAAGGCTTGAAAGGCATATCTTCAAGAGATGATCTCACCAGGTTTTAGGTTACTTGCTCAAAATTCCTAATGCTTTCAGAAATGGTCACTGAGCTCTTGGGACTTCGGTTTCCAGAAATTATTTCCGAATATGAGGTTCCCTCATCATCTCTTGTTTCTGACCAATGGTGGGTTACTATTTCCTTTACATATTGTCTAATCCCAAAGAAACAATTTAAATGGGTTCTATTTTTTTAAATACTTTTTTTTTTAATTTGAGAGAAAGAGAGAGAGCATGAGAGCAGGGGAGAGGGGGAAGAGAGAGAGAGAGAGAGAGAGAGAGAGAGAGAGAGAGGGAATCTTAAGCAGTCTCCATGCTCAGCACAGAGCCCGACGAAGGGCTCAATCCCACAAGCCTGGGATTAGGACCTGAGCCAAAATCTAGAGTCAGACGCTCAATCAACTGAGCTACCCAGGCACCCAGGTGCTGTTTTTTGAAACCACTGAACTGAATGCCATTTGTCTAAATGGAAGTCTGAGGTTCACCAAACTATCGCTTTTGTGCTTTTTCCCCTTACAGTGATACACTGAAAAACTCGGGATTATTTCTTCTTGAGTTTCCATCTCCAGCGCAGTGCATAACGGAGTCTAACAACTGCGTTTCTCTGGAAGAGATCTGGTTCCCTCACCACATCCTTGTCGGTCTATTTCTTGTGTCCTCATTTGCATCTTTGCTTCTAATTTCCCCCCAGTACATTTTACTTCCCCCCATACAGCTATCGGAGTGCTTTTTCTAACATGCCAACCTGACTATAACTCTCCTAAAGTACTCTCAGGATGGAGCAAACTCCTGGGGACAGCTTGCAGAAGCTCTCTGGTCTACGGCACTGTACTTTTCCAACCTTCCGTCTTGCCACTGACATCCTTGCTCGATCTACTTTGAGCCGTATAATCTACAATGCTTTCCTTTGACTGTACTGGGATGCTTCAAAATAGGTTTTTAGTGGGTATCTCGGTGGTTCAGTCAGTTAAGCCTCCAACTCCTGACTTCAGCCCAGGTCATGATCTTGTGGTTTGTGATATCAAGCCCAATGGCAGTGCGGAGCCTGCTTGGCATTCTCTCTCTCTCTCTCTCTCTCTCTCTCTCTGCCTCCCTCTCTCTGTTTCTTCCCCACTTGCGCTCTCTTGCTCTCAAAAAGAAATAAATGGACTTTACAAGAAAATAATAAAGTAAAATGGGTTTTCTAGGAAGAAAAGCATGTAAGCAAGCAAGTAAGGACTTGCTTGAGTGATCAGCCAAATCAAAGCAGTAAGTAATAATTCTAAACAGGACAAAAGCTCTATTAGAAATATCATATTAGGGGCACCCGGGTGGCTCAGTCGGTTAAGCGTCTGACTTCAGCTCGGGTCATGATCTCGCGGTCTGTGAGTTTGGGCCTCGCATCGGGCTCTGTGCTGATGGCTCAGAGCCTGGAGCCTGCTTCGGATTCTGTGTCTCCCTCTCTCTCTGCCCTTCTCCTGCTCACGCTCTGTCTCTATGTCTCAAAAAATAAATAAATGTTAAAAAGATTTTAAAAAATAAATAAAAAAGAAATATCGTATTAAATAAGTAGTCACTTAGGTTAACAGCACGGTAGCCAAAATTCAGCCTTTGGTGGTTGCATTCACATTGAGGTTCCAGGATCACATTTGCCTCATACTTATAAAATTGTCATACATTATACATATTTGGTTCTTGCCGTGTTTGTTGGTTCATTCCTTTTAAATAATGAACCTCGAATTTATTTCATGTTGTTACAATTGCTCTCTTAAAGTATTTAAATTCCATACCATAGTTCTCACTTCTTAGTTACGACTATTAATTTCATTCCTTTCTTCTCATGAAGTAGAGAAAATTTTTTGTACAGACAGACCTTGTCTATTTTTCTTGGACTCTTCCTCTTCCTTTGAAAGGAATGATTTTTTTTTTTACTTTGCAACTTTTCAAGATTATTCTGGCATTATTCCTCTCTTCTATTCTAAACGGCTTAAAAATATTCATCATTTCTCCCAGATGGTAAACAGCAAAACACCGCTCAGGGTTTAGAAGAGAAAGAAAAATGCCTTTGGTTTCATTTTAAGGTTCTTGAGAAAGAATTTCTGTAATGTTAGCACCTAATAAAAATTTGGAAACAAAGGATAAATCCAAATCTGGAAGGCAATGACAGCAAATCATTGGATTCACTGCCCACCTGTGTGAAGAACTGCATGACACAAGGCCCGCTGTTTTAACAGTCTCCAGAAACTTCTCAATCACAGGCAATAAAACATAACAGTGTGATGTCCCATATGTTGTTACTAAAGTTTATGGCATTTTGTATCTATATTCCACCTATAATTATCTTGGAGCCTTGGTGATTACTTTGCAGATGGACAAAGACGGTTGTAAAGAGAATCAGTAATATTGACAGTATTTTAAATTTTAAAATAGTCGCGCAAGTCCTCGTCACCATTGGATCCAAAGTATGTGGTTGCCAACGCTCCTTGAAAATTCTTGACCCTTCTGCTTTATACTTCATTCTTAAAATGTTCCCTCCTGTTGGCCTTGCCTTCCTTAGGGGGCCATCTGTTGTAATTCAAATCAGGTCTGGTTTGCTGCAGAGGAAGTAAAGCCCTGTAAGGCAGCCCCGTTGTGATGCACCTTAGGGGGCGGAGCTTCTGGCTGTGGGCGGGGCTATTTCCCTCGTGTGCGTGTGTACTGCGTACGCTGGCAGGTGCCCTGACGCGCTGCCATGCATTGTCTCATCGCGTTTCTCTGAATAAGCTCAAGAACATTGAGTGCATCGACAATGGCTTGCAACATTTCTTTGCTATTCTAAACATTTTATTTCATTTCTCTCCAAAAATATTTATGCATATATTTAACTTTCTTGTCTATTTTCAAATCTATAATCTAGTGTTTTTATTCATAGTAAAACACTGTTTTTTTATTTTTTAGAAGTGTCTATTTTATTTATTTTGAGAGGGAGAGAGGTAGTGTGTGCGCAAGCAGGGAAGGGAGAGGGAGGGAAGGAGGGAGAGAGAGAGAGAGAGAGAGAGAAAGAGAGAGAGAGAGAGAGAGAGAGAGAGAGAATCCCAAGCAGGCTTCATGCTCAGCGCAGAGCCTGATGCAGGGCTTGATCCCACAAGCCTGGGATCATGACCTGAGCTGAAATCAAGAGTCAGTCGCTTAACAGACTGAGCCACCCAGGTGCCCCAACGCTGATTTAAAATATAAAAAATTTCAGGGCTCCTGGCTGGCTCAGTCGGTAGAGTTTATGACTCTGGATCGCAGGGTTGTGAGTTCAAGCCCCACATTGGGCATAGAGATTACTTAAATTATATATATATGTGTGTGTGTATCGCAAGTAACTTCTTCCGCGAGTGTTCTGCAAGACGTGCAAACATTTCTAATAGATTTTAACGTGATAAATGAGCAATATCTTGCAATATGAATAGTACGGATGCTGGACATCATATAATCACAACTGAGCCAATGGTTCTTGAAATTTGCTTTGATATAAAAGTGCTTTGGATCACAAGCATGTTTCTGGAACAAATTATGCTCTCAAACCAAAGTTTTACTGTATATGTATATAGGTTTTTAGGAAGAAAAGCATGTAAATAGTCAGTACTTGCTTTAATGATCAGCCAAGTCAAAGCGATAACTATATACTTATATATAAATATATATACTTATATATAAGTACATATACTTATATATATACTTTTATATAAATATATATATATATATAATTTCAACTCTGAGTTTCAGGAACTCTACTTCCCAAATTTGTGAGGCATTTTTCGTCACCACCTTGAGGCCAACATTACAGTAAGTTCAAGTGAAACTCACTACTGTCATGGTCTCTGAATATTTCTGTGTTTTAAAGCCAGAATTGGTAAAGAGTGTAATGTAACGGTTAAGAGCATGGATGCTGGGGGCACCTGGGTGGCACAGTCGGTTAAGCATCCGACTCCGGCTCAGGTCATGGTCTGGCAGTTTGTGAGTTTGAGCCCTGCATCAAGTTCTGTGCTGACAGCTCGGAGTCTGGATCCTGCTATTGGGTTCTGTGTCTCCCTCTCTCTCTGCCCCTCCTCTGCTCACGCTGTCTCTGTCTCTCAAGAATAAACAAACAAACAAAAAAAGAGCATGGATGCTGTACCCAGCCTGCCTAGATTGGAACCAGGCTCTATGCTTAATGGCTGGGTGCCATTGGGCAGGTCATTTAACCTCTCTGTGCCTCAGTTTCCTCAACTGTAAGCAAGAGATAATAATCGTACATGCATGTTAGGGTTCATTCTTAGCATTCATCTTGAGGATAAAATAAGAAAAGCACCTAGAACAGTTCCTGGCACTTGGAAAACACTCTATACAGCTGGTTTTATTTATAACGTTGTATTTCAAACATAAAAATCTAGATCTAGCTTTTAAAAACTTTTTTTTTTTAAGTAAGCTCTATCCCCAATGTGGGGCTTGAACTTACAACTTTGAGATCAAGAGTCACATGGTCTACCGACTGAGCCAGCCAGACTCCCCCCTCACACATATTGATAGTAGATGTATGATGATTAGTTACTGAAGAAAATGAAATGCTAGAGTATTCTATACTACTAGTATTTAGAATTCTGCTTGGTGGACAGTGGAGTGGGTTAGAGAAAGCATGTTTAGAATCTTTTTTTGGAAAATGGGGAGAATGCTTTGTTCAAAAAAATGTTTTTAAGTTTATTTAGTTTTGAGAGACAGAGCATGATCCGGGGAGGGGCAGAGAGACAGAGAGGGAGACACAGAATCTGAAGCAGGCTCCAGGCTCTGGAGCTGTCAGCACAGAGCCTGTCACAGGGCTGGAACTCATGAACCATCTCTTTGATGAAGAGATCAAAATCTCTTTCAAAAATAAAGACACTTAAAAAAGGTTAAAGTAATTTTCAAAAATCAGAGTTACCGATAAAGAAGCCACAAGCGCAACAGAAGAAGCGTAAGAAATCTGTGAGCCTAATAGGCCAGCTTGGCATGTGCTGACAGGAGTTGACAAGTGTCTCTGGGTTCGAAGAACACCTGCAGGGCAAGACAGACCCCCATGCAATCGAAATGTCGTCGGCAGTTGAGTTACTATAAAGGGGTCAGGGTTTTTCCTTGCTTTGTTTTCTATCTCGATGGAAATGAGAGATATAAATTATCACCGAAAGTATACAAACTTGCCTCATTTTTCATGAATAACTGATTTCCCATACACTTATGAAAGTGCTCTCTTTTTCTGTCTCCGTCTGCCACTTCTTTTCTCCATTTGGGAAGTTGAAGTGAGTCATGCTCCACTCACTGAAGCCCACAGTTCCATTTGTGTGTAATCCCGCGGAGCGTGTGTGAGTGTGTGTGCGCGTGCGCATGTCCATCTGTCCCCTGAAAGGAAGGAAATGGAAGCAGAGTGCCCCCCAAAAGGTTAGAGAGTAATTGAATACATAAAGAGATGTATTAGAATTCGGTACTAATTTATTCAATAAACTTTAAACAATGTTTTGATTGCCGACCATGGGAAAAACGCCAGGTGGTGGGGAAATCGTGAGAAGAAACAAAACAAAACCTCTTCCCCCACGAGGATCGTCCTCGTAGAGACATGGGCATCGAAAAATTGCTGTGACTCTAAGAGCGTGGTGAGCAGCACGCAGCGAGAGGACAGGGGAGACAGCAACCGCATACTGTTAAGTAACAGAGATTCGACCGAGTAAATTTGAAAGGTCTAATTGGCTGATTCGGTTCACGAATCAGGGAGCATCCCATCTAGCAAGTAGAGAAAAGCTCCAAAGGGCTACAGAGAGGGACGAGGTGTTAAAGGCTGGACCAGGAAGTCATAAACAGAAAAGAGGATTATTTCAGCTGAGGTCACCCTCGTGTGGGGACTAAAAGGCCTTAGTAGGTGGATTACCTCATCTTCCTTTGGGGGCCCCTGTGACAGATTACCTTATTGGTGATGACCAGGAAATTCCTGACTGACCGGTTTAGAATACATTCCTGGGGGCTTGAAACTGCAGTTAGCTTAGTTAGTAAGTCTCGGTTTATTGACGTGAGGCCTTAACTGAAGTGACGCCATTTTGGGCCCTTTTTTTTTTTTTTTTAAACAATACCTATTTCTAATTAAAAGAAAGAGCTTCTCTTTCAGCATGACATAATAAGGGTCTAAGCACGCTGTCAAAATATTTTTAATGGCAGTCATTAGTTTGGTAATATGAGCATTCTAGCAAAGCCAAGACAAATTCCCCAGGAGGAATAAAAAGGCAACATTTGCTGTGGTCCTATATGCAATTTTACGATGAAGCTAAAATAATTTAGCCTGTGTGGTACTGGCACACAGCTGAATTAAAAAAGCTAAGTTAAACAGAATAAGGTTACATAAAAGTCCAAGGAAAATGAATACCTCCCCACTGATCACGAGAGAACAATTTTTTTTTAAACTTTGGGTTAGGGATGCCTGGCTGTCTCAGTCAGTAGAGCAAGCAACTCTCGATCTTAGGGTTGTGAGTTTGAGCCCCATGGTGGATGTAGAGATTACTTAAAATCTTTAAAAAAAAAAAAAAAACTAAAAAAGAAATCAATGGGTTGTAACAATTGGTTAGCTATTTTTAAAATATTTATTTTTGAGAGAGAGAGAGAGAGAGAGAGAGAGAGAAAGTGGGGGAGGGACAGAGAGAGGGGGAGACACAGAATCCAAAGCAGGCTCCAGGCTCTGAGCCATCAGAGCCCGATGCGGGGCACGAACTCTAGCACCACGAGATCATGACCTGAGCCGAAGTCGGACACGTAACCCACTGAGCCCCCGGGCGCTCCAGGTGGTAGCTACTTGAGAAAAAAAGGATTCCCAGCCTCCCACTAGATTCCAAATTGATTCCAGGTGGATTAAGGAGCTGACTATAAAAGGAAAATAGCAAAGAAGAAAATTTTATCAGATGTGGAAGGACTTTTCGAGCATGACACAAAAGGTAAAAGTTGTAAAAGGATTAAATGAGGAATGAACGTTAAGATTTAATGTGCATCAAAATACCCCATGAACAAATTCTAAAGGATAAAAAAGATCGGAAAAACTTTGCAATGCATATTTCTTAAAAGGACTTTTAGAAATTAATAAGAAAATAAATATACCACAAAAACACACCAAAGAGCATACTATACATATTAAATATAAATGTAAATATAGTATTTATAAAGATTGAAAAGATATACAGGGAAGTATTGATAATGATTAATCACATAATGAGATTATTGGAATTGAAAATTTTTTTCTGTTTGCTTACATGTTCTAAACATTTTTCAATGAATATAAGAAAAAAAATACAATAATAGTAAAAAAAAAAAAAAAAAAAGAATAAGAGAAAGGGGCTTGGCTGGCTCAGTCAGTAGAATATGTGACTCTTGACCAAGCTTGTGAGTTCAAGCCCCAAGTTGGGCATAAAGCTTACTTTTTAAGAAAAAGGATATAAGAGAAAGTAGACACTCTCATAAAATACTAAAATTCCGAATGTAAGCATGAGTTTAGCATATCACCTGTGAAGGAGGACTTAGCAATACTTACCAGAAACCATACGATTTCACGTATCTTTTTTAAAATGTTTATTTATTTTGAAAGAGAGAGAGAGCAAGAGAGAGCAGGGGAGGGATAAAGAGAGAGAGAGAGAGAGAGAGAGAGAGAGAGAGAGAGAGAGAATCTCAAGCAGACTCTGAGCTCTGACAGTACGGAGCCCTACTCGGGGCTTAAACTCATGACCATGAGATCATGGCCTGAAGTAAAGTTGAAAGTCAAAGGCTTAGCGGACTGAGACACCCAGGGGACCCCGCATACCTCTTGAATAAGTAATTTTTTTCTAGCAATTTATTCTTTTTTTAATGCTTATTTATTTATTTTTGAGAGAGAGAGAGAGACAGAGCATGAGCAGGGGAACGGCAGAGAGAGAGAGAGGGAGGCACAGAATCCGAAGCAGGCTCCAGGCTCTGAGCTGTCAGCACAGAGCCCGAGGCGGGGCTTGAACCCACAAACTTTGAGATTGTGACCTGAGCTGAAGTCAGATGCTCAACTGACTGAGCCACCCAGGCGCCCCTTGAGCCACTTATTCTAAGGAGACAGTTGGGAATACCTATAGAAAATGTAGTTGCAAGAAAGTTCATGACATTGCTGTTCAAAACAGAAAAACACAGAGACCAAAGAAATATTGCGCAGTAAAGGTTAGGGTGAAACTGTGGGAGTGTCCTCGAAGGAATATTACAAAACCATTTAAGCGTTACTGCAAAGGCATGAAAATATTTGGGATGATTATTGAACAAAAAAGTCATATTATAAATCACGGTTGAGATAACATTGACTCTAGAGCCGATATCTGTATTTCTACCTTTTTCTCTGTATATTTATATACAGTATATTAAAAAGCTGTGGAAATGGTATCTTAAATAATAATAGTGACCTCTGAGTAGTGAGATTACAGGTGTTTTTTTATTTTATTTTTACTTATTTATATTTTCTAAACTTTCTTCCATAAATATATATATACACACGTGTAAATATATGTATCTGTATATATATCTCCATATTTCTCTCTTTATCTGATATCAATACAGTATTTTTATGTTTATTCCTACATGTTTGTATACATTACATATATTATATATATTATATAGATTACACACATTTATACACAGTACATACATTATATATATTACTTATTTGTATTTGTTAACGTTTCTCCCATAAACATGAATATATACACACATATATGCTGACATATACGCATATGTTTCTGTACATTCATGCATACAAACACGTTCTTTGAAATAGGAGAAAAGCATTTTCAAAACGCAATCATCTTCATAGTCAGATCCAGTGAATTTATGATTTGGTTTGTATATCATTTTGAAAGTACAATGTGAAAAAGACTTCCGTCCCACGGCACGGGATGTACAAAAGTCGGGAGCCTTCCTCTACAATAGTCCTCATCTACATTCCACGTCCTCTCAAAATGAGGTCAATGAGTTTTCCTTTTTACATAAATTATCTTTGATGAGCTCTGAGGAAGACCTGGCTTACATTAAATTCTGTGATTAGGTAGTAGTTTTATAGCAAGGGTTGAATATCATTGCTGAATGACTAATTTTCGAAACAAATATGATCATCTTATTTAGAGCTGTGCAGTTTACAGAATTCTTTTATTTTTTTAAATTTTATTTATTTATTTTGAGAGAGAGAGAGAGGGACTGTGAGCAGGAGAGGGACAGAGGGGAAAAAAAGAGAGAATCCCTACACGGGGCTCAATCTCACAAAGTGGGAGACCGTGAGCTGAGCCAAAATCAAGAGCTGGACGCTTAACTGACTGAGCCACCCAGGCACCCGTCATAGCTCTTTCATACACACCACCTTAATTTAACGCTCATAACAGCCCTGAAGTATGAGTAAGGTATTTTTGCGTACGAGAAAATTGAAATTTCACGATGTAAAGAACTTGTCCGGGGTCACCCAGCACATAGCTGGTGCGACTGGGCTTCAACCCAGGTCTTGGGAGGAGAGACAATCAAGAGGGAACATACTGACTACTCTTCTCATCACACCATTTTCCTAACATTTAAGCATGTTAACTTACCAGGTAAAAGTAAGTTCAAATCTAATATTACATGGTCGTATTCCTATTCAGAACACTAGTTTTCTGAGAGCCTCGAAGTTAGACCTCAGTTACTCCGTCCCAGGACACTTTACCCAGAACAGTCCTACGCACGAAAGCCATGAACTTCCCCCAGATTATAAAGACTAGAGAGGGTAGATTAGAGTTCTTGTGTCATCCTAGCATGGCCATTCTTAGAAGACCCCCAGCCGGGTGCATCACACAAACTAACACACCAACAGCCTTTGAGACAGCCTCGGTTACCCTCATTCTACAGCTGAGACAACTGAGTCTCAGAAAAGTGCCTTTGGTCGCATAACTAGTGAATGGCCAAAGTGGGATCGGAATGCAACTGTGTCTGACTCCAGACTCTTTCTACAACCCAGCTCTGCCTTCGCTTAATCTGTGTTTGGATTGTGCAGAGAAAATATGTATCTTCCCGGTGCTGACAGTGTGAGTTTCAGAGCATGTGGTTCTTTTGGACAGAAAACTGTATGCTCGCTCGATGGCGATGTAGCCCAATGCCAAGAGGAAGGTTGGAGCGCTGGAGAAAAACAGCATTTCCTAGACGAAGGGAAGACCTTTCTTATTTTCCTTGCCCTTTTTGTACCTGTTTGCCTTACTCTTAATAATTTTCTAAATCTCCTTAATGGTTCAAGAGTTTTGGGTTCGAAGAGTTGGAGAGTATAGCTGTACCTTTCGGTTTTAGTACTGTTAACAATTGTGCTGTTTTCCATCTCCTGTGGCTGGTGGTATAAAAATTAGTATTCTTGGGGAGCGTGGTTGGCTCCGTTGGTGGAGCCTGTGACTCTTGATCTAGGGATTGTGAGTTCGATCCCCATGTCGGGTGTAGAGATGACTTAAAAATAAAATCTTCAGCGGCGCCTGGGCGGCTCAGTCGGTTAAGCGTCTGTCTTCAGCTCAGATCATGATCTCATGGCTCGTGGGCTCTAGCCCTGCCTCGGGCTCTGTGCTGCCAACGCAGAGGCCGCCTTCGGATCCTCTATCTCCCTCTCTCTCTGCCCCTCCCCTGCTCGTTCTCACTCTCTCTCTCAAAAATAAAGAAATATTTAAAAATAATAATAAAATCTTAAAAAAAAATAAAAAGCACAAAGGAACATGGAAACCTTGAAGTAAAGGTGATTTGCCAAAACACGGGCTTGTCAATTCTTGCCTAATCAGGTATTAGGAACCTCTTTTAATTTTTGTGTTTCCTCCTCATCCGCTTTTGGCTTTTTCAGAAGAGCAGAGACAGTGGAAAAGCAAAATAGTTCCAAGAGAATTGCTTTTCATTGCTTGATTTGCGCTTAAAACCTTAACTGGATATTTGAGAAAGGAATGATGAGTCACAATTTTAGAAGTGGAATTTTAGAACTCTGTACAAATATAAACATTTCCTGGCTTATAAATAACAGACAATTACAAATGTTTATCCCTTATCTCCCCTGTTGGAGCCTCAAGCTATTTCCATAAAAACTGTCATGCTGGTGGTGAGGGGTCAAGACAGAACAGTTAGAACTTCAGATTCCAGAAAAAACCATGCTGAAAACAGGTATGGGAATCAGACTTCAGCAGACTCGGTGCGCCCCTGGGCGCAGATGCCTCTCACGCTGAAGCGTTTTTGTTTTGTTTTGTTTTTCCTTTTAAATCTCATTTTACTTTCCCTAACATCCTACCAGTTAAAAACGCTGCTCCCTCCCTCCCTCTCTTCCTGCAGGATGTTAAAAACTGCAAACGCCTCTCAGAAAGGCATCTTAGTCATTCCTATCTTAGTGTAAATTGGTTCAAAAAGATGGCTTTTCTTCAAGCCCCTAAAAGAAATAAGGATGCCAAGTTTGCTGGGCTTCTGGCAAAATTCTGAGGATGGGGATGCGGAGCCTGCAGTCATCCGCAAGCTTTTGTGGGAGGTGGGGGGGCTTGGAGGAGGGGTGCGGTCGTGAGGCTCCGAAGTTACGACAGAAAGGCAGAAAGAGACAATGATGCCAGGAATAAACGGCCTCCTTTCAGAATTTGTCTCCATCTGGCCATGTCTCGAGGCTTTAATTTTTAGTTTCGAAGGAAAAACATTATCCATTCAAGCCTTCGAACGTGCAATTCTTCTCCCCCTTCCCCCCCAGAAGACAAACTTCTGGTTACCCCCTGACTTCAGGCAAGGAGGGCGGAGAATAGTCCCCGTCTTAACTGGTGCAGAAGTTTCCTATTTCCTGTTTTTGTTGTACCACTGGAAAATTCGCCACGTGTATCTGCAGTGCATTACAGACTCTTAGAGAGACTGGAGGAGCCCTGTTAGGTCCCTTGTTGGGAAGCCACGTCCCAGAGAGAAGGGCTTGAGTTTCAGAGCAAATCGGTGTCAGAGCAGGGAAGAGAAACCACCTCGCTGGTGGTGATGTTAAGCAATAAGCATCTTGTATAAAATACGGAAAGCTAAGAACAACGATGGGCACAAGCAAACCAATGCAATGTGTCAGTTTCACTTTCCTAAAGGGTCGTGTTTTTGAACCAGTTTGTTTGCACCGTTTGGCTGACCTAAAAATGTGTACGGCGCCTGGTGAGCTGGTCGGCGTGTCCCACCTTATGCACCAACCCCCCTTTTTTCTCCTCTTGTGGGGGCTGTCTCTCTGCCTCAGTCTGCTGCCCCACTTTTCTCCTGCGTGTCTCTTCCTACTTCTTAACTTTTCAGGGAAGCCAGGTGGTGGTGGGCGGTGAACTAGTGCGTCGGATGCTTGGACCTGGGGGCCAGGCCTGCCCTGTTGTGCACCAATTTACGTGAATCGATTAGGGTGTCATTCCATCTAACAGGTGAAAATGAAATTAACAACTGCATTTGCTTTCATTCTAGGCTGTTATTCCCCCAGAACTTTGAGGCGCATGACACTGTTACTGTCTATACCTGTCAACTGCAGTCTTCTTATATGGCCCCCCAATGTGGTTTTCTTAAAACGGATGGATTTATGGTCCGAGACCCCAATTAACCCTTGACACTGATGGGTCAAAAGTTATACAATCAACAATATACAGGCAGTATATAGAGGTATCTGAAAAGTCTTCCATTTATATGCATAAACATTTTCATGTTTAAATACGTTAAAAAAATTTTAATGCTTTTATTTATTTGTGAGAGAAGGAGAAACAGCGAACAGGGGAGGGGCAGAGAGAGAGGGAGACACAAAATCTGAAGCAGGCTCCAGGCTCCCAGCTGTCAGCACAGAGCCCAACATGAGGCTCGAACTCACAAACTGTGAGATCATGACCTGAGCTGAAGTTGAACCCCCAGCTGACTGAGCCACCCAGGCGCCCATTTAAATACATTTTATACCCTGAATAATACAGAGTAGGGTTTATTAAGCCAAATAAACTCAAGGCCTCTGAAAGGTTGTATGCGTATACAGTTTCTCTGCTATCATCAGAATCTCAAAGGGTCCCACGATACAAAGTTAAAGAACCATGGATTCAGATGATAAATGGGTCATTTAAATCATCTCACCAATTATACTGATTTTTGTCTCTCGCATTTGGAAGCATTTCTTCATTGACTTTATTTTTTATTTTTAAAATTTTTTAATGTTTTAAAACACTAAACTAAACCACTCCAGCACCCCACTCATTGACATTCTTTAATTTGTGGCTTAAAAGGCTTCAAATCACAGGATTTTTTTAAAGTTTATTTATTTTTGAGAGAGAGAGAGAGAGAGAGAGACAGAGTGCAAGTAGGGGAGGGCAAAGAGAGAAGGAGACGCAGAATCCAAAGCAGGCTCCAAGGGCTCCGACCTGACGCCACAGAGGCCGACGCGGGGCTCGAACTCACGAACCATGAGATCATGACCTGAGCCGAAGTCGGACACTCCACCGACTGAGCCACCCGGGTGCCCCAAGTCACAGGATTTTCTTACATCGATTTCCTTTATGTGCTGTTCACTGATTTGATTTGAGTGGAAGGCATGCCACAGGACAGGACTTTGATGTTGTAGCAAGTTCAGTTCTGCTGTGGGAGAATCACGAGTTTGAAACACGCCTTCTTCCTTCTCCGGTCTGAACCAGACTGTTGGACTTGGTTCGACTGCGTGAAGTTACACTAGGTGCAAAGATCTTACCCCCACTGATACTTACCTGTGGGTAGACCTTCTATTTTTAGACCCATAAGGCAACGCCTTTAGACGGCAGCTGTCTAACTCGGAAACTTTTACCGCCCTCTTGCCCCACTTCTGATGTCCTCCCTCGCATTCCCGTCACCTCCTCCCTTTCTGCTGCTCCTGCCCCTTCCCAGTATCCGCAGCAAGAGTCAATTCGTTGTGATCTCCAAGTTTCCAAGGACCTCAGAGAAAAAAAAAAAGGTATCAAAGGGAAGGATAAATATAATATGGCTAAAGCATGACAATAAATTACACAACTTCATCTCAGATTTTGCTCTGGGGAAAGGCTGACATGAAACGTTTGAAGAAACATGAAACAGACCCTAAAGACAGATGATTTTTCACAGTTAAAGGCAATTTTTCCCCCCAAGCTTCAAAGCAAGGGTTTCTTTTGTCGTCTGCATGATAGGTTATTTTTGACAGGATTTAACTTATGAAATTGTTCCAATGCCCTTTAAAAGGTGTGCTAGTGAAAATGATGAATGTTAGCTCTTAATTGAAAATTTAAAAACATCCATACGGCAAAAGCGTAGTAAACACATTTGCTCTTTGGCAAAAGTTTCAAAAAGGAGTACCTTCCATAGGGCCACATTCGCACTCAATAATCGAGAAGAGGACGATTTGAGAAATAAGCTAGGAAAGAATACGTCTTCTAGGTCAGTGTTCTTCCAAAGCGTCCCCGGAAGTTTTGATTCATCAAACACTTCAAAGATTTTTTTTCTCTAATTTAGACGTAATTTTTCATTATTTCACTATGAACCTTAACATAGTATAGCAATAAAAAAGCGATATATCTATGAAAACATTAATTATTTACAGTAATAGAGACCTAATTTTTTTTTTGCTATAGAAAAGTTGCTGAATTTTCAGTATCATGGATAATTTCAAAGGAATTCCAAAAAAATTATATTAAATTAAGAAGAAAGGTGGGGCGCCTGGGTGGCTCCGTCCATTAAGCATCCGACTTCAGCTCAGGTCATGGGTTTCCAGTGGTCTGTGAGTTCCAGCCCCACGTTGGGTTCTGTGCTGACACCTCAGAGCCTGGAGCCTGCTTCACATTCTGTGTCTCCTTCTCTCTCTGTCCCTCCCCCACTCACACTCTGTCTCTCTCTGTCTCTCAAAAATGAATAAACATTAAAATTTTTTTAATTATTAAAAATAAATAAATAAAAAAGAAGAAATTTAAACAACTTAATTGTGATACAGGCTGCAGGATTTTGCCAGTGTGCTATAAAGAGCTGTACTTTGGTTGCATAAATGTTGAATAATGAAATACAATTATTACAAAATGTAATAAAACAGAACTTTGAAAGGATGCTGAATTTCTGAAAAAAATTAATTTCTGAGTAACGTGGCCATAATCATCATGTTGAATGACCATCCTTTCCTGTTCCAACTATATCTTACTACAAACAGATGATGTTTCTAAAAACATAATTTTATTATTGTAAGTTGAATCATACAGTTGCACTAGAGACATGTGTTTTAATTAATTAATTAATTAATTAATTAATTTTTTAAGTTTATTTATTTTGACAGAGCATGTGCGAGTGGGTGGGGAAGGGGCAGAGAGAGAGAGAGAGAGAGAGAGAGAGAGAGGGAGAAAGAGAGAGAATCCCAAGCAGGCTCTGAACTGTCAGTGCAGAGCCCAACCCAGGACTCAATCCAACCACTGTGAGATCTTGACCTGAGCCGAAATCAAGAGTTGGACACTTAACCGACTGAGATGCCCAGTCACCCCTATTATTTATTTATTTATTTTAAATTTAATTTTTAAAATGTTTATTCATTTTTGAGAGAGGGAGAGAGACAGAGAGCATGAATGGGGGAGGGGCAGAGAGAGAGGGAGACACAGAATCTGAAGCAGGCTCCAGGCTCTGAGCCGTCAGCACAGAGCCCGACGCAGGGCTCGAACTCAGGAACTGCGAGATCATGACCTGAGCCAAAGCTGGCCAATTAACTGACTGAGCCACTCAGGTGCCCCTATTTATTTATTTTTAAGGTTTATTTATTTTATTATTAAGTAGTCTCTATGCCCAAAGTGGGGCTCCAACTCATGACTCTGAGATCAAGAGTCAGATGCTCTTCTGATGGAGCCAGCGGGGGCCCTGAAGTTTGTTGTTTTTAAAACCTGAAAGCATCTCATTTGGTAAAACGTGCATGGCTAGCATCTAAATGTTATTTTATGATTCGGAATTTGTATATAGTGAGGAGAGGCGGGAAATCCTTTGAGATTCGTTTCAATTAAATATAACTTTGATTTTCTTTAAAAAAAAGTGTTTTATTTTAGAGAAAGACAGAGGCACACGTGCCAGTGCCCATGCACGCATGGGGGATGGGCAGAGGGAGCGCAAGAGCATCTGAAGCAGGTTCCCCATCAGCACGGAGCCCGATGCCAGGCTTCCTCCCACAACCCCGGGATCACCACCCGAGCTGAAATCAAGAGTTGGACGCTCAACAGACTAAGCCACCCAGGCGCCCCTGTTTTACTCTTTAAAAGAAGAAAACTTCGCCATCTACCAACACCGTGTTATGAATTGAGTGTTTCCTTTCCTTTAAAACGGTATACATTGAAACCTAACTTCCAGTGTGATGGTATTGGGAGGTAGGTCCTCTTTTATAAGGACACGAATCCCCTTCGGGAGGGCCCCACCCTCAGGACCTAATCACCTCCCAAAGCCTCACCTCTTCTTATCATCACCTTGGCGGTTAGGATTTAGACATATGAATCGAGGGGCGTGTAAACATTAAGACTACAGCACAGCCTGAGACCATTGTTTTATTTTTCAGAAGGACATTTAATACACAAAAGCAGGAAAGAGGTTATCCCCAAATGACTGGCCTTCCCAGGAAAGGCTGTGAGTAAACCTATAAATATTTCTTAGAATATGGATTTAATGACTGAAAAATACCTCCACATTAATAACATCAAATATTGCGCTTCTAGCATGAGAAACCACATTATCCAGTATACTTAAGATCGGAAGAGGCTGGCCGGACCGTTTGCTGAGCCTTTCTACACCTCAGTCTTTGTAAGATGGGGTAACATTAGTGCTACTCATAAGCTTCTTATCAATAGACATGTCGAGTTTCAAATGCATAAACTCTCTGTTAAACAAATCCCAACTAATTATTACCTCGAAGTTTCAGACAGTAGGCACAAAAGAACCTAAACTCAGCCCCTTGTCTGCTTGGTTTTCACGGGAACGTGGAAAACTGGTGAGGAAACACCATTCTTTTAATATTTTTTTTTCTTTTAGAGAAAAAGAGAGGGTGCTAGCAGGGGAGAGGGGCTGAGGGCGGAGGTGGGGGGAGGGCAGCGTGGAGCCCGACATGGGGCTCAATCCCGTGACCCTGGGATCATGACCTGAGCTGAAATCAAGAGTCAAATGCTCAGCCGACCGAGCCACCCAGGCGCCCCTGGAAACTCCATTTTTATCTCCTCAAGGCAGACGGTTGTTTTCTTTCTGCCAGCTGACGAGTCGCGCTGCCAGAATTAATGACATCTCTAGGGGCACGGGTTTGAAAGGAGTAAGATTCAATAGGGACAGGGCTATTTCTTCCTTGTTTGTGAAACGCTTTGGTGACTGTGAAGTCTTTCTAAATATGTCTCCCAAGTTGACATGTTAGTTCGTAATTTGGAAGCTCTCTCATAATATCCTCATGTTTCTAACCAGTGGGTGAAAACAGTTTCAAGTTTGCAGGCAGAAAAACCGAAGCATAAAATAATTAAGTTGCTTAGTGCGATAATAGCTAACACTGAGACTTAATCTTCTGAATGCTTTATATTCGTCTTAACTCCTATAACCCTCAGGGCAATGCTGGCTGGTTGGTGAGACATCTTGTCGATTTTTAAAGTTTTTTTAAGTTCTTTTAATTTTATTTTGAGAGAGAGAGAAAGAGCATGAACAGGGGAGGGACAAAGAGAGAAGGAGAAAGAGAGAATCCCAAGCAGGCTCCATGCTGTCAGTGCAGATCCCGACGGGGTGGGGGGCGGTGTCCATTCTACAAACCCTGAGATCATGACCTGAGCCAAAACACTCAGGTGCTTAACCAACTGAGCCACGCAGGTGCTCCTCACACCTGTTTTACATTTTTCTTTATTTACTTTAAAAGTTTACTTATTTATTTAGAGAGGGAGAGTATGCGTGAAGGAGGAGCAGAGAGAGAAGGAGAGAGAGTCCCACGCAGGCTCTGCGCTGTCAGCACGGAACCTGATGCGGGGCTCGAACTCACCAACCTCACCAACCGTGAGCTCATGACCTGAGCCGAAATCGAGAGTCTGACGCCTAACCGAGGGAGTCACTGGGCGCCCCACCTCACCTCTATTTTAAAGACCAGAAGACTGAGGCCCAGAGAGGTTAAGCAACTCAGGATCACTTAGCTGGTAGGTGGAGGTCCAGGGGCCACGCCGGGCAGGCTGGCTCCGGAGTGCGCCGCGCTATTGGCAGAAGATTCTCTAAACTGAGCCCTCCTGTGTGTGAAGAGCCGGAGTTCGGGGATGGTGGGGAGAGGGAGGCAGCTCCTCCCGCATCCCGCCCCCCCCCCCACCGGGTGAATTGCCAAGTCTCTTCTCCACTCACCCCCACCGCAGGAACGCAAGCCAGAGGCAGGCTCCGCCCCCTACCCCCCTCGGGATCCCCCGGGACCTCTTTGTTTCCTCTCTGTTGTCTCACAAAGATCTATTTGTTCGATCATTCCATCTCTACATTGTTTCATCCTCAATGGAGGGGCTGGGACGAGGGCAGAGGGGGAATGGAAATCAAACCCTTCAGAGGGCCAGGGGTGAAAACGTCACGGTATCTACCTACCTGCCTTCCCTCTGCGTGTCCCCGGTCACATAGACATGGCCTCGAAATGCCTCTTCACGCCCCCCTTCTTTTTGCTTCTTGCGCTCTTTAATCGCTCTTTAATCGGATCGACTGCGTTTTTGGGGGGGGAGGTGCTGGAGGGGGAGCATGCCCGGAGAAGGCCAGTGAGGGGCCCGCGGCAGTTTTCCAGGGACAGGGTCCCTAGTCCACAGGTGAGGTAAGGGTGAGCCTTGGCGCCTGGAGGGCAGATTCCAGGTGCACGTAGGTAGCAGAAATGAGGGACAGCGAGATAAACTGGGTGCGACCGGCGGGGCCAGAAAGAGGTCTAAGGTCAGTCGTACAATTACGTTTTGGTATTTAGGATTTTCTTCGGCATTGCCGACCCGGACCTCTTCAGCACAGCAAAGTAAGGGAATGGACAAATAAGCCTGAAGAAGTCCAAGGCGGGGACTTTAGTCAATGATCCAGGACAGACGGGAGGCGGGTTCTGAGGGTCAGGAATCAGGAAACACAACGAGGGCACCAGGAGCAAGGCCTCAGGCGGCTGAGACCGGGGGTTCTGACTGATTCCGACGGCACTAACCTGCCCGGGGCTGCTTGTCCGATCCACTCGTCAGCGTGTGAGCTCTTCGCGTCTTCAGGAGCCCGCCCAAACCCGCTCTCAGGCAAGAGCTTATGAAAAGTGCCAGGGCAGAGAAGGAAACAAGCACCATTCGCTCCCTCCAGAGGACAAGCCTGACAAGCAGGGCAGAACACACATGCGCATGCGCATTTGAGCACGCATGCGCGCACGAGCACGCATGCGCATACGTACACGCATGGAGGGGTGTGTCATTCGAAGCCGACTGGTAGAAAAAAACATGGGGTCAACACTTTTTACCGATGCTGATGTTCTCGTTCTCTGGGGACCTTTCGACGCCCAAGGATGTCTCTTCCTGACGTGCGTATGTCGGTTCTCCTCTCTTTCCCGCGGAATGGGAAGTCTAAGGCCCTTGGTACGGAAGGGAAGTAACTCGAGATCATTTTTGCCTGGGGGTCCTGTTTTCCTCCAGGTCCGGTTTAATGAAAAGACACCAAATGTCCACTCAAATTTCTCCCACTTCAAAGCCTAAGATTCTTCAACTATATTAATCAAATTGAAAATCGATACGTTTCCTTTATACGGCGCTTTAAAAGGACTAACTAGAATTGCTACCCAATTGATGAGCGTATAAACATACTGTTAAAAAAAAAAAGTTTAAAAAAAAAACCCCAAACTGATGCCAATGGGGATGTATCTTCGATGCAAATGTCTTCCAGACCAAAATTACTAGTGTCTCCAGGGCAATGATATAAATAACCCGTGCTTACTTTTCAACTCATGAAAGAGTTGGCAAAAGTAATGAGTTTTTAATAGTTTCATAAACACTATGTCTGAAAATAGTTCCTGAATATTTGGGAGTAATTTATGACATGTTTATATGTTAGTTCGGTGCAGTACACATTTTGTCAGAGTTTAGTGACTCGCAAAGACTCCAATCAATGGCGAGATGAAGGCCAAGTGAACAATTTGCATGGGCACGAATTCAGGCATGAGAGAGTTCTCCTTGCGTGTAAAATGTCCATACTTCTGACAGCTTACTGTACCAGCACGAAGGTGCATGAGGACCAAAAAAAGCAAACAGCAGCTTACCTGTGTAAGATACAAGACCCCTTCCAACTCCCGTTTTGGCTGCACACTGTTGAAGATGAAGTGTCTTCGCTTCCTTTTCTTTCCTTCCAAATCTATCCTCCGAAGACAGGCTGAAGGTGCATGCCAAAAGGAAGCCCATATTTGTAGCCAAGGCCACTGTGGTCACTGTGATAACAGTGTTGGAATGCTGTGGTCCAACAGTACTGGGGTCAGTCTTTCATTTTGTGTAGGAAGCCAAGGGGATGTAATAACCAATTTTAATGTTGTGACTCTTCGTTGAAAGCAATGGTTGAAAGCAATGTTATTGTGGGGTGAGGTGCCCAGCACCTATTAAGATGTATCTATCACAGAAGACATTTTGACCCCTGGAAAAAATTCATCCTTTCCCCCTCCCCCCCTCCATTTGGTCATTGTTAGTTCTGACTCCAGGCTGCTGCCATATTTGCTCGAATAAGTAGAATCAATGTTTCAATAATTTCAGACTGTATTCATGACTTGCTGGATGTTACAGAAAGTTACGAGGATCTCTGAATGTCTCAGTCTAACTTAATATTTCCTAAAAAGTCTGCCAAAAACTATAAAGAGAACATGACAATTTTAAGTGTGTGTGTGTATGAGAGACAGAGAGAAACCTTTTCCTCTTTCTGTTCACTGGTAGGGCAGATAATCAGTCCAATTTATTCCGGGCTCTGTTTCACTAGAAACTGACAGTCAAAGAATTCATGGACTTGGTGGAAGGGGCTTGAAATCCAAGAACCTGCCCCTGGAGTTGGGTGGGAAGGGGGAGGGTTAGAGAGATTTCTGGGGACGAACTGACCGTCTTCTGTGCACACACCTCCCGGGATAGAGTGCCTATTAATACGGCCGGTTTCACAAGTAGACAAAAACTTAAAGTGTTTGTGAAAAATGACTTCCTTTCTAGTCTGCCAAAGATGCGTTTAATACTCTTCCTCTGTGAAGCCCAGTGGTGGAGCCATCAGTAGTCCGTGCTCCCTCTGATGCTAACTCCTAGTCTCCCGTCTCGGCTAAGTCCCCTTTCTCTCTGGGCTCCGTATAAGAAGTGGTTTTTTTTTTACTCAGCACAAAGCATCTGCTAACTGTTACTATATTCCTGCAGGCTCCTGTTCTGTCTCGGTAACTGAGCTGTAAGTTAGAGCCAGGTGGCCAACAGTGATGGCTCGAGTCCCACTGCCTGGGTTTAACTAACCGTGTAACCGCCCTCTTCAACTTCTCTAAACCTCAGTTTAGCCATCTGCGAAATGGATAGCACATAACATGGTGGGCAGGCGGGCCGGGCTTGTTGAAAGCTCTCAGCCGGTAGAGGTTGTTGTGTCTTTTGGATAAGCGACATGTTTTTACTCTGTCGAAAGGCCAGATACCCATGAAATTAGAGTCTACCACGAGGCTGAGACCACCCTCCTTCCGGGAACTGGAGTCGACAGAGCATTGAGGAGACGTTGGCGGTGCTGGTTTGAAGCTGCTTTCTCCCCCTCCTCTTTAGAAGGAGCGGAGAAAAAGAAGTGTGGTCTGGTTCTGAAAAAAACCAGGTCAAGCTTTGTTTCCCATTTAGACATCCTGTGTATAAACCCATATCGCGATTCCCAGAATTCCTTCCTGACAGCTTCCTTAGTTAATGGGCAAGGAGGACTTTCTCAGGCTGGGCCTACGCAGATCTGCCTCAGAAGAGAAAGCCAAATAATTCCTATTTTTGGCCGGGTGCTTAGAAAAAGGGGACAAACTGCTCGTTTCAAAAAAACTTTCTGGGACATTAAACAACAGTGTTCTTTTTTTTTTTTTTTTTTTTTTTTTTTAGGGAGAGGAGATCCAGCAGGCTGTCCAATTTCACTGTATTAGGCTAAAACCATTTTTTTTTTTTCCCCTCTCATGTGCTTATTCTTGGACATTGCTCTCTTGTCTCGATTTTTTTTTCCTAGCTGGTCTCCCAGGATTTTTCAGACACGCGAATTACTGATGGGAGAGGGCTGAATCTTTCCACTTGGCTTCTCTGGTTGTCTCCGGAAGCCTGAGGTGGCTGCTGTGGCCGGGGATTCCCTGAGCAGTTCACGGGTGTGTGTGGGTGTGAGGCGGGAGGCGGGAGGCGGGCCGTTAATGGGCGCACAAGCAGCCAAGGGTGCAGCCTTGGACCCTCTTCTCATGGTGTGTCTTGCTGTCACACTTTCTCCTCTGATACCTTCTCATCGTACTTCTTTTTTTTTTTTTTTTTTTAAGTAGGCTCCATGCCCAGTGTGGGGCTTGAACTCACCACCCTGGGATCAAGAGTCTGATGCTCTACCGACCGAGCCAGCCAGGCGCCCCCTTTCCCGTCATGCTCTTAACTGTCAGGCCAATGTACTGCTTTACGGTTTGCTAGGAAGGCAGCCTTGCTTCTGCGAATGTGCTCCGGGAAAGCCTTTGCCACCCGCACAGGCAGCTACACTCGTGTCCGCCAGCGTGTCTTTCTCGTCTCCGCTACTCTTCCCCACTGTCGACTTTCCCCCCCGTCTCATGTTAAGGTTTTATATTTTTGTCTCACAAGCTGCACCTTTCTCCTACACGTACCCACGTGGAAAACACCTTCCCTTTTACGGTCTCGTCAAGAAAGGATGGAGCAGTTTTGATCAAAACAATCGATCTCTCCCCCCCTCGGAAGCAAGCAAACTGAAACAAGGTCTTCGCACACAAGCTCATTGAGAATCAACTCCATATATGTATTTTTTTAAATATTAAATAACATTCTAAGAATTCTGTCAAGTGCTGAGAGAACTTGGATATAAAAGCATTTGGTTTTTAAATGGTCATATTTATACATATGAACAAATAAGGGAACTCAGAGGAAGAAAATATCTTTCAATGACTCATGTCAAAATATACGGCCTAATGTGAATGAATATTCTTTTCTCTCATTCTGTCATCTGAATTATTTAATATAAAACGTTTTTGAAGATGTGAGTTTTGGGGGGGCGCCTGGGTGGCTCAGTCGGTTAAGCATACAACTACGGTTCGGGTCATGATCCCATGATTTGTGAGTTTGAGCCCCACATCGGGCTCTCTGCTGTCAGCCCAGAGCCTGCTTTGGATCCTGTGTCCTCCTCTCTCTCTCTGCCTCTCCCCTCCTCGTTCTCTATCTCTCTCACAATAAAAAATTAAAACTTAAAAAAAATGGTATTCACTTAAGTCGTTTCTACCCCCAAAGCAGGGTTCAAACTCACG
The DNA here is from genome assembly GCA_030068075.1 of Paguma larvata. Lineage (NCBI taxonomy): Eukaryota > Metazoa > Chordata > Mammalia > Carnivora > Viverridae > Paguma > Paguma larvata. The sequence continues at coordinate 117,020,454 of CM057828.1, read as the reverse complement.
ACCCCAAGATTGAGTTGCTTTTCTACCTACTGAGCCAGCCAGGCCCCCCCTGAATTACTTAGTATGATTTTATCTTCCTGGAGACTTTATGTATTAGAAGGTTCTGTAGCGTCATATCTAACAGTAGCCCTTCAAAGTAGACCCATTTCTGTTTAACTCCTACCTTGATTTCTTTTCTTGTAGCATAAACTTGAACAAGCCATTTAACCAAGCCTTAGCATCCTTACCCCTAGAATGAGTCTTTTTTTTTTTTTTTGGCGTGATATTTTGATTTATAATAAAAATATGTATATTTGGTCTTCATCCAGTTCTGACACAGAACTCCTAAAAACCTTGGAATGTCCTCTGATGGGAGCCAAAAAGGTGTCTTTTGTAATGTTAATGACGTGTCCGGTTGGAACACACCTCAAGATAGGAGCCACAGAAGAACCGCCCTCTTATGGAGAGAAGACTCCATAAAAATTCGAAAGGACAGGCTTTGGAGAGCGTCCAGATAGGCGAACATGGGATTCGGGGAGTGTGGTGTCCCTGGAGAGGGCATGGAAGTTCTGCGACCTTTCCCCATGCCTTGGCCCATGTTTCTCTCCCATCTGGCTGTGCTTGAGTTATAGCCTTCTGTAATAAACTGTGATGTAGTAGGCAAAGTGCCTCTCTGAGTTCTGTGAGCCTGCTCTAGCAAATCAGTCCTAACCCAAAGAAGGGGTTGTGAGAACCTTGGGTCTATAATCCGTTGGTGGGGCGCCAGCCTACACTCGGAATTGGGGTCAGAAGAGGGGACGGTCTTGTAGGACTGAGCCCTTAACCTGTGGGATCTGACACCCTCTCCAGGGAGAGTGTCGGCATTAGGTGGAATTGTAGGGCACCCAGCTGGTGTCGGAGAATTGGGGGAAGAAAACGCTCATGCATTGTAGTGAGTATTAGAGGAGAAAAAAATATATTCATGCATGGAGCACAGTGCCTGGTGCATGGGAGGTGTTCCAGAGAAGACAGCTCACTCTTGTTGCATGCCTACGATCCATTAGTCCCTGCGTGAGGCACCGAGGACCAAACGGACAGAGTCTCTGCTCTTGTCCTTATAGATGAGTGGAATGGGTGCAGTTAGCTGATGGCTCAGCGAACGGATCCTCCCCCTTGGTTCTGTCTTACACAGCACAAAACGAAACAAGGATGAAATTTGGCAGTTATCAGGTAAGTCGATCAAAAGAGAGGGCCACACACTATAATGTGATCTCTTCACACACACTATATTCGGTGGCCCATGGCAGGCACCTACAAGTTCTGTTTGCCTCTTACTCTCGTGCCGTGCTGAATCAGTCCCCAAGGCCAGCCCATTCTGTCTTTAAATCCAGTTTCTCTCCAGGGGAGTTTTACAGTTTACAGCATCATTTACGAAAACATACTCCAATCTGGTTTACCTAAGTTCTCTTATTAAAAAAATGTTTACTGAGCACCTGCTCTATGCCAGATGCTGAGAAAAAAAAATGAAAGAGAAGTGCTGTGATAAAGGTTTACTTCGGAGAACACGGGAAAGGAGCAGGAACACGGGGTTGTATGGACGTTGAGCTCAAGAGGAATATCTGGGCTGGAAAGAAAGAACCAGGAGCGGCCGAGTCTCCCTAGGAAAGGTACATAGAGGAAAGAGAGAGAATACTAGGAATAGAACTGGGGGCGGGGGCAGGGATGAAAATTTAACAGTAGGCAGATGAGGAGGAAATGAAGGAGTTGAGAAAGAGCCACCAACAACATAGAGAAACAGAAAAGTCGAGAGCGAGAGAGGGGTCTGAAGTTTCTGATACAACCAAGAAGGCAGGTATAGGTAGAAAAGCATCTACCCGAGTTGAGAACTTTCGGTTCATCGTTCGCCATTATGAGTATAGTTTCGATGGAGCGTTGAGAGTAGGGGCGAGATCCTAACGGGTGGAGGAGTGAAGGCAGAAAGCTAGTGTGAGTGGAGAAAGCCTGTACGATGGACTCTTCCTTTGGAAGAAGAGAGAGAGAGAAGACTATAAACGAGTGAACACCAAGTGTAGCCAAGTGATGAGGGGCAGGAGGTACACCAGTTACCCGTGGCCCTAGAGTCAGGGTGCCTGGCTATCAAAGCTGACTCGCCACCTGCTCTCCGTGGGACAGTACCTCTATTCCCTCATCTGTAAAAGTCTGTATTCCATCATCTGTGAAAATCTTCTTCAGTGAATTGTTAGAAAGCTTAAGGGTGAGGTGCCTGATATACTGATAACGACTCAATACATATTAGCCTTCATTGCTCTATGCAAAGTGTTCTGGAAAGAGCATAAAAGGCAACGTGTTGATTCTGTTCAGTGAGCAAAGTTAGAGAAAAATTTGTAGAGAGGTTTTGGAAGCCAGATCGTAAAGGGTGAGTATGGTTTTCTTTTAGGTGAGGAAAAGATCAAAGTCCGTATTTGAGAAGTGAACACAAAGACCCACAGACAGGCAAATGTGACATCTCCAGGTGAGTTTGGCCAACAGCCACACCAGGAATTGGAAAAGATCCATTTCTAAGATACGAATGCTTTGCGCGGATCTGAAAAGCTTTTATTTTGTAGATTCACGTGCAATTACAATAAATACCATAGAGAGAGGTGTCAATATCTGTCACCCAACTTTCCCCAGTGATAACCTCTTGCATGATGACACTACAATGTCACCACCAGGGAACCGACATTGATACAATCCACCCACCTCCCTCAGAGTTCACCAGTGTTACGTGCACTCTGGGTGCGTGTGAACTTTGTGCTATTTTATTACGTGTACATATTCATGTATCCATAGTCGAGACACAGGGAAGTTCTAGCACTACAATATACTCTTTCGGGGTGCATCAAAAAAAATTTTTTTTAATGTTTATTTACTTTTGAGAGAGAGACAGAGACGGAATGTGAGTGGGGAGGGGCAGAGAGAGAGGGAGACGCAGAATCAGAAGCAGGCTCCAGGCTCCGAGCTGTCAGCACAGAGCCCGACTCGGGACTCGAACTCACGAACTGTGAGATCACAACCTGAGCCGAAGTTGGCCACTGAACCGACTGAGCCACCCAGGTGCCCCTCTTGGTGCATTTTTACTGTTCGCTGCTTAGAAGAGAGGGAAGAGGATGACGAAAGAGAATACTTTTGCTCTTTTCTTTGGGGGAAGGAAAGGCCTGCCTTGGGAAAAATTCTGAAATAACCTGGACCCGCTGCCTTCCCTTGCGGAACGCCTCCCTCGCCCGCACATTTGCATTTCTCTCAGCTAAGTGATGGAAGAACCGCAGTTGATTAAACTGATTCATACTTTGGTATAAATGACTCAAAGATCATTATCTCAGCCATAAAAAGCTGCAATTTTAAGGAGACTGCTTGCTAGCTGCACACGGTTTCTTCTGGGTGTTTCCTGCAGCGTAACGAAGTGAAATGAAACAATTCCGACCGTGCATGGCAGCAGCGTCTGGGGACAAAGATGACAAAAAAAGGTCGGCCTGGTCTGGAAATCTGACCTCGTAAGCAGTCACCGATGTTTAGAACTTACTTTGTTTTTTTCCTCACTTAAATTTTAGTTAGTTAACGTACAGTGCAATATTGGTTTCGGGTATGGCTTTCTTTTGTCTTCTTCTGTACCGTTAGGTTTTCTTGAAGCTCTGCTTGTCTGTCCACAATATTCCCTGTGAAGACAGCATGGAGGAGAGGGAAAAAGAGGAGGGGAATGTGTAGCCACAGACGTGAAGAGCAGGTGTTTCGAACTCACGGATACCCGTAAAGGTAACCCCGTACTATTTTAATTCCCTCTTGCTTCAGATACAAGCTCTTGAGATAAGATTCTCTGTTCATGACTTTCACTTTTTTTTTTTTTTAGGTAGGCTCTCTGCCCTACAACGGGCTTGGCCCCACAACCCATAAATCAAGAATCACATGCCCTGCCGACCGAACCAGCCAGGCGCCTCTTTGGCTTTTATTTTCTGAAAAATGTTTACGCAAGACATGAAAGTCCATGGTTTCTTTAGCGAGGGAAAGCTGTCTCATCAGCTCATTATTTGTGTTTTGCTTTAGCTTTCCATTTCAAAGACATATTGCTTGGCATCGCGAATGCCTTTGGTCCTGCTTACAGCCCTTGGGTGTATCTGGGCCAGGTCGTGCTGGCCTTCTGGAGAATTGCTTTAACTGGAGGGCGCAATTCGCCTGTGTGGGCAGACGGGCAAGAAACAGTCCTGTGAAATTCGTCATCACGTTGACTGTAAGGATATTGCTGAAAATGGGCTCCGTTCCATCACGTGGTGCTGTGTTTATGAACATCCTTGGGAGGCCGGCTTTATAGTCTTCCCCCGAAGAACAGTTGTGCTTCCCTTAATGACCCAGTCTTAGAATATGGGCACTGTCGTTGTGTTGGGTTTTTGCAAAGACTGCTACGACGCTTAAAATCAATGTCTGGGTCAACCTGAGCATGTCTGTGCATTTACTCTCCTGGCCTAATTCCCCCACCCTTTTCCGTTCTTATTCTCTTTCTCAGATGCTGCTAATTCATGTTCTTTTCATATATACGATGTATCTTTCAAAGCTACCTTAAATTCTTTCTGAGGTAGAATAGCAGCTTAAGAACGTACCATCTGGGGTCCAAACGTCTAATTCCAAATTTTCGGGGCACCACTTACTGGCTGTAGAACCATGGGCAAGTTGTGACATGTCACTAAACCTCGGTTTTCTCATCTGCAAAAATGAGGAGAAGAGGGGATTGGAGGATCGAAGGAGGGAGGTCATAAAAAAACCGGAGCACAGACGTCTGGCACGCGGCGGGCTTTCGACACATTCGTGTCATTATTGCTATTGCTAACAATATTTTATGTTGATATTAGCAAACATGATGGAAGCATACACTAAGGTGAAAAAGTATATGATTATAACTCTTAGGAAATGGTTCTGCCTCCTTCGTGTTTATTTGAAATTCACAGGTCTCCATGTTCATAACAAGCCGGTTTCAGGAAATAGATCTTCAAGTGTTAACGTCTCAAATCAAGGCAAAAGATTTGCTTGATAATTAGCATCAGCGTTGGATCGCTATATAGAAATGCAGCGCTTTTTCTATATGCGTCTCTCTTACTACATAGAAGCTCGTGTTCTGTCTTTAGGCTGATGCATCTAGTTACGTCGTACTTCTAGAAGCGTTAGTAAAATGCAGCTTATCTTCTCTTGCAATTTAAATGAAATATCGCACAGATAATTTCAGAAAGAAATTTTCCAGGGCGCGAGAAAGAGTCCTTAGCAACACGACACACCAGAAACAATACTAGATCTAATTCGGCAAGAACACATCCGTGTGCGGAGTGCACCGTTTCATTGTTAAGGACGTAGATTTAATTTCGTGTGACAATCTGGCATCGACGTTTCCCTCCGGTCGTCTTTTTTCCAAATAGCCCTGTAAATATGAAGACGCAATCTAATAGGAAAAGATTAAATTTGTAAGACTGCTTGTAGGGCACCATGGTCATGATGAAGGCAGTAAGTGAACAAAGTAGATTAAGGAAAATGCCAGAGAAAGTTGCGTGATACAAACACATCTAACACAACTAATGAGAATCTTACGTGCACGATAAAATGTCACTCTGTGTATCTAGCTCATTGTCTTCTGCACGGTGTCCATCTATCATATTTATCAAAGAAATGTAATAACTCTTCAGGATATCATATTAATTCGTGCAAATGTTTTTCTCTTTTTACCAAGGCAAGGAGGGGAATTTTGCATAAGTAATTGGTTTCATTTTCTTTGATACTAACAAATATTTTTCAACATCCCTTTTTTTAAAAGGGTTAAAGTTAGCAATCTACTTTAAAGGAATAGGAATATAAAAATAATTCTTAGCGACTTATACCTAAATATTTAAACATTTTTTCATTATTTATAAGAAAGATAATATATTGCGATTTACTGTGCAAAAAATTAATTTAGAGGCTTATCTCATTAATTTTTTAAGTTTATTTCTTTTGAGAGAGAGAGAGAGAGAGAGAGAGAGAGCATGAGCAGGGGAGGGGCAGAGAGAGAGGGAGACACAGAATCTGAAGCAGGCTCCAGACACCAAGCTGATAGCACAGAGCCCAATGTGGGCTCGAACTCACAAACCGCGAAATCACAACCTGAGCTGAAGTCGAATGCTCAACTGACTGAGCCACCTAGGCGCCCCAGCCCCTCATTTATATTCTTAATGACTTCATGTACTTACATTATATAACTCATTTTAATTCAGATTAAGCTTTAAAAAATAGAATACATATTTATCTATTTTTTAATTTATTTTATTTTATTTTAATTTTTTAAAGTTTATTTATTTATTTTGAGAGAGAGACAGAACGAGCAGGGGAGGGGCAGAGAGAGGGAGGGAGAGAGAAGCCCAAACCCACACTGCCAGCGCAGACCCTAATGTGGGGCTTGAGCTCACAAACCATAAGATCATGACCTGAGCCAAAACCAACAGTTTGACACTTAACCAACTAAGCCATTCAGGTGCCCCTACTTTTTTTTATTATTGTCATATAGTTATCTATTTTAATGGCACGTGTTGGATGAATCTCCAATGAAATTTCATTCGATGGTACGGAATTCCTTATGACTTAAAACAACGTTAAGTTCTAGATTCAAGTTTCAGTGATATTTTTTCCTTCCCTTTCACCATCTTCTCGTGCAATCACTTAACAAAAGATACTCAGGGAATCTTCGATCATATATTCCAAACTGTCAGCCTGACATTGACCTAGCATAAAAATGTTACCGATGTGCTCGTCTCTGTAAGGCGCAAAGTCAGGGGCGTGAGCATCCCGAGGCTGGCCAGCTCAGCTGTTACCACGCTGCCTTGGCCCTTCTGCTCAGCCCCTCTCCCCTCATGTTTCTTTTGTTTTTTTCTTTAACCGTTCATTTATTTTGAGAGAGAGCACGTGCCAGCATGGGGAGGGGCAGAGAGAGAGGGAGAGAGAGAATCCCAAGCAGGCTCCATACTGTCCGTGCAGAGCCTGACATGGGTCTTGATCTCACGAACCAGGAGAACGTGGCCTCGGCTGAAATCAAGTCAGAGGCTTACGAGACAGAGCTTCCCAGGCGCCCCTCCCCTCCTATTTCTCCTCTGTTCCTAGGAGAAAAGTCATTGAATGGTGCTCGCCAAACTTGAGACGCACTTAGAAAACCACGGCCAAGGACGGTATATAGACCAGTCGGTGACGTATGCCTACAGTGTCTTTATCTCCTTTATTTCCAGAAGTCAGTATTCGTATTGCAACTTCTGGAGAGCAAGACCAGGGCATAGACAGAATTAACAAATGTCTAAAGTTAGCAGAGGAGTTGAAAATAGAAGTTAAATTTCCAGAATCGTAATCATCTGTTTTAAACTGTAAGTATTTTGACATTTAGACAGTTCTAAGAAGAATTTTGTCTTGGTTTAAAAGACTGATGTTTTTCGTTGTAGTTTGTCTAAATTGCACTGAAATGCACTGATGGGAATGAAACAAATTTTTTTGACGGATTCACGATTATCTTCTACTTGACATACATTAATTCGATTTAGTCCTGATAACACCCGTAGGGGGCATCGGTTGCTGTCCCCACTCTACAGATTAAAAAAAAAAAAAAAACGCAGAGATTCAAAAAAGAGACTAATCCCAGCCTTCTGGTGTAGATTTGGGTCATATTCCAAAGTGGGGGAGGAAAACATTGTTAAGTGTTGGGAAATATTTTCAAATTTTACTGTAAATTTTACGTACTTACTGGTGGTTTTTATGGAGGAGAAAAAGCAATGTGTAATGAAAAAGACTGACAAGGATTTTCTTGTCCTGAAACAGGTAACCTGCTCACTTTCCTGGAGCAACTACTCAAAGATTTGGAGACGATACACTGTTTTCATATGAAAACAATCTCTGCTATACTAGAGTTAACGCAGAATTCATTAACGTTCACATAACGTTTTAAACGAAAACAAAAAACTTCAAAGAAATTTCTGAGCGCTGTAGCGATGTTCCAGGCTTCCTGGGGGCAGGGTTTTACTCTCCTCTGTTGTTGGGGCGCTCGATGAAAAGCTGGAGAGGCCCGAGGTACCTTTTTAATTACCGCGATTGTTCCGTGGGTTTTGCCACGTCACTTCCTGGTTGGCTTTCAAAGTCGAGGAGACTTGACTTCTCAGAAAAATCAACTTCGGGTAATGAATTACTCTCCCTGGGAGGATGGCAGATCCAATCTATGAGAACAAAATTATATTTGGAAGAAAAAGAAGCTTCTTTTAGCAATGGCTGGATGTAATCAGGCTTCTGTAGATCAAAGCCAGTTAGCCGTGTGGTTCACGTTAGCAGCGAGCACAGGAGATGTTTGGACTCTGCACGCTTACCAGCGGAAGCACCGGAACCCTGAAACTCTCCAGTGTCTTTTGCTCACGCAAGTCCTTTGATGGTCACTTAAAATCTTCTGGGACAGCTACAGATGAGGATCCCATCCGCATCCTGTGGTCTTAATCCTGGGTTGACCCTGGGGTTAGCTGCGCAGACGCCATGGCTCAGACTTCTCGATGATTCCTCTGGTACCCTACCGCTACTGCTCAGTCATGGTCTTTTTTTTTTTTTTTTTGCTAGACTGTAAGGCAGGGTATGTTTCTGCCTTTCTCACTGCTCCCCCCCACCCTCCAAAAAGAAGTACTTGAAAATGTTTGCTCAATGAAGCAATGGCGGCTCCCAGTGCCCTCTCTCAGTAGTGGAGAAAGATTCTTCCCACCAGAGTTGCCATTCTTCACAGGCTCCTAGAGAATCACTAGCCCCCTCCCCACCTCAAGGAACCCGGGTCAAGTTCCTGTGGGTCTAGGTTAGAGAATGTTTGAGAAACACCAAGCAGTCGCTTCTCCAAAAAATTAACCAGTAAGTCAGAGTCCAGACACTTTAGCCCTTACCTTTGAGCAGTACGGGGGCCGTTCACAGTCGATGAGGAAGTTGGGGTGGCTGTGGACTTCCCTCTTTATTCGATGGCTTTATTCCAAGGGCTAACCCATCAATCTCGATACGCGGAGATAAAAAATAGAGTTCCGAAGTCAGATCGCTGAGGTTGAAGACTAGTTCCGTCGCTCTGGGCGAACTACCTTAATAAACCTCCGTTCTGTCATCTGTGAGGTGGGCTCCTACCAGCCCACCTCACATCGTTGCCAGATGGATTAAAGGAGAAAAACCCTGAAAAGCATTTAACATGGCGCCTGGCACATAGTATGAACTAGAAGCATGAATGTGAGTATTCCAGTATTACTGTTTTACTCTAGCTAGCAGGAGGCCCTCACGTGCTGGCACTCTCTGAAAGCGTGGCACGTACAGGGCAGGCTCCTGCATCGTTTGCACACGTGCACGCACACGCACACACTTATGCACGTGCACGCACCTGTCAATAAAGTCAAATAAGGAGCTGGAATGCTTATTCTGGAAAATAGACTAGAAAGGAAAGCAAAGGCATGCTCGTATTATGAGTCCATGACCTCATCAGAGAAAAAAAAAGGAAAGCAGAAATAGTGATCTATTCCAAGAAAAAACAGTCTCCTTGGATGCTGGCCCACGGGATGGCCTCGATCTCTGCCACCGTGGACATTACTCTCTGCCCTGGCATTCGCCCTTAGCTGCTGTGGGATGCTGGAGCTGGGAACACATTTGTGACTCCATGAAAAACCCATCAGGGTCTCCACAAGGTGAAAACTTAGCACCTTCCAGGGTGCCATGGGCTTTTGGGTACTTCTGTCTGGAGGCCAAAATGCCCAACTGGAAGGGAACTTGAGGAATTCCTCTAGAAGCCTCCGGGCTACGCTCGGGCAGGATGGTGGCCTGGCCAGGGCCACAGTGAGACCAGGAAAGGGCCCCCTCTTCCTCGGCCCAGCCTCCCCGGTGAGCTGAGCCTCCTCCTCGCAAGCTCATGAATATCAATGAGCCCAAACCGCCTGCGAAAGAGCCAGAATGTATTGCGACAGCCAAATTGCGAGTTGGCTCCTAAGACTTGGCCCAAGGAGCACGGAATTCAAACACTGGGGCCGAGGCTGGCGCTGAGCCTGAGCCTGAGGAGGAACGCAAGCACCCTCCACTCGAACGTTCTGAAAGCTCTGGCAGATCCAGAGGAAAGAAAAAGGGAGCAGGCGTGCAAAAGCTGTCATCACCACCCTGTAACCACTGCCGACCCCGACTGGTCACCCAGAAGTCAGAGTGAAGTGTTCGTCACCAAAGCAAGGCACGAGAAAAGAACCCAGTGCCCAGAAGGCGCACGCCAACTTGGCATAAATAAGAACTTCATGAACATTGAAAAGCAGTAAAATTCTTTCGTTCAACAAACAGTTACTGGGCAGTCACTGTAGGTCAGGCTCTCTGCTAGGCCCTGGGAAGACGATGGAAAAGAGGAAACAGTTCTTGATCACAAGGAGTTTATAGTGGCGGAGGGGGTGGGAGAAGCAGGGGGTGTGGGGGGCAGCTAAGGGGACGAAGGAACAAGAACAAGCAGAATACAATTTCAGCGTGCTGCGCTGTTTCCGTGTCTCGAAGTTGGCTTCTTTCTATTGCCAAGTTCAGGTCCTGTAACGTGCTTTCTCTTCACCTGGGGCTGACGGTCGGCCTGCTTCCAGTGTGGTGTGAGTATGAAGAAAGCCATTATGAACATTCGTGTCTTCACAGGAGATACCTTTTCCCTTTTCTTGGATTCATATCCAGAAGTGGAATTGTGGGGTCAGATGGTAAGCGTATAGGTAACTTCATGAGAAACCCACTGCTTTCCAAAGTGGCCGTAGCGTTTTGCAGGTCTGTCCTCGGTGGACGAGAGTCTTGGTTGCTTCATAGCCTTGTCAACCTTTGTTAGTACCTGTGGAACACATTTTAGTCACGATGGAGGCTGTATGGTGGTTTTGTTTGGATTTCCCCAGTGATTCATGCTGTGAACCTTTTTTTTCCTTCATATTCTTACTCGCTATTAGTGCATTTTCTTTGGTGGAATTATCCGGTCCAATATTTCACCCATTTAAAAGATTACATTGTTTGTCCCGTTATTGTCTTGCGAATTTTTACAGATTCTAGATGCGAGTCCTCTATCAGTAAAAGGCTTGCCTTTTACTTTCTTAACAGTGTATTTTGAGGGGCGAAAGTTTTAAAGGTCGATATCTCCAATTTATTTTTTTTTAAATCATGGTTTGTGCCTTGTATCCCAGGACATTTTGTCTCATTCCAAATCGCAAAGATTTTTTTTTCTGTTTTACTCTAGAAGTTTAATGGTTTCCAGTGTTCCATTGAAGTTGAGAATATAACTTTTTTAAAGTTTACTTATTTTGAGAGAAAGAGAGCACAAGTAGGGGAGGGGCAGAGAGAGAGGGAGAGAGAGAGAATCCCAAGCAGGCTCTGTGCTCTCAGCGCAGAGCCCGATGTGGGGCTCGATTCCACAGACCATGACATATGACCCGAGCAGAAATCAAGAGTTGGAAGCTTAACCAACTGAGCCACCCAAGTGGAGAATACATTTTGAGTCAATTTTCTTATGTAATATGAGAAAAGACTTGAGGTTCTTTTGTTTTTTGTTTGTTGTTGTTTTTTTTTGTCATATGAAAATTCAATTTTTTTTTTCAAGAACCATTTGCTGAAGAGACTATCTTTTCCAAACCGATTTCAACCATTTCTTAAAAAAACCATCTTTCGGGGCACCTGGGTGGCTCAGTCGGTTAAGCGGCCGACTTCAGCTCAGGTGATGATCTCGTGGTCTGTGAGTCCGAGCCCCGCATTGGGCTCTGTGCTGATGGCTCAGAGCCTGGAGCCTGCTTCAGATTCTGTATCTCCCTCTCTCTCTGCCCTTCCCTTGCTCAGGCTCTGTCTCTATGTCTTTCAAAAATAAAATAAAAATGTTAAAAAAAAAAAAGACCATCTTTCCATGGTTGATAGCTTGGCAACTTTATTGAAAGCCAATTGATTGTTTACATGTGGGTTTATTCTAGACTCTTGAATTAGTTCCATAGATCTCTATGTCTATCCTTCTACTAACAGCAGCCCATCCTGATTAATTTAGCTTTATATTAAGTCTTGAAATCAAATGGTGATTGTTCTTCTTTCCCAAAATTGTTTCAACCATTCTAGGTTTTTGCATCTTTACGTAAATTCCTTCAAGAAAAATTCCTACAAAAAAAGAATTTTGATCGGCACTGCACTGAACCAATAGATCAATTTAGGGAGAATTGACATCTTAACAATATTGAGTCAACTGAAGTATGAACAAAGCATGTCTCATCATTAATTTGTCAAAGCTTCATTGATTTATCTCAGCAATGTCTTGGAATTTTCAATGTAGGTACCATCATATGCTTTGCTAAATTTATCTCTAAAGATTTCCCTAATTTTATCCCTAATAGCTTTGTGATGCTATTGTGAATGATATTATTTAAAAATATTCAATATCCAACTGTCTGTTGCTAGGCTCACAATTACTTTTGTATGTTGAGCTTGTATTCTCTGACCCTGTTGAATTTACTTCTCTCTCTCTCTCTTTTTTTTTTTTTGATGTTTATTCATTTTTGAGAGAGAGAAAGAGTATGAATGGGGGAGAGGCAAAGAGAAAGGGGGACAGAGGATCCGAAGTGAGCTGTGTGCTGACAGCAGTGAACCCTATTCAGGGCTCGAACTCATGAACTGTGAGATGATGACCTGAGCCGAAGTCGGACCCTCAGCCTACTGAGCCACCCAGGTGCCCATTAAATTTATTTCTTAGTTGTAGTTGCTTTTCGATAGATTATTTAAGATTTTCTACATGAACAACCACATAGCCAGTGGACAATGACAGTTTTATGTCTTCCTGTCCTAAACTACGTGGGTTTAATTTTGATTTCTTGCCTTATATCATTGACTAGGAACTCCTGTTGAATAGAAATGGGAAGAGGGAAGCTCTCACAGGGGAAAATAATTCAGTTTTAAATTATTAAGTATGGTTCTAGCTTTACATTTTTGGTGGATTTCCTCTGTCGGATTGAGAATATTTCCTTCTATTTCTAGTTTGTCGAGAGTTGGTTTGATTTTTTTAATCGTAAATGGATGTTGAAACCTGTCAAATGTTCTCTGCATCCGTGGAGCTGGTTGATCATATAGCCTCTCCTTTTTTTGTCTGTTACCATGGTGAATTACATTTATTGATTTTTGCATGTTGTATCAATCTTATATTCCTGGGATAAATTTCACTCGGTCCTTTTTTTAATATTTAACTGAACCCGATTTACTAAAATTTTAATGATTTCATGTCTGCGTTCACAAGGAGGATTGGTTTGCAGTTTTCTATCCTTTCTATTTCTTTTTTAGTGTTGGTACTAGGGTAATAGTAGCTTCATAAAATAAATGGCAAAGTTTTCTCCTCTCTTCTTTTTTATGTAGGAGTGGTTTTATTCCATCCTTAAATATTTGGTAGATTTTATTGATAAAGACATATGGAACAAAATGGTTTTGTTTTGTTTTTTTTTTTTTGTAGGAAGGTTTATAACTACAATTTCAACTTCTTTAATATAAATTGAGATACTTTAAGTATTTCTTCTTGAGTGAGCTTGGGTTGTTCTGATTTTCAGGGAATTTTCCCCTTGTATCTAATTTGATGAGTTTATTAGATTGAAGTAATTCATAAATTACCACATTATCTCTTTAGTAGAGTTGTTCATTCCCGATATTGGAGATTGTGTCCTTTATATCTTTGTTCAGTGGGAGGCAAAGATTTATCCGTTGTATTTTCAACGAATCAAGCTTTCGGTTTCACTAGTTTTCTCTATTGTTTACCCACTTATTATTTTATTGATTTCTAATTATTTCATTCCTTCCACTTTGGTTTAAGTTGCTCCTCTTCTTCTAGTTTCTTAAGGTGGAAGCTTTCAGATTTTAATAAAATTTCAAATTTTATTATTTTATTTTATTTATTTATTTGTTTGTTTCTTAGATATTTGATTTTACACTTTTTCTTTCCAACATAAGCATTGAAATTAATAAATTTCCTGGATAGGACTACTTTAGATGCACCCTGCTTATATAGATGCTGCTTTTGTTTTCATTTAGTTAAAAATATTTTCTTTTTTTAAAAATTTTTTTTAATGTTTATTTTTGAGAGAGACAGAGACAGAGTGTGAGCGGGGGAGGGGCAGAGAGAGAGGGAGACCCAGAATCCGAAGCAGGCTCCAGGCTCTGAGCTGTCAGCACAGAGCCCGACACGGGGCCGAACTCACAGACCGTGAGATCATGACCTGAGCTGAAGTCGGACGCTTAACCAACTGAGCCACCCAGGCGCCCCTATTTTCTAATTTCACTTGTGATTTCTTAAAAAAAAAATTTATGTTTATTTTGAGAGAGAGAGAGCAAGAGAGAGCACGCACACCCCAGCAAGTGGGGGAGAGGTGGAGAGAGAGAGTCCCAAGCAGGTTCCAGGCTGTCAGCACGGAGCCTGGCCCAGGGCTGGATCTCACCAACTGTGAGATCATGACCTGAGCCCATATCGAGAGTTGGGCACTTAAGACTGAGCCACCTGGGTGCCGCTTATTTGTGATTTCTTTTTTCGACCTGTGTGGTGTTTAGAAGTATGTTGTTTAATTTGCAAACATTGGGGTGTTTGCAGCTATCTTTCTATTATTGATTTCTAGTTAATTCCATCGTGGTCAGAGAATATACTATGAATGATTTCAATCCTTTAAAATTTATTGAGACTTGTTTTATGGCCCCAAATATTGTCTAACTTGATAAATGGTCTATGTACACTTGAAAATACTGTTTATTCTGCTGTCGTTAGGTGGAGTGTTTTATAAGTGCCAATTAATTTAATTTGGTTGATTTGTTATTCAAGTCTTCTGTATTCTTACTGATTTTCTGCCCACATATTTTAACAATTATTGAGAGAGGAGTGTTGAAATCTACAATTATAGTTTTGTCTATTTCTTTTTCTGCTTCTATCAGTTTTTGCCTCATGTAGTTTAAACTCTGTAGCACTGTTATGTCTTCTTGATGAATTGATCCTTTGTTATTATGTCCCTTGAACTGAAATCTACTTTGTCTAATGTCGATAGAGTCAATTTCCTCTCTTTCGCCTAGGGCTGGGATGGCATTTATTTATCTACCCTTTTACTCTTTTTTTATTTTTTTGGTAAATTTTTTGATATGTTTCATTGCCCTGTAATTTTTAACCTGCCCATGTTTTTATATTTAAAATTGGTTTCTTGCAGATAGCATCTAGTTTCTTACAGACAGCATATCTTGCTTTTTTCTCATCCAATCTGACAATCTCTATTTTTTAATGGAGTGTTTTTAAATATTTATTTACTTTATTTATTTTTAAAGTTTATTTATTTATTCTGAGACAGAGAGATCCCGAGCAGGGGAGGGGCAGAGAGAGAGGGAGAATTCCAAACAGGCTTCACGCATGGTTAGCGCAAACTCCGATGCAGAGACCATGAGATCATGACCTGAACCAAAATCTAGAGTCAGATGCTCAACCAACTGAGCCACCCAGACGCCCTTAATGGAGTGGTTTTTTAATAAATTGAGTTATGCTTGATATATAACATTGAACTGGTTTTAGGTGTACGACATAATGATTTGATATATAGATAATAGTGGTATGTTTAGACCGTTTACATTTAGGGTCATTATTGATACGATTGAGTTTAAATTTAGCATTTTAGTATTTGTTTTCCGCTTATCCCAATATACTCTTTGTCTTTTTTTGTTTGTTTATTCATTCGTAGTCGTCTAATCTTTTCATGATTCCATTTATTTCCACTGCTGGCTTACTAGTTATACCTTCTTTAAAAGTTGTTTTTAGTGATTGGTCTAGAATTTATAATATCTAATGAATCATAACTAATCATAGTCTACTTTTATTTTTATTTTTTTTAAAGATTTTATTTTATTTTTTTATTTTAGAGAGCGAGAGCAAGCAGTGCAAGTGGAGGTGGGAGGGGGCAAAGGGAGAGGGAGAGAGAGAATCCCAAGCCGGCTCCACACTCAGCATGAAGCCCGATGGGGGGCTCGATCTCATGATGCCGGGATCGTGACCTGCGCCGAAGTCAAGAATCGGACGCTTAACTGACTGAGCCATCTAGGCACCCCTACAAGAGTTTATTTTTAAGTAATTTCTACACCCAACACGGTACTCAAACTTACAAATCTGAGATCAGGAGTCACAAGCTCTGTTGACTGAGCCAGACAAGGGCCCCCATAGTCTCCTTTTAAATAATCTGACATCATTTCTCATGACACGTAAGAACAGTACGCTTAAAACGGTAGTTAGAACAGTATGCTTCCACTTTCCTCCTCTTGTCTTGGGTGGAACTGTCATCATACATCTTGCTTGTACATAGGTTATAAACCCCACACACTATCTTTGCTTTAGTCAAATATCTTTTAAAGAAATTGGGTAGGAGTAAGAATGTCTTTCTTTTTATCCACATTTTCACTCCCTCTGGGGTTCTTTCTGCCTTTGTGTGGAATAAAATTTCCATCTGTTATAATTTTTTTTTTCTGCCTGAAAAGTTCCCTTAACATTCTTGCAGCGTACGAGTGACAAATTGTTTTTGTTTTTGTTTTACGAGGAAAAGCATTCTTTCACCTTCATTTTTTTCTTTTTCCTCCTTTGTACAGTACGCGTACATTTGGAATGTGGGAGCCTGTACATTTATAAGTGCGTGGAGTGCTAGGTTTGGCAGCACGGAATCTTGGAACAAGACGGAGAGAATTGGCACGGCCCCTGCACGAGGATGATATGCAAATTGAGAAGCATTCTACCCTTCTGTACTGAGTGCAGGGCACTCACAAAGGTTAACACAGGGGCACCCGGGGGGCTCAGCTGGTTAAGCACCAACTTCGGCTCAGGTCTTGATCTCACGGTTCGTGAGTTCGAGCCCCGTGTCGGGCTCTGTGCTGACGGCTCAGAGCCTGGAGCCTCCTTCGAATTCTGTCTCTCTCCCTCTCTCTGCCCCATGCCTGCTCAGGCTCTGTCTCTCAAAAATAAATAAACATTGAAAAAAACAGGTTAACATAGTAAATTTTATGTTATGTATGTTTTACTCTAGTACAAAATGCATAGGAATGGGTCTAGGAGGGTGGCCGGCGGCTCGGTCAGTTGAGCATGTGACTCTTGATCTCGGGACTGTAAGTTCAAGTCCCCATATTGAGGGCAGAGATTACTTAAAATCTTAAACGAGAAAAAGAAATGTGTCTAGAGTTACACATACAAAACTTTTAACACTGGCCCGCTCCTCGGAAGAGGGGGCGGGGGTGCAGAGGACAACTTCCTGACTTTTTCTTCAAAGTTTTTTCAGATTTACTTTTAGAAGGTGTGAGTGAGTGAGGGGCAGAGAGAGAGAGAGAGAGGGAGAGAGAGAGAGAATTTTCTTCAATTTTGAAACTTTTTATTTGGAAGGGCACCTGGGTGGCTCAGTCAGTTGAGCATCTGACTCTTGATTTTGGCTCAGGTCATGATTTTGGGGGCATGGGATTGAGCGCCATGTCAGACGCTGTGCTGAGTGTGATGCCTGCTTAAGATTCTCTCTCTCTCTCTCTCTCTCTCTCTCTCTCCCCTGTGCTTGCTGTCTCTTTCTAAAATAAAATAAAATAAAAAAGAAGAAAAAAAACACTAAAAGATTTAAACTTTTTATTTGGAAATTATTTCAAATATAGAAAAGTTGCATGAGTAAGAATATTACCAAGAATATCTCTGAACTGCTTACCCCAATTTCCCTACTATTAACATTTTGTCCACTTACTTCATTTCCTGTATATCTATATCTGTATCTATATCTATATCTATATCTGTATCTATATCTATATCTATATCTGTATCTATATCTATATCTATATCTATATCTATATCATCTGTATCTATATAGATATAGATATGTGTGAGTATATATATATACACACAGTCTGTGGGGAGATAATTTAAGTCAATGCAAACACATCCTGTTCCTGATCAAACTCTCCATCTGGGGGTGCCTGAGTGGCTCGGTGGCCCCTCTCCCCACCTCTCCCCTGCTCATGGGTGCTCTCTCTCTCTTTCTCAAAAAAAAAAAAAGTTCCAACTGGATTCAGCATCCATTGATGTCTCCTGAATGAGTCTTTTCTATGATGGTTGCAAAGTAGTTATTTTACATGGTATAAAAAGGTTACTTTCCAACTCTCAGTCGGTTAAGCATCTAACTCCATTCTTGTTGATCATTTGGCACCTAGTATGCGATTTGAAGCAGGAACCCACCAGTTATTTATACATGTATCATAGGTATAGACCCCCACATACCTATTTGTTCAGTTATGTATAATTCACTATTGTATTTAGTTGTTTCGGTGCTCCAGTTGTCCCCGATTTGGCCAGCAGAGCCCCTATAAGCTGGCTCCCGCGTCCCTGTGATGCGTGATACCCACCCCCCCTCGTCACGTGGAGTCCTTCCTTAAGATCTGGCGTAAAAAGATTTTTCCAGGCTTTTCTCGTATCTCCCTGCCCCACCTCTGAATTCAGCCATTTCTAGGAAGACCTTCGGTTCCTTTTAATGAGAGAAGGTATCAGAAACCAAGATCTGGGTGTGAGGTATGCTCACTGATCCCCGGGAATCTTTGTTTCTTGCACTTTGCAGCTGGATGAACGAAGAAGTCAATGGATATTTACACGTGTACATATACGCGTACGAATATACATAGGCATTTTTGTATATACATAAATACATATTCATGAGAACATATATATATATTAGAAATCACGAACTCATAATTTCCATTTCATTTCTCCCTACGAGGTTTCTTCTTGCCCTATTCTTCTCTTCTATTTATTTGCACACGGCTTTGTTTTTTTTTTCAGCGAGAACCTTGGATCCCCCAAACAACACATTGACTTCTTTGCTCAATGATGTGATCTAGACTGATTTCGGAATTGCTTCATCCTTGCCTCTATACGACACGAGCCTACTGAACAGAGTCCAGGGTTAATCAGTCACTTCCTCCATGCCCCGTTACTCCCCCACAAACTGAGGGCGTTACATAGGCAAATACTGTGCGCCCACATCGCTCAGCTTGGTTCTTTCTTTCTTCTGTTTTCCATCTGTGTTGTCAATCTATTCATTTGAAATCTAACTGGGCCGCTTTGTCTCAGTTTGCTCGCTTTTATAATGGTACAAGTGCCCCCTCCCTCCCAGGCCTTTACTGTCACGCCCCCCTCAGAGGTCACTGCTTCATGCTTTTCTGGTTTATCCTTTGTGTTTCCTTTTGTAAAGGCAACTAGATAGAGATTTTATTGTTTCTGCTGCTACTTTTTGTTGTTGTTGTTGTTGCTAAAGCAGCTTTACTGGGGCACCCGGGTGGCTCACTTGGTTAAGCATCCAACTTCGGCTCAGGTCATGATCTCACTGTTTATGAGTTTGAGCCCTGCGTTGGGCTCTGTGCTGACAGCTCAGAGCCTGGAGCCTGCTTCGGATTCTGTGTCTCCCTCTCTCTCAGCCCCTCCTCCGCTTGCACTCTGCATCTCTCTCAAAAATAAATATTAAAAAATTTTTTTAATAAAAAATAAAAAGAAGCTTTATTGAGGCATAATTTACTTGGTCTAAAATTCACCCATTGAAAAAAAATTTTTTTTAATTTTAGAGAGAAAGCACAAGCAGGGGAGAGGGGCGGAGGGAGAGAGAGAGAGAGAGAGAGAGAAAGAAAATCTCAAGCAGGCTCCACGTTCAGTGCGGAGCCTGATGTGGGGCTCGATCCCACAACCCTGGGGTCATGACCTGAGCCGAAATCAGGAGTCAAGGATGCTCAACTGACTGAGCCACCCACGTGACCCTAAAACTCACCCATGTTAAGAGGCATCTAGGTAAGCAGAGTGAATTTACACAGATGTGCAACCTCTATCACCACAGCTCAGCCTTAGAACACTGCCATCCCCCCACCAGTTTCTCTCACACCCATTTGCCGACGGTCCCCACTCCCACCACGTCCCCAGTAACCACTGATCTACGTTCCGTCTCTATGGTTTTACCCCTTCTGTAAATTTTGTATCAGTGGAATCACACAATGTGTAGTCTTAAGTGTCTGGTTCCTTTCACTTATGCTGCTGAGGCTCATTTGTGCTGTTGAATGTATTAGTAGTTCTTTCCTTTTTATCGGCATGTCGAATGGATGTACCACAACCTACTTACCCGCTCACCCGCTGATGGACTGTTGGAGGGTTTCCAGCTTTTTGCTTCTCGTGAATAATGCTGCTATGAACATGTGTACAAGTCTTTGTGGACAGACATGTTTTCATTTCTCCTGGGTAGTTACCCAGGAGTAAAATTGCTGCATCATACGGTAAGTGTATGTTCAACTGAAGAAACGGATAGACTCCCTTCCAAAGCGCTTGTATTATTTTACATTCCTGTCAGTGACGTATTCATATTTTTCAATATTCATTGTAAGCAAGTGTATTCTCAAAAAGTTGCCGAAGTTCTTAGCTTAGGTAGGCTAGTTATCGTCCTTATAATCTTGCTAATGTTTTTCTTCTGTAGCCCTTTCTTCATAAGTAATTCAAAGGTAAGTCAGATTATTCCTTGTTGAAATATAATGAATTCAGTATAAATGCGACCCCAAACCAAAACAAAGTAAAACCAAAAAGCCCAGAATATTGTTTCCTCTTTCTTAATAGGAGTGAAATGATACAGATGACATTATTAGGGAAAGAACTTTCCACCCTCAGTCTTTAAAAACAAAGGTTGATTTAATCAGAAACTTGAGTTTACAATCTTTCTGAAGGTAGGGCAGGAAGTGAAATTAGTTTATGGAGGGAAGTAGCTCTTATAAATGGTAGATACTTGGAAAGTTGACTATAGTTAGGGCAGGGTCATTAACTTCAAATTTTGAGAAATCAGGAGAGAATTCAAGAATCTAAAGATTTTTAAAGTTCATTTGTTTACTTAGAGAAAGAGAGAGAGAGAGAGAGAGAGAGAGAGAAAGCACTAGAATGGGTGTGAGTGGGGGAAGGGCAGAAAGAGAGGGAGATTGAGGATCTCAAGCAGGCTCCACACTGTCGGCACAGAGCCTGACTTGAGGGGCTTGAACTCATGAACTGTGAGATCATGACCTGAGCTGAAATCAAGAGTCAGATGCTCAACCAGCTGAGCCACCCAGGTGCCCCGAGATTCTAAAGATTTTTAAAAGGAGAGAACTGAATAGAGTTCCCAACTTGTTGTTTTTATTTTGAAAGGAGAGCCGTGGTGGTTGCAAAGTGGCAGTCCTAGACACGCAAGCCACAATGGCTTCACTCAGCACCTCCACCAAGAGGGGGATAAAGGCCAGACCTTCCTGTGGTGTCCTAACACACAACTGGACAAAAACGCAATGCTCTTGCAGTGCCTGAAAACATAGCTAGACAGAACTGGAGCCTTCTGAGAACGAGAGCTTGCTTTCTGATGGCCCTAACCCCAATTATGTCCCACATGGCACCTTGGGGACATGGTGGGCGTCAAGTCACCACCCAGAAAAACCATCTCAGTTCACAGACTGGTCAGTTAATTTTTACACTATCTTTAGCTAACTTTTAAAATAATCAGGAGTGCCTGGCCAGCCCGATCAGAAGAGCATGTGACTCTTGATCTCAGGGGTTGTGGGTTCGAGCCCGACGTGGGGTGTGGAAATTATGAAAAAAATAAACTTAAAAAAATAATCAAAGTTTGCCTTTAAAAACTCTCCTCACGTCTCTTTTCAAAGGTTTGGCTTCTGCTTCTGATACTCCCTAACTGTTTTTTGCCCCTTTTTGGCCTAGATCATATGTCATTTTCTTGGGACTGGACTTAGCCTAGATATTAACCAATAACACTCTCATTCATAAAAGGTGCACTTAAAATTATTAAACACGTATTCTGTGCTTCAGGGAAGTGGGGAGGATTTGGGCAGTAAGGGGCTTTCATGGTCCCCTTTAAAATACATCATATAGGGACGCCTGGGTGACTCAGTTGGTTAAGCGGCTGACTTCAGCTCAGGTCATGATCTCACGGTCTGTGAGTTCGAGCCCCGTGCTGACGGCTCAGAGCCTGGAGCCTGCTTCAGATTCCGTATCTCCCTCTCTCTCTGACCTTCCCCTGCTCACGCTCTGTCTCTATGTCTCTCAAAAATAAATAAACGTTAAAAAATTTAAAAAAATCATATAGACAGATAGTTTCCTTCTCCTAGGCCTGGCCCTTAGAAGACACATAGGTACGTGAACTAATGGATCTGGGGTTTTTAAGTTTTTAGTTTTTAAGAAAGAGGAAAATGCCCTTGGGAGCTTAGAGTCTATCAGGACAAATTGAGTAAAAATATTTTAAATGCCAGGAAAATTATCTATCTATCTATCTATCTATCTATCTATCTATCTATCTATCTATCACGTATCTATCTGGTCAACTGTAGCTTTACAGAGATGTACTTAACTGCTGAGTAATAAAGAAAAAAATTGAAGGATAATATAGTATGTGCCCCAAATAAATGGCTGATATGTATTAGGTGGCAAAATATGCCTAATTGTTTTGTAGTGCCTATTTTTAATTGGCATTCTACCAGTTTCCTTATGTTTGGAAGTCATCTGTCTAAAATACACACACACACAGGGGCACCTGGGTGGCTCAGTCAGTTGTGCATCTGACTCTTGGTTTCGGCTCAGGTCATGATCTCATGGTTTGTGAGTTCAAGCCCCATGTCGGACTCTGCACTGACAGCGCAGAGCCTGCTTGGGATTCTGTCGCCCTGTCTCGATGCCTCTTACTGTCTCCCAAAAATGAATAAAGAAACATTAAAAAAATAAAATACACATGTACACACACACACATGAACACCACATTAATTATTTTTTAATGTTTATTTATTTTTGACAGAGAGCGAGAGACAGAACACGAGCAGGGGAGGAGCAGAGAGAGAGGAAGACTCAGAATCCAAAGCAGGCTCCAGGCTCTGAGCTGTCAGCACAGAGCCCGACGTGGGGCTTGAACTCATGAACTGCGAGATCATGACCTGAGCTAAAGTCAGATGCTCAACGGACTGAGCCACCCAAGTGCCCCCAACACTACATGGATTTTTAATTGTTGGTTTCCTTTTGAAATTTCACATCTGTATCACTCCATAGCTGGAGGATATTGGAGAAATACCATAGAGGAAACATCAAGATGTTAGTATTTCTGGTTTGGTTGGGTAATAGGTTGATTTCAGGATTGGTCCCAAGGTGCTCACATCCAACCTGTGTTCATTTGGGCTGGGTACATGGACTTATTGTGACCAATGGCTCAGTCGTGAACGCTGACTGAGGGGGGAAAGCCATTAATGCTCCCTGGGATACTGGCAACTCCCACCTTTTCCTTTTGTTCTATATTTCCTATCTGCATACAAAACAGCGACTTTTACATTTGTGACAGAATAAGTAAAATCGATCTATACTCACAACTTAGTAGTTGTTTTCAGATACACTTGACCATTCCATCGCTTTCGAGTAGTTCCAGAATTTTATTTTTCTCTGGGAAATCTGACAACGGCTTTTGACTCTCCCCTCTATCCAGCGATGTGCTGGTAAATGTTCAACAACTAGCTCTCTAAAAAATACAAAACCCTGATTTGTAGCGTTTGCTGATTTCCAGGGTGTAAATATTCCCAACATGGCTGATTTTACGGGAGCAGTATGACGTCATTTAATGTGGCGTGGGGAAGAGACGCCTACGCCAATATAGCATTCCCATCACACAGGTACAATAGAGGCAAATATTGTGAGGGGCATAGGTGAAAATAAAATGTAGAAAAATAACTAGGAAATGATGAGTTTTGAGTTCTTATTCCCATTGCTTTTAACATAGGTTATTTATGGTACATTTATAGAATTTTATTTTTACAATGATTATGTTTATAACGACCAGTTTGCAAAACTACTGCAAATGTAATAATTGGGTCTCACCAGTCAGCATGAACTGGCTCCAGCCCCTTCTGTGCCTCATGGTACCACAGCTTCACCGATGTCTACGAAAGGAGGGCCTGGGGGACCCTGGAGCACTCTGTAGAGAAGCCGAGCGAAGCGTGGGATGGGGGAGGACCGGCTCAGACTTGCGTCTCCATTGGGGGTTTCCTACCACTTTTCGACCGTCCGTCCTCAGGTTTCTGGGAAATGCTGATTGTATGGTGTACGGAGGCCAGCTTACAGCAAGGGTTTGAGGAAGACAACGTCGTGACTCTTCCTGGGTGAAACGTGGCCTGTTGGATATCAAGGTCTCAAAGTCTCCCCCTCATGCCTTGATGGAGTGTAGGCGGTCGCCCCATCCTTCATGGGCCAAATTGGAATTAAAGTAGGAGGAATCAATGTTCCTCCTCATGCTAAAATGGGCAAACGTGGTTTTAATTTAGATCAAGGAGATTCAAGTTAGATCAAGAAAGACTCTTCCCTCAGTGAGAATTATTCACAATGAAAACAATTCTCACTGAAATACTCAAGATGTGGCTTTCCAGCAGATGCCTAATTAAAGTCAGATTTCTGTATTGCTCACGCGCGTACTGTAAGGAATTAAAAGAAGCGAATGCAATGAAAAATAGGAGATCCTGGACACAGAAAACGGAAAAGTGGAGGCCCGTGATCTCACAAGACTGACAATAATTATTCTATAGCTGATAAGGAATGATCTGTTTCCAGAACAAATGAATGAGAGCCTGAGTTGAAATTTGCGTTTATAAAAGAAACCAGAAACGGACAGGAAAATTAAACTTGAGCCTGTCGCCCTGGAGCAGGGTCCTATTTGGTTTCAGGGCTTTCCTGGATAACAATGAAGCTTCGTGCTTTGTCAGGGCGCCCAGGTGTGGAACCAGAATCTATCTGCAGAGCCCCTCGATTCAAAGTGCGGATTAGCCTCCCCCCATCTTTCCCGGCATGCCTTAAGTCCCCCTTCGTGAGCTATCCAATTCCCCTTCTCGCATGAAAACTTTTCCAGCTCTCACTTGTCAGAGGAAGCTGCTTTTTCCTTTTGCCAGATGATCCAAATAATTTGTGGTTCAAGGTGATTTTTCCTCCTTTCCTCTAAGTGCCTAATCTTGCAGGCACACACACCATGAGGCCGAGGGGCTTCCGTCGGAGGAAGATTCTTTTGTGAGTCACGATACAGCTGGTATCACTTGACAAAGTGTGATGAGACTAATTAGGTGAGCTGGAAACCAATTACTTGTGAGTGCGGGACCAAGAGGCGACTGAAGAGGGGCTGTGGCGAGCTCGAGGGGGCCATCTGGTGCCCCCTGACTCATCTGTGACCCCAGGACTGCTACTTAACCACACTCACAAGATAGGGTGAAAAATTCAAAGAAATGTATAATCGAGCTCATTTTCACGTTAGCTCACCAGCTTCCAAATAATCTAAAAAAGGTGGGTAACGTAGCTACGAAGGTACAAAATTTTAGAAAAATGCATAATTCATGGCACCGGGCCAGGAAAACATCAATCGTAGGGGCTCATGGGTAAATAATGAAATTGTTATGCCTCATTTAGCTCTCTATGGATTCGGAAGACAGAAAGGGTTTCAGAGGAAATTTACAAACCAAGGCAAGTCTTAATTTGGATTCTCCGGGAGCACAAGAAGAGTCACACAATGTTTATCGCTGAGCAACATACACCGTAGATGTGTACTTTCAAATAACAGGGAATAATGGACCCGGAAAATTGTGTTTTCTTGAAAAACACCTTCAATAGCGTGAGAGACACACATTTTGTGATCGCCGTCTGCTAATGCATATTTGTGGGACTTCTCTCCCATCTTGGGACCGCTCCCTGTTTTTCTTTGTGAAGCTGTGTCGCAGGAGCGCTGGCGGAGGTCTGCCTAGGTATTCTATTAGCATTTACTGTAACCACCGTGCAGGGAACACAGACGACTAGAGTCATTGCTTTTAAAGGCCTTTTCACAATTGAATTTCCTGTGGAGAAGCAATATCCCAGGAGCATAATAGATTTCCTCCCTTCTTCCATTTACACAGACACTTTCGCGGCTAACTAATCAGTTGCAGTTCTAATCTATATTTCTGATTTGTTTACATGCATCACGCAGGCTGGCAATCTTTTGAATTCGAATGCGACTTAAAGTAAAATAAAATAAACCGCAAGTAAATGACACGGAATTGCTAACAGTAGGACCCTTGTTTACATTCCACATTCTGAAAATATTTTGTTCAGCTGGCTAGGGAAACCACATGGTTGAGACAGACTGGGTGACGATTGGGTTTTTTTTGCCTGGCTGGAACCAGGACGCGAGAAGGGATGGCGTGTGAGGTGGCTGTCTGTCACCTCAACCCCAGAGAAAGAACACATTTTCAGCACACATGCCATCCGCGCTTTAACGGAAGATCTCTGATCAGCCTTGCCAGCTCATCACGTGCGCCTGGCCCGGGGCCAGAACAATATGCCAGTCTTTTTGAATCTTTAGATAATAAGGTTGTCTCTTCCTTTCCGTGGTCATCGTCGGATGCCGCTTCTTTCCTAAGACTCTCTCAGAGCCTGTTTGTTCTTCAAGTCCTTTGTTCCCTCCTACTTTCTGGAAGTATCCCCTAATACATTCGTGTTTCTCCCTTTCCACCTGCATTCAGAGGTCTATTGAGAGGTTTCTGCGTTCTCTCGTCCGGCTTCCACTTCCTCGCTTAACAATAGCTTATGAACCATTGCTGAGGGCAAGGACATTGGAAACACAAAGATACACTTTAACATGGGTTCTGTTCTGCACAGAGGGAGTAGCTCACTGGGCAGACCTGTACTGGGGGCTGTGTGTGCAACATGCAACTGTTTGGTCAAAGCAATGAGAAGAGAGGCAGGGGAGGGGAGGGAAGGGGAGGGGGCAGAGGAATTTATTTTTAAGTTCCTTTCTTTCTTTTTTTGAGAGAGAGAGAGGGAAGCAGACAATCCAAAGACAGGCTCTGAGCTGTCAGCACAGAGCCCTGCACAGGGCTTGAACTCACCGACTAAGAGATCATGACCTGAGCCGAAGTCAGAAAGCTTAACCGACTGAGCCACCCTGATGCGCCTGATAAGCCCTTTCTAACCGCTGTTCCTCCGAAGGTACAACTCAGGAATGTATTTCGTTCTCTATCTGTTAGGAATATATACCCCCCAACCCCTCCATCTCCCACTCCCCCACCCCCCTCCCGCCCAGGAGAACCAAAGGCAAGTGCTCTTTGGAGACCTAAGCATGCTGTCACGATTTTTTTTTTTCCTTTGAAAAACAAAGCTCCTTACGGACATTTGTCTCTCGAGAGCCCAGGGATTTCAGGAGCCAGAACCGGGAGCCCCAGGAGGATGGGGGAGGGCAGGAGGCCCCGGAAGTGCTCAGCCTCCTGTAGGTCCATCGGTGAACAAGAGAATTTCCAGGAGGCCCTGTGAGACTCAGAAGAACCGAAACCGTCCCAGATTCTGTCTGCGGGCACTGTCTCGGTTTTCTGCCCCAGAGGTGACCCGGCACCCTCGCCAGCCTCGCCTTGCTCTCTCTCTGCCCGAGCAGTTCTCAGCCGGGCTCGGCCATCTGGGTCGGGTAATCACGGCCCATAGAATCCTGCCCCGTCTTCCTGCTCTGGGGCCCCGCTCGGACGCCTGCTGTCCGCCTGCAGCGGGCGGTGTGCCCGGCTCCGGTGGGCTCCTGCTTTCCGCTCTGTGCTCTTGGTCCCGAGGCCCGAGTCCCATGGAGCCTCTTCTCCAGCCGCCCGGAGCCCTCCCTTCAAGCCTTCGAAGCTTGGAAAACAAGTTCCCAACTTATTCATCCAAGGCCAACAAATCGTACTATAAAACGAGGTAGAAAACAAGTAGAATTGCAAACAGATTCACTAGTGAATTTATGATTTATAAATGCTTCGAGAAAAATCTCCCCCCTCTTCCCCCAGGAAATAGATTTGGTCACCAAACAGAAGAAAAATGTAGTTAATAGTTCCTTAGTTCTCGGTAAAATAGGATGTTTGGAATAAACCCGCACACACACAGACACACACACACTGAAATACACACACGCACTGAAATAAAACTTTAATTGAAAGCAATAAAAAATAGTATTCCAACTAACACGGCAGAAGGTGGGATCATGTGTAGAGAACTAGCTTGAGGAAATGGTTTAGAATGTGAAGGAAATAATATATATTTTTTACAGTGTCACTGATGTATATTTAACACTCAATAAAATTGCCCATTGTACGGGTACAGTTTGGTGGGTTTTGAGAAATATACACAGTTGACCAAACACCATCAAGCTTTTTAACACTCGCATCACCCCAAGACCCCCACTGTGCCCCCTTGGCTCTAATCCCTACCCCCACCTCGGCCCCCACATGGCAGGAAACCACTGATTAGCTTTCTATCATTCCAGTCTGCCTTTTATAGAAAGGCAAATCAATGGAATCACATAGTATACATATTTTTTTGTGTTGGGCTTCTCTCATTTAGCATGGCATTTCTGAGATTCATTCATGTGTATTTCAGAAACTCATTTCTTTTTACAGTTGAGTCGCTTTTATCCATGAACATTTGGGTGGTTTCCATTTGGGGGGTTATTATGAATAATGCGACTCTGGGCATTCACGTAAAAGTCTTCGTACGGACGTGTTTTCATTTTTCTTAGGTAGGTAGCTAGGAATGAAAATGTTGGTAAGATACGTTGGAAATTGGTACATACAGAAGGTAAATCCATGCTTCACTTTTGAAGAAGCTGTCACACTTCTTCGAAGGGATTGTTCCATTTTACGTTCTCACCGTATCCTCACCAACATTTGGTATCAGCAGTCATTTTGATTTTAGCCATTTTCAAAAAAAGTTTTTTTTTAACGTGTATTTATTTTTGAGAGAGAGAGAGACAGACAGCGGTGAGCAGGAGAGGGTCAGAGACACAGAATCCGAAACAGGCTCCAGCCTCTGAGCTGCCAGCACAAAGCCCGATGCGGGGCTCGAACTCACAGACTCACGGTCTCATGACCTGAGCTGAGGTCAGACGCTTACCTGGCTGAGCCACCCAGGTGTCCCAGATTTTAGCCATTTTAGTGGACATGTAGTGGCATCTCATTATGGGTTTAATTTGTGTTTCCCTATTAACCAGTGGTGTTAAACCTCTTTCTATCTGCCTGTTGGCCATTCAAATATTCTTTTGAAAGTGTCTAGTCAAGCTTTTATGTTGATTTTCCAATCAGATTGCTTGTTTTATTCTTATTTACTGAGTTTTAAGAGTTCTTTTTATATTCTGAATACAAGTCCTTTGTCAGAAACACATTATACATATTTTTTTTCTAATCTGTGGCTTGTCTTTTCATTTTTTTCCAGTGCTTTCCAAGAAGCAAATATTACTAATTTTGACAAAGTTCGATTCATTGATTTTTTTTAATGTTTGTGCTTTTTATGGCCTAAGAAATCTTTGCCTAACTCAAAGCCACAAAGACATTCTTCTGTGTTTTCTTCTGAAGGAAGTCACTGGAATAGAGGGAGGCATGGAGAGTTGCCGAATCATAAACGGTCGTTATGAAAAAGGTGAGTAGAACAAATAGATCAGAAATAATAATAAGAAGTATAGAAAAAAATCCGTTTATTTAATGTCTAAATCTGAAGTAAATCTAAGAAGAAAGGCTGAGGGTAGGCGGTCAGGGGTAGGGTAGAGGGAGGGAACAGAAAGAAGAAAAATCGTGCATATTTCGAAGATAGTGTAGTGAACTGTGTAAATCTAGAAAGGGGGAGAACCAACTCACTCTCATATCCCTTACGCTGGCTCCTGAAATGAGGGACTGGAAGACTTTTCTGGTCCAGCTCAGACTCTGCCTGCTTTCCCTCACTCTCCTTTTCCAAACCCTGAGGCATGTGGCTTCCAGAACCCAGTCCCGGCCCCCCTTTGTCCTCCAGGCCCTTGCGTTGTCTCTTCTCAGCCATCGAAAGGTCCACCGGGCTTCAGAGGACTCTAGCTGGGAAAAGAGCAGCCCCAGTCTGTCCTCAAGACTGACAGCAGGCAATCCATCATTCCATGGGCTGAAGAAGGCAAGGCATGGAAAGATGTAACTTCCAAAAGAACGAAGCCAGCTTAGCCTAAGACTTCTCCTCTTTAGCAGTGGAACCTAGGAAATAATAGAGCAACATCTACAGACTTGGAAGGAAAAAGGGAATTTAATCATCTATTTGAAGGCAGCTGAAAAAGAATCAAACATATACATTTTCAGAATATAGCTGATCCCAGTGTGATTTTGGCCAAAGGCGCTTAAAAATGGGCTCGAAATAATTGAGAGGCAAATCAGAGAAGAAATGAATTAAGGGGGAATGTGCAGATGAGGACTGGTAGTAGACGTTAGAACCACCCAAAGATGGAGATATGGTTAAAGGTACTAACCGATGTTTAGGACAAGGGCTGTTCTTGAAACGTTAAAAATAGCATTAGCGGGGGTGCCTGGGGGGCTCATGTCTTGTTAGTTGCTGTTTTCACTTAATGATCTCCAGCTTTTTGTGTCCATAAACTTAAGGATATCTTATCTAATATCCCATTTGTATTACAATTTCCACAATGATCCTAAAAAAGTCCTTTAGACCTAGTTTGTCCAAACCAGGTTCTGACCCCAAACCATAAGACACACTTGATTATTACAGATTGTAGGTATGACGTCATACAGCACAACCTCTTTTTGCACGGTACCATCTCATGAAGGAGAAAGACTGGTAGAATTGCAGAATGTCCCAGTGTAGAATGCGTCACCTTCTGGATCTACCTGGTCCTTCTTACAGCAAGTGTCATTTAGCGTGTTCCTCTGTCCTGTAGGAAGATCCCCCCGCCATCGCTAGTGGAGGAAAACAAGTAAAAGAAAGCAAGTAGGAAGCCTAGAAAATGACCAGTCTAAAGGAGGTGAGGAATGAATGTCTTCCCTCCCCTCCCCCCAATTCATAGGTTGAAACCTGCCCCTAAGGTGATGCTATTAGGAGGTGGGGCCTTTAGGCAGTGAGTAGGTTCCTATAAAGAAATCTGTGCCCTTAGAAGAGATGCCCAGAGAGCCCCCCTGCCCCCGTCCACCACATGAAAACACAACAAGAAGTCTGCGACCTGAAAGACCCCCCTCACCCCACCACGCTGGCACCCCAATCTCAGATCGCCAGCCTCCGGAACAGCGAGAAAGCCATTTCTGTTGTTTATAAGCTGCCCCGTCTGTGGTTTTTGTCTCAGCACTCTGGATGGACGAACGCAAGGTATAAAGACGGCCAGTGCCGTAGAATTTCAGAAGAGCGAGAATGATATTTGAGCAGACCCTTGCGTGCGGGCGGAACATGGATGTTAACCACGAAGAGCAGAATTCAGGGAGATGGCCCAACGGAGAAAAGGCCCAGGTAAGGGAAACTAGACAGACTCTGATCTAATGACTTCAGCTGATTCTTTTTAATCAGAGAATGCTGGTCCTGCTTACCAGAACTACTGAATGATACAAGCGGTGGCTGTTCATGACTGCTGTGACATGGAACTGGAAACATTATCCTCACCAGTGTTTAAAACAGATGTTTTCAGGGGCGCCTGGGTGGCTCAGTCAGTTGAGCATCTGACTTCGGCTCAGGTCATGATCTCGCGGTCTGCGAGTTCGAGCCCTGTGTCGGGCTCTGTGCCGACAGCTCAGAGCCTGGAGCCTGCTTCACATTCTGTGTCTCCCTGTCTCTCTGCCCCTCCCCCATTCATGCTCTGTCTCTCTCTGTCTCAAAAATAAATAAACATTAAAAAAATTAAAAAAAAAATAAAACAGATATTTTCTTTCACGTTGCACCGCCGAAAGAATACTGTTGTTTCTATCACTTTTACCATCTGAAAGAGTTAAAACAAATGACATTTATTCAGAAAGTGCATTTGATACAGATACAAATTACTATTCTTTCACCTTCTGATTGCGTTTTATTTGGATTACTTAAAGATATACCCTGGCCTGTGAATTCAAGGATGATAATAAATTTTCAGAATGCATCGTACCCATGACCTCCCCGCCGAAAATCTTTCTCTCTGGTAAAACTAGAAAGCTTGTCAGAGATCGGAATGGATACCTTCAGTTAGAAGTGAATCGCTTTGGAAATAATGTAGATCTGGGCTTCCGAAAATAAATTACATCAACATTCTGCTTAAATCCACCTCGGTGACGGAAACATCCTCCTAAGACTTGATCATTGAAATGAACAGACTTGAACTTCCGCCTTGCGAACCTGAGATTATGGTTATACTCCCAACGAGAGGATTCTAGGTGCTGTCTTTCAGTGCTGAGAGACATGTTTTCCTTCAGTCTCCTCATCCGTGACTATCATGTTGATACTAACCATTATAATCGTCTTGGGTTCTTTTCTTCCCTTTGTTTCGCAGAGAACAACAGTCCTGAAGTCCCATGGATTCTTCTTCATCTTAAATGCTTCTTGCTGTCATACTTTTTCTTTTTATTTGTTTATTTTTTTAATGTTTATTTTTGAGAGAGAGAGACTGCAAGCAGGGGAGGAGCAGCGAGAGAAGAGGACAGAGGATCCGAAGCAGGCTCCGCAACGGACAGCACAGAGGCTGATGCGGGGCTCGAACTCATGAACCTCGAGATCATGACCTGAGCTGAAGTCAGACACTTAACTGACTGAGCCACCCAGGCGCCCCTTTTCTTTTCTTTTTAGTTTTTAATACGTACACCCATTGCCAGATGCTCATCACCGAGGCTACTGCAGTAATAAAAATTGACCCCTGTTTCTGGTTTTTCACTTGCACACTTTCTACCAGGTAAATTATACCGAAACTCAAATTTCAGCATAGCATTAAACACCGACACACTCACACAGACACACTCACACAGATACATACACACAACCTCCAAAGACTTAAAGGAAATACCCAAACTGCATTTTCCCTGCCAGGAAACTTGTGATCCAGCCTGACTGATCAAGATTCGAGTCCAGCAAGTTCTTGCGTCTTGAGCATGCTCCACCTCAACTCTGATCCTTGGCATCTGCCATTTTCCTGCCTTGAAGGTGGCTGTTCCTTCGATCGTTTCTAAATCCTGCTTTAAAAGGATAAACCTGTAAATTACAGGTTTATATCAAGGGGCACCTCTGTGGCTCAGTCAGTTAAGCGTCTGACTTCAGCTCAGGTCATGATCTTGTGGTTCGTGAGTTCGAGCCCCATATCAGACCCTGTGCCGACAGTGCAGAACCTGCTTGGGATTCTCTCTCTCCTTCTCTCTCTGCCCCTCCCCTGCTCGCTCTTTCTCTCTCTCAAAAAATAAAGTAACTAAAAAAATTTTTTAAATGTGACAAAGAACACTTTTCTGTGTAAATGATTATAATGAATTCTGTTCCTCTCCTAAAAAAAGAAAAGTGATTAAAATAAAAAGTCCACCTTCATCCACAAAGTAACATTCTTATAACCTTTAGCTCTCCAAAGAAACCCTGAACAGACTTTGAAATGGGCTGGTCTTCCACCTAATTGGAAGGAAAAATGTAATATATAATAATTGTGCCCCATGGTGATTTTTGAGTGCAGTAAAAATACCAGTTAAAATACAAATGATACACAAATTTTGTGTGCCTATTTGCTAGAGATCTTCAATCTTTTGTGTGCCTTATGATTTTGTCACTGATATTTGTGTCTCCGGTTGGTTTCAGGCTCTTCAGATTTAGAGCAAACAATGTTTATTACATACTTCCATAATACGCTTCTTAAGTGAGTTACAGAATATCTCCTTAGACAAATTGGCTACTTTTGCATATGATATGTAAGAACAAATGCCATTTTTTTCTGCCAAATTTATAAGGTCCGTTGATAATTGATTCATCTAGCACTATAAGAGAATAATGTGTTCCAGATGAATTTTCCAGATATTCCAAACTTATCATTAAGCATCCAGTTGTAACCATCAAAACAAAACAAAACAGAAACTCTTAGACATGAAGATCTTTTGAAAAAGATCGTACAGTTTAACCTTTCCTCAGTATCTCAGGGTCCTCGTTATGGACATCGGGTAAGGACAAACACTGAAATGAAATGATATCCTATCTGACTCTGATCTGGGCTTGGGAAAGACCCGGGGCCTTGATTTGCACAGCCCAGATGCCACATGGCAGCAGTGTGCAGATCTGACTCACGATGTGACATGGGTCTGTCCGCCTCCTTCACTTCACTCGAAAGTTCTTGAGGACAGGGACTGTTGCTGGCCAGCTTCGTGTCTCAAGCACAGAAAGATGGGTGGTCCTTCTTCATCAAAAGCTTCATGAGGAAATGAGCTAAAGGAGAATTCTGGCCAAAAATCTCTTCCTTTTTGTCCAATTAGGCTCTGAGCTGCAGTCACTGTCACTAGTGAGGCCACCGAGAATTATCGTTAATCTGATACATTCAGCTTTAGTGCATCAATTTCAATTTTAAGACAATAGATCGGGGGCGCCTGGGTGGCTCAGTCAGTTAAGCGTCCAACTCTTGATTTCGGCTCAGGTCATGATCTCGTGGTTTGTGAGTTCGAGCCCCACATCTGTCAGTACAGAGCCTGCCTGGGATTCTTTCTCTCCCTCTCTCTGCACCTCTCCTGTCTGTGCTTTCTCTCCCTCAAAAAATAAATAAGTAAACATTCAAAAACATATTAAGAAAATAAAATGATAGATCAGGGACGTCCGACTGGCTCAGTCAGTAGAGCGTGTGACCCTTGCTCTGGGGGTTGTGACTTCGAGCCCCACGCTGAACATGGAGCCTACTTTAAAAAAAAAATTAAAACGATGGATCAAAATTAGAAGATGTTTGATGTTCACGAGATGGAAGCTGAAACATTTTTAAGAGTCAGAATGAAAGAATATTTCAAAGTATACACATTTGTCTCTAACTGAAAAGCTCATTCCTTTTGTTGTGAACACAACAGGGACTACACAGCAGTATTTTCGCATTAAGCTGACTGTCATTTTAATCAATAGATCACAAGGAGGAATAGTCAAGGATCTCTGCTTCATTTAACCCTAGTAATGGTCCCATAATAATAAGTCTCACGTCGTACCGCCTGAGAGTTAAATCTCACATTCGGAGAGGTTACCCTTTATTCATCTTTTTGGTAGAATGAGGGATTTTTAGGGTCTTTTACTATCATGGGCCTGATCTCCCAGCAGATTAGAAGACAAGTTAAGTCGACACTTAAAGAGGGGAGTTTCAGGGGTGGCTAGGCGGCTCAGTTGGTTAAGCGTCCGACTTTGGCTCAGGTCAGGATCTCACGGTTTGTGGGTTCAAGCCCCGCGTCGGGCTCTGTGCTGACAGCTCAGTGCCCGGAGCCTGCTTCAGGTTCTGTATCTCCCACTCTCTCTCTGCCTCTCCCCTACTCGAGCTCTGTCTCTGTCTCAAAAATAAATAAACATTTAAAAAAAAAAGTTAAAAAAAAAAAAAGGAGTTTCAACCCCCAGCCAATTCGGGTGTACAGGAAGTACTTACACACACTTGTGGAGAAAACAAGAGGTTTGTTGCTCGTTTGCCACAAACTGCAAAATGTTTAAACCAATGGTAACCGCAGTCACTGTCCTGGTCAAAGGCAGCTTCCTTTTCCCACGGTTCTTGCAGCTGCCTCCCGAATATAATATGCTCACAACTTAAATCAGCAGAGTTTTATCTTTAAACCTCCAAGAGGTGGCTCAGTCAGTTAAGCTTCCGACCTGGGCTCAGGTCATGATCTCATAGCTCGTGGGTTCGAGCCCGGCTTTGGGCTCTGTGCTGCCAGCACGGAGCCTGGAGCCCACGTCAAGTTCTGTGTCTCTCCTTGTCTCTCTGCCCCTTCCCTGCCCCTGCTCACATTCTGTCTCTCTCTCTCTCTCAGAAATAATAAATAAATAAATAAATAAATAAATAAATAAATAAATAAATAAAGACCTCTTCTCTTTTTTCAGGTATTCATTCCATCACTTATGGAATCAGGACAATGACAATAAAAATTAAATTTAAACAAAAGGTAAATTCAGCCATGCCTTAAAAAGGTACTCATTTTCGGCAAGAAGAAGACAAAGTTTCCTTCTTTCCTGTCTCTTTTTGTCAATGGAAGGTGTGCTTTTATTTGATTTATTTTCAGCCTCGTCGAGCTGAAATAAAATTGTAGAATATTTACAGCCTACGACACGCTGGTTCGATGTGCGTACGTCGTGAAAAGCTTTCCCCCAGTGAGCTGAAGAACACTTCCATTCTTTACGTCTTTCTAGAGGTTTCCCTGATGCTTCTTCTGATCTCGGTTCTCCATCTCGGCCTCTGTCCTAGCCTTTGAGTCGTAAGTTCCCATTATCATCTAGAACTACACTTCGTCGAAGAAGAGAGTCCGAGACTTCCATAAAAGATGGTTGTGGCTCTCTCTACAAACACGTTTATTTTATTTATCCGTTTAATTGTAAGTAAGCACTACGCCTAACTTGGGGCTTGAACTCATGACCCTGAGATCAAGAGACTAATGTCCTATAGGCTGAGCCAGCCGGGTGCCCCTCTCTGCAAAGACGTTTAAATGGAAACCAGTCTATAAACATATCAGTTGGTAGATCGGGGTAAGTAGCTTGTCAATTTGCCGACTCGAAGACTTGGAAATTGAAGAGATTTTGCATATTATTTTTAAGCGGCCCTTTAGACGCTCCCACTGACTGCTGTGGGAAACAAAGGCGGAAGGAAACGGTAGATAAAATTAAATTTCCTTGTAACCTGCAGCCCACTGACAAATACTGGAGGCAGGCAGGGCGAAACATTTCTCCAGGAACTCCCTACTGTCTCAAGGTCAGTGCTTTGCTAGAGGAAGAAACAACCTTAGCTGGACAATAGCCAGGCCTCCAGGATCCTGGGAGTCTCCTTTAGCATATGAAAATCTCCCCAGAAACTTCCCCCCGGACTTTACCTCCCCCAACTCCCAAGTCACTCCTCACAATCCGGCACAGCTCTTTCTGCCCCCGGATCCTGTCCCTGGATCTTAATAAAACCACCTTTTTGTACCAAAGATGTTTTAAGAATTCTTTCTTGGCCATCGGCTCTGGACCTCTTCCCTCACCCCATCACTCCAAAACCGCATCGCTGATGATTTTCTTAGAAGGTGGAAACACCAAGTGAGGGATGGACCCTTAAATGAACTAAGCGAAACTGAACAACTGGCCACATTTGATTTTCTCACCAAGGAATGGAGCCAGATGAGGCCAGCAACTGGGGTTCTCAAGTCTACCCCAGGCCATGTCTGGGTCACTTGGCCCATCTCTCTCCTCTACCTCCTTTGTCAAGCTCCGTCTCTCCAGCCGTGGGTGTGGAAGGAGGCTAAAAGGGGGTGACTCACAGCACCTCACCCTCCCTGGCTCTGGGCAGGTGAAGACTGTGTTTAGTTAAGGCTCCTGGCAGTCAGGGTGCTTTTTTGGATGAATATAGTGTTTTTCCCTCTATTGTATTTAAACAGTATACATTTTTTTAAAGAAATGTATCTTTATGTTTTTTTCTATTTTTTTTTTTAATGTTTATTTATTTTTGAGACACAGAAAGAGACAGCAGGAGCAGGGGAGGGGCAGAGAGAGAGGGAGACACAGAATCCAAAGCAGGCTCCAGGCTCCGAGCTGTCAGCACAGAGCCCGACGCAGGGCTCCAACTCACCAACCTTGAGATCAAGACCTGAGCCAAAGATGGACGCATAACCGACTGAGCCACTCAGGTGCCCCAGCAGTGTACATTTTTTTTTTTTTTAAATGCAAGGAATCTGGCCAACAAGCTGAACGTTTCTGGTCTGACCACCCCAAGCACTAAAATCTGACCGCGGCCTTTAGTCACGATACGTGCAGATCAGGTTGTTACCGATAACAATGCCCGAAAGGGTTTCATTTTACCTGGGACAACAAAAGAATTCAGTGCCACGGACAGAACCCAAACGCTTGACACCTTTGAACATTCGAATTATACAACTAGTTTCTCTTGTTCTGATTCTAGGCTTACGGAACAATATCCTCACGTATTTTTTTCCACATAGCCCACTTACAGCGGGCGGAGTGGAGAGTAGACTTGGCGGGGGTGGAGGAGCCGCCGCGGGCACAGGTGACCCACGCACTGTCCTTGTCACCTTCATCTCCTGTGATGTCGCCTGGGCGCGTCGGCCCCCTGAGCCCAGTCAACTCCAGACAGCGACAGGAATGAAATTGTGAGCGTGCGGGTTGGCGGGCTGTGTCCCGGACGACAGTCAATCGAACTGGTGTCACTTGGGTGGTCAGTCAGTTGTCCTTCCCCCAAGACACAGCCAATGTGACTGCTCATCACCGTTTCAAACTTTTTCACCCGCATCTTAGATCTCAGAACAAGAATTGTGTGTCTTCCCCCATTCGCCCCAGCTAGAGAGCGCGACTCCGTCAGCTATTCGGGGAAGAAGACAATCGTCTCTCCCGCAAATTCTTGGTAAAGTCATGTTGAAAGGAAACGGGAAAAAAAATGTTTTGACCCAAGTTACACCTCATGATTGGCATAACGGTCTCAAGTAAACTCCCCCTTCATGGCTGAGTCTGAATCTCTTCCCTTATAAAGTGAACAGGGTAACAATTACCTAAGTTACTCATTGTATCGAAAATCATTTTATGCCATATTGTGAGTAATCCCAGGAAGAAAAGCACCCTAAAAACAAAGCAAGACAACATGAGTCCCTTGGCCTAGTGAACACTTTCAGAACACCTGTGATGTATTTGGGCGCCTCAGGGATGCCTGGTACCTGACTTAGTCCTAAAAACGACTCAGTGACGTGGATGTTACTACATTTTATCAATGAAAAAACCAAGAGTGATTTTTTTTAAGTTTCTTTACTTATTTTTGTTATGCCCAGAATTCGGGGACCCCAAAATCCACCAGGGAGCCGAGTCCGATGCAAGAACAAAGAGCCTTTATTCTAGCTAGCTCGAGCTCAATCTCCTAACCACACTGATGCAGCGATGGGTCAAGAGAGAGGGTGCGTTCCAAAAACACAGTAGTTTTAAAGGGGTCTGGGGCAGTGGGACGGTGATGGTCGTGACCCTAGCCAATTGACTGAGGAAGGGTCAAGGGTCCTGTTCCATAGGTCACTGGGCGTGGTTCTTTTGGAACCGGGAAGTTGCAGGTTTTAAGCTTTTGCGCAGGCACTGGGGACTCAGGGTGGAGGACACGGAAACACAATGGAGTCAGTCCCGATTTGCCCTTACAATTTTGAGAGAAAGAGAGAGAGTGCGCGCGTGCACAAGCAGGGGAGGGGCAGACAGAGAGGGAAAGAGAGAGAGAGAATCCCAAACAGGCTTCACACTGTCAGCACAGAACCCGACATGGGGCTTGAACCCATGAACCGTGAAATCATGACATGAGCTAGTCAAGAGTTGGATGCTTAACTGACTGAGCCACCCAGACCCCCGATCCCCTGCCAAGGGAGGTTCGAGTTGGAAAAAGAAAATGCCAGAACCAAATTTTAAGCCCACATCCTGTCCCTTTAGGTCTGGATCTCTCTGTATATCCCATGTGACTTTCTTTTTTTTTTTTTTTACCAAGAGTTATGAACAAAGTTTGAAAATAAGATATCTGTGTTAACGATGGGAAATACTCTAATTAGAAATTGTTAAATACTGATCATTCTGTGACTTTTTTTTCTTTTTCTCTCACTGGACATTTATGAGATGTCAGAATCAACAGAGACAGAACATTCCATGAAGCTAATTAAAGTTTAAGAGGGTAAATGTTTTACTTGGAAAGAAAAATAAATACTCCTTAGCAGATAAAACTTGATTTGCTCTTGGCTACGACTGTGAACCAGAACTACACTTTTGATTCTGGGCCTCCAAGTCTACCTAGGAGCCCACTGCTGGGTGATTAGATTGATTTAATTTACTTCAATTAAGAAATTTTTACTGAGGGGCACCTGGGGCGCTCAGTGGGTTGAGTGTTCAGACTCTTGGTTTTGGCTCAGGTCATGACCTCACAGTTTGAGGGTTTGAGCCCCACATCAGGCTCTGAGCTCTTGGCATGGAGCCTGCTGGGTATTCTCTCTCACTCTCTCTCTGCTCCTCCCTCACCCACTCTCCCTCTCAAAATAAATAAACTAAAAAAAAGAAATATTTATTGAGCACCTACTATGTGATAGCCACTCCCTCAAGAACAAGGCATGACAAACAAGGAAAGAGACAGCTACAATATCCTCTAAGAAATACCACCTGCATTCTAGTACTGTCCAGGTGAAACCAGAGAAATGACACCATGGCTTTGTGAAGAGTTGCTAGCCATTCCACGGATGGTAAGCTCTTAAATCAGGAAAAAGTATCCTATGGTACACGAGACGGACTTTTGTCTCCAGGTGGTGGCATTATTTTATTTCTTTGTGATTATGTATACTTTTCGAATTTTCTAAATTGAGCGTATATTGATCTGAATGATCTGAAAAAGCGATAAAGCAAAACAAAATACAACACGACTGTCCCTACCTTTGCCGCATCATCGTTACTTGAGTCCGACTTTGCCCTGACCCTTGTCATGAGGTCAAACCGTGCAGGCCAAGCCCTGTGGGTGAAAGGGAGCGGGGCAGGCGTAACAACAGGTCAGCACCAGAAGGTAAAAAAATGAGGTACCGGGACTCAACCTGTGACTCTTTTTCTTGTTTCTTTGATTTGTTAAAGATTTTACTTTTAAATAATCTTCACACCCAACGTGGGGCTTGAACCTACAACCCTGCGATCAAGAGTCACACGCTCCTTCAACGGAGCCAGCCAGGTGTCCCTCTTGTTTTGCCGTTGAGGACGGGTTTGCAGACCTGAGGTTCGTTCCCACCAGGCCTACAGGATGGCGATGGGCTCAACACCTGAACTCGATGGATTCTGTGCCTAGTGAACATTCGACAGGTCATTGCCTCTCCGTCAGCGCTCTCAGATTTGGTTGGATCAGTGGCTATTGTTGGGCTAGGGCGGAGGAAAGGCTCCATAAAATGGAAACTGACCCAAGATGGCCGAAGTTCCCGCCACAGCACTGGGAGGCGGACACGTCATTCCAGTAGACCAGTAGGACTTTAACTCGTCACCAGTTTCGAAATCTCCTCCCCAAACCCATTAAAAACCCCTAACCCCTAATCTCCAGCGCGACTTCCCCCACTCCTCTCTTGCAAGTCACGGAATCTCGCCCGAGGGTGCTTGCAATAAAGTGTACTCTCAGACCACGCTTTGCCTTGGCAGTCTTACTTTTATCCATCAGCGACTCGTAACCTTACAGCTATGATTGTAGATAGACCGACATGAAGTCTGCACATAATCTTTGTCTTCCCTCCTCAAAACACCTCTTTCCCCTCGTCGGTCTTATCGGGTGCAGAACTGAAGGAGAAAAGAGGTCCAATCCCACCTCGATGCTCCCGATGAAGGGGTAGGAGGTGGGTCTTGGGGAATCAGAACATCGTGCGAAGCGAAGTGGTGTTTGAACTGCTCTCGAGCCACCGAGGGGTTCGGAACAGGCAACTTTGTCTCTCTTCGGGACCGAGGAATCTTGGCGTTCCCGGATGTGTTGAAACGGGCGGTTTAGAGCTAGACCAAATAAATGCACGCTTGAGCAGCACAGATTTTAGACTCTTGAGGGAGAAGACCACTTTTATTTGATTCTAATTTTCTGGAAAGTACCACCTACAACTCAAGCCTGGTCAAAATTGCCTGTAGTAATTTGTCCTGTGGTGCTTGTATTCTCTATTTTTTCATTTCCCCAGGAGAAGCTCTAAAGGATGTGTTTACACCAGTGTGGCTGCCTGTTTCGCCTGCGGCTACTGCCCCTGGCTGGTTCCCTTTGACTCTGCGGAAACAATTGTAAAGTGTTACAGTGTATTGTTGTTGAAAGGACAATGTCATGATTGTTTCCAAAGGCCCCTTGGCCTGTAGGCCACAGATGAATTGTATGTCCTAGTCTGGGCTGAAAGAACGCTCAGTTTGGTGTTCCTGTCTCTGGAAGAAGACATGCCGAAAACAGAATAAATGCATTCTGAGAGTTCTAGTGTCTTCTATGAAAACAAAACCATTGTTGACTTCTTTTAATGAAAAGCCAAAATAGGTTTTGCATGATATTTGGTCGTGTTTTATTAACGCTTCTTTTGTTTAGTGCTTTTTATTATATACAAATATATATACACACACTGCTTCGTCTATACCCATAGTATAGGCCAAGAAGTAAAGTATTTTTTTTAATGTTTATTTGTTTATTTTGAGAGAGAGAGAGAGAGAGAGAGAGAGAGCATGAGGGAGGGGCAGAGAGAGAGGAAGAGAGGGAATCCTAAGCGGGCTCTGCACCATCAGTGTGGAGCTCAATGCGGGGCCGGATCCCAGGAACTGTGAGATCACGACCTGGGCCGAAATCGAGAGTCCGACGCTTAACTAACTGAGCCGCCCAGGTGCCTCTAGAAGGAAAGTATTTTTTTTTATTTTTAAAAATTTATTTATTATTCAGAGACAGAGAGAGACAGAGCGTGAGTGGGAGAGGGGGCAGAGAGAGAGAGGGAGACACAGAATCCGAAGCAGGCTCCAGGCTCTGAGCTGTCAGCACGGAGCCGGACTCGGAGCTCGAACTCACAGACTGTGAGATCATGACCTGAGCTGAAGTCAGAGGCTCAGCCGACTGAGCCCCCCCAGGCGCCCCAGAAGTAAAGTATTTTTAAAGCAAGTTAAGAAAATGTCTGTGTTTGTACCACGATCTTATCTGAATATTTCTTTTAATTTGTTCCAAACTCTGACGAGTTCAAA
Organism: Paguma larvata; assembly: GCA_030068075.1. Lineage (NCBI taxonomy): Eukaryota > Metazoa > Chordata > Mammalia > Carnivora > Viverridae > Paguma > Paguma larvata. The sequence goes on along the minus strand of CM057828.1, from coordinate 116,977,832 downwards.
TAGTATATGGGAAGGGTCATAGCTCTTTTGCCGTTTTGTTTTTTTGTTGGTTTTTTCTGTTTTGGCTCCACTGGAAGAACTTATTGTTGCAAAAGGCAAAGGGAGGAAATGGGCAGTATATTGACTGTCGTTCTAAAGAAGAAAGGAAGTTTCTGGACAACGAGGTTGATGCATCGTTAAACACACAGGGTTGAAAGAAAAGACTCGAGTGTGTACTCTGGCAGGTAGGGCCCAAGATCACACACTCACACACCAGATTAACTCTCTAAGCTTTGATGTTTCATAAAGGTGAGTCTATTGCAATACAAGCCTGGTTTCTTTTCCATGAAACGTATGAATGTTGGAAGAGGCACAACATAAGATAATCTGAACAAATCCCAGACACTCGGTGAATAGAGAGAAGGCACAGATGTGGAAGGCAGGAGGGGATGGTAATAATCAGAAGGCTGTCAGAGGGCAGGTTTGATCTCTTGTCCCACCACGGTGTGTATCCTGGGATAAAAATAACATGTGTGCTGCTGTTACTGTTTCTTTAAATCAGTGTATAGTAGCCACCGAGTCTGCAGACCCGTGCTTCCCGAAGCCTCCAGGAAGAGATTAAATGGAGTGTTCAGTACATTGGACACGGAGTCAAAACCTTCCACCCTCCATTCAGAGCCTGGATAAAGGTTGCCCGAATTAGACAGTGAGAAGGTTCCGGCGAAGCACAGACGACCCAGGTTCTCATATGACTTGCCTTAATTATCTTTGCTTCTAGCTTCATGGCATTAATGAACAAAAGAAACTAGAATATGTCCGGTTTCAAATACGAAGCAAGCATTTTACGCTAACTTTTCCGCACTTGTTACAGACACCATTCTATCTGTATTTTTGATGGACAGAGAATAAAGTTTCAACGCCTTAGCTTATTAAAATGTGTTTTAGGGGTGCTTGGGTGGCTCAGTCGGTTAAGTGGCCGACTTCAGCTCAGGTCATGATCTCACAGTCTGTGAGTTCGACCCCCGCGTCAGGCTCTGTGCTGATGGCTCAGAGCCTGGAGACTGCTTCAGATTCTGTGTCTGCCTCTCTCTCTATGCCCTTCCCCTGCTTATGCTCTGTCTCTCAAAAGTAAATAAATGTTAAAAAAAATTTAAAAAAATAAAATAAAATGTGTTTTAATATTTAAGAAATAGTTAGGCCTTTCCAAATATATATGGAAGTGATCTAAAGAGGAAACGCCAGAGTCTAAACAGGACTTACTATTATAAGTATTACTAATTATTGACATTAGCAATTATTTTATCTTACTCTCTATAGTTTTGAAAGTACCTTATGATCTTTAACTACACAATGTAATTCAAATAAAATACCTTTCTATAGAGATTTGGTGAATGTCACAATGTAATTTTTGCTCTTTCTCCTTAGTCAAAGACTTAATGTTTTATTGCTTTGGCCAAAAACAAAACAAAACAAAACAAAACAAAACCTTTCTTTATAACAGGATCTCCGTTTATCTAATGGAGAGGTTTTGTGAAAATTACTAAATAATAACACCTTTAAAATTTAAAACACCTGTAAATTTGTTTATCAAATACCTAATGTCTATCAAGCACTTTGCTAGATATTGGGGATACAAAAAATAAGGGGGACAGCCTTCAAAATATAATTTGAAAAATGCACTCAGAACGGAATGGCTACACAATGGAAACACCTTCAAAGAGTCAGTCATTGTAGGGCAGGACATAAAATGTCCCAGGGATACGTCCCGGGGATTCCTCCCATTTTAATGTGCAACTATTTTGCTGTCAGGAAGCTCCCCCTCACACGCACTTAGTAACCGAGGAGAATAGAGGAGTCATTTAACCGCAACTATCATGGCTGAACGTCCTCTAAAGAGTGTAACTTTGGCCACCATGGTTGCTCTTTATGCTGTTGCTGCCTGCTTGGAGCTTAATACCTATTGGCTTCCCATTTCCTAGGTACGTGCTGATACTGCTTTGGGGGTAGCTTTCCATGGGATTTTTTTTGGGGGGGTCATTGCTCCTAACAGAAGTGCGCAGACTAGAGTCTCCAATTGTACAAATGGGGCTCATGGATCATTTACAAAAATTAAAGGAGTTTCTTTTATCTACAGCTACATGGCACTCTTTCACCACGAAAATCCTTTTTTTTTTGTTTGTTTGTTTGGTATTTTGGTTGATGTTTTTTGCTGATACTAATGTTTCCAGGCATTTCACACAACTTTATCTAAGAAATTTTGCTGGTTCAGCCATCTTCTCCTATTTTATAAAACCTTTGAGTCGCTCCTCACTAAGTGACTAGAAGCCATGAAATGAATTTTTGTAAATCCACGTGATGACAGGAAATACACTTTTCTATTTATTTTTGTGATATTTCTTTATTATTTTTGAGAGAGAGAGAGAGAGAGAGAGGCAGAGCATGAGCAGGGGAGGGACAGAGAGAGAGGGGGACCCAGAATCCAAAGCAGGCTCCAGGCTCTGAGCTGTCAGCCCAGGGCCCGACGTGGGGCTCGAACTCACGAACCATGAGATCATGACCTGAGCCAAAGTTGGACGCTCAACCGACTGAGTTATCCAGATGCCCGGTAAATACACTTTTAAAAATAGTTTTATTTGTTTAAGTAATCTCTACACCCAATGTGGGGCTCAAACTCATGATCCTGTCACATGCTCTTCCAACTGAGCCAGCCAGGAGCCCCAGGTAATATCCTTCCTTCCTTCCTTCCTTCCTTCCTTCCTTCCTTCCTTCCTTCCTTCCTTCCTTCTCTCTCTCTCTCTCTCTCTCTCTCTTTCTTTCTTTCTTTCTTTCTTCCTGCCTTCCTGCTTTCCTTTCTTCCTTCTTCCTTCCTTCCTTCCTTCCTACCTTCCTTTCTTTTTCTTTCTTTCTTTCTTTCTTTCTTTCTTTCTTTCTTTCTTTCTTTCTTTCTTTTTCTTTCTTTCTTTCTTTCTTTCCTTCTTTCTTGCCTTCCTGCCTTCCTTCTTCCTTCCTACCTTCCTTCCTTTCTTTCTTTCTCTTTCTTTCTTTCTTTAAATTTTTTTAACATTTATTTATTTTTGAGAGAGACAGAGCGTGAGCAGGGGAAGGGCAGAGAGAGAGAGAGACACAGAATCTGAAGCAGGCTCCAGGCTCTGAGCTGTCAGCATAGGGCCTGATGCTGGGCCCGAACTCATGAACGGTGAGATCATGACCTAGCCAAAGTTGGACACTTAATCAACCGAGCCGCTCAGGTGCCCCGAAATACACTTTCAAGTAAAGAATGCTAGAATATGAAGTTTGGGGGGGGGCAAGTTTTCTCTTTGTAAATTACTTTAATTCACCAATCAATTGCATAAATGTTGTGTATCAAACATATTAGTAACAACACTGTTTTGTCTACTGCCTGTCATGATTCTCAGTGATGTTGTGAAGAAAAGCCTAGAACACATTATTGGTTGGGTCTGGCAGAGAGTGAGCTTAGGGATCTAAGAGTCTGCTGAGGGTAGCAGCCTTCCTCCGCTCGCTCTATTTAATCTATCTTCCCACTGCTCTGTGAGCTCCACGGTGTATCCCAGCGCCCGCTTCGGAGTCATCGTCAATGTTTATTGAATTGATGAATGAAAGACGAATGGATTGGAATACAGCTTTGTTGACAGATCACTGGAAAACCAGGGCTGCGTCTAATATTTAATAAAGTTTATTGGGATGGCGAGAATGGAGAGAACAAGCCATATGAGTTTTTATTCTTCTTTTGTTTTGGGAGGATAGTGGGATAATTTTCTGTTTTAAGACCTCAAATCCAGGAGCACTTCTAAATATAGTTTCATTCATCTAAAAATTACTTAATGATCGGACGGACGACCATATGCTTTTAGGAAAGTGTGCATCACGAGTAGTTTAAACCCTGCAGGTCATTAAGAAATTTAAAAGGAAAGGGACTTTGTAAAAAGAAAAAGGCGAAATAAAGCAGGGGCTGACTAATAGAGAGAGAAAGTGGAACTCCTCTCTCTCAAATGGGAAAGAAGAAATGGTTTGAGAGCATAGGGGAAGTTGAGTGGACAGAAACCTTCAGGATTTGAAAAGAATTAACCAAAAAGTCTTGCCCTCTCTACTCAGTGCGAGGATGTGGTTAGTCAGGTCGTTCTCTCCAGTTTGTGTGAGGAGCTGAGAGGCGAAAAGGGCTGGAGGAAGTGGGATATGACCATAAAGATGATATATATTTGATTCATCAGCAGGGGTAGCCTAAGAGGGCAAACAGCCTCATTATTGGCTATGAAAGTGGGAAGACACTGGCAGCAGTAAGAAACCACAAAGTCTTTTTGTGGCCAAACTTGGTCCGAATTCCCAGAAATGTGGGCAAAACTAGGAGAAATTTAATAGAAGTAAGTTTTCTAATCAAGTTTAGGGATAAAGTCAAAGATGGACCCAATTGTGACAGGTGCCAGTGACGGGCGTAAGAAGGAAGCTGAGACTCACCGAATCTTGCTCTATTTTATTTGTAGAGGTAGCATTTTCTACTGTTTTAGTTGAGGGTTGCTGCATTGGTATGTATGTATGTATTTATGTATGTATTATGTATTTATTTATTTATTTGAGAGAGAGAGACAGAGAGAAAGAGAGAGAGAAATCCAAGCAGAGAATATGTGTGCTAACACTGCACAGTCTGACTTGGGCTCTAACCCAGGAACCTCAAGGTCAAGACCCGAGCTGAAGTCAAGAGTCTGACACTTAACCGACTGCACCACTCAGGTGCCCCCCTTGAATTTTAAAAAGAACGATGAATGAGGAAGTTTCACTCGCCTCGTGCTTACATTGGACCCCTAAAGTAAAGCCCAGTAGTATAATGGCTGCAAACAAAACTTTCCAAATCTCCAGAAGTTACTAGTATTGGCAGATATAATTTTGAGGGGTCAATAAACTTCTTAAAACCTGAATTTATTTTTTTAGGTTTATTTATTTATTTATTTATTTATTTATTTATGTTTTAATATTTTTTAATGTTTATTGATTTTTGAGACAGAGAGAGACAGAGCATGAGCAAGGGAGGGGCAGAGAGAGAGAGACACAGAATCTGAAGCAGGCTGAGCTGTCAGCACAGAGCCCAACGTGGGGCTTGAACTCACAGACCGTGATCATGACCTGGGCCGAAGCCAGACATCTAACCGACTGAGCCACCCAGACGTCCCTATTTAGAGAGTGAGCAAAGGGAGGGGCAGAGAGAGAGAAGGAGAGAGAAAGAGAGAGAATCCCAAGAGACTCTGCTCTGTCAGTAAAGAGCCTGACATGGGGCCGGATCCCACGAACTGTGAGATCATGACCTGAGCCAAGATCAAGAGTCAGATGCTTAACTAACTGAGCCGACCAGATGCCCATTAAAACCTGAATTTAGGGGCGCCTGGGTGGCTCAGTCGGTTGAGCGTCCGACTTCGGCTCAGGTCATGATCTCTCGGTCTGTGAGTTCGAGCCCCGTGTCGGGCTCTGTGCTGACGGCTCAGAGCCTGGAGCCTGTTTCGGATTCTATGTCTCCCTCTCTCTCTGCCCCTCCCCCACTCATGCTCTGTCTCTCTCTGTCTCAAAAATAAATAAAACGTTAAAAAAAAAATTTAAAACCTGAATTTATAAGGTAAAAATGATAATGTTATAAATGAATACATTGAAAGATTCATTAAGAAAGTATCAGATAGTGTAATGAAACATTCAGTCAGAAACCCAATTTCTTTTTCTTTAATGGTTATTTTTTTTGGGGGGGGGAGGGGAAGGGGACAGCGAGAGATGGAGAGAGAGAATCCCAAGGAGCCTCCTTGCTGTCAACCGGGGCTCGATCTCACAAACGGTGAGATGATGACCTGAGCCGAAATCAGGAGTTGGACGCTTAACTGACTGAGCCGCCTGGGCACCCCAGAAACCTAATTTCAAATCATTGGCATAGCTAATGTAATATGTCATTAGACATTTATTCCATTTCTTCTGCTTTAGACTAAATAAAGATCTATAAAGACAATGATCTCCTGAACCGAGCACAGTGCCTGATACATTGGGAAGCATTCTATAGATATGTATTTGATAAATCAATGAACGTTTCATTCATAAGAGTATCTATCATCTATCTGTCACAATGTCTGCCCACTCTAAAGGAATTTACAGCCTAATTGAGGGAGACTCACTAATAACTATGTTAATCCCCACACAGTAAGCGCTATAATAGTACTGAGAGGGAAGGGTTTCCCAGCATACGGGAGAAAGAGATGAATTCCAATCTGGGCATCCTGAAAGCTTTACGATGGAAATCACATTTGATCTAGCAGTGAAAACACAGAAGGGCCGAGAAGAAGTTCATCCCAGGTACGAACATGTAAATCGTGGCAGGCGAAAGTGGAACATATAGCCCGCTAAATGATGGATTACGTGGTCCGCTAACTGGAAGACAGACTGTGGAAGGTGGAAGGCTTTGAACGCCCTGCTCTCGTTCTCCAGCGGGGTGATCCTAGCCCTCTTTGATTGCACACCTGTTAGTAAAAATTTCCAGTAAACCCCAATATACGAGTACTAATTTTTAACTCTTATATACTTCTATATTTATATATTCTATCCCTCGTCTAGAAAAGTTAAATGAAACTTTTCTATGATTAATATTTCTTATGATTATGAACTAAAAGCTATTAACAATAAAACAGTATGCATACCTTTCGGTTCAGGCTTTCTAATAAATTTTCTGTAGAGCTTCATCCCACAGAAACTGCTTTTGAAATGGGCAGAGTTAATTAGCTCATTTGGAAAATATTTAATAAGAGCCTACAATTTTCCAGACACTCTGCTGGGCACCGGGGATGCAGTGGGGAAAAACAGATACATCCCGGAACTCACAACATTCACAATCTAATAGAGGCATCAGACTTTAATCAAATAATCGCACAAATATATGTAAAATTCAAATTGGATGAGACGACAGTGGGGAGATTTCTGGCACTATGAGAGTATGCATTAGGAACACGAAGGAAATTAAAGGGTCATGGAAGATATTTTGAGGAAGAGACAAATGGGTAGAAGTCTGAAGACTAAGGAGGAGCAGGAATGTTCCTTGCAGCATTATTTGTAATAAATAAAAAAATGTAGAAGAACCTAATTATAAAATGATTAAATAAACGGTCAACATCCAGCCATTTGCTGGAATAATATCCAGGTATTAAAAAGAAGGAGGTGCCACTATGGAAACCAGTTCAACATCTATTGCCAACTTATGTAACACTGTAATTTATAGAATTCCATTTGTGTTCCATATGCGTAAAAAATGTTCCAAGAATGTTCCATACGTATAAAAAAGATGTACACACATATGTATATACACATTGAGAGATATGTAGGTTGCTTTGGGGATTACGGTAGATTTTCATTTTCTTAAATGAAATTTAAATTTTCTTAAATATTTGCTGCGTGTTTGAATTTTGTCTAACTCTATACTATGTTCATAATCATGAAAAAAGTGTTTTTTTTAAAGCTATGACGATCACAATTGCCTTTTCTTTTTTTCTTTAGTTTCGAGAGAGAGAGCGTGGAGAGAGCGTGCGAGTGTGGGAGAGAGGCAGAGAGAGAGGGAGAGAGAGGATCTGAAGCAGGCTCTGTGCTGAGGATGGAGACTGACATAGGGCTCAATCCCACCACCCTGCGATCATGACCTGAGCTAAAGTCAAGAGTCGGTATGCTCTGCCAACTGAGCTACCCAGGTGTCCCTAAAAAAGTATTTTTAAAAGTAGGGTCCAGGTCTTACAGCCAGTGTAGGGGCTGAAGTGCCCACACATGTCTACACACACAGATAATCTGGATTAGTGATTTATATAGTCTTATCAAGTGATATATTAAAATACACATTAAACCATGTGCTCTGGGAATATTTACCATTATCATGAGTGATTCTTAACTAATGGAACAGAAAGTATAATCATGATGGCGCTGCATTTCAATTCAGTCTTGCTGGAAGTAGAGAAATTAGGTGAATTCTTGAAATCCCATCCTTTTCACCAGTTTTCAGAAGACTGAAACTAGTTCATAACGCAAGATATTTTGTTAAACGGATAACACTATTTTGTAGGTCCAGGGAACCATGGACCTTAGGAGTTTACCAGACTCTTATACTTGTAAATTGCCAAGAGTTTGTTAAACCCATCAAATAGCATTGCTATATGGTCCTCGACTTTTCACGTATCCCAGAATCCCCAGGACATTTGTGCACATATGTGCCTTCCCAGGCTTCACCTTGGATTTGCTGAGTCAGAATTTCTGGGGGACATCCTGAGATCTGACTTTGAAAGGTCTTTGGCGGTTCTGCTTGAAGTGGCACCAAACCCACCTTCAGGAAACACAGCCCCCTTTGCATCCAACCAATCAAACTCTGCCTTGACAGAGAGGGTGTTGCTGGCTTGAAATGAGGAAGATGCTCAACAAGAAATTCTTTTCTCATTTCTGATAGACTTAATTAGTGCATGAAAGGAGAATCTGAAGCCAATTAGCTAAAATGCTTTTCCGCTTTCCAGTTCCTCAGACTTTATGAAAGACAAGACTTCTTAATAAGAGCTGTTTGAGCCCATTATCCATCTTTTGTTTCCTTAGTGAACGCTGGCTTATTAATTAGACACCAGTGTCTTTCTCAATGGAAGCAATCAGTGACTTCACGTTCTTGGGACCGCAGGATGGTTTGTCTTAGCCCCATGGTTATGTTACAGGGAGTTCATTTTAATGTGGGGGGGAGGGTGAATTGGGTGTGGGGTGTGGGTGGGAAGGTGGAGGAATGAGAAAAGAGGGGAAAATGTGTGATTTAGAGGGAAAGTGCTGTCCTGTCAGTAAAGGGAGAATGAGGTACTTTCTTGGTCTTATGTTGACAATTATCAGTGAGCTAGTTACTACTATGTCCATTTCATAAAGGCCTCCATTACAGACCACACTGTAAATACACCCGGCCCTGTAATGTAGACTTCATGCTCTCGTGGAAAAATATTCACGGTTTTGTAGTTTAAGAAAGAACATATTGCTTCTACAATTTATCAGTATTTGTTTTTTGTGTTTTGGTTTTTGAGAAAGGGAGAGACAGAGAGAATACGTGAGTGGGAGCGGGATAGAGGGAGAGGGAGAGAGAGAGAGAATCTTAAGCTGGGCGTGGAGCCAGATGTGGGGCTCTATCTCATGACCATGAGATCATGACCTGAGCTGAAATCAGGAGTCAGACGCCCAACAGACTGAGCCTCCCAGGCGCCACCCCTCCCCCTACAGAATTTATAAAAAATAGACCACTGCACATGTGATAATAGAGGTATTTTGTGTTTAATATAAAATGATATTTACTATAATTGTATTACAAATACAACTTAATTGTATTTAATACAAAAATCCTACCGTCCATGAATTTCAGAGCAGAGTCAATCAATGAATTTGTATTACTTTCCAGGTGTAAACCTTTCTCTCTTTCTTTCTCCCTTTCAATACCTCCCTTCCTCTCCCCCTCTTCCTCCCTGTTTCAGCAAATACTCAGCAAAGCATTGGGAAATACTACCATCCTTCTCAGAAGGCCTTGATGTCTCATCGCGATAAGAAATTAAGAGGCTCTAAGCTTAATATAATAGTTTGTAGAAATGATTGCTTTTTTCTTCCCTTAAGATAATTAGGTATTTTAAATCCCTCTAGTCCATTTCCAATAAATATTTCAAAATATCCCTATTTGGCCTCATTCTAAAAGTAGTTTGCGTTCATTTTTAAAAATTAAGAAGTTCGAAGAAGTGTGAAAGTGAAATAGATGCCGTCATTAATCTCACCGCCCGGAAACTACGATTAACAATTTAGTGTCTTTCCTTGCAACTTTTTATTTATATTAATTATATATGTTTTGGTTCACAAAGTGTATACAATTATTGTAAACACAGTTATGTTCCTGAGTATTTTTATTTATAATACCAAGGACATTTTGCCACGCGATTCCATATTCCTCGAAAATGAAATATTAAAACGGCTCTCTACTTTCCTACCGTACGGAGCCACCGTAACGTAAGCAACTCTTCACTATTATTGGACTTTTCAGTAGGTTTCAATTTTTTTTAAATAATAAAATAGGATGAAATATATTTTGTTAGTCGATCTTAGAGTTCTGTTTAGAGAGGGATTGTCTTTGTTCAAGAGACCACCATGATAAACTGCTTCTGGACATCAAAGGATTTTAAGGGGGCGCCTGGGTGGCTCAGTTGGTTAAGCATTGGACTTTGGCTCAGGTCATGATCTCATGGTTCGTGAGCTCGAGCCCCGCTTTAGGTGAGCCCCACTTCTCTCTCTCTCTCTCTCCCTCCCTCTCTGCCCCTTGTTGGATTGTCTCTTCCCTTGCTCACTTGTGCCCTCTCTCTCTTCAAATAAATAAATAAATAAATAAAAAGAACTTTAAGACATGAAAATCGAATCCAATTTTTAAATTGTCTGTATTTAAAAAAGTATTTTTTTAAATGTTTATTTAGTTTTGAGAGAGACAGAGAAGGACAGAGCGTGAGTGGGGGAGGGGCAGAGAGAGAGGGAGACACAGAATCCAAGCAGGCTCCAGGCTCTGAGCTAGAGCCCAATGCTGGGGCTCGACTCACGAACCTTGTGGTCACGACCCCAGCCGAGGTCGGACGCCTAACGTACTGAACCACCTAGGCGCCCCTAAATTGTCTGTATTGCTGTAATTTGAAACGATGCTCCCCCCACCCCAACCCAACAGAATAGACTGCACACCTCTGCTTTGTGCGAAACGTTTTGGAAGAATCAAGGAAAGGGCTTGAGTTAGGGGCTGTGAGGGGTGGAGAGCGGCAAACAGCCACAGTGAGTCATGAGTGAGATCAAGGGTCCAGAGGTGAACTGAAGTAACGGCGACAATGTAAGTGCCCAGGAATTTGCAAAAATATCCGAGGAGGGCACTGCGCTTCCCTAGGGACTTAGAACTAAAGGCTCGAGCCAATTTTATTTTAATTTTAAAAGGTCAAGATGACCTCAGTCAACATCTATGAAACAAATAACACTGACAAAATAGGACACAGTTGGATTTTGTGTTTTGATCCACTGGGGCGTCTTTGTCTTCTAATAGAGGAGATTTTAACACATACACATAATATCCGTTAGCTTGTTTTGTGCTCTCAGTTAAAAAAAGTCCTGTTCATAAGTTTTGTTGTTGTTGTTATTCCTTTATTGTATTTCGCTTTAACTACAAGGACTGCATTTACTTTGTCTTCTACACCCCATAGTGATTTGGAAGTCATGTATCGTTATTAGTCATTCTCCCCAAGACACAGGTGGAGATTTGCCTGCAAGAGGTTTGCTAGAACACGTGCTCAGGAATCGTATCTCTAAGGGGCGTGAGGAACAGAAGAGTAGGCTGAGAGACGCTGCACGGTGATGCGGTTGCCACAGAAGCCTCAGCCTAACTCACATGGCGCTCCGAGTTTGGGATGGCTCTTCGAGAACATTCTAAATTGAGTTGTGGGGAGTGGGAGTGGGAAGGATGGCCAGTGGCTAGCACTTGTGCTCCTGTATCAACTAGTCATGGAGGCGGGCTGTCTCATGACAGGGGTCATGAGGTCACGTCCTTGAATACGGAAGCTCTTCTAGCTGAGGACTCTTCCTGGGGAGGGACCCAGGGTGAGCCTTCAGGGCGCAACCCTCCCGGCAGCTGGGGGACAAAAGCATCAGTTCTAGAGAGGATATGGTTGGTACCCACAGCGTCATTACATGTAGTTTCTGATTTTTCTATTAGCATTAAGCTGTAAATAAAAATGTCTGGACTTCTTTTCTCTCATTTTAATATCAATAATTACATTATCTTTGAATGGAAAGAATTACTGACTTGCTTTTGGGTCAGGTGAAAAATTTAGCAGGAATCTAGTAGTTTTGGTTCACATAATCTGGCATTTTGGATGGACATAATCCACAATATCATGTTATATTTCTGCAGTGTTTATCTCATCTTTAAGAATTAGATTTGTCGGGGCGCCTGGGTGGCTCAGTCAGTTGGGCGTCCGACTTCGGCTCAGGTCATGATCTCACGGTCTGTGAGTTCGAGCCCTGAGTCGGGCTCTGTGCTGATAGCTCAGAGCCTGGAGCCTGCTTTGGATTCTGTGTCTCCCTCTCTCTCTGCCCATCCCTTGCTCACACTCTGTCTCTATGTCTCTCAAAAATAAATAAACATTAAAAAAATTAAAAAAAAAAGAATTAGATTTGTCAGCAGTAAGGTTATATTTTATAACTATTAGACCATTTTTATAGATCGAGCCATTTAAACTCATGAAGGCTATTAAATTTTTTTTAATGTTTATTTTAGAGAAAGAGAGAGGGAGAGAGAGAGAGAATGAACAGGGGAAGGGCAGAGAGAGAGGGAGACACAGAATCCAAGGCAGGCTCCAGGCTCTGAGCTGTCAGCACGGAGCCTGATGTGGGGCTCGAACTCAAAAACCATGAGATCATGACCTGAGCCAAAGTCAGACGCTCAACCAACTAAGCCACCCGGGCATCACTTTAAAGAGTAACTATTAATTTTCCTTGCTGCTTTGACATGAATGAACAAACAACGAAAGACCTAGAACTGAGGAGAGAATTATACCTGCTTTGCTGCTACCCCCCGAAGCCATCATTCCCTAACTGGCATCCATACTGAGAAGTCATTATTTTAAAAATCCGATCATGGAAAGTTGCCTTCTGGCCTGATTTTTTCCCCCATTGGACTCGCAGGAAGGTGACTTGAAGTCCTAGCTCATCTATTTAGTTAAAAACTATAGCAGATTCCGGAGCGCCTTGGTGGCTCAGTCCGTTATGTGTCTGACTCGTGATTTCAGTCCAGGTCATGATCTCACGGTTCGTGAGTTCGAGCCCCGCGTTGGGCTCTGCGCTGAAAGCATGAAGCCTGCTTGGGAGTCTCTCTTGCCCTCTCCCTCTGCCCCTCCCCCAGCCCATGCTCTCCTTCTCTCTCAAAATAAGTAAATAAACTTAAAAAAAGAAAACTATAGCAGATCCAAGTTCTTCCAATCTGTGAGGGTGAGGACAGAACAGGCAAGAGGCCAGAATCATGTTCACTTTGTCCACGGGTCATATCGTTTGTATTTAATTCTACCAACTTGTTTGAACTTAGGAAAGGCAGCTCGATCTCAGGAACGTCTCAGAAAGATGTCGTGGCATGATTATCGGCCCAGGACACGCAAGAATTTGAGGCTAAAGCAAGAGATTGATTCCAGAAACTGCAGGTGAAAACCGGGTTCCGCCCCCTATCCTCACCTGTGGTATGATACCAACTTTTCAACAAATTGCCGCGTCTATTATCATATCTATTCGCCGTTCTTTCGGGAGTGGGGGGAGCAGGACACAAGATGAGATCAGAAGTATGATTCAGAGCACAGTACCGCTCTTGTGTGGATGGCAAACTAGGGTTCTTCACATGTTACCCTCTGATAATAAGACACCTTTCACATAATATGTATTATCAGAGAGCTTCAAGGCACGGCCCCTCGGAACCGGGACTCCATGGGAGTGCACGGACTAGCAGACAGATCAGCAATAACTCTGGATTTATTTTAACATGTTAAGTTTTAGCGACTTGGCTGTGAATTGAAGGGAATATGGATGGAGGGGATGTGGACCCATATCGTGCAATGGGGTGGCATCATTCCTGAGATTTGGGGAACACTGGCATGACCGTGCAGATCCAAGATCTGTCATCACAGGCTAAGTTAGATACAGCTCAGAACAAGGGAGGAGACCCCGTATTCAGTAAAATGCTATATTAAGTCAGCAGTAAGACCTCGCTCTGAAACCTTGTAACCTATTACAATTTAAAGTCCTCAGCCTTCCATTATTTTGTCTGGTAAATATATATATGTTGTTTTGTGGGTTTTTTTGGTCTGGTAAATACATATTAGAAAAACTTGCATAGACATTGTCTTTAATTCGGTTCTGTTTTTTTTTTTTTTCAGTTGTTATATGTGGGCACTGTTCATAGCTGTGGTTGTTCATTTTGTATTAAATGTTTAAAAGTTAGTTTTCGAGGCTGTATCTTCTTCACTCTAATTAGAGAAGTAATAGAATTTTCTGTTTGGATATATTTTTCCCCGAGGGTAATCCGCTTTATTAGTCAAGCGGTTCTTTCAGGGACCCCACGTCCACAGGTAGCCATTTCTTTAGAGCCGATGACAAGTGTGACGCCACGCAGATCTTTTTCGTCTGTCCTTAGACTGCCCTCTGCTATTTCCGCACGAATCTCATTGCATAAGGATGGAAGCAATTAATTAGCCAATTTGTAAGTAATTCTATCTGACAAGCTAGTCGCCTTCCTTTAGCAAGAGTGTCAAATGGGCAATCTAGGGGACGTGTCGTAAATTCATTCATTAAATTAAACACAAAACCAAGGACTTTCAGGGAGCATGTTTCTTTTGTAAAGCAAGTCGTCATTTTATAATTAATAGTTCCATTGCAATCATTTAATTGTAGACAGTGCCTGATTTTAAAGTTACATTTATAAACCAACGTTTAATATCCAACGTCACCGCGCGCGAGAGCCCGACCGTTTCTGCCATTCGATTTTCAGGTGACGATCTCCCCGTGGATATTATCAAAGAGGAAGTTTTTCCGGAGTGATAAGTCTTCCCCTGTCTCCTTCTGAACCTTGGAAGAGAGAATATACTGATGAAGGTACCACGCATAATAATACCCGGGGCTGTTTTGGTGGTGTGACAAAAATATCACAGGCCACTGCAGAAAGATGTTATCTCAAAGGAGGAGAATTATTGCAACCTGTCCCCCCTCACCGCAGAAGAAGAAGGACCAGTCTTGGTGACACAGTCAGATAGATCCCGTGTGATGGAGTCGAGGGTCCCCGCAAGGCTCTCTGCCTGCGGGAGTAGGGACTTCCCACGGAACCGTCGCCTGGTCTACGCTGCCTGATAGACCGTTATGTTCGATGAAAACAGCGGCGAATGGTTAGATCTGCAGGTGGGTGTTGAATACACGCATCTACAAATTAGAAGGAAGTTTGAGTTGGCGCTTCGGACTCCAAGGTAAAGATTTCCCAAAGAGAGGCCGTGAAGTCCTACGTGGTGGCCTGAATCACACCAGGGGGTCACGTGGCGGGGGAGGAGAATGGGTGTGGGGACCTCACTTGGCTGGGCAGGGGCAGGGAGCTTGGGCCACGAAGAAGGGAAGAGAAGGAGGAGGAACAAGCAGATGTGTGTGGATGGGCAGGAGAACCCAAGACCCTTCCTTTCCTGGAGGCCGGAATGGGAGTGTCTGGCTGGGATGTGGGGACCAAAGCATAGCCCAGTGTGAAGCATCATAGGACACCTCAGGAGACAGGGGCAGATACCATGTTGCATGAGCGGTTAAAATAGGAATAACTCAGACCACACAGGGCCCCTCGGTGGCTCAGTCGATTAAGAGGCCAACTTCAGCTCAGGTCATGATCTCACAGTTGGTGAGTCGAGCCCCGCATCAGGCTCTGTGCTGACAGCTCAGAGCCTGGAGCCTGCTTCGGCTTCTGGGTCTCCCTCTCTCTCTCTCTGCCTCTCCCCCACCACTGTCTCTCTCTCTCTCAAAATTAAATAAACATTTTTTTTAAAAAAAGGAATAACTCAGACTGCAAAGCCAAGTTTCAAATGAGAGAAACAATGAATCCGAGGAACAGCAGAGGGGACGATGTGTACCAGAACCAGAGCCGAGGCTCCCCGAGGTCCGATGGTAACAGGGGCCGCCCCGGGACAATGCGGCTACTGTGACTGGCGGGCACCAGCGTGGCTGGGCTCCAATGCCCGGCACAGCGCTTTCACGCAGGAGGACCTCTGCTAGGAGGCAAAGTCGGCTTAGCAGGGGGAAGTAGAAGCTTAAATGCAAATCGGTGATGAAAATAAAGAAGAGAAACCAAAAGTTTCAAACTGAAAATATTTCCTTCATTTCAAAATCCACGGCGAGTGGAATACTATTACATACCATCAGGGAAATCGGAATTAACACTGGTAGGCAAGCAGAAGATTTAGATTTTTTTAATTTTTTAGTTTACGAGGAACGCGTGGGTAACAAAGGATTGATCACATGCTGTTTCTATATTTTTAAGAGCTGATTTTAAAGGAAATGATCCTTTCCCCCAAATTAATTATGAATTAGATGGTAAGTGTATATTTATCGTTCGTTCAATCATTTCTTCCTTTAGGCAACTATATTATTGTTTGTCTATCTTGCTCTTGTCCCTGTGCCAAACCCTGGGCATGGCAAAGATTAGACACACCGACCGTGGTCCCTGTGTTCACAGAGTCCCACCCCGCCTATCCCCAGCTAGGGGAGAAGACATTAGTCAAACAGTCATACCAACAACTGCAAAGCTGAAACCAAACTAGAGGATATTTTATTGGAGGGAGACTTGCCTCAGAGCCACAAGAGAAGACTTAACTAAGGAACTGGCAATTCTTTTTTTTTTAATTTTGTTTAATGTTTATTTATTTATGAGAGAGAGAGAGAGAGAGAGAGAGAGGAGAGGGGCAGAGAGAGAGGGAGACACAAAATCTGAAGCAGGTTCCAGGCTCTGTGCTGTTAGCACAGAGCCCCGTCGGGGGGCTCGAACCCACGGATCGCAAGATCATGACCTGAGCTGAAGTCGAACGCTTAACCAACTGAGCCACCCAGGCGCCCCAGGAGCTGACTATTTGAAATAGCAGGTAACTATGTGAGCAAAAGCCCTGTGGCATGAAGCATCGTGACCTGAGAGGCCACCGTGGCATCTGTCTGAAGGAGCAGGTAGAGTTTCTTCTTTGTCTTAGAGCCACGGAAGCTGTTAGAGGGTTTTAAGCAGAAAACCATTCTCAGAATTATGTTTCCGAACGATCACTCTGGCTCCCGAGTGGAGGAGCTGCGTGGAGAATGCCGGCGGAGCGGACGGTGCAGCGATCTGGATGGTTACGGGAAGAGGCTCCTGAAGTCACGTGGACAGGGGGTCGTGGTGGCTTAGAGGAAGTGGAGAACGGATCTGGGAGGTATTTAGGGGGCGAAATGGACAGGACCAGAAGTTCAGATCAGGATGTGGGGGAGGGAGAAAGGGCAGTTAAGGGCGAGTCCTAGACATCTGGCTTACATAGCAGGAAAGGTGGGAGTGTTTTCTGCTGAGATAAGGATTGGTGGGTGGGACGCTCAAAAAGTTAGTTCTGGAACCGTACGTAGGTCCACCCATGAGCCGTCTGCATGGAGGTAAGCCGGCAGGTGCATAAAGGGTCCGAAGCTCCGGCGGAAGGCCCGGTCTGGAGACGTGCATTTGGAAGTCATGGGGGTAAGTCTGCAATTGATGAGAACACACAGGAAGAGAACAGAGTGGGGGAAAAAAGAGAGAGGCTCTGGCACCGTGTGCTGACTAGGTAATGGCTGAGGCTAAGGAGGGGGGAGTGCGCAAAGGAGACGTGGCGGCCAGACAGGTCGGGAGGAGACCAGCAGAGTCCCGCATCACCCAAGCCCAGGAAAGAGTTTCCAACAACGCGGCTGGATCAGCAGTTCAAGGTGTCCCCCCCTCCCCGTGCCAGGCAGTGGCGTGAGTGTGGTGTCCTACTGACTCTAGCGACACGAAGGTCACGGTGACCCTGGCAAGACCAGTTTTGATGGAGAATTGAGGAGAAGCCAGAATGAGGAGTCAGGGAGTAGGCAGAAGAAGGGGGTTGGGGAAGGCAGTGAGGATGAAACACTTAAGCCCTTTGACTATGATGAGAAAGCCCAGAAGGGGTTGAGCGGATGAAAGAGGATTAGCACGTGGCCGTCCCTCGGGCAGTACAAAAGGATTCTGCCAAGAGACATTCTTTTTTTTTTTTTTAAGTTTATTACTTTATTTTGAGAGAAAGACAGAGAGAGCATGATTGAAAGAAAGACAGAGAGAGAGAGAGAGAAAGAGAGAGAGAGAGAATCCCAAGAAGGCGCTGGGCAGTGCAGAACCAGACACTGGGCTTGAACTCACAAACAGATCATGACTTGAGGCTGAAATTCAGAGTCTGCTTAACCAACGGAACCACCCAGGTGCCCCCTACTAAGAGATAGGTTCGAAATTCTTTTATGTTTTATTTTATATTTGAGAGACAGCAGGAGCAAGGGCAGGGCAGACAGAGGGAGACAGAATCTGAAGCAGGCTCCAGGCTCCGAGCTGTCAGCACAGAACCCGATGCGGGGCGGGAACCCACAAACCCTGAGATCGCGACCTGAGCGGAAATTAGAAGCTTAACCGACTGAGCCACCCAGGCAGCCCCCCTCGACCCCCAGAAAAGATAGATTCTATCTGAGGGAGAAGAGTTACCAGAGAGGGCAAGGGTCCTGAGGTGACAGGCTGGGAAGGGATCCAAAGCCCAAGTAGAGGGACGGCTGTGAATGTTTGGTACCCAGACAACGGAAGAGTCCTGTGTTACAGCTTCGATTTTCTTCAAATCGCAGCAGGCGAATTTTCCGAGACTGAGGGAGGGGCAAAGGTGTGTGTGCGTGTGTGGGGAGGTGGTGTGGTGCGAGCGCTGCGGTCGGCAAAGGCGGAGAGAAGCCTGGGGACCGGTTTGGTGGAAAGAAAGAGTGTGTCAGTTAATCAGGGAGGATTCACTGGTGATTCGTTTTTCTGCTTTGACAGTAACACGAATCTGCTCTTTCGTGTGGTATTACTTCTAAGGATTCAGCTTTGGCGGCTAAAGGGCGAGCGATCACCGAGTGTTCAACACTGCTGAACCATAGGCTCTGGCGGACGAGGAGGGAAGTCAAGACCGAAGGCCCAGGCGGCGCCGCGGACCGGACCGGAAGCCACTGAGAGGCTGAAGGCAGAGGCCTCAGTGGGAGGAGCCGAACAAGCCCCGGAAGGAGAAGGGCGTGCAGCGCCTGATGGCATCCGGGAACCCGAACGTGCCGGAAGCTGCGAGCCGTGCGTGACGGCCAGGCCGATTTCGCCAAACGACCCGTCCCGAGTGCGTTGAAGCTCCTGGGGGTGGCGGAGCTGGGAGGCCAGACGCTGAGACTTTGATGACAAACAGGGAGCAGGAGCGGCAAGGAGTCTGATAAAAGGGTGGATTTTTTTTTTTTTTTTTGCAAGATGAAATAATAGGAGGAAAGATGGCAGCCATTGTCCCGATCCCGTGTGTGTGTTGGGGGGTGGGGCGGGTGGCTGGGCAGAAATGTGAGGCCAAAGCAAGAAAGCAAGACGTGTCGTTGGAGGGACTCGAGTTTCATGGCGGGTTGAGCTAGGGGAGGTCAGGGAGAGCTGAGGAGCTCAGAGATTCTCTCATGGCGGAGGGGCAGGGCAGGAGATTAGGGCCGCCGCTAGAAGGTTAGTATTAGAACCCAGAGGAGACAGACTACCACAAACCGTAGACCAGGAAGAGGCGTGAAAAACATAAAGGCCTTAAAAATCAAAAGAGAAAGAAATCATTAGCTACTAATCTCTATCAATGTTAAGCTAAGTCAAACCAAGAAGAGCAGGACTCCGGAGCAGGTCTCTGAACCCCTTCCCCCAAGCCAGGGAGACTTTCAACTTAGACGGGGATTTGTCCAAAGGACGGTTTGAACCCCATCGGAGACAATTCCCCTAATGTTGAACCCCAAATATTTGTACTGTAGCTTAAAAAGTGTGTTTGCCCCCTAGTGAAAACAGAATGGCCGAGTAAAAAATACGTCTACAAGCTCGCCAGTGAAAGACGCCAGTCTAATCATCTCTTGGCTTTCTCTTCTTCCAACCGAACGATCTCTGTCTCTCGCTTGTTTGCATATGTCTTATTTTCTAATCCCCGTTGTATTTGGGGATAGAATGTTCCGCGAGTTCTTGGTGTCCCTCTAACTATGGGACTCGGGGATGGACACAGTGCTCTGGGGAAGGCTTGGCCACTACCGAGTATAAAGGGAGGGTGATCTCGCTGTTCTGTTAGGCCCGAATTTGTGCAGCCCAGCCGCGTGCAGCGTGTGCAGAGCTGGTGTCATGACGGACTGCCTTATCTATTTTCATTGCTGGCCCTCGTTTAGACGATCTCGCCTGGAGCCAGTCACGTCTCACCTTCTATTTGGAGCCTTCGGTTCCCTCTCTTGAAGGTACTACCCTGCAGTTATCTCCAGTGAACCTAAAAAAGCGGTCTGACCACTTCTCCAATTTAGTAGGGTTATTTTCAATCTTGCTGTTCCCCAGCAGGCTGACGGTGGCCTTCCCGCTCCCCCGGGGAGGAAGTGACTAATGTTCTCCGAGTTTCTTTCTTGCCAGTGCCGCCTTGGAGGGCATCTGTTTGCAAACATTTTCAGCCCGAGCTGCTACCTGCTGCTTTTGGGGCTTCTCTTTTGTGCGGGGGTGCTTTTTCTCTGCACCCTGATGCTCTTCCTTCAGGCTTTTAGAATGAACTAGAATTAACTCTCTAGTGCTTTACATCATACCCTTTGTAGATGTTGATGCCAAAATGGTCTATTTCTAAGTTAATGTGTGTAGACAACAAGGACTTCATCTTTTAATTCAAAATCAGCACCCAGATTAGTATTTTTTCTTTTTAAGGTCTTCTGTATATTGTATATCCCAGGGTCTGTTACGGCCCCTAGGATGTGTGGTTGTAATTTTTAACCCAGCCGTTGCACAGCGTAAGGGCGTCGTCAGGCATTGATTGAAAGAAGCGAGAATATGAAGAGAGAATTCTGGAAAGGGTACAGCTCACCAGGCCCAAATCCTCCCTCAGGAAGAGTTAACGTCTTCCTTGGCTGAGTCATGGTGGATAGCACTCTATCTCCTTTTCTTCTCACTTACGACTCGTCCAAGTGTTGTTACCAAGATTCGCTTCTCAGTCTTGTCTCCCAGAAGCCTGCCGAAGAAAGGGCCGGTGACTCATTTATCTCTATGTCACTCACAGAATCTTACGTAATGTCTTACAACAGTCGGCACTCAATAAATATTTGCGGAGCGAGTGGATGATGAAGGGACGCATACAATTTGGGAAGAGTTCGGTCCCAAGGTGGATTTGTTTTTCCCCTGGCAAAGTAATTTAATTTGGATCCAACTCGTTCTTCTTTCTAAATAGAAACTTTAAATCAAAATGGTGACGAGAATGAAAAAAAAAAACATTTAAAATCTAGAAATAAAGACGTTTTTGGAGAAAAGGAGAAACCTTCATGGATTTTCTCTAAAAAGCGCTCAAGTCGGTTGTCAGAAGCAAGTGTGAGAGGAAGTCGTGTGTTTGCCTGCCCCCTTAAGTCTGGACGCGGTGTTTGGAAGCATGCAGCAGGCGGCGGCAGATCAGTGAGGGCCGTATGCCGGGATCCTATTGGACAGCTCAAACGATCTGATTATGAGCAAAAAAAAAAAAAAAAAAGCGTATGCGAGAAAGTACTTCTGAATAAAGCACAAATTGAAAAATGAACAAGAGACTCTGGGATAAATCAGATTGAATTCAGCATATAAATCAGATCCTTTATTCTGCTGTCACAGCCCATGCAGAATTTTCTAGAGCAGGCTAAGAAAGCTACGGTTTGTAAGAATTGACCTATCGTACAGAGGTACTACTGATTCCTGTTAACTGAGTGCCCCTTGGTGTGTCCAGTGGTCTAATGTACCATGGCCCAGAGAATTATGCCTAAAAGCCCACCCCCCCCCCCCCCAGGACAGTGCGTGGTTCCAGCTTGGCATTTTCTCCACAGAATTTATAAGAAGTCTCAGCTAATGTAAACATGTCGATGAGGAAAAACTGGCCACCCAGAAAAAACAGTCCTCTGCTCAACTCCCTATTCTGATCCAGTCTGCTATGTTAACTAAAGCGGTTTCTTCACGTGGCATGCGGGACGTAGACCAAAGAGGAAGAACTGCAGAGACCATGAGCCGCGGTCTCCTGCAGCAGCTCTCGCCAGGAGGTGCTGCCTCTTTCAATATACAAGCTCGTCAGGACCGGGTCCGAGCTGCTCCAGCCGGAGCGGGGCAAGGGGAGGAGGAGGCCATAGCCCGAGTTCATTGTCTGGCCGGGTCTGGAGTAACTTCCGCCACTGAAGAACCTGCAGGTCTAGTGAGAACTTTGGAAACCGAGGGGTCCACTGAGTTGCAAAAGTCCCCTCCGCCATGAAGGGGGAGGCGGCCTAAAGGAGTTCCACGGGAAGAAAATAGAAAATTTCCCCAGCTACTGAGTACGACTGCTCTCGTTTAGTGAAATTTCACTCTGCTAGGCATTCTGCTAAATGTTTTATGTAAGATATCCCGTTTAATTCCTCACCACCACTTGTTGGGGGGGGGGTGGCACGAGTCCCATTTCATAGGTGAGGAAACACAAGATTGCAGAGAATTCAAGGACTTGCCCAGATCACCCAACTAGAAGTGGTTTGGTCGTCAGGCGTCCCTGGTTTCCGAGCCAGGCTTCCTCTGCTCTGCCGTCCTGCCGTTCCATGGAGGTCTGGGCACCTTGGTCCTTTGGCTCTAACTTGATCCCCCAACTGCTTGGCAGAAAACTTGGGACCCTGACCCGTTCTAGCCAGTCCCCTCCATCTTTTCCCAAAAGGTGCTCGGTGGGAGTCTTGTCCTGCAAGATGAGCTGCAGAGAAATGGGTTCCAAACAAACAAACAAACAAACAAAAGATGGAGAAATGCTGCGAAAGAAAATTCCCTCTTGGGGATTCCTGTTAAATCGAGTAGAACCTGAAAGGCTCGGGACAGTCTCCCGTAGACAGTCTTGCTCAGGACAGTCTGTCTCAGGGTTTCCCAAACTGATTTCACTACAGAGAATCCGTTTTGCTCACGTAACATCCATTAATAACTATGGAAAATTGTAGTCCGCAGGACGCATCTTGGGAAATGGCGATTGAGGACATTTTCTAGGTTCCCTTCTCAAGCATGAGTCTCTTAAAAAAAAATGACTCTAATTTGGACTTCTCCTGCTTTAGCTTCACAGTTCTTGTTCTTGTACCTTCTTGAAATCACACCGCTTGAATCAAGCCGGATTTTGTGGCATCCTTTTGGACAAAAGGCTGCTCTGTTTAACAAGGTCCCTTCCCAGCCCCGAGCCCGCCTAGATCTCATACCCTTCTTCCTTTCTCTGCCTTCGTGTTGCTGAGGCTCAAATCACGACAGGAACAAGTCCACGTAAAGGACAACACCCATAGATGTTGAGATGAAAGAGAAAAGGAAAGAAAGATGATAGGGACAAAGGAAAATAGAATGAAAAAGAAGGGAACAGGTGAACGGTTTTCTGTTTGAGACCTCAACCACCACTTCCGTAGGGGCGTACATATACCTACAGAATGTTGTTGGACCATTCCAAAACGACTTAACAAATCATGTTTTTGGGTACAGAACTGTAAGTTCGAAGTGAGGAAAATTCTCAGTCTCCTTCCACAGGGATCTCGCTGCAGACAAATTCGGTTCCATAGAGCACTGACTTTCTGGAGAGACAAGAATTAGCTCATTCGTTCACCAAGTATTTATTGAGCACCTGCTACATGCCAGGCTTTCAAAACTGTTTATGTGTTTTGAGATCAAGAAATCATTTAAATCTTTGATCTAGATTGAGTTCACTTTTTAACATAGTGTGACGTCAGAATTCGATATTGTTTTGCATGGTGGCTATCCAGGTAACCCAGCACCGTTTGTGATAAAGACTGTTTCTACCCCCGTTGAATGGCATTCATAGCATTTATAACCTTCTGGCGTATTGTTTACTTGTTTGCTTATTGTCCTTTTTTTTAAAATATAAGTATTTTTTTAATGTATGTTTATTTATTTTGAGAGAGAGAGAGAGAGAGAGGGAGACCGAGCAGGGGAGGGGCAGAGAGAGAGGGAGACAGAAAATCCCAAGCAGGCCCCACCCTGTCAGCGTGGAGCCCTCGCAAACCATGAGATCATGACTTGAGCTGAGATCAAGAGTCAGATGCTTAACTGACTGAGCCACCCAGGCGCCCCAGGCTTTTTTTTTTTTTTCTTCTTACGTACTTAAACAAGTAGGTTAAAAATACCGTGTGTCGTCAGTGCCAAGGCCTGGCTTCAGAGGCCCCCAGGAACCCAGCTGAAGTCCACGCACCGCACCCCCCTCCCCCGAACTCTTGGAGCTGCCGCTCCGCAGACACAAGCACTGACTCCCTTTACCTGGTTCCACACTTGTCCTCACCCTGCCCTCCCTTCCCTGAGACAGACGGGCCAGAGGGACCTACAGGTGGATGGGTGGGGCTGGGCCAGATGCCTTGGTGGGCAGGGGTCTGCTGAGCCAGCCCAGCACCTGCTCACGGGGGCAGGTGCCAGGGACACATGGATCCCACGCAGTGTGACGTCCCTTGGTCCCAACAGGTCTGCCGCCCTCCCCTTCCTGTGTTCGGCCCGGCTGGTCACTGGACTCACTCTGCACAGCCTCTGGTGACCCAGGGCCTGGCCGGGCCCAGTCCTGCTCATCCCAGGTGAAGTACTGAGCCTCGGAGGAGGGGCGGAAGCCCAGCTTGGAGGCCGTGTCTGAGCAGGAAGTCCGAGAGCCCGCCCAGGCTGCTTCTCCAGGAAAGAGACTGGCCTGGAAGGGGGACGGACTGGCGAGGGTCTCTGAGAAAGGTTGGGGAAGACCCGAGGCTAGCGCCCCGACTTCCTGGGTCCCGTCCATCTGCCCCTGCCTTCCATGCCTTGGGCTCATTCTCTACCGACAAGATGCTTTCCTCTCCCACCCCCCAGCCTCGGCTGACCAAAGAATGGGGTTGGAGTGCTCCCTCCGAGCCACCGCTGTGAAGGGAGAGACGCGTGCCTGCCCCCTGCCCTCCCCTTCCCCCCCATTTGGTGCTGAGGCTATAGCTCTTCTCGGTGTCTGGACAATCTCCAAAATCGAAATGCATATTTTTGCTAGGAGCCCCCGCTTCCTGCGTTTTTAATATAAATAGTACACGCAGAACTTTAAATAAATGGGAATTAAATATTTAAAAAAAATTGTGTTGGGAGGTGATGAGTGCTACGGAAAATAGACTAGAAAAATGGAATAAAGGGGCATCAGATGGGGAGGAGGAGGGGTCCAGATTGTACTTTTAATAGACTGAGAGGGATGAGAGGAGATGAAATGTAAGCGGAGATTTGAAGGGGGTCAGATGAAGAGCTGACGTATGTTCGTAGCCGCGCCTTCTTCCTCAGCTCCTCTTCCATCCTCTTCCTCCTCCTAGGCTCTTTTTCGCCTATGCTTTCTTGAGTTTTCGCCGGTCTTCATTCATAGTTTAATTGTTTTCAAAACACAGACATCTGGTCTGTTCGGAAAAGGATAAAAAAGAAAGCAAAAGTGACCTGAAATCTTACCCTGCGTTACAGTCCTGATAACATCCCACCGTCTACCTCCCTGCACGTGAACACGGGTCCCTGCGATTTTTCAAAAGTGGCTTCGTGCGGTGTATGTTGCCCTATAACCTGCTTTTCCACTGAATAGGCTCCGTAATGTCATTTTCCCGGTTTTTGAAAAAAAAAAAAACATATTTTGATAGGTATCCTGTCACATGTTTTTAAAAATCAGGGTGATGTCGGGGAGCCCGGGTGGCTCAGTCGGCTGAGCATCTTGACTCTGGGTCTCAGCTCACGTCATGATCTGGAGGTTCCAGAGTTCCTGAGTTTGAGCTCCGCATCCAGCTGCTGGGGACTCTCTCTCTCCCTCTCTCTCTGCCCCTCCCCTGCTTATGCTCTCTCTCTCTCTTTCTCTCTCTCTTAAAATAAATAAATAAACTTAAAGACAATCAGAATGATATCAGAATATATACATTAAAAATGTCACTCCTAGTTTTGTGCCTAACCACCTATTTCTTCCCCATAATGGAAATAGAACAGCTTGTATGTATCTTCCAGGATTACTTTATGTACATACAGCAAAGATAGATTTATATTCTTATACTGCCTCCCTCTCCCACCTTTTACACAAAAGGTTACATGCTATGCACTGTTTAGCACTTTGCTTTTTAACGTAACACGGGGGGGATCTTTCCTATATTAGCACATAGGGCTCTTTTTCCACGTCAGGCATTGGTTGTGCGGCTGTACTATAATTAATTTAACTGTTGCACTATTGATGGTTATTTGGGCTTAATCAGTCTTCAGCACAAGGCGACATGACCTTGAAATAGAATGTGTCTGAAACAAAAGTTCAGGGATGGTACGAAAATTTCCCCCTGATGTTATCATTGAGGTCAGTGGGAAAAGGCGTCCCATAAAACTTCCCATGACGTTTACTGCTGCTTTAAATATTGAGGGTCTCTGGGCCAGTGTTTATGAATGAAAAGACTTTTTTTTACTTTCATGTTTATTTCCCATGTGAAGAGCAGTAGAAGTTGGTAATGAAACATTTCTAATCATACATCACAGGCTCGTTCACAGGTTTTGAATATTGTGTGAGTGTCTATCTGGTCAACTAGAATAGATGTCTATTTCAACAGTATTGGTAAAGGGAGTTAAAATTTCTGTGTCCCATATTTCTAGTGCAATTTTTTAAATCAGTTGTTTAAAAGGTGATCATTGTAAGTGTTAGTATTAGATTTTTCTTCAAACTAGGTTTTCAGAAGGGTAGGTGGTAAAAGGTTGCATAGAATGAATGAATGAATGACTGCCTGCCAGGCTCCAGCTGGATCCGAAACCTATCTCACGTGATCCTCACAAGTCTGTGATGAGACAACCTTAGCCCCTTTTACAGATAAGAAAATTGAATCCCAGACATAAAATGTCGTGCCCAAATTACATATCTGTTTAGCTTAAGAGCCAGGGTTCGGTGCGTAGTGTCTTGCTCTGCAATCTGTGTGTGCATCTAGTGCATTACCCCGACTGTCAGGGAGCTTTCGGTACGTGACCAGCGATCATTTATTTGCTGACAACGTTCAGATAAATCACCCCCCTTTAAATTAAAAAAAGAAAAATCATTTTGCCCTCTTTTAAATTAAGAAAAGAAAAATCATTTAAGGTTTCGTAAGCTAGCCAGGGACCTAGGTCAGCTCTCGTGTGTGCTCTCTCTCTCTCTCTCTCTCTTTGTTTGCCCTCAAGAATGAAGTAGCTCTGAAAAGAAGTGATGCATATTAGATAGTAGGTCTTGGCTTCTAAAATTTAATAATGGTACAACAAATTTTTGTAGACAAACCATCGCCCCTTACGAAGATAAGGTAGAAAGAAACAGAGAGAAAAAACCACTCTAGAGCGTAATTTCAGTTCCTTC
Source organism: Paguma larvata (assembly GCA_030068075.1). Classification (NCBI taxonomy): domain Eukaryota; kingdom Metazoa; phylum Chordata; class Mammalia; order Carnivora; family Viverridae; genus Paguma; species Paguma larvata. The sequence goes on along the minus strand of CM057828.1, from coordinate 116,950,728 downwards.
TGCAGAGAAACCAGATCTGGGGAGATAAGCATGTCACGGAACAAAAGAAAGTAAAAGAAAAATGGGGTAATTAGAATCATATCTCCAGTTCCGTATAGCATGACCATATTATAACAGTTCCCTGTTGACAGAAATACGCTATCGTTCACTGTTGGGAGCTGTCACTTGGCACAACATGTTTTATAGAATTCTACTGGAAAAGAAGTAAAAAAAAAAGAGGGGGAGAGACTCCCGTGATTCACATATTGGAAAAATATCTTGATATATTTTGATCGATCTTGAGCCTAAGGCAGTTCATCCTCTTGCCCAGGTTGTTGATGTGTTTGTGAAATGTATGTTCACTGAGATTTTTCTTTCCCATTTCACCCGCCTGTCTTCCCTCTTTCTCTCAGAATTGGAGAAGTAACTTGGATTTGAGTCTCTCCCTTGTGAAGTAACTCAGGTCAGGGAAAGCGTGAATGTCGTCTGTGCCCAATAATTTCAGGGCATCCATTTGCAGGAAACAAAGCCAAAATGATATCGATGGAAAAATAGAAATTTTTTGTGCATAGGACAGGTGCAGAAAAAAAAAAAGATTCTTGTGTTTGGTGAGAGTTGTTCGATTTTAGATATTTTCACCAAGACTGCATTGACCCGGATGAAGGCACTCTCCCAGACACAAGTCTCAATAAATCCCAACTCTGTAGCCATTCAGATCCCTTCGGTCTAGAACGGCTGCATCCTTCATGGCTTCCTGGGTGTATTCACTTCACTCTCTGAACAGGCCTGGGAGTGGGGAGGGGGGGGAGGCCCATCGCCGTTCACTTCAGTCAATCATGGGCAGAGGCAGCGGCCCCTTTGTGGTCTAAGAGCAGTGAAGCACACATGTCCTGAGAGAAATGACATAGCTGAAGAAATGGAAAGATCTTTCCCACAAATTTCCTCTTCTTGGAGCAGAGCTAATGTCTGTTCACCAGGAGACCAAAAGAAGGTGTCCATCACAGGGGCTGCCTGCATGTAAAAATATTTTTTTTTTGCTAAGAAAGAATGGAAATTTGGCATTGGAAGTTCCAGTCATGCTTGTATGTTGTATATTCTTGACATATCTTCTTGGCATGTATCGATAAACTAAATGAAAACTCAAAAATTCGAAATAGTGATTACCACTGGGGAAGGGAACGAAATCTACAAGGGGGTAAAAATAAGGTTTTACGTGTGTCTGTTACATTTTATGTCTTGGAAAATAATCTGAAGCAGACATGACAAACTTTAATATTTGGTAAGCTGGGTGGTTTGCTCAAGGATGTTGAATGAGTTTCACTCTTTTTTTTTTCATGTTTTTTTTTTTTTTAATGATTTGAAATATTTTATGTGGCAAGTATGTATTGGTTTGCTGAGGGTCTATACCAGTCTCTTTCTGATTTGCCTCCTGGAGCCAGAGACTGGAAAGCTAAAAAGTAAGTCTCTTCCACTGGGGTCCCTGGTGTGACTTAGGTTCTGATAGCACAAGACTTGGTTGGAATTGACGTAATTGAGAGAGAGGCAGGAATGACGCATCTGTTTGGTGGGGTGGCCATAGAGGTAGTGTGGTTCAGAAATCAGCTGTGATGCAGGCTTCCCAGTGTAGCTGAGATGGCGTGATTTGGAGCTGGTGGGCTCTCTCAGACCATGGCGAGTGTGTCGGGGGTGGGGGGCTGTGCGTAACACCAAGCAGAGAACCAGCAGAGACAGAGTTCCAGAAACGTGAACCTGCAGAGGGTGGTCTTGAGTCTGTAGCTGAATACTAAGCTAGACACATGTAAAGTGAAATACCACAGACAGACAAAGAACTACAGAAGCTGAGCCATTCCCAGGGTCATTCAGGGCTAGACGGTATTCAGGTCCTGACTGGCCGAACTCAGAGACCTAGTTGAACACCCTGGGCAGTTGAGAGAAGCCTCTTATTTTAGGAGTAGGATTAAATTAGCGTTTGATTAAAGACTGCTCTGGACATACCCTAAGAAAGCTTATCAACAAGCCTCAAAAGGATCAAATTGACTTGCAGGTAACTTAACTGCCAGCCAAAGCAAAGTTCAACATCTTTTACAGGAAGAAAAAAATTCAGATACTCAACGGTATATATTCACAATATCCAGCATCCAATAAAAAGGTTACTCAATATAGAAAAATGGGAAAAAAGAGAAAAAAAGACCCAAATATGACAGCAATGATGGAATCAGGAGAAAAAGCCTTTAAAACAACTACTATAAATATGTCCAAGTATCTAAAGGAAAGCAAAACCATAATGAGGAGGAAAAAAAGATATTTAAAAAGAACAAAATGGAGAGGCACGGGGTGGCTCAGTTGGTTAAGTGTCTGACTCTTAATCTCAGCTCAGGTCTTGATCTCAAGGTCAAGAGTTCAAGTCCCATGTTGGGCTCCACACTGAACATGGAGCCTACTCTAAAAAAAAAAAAAAGAAAAGAACAAAATGGAACTTTCTGGAGTTGAGAAACACAATATCTAAAATAAACATTTCATTGGATGGGATTAGCAGCAGATTAGACATGCAGAAAAGAGCAGTGAACTTAAAACCATTGCAGAAGCATGGTGGGCGGCCAAACCGAAAGAAAAAGGATGGAATAAATGAACAGAATCAAAGGACCCACTAGGACAATAAATATCAATTCCAGGTATGTGTACAGATGGAGAGGAGAAAGGAGAAAGCAAAATCACTTGAAGGAAAAGATGTTTGAAGAAGTAATAGCCCCCAAATTTCCAAATCAACTGGAAAAAAAAATCCATAACCACACTGTTGGGAACCATGATAAATATAGACTGTTAGAAGCAGTATGGGGAGAAGAGGTGGGAAGAATTACTCACAGGAAGAAAAAAAGTATAATCGCCGATTTCTCACCAGAGATTATACAAGCTGGAAGACAGAACACTTCTGTTCTGAAAGTAATGAAAGGGTAAAGAAATCAACCTAGAATTCTATATCTAGCAAAAATATTCTTCAAAAGGAAGGACAAAAGGACAGACATTATTCAGGCAAAGCTGCCCTAAAAAAAATGTTAAAGAAAATTTGTTCTTCCAGCTAATGAAAACGATCCCGATTAAAAACTCAGATCTAAATAAGGGAAGAAAGAATAGCAGACACAGTAAATATGTTAGTGAATGTTAATGACTCTTTTTCTCATTAAATTTATTTATTTCTCAATAAATTTAACATTTATTTGTTTTTGAGAGAGAGAGAGAGAGAAAGAGCATGAGCAGGGGAGGAGCAGAGAGAGAGGGAGACAGAATCCGAAGCAGGCTCCAGGTTCCAAGCTGTCAGCAAGGAGCCTGATGTGGGGCTTGAACCCATGAACTGTGAGATCATGACCTGAGCCGAAGTCAGATGATTTAACCAACTGAGCCACCCAGGTGCCCCTCTGTTTCTCATTTTTAATTATTTTTCAAATAATTGACTACGCAGATCAAAATGAATGAGAATGTATGTGTGACTTTTACTACATGTAGAAGTAAAGTGTGTGATGACAGCGGCAGAGGGAAAGGAGGGAGCGAATGAATCATGCTCTGTATGAAGTGAGATCAGGTTATGTGAAGGTAGACCGTGACGAGTTGAAGATGGGTGTCATAAATCCTTGAGTGGTGATAACATTAGGGAGCTGGGGAGGTACATAGGAGCTCTATTTATTCCCTCTCCAACTTTTCCATAAGTTCAAGATTATTTCAAAAGAAAAAGTTAAAAAGAAATGATCGACTTTATTTAAAATGGGTGCATTTTATCTTCTGTTATTGGTATCTCAAGAAAGTTGACTTAAGAAACAAAGGTACCACCAGGGACCCAGTTTTGTCTGCTCTCTGTGTGTCATGAAATCAACTTTATTTTCAAAGTGGTTAGTTATTAGAGTTTTGGGACAACCACCAGCCACAACTGGGACTACTAGTCTGTGGAGGCAGAGAGCTAGCACCTTACAGGAAGCTCCCATAATTCCTTCACAGAGATGCCCCAGACATCTCTTCTTGTTAACCAACTGGATTTCCTGCCTACTCCTGAAGAGCTACTCTGGCCTGGAAAAAAGGATTCCTTGATTGGCCAAAGCCAATCAGGGGTCCACCCTGGAGTTGGGGGTGGGGCTAGTCTCATCTAAACCCTGATACCGGGGAGGTTGGGATCTTGTTGAAGTGGTGGTGAAAAGGAATATGTGGTGGGGAGGCTAGCCAACAGAGATAACTTCCGGTGCTAGAAGGACAATATATTTAATTTTTTTTAATTTATTTATTTGAGAGAGAGAGAATGAGAATGCGCACAAGTGGGGGAGGGGCAGAGAGAGAGAGAGAAGGAGGGAGAGAGGATCCCAAGCCGGCTCCACGCTGGTAGTCCAGAAGCCCACGTGGGCCTCAGTCCCACAAAGTGTGAGATCATGACCTGAGCCGAAATCAAGAGTCGGTTGCTTAACCACCCAAGGGCTCCATGGACAATATATTTTAAATTCTCAACCTAAGAGTGGTAAAGAGGAATTACTCAGTATTACTTAGCTATAGCTATTTCATCAGCCTACTTGATCTTTCCAGTCAGAGAAATTTCCCAGGTTTGGGGTGAGCTTTGCACATAAATCCTTTAGATCAAGTAAGAGATAAACACAAATCGATGCTTTTCATGACTTCCAGAAGATACACCATTCCATTCTTTCTCTTTCCTCTTCCCTCTCCTTGACAACCTTTCTTTCCTTTTTCCTCCCTCTCATTTCCCACTTTTTTTTTTTTTTTTTTGGTTCTGAATACCTTGTTTACAACAACACAGGTAGAGCAATCTTTGAGTCAAGTGTAATATCCGGTGTAATTTCTTTGGTTGTGTTGCTGCTTTCAAAGAACATTTGTCCTAGACTTTGAGGCTTTGATTTTTTCCAATGACTGTCAACTGTAAAAATGGCTAGTGTTACATAGAAAAATGTCAGATGTTCTAACTGTGAGCTCGGTGCCGTAGAATAGTCAGTTTAAGGGTGGGGATTAGAAGCTTTGCGAATGGAAGAATGAACGGAAGGACAGTGATTCTTCCCTCACCCTTGCTTATGGCACACAATTTTATCAAGCTTCCATAGGTAGATGTTTCCCCAGTCTGTCATGGAAAAAGATTATAATTTTCCTAGGCCTACTCAAACGCTTCTAGCTTTGACTGAGTCTAACAGTTTTGGAACGAATTTCAAATTTTCAAGGAAAAATGGGTAACGAGTTTCAGAGTTTGCCAATACCCGGAACACACATCAAATAATGTATTATCTGTAATTATGTTTTAGTTAGCAGGCTCTTATATAATTAGCAATTTTTAGATTACTGTAATAATCAAAAGTGCATATATTTTGATAATGTACTGATTACATAGCCCACAGAATATCGCAATTCTTAGGATGCTTGTCTCTGAGCGTTTTTAGAATCCATACAGTGAAAAGTCAGCTTCTCTAGCCTCTCAGCTGCAAACCACTTAACAAATCCAGAGTGAATGTGAAAAATGCCAGCCCTGCTATCCGAAGAGCCTGCTATTGTGCCAGATTCCGCTGAGGGAGGGATGTTTTCTCCAGCTTGCATATCGATCCTGAAAAAAATACCCAGCAGAAAGCAGAAATATTAGACAAAGGAGGCAAGACTTTTAACCAGAGAAAAGATGTACTATTCCCCTACAGAGAGTGGTTTGGACTCATGATTGTCTGAATCCTGACTCTCCAGATTTGTTCACTTTCAAAGTGTTACTTGTGCTATTTTTAACTTTAAAACATTTGACACCATCCACTGTTACTACTTCCCAATGCGGTTGAGTGTTAATTAAGATAAATCAAGTATAATGTGCATATATAGTTAACCCGCGTTTAAAAATCAAGGTAAAGAATAATTCTTTCCCCCTGGGAACATAAAATATTCTGTGCTGTTTCGGAGGGAACTGGAAATATACATCTGGCATGAGTGTGCAAAGCCAGAGTTTTACAGTATGACCTCGCACGCAGCCTCGCGGCAGAGTTAGAGACCGCAGGGCCATGCTGTCCAAGAGAAGGTAGTGTGAGCCACATCTGTAATGCCTAATTTCCTAGTAGCCACGTAACAAGCAAAAAGAAACAGGTGAGATTAATTTTAACACTATATTTTATTTTGCCCTGTGTATCTAAAACACATGACTTCAACATGTGATGGCCATAAAATTATTAATAATATACTTCACCTGTTTTTCCTACTATGTCTTTAAAATTCAGTGTGTAGAGTACACTCGCAGCACAACCCAACCTGCACCAGCCACACTTCCCGTGCTCAACGGCTACACGCAGCTTGGGGATAACCATACTCGACAACATGGCTCTAGGGGAGTTCGCCAGGTATTGGATGCCTTCTGCTTCTCAGGCTTTTGGAAGATGAATTATGCTAATGGATTTTTTTAAATGCACTTCTTTTGAAGTATAAAACATACAGAAAAATGCACAAATCCTAAGTATATTTGAGTGAATTTTCATGAAAAACGTAGTTGTTGAACTAGAAACCATGGAGTATTAACCGAACCACAGAAGTTTCCTCACGGTCCCCTTGGATTTTCTTTTAATACCACAAATATCAAGACCTTGCACCCCTTATCCTCTGTCCTCAAAGTAGCTCTACTTATATAGCCAAGAAGGGGATGTTGCCGATGGGTTGAAAACCAATCCTTTGGTGCTCAGGGAATTTTCCTCTATGGCTATGAACCCGGATTATGGAGCCTCACAAATATGAAGAAACTCTCATGGGATCATGCCAGGAAATGAGGCTTAGGGGGGAAAAAAAGGACCTCCCTGACCACTTACCAAATTCAGTGTTTCTGTATCTGTACCGGCTCTCATTAACTTTCAAACATACGGCGATTTATTTATTTATTTTTATGTTCATTTATTTATTTAGTTAGTTAGTTATTGAGAGAGACAGAGTGTGAGCAGGAGAGGGGCATAGAGAGAGAGAGAGAGGGAGATCCAGAATTTAAGTAGGCTCCAGGCTCTGAGCTATCAGCACAGAGCCTGACACGGGGCTTGAACTCATGAACATGAGATCGTGACCTGAGCCAAAGTCGGATTCTTGACCAACTGAACCACCCAGGCGTCTCAAATATACAGAGATTTAGATTCAAATGGCTTCTTAATCTGCTTTCTTGCCTCACATGGTTATTAAATATGAGAGTAGGGTTAGGATGAGTAAATAATTCTCAGTTACATGTATTGCCATGACATGTTGTAAAGATGATAAACATTTTTTTTATTATTTATTTTTGAGAGAGACAGAGACAGAGCATGAGTGGGAGAGGGGTAGAGAGAGACACACACACAGGATCTGAAGCAGGCTCTAGGCTCTGAGCTGTCAGCACAGAGCCTGACTCGGGGCTCGAACTCACGAACTGTGAGATCATGACCTGAGCTGAAGTCAGATGCTTAACTGAGTGAGCCACCCAAGTGACCCAAGATGATAACCATTTTGATCAGGCAAAGTTTTGTCTTGGCAGAGCAAGTAGCCTAGCAGTTTTTTCTGAAAGAAATTTTTGGAAGGCTATAGATATAGTCTGTAGACAGAAAGTCTTTCTGGAGCAGGTTGGGGTGCAGAGGCTCCAGAAATGGTCAGAGTGAGGGATAAGCATAAATGCAAGGAAGCAAACATGGCCAAGGTAGAGAAGAAATCACACATCTCTGACCCTTCCTTTAGGAAGCTGGGCCTGGGATGGGAGAGCTGCACGTCTTGAAGGCCATTCCCAGGCAGAGAGCAGTCTCTTCAACGCACGAATCAAAATGGCTCTCGCAGGAAATAGGACGCCTTGCTCCTGCTGTGAACTGTCTCTCCTTCTCTCTCTTTCTGGCTCGTTCTTTCCAGGAGGGTGCCTTTCTTTGGAGGAAATGGTGTCTGGGCTATTTTCAAGCACCTGACAAATGAAGGTCATAATGAGAGCTGGACGGCTTTGTGGCTATTTAAGTGGTTAAAGACAGAAAATGATATTGGCTAAAATCCAGTCTTTCCCTAGCTTAGTGACTATTTTATCATGCCCTATTCTAAACAGACTGAAAGCATTTCATAATATTGGTGTTGAGGGAATGAGGTTGAGAATTTAATGTTCTATCGCTTGTTCTGTGTCATAGAAGATGATTTAACCCTGGTGTATCTGAAGGTGGTGAAAACCTGTATCATCATGGAGTCTCAGGGCTGAAAAATGGGCTGGAAACAGTAGATGAGCCATGGCTGAAAGCTTTTTAATTCCCTATAAGACTTTTGCTTGTGTACCTTCGGGAAACTCTTTGAACAATAGCATTAGAACATTCAAGAATAAGGGAGGCCTGGCTGGCTCAGTTGGTGGAGCATGTGATTCTTGGTCTTGGGGTTGTGAGTTTGAGCTCCACATTGGGTGTAGAAAGTGCTTAAAAATAAAATCTTAAAAAAAAAAAAAAAAAGAATGAGGCGCCTCGGTGGCTCAATTGGTTAATCGTCCAGCTCTTGATTTCAGCTCCGGTCATAATCTCACAACTCGATTTGTGAGATCGAGTCCTGCCTTGGGCTCTGTGCTGATAGCACAGAGTCTGCTTGGATTCTCTCTCTATCCCTCTCTCTCTGCCCCTCCCCTGCTCATGTGCACACATGCATTTTTTTCTCTCTCTCTCAAAATAAATAAAGTTAAAAAAAAAGAACATTCAAGAATAAAACAAATTGGTATAATCAGCATATTTCTGTGGAAAACAGATCTTCTCACCCCCTAAAAAAAGAGAACCACAAAGCAAAAAATGTTCTCTGAAGTCATTATTTTTTAAGTTTCAGCTTTGTAGAGGCTTAGCTTAATACAAAATTGTAAGATATTTAAAGTATACAATGTGAGGGGTGCCTGGGGGGCTCAGTTGTCTGGGTGTCCAACTCTTGATTTCAGCTCAAGTCATGATCTCATGGTTCCTGAGATCAAGCCCCGAGTCTGGCTCTGCACTGGCATTGAGGAGCCTGCTTGAGATTCTCTCTCCCCTTCTCTCTCTGCTCCTGTCCCACTCACACACATGTGTGCCTGCTCTCGCTCTCTCTCTCTCACTCTCTCTCAGGGTAAATAAATAAACTTAAAAAAAGTGTACAACATGGTGATTTGATGTAGTACACCTTGTGAAAGGATCCTGCCCATCTAGTTAATTAACACACGTATCACCTCACAGAAAGGTCAGTGCCAGCTACATGCTTACTGCTTGTTTTTAGCAAAAGGAGCAGAGATCAAGGTCCGTGAAGGCAGTTTCTTACAGCAGCAGGAGTTTGATCCCAGACAAACCCTAGACAATGCCTTATTTCTTTTTTAATCATTTATTCTTTTTTAGATGTTTATTTTTGAGAGACAGAGAAAGAGCATAAAAGGGAGAGGGGAGAGAGGGAGACACAGAATCTGAAGCAGGCTCCAGGCTCTGAGCCTCCAGCACAGAGCCTGATGTGGGGCTCGAACTCACAGGCTGTGCGATCATTACCTGAGCTGAAGTCGGACGTTTAACCACGGAGCCACCCAGGTGCCCCAGAACCTACCCATTTCTATTACAACTCTCCCTAACTTCCTGCTTGAGGAATAAGGAGGGAAAGATGGTGCCTGTATGCATCTACTTTCTCTGGCGCTTCCATCTGTCTTCTGCCCGAAACAGCCTTCGCTCCCTGGTAACGCCCTCGAGGGGGATGCGTTTGAGCAGAGCATATAGCTAGAGTTGTACTAGAGCTTCTCTTTATGCACATTCTTCTTAGTTTATCACTCTCATGAATTCGGATACCTTCTATACACCAACTAGATCTACATATATGACAGACCTTTCCTCTGAGCTCCAAACCCGTAAATGGAGCTTCAAGTAGACACCTCCACACGCATGGTTTGTAGGTACATCGAATTCGGCAAGTCTCATTGATCTTGGGGTGTCTCCCTGACAAACCTGTCCTCTTCCAGTATTCTCTGCCCAGTAAATGGCACCACCATGTCCTTGGTTGTCCAAGTCTGACACCTAGAAGTCACCCAAGATCTCCCACATCAGTACCTAATTTCGAGTCAATCACCAAATCCTAAAAGGCTCAAGTCATCCATGTCGACCCCCCACATCAACCAAATTCCAGTCAACCCCTAAATCCAACTCCTGAATATCTTAAAAAACAAACAAACAAGTTTATATATTTCGAGAGAGAGAGAAAGCAGGGGAGGGACAGAGAGAGAGAGGGAGAGGCAGAGAGTCTTAAGTAGTCTCTGCATTGTCAGCATAGAGCCTGATGCAGGACTCGATCTCACAAACCATGAGAGAATGACCTGAACCGAAATGAAGAGTCGGTTGCTTAACCGACTGAGCCACCCAGACGCCCTGCTCCTGCATATCTTAAATCTATCCACTTCAACTTCGAGCGCAGGGCACAGTCTTCCAAACTGCTAAGTCTGCCCAAGACTTCTGACACTACCCACAAGTTCGAGGGTCTCCCGGGCCACGCTTACTTCAGACTAGTTGGCCAGAGATTCGCAGATTCCCTCAGGTTTGATATTTTGATAGGATGACTCACAGAAGTCAGGAAAGTATGATATGTATGGTTATAACTTTATTGCGGCAAAAGATACAAATCAGAACCAACCCAAGGAAGAGATGCATTGGGCGGAATTTGGGACCGAGAAGGCTCCGGGTTGAAGCTTCCATGTCTTCGAGGATGCATTTCTCTCTTGGTGTCTCTATGTATCAGTACCCACATGGAGTGCCATCAGCTAACAAGCTCACCTGAGCTGTGTTGTCCAGCGATTTGAGGCTTCATTACGTAGGCATGGCCGATTGAACGCGGCCCTGCACTATGGTTAAGCTCCAGTTGCAGCCCTCTCCCCTCCTGGGAGGTAAGATTGGTATTAGGTGGCTCACTTTTTATGGTATGGTCAGTGCTCGCTTTAAAACTATTGGTGTAGGCAGGGTCCCCACATGGAGTTATCTCTTTGTGTAACCTACCAGGTGCCCATTCTGAGTCATCTAATTAGCACAAACTATTAGGTGTGGTCTGAGAGCCCACTGTGAATAATAACATGAGTGTATCGGAATTCTCCAGGGAATTCCAAGGGTGCAAAGATTACTCCCATGAGTGGGAACAAAGGCCAAAACTCTCTTTGAGTATAAAGTTAATTCACCACTACACGGCATCTTGGAACTGGCAAGTTGGGGCCCAGGACAGACAATCTGGGTTCCTTCCCTAACTGTGCATATAAGGCTAAAGACCACAAAAAAAAAAAAAAAAAAAAAAAAAAAAGAAGCAAGTTGAGGCTTAGGGAAGTTTTTGTCTTCAAATACCATTAGTACACTTTAATATGGTTACTCTGTCTTTGGTCTTTGGTTACTTAAACTTCAAGGTATAATTTCCTCCCAACGAAGTGAAAGGCATATTGACAGGGAAAAATTAATATTACTAGTCATATGAGTAAGAGAAGACATTCCCAAACGATGACCACTAGCGTAGGGCTTAGTCAAACCACAGATTACGATACATTACCTTACCTTTTCCTGATGACTTGTGGTTTGCAAAATGCTTTGTGTATCTTATCCCTTTGATTGTTAATCGTAGTGTAAAAAGAACATAAATAAATAATTCAAAACTTGAGTGACAAGAGAACAAAAAGATGATTCAACTTAATTTATTTAAGAATTAAATTGTGCTAGAATTTAGCTAGAATGCTAGCACCCAGAAAGCATCATTTACATAAGAATTGATATGCTAATTGAGATTCACTTAGGAACTCTGTTCTGTCACAGTGTTTCCTTAATGTCCTTAACGTTTTACGAATCTGAAAGTTCAAATTTTGATACACAATAGTTTTTTGAGAGTTTGTTTTCTGAAACCAAGCTTATGTTAGTGTGACGTGAAAAAATTAAGATAAAGCCAGTAACTAATTTTCTTCTCAAAGAAGCTATTTGCCATTTAAGTAGAATATTTGTTCCCTTCCCCTCTAAATAGGTAAAATTCTATCACATATCTTTTTGAGAACATGTGAAGTTCTTTACTTTTAACATTTTACTAGTTTACCTGTCAGTGATTTTCAGATGCGGAAAGTTATTTCTTCATCCTTTGTACCTTTAAAATTTCTGTATTTAAACCTTTCACAAATTCATACTGTCCAAACTGAGAAGGTGTAGCTATAATGATGATATTTTTCTTAGCCTTTTAAAAAATGGTTCCAGATACTTAATTTTAAAACGAACAAAAAACCCAAAAAAACAACTAGGGTGCCGGGCTGGCTCAATCGGTAGAGCATGTGACTCTTGCTCTCAGAGTTGTGAGTTGGAGTCCCATCTTGGATATAGAGATTACTCAAAACAAAACGAAACAAAATAAATCCCTCCCCGACCCCTCCCAAACTAACTAAAGAATTCGGGTGCATGATAACGGATTGGGCTCAGGCCAAAGCCGTATTTATATCTTCCAGACCCAAGAAATAAATAAAACAAACTGATAAGTCCCTAATTGTTGGGGGGGGGGCAGTTGGAGACCAAAAACCATGAGATGCTTCTAAAATATGGAAAGCGGAGAAATTCAAATTTTAATTTTTTTAAAAGTTTATTTATTTATTTGAGAGAAAGAGAGTATGCGTGAGCGGGGGAGGGGCGGAGAGAGAGGGAGAGAGAGAATCCCAAGCAGGCTCCGTGCTTTCAGTGCAGAGCCCAGCGCGGAGCTCTGGTCACAAACCACGGGATCATGAATTGAGCCGAAATGAAGAGTTGGAGGCTTCACCGACTGAACCATCCCAGTGTCCTGAGAAGTTAAAATTTTAAGTCATAGCTGGAAATGTAAGAATAATTGGTAGAAAAGAACTGTTATAAATTAATAGATGTATTCCAATATATCATGTAGGGAAGTTGAAAAGCAGAACCAGTAACATATGTGAGTAAGTATGTACATATATATTGTGTATACATATACATACATATACATATACATCCACAAGAAGTGAGTAAACCCATTCCCTGAACAAATGTTTTTGTGCATAGAAATGTATACAGGAATGTGTATATAATATATATTGTGTGTATAATACAGGGATATTATAAAATTACATATAAGGATTATATAGGGCTATATAAATATTATATAAGGATATATATTACATAGGGAAATAGTATATATAACGTTATATGTAATATATAACATATAATTAACGTATGTATAAATAATTGTGGGAGCTAGGAATCATATAGGGCTATATAGAGGGATATACCTGTATATTCCTATATAATTGTGAGAGCTAGGTAAGCAATTTCTGTGAAGCTATCGTCTCTGCAATTTATTTCTTATTTTTAATTTTTTAAAATTTTAAGTAGGCTCCATGCCCAATGTGGGGCTTGAACTCCTGACTCAGAGATCAAGAGTCACATGCTCTACCAACTGAGCCACTGAGGCAACCAGGCATCTTTGGGTCTATTTTTATTACGCATTTCTTTTCCTGGATATGAGCTACCATATTCTGCTTTTTTTTTTTTTGGTATATCTAGTAGTTTTTATTGGATGATGGAAATTATGAATATTATGTTGTTGAGTGTCTGGATTTTTATTAAAACTTCTTTTGAAGAATGTTGAAGTTTGTTATGACTGGAAGGAAGGTTATTTGTGGATCAGTTTATCCTTTTGATACTTTTTTTTTTTAACATTTATTTATTTAATTTTGAGAGAGAGAGAGAGAGAGTGTGTGCACAAGCAGGGAAGGGGAAGGTAGAGCGAGAGATGGAGGGAACAAGCTTCAGGCTCTGAACTGTCAGCACAGAGCCTGCTATGGGGCTCGAACTCACGAACCGTCAGATCATGACCCGAGCCGAAGTTGGACGCTTAACCAACTGAGCCATCCGGGCGCCCCTTGATGCTTCTTCGTAAGCTCTGTTGAGGTGGGTCTACAGTAGCCTCAGCTTTCGCGTGAAGTCGTAACACTTCTGTGGTCTCCACTGAATGTTGCATGTTTTCAGTAGGGTCTCTCCGTTCTAGTTTTCTAGTTAGAAAAATCAAACCCCTCCAGCCCCACGTGAGCTCCAGGATTTCAGCCTACAGCTCCTCGGCGAGCCCTCATGGAGTTGCACATTGCAGAGGCCATGTGGTAGTTCACCAAGAACGAAACGGACTCTAGTGCAGATCTGCACGTGTCTTGAGCTCTCGCTCTGCGTCGTTCCCATCTCCCCCAGCACTCTGCCCTACAAATTCCACTCACCTTGGCCTTCCCAAACTCCAGCCCAGCGTCCTCAGGTCAGGGAGGACACGTCTGCCCGGCTCGCCCTTATTGGCCTGCGGTCTGGAAAACGCCTCTAGGCAGAAGGCAAGGGCGATCGTCAGTGTCACCTTATTTGTTTCATTGCTGTCAAGTATCACAGTCCCGACTGGTTTACGATGTCTAAAAACTGTTATTTCAGAGATTTTGTCCGGTTTTCTAGCTATTTCCAGTTATTCCTTCAGGGTTCAAAGAAGAAATCTACATTTTCTCTTGATTGTATCATTGAGCCAACGAATCGAATCACATGGAAAAGAAACTACCTCTGGACTTTCTAGATGCATGAGCCAATACGTTTCCATTTTATTTTAAGGCAGTGTGAGTTGGGGTTTTTCTGTCACCTACAACCAAAATTTGCATATTAAGTGATATACTATATAAAGGCTGGGATTCACAGCCCCTAATTAAAATATTTATTTAATATTCTATTATTTCTCCTACATTTTTATCCCCAAATTGGTCTTTAGTAATGTGAGCATTGTTCTTGTTTGGTTAAGTAGCCTTCTATACGCATTTATTGAGATGCATCTATATACATTTACCTAAATACAATCAGAGGCTATGTTAAAAACTAAGAGTTTAAAGGTAAAATTCCTCCTCTCAGGAAGCTCACAGGTCACTAAGGGGAATTTACCTATAAGTAAATAAGGGTAATGAAGTTTGTTGCATATTGAATTATGTCCTCCAAAAAAGCACGCGGAAATCCTAACCTCTGATACTTGTGATGTCATTTTGTTTGGGAATAGGATCTTTGCAGAGGTATTCAAGTTAAAGTCAGGTCGGGGCGCCTGGGTGGCTCAGTCGGTTGAGCGTCCGACTTCAGCTCAGGTCATGATCTCACGGTTTGTGAGTTCGAGCCCCGCATCGGGCTCTGTGCTGACAGCTCAGAGCCTGGAGCCTACTTCAGATTCTGTGTCTCCCTCTCTCTCTCTGACTCTCCCCCACTCATGCTCTGTCTCTCTCTCTCTAAAAAATAAACAAACATTAAACATTAAAAAAAAAAAAGTTAAAGTCAGGTCATACTAGAGTGAGTCCTAATCCAATGCCTGGTATCCTAATAAAAAGGAGGAAAACTTGGACACACACAGAGAGGAGAAGGTCCCATGAAGACAGAAGTACAGAGACACACTGTACTTCTGAAGCAAGAAGTCCCCGTGAAGACGGAGGTAGAGACTGCCATGACGCATCTATAAGCCAAGGAATGTGAAGAATTACCAGCAATCCCCAGAAGCTAGGAAGATGCAAAGAAAAGAGTTTTCTTCAGAGCCTTCCGAGAGAGCATGGCCTTGCCGACATCCTCCTTTTGGACTTGTGGCCTCCGGAATTGTGAATGTATAAATTTCTCTGTTTCGAGCCACCCCGTGTGGGATACTTTGTTACAGTAGTCCTAGGAAATTAACACTCCATTTTATGCCTACAACAGCCGAAGTGCAAGGCGGCAAAGGACTAGCACAGAGGAAGGAATGCAGCTTCTCCAGGACTTAAATGAGCTATGACCACATCTACTAGCAGTGAATCTGAGGACCTCTTACTAGGCGCTGATCCAGATACTTTGCAGAAAATATTGGAAGAGGTAACAGCCAACAATTTTCCAAAATCGATGAGAACTCTGAATCCACACATCCAAGAATCTCACGTTTCAGTGGCAGAAAACAACAAAGATTTCTCATGCTCACGAAATTCGTCGTGTTTCTGGGAGACTCTGCAGGGTATCTTTCATCCAGGTGAGGGCTGAGAAGGACCGCTCTTGACTTTGAGTCAATATCACGTGGTTCTCAGGATGGCCCCTAGTCGATGAGGAGCAAGGCAAGGAATCAAAGGCTTAGTCGTTTCTGCCCGATGCGGGGCTTCTCTGAAGGGGACCCCGTGATTCGGAGTCCTGCATTTTTGTGGGAGATTCTCCCCAGTTTGCATTGTGATCTCCCACCTTGCCCCGCCCTGTCCTGCTTCCTTCCCTTTCCCTTTGTAACTTTTACTCCACAATAAAATGTTGACACCCCAAACTCCATCACCACAACTGCTTTCTTTTTTTTTTTTTTTAACATTTCTTTTTTTTTTTTCTTTCTTTCTATTTTTAATTTTAGGGACAGAGAGCATGAGTTGGGGAGAGGGGCAGAGGGAAATAGATGGAGAGAGAGAGCACACGTGAAAAAATCTTAAGCAGCTCAGCATGGAGCCTGACGCCGGGCTCGATCTTACGACCCTGGGATCATGACTTGAGCCGAAATGAAGAGTCGGATGCTCAACTGACTGAACCACCGAGGCGCCCCTAGACAGCTGTTTTCTGGAAAATCCAACCTGTGACCTTCTCCTTTTCCCTCCCACCCACCAGTACGGGAAGAATTTGGGAATCAGAGTAAAACAAATCGAGAAAGGTAATTTTCCCCATTGGCCTCACAAAGAGATATTGCCAGCAACGTGGAGAGCACATTTTAATGAAAATGGACCCAGGTAGGAGGCAAATGCTCTTTTAGCATAGCGAGAGGTATTATTTTGTAAGATATGTGGCCTAAGTCATAGTAACAGGGGGACGAGGCTGTCTGTGGTCTCAGAAGAATACTAATTCTCAGCTAAGTCAGTGGAAGCCAGCTGCAATCCATCACTGTGACGAGAGATGAGCCAACACTCAGAGGGCCAGAGTCCCTTCCCCTTCTTACACAGCCAGGCCACAGCTGGGCAGAGGAAAAGCCATCTTCACCCAAGTGACATGTGTGTTGCAGGTTTCGCCAGCCCGGAAAGAAGCCGGGGACGAGGCTCTTTATCTCGTGGGATCACCAACATTCCCCCAAGCTGGCGCCGTAAAGGGATCTTGGTCAGTGAAATCCCAACCGACCGTGCGCAGATACTACGAGGCTTAAGGATGCTTTCCTGGGACACTTGCGTGATGCCCTCTTTCTTTTAAATTTTTGCAAGGGGCTGCTTTTACTTCCATCCCAGTTCAATGTGATTTTCATCTGGGAAAAGAGACGCAGCAGTGTCTGGGAGGGGTGGTGTTTTCCATCACTTGGCAGGTCACTGCCTGAGTTTTTATACCATCAGGAAGGACAACTCGCCGGCCTCGATTTTGCTTCACGATCCCTCCCCAAAGAGTGTCGCCAGGGACATCCGGTGTGGAATGAGAAAGCGTTCCCATCATACTGTTGATAAAGAGATCTATCTGGGTGTAGAATTCCCTGGATGCAAATTGCTCTGTTTTAATTTTATGAACCTCAGTGGTTGGCTTATATGATAAAGTGGTTTCTCGAAGTCTGCAGGATACAACTCAAAATGCTTTCCATAAATGCCTTGGGCCTCAGGTCCCTCGCTACCTCTCTCAGCTCTATCTCCTGTCCCTTCACACGGGCTCCGTCTGTTCATGTCACCAGAAGTTCCTTGTGGTCTGCAAAATATATTTTGTTCCTATTATTTCCTCTCTCCGAGATGAGATCCACCCATCGTCTCTCTGGCTAAGACATAATCACTTCTTGAAATTCAGCATGTATCGTCCACTCCTTGGAGCCGTCCTGCTCTCTTTTTCCGTTCCTCCTGAACGAGGCCAGGTCATCTGTTGTTTCTCTCATCCTTTTATGTCTAACCATGGAGGCTGAGAACTGGTGAGTTCCCGGCAACTTTGACAAAAGACTAAGATTTCGTAGTCACTGCTTACCCTTTTTGTAAATACGGTCCGTCTATTTTTAACCTGTTCTTGCGATTCAGAGGAACCGAAGTAGAAAACCCCTGTGAAACCATCACAGTTTGAAAATAAAAGAAAAGCTGACAAAGCTAAAGCACGGGGATAAATATTCTAATTACTACATTCCTTATTGTATGTTCTCTTTGAGATAAAGATGTCATTTCCTTTGCATAAATAACTGGAAGTTGGGACTGCTGGATCTTGTGGTAGTTACATTTTTAATGTTTTGAGGAACTTCCATACTGTTTTCATAGTGGCTCTACCTGTAGACATTCTGCCAAACGTACAAGGGTTTCCATTTCTCCAAGTCCTCGCCAGCATTTGTTATCTTTTATTTTATTGACAATTGACATCCTAACAGGTAGGAGGTGACATCTCATTGTGGTTTTGACTTGCGTTTCTCTGATGAATAATGGTGTTGGGCACCTTTTTTAGGTACCCAGTGGCCATTTGTATGTCTTCTTTGGAAAAACATCTGTTCAGGTATTTTGTCAATTTTTAAATTGTTTGTTTTGGGTTTTGGTTTTTTACTATTGAGGTGTATGGGTTCCTTGTATATTTTGGATACGAACCCCTTCATGGATACGTGATTCGTCAATAATTGCTCCCATGCTGTAGGTTGCTTTTTCAGTTTGTTGGTAGTTTCTTTTGCTGGGCAGAAGCTTTTTTGGTTGGATATAGTTTGACTCTTTTTGCTTTTGTTACCTTTGCTTTTGTTGTCAAATCCAAAAAAAAAAAAAAAAATCATTGCCAAGACGAACGTCAAGGAGCTTATTCCCTGTTTTCTTCTGAGAGCTTTAAGTTATACATTCAAGTCTTAATCCATTTTGAGTGGATTTTTGCGTATGGTGTATCTAGTTTTCCCAGCACCATTTACTAAAGAGAGTGTCCTTACCCCACTGTGTATTCTTTCTGGGCTCTCTATTCTGTTTCATTTATCTATTTGTTGTGATGCCTCCAGCATTGTTCTTCTTTCTCAGGATTGCTTTGGCTATGTGGGGTCTGTTGCAGTGCCATAAGGATTTTAGGATTCGTTATTCGATTTATGTGAAAAATGTCACTGGTAAAGATTGCATTGAATCTGTGGATTGCTATGGGTAGTATGGATACTTCAACAGTATCGATTTCTCCAGTTCATGAACATGGGATATCTTTCCATTTATTTGTGACTTGTTCAATTTCTTTCATTGATATTTCATAGTTTTCAAGGTATAGTTTTCAAGATCTTTCACTTCCTCGGTTACATTTTCTTCTAAGTATTTTATTCTTTTTGATACTATTGTAAATGAGATTGTTTTCCTAATTTCTCTTTCTGATAACACGTTGTTAGTATATAGACACATAGCTGATTTTTGTATGTTGATTTTGTATCCTGCAACTTTACTGAATTTATTTGTTTTAATAGTTTCTTAATGGAGTCTTTAGGGTTTTCTACATATGTCGTCTCTCACAGAACAGAGACAATTTCTCTTTTCTTTCTAACTTGTATGCCCTTTCTTTCTTTCCATCGTGGCCTAACTGTTCTGTCTAGTAATGTTCTTGGTACTGCACGACAGCGCTCCTTAGAGTAGCTTTGGCCCCTCAAATAATTTTTTCAATAGTCACAATACTAGCACCTCTGTGCTCACACTTAAATATGTATCTAAATATTTGAATCAGTTACCTATCTCCAAAACACTAGTCATTTTACTTGAGTCATGGGGCAAATGATTATGGAAATGGAATCCAGTGACCTTGCTTTTCAGGCCAAAGTAATAAATGACAGCTAATTACCTTAGCGATGTAGATCATTCTCTTGATTTTGGCTTTTCAGATGAGTTTTATCTTGATCGAGGCTACGTGAAGGACCGCCTTAGAACCTTCCAATCATAAATTGTAGTCTTCAGAGCTAGTGAGTGATAGAATGTCTGGTGTGATCTGCTGGTTTTTATTCTGGTGAACCAATTAATTAAAAATTTTATAGTAAAGAAATAGAAATTGCAAATGTATCTCATTATAAAAACGGTAATATTCTTTAACGATAGTCTTTTGAAAAAGTATAAAGCATAGCATCTTTCTCTTTGTGTGAATTAATTCCCAATTAGTACTGCTGAGCTTAGACTGATCGCTTTGGACTTGGATTATACTTATTGAGATGCTCAAAAATGTAAGAACAGAATCCAAAAGTTCCACATGAAATATGTGGGGTCAACATTGATGGATTAAAAAAAAATTCACTACTGTTTAACCGCTGTTACAATTTGAATGCTTAGAGCAACATTGGTTTATGCCTACTTTCTCAAGTGTAAGTACCAGGTAGTATGCTATGACTTCGATGAAAACAAATTGTGTGGTAAGTGGATTACATGTGGAACTACATTTTCTTTTCTGCAAAGATAGGCATGTATTTACAAGAGATAGAGACTAAATTTGAAGTGAAGACCTCACCGTTTTGGAAGGGAAGAAAACGAAATCTCTTTATTTGGGTATCATTTTCTTTGCGGAAACTTTCCTTCTTTTAATATATCAGCTCCATGGTGAAAAATTAAATTAGATTAACATGATGGAGACAATCACTGTATTTACTAGTTTGTATCGTTACTTCATCTTTGTGTGAATTTGGTCCGCCTTCCATTAAATAAAGATTTTAGAACATACTCTCCCTCTTTAATGTTTTGATTCTTACAGAAGAATCATCCTTAAAATAATCCCTACACCCCTGCAATCAACTGTTCAAGAAGTCATTAGCTCCTTCGAATGCCCTGAAGTTTGGGGTGTAGACAAAATTAAAGATACACTTTAGGTAACACTGATGATTTGTGAATTATAATTTTTGTGAATTTATAAAATTTCATTTTAATGTCATTGATTATACTCTGTTTGAAACTAATTTTTTAAAAAATATTTAGTAATTAAGACATTCACTGTAGATATATCCATCTGTTATAATTTTTAAAAATACAAACAAGCGGGGTACCTGGGTGGCTCAGTTGGTTAAGCGGCCGACTTCAACTCAGGTCATGATCTCGCAGTCTGTGAGTTCGAGCTCCGCGTTGGGCTCTGTGCTGACGACTCGGAGCCTGGAGCCTGCTTCGGATTCTGCATCTCCCTCTCTCTCTGCCCTTCCCCTGCTCACGCTCTGTCTCTATGTCTCTCAAAAATAAAGTAAAAACGTTAAAAAAATTAAAAAAAAATACAGACAAGCAGTGGGGATCTTTCTCTCTGCTTCTTTCAAAACATACTTCTGTTTGCTTATTTTCTTTCTGTTGTTCAGGTACTTAGATCAAACTTTAATTTTTTTTTTAAGTTTACTGATTTATGTTGAGAGAAAGAGAGAGAGAACAGGGGAGGGGCAGAGAGAAGGGAAGAGAGAGAATCCCAAGCAGCTCTGCACTGGCAGCACAGAGCCTGACGTGGGGCTCGAACCCACGAACTGAGAGAGTCTGAGCAGAAATCAAGAGTCAGATGCTTAACTGACTGAGCCGCCCATGCACCCCTAACTCTAGGTAATTTTAAGTAAGAATTTTCATTTGTTTTTTTTTTTTTTAGCTCGTTTCACTTGTCATTTCTTGAAATAAGTGATGGAAAATAAGATAATTTGGAAATGAAAGACCGATAACTCTGCCCCAAATTAGACATAACTCTCCAATAAAGTGTAGAAACTAAACCACCTATACCTAGAATGAGGCTGCCTTGGAACCAGATCCATGTAGGGTGGCCCTGCCCTTCAAATAAGGGAGACCCAGGGGACTGTCCATAGTCAGGATGACAGTCACCATCTGCCTTTCAAAAAGCCTGGGCTCAGACTCCTTTTCTAGCAATAATCATTTATCACTCACGATCCAACCAGCGTCTGTGGCCCATTTTGGTTAAGAAAGCCAAGGCCAGATCCGACCCAGGATCCCGGCCTCACAATACCAAGTGCTATTGGATTAACTTTCCGCTCGCCATAACAGGCAAAAAGGAAGAGATCAGAGAACCATTCTTTGTACCACCAAGAGTCCCATTTTATTCAATACGGTTTATTTTGGGGTTTCCGATCTGAGTTGTATTTTAGATCAACCCAACTTATTTTCAGTTCAAGGATCCTTCAACTGAGATCGTTAAACAGACACAATTGTTTAGCTGCTTCTTCTTCTTCTTCTTCTTCGTCTTTGTCTTCTTCTTCCTCTTCGTCTTCTCTTTTAAATAAGCTGAATGTCCGAAGCCAAACCAGGGGAATCTTCATGTCAAGGGGTTGCTTAGATCACAGTTCCTACTGTTTACCCACAAACATAGGCTCCACATGTCACGTAGAGAGCTGGCTAGTGGCATAAGCGGTCATTCTCAGGCATCCTTCATAGAATGAGATGTCATCTCAAAGGGATATATTATCTCAGACACCTTTAATCAATCTTTTTCTTCAAGTGGGATGCATCCTATTTTCTTTTAAACCTCACAACCTCTAGCAAACCAGCTGGTATCTCCCTAGTGCAAATTACAGAGACTGAGTTCAGAGTCAAAGGAACATCAAATCAAGACTAAGTGCTAAGCGACTACTACTTACGGACCCCGTCCACTAAGTGAGGCTGATTTTAAAGGCCTGGAGTCAAGTACACAATGGGTATTGTTTACTTTGAAATTCTATCTGCCGGGCTTTTAAATGATCTTTTTAACAGTGTGGCTGCCTTTCCTGTGAGGGGATCTTGCTTTCCCAGTGGGCGCTCCGCCGTATTACCCTCTTGAATAGCCAACAGGGCTCCCCACTGATTCGTGGCCATTTGCAGAACAGTGGCAGTCTCTGGGGTCCTTAATTTTTTTTCTCTCCTGGTACAACAAGACAAATGCACTGAAACTGTGCCAAGGTTTTACTTCAACCATAGCATGAGATAAAGAGGATTTACAGGCAAAGAACTCCCTTGAACAGCCGCCAAAAAAGCAGATAACTTTTCAATAACACAACGCGGTGGAAGAAACTCCTTTGTGGCAATCTACGTTCGAGAAAAATAGCAACTATTTACGGTACGTGTTGGCAAACTGTGTAAGCTCAGGCTCTAGAAGAGGTGGAAGGTTACCGTACTGCTTATGGGTTTTCTTTCATCGCTAACACTGAATTGAATGTTACAGAGAGAAGTTACGGTTTTATTATTTATCTTCAACCAAGTTCAATTGACTTACAACAATCAGCCGTATGACTAATTCAATTAGAATGGAAACGAATTCAAAGAACACATTGGAAGAAACATATGATGATAGGTTATCTAAATTATACAAATGTACCCCCTCACTTGAAACCAATTCAGACTTATAAAGTAGATAAATAATAGATAATTGCTTTCTTTTACTGAAGGGTTCTTTTCTTTTTCAGTATCAGGTGAGGCATCTTCAGATTTCTCTAAACAGTGAACACTCTTGATGTTCTTAAAGTATAATTAGTTTTCAGAAATCCTTTTCAAAAACGTGTTTCATGGAACATAGGTACTGAATCAAATGAAGTTTGTTGTGCAAAGACTCTCAGGTGGTGAACATGGGAGGGCTGATGGTATCGTGCTTTAATTAGCATCCAATGCCACAATACTTATGAGGGTAACAACAACTAAGGACGCTGATTTTTTTTTTTAAGTTTATCCATTTTTGAGAGAGAGTGAGCGAGCAGGAGAGGGTCAGAAAGAGAGGGAAGAGAGAATCCCAAGCAGAGCCAAAACCAAGTGCAGGTTGTTCAACTGACTGAGCCACTCAGGCCCCAGGACACTGGTGTTTGAACATAGATAATATGAGGGGACGCAATGTCTCCTGGCCATGGAAATAACTACATAGACTGCAATAGGATCTGGGGAAGAAAGATGGTGGGTCCGAGGTGAGTAACAATCCACACAGGAAAGAAGTGTTGTCTATGGTAAGGTAGGAAAATCCATCAGATTGCTCATCTTCTCTAGTCCTAGTTCATGTTCACCCACAATATTGTGATAGCTAATTTGCTGCTCAAGTGCCTTAACATGAAAGGAAGACCACTGGTTTAGAGGAAGTGGTAATAGGGTCACTGTAAACTGTCTAATAGACACGTTTGGTGGTCTCTGCACAGATGGACAAGGGCAAATTACTGGACCCAGACAATAGAAAACAAAATCCTACAAATTCAGCCCAAAACTTCTCTTGGCCAGCAAGTCTTTAGATTAGGGTTCTCAAGCTTTTCCACATCATGGCATATGGGGAAATGATAATATTTGTAAGCCCCACGGACGTGAACTGAAGGCATTTGAGGAGTCACTTATGGGGCTTTGTGAAAAAATGATTACATCTCTGTTGTATGACATATTGATGATAAAGAAAAGGAAAATTCGTGAAATGTATTGAATATTGAGTTTGTAAAAAATTTACAGATAAAATGGCTTCGCATTTTTAAATGAAAAGTTGAGTTTGGTTCTGAGAATGTTTTACACACGGCATGCGCGCGCGCGCACACACACACGTGTGCGCACACACACCACCCTTGATTTGCAGCTCAAAACTTCTCCATGTAATCCCTGATCCAAACCTTTCATATTCTTCATAGCCACCTTGGTCAGAAATTATGTTTACAGAAGCAGAGTTGGCAAAGAGCAGGTTACCACTTTTTCTTCAATGAATGAAAACTGTTTTCTTGTCTGTTATCAAATAATTTGACCTTTGATCTTTTATTTTTTTCAATGTTTATTTATTCATTTTGAGAGAGAGATAGAGAGGAAGAACATGAGCAGGGGAGGGGCAGAGAGAGAGAGAGAATCCCAAGCGGGCTCCCACCTGTCAGTGTGAAGCCCGATGCAGGTTCTATCTCATGAACCATGAGATCATGACCTGAGCATAAACCAAGAATTGGCCGCTTGACTGGCTGACTGAGCCACCCGAGTGCCCCTGATCTTTGGTTTTTTAAAATTTTATGTTGGGGGTGTCTGGATGGCTCAGTCGGCTGGGCGTCTGGTTCTTGATTTTGGCTCCGGTCATGACCTTGTGGTTTTGTGGATTTGTGCCCCGTGTTGGGCTCTGTGCTGACGGAGCTTGGGATTCTCTCTCTCTCCCTCCCCCTCTGTCCCTCCTCTGCTTGCACCGTCTTTGTCACTCTCAAAATAAATAAACCTTCACAGGTCTTAGAAAGGTATTATTGAAAAAATTTAAAAATCTTCCTTTGTAGGCTTATCATTTTTTAAAGAATAAAAGCTTCCTTCTCTTTGACACATGCAACACTGAAGTGTTTTGTGATAATGAGTGGATTTTGAATCCTTTAAAAATGTTCTACTACTGAGTATTTCAAAGTTTTCGTGAAGTTTTTCTTCCAGCATAAAGATATTGCTCTACTGTTGTTACTAATACTTTTCTGTTCAAGTTCAACAGTTACTAAACATCAGTCATGATTTTTTTCTTTGAATCCATCAATATTGACACCGCATATACATTTATTTCCTGGGGTCCTCCCAATCTTGGGTCAAGTTTTTCAGGAGTTCAAGATATTAGTTAACACATTTTTTTAAAATTTGTTTTTTTTTTTTTTAAATTTACATCCAAGTTAGTTAGCATATAGTGCAACAATGATTTTGGGAGTAGATTCCTAATGGCCCTTACCCATTTAGCCCATCCCCCCTCCCACAAGCCCTCCAGGAACCCTCTGTTTGTTCTCCATCTTTAAGAGTCTCTTATGTTTCTTCCCCCTCCCTGTTTTTATATTATTTTTGCTTCCCTTCCCTTATGTTCATCTGTTTTGTGTCTTAAAGTCCTCATACGAGTGAAGTCATATGATATTTGTCTTTCTCTGACTAATTTCACTTAGCATTATACCCTCTAGTTCCATCCACGTAGTTGCAAATGGCAAGATTTCATTCTTTTTGATCGCCGAGTTAACACGTTTTTAGGTCAACAAACCAGTCCTCATATCTGCAAAGGAAGAATCGTTTACACCCACACTTACACTCACAGTTTCAATTCCTCTTTTAGCTCACAGACTCCAGAAATTTTTCATCGGTCATCTTCTTGGGTATGAACTGGTAGTATATTTTTCTGATCTCGATTCTTTGCATAACGCTCTAAACAGGCATGACTACAGGGGCTTGAATTCAGCGTTTCGGGAATATCATTTAATGCGGAGTATAGAACCATGGAAAATCTTTACGCCAACATTTCTCTGTATTCATAATTGAAACATGAATCCTTTCATTGATGGGGTTTTGGGGACCAACTATTGATGTCTGTCCATTGACTTACAATGAAAACATCAAACCACACATCTAAACGTTGTACCTAATATACATAATTGGTTTCAATACACTTAGTTAACACGTTAAGTAGCTTATCTCCAGTGCTTTGTTTGGTGACTCTTTGCAGTAAATAATGTTTTGCGGAAGTATTTCTCTTTAGGGAATCTGACTGGATCTATGAAATGGGCACAATCATTTTTGATTTCTAGATTAGTGTTAGCTCCATGGCGACTCACACATCATAAACAACGTGAGCCGGCTTTAGCTATGAGATTGAGTTTAATCTCACACGAGTGTAACTGATGTCATCAAAAAAGTCTTCTTTTTAAAAATACAAGCTTGCAGATGCTTTAAGAAGTTCAAATCTTTTTCTCTTTTAAGATGTAACCTTCATGGAAGGGAGCTGGCCTGATTGGCTAGGAATTGTTGCTTCACTTGGTAATTCTTCCGTGACAAAAAAAAAAAAAAAAAGTTTGAGGATTAAAAGAATCAACGAAGAACGTAAACGTGAATTTGAGATAATCCTCATTATTCTCCATGAGAGTGATTTAAGCTTCCTGATGCCTGGGCTTTCTTGGGTGGCCACTTCTGCAGTGTTTTGCCCCCAGATTTACTGAGATATTATTGACATACAGCATCGTATTAAGTTTAAGGTGTGCAATGTGATGTTTGGATACGTATACATATTGTAAAATGAATACCACAACAAGGTTAGCTAGCATATCCTTCACTTGGCGCCATTACTATTTTATTGTTCTGGCGGCGGTAGGGAGAATATTAAAACTTTACCCTCATAGCAACTTTCAAGTGTACAATTAAGTTATCATTAACGACAGTCACCACGGTTTAATCTTAGATCAGCGGAGCTTATTTGTCTTATTACTGAACGTCTGTACCCTTTGACCAATATCTCTCCAGTTTTCCTGACCCTCGACCCTGGCAGCACCACTCTACTCTGTTTCTATGAGTTCGATGTTTTGAGATTCCAAATATAAGTGAGATCATATAGTATTTGTCTTTCTCTGACTTATTTCACTTAGCATAATGCCCTCGAAGGGTCATCCATGTTGTCACAAAATGGCAAGAGTTCTTTCTTCTTTATAGCTGAATAGTATTCCAGTGTATATAGATACACACTTACTTTCTTTATCCATCTGTCAATGAACAGTTAGTTCATTTCTGTATCTTGGCTACTGTGAATATTGCTTTGCAGTACTGTCTGGAAAGTCATCTCTGACAGTTCAGTCTAGAACGTGTGCCCCCAGTCCTTGTAACAATGCTATAAATCTCGAAGTCCCTCCCAACTAGAATAGATTTTGTTGTCCACAGTGGAACTTCTAATGATACAATGATTGGTACCAGAACTGGCCGCTGACCTTAGAAATTCAAAGATGTAAAATCCGGAACTGGTTGTTTAATCTGAGTGAATCTGAAGCCAGGGAAGAGATCTGTTTACTTTGAGAGGACGTCTAATGGGACTCACATCTGGTCTCTTAGAAAGAAGTAACTATTGGAGACAATTTTGACAGACCAAGTGGCTACTGACATAGCACGGTGTCGTGAACAAAAGCGCCACAAGGGATGTGAGATGGGTGAAGTCCTTCTAATTATATTTCGTAGTTCTGAGATGGAAAACGACAGACTTAGAGTTTTAAGTTTTAAGCCATGGCTAGAGAACCAGAGAGTTCCATTGACTCCCATACAGTGATATCTTATCTTTTGTAGCCACAGTCTGGATCTGTAGGTTTCTGATTTATAACGTGTGCTGAATTCACAGCTTCACCAGGTTTCTAGAAAGATCTAGAAGCAATGACCAGCCCAGTAGCAATGAGCAACCTTAGAGCAACTTATAACCTCTAAATTTAATTTTCCACCATGATGAACCTGGGCAGAAAAGATTTCCAAGTTATATATGATAAATGACTTGTATCCAGAAATATAGAGAATATTATGAATCAATAGTGGTAAGACCAACAACCTGTTAAAAGTAGGACAAATGTTTGAACAGATACTTCACAAAAGAAGTTATAGAAATGGTTAACAAAAACTTAGAATGAGTTCATCATTAGTCGTGAAGGAAATGCAAACGAGCTCATCATTAGTCATGAAGGAAATGCAAATTAAAACCAGAAGGATGCACCACTACACACCCAATAGAATGGCTAAAATTTATAAATTTTTTTAATGTTTATTTATTTTTGAGACAGACAGAGAGAGAGAGAGAGCACAACAGGGAGAAGGGGCAGAGAGAGAGGGAGACACAAAATCCGAAGCGAGTTCCAGGCTCTGAGCTGTCAGCACAGAGCCTGACACAGTGCTCGAACTCACAAACTGCGAGATGGTGACCTGAGCCAAAGTCAGATGCTCAACCAGCTGAGCCACCCAGGTGCCCAGAATGGCTAAAAGTTAAAGGCCTGACAATATCAAGTGTTGTAGGACATGGGAAGCAATTGGATCTCTCACTCATGGTGGTGAGTAGGCAAACACACTATAGATCCTTTGAAAAAAACAGTTTGGCAAGTTCTCACAACATCAAGCACACACATGGCATAAGATCCGAAATTCCATTCTTGGGTATTTTCCCAAGGAAGGAGAAACATATGTTCACACAAAAACCTGTGTATAAATGTTTAGAGCAGATTTATTTATAACAGTCCAAAACTGGAAAGAACCCAAATGTCCATCAACCAGTGATTGAATGTTGTACATTCATGTAGTGCAATAGTATTGGGGGACAGAGACAAGCTACTGATTCGCCCAACGCCGTGAACAAATCTTAAAAGCTAAATTAAAGAAGCCAGACACAAGAGGTAGCATATTGCATGGTGCACTCGATAAGACATTTCAAAAATACAAAATTATAGGGAGAGAAAACAGATCAGTTTTGTAAGGTTACGAGTCGCTGATGGATAAAAGTAAGACCGCCAAGGCGAAGTGTGGTCTGAGAGTACACTTTATTACAAGCACCCTCGGGCGAGATTCCGCGACTCGCAAGAGAGGAGTCGGGGAAGTCGCGCCTGAGGTCGGAGGTTAAGGGCTTTTAATGGGTTTGGGGAGGAGATTTTGAACTTATTAGCAGATCTATTGGTCTACTGGAATGACGCGTCTGCCTCCCAGGGCTGTGGCGGGAACTTCGGCCATCTTGGGTCGGTTTCCATTTTATGGAGCCTTCCCTCTGCCCTAGCCCAACAAGTTTTTCCTGAGAAGAGAGTTAGAGGGAGCGGTCTGACTTCAAAGGGGCATGGAGGAAATTGGGGATGATGGAAATGCTCTACCTCTTCATTGAGGTAAGAGTCGCACAGCTGTAAACATTTGCCAAAACTCATCCAGCCACATACGCTAAAGTCAAAAAGACCAAGGCTGGGGGATGGACAGAAGCAGGCAAGATATGGAGTTTGAAAAAGTGTGAGAGGAATTCAGGAGAGGGGAGACCTTTTTACTAAAGTCAATCAAAGAGTATTGTATGGAGATGGCATTTGAGCTGCTGGGCTTAGTTAAGTAGAAAGGAAAGAATATTCCAGGAGTTACACAAGTTGCACGTGATCTGGCAAATAGCAGATGCTTAAATATTTGTTGAGTAGATGAAATGAAGAAGGGACAGAGTAGAAAAAATACAGAGGAGAGCAAAATCTAGAGGAGAAACGTATGGAGAAATTGGGGGGGAACAGTAGGTTTGGCTGGGGCTTGTGTGGTGGGAGAGAGATAGGCTGCAGAAATAGGAACGGGCTGACAGTTTTGTATATCGGGCTAATGAATTCAGACTTTACTTTTAGGAAGCCAACTGAAGTTTGAACAGGGGACTGACATGTCTAGAGCGAGAATTTCTGGAAGGCTGATCTGCCTGTAGGTCTGGTCTCTGGTATGGTGCAGGAATAGAAGGGAGAGAGAAATCGGAGTCATCAGAAGCCGAAAATGATGACTTGGATTGGGGCGACGGTAAGGACTAAAGAGAAGGAACAAGAGACAAAATGAAGAGGGCCAGTTGAGTTAACTGCCGATGGGAGTGGAGGAGGGTGGAGGACAAAGAAGGGAAACTGAGGTCTGAGGCCACTGGGAAGAATGGCAGAAAGAGGAAAGAAAGGTGGACGAGGAGGGCCAGGACAAGTTCGGTGAGGACTAATGAATTCAGACTTTTGTTCGGTGAGGACAGACTGGACACCCTAAGCGCCTGGAAAGCGGGCCATCAGCTCTGCGGCTTAGCGGAGGCTGGACAGGAAGTAGTGGCGT
Organism: Paguma larvata; assembly: GCA_030068075.1. Lineage (NCBI taxonomy): Eukaryota > Metazoa > Chordata > Mammalia > Carnivora > Viverridae > Paguma > Paguma larvata. The sequence goes on along the minus strand of CM057828.1, from coordinate 116,920,427 downwards.
GGAAGTCCTCGGCACAGATTCTGGCTGAGGCCTGTCTTTGGGAGAAAGCACTTAGCATCTCAGAGTGCGTGAACCCAGGGCCAGAAGGCCGGCTAGAAGCCGAGGCCCTACTGCCTGCTGCTTGACAGTTTTCACCCGGACTGGCCCGGAACAGTTGGGAAGAGCAGGATGCCCGTGTCCATACTGCCCCAAAGCACCGGACTCAGGGAGCGGACGACGCTCAAGGCTCCTTCCCTGCAGACGGCTCATCCAAAGCGGGAGGACGAGCGTCTGGGGCAGCCTCGCGCGGGTTCCGGGGCGGAGGCGCGCGCTCCCCGGCGCGCGCAGGCGCGGCTCGGTGTCGCCTAGCAACCAAGAACAACAGCGGCCAAGCAGGCGCGCGCGCGCAGGCAGCGGCGGGCGCAGTTCTCCAGGTGTGAGGAGCCGCAGCTCCGCGGGATCCCCCAAGCAGGTAAAGGCAGGCGTGCTACTCCCGCGGTTTGGAGAGGCCCGGGGCAGGGGTCCCCGCAGAATTCGGGCAAGGAGAAGGTGCCCAGCGCGCGGGGACGTCTGGGGCAACCGACAGAACGAGTACCTTGTTAGGGGTTGTCAGTCCCTGCTCTAGGCCCGCAGTATCAGCTGGGGGTCAGGGGTGGGTTTCATAAGTATCCGGGCCTCCTTCCATTTAACAGACGCCAAAACAGGCCCCGAGAAGGAACCCGAGCGTCTAAGATTCCGTTACTTGACTCTCAGCAACTCAGAAAAGAAGTTCCCACATGCTCTAGCCCTCCCCTTTCCTTCACATTTTCCTAAAGTAAGTCTCCTCCTTAGAAAACATTGAAGATCGCACAGGCCGAAAGTTCACAAGGAAGTACAAATGATCGACACATTCGTGGGGGAGAAGTGTAGCTCCTTTCTAATAATCGAGAAGATGCACATTTAAAGCAGATTCGTGTTTGTACTCAAGGCCGTGGCGCTCAGGCCTTTGCATCCAGTAATTTTACTTTATCTCAGAGAAGCAGTCGCGGATGTGGACGAACATTTTATGTTTAAGGATGTTCGCGGCAGCCTTATCCATAATTGCAGGAAATTAGAAACAAGTGCTCATCCATAGGGGGTGAATAGTGGATTTTACAATATTATTTTAAATGAGGTGATATGCTGATTCATTGGAGATGCCTGGAGCGATGAATGGAGACGGAGAGATTTCAGGAACTTGTCCATTCGTTTAAGAATACAGTAGGAAAGGAGGGCGCTGGTTGGGATGAGCACTGGGTGCTGTATGTAAGCGATGAATCACGGGAATCTACCCGCGAAACCAAGAGCCCGCTGTACACGCGGTATGTTAGCCAACTTGACAATAAATTATATTAAAAAAAAAGAATATAGTAGGAAAATGGTTCCAGGAAAGGAAGTTGAGCATAGGTGAGAGAAATCCAGGTAGCATGGTAAAATCACTATACAAAACACACAAAAAAAGAACGATACTGAAACAGCGCTAATCTCCCTGAGTTTATTCCTGAGTGATTTTTTTTTTTTATTCCGTGTGCCCTTCCTTGTTTTCCAAATTGTCTGTAATGAAATGTATTACCTCTCTAAGTGGACAGTAGGTACAGAACTATATACTTAAATATGGTTAAGATGGTAAATTTTATGTCGTGTATATTTTAGCAGAACAGAAAACATCAATGGGAAAGGTGGTAAAATAGTCAAGGAAAGCAGGTTTGCTTCAAAAAGTCAAAGAGATTTGTTTTCTTAAAATTTTTTTTAAGTGTTTATTTATTTTTGAAGGAGAGAGAGACAGAGTGTGAGTAGAGAAAGGTCAGAGAGAGTGGGAGACACGGAATCCGAAGCAGGCTCCAGGCTCTGAGCTGTCAGCACAGAGCCCGATGTAGGGCTTGAACTCTCAGAGCTGTGAGATCATGACCTGAGCCGAAGTCAGACTCTTTTTTTTTTTTTTTAATTTTTTAACGTTTATTTATTTTTGAGACATAGAGGCAGAGCATGAGCAGGAGAAGGGCAGAGAGAGAGAGGGAGACAGAATCTGAAGCAGGCTCCAGGCTCTGAGCTGTCAGCATAGAGCCCGACGCGGGGCTCGAACTCATAGACCGCGAGATCATGACCTGAGCCGAAGTCGGCCGCTTAACCGACTGAGCCACCCAGGCGCCCCAGGATTTGTTGTCTTAATGTGACACCTCTGGAGCTTTAGAGGCAAACAAATCTTTAAAGAATAAAATAATATAAGATAATGTGGTTGTATCATGTCGATTTTAAGTGAAATTTACAAAGTTAAAAAAAAAAAACACATACCTTAGGCTTATCTTTGAGGCTCATTGCCCTGGATCTATGTCAGTTGTATACTTACTTTCTCCCCCATTAACTACTATACTCAATATGGTGGTAAAAACACAAACTAAATGCTTCCTACTTCACAGCATTGCCTGGAGCTCAGCTCCATTGCTGTCGTCCTGCGTTAAGGCAATTCTAACCTCTGTGCTCTTCATCGTGCAATTACTCAACGCCACTATCCTGCAATGGGAAAGAAAGAAGTTCCTAAGGGAAAATCAGGTGACACACAGTCATTTTATGCGGGTAGAATTCAGTTCCTCCTCAACCATTATTCATAAGGAGTTCTTTGGGAAACGAGAGGCTTGGAGTTGGTTACGAAGCGCTATGAAATTTCTTTTTCCTGGAGATTAATTGTAAGAGAGATTTTCATCCATCCAGAATAGTTCCTGTGTGTCTGCCTGGAATATCATAAACACAGAATTGAGGGTCTCCGTGCTCTTCAAACACCATGAGAGATGTTTGAGTTTTGAAAAAAAAGAAATACTGCCTCTAAAATCTGAAAAGAAAATTGAAACATTAATGTCAATGTTTCTAAATATTAAATTGTATTTGAAAACAGGCTTCTCGTTTTGCGAGAATTTTGAGGTGGACACTTGTGGAATAATTTCAAATGCTTGATTTCGAAACTTTATGTGGAGAAAATCGCATCGAATAGGGAACGTGGGTTCATCTTAATGTTTTGATGTTTTGGCGACGCTGTGAGGTAGCGCCTCACACCATGAGCTGCCCAGACCCTCAAAGATCTTGAAATTTATGTGACCTGAACTGAGGGATCTGGATGTCTTTCAGAAGACAGAAGACCCTAGGAATTTCTAGAACATGTGGCTTCTTAAAATCTGTGATAAATTCTGGTCCGTGTCTCTCTTGCTAAGAGTTGCTTTTGTCCCTTGACAGACCATCTGAACTAACCCTGACGCTGGAGATTCTCTCCAAAGATTTTTGACTTCTCAGAATTTTCTGGAAACTACACTAATTTCCTTGAGACCCGTTTATACCATCTGAGATCGCCCAAATGCCAAACATAACCTCTCATTGGAGAAAACTTGAAAGATTTCTAGAGTTATTCATTCTAACAGTCCCCAACGGCTTGGAAAAGTCCCCTGGACCCAGCTGGATGTACCGCTCTGTGGTGTATCAACTATCAGTACCAATCCTTTGACTTTTTGTCTGCACAGTTACGGACATACAGCGGCAGGTGGAAAAAGGTCTTATAAGCAGTAACCCCAACTTCTCCAGGACACATCTCTTCAGATTCTCAATTACTTTTTTTATTGAGCTATGGGTTATATTAGAGAAACCTTTTGGTTATCTGAGTTAATTTGAAGTTGGTATGTCTCGGGTGTCATTCACAAAATCATAGTCCCAGGAAGAACAGAGTTAAAGATTTTTATAAATATCGAATGCCTACTGCATACCAGATACTGTTGGGACAGATCGGTGCAAGGAAGCAGACAGAAACCCACCCCTTTGTGGCAAAACATTCTTACAAATCTCAAAAGGAAGTTGGATTTAGTCCCCTAAGCCCTCCCTAAGTGAGCTATATGCATGCTAAACTGTTTCCTGTTACGTGAGTAGAAGTTATGTCACTGATGCATTCCCTTCCTTGCAAGCTGGAAGCCAGGACTAATGCCCAACTATCTTGACAATAAGATCCTTAGCAACTGTGAAGTGTGAAATAGGAATGCAGGTAACATATTTGTGCATGTGCGGTCATTTCTACCTGTGTTGCATCGTCCCTTTTTTAAGGTAAAATTTAAACGGGGAAACAAATCTCCTTCGAAGGGCATAGGTAACAGAGCCTTGTGCATATACACTGTACAAATGACTAACTAATTACTGCATCTCTTTCCAGAATGGGTAAAAAGATAAAGAAGGAAGCAGAACCCCCCCCTAAGGATGTGGTAAGTTTCTGATTTGAAGACTAGTAGCACGGTAACAACCCGTTTTAAAAATAAATTGCTCCCACAGTTTGGCACGTTCCAGTATATACATGAGTACACGGTGGCAGAAGTCCAAAGTCTGACTAATGATAAGATTAGTTAGAGAAATCTAACATTATATAAACAAACATTTACAACGTTGTCATTACATAATTAGCACAATTAGAGAGTAATTATTAGCTTTTCCAGTATGCGGATGGCATGTTTATAAGCCTAGTTAATGACCAAATAGTTTTGGTTTGTTCTTTTAAATATTTTAAATTGACATTTGCCGGTCTCTCGTTAATGTTAATCATCCAAACAAATGTTCAGAAATGACGAGGAGGTTCTGCTATAGCGATTAGTGCGTTTATAAGTTTGTCCGCAGATGACCATGTGGACATCAGAAGGCTCCTGTTTTCCAGTTTTATGGAGAGAAAAGTCTGAGTTCATCGTCTTTTTCTGTTCCAAATGTTTGAGTAATACATCGCCTAAAACATAAGGCCCTGTCTCTCTTAGAAAAGCATGTTTTTAATCTTATTTCTTTAAGGTTTATGAATTACCAAAAAATTATGTTAAAAATAAACAATGAAGTTGGACGGTTTTCAGTTTAGAAACTTATTTTGAGGGGCACCTGTGTGGCTCAGTTAGTGGAGCGCGTGACTCTGGATCTCGGGGTTGTGAATTCGAGCCCCACGTTGGGTATGGACATTACTCAAAAATAATATCTTAGGGGCTGCTGGGTGGCTCAGTCGGTTGAGTATCCGACTTCGGCTCAGGTCACGATCTCACAGTTTGTGGGTTGAAGCCGCGCATCGGGCTCTGTGCTGACACACACTCTAGAGCCTGGAGCCTGCTTCGGATTCTGTGTCTCCCTCTCATTCTGACCTTCCCCATTGCCTCAAGAATAAATAAACATTCAAATAAATGAATAAATTCAAAAGTGTTTTCTTTAAGAAAAAAAAATACTTATTTTGAAACACACATTTGGTGTGATTTTCTTCAAATAACGCGTGAATGAAGAAAAGTGTTTATGTTCTGTCGCTAGACTCACAGGATTTTAGAGTTTGAAGGCAGCTGGGCTTAGTTCAAGATCTTCCCAACAGCACTGGAGCTTCGTGTGTACAGATGCGAACTACGGCCCGGCCCTGCAGCGCATGACCTGTGTTATCTGGCCCAGTTGCCGTATGTGGCCATGTTATTTCAGTTCTTATTTGAAATTTCTTCAATGTGAACTGTGGTGCCCGGCACATTTTGGCTGTTGTATGAACTGAAACAAAATAAAGGTCACCAAGTTCTCAGTACCTGGCACGTAGTTAATGCTAGTAAGGCCTATTGTTGTGGGACTCCTTTCAACTCTGACACACACACAGACACACACAGACATACACACACAGGCACACACAGACACACACACAGGCACACACACACAGGCACACACAGACACACACACAGACGCACACACAGGCACACACACACAGACGCACACACACAGGCACACACACACAGACACACAGGCACACAGACACACACACACAGGCACACACGCACACAGGCACACACACACACACAGGCACACACACACACCCCTGTGTGACTTCTTATGTATGATCCTATACAGTTGGGAACAAAGATTCCAGAAGTATCTGTCTGGAGGCACCTGGGTGGCTCAGTCGGTTAACCGTCTGACTCTTGATTTCGGCTCAGGTCATGATCTTCCGGTTCCTGAGATCCAGCCCTGTGTCCGGCTTTGTGCTGATAGTGTGGAGCTCGCTTGGGATTCTGTCTCTCCCTCTCCCTCTCCACTGCGTGCACGTGCGTGCTCTCTCTCTCTCTTTCAAAATAAATACATAAACTTAAAAAAAAGAAGCAGCAGCATCTGTCTGCTCAGGTCTAGGAAAACTTTGCAGAGATGGATGGTCATTGTGGATCATGATTCATTTTCATCATTCTAGTTGCTCTCTTTTGGACATACTCCTAAAACGTTCCAAATTCTCTTATTTTTCTCATTGCATCTTAAGTTTTCATTATCCCTTTTTGCTGCAAAACAGCATTTAAAAAAAAAAAAGATTTTATTTTTAAGTAATCTCTACACCCGGCGTGGGGCTCGAACTCACAACCCCGAGATCAAGAGTTGCGTGCTCCACTGACTGAGCCAACCATTCTCCCCAGTCAATAGCACTATTGACATCTTATTGCCGCAAAGTGGAGTATTAACAGAGTACTTAATGACAAACATTTTCTGATTAAACTTGGAATTAAGGGACTGTTAAACAATAGATATATTTGTCTAATCCACTTTCTATAATTTTGTAATGTTTTGCTGGCATTGTCTTCTGTACGTCAGTCTTTGGGGGCCACAATCAAGGACTTGAAAAACAGTTTTAAACCTAGTGTTAACAGAAAACTAGCTCTTGTTTCCTCACTTCACAATAATAGCCTTAGGGACAGCCAAAGCACGTATATGACCAATATCAAAGAAATTGTCACCTGTGTTTCCTTTGGGAGTTTTGTGGTGTTATGTCTCACAGTTAGGTCTTTCATCCATTTCGGGCTTGTTTTTGTGTGTGGTGTAGGAAAGTGGTCCAGTTTCATGGTTTGCTTGACCGTATAAGCATGAGTTTATTTCTGGGCTCTCTGCTGTGCTCCATTGATCCACGTGTCTTATTTCTGTGCCAGCACCACACTGTTTTGATGACTACAGCTCTGTCGTACATCTTGAAATCTGGGACTGTGATGCCTCCAGCTTTGTTCTACTTTCTCAAGACTGCTTTGACTCTTTGGGATATCTTGCGGTTCCATACAAATTTTAGTATGAGTTATTCTAGGTCTGTGAGAAATGTCGTTGGCATTTCGATTGGGATTGTATTAAGTATTCATCCATAGATGCATGGACAGAGAAGATGTGGTGTGTGTGTATATATATATATATATATATATATATATATATATACACACACACACAATGGAATATTACTCAGACACAAAGAGAACGTGATATTGTTGTTTGCAACAATATGGATGGAGCTAGAGGCTACAATCCTACGTGAAGTAAGTCAGAGAAAAATAAATACCCTATGATTTCAGTCAAATGTGGAATTTAAGAAAAAAATGAACAAACAAAACAAGAGATAAACAACAACAGCAACAACAACAAACAGACTTTAATTACAGGGAACAAACTAGTGGTTGCCAGAGGGGAGACAGGTGGGGGACGGGTGAGATTAAGAATATACTTACAGTGGGCGCCTGGGGGGCTCAGTCAGTTAAGCGTCTGACTTCGGCTCAGGTCATGATCTCGTGGTTCATGAATTTGAGCCCCATGTCCGGCTCTGTGCTGGCAGCTCAGAGCCTGGAGCCTGCTTTGGATTGTGTGTCTCCCTCTCTCTCTCTGCCCCTCCCCTGCTCACGCTCTGTCTCTATGTCTCTCAAAAATAAATAGACGTTAAAAAAATTAAAAAAAAAAAAGCTTGCTTACCTTGCTCTTAAAGTTTACTTCAGTTCAACTTGTACAGAAACCTAGAGGTCATCTTAGCTGTATTCATTTTAACCTTTCCACTTTTTAGTGGATTTTAACAGATGTCTAGATGTTCTCTACTCAAAGGCCATATTAGAGTGATGCAGTCTACTTCCGTTTATCTGTCTCTCTCTTCCTGTGTAATCGATTTCCCCCTGATCTGAGACCGATGATGCAGTGAACATGTTCCTATAGACACTAAAAAAAGCCTTTTATTTGCCCCTCGTGGTACCATAAAAATCACGAAACTATCATGATTTATCTATTTTTCACAGAGTTCAACTTTATAACTTTGTATTCTTTCAGGCCTGTGGTAAGGTAGTAGACCCTCGTCACATGTGGTTATTTAAATTTAAATTAATAGTGACGAAAGTTACAGTAATGGAAATTAACAACTAAAAAGAAAATGAAACCTTCAGCTCCTCGGTCACGTTACACTTCCAGTGCTCAAAGGCCACAGGGGCTTGTGACTGCTATATTGGGCCGAGCAGAATCAGAACATTTCCAGTGTTGAACTTGTGCTGGGCAGCCCCATTCTAGAAGGTCTTGTGTCCTTAACAGAGATATTAAAGTATCTCTGTGAGTCTACGGCTGCTCTCATTGACTGAACTTAAAATTCAAAGTTTAGCCAAAATGCTTCCCCTTTATTTTACCTTTCTGTAAATAACTTTGGTTCATCATTGATTTTGTATACAGCGTGAAATTCTAACTTCACAACCAGCTTGTTGGTGAGTGACTGTGAGTTCCTCGCGGGAAAGCAGATGGGATATGTAATTACAGCACGGTATTATTTATTTAGTTGTGTGGCATTCTGTTATAGCTATCATTTTATTCTCAGCACCTTTTCTAATAAAAAATTACTATAATGCTGTAGGCTCTGTCGGAGAAACAGATGTCATGCCAAGTCTTCTCCACTCTCTGCCAAATATTGGTATTTCTCCTCCTTTAACCGCTCTTTAGATTGTAACTCTCACAGTCTGAATCTTCCCTTTAAGCTTCTTGTACCCCATATTCCTTTTTCTTCATGATGACCGGAAGATAGGTCAAAATACCAGTGTTTTCTCCATCATTGAAGAAAGGCTACAAATATTTACAGATAGGTTTGGTTTAAGTATATTTCCATGTACTCCTTTGACAACTGCTTTCATCGTGTGGAGATTGTGACGTAAGTATGTTTCAGAACGGCAGGTTTATTTACATGCTTATAAAATCAGCTTTAAAAATATCAAAATATCAGAGGTCTCAGAAGTGCAAGTTCTAAAATGGAAGGGAACTTTGTCCTGAGTGGGGGCGGATCGAGAAGAGAGCCAGCAGAATGCTAGGGAAACTGTCGTGGGCATAAAGACGATTTCAGGCTGTGATTCTCAAGGGTGTCGGTGGGGGGGGCGGTCAGGGAGCCCTATGAGGGTGGGATGGCCACTGTGGACTCTCTCCCCACAAAAATGCACACCAGAAGTTTTACGTACAATTTTAGCGGAAGGACACATCCCTGAAGCCCACTGATGGCTCCATGAACCTCAGGTTTAGAACCTTCTTTTCTGATATCAAGAGACACTACACAGTTAAAGCCCTTTAAGGCCACAAGCATAAAACGGAAGTTTCCAGAGGCACTTTCATGCATTTCCTTATACACATTTATTGAGTATTTCCACATCCCAGGTTTCTTTTAAGTAATGGAGATAGAGAAATTACACAGTCTTTGCCTGAAGAAATTCATTCATTTATTAGACAAATATTGAGTGAATGCCATATGCAAGTTTTCCTCTACCTCCTGGGCATACATATGGGAACAAAACAAAATTCAGGCTTCAAGGCAGCTTATATTCTAGTTGGGGGAAGCAGTCAGTTAACAAATAATAATATAATTGAGATAGCGATAAGATCAATTGGGAAAATATAAAGTAGGTTATAAGGATGGGGAGTGATGGGGCTACTTCAAATAGAATCCAGGCCAGGCCAAGCTTTTCCGATGGGGTCGTATTTAAGAAAGACAACTGGAATGAAGAAGTATGTTATGCAGATATCTGGGGGAGAGCACCCTAGCCAGAGAATTATAACTCAGACCTTACTTTGGATACCTGTGGAGTGCCAAGAAGGTTGTTGATGTGACTGGAGATGGCCTTTTCCGCCCTATTAAGGAGGTTGGGGTTTTCCCTAATGTGCAAAAAGGGGAATCCGTTGGAAGGTTACAAGTAGAGGAGTAGTGACATCTCATTTATTTTTAAAACGAAAAGCATCAAGACCATTCTAGCTACAATGTGAAAGAAAAGTGGAAACTGGACGACCAGTTTGGAGGCTCTTACGGAGGAGCCATAAGCTATGCAGCGAGGACCAGGTGGTAACTGTGGAGAAGGCGAGGAGTGGTCAGGGTAGGAAGCCATGTTGAAGGCAGGAAGGGAGCCATGTTGAAGGCAGGAAGGGAGCCATGTTGAAGGCAGAAATGGCAGGATTTGCTGATGAATTGCATGCGGGGTGTGAGAAGGAGAGGAGGTGGAAGATGGTTCCAGGTGTTTGGCTTGAGCGACCGAGTAAATGATGGTAAACATACTGAAGAAGACACAAACCAAAGAAACAATGCAATGGATTATGTGCTGTTATAGAGAAGTTCAGAGAATATAGCTACAAACAGAACAAAGCAAAACAAAACCCTAAAACTGAGAGCCACAAGAACCACAACAACAAAGCTCCAAGGATTTTTAATGCCCAAACTGTCATGAAAAAAAGCCATAAAAAACTTACCCAGAGAGATGGAGGCCTGATAAATAAGTCATAGGCTTCTACAGTTTTGATGTTTATTATTTTAATTCTCGGGAAATGTGAGATAAAAATGGCAAGACATATTAAGTAACATGGTGTTTGTGGGTGATAGTCTTAGAAATATTTTGGTGAACCGATGAGGATGGAAGTCAGAGTGGAGATGTTTAGCAGCAAGTATGAGAGGAGAAAATGGAAGAAAACCAATAGTCCATAGGATTTTTGACTGTGGAAGGGGAGGAGAGATAGGATAGCACCTGGAAGATGATTAATATCTGGGGAAAGATTACTTATGTTTTAAAATAAGAGCGTTCAGGGGCGCCTGGGTGGCTCAGTCGGTTGGGCAGTCGACTTCGGTTCAGGTCATGATCTCACGATCTGTGGGTTTGAGCCCTGCGTCAGGCTCTGTGCTGACGGCTCGGAGCCTGGAGCCTGCTTCAGATTCTACATCTCTCTCTCTCTCTACCCTGCTCATACTCTGTCTCTATGTCTCTCAAAAATAAATAAACGTTAAAAAAATTTAAAACAAGAGCGTTTTGAGAAGTCAGAGTTTAGAGAGGCTAAGGTAGTTGGAATTTGCAGAGTGCCAGAGAGGAGGGAAATATATAGGAAAATAGCTCCAGAAATTTAGTAAAAATTCTCTTCATTCTTTGAAGTCTAAGCTGCACAGGGTGAAACTCATGCTCACGACAAAGAACAGGCACGAACAACTATCAGAGAGCTACAAGATGAATAATTTTTAGATCAAGACCGGTCTGGAGGACAGTCTAATTTTGATCCAGATTTTGGAGAGATCTCACTGAATGTCAGGGGGATTATGTAGAGTCCCCAGCAGGGTCCTGCCTTAGTTGAGTACGGCTAGCCCAGTCCTAGAGCAAAGGCCTCCTCAGACCTGCTGTAATGATGTTTTAAAATAGGCCTTACGTAGCTAAAGCTGAGCCATAAATAAGACAGCTGTCCAGCAGAACAAAATTCTACATCCTTTAAGAGAAGGACTCCCAGGGGTGCCCGGGTGGCTCAGTCGGTTAAGCATCCAACTTCAGCTCAGGACATGATCTTGGGGTTCACGAGTTGGAGCCCCGCATTAGGCTCTGACAGCTCAGAGCCTGGAGCCTTCTTCAGATTCTTGGTCTCCTTCTCTCTCTGCCCCTGCCCTGCAAACTCTCTCTCTCTCTCTCTCTCTCAAAAATAAATAAACATCAAAAAATTTTTTAAAAATAAAAGGCCCCCAAAACAATCCAACTCAACAACATAATTTTACAATGTTCACTTGCCAATAAAAACTATTATATATACAAAGAAAAATGTGACCAATAATTGAAACAAAACTCAGTTGATAATCCAATATAGGAGATAAAATCGGATACTAAAAAATTCAACTGTCCGAAAGAAGACAGAAAGAGGAATCAGGGAACAAATCAGAAAAGGAGAAAATGAATGCCTGGGTGGCTCAGTTGGTTGAGTGTCAGTCTCTTGGTTTGGCTCAGGTCATGATCTCACGGTTCATGGGTTCAAGCCTTGCAATAGGCTCTGTGCTGCCTGAGCAGAGCCTGCTTGGGATTCTCTGTCTCCCTCTCTTGCTCCTCCCCCACTCACATGCATGCACTTTCTCTTTCTCTCAAAAGTGAATAAACATTAAAACAAACAAAAAAAGAAAAACAGAACAACAAAATGGTTGATTAAAACCCAATCATATCAGTAATTATATTCAATACCCATGATTTAATATTCCAATTGAAAGTGAGAGATTTTTGGGGCGCCTGGGTGGCTCAGTCGGTTGGGTGTCTAACTTTGACATGATAAGGTCATGATCTCACCGCTTGTGAGTTCGAGCCCTGCATGGGGCTCTGTGCTGATAGCTCAGAGCCTGAAGCCTGCTTTTGATTCTATGTCTTCCTCTCTCTCTGCCCCTCCCCTGATCATGCTCTGTCTCTCTCTCCCCTTCAAAAATAAATAAACATTAAAAAAAAATTTTTTAAGTGAGAGACTGTCAAACTGAATAAAAAAAAAAAGATCCAAACTGTAAGCTATCTATAAGAAATCTTTAAATATAAAGACATATATATATATATATATATAAGCTAAAGGTACTGCAAACAATAGTCATAATAAAGCTGGAGTGCCTATATTAATACTAGATGAATTACATAACAGGGCAAATAATATCACCGGAGAGAAAGAGACCCATATCTCCATAATGAAAAGGTTCATTTGTAAGAGGAAAAATGGTCCTAAATGTTGTTTGCCTAATAACACTTGTTTAAAATAGATGAAGAAAAAAAACTATATCTTTTGCCACAGCATCAGAAACAATGAAATATTCAGAGAAAGTTTAACAAAATAAATACAGCGTCTATATGCCAAACACTATAAAACATCGCTGAGACAAATTAAGGAAGACTTAAATAAGTGAAGAGATATACTATGTTGGATACAGATACATTGCTGGTGAGAACCCAAGATAGTAAAACTACTTTGGAAAAAAAAATTATTTTTTTGTAAAGTCGACCCTGCATTACCAGATAAGCCAGAAATTCGACTCCTAGGTGTTTACTCAAGAGAAATGAAATCATGTATCTACAAGAAGACTTATATGAAACAGCCCATTGCAGCTTTAATCCATAATGGTCCCAAAGGGAAACAACCCAAAGGCCCATCACTAACTGAATGGATAAACAAATTGTTATATTCATACAATGAGATACAAAGAACCATTGAAACGCGGAACAATACAGATGAATCTCCTAATCATTCTGCCAAGTGAAAGGAACCATACTAAGGGGTACCTATGTAATAATTTCATATTAAACAGGTGAAGTTAACCTCTGGCGAAAGGATGCAGACCGGTGGTTGCCTAGAGTAGATACGGGAAAGGCAATCAGCTGTAGAGAGGCAGGAGAGCATATTTTGGGGTAATGGAAAGTTCCACATAACGTTTGGAGTGGTTAGTTAGTTATAGGCACATATACATTTATTAAAACTCATCAGACTTAAACTTAGGTGCAATTTATGGAATCCAAACTGGCTCTCTGCAAAGTGGACTTAGAAGAAGTAATGGGAATAATGCAATCGTTAGGAAGAAGTTGACTACTCAAGAGAAAAAAGGGATGATTAATGGTTTGACATAACTCATAAGTTCTATGAGAATAGGGGACTTGATTATCTTGTTTCATGTGCTGTTCTGAGTGTATGGCATTGTTAGGGTTGAATGAGTATTTATTGAATGATGGGTTAAAGATCCAAAGCACACATTAGATACTGGGCTTAGATAGTAGGAGAAACATTTTCTCTAACGTAATAGAAGAATATATGCAGATATAGGTAGGTTTGAGGCTCTTGCGAAATTACTGATCTTGAGTTTACAGCAATACTGATTTTCCCTATGGTTTAATATTCTCCAAGAATGCTTGGGTACTTGGGCACAAATGCAAAGAAAGAAAATTCTAGTGTTGGTTCATATTCTAGAATTGATTTGATGAAAAGAAACAAGGAGGAAAAAGGTTTAGTTAGGGTTTGGCAGGAGTGTTATTAAAATAATAGATCATAATCTAAGCAGGATAAGAAGTAAAGTGAAAAATCGAGGACGTGGAAATAGAGGGAGTGAATGGGCCGGCGACTCCAGTGAAGGTGAAGAATAGCTCGGTGGTGGGAGTAGGTAAACAGCGAAGCTTTATCTCCCACCATTTGCTTATTGGCTACCAAGAAACCCTCAAAGACTGACCACTGTGGGTGCTACAGGAATGCTATCTGTGAGAGAGAAAGAAAAATTGATGGAGTATCCAGCATCATAGCAGAAGACAAAGCTGAGAGATAGATGAACATATTGAGTCAGAATCCGTAGAAGGGACGTAAGAGAATTTTAACAAGTAACGAGAATCCCTACTGCGGCATCCTGCTCCTGGCCAGGATACAAGCCAAGAGCCGTGGGAGAGCAAATAAAAATAATTCCAAGGATCAGTGAGAAGGTAGAGCAACTGGAACTCTATTTATAACCAGTGAGAATGAAAATTGATAAAAGTACAAAAACAGCTTTTAAAAAAATTTTTTTAATGTTTACTTATTTTTGAGAGAGAGAGAGAGAGAGAGAGAGAGAGAGAGCGAGCAAGCGGGGGAGGAGCAGAGCGAGAGGGAGACACAGAATCCAAAGCAGGCTCCAGGCTCTGAGCTGTCAGCACAGAGCCCAATGCAGGGCTCGAACTTACAAGCTGTGAGATCATGACCTGAGCCGAAGTCGAACGCTTAACTGACTGAGCCACCCAGGCACCCCCAAAAACAGCTTTAGAAAGTTGTTCAACAGCGTCTATGAAAGGTAGATATGTGTCTACCCCCCTATGACTCATCCAATCCATTCCCAAGTAGATGCCCAAGGGAATGAGGGCACATATCCATAAAAAGACATGTGCAAGAATATTCTTTGCAGCTTTGTTCATGATAGCTCCAGCTGAAAGACAAGAACCTAAACTGGTATATTCATAAAATGAAATAATATATAGCGTTAGGAGGTATGGCTTAGCAATACAAAAATGTGACTGAATCTCAGAGACATTGTGCTGCAAAAGAAGGCAGACATGTTAGATGATTCTATTTATACAAAGTTGAAGAACAGGAAAAACCAATGGATGATATTATCATTTATTTGTTTGTTTATTGATTTTTTACTAATGGATGATTTTAAAAGTCATAGAATGGTTATCTTTCTGGGGGTATATTTGGAGGGGGAAGGAGCATAAGGGAAATATTCAGAAGTGACAAGAATGTTCTATAACTTAGAGAGATAGGTCTGAATTTGTATTCTATAAGAACAAGTGGAAAAAGTATATATCGCTACACAAAAAACAGATTTTGGCAATCTGACAATCTTAGTTAATGAGATCTATTTGCCCTACCGATGTTTATTTTGACCATTGATATATTTGATTTTATTTCTAGCATTTTAAGTTTTTGGCTTTTCTTTGCTATATGTTCATACTGTGTTTCTTTTGTTTTTCTTCCCTTTTTCTGAATTGAGCAACTTTGTTTGGTAACCCTTTCCGTTTGGTAATTTGGAACTTTTACTATTTATCTGTAGCCTATTAAACAGACACATTTAAACCTGTTTTTTATATCAATGAAAAAATAAATAATAACTAGGCAATAACCCAGTTCTCTTTACCAAAACAATCTGGTTTCCTTTACCTGAGCTTATTGAAAAAAATCTAGAATTTTAATTCCAAATTGTTTTTTCCCTCATAATGTGTTATTGTTACTTCAGAAATCCTTAACAATTATATTATGATTCATGACAACATTATCATTCATTTTAGCTATATATTTCATTGTATTTATTGATGTATTACTCTTGTTTTTATATTTTGTCTTCCCCGATGTTGGCTGGAGCATTTACCAAGTAATTTGTTAAGATATATAGTTAATATACTTGTTGAGTTTGTGAGTGCCTGATGATTTTCAAGCCTCAATCCCCAAATCCTTTCAGAAGTCCTCCCTTAAAATTTCTGTGAGTTTCCAGGTCGTTGTGCTCTCTAATCAGCATTGCAGGCAGCGTCTTTGCCATTGCTCTCTGCTCTGCTAGAGGCCATCTTGTCTCACCGGTTCACGTCACTGGAAACCCACAAGCTTGGTGCTTGTGGAAGACTTTTAATGAAGATTTGTCTCCCCAGAAAAAGCCTAAGAGGCTTGAGAACAAACACCATGACTTTTGTAACTGTCGCAGTTTCTAGTAGAGAGTTAGACATACACACGCAGCTTTAATTTGGATGTTAGATAATGCTGTCCCAAAATCCAATAGCCATTTCCCCTGCAAGGGAATTTTTATCCCAGCTGTGCCCTTTTAGGTCACAGCTTACCGCTACCTTCTCTGTCTTCTTTACTTTTCCAGCCTCACACAATTATACCTCCTTACTCAGAGTAATCTGTCTCTCCATTCTCTCTGCCTGAAACTGAACACCAATTTTTGCTCTATTCCCAGACACAATAAGATGTCTATTTAGAAAGGGACCGACACAAAGAGCCAGCGAAAGCTTTGAAATTCATTTTTTTTTTTGTCTTTAACATAAGCAGAACACCCTCCTTCACCAGTCTCTGGAAATGGAAGAAAAATAGTGTAATTTGTTACAAAGAAAACCCATAGGAGTCATGAATTTGCTATCATGCATTTTGGCTACCCATGAATTCGCAAGATATCATAGTGAGATATAGGTATTCCTAGAGCTCTATATTTCTTTATATCATATCACCATTTGCCCTTTTTCAGATTTTATCCAATTTTACACAGTGTTATGTGTGATTTTCTATTGTTTTTTAGTTATTCCACATGTGTAATTTTCGCTTTCTCAGAGACAGTAGTGATTAGAAGCAGGTACCGATTCTTGAGACTGTCAGGGCACCTAATATATACAGGTACTCAAGGATTCTTGTGTATTGACTCAGAATTATGCCAATATAGGTTATTTAATGACATTCTATTATGTGCCAGACAGTGTGCTAAGGGCTTTGCATATATGATCTCTAATCCTCTCCTCGCTTCTTTGAGGAGATAAGCATTGTTATGCCCATTATACAGAAAAGGAAACTGAAATTCTTGCAGCTTAAGTAACTTGTTTGATTCCACATGGCCAAGTTGAGAGATTAGATCCGTCAGATTCCAAAATGCTTCGCTCTTCCTGCCATTACCCCAGGAATTCCAAAGCCACCAATATTGATGTTTTTTAAATAAAAACCTTACAGTGCACTTAGTGGGCAGCGACCACATCCTTTTTTTTTTTTGTAGGATTATGTTCCCTTCAAGTTTCTAGCCACCATTCATTGTTTATGTGATTTTTCAAGCTCATACGTGAACCTGATATTTTTCTCTCTACATTTCAGTTTGATCCATTAACGATCGAAAGCAAAAAAGCAGCGACCGTGGTGCTAATGCTTAATTCTCCAGAAGAAGAAATTTTGGCTAAAGCATGTGAAGCCATTTATAGATTTGCTTTAAAAGGTTGGTCTTTTTCAGTTTATTTTTCTATTTCATTAGTTTCTTAAAATATTTACTACATAATGGGCACTCTCTCCTTCGTCTTTAATTCACTTCTTGTCAGATGAATTCTTTCAGACAACCAGAATATCATTGAATGCATTACCTGAAAGTAATATATCTCCCTAAGTGCCTAACTTAGTCTCAAGGAGTAATTTAGTCACTGCAGAGAATAGTCATGTTGAAAGTTTTATTGTAGTTTAAAAGATTGTAAGTCACAGGAGCTGAAAGAGCTTCCAATGGTCAAAGCTGGAACGATTTGAGCAGCAAAATAAAGCAGTATTGGATTATAACCCAAAGTATAAATAAATATTTATGAGCCTATACTGATAAAAATAATTGAATTAAGTAAATAAATGGGAGAGAAAAGACAAACCTCCCATGCAGAATTCCAAATAATTTACGTACTCTGCCCTCAAGGGAGGCAGAATATAACTTTTCACTCTTTAGGTATGAGCTTGGCATAGTGACTTCTTTCCAAACATTCCAATATGGACACGGGGAAGAAGAAGAAGAAACTTGACAAACACTGTCTCGGCCAGGTGATCAAAATAAGCATCAATAGTGATAAGTCATGTTGAGAATATGTGACCTTGACATGATGTAATGAAAATGGCACTTCTGTTATTTTTTCCCCCGAAACGTATAACCCTCAAACCAGAAAAGTTGCAAGTCAGGGACATTCTACAAATACCTAACCAGTACTCCTCAAAATGGTCACAGCTCTCAAAAACGAGAAATGTCTGAGAAGCTCTCATAGCCAAGAGGAGCTACAGATATATGATGATTAAATGTCATAGGAGACCGTGGGTAGGATCCTGGAACCAAGAAGGAACATTAGACTAAAAGTAAGGCAATCTCATAAACATAGACTTTAATTAAAAGTAATGTATCAGTATTAGCTCATTAACTGTGACAAATGTACCTACGAATGTAAATTAATAATGGGAAATGGGTTTGGGATATATGGTAACTCTGTACTATCCTTGTGATTTTTCTGCAAAACTAAAACTGTTGAATAAACTAAAGTTTATTAAAACACTGTAAATGTTACAAGTTAGATTCTATTGCAAGGTTTATTCATAGAAGGTTTACAAACACAAATGATAATTATATTTTAGTTCATTCCAAGTGGTGATAAAATGAGATTTTATTATACTCTATAACATTTCTTTAAGTTTATTTTTCGGAGAGGGGGGTATGTGTGCAAGAGAGAGAATCCCAAGCAGGCTCCATGCTGTCAGCACAGAACCCAACATGGAGCTCGATCTCATGAACCATGAGATCATGACCTGAACCAACATCAAGAGTCATTCGCTTAACCGACTGAGCCACCCAGTCTGATATTGAGAATACTTGAAGAGTTTAGTGTGACTTTGTAATTAAAACAAAACAAAACAAAACAAAACAAACACCTTTTAAACTAAGAAGAGAACAATTTGATTCTTAAGGAAATGATGCTTTCAACATTATTTTTGTCATATGTATGAGAGAACAACAAATCATTCAATTAGCAAATAGTGAAATACTCTCCTTGTTATAATACTCTAGTTGGGAATCCAGGTAAAAACTAGAATCATTGCTTCTGGCAGGAATGGTTCAGGAGTAATTGTGTAGAATTCTGGGCCAGATTTCAGGGAGACATTGGATCATGCGGTTATGGTAGCATGAGTCTCACTCAGCCATACAGAGTCATCAAATGCCATCTCTTATTATATGACATGAGGTAAGCAGGTAGGGGTGTATTTTATGTGAAATCGATACAGAAATTATTCTAAGTCTGGTGTTATATACAAGTACTGTTTTCTGTTTTTTTAAGATTAATGATGGCACTTTTCCTCTGGCCATGAAGGAATAAGGGGTCAAATTTACTTTCCTAATTGAAACAAGTAAGAAAACAAAAATATATGAAATAACAGTTGGCAAAACACTAAATATTAGGCAGTGAAGGATAGTGACCACTGACAGACAGGAAATGATGGAAATAAATTATTGATTACCCCAGCTTATTGATTTCAGAGAATATCCAGACACATCACAGGAAGGGCAACCTGTACAGAGCCTGGAAGACACTGAGTTGAGAAGGCAGATCTGAAAGTTAAGGGAGACAAAGGAAGCAAGAGTTTTCAGGACAGTAACAGAGAAGAAAGAGTTGCATAGAAAGAGAACTTCAGATTGGTAAAGGGTCCAACTCAAGGGTTAGCTGAGTGCTGGTCTGGATGTACACCTATGGGAACTGTTTGAAGTCGGCCAAAACACCTAACGGGGTTCAGAGGGAACAGTCCCTGGTGCTCATAGAGGGCCACAGGTATTGCCTGTTCCTGTCAGCCAGCCTTGAAAACTACAAGATTCATGGACAATTGTATGGATATACAGAAGGTTCTTGCTTCAGTAGTTATAAATAATTAGTGCTAGATGAAGCTCTGGTCTAGTACTACCTAATAAATATTTAAAAAACAAGACCTGAAGGGATCAAATTGTTTCCAGATAATTGTGTCCCAAAACAAATTTGAATAATACAAAAATAACCGTTTACCAACTAGGTAAAATTCACAGTGTCTGACATCCAATAAAAAATTACCAAGCATGAAAAGAAGCAGGAAAATCCAACCCATAATGAGGATATAAATCATCAGTAAATCAAAACTGACACAATGTATGTGTAACTGGAGTCTCTGAAAAAAGAAAATGGGAAAGGACAGAAAAAGAATCAGAATAAATAATAGCTCCCAATTCTCCCAATTTGATGAAAACTCTACGTTTCTAGATCCAAGAAGCTCATAAAAGCCCAAGCACAATGAATATGAAGAAAATTATACTAAGATACAACAAAATAAAATTGCTTAAACAGAGTAATAAAGAGAAAATCTTAAAAGCAACCAGAGGAAAAAACACATTACATTCAGAGACACAAAACTAAGGATGACAATAATTTATCATCCAAATTATGCAAGCAAGGAGTCAGTGGAGCAACATCTTTAAAGCGTGAAAGAAAAATAAAAACTTTAAGCCTAGAATTCTATACCCAGCAAAAATATCTTTCAAAAACATAAGTGAAATAAAGTCTTTTTCAGACATTCAAAAGCTAAAGTAGTTTGTTGCAAGCAGACCTGCACTACTAATTATGGTAAAGTAGGTCCTTCAGGAAGAAGAAAGGTGACATCAGATGGAAATGTTGATCTACACAAAATAATAAAAATAATAAAGACAGAACACTAGAAATGTTAACATACAAAGTTTTTTCTTATTATTTAAATCACTTAAAAATCAAATTAGTTATTTAAGAAAAATTTTAATAATTACTCTTAATAAAATGCTTATTTTATTTTTGAGAGAGAGACAGAGAGAGAGAGAGACAGAGCATGAACAGGGGAGGGGCAGAGAGAGAGAGAGAGAGAGAAAAGGAAACAGAATCTAAATCAGGTTCCAGGCTCCAAGCTGTCAGCACAGAGCCCAACGCAGAGCTTGAACTCATGAACTGTGAGATCATGACCTAAGCCGAAGTTGGATGCTTAATCGACAGAGCCACCCAGGAACCCCTCAGATTTGTTATTTTAAACAAAAATAATAATATGTACTGTGCAGTCTGAAACATTTGTATAAATAAGGTATATGACGACAACAGAGCCAAGGTAGAAAGAGGAAAAATGGAAGTATACTATTGTTCTTGTACTATATGTGAAGTGGTATATTACCACTTGAAGGAGACTGATAAGAGTGTATACTACAGACCCTAAAACAATACTGAAATAACAAAACAAAGAGTAATATCAAATAAGCCAACAAAGGAAATGGAATCGTAAAAGTAATATTCAATTTATACAAAAAAAAGGCAGAAATGAAGAAAAGAAAAACAAAGAATGAGACACAAAAGACAAATAAGAGGATAGACTTAAACCTAATCTTACCGATGATCAAACTAAATGCAAATGTCCGAGTATCTCCGTCAACAGGGAGAGAGTGTTACATAAGATAAAAAGCAAGATCAAACTATATGCTATCAAGAATGCACTTAGAATATAATGACGCAAATAACTTGATAGTAAAAGGATAGAAAAAAGATACCTTGGATGTGAGGGCGATCTGGCTGTGACAGCTGTCACCCTATTGATCGCCAGGGTTGATTCGGCTGATACGGCTGGCTGGGGGGGGCCCCTTCCTTCCTCATGCTCCATGTGTGTCTCCACCCCCACCCACCCCCCGAAGCTGCCCGCTAGGTTGAAGAGGACTACCTTCCCCAAGAGAGGAGGACCGTTCTTTGATCAAGGGTTTACCAGTAGCTGCACTCCCCTGCTAGAACCTCCAAACAAGCCCTCGAGGTCCATACGTAGGAGAACATAGGGGGGTCAAGCTTCCAGGATTCCAGACACATCCAGATGAGTGCTGCACGTGGCAGTCTGCCTTTCTAAAAAAAAAAAAAAAAAAAAAAAAAAAAGATATCCTGTGTTACCACTAATCAAAAGAAAGCTTGAGAGGCTGTATTAATTATCAGAAAAATAAACAGCAAAAAGTAGTATGAGATAAAAAAAACAACAACCTAATTTTATAATAATAAGAAAAGAGTCAATTAACCAAGAAGCTATGAAAAAAATCTAAACAGTTATGTAGTTAATGTCATACCTTCTAAATACATGAAATTAGAAATGCAGGGCAAAATAGACATCCACAATTATACCTGAGGATTTTGATAACCTTCTCTTAATAAGTGAACAGACAAGTGGATAGAAAATCTGTAAGGGTATAAAAGATTTGAATGGCAATATAAATGAATTTAACTTAATTGATATTCATAGAACACTCCTAGCAGAGTGTGCATTCTTTTAAAATGCACAGAGGACATTTATCAAAATAGGCAATATTCTGAACTATAATACAAGCCTTAATAAATTTATTTTTTAAGCCTTAATAAATTTAAAAGAATTCCAATCATATAAAATATATGTCAGACCACAATAAAATTAAATTAAAAATCAATTACACAAAGGACTTTGGACAATAATTAAATAGTTAGAAAGTAAACTGCACACTTCTAAATAATCTGTGAGTGAAAGAATTCAAAAGGAAAATCCAAGTTGAAAATGAAAACACAACATATAAAAATTTGTGGGATGCTACTAAAAGAGTATTTAGAGAGAAATTTATTATACTAAATGCCAGCTAGAAAGAAGGTCTTGGGGCATCTGGATGGCTCAGTCAGTCAGTTAAGCATCCAACTCTTGATATTGGCACGGGTTGTGAACTTGTAGTCATGAGATCAAGCCTCGCATCTGGCTCCATGCTGATCATGGAGCCTGCTTGAGATTCTCTCTCCCCCTCTCTCAAATAAATAAATAAACATTAAAAAAGGAAAGAAAATAAGGTCTCAAATCAATGACTTCAACTTTCACTTTAAGAAACTAGAAGAAGAAAAGCAAATTAAACCCAGTTATTAGTAATAATGATATATGAGCAGAAATCAATGAAATAGAAAACAGAATCCTCGTACATTGCTTATGAGGATGTAAGATGGTACAATCGCTTTGGAAGACAGTTTGGCAGTTTCTCAAAATTAAATGTACATCTAGCATATGATCCAGCCAAACTGCGGTGTATCCATATAATGGGATCGTACTCAGCGATAACGAGGATGAACTATGACGCATGCTACAACATGGATTAATCTCAAAATGATTAGACTGAGGGAAATCAGACAATAACACATTCATACTCTGTGGTTGTATAGAGTTCTGGGAACAAGTATAGAAGAGGTCACAAAGTGTCAAGAGGAAACTTTTGGGGCTGTCAGGTATGTGCTTTTTCTCATTAGTGGTGTTTGGTTTCATGGGTGTTAAACACGTGTCAAAATTTATCCAATTGTTCTCTTTAAATATGTACAGTGTTGTATGTCAATGACACCTCATTAAGGCTGCCAAAAAAGGATAAAAATATATGTAAAGATTACACAAACTATTAATATATAGCATTGTTGATGAACTGAGAAGAAATATATTTTAATGAAGAAATCATTCAAGTTACACACTAAAAGTCTCAGAATAAAAATTTAAAGACACACTTAATTTCTATGACAATATGACATATAAAATATCTTTTTTAAGCATAAGTATCTTAAAATTTATATTAAAGATTCATTTGACAAAATGTCTTCATCGAAGAATTAAGTTTCAGAATTTCCTTACAATGCGAATATTGGAAGGTTTGAAGAGCAGTTTGTAAGAGTCAACAACGCATATTTCAGCATGTTCTTATCGGGCGACAGATTTGACCCTTTAGATACGGGGCAATTTCATGGGCTATGGGAAGATACAGTCTGTGTGTTATCAGAATATGGACCTGTAACTTAAAATGTAAATACTCTCATCTTATGAGAAAACTGAGGCAAGACAAGTTAAAGTGACTTTACATAGTCTCAAATGAATTTTGAAAGTGAAATCTGTATTTTCATAGCCCATGAAATTAAAGAGCTGAAGTTAATCAGGACCCAAACATTGTTCCTGACTTCAGAGAATGATATCCGGCTCATCAAGATACAGATAAACTGCTTCTACGGTTAAGCAAGACTCTGGCATGACGTTGGCCTTCTGGGGTTTCTTGCCAGAGCTAAGGGGTCCCCAGTTACCCTGGCGGCTCCTCTCTGTGCGTGAACCTCCACGCTAGCTGCGGGCACATCTTGTATGACAAAACAGGTGCTGTAACCCCAGTGGGCGAAAAACGAGCCCCCTGAACTCACCCCGCCATCCCAACTTTAACTTGAAGTGGGGTCCGTGTATATTAATTAAGTCTGGTGATTAATTATGCCAGCACGTGCCTGGCACTGTGGTAGGCACTGAGGGTAGGAGAGAAGAGAACAGGAAGGGTGTCCGTCCTCACAGAAAATTAAGTTCTAGTGGAATAGGCAAACAAGGCAAGGAGATGGCTAAGAGGTACGATGAAAATAGATTAGGGAAAAGGAAGAAAGGCTTGGATGTAGGGGTAACATTAGACGGGGTGGTCAGGGGAGACCCCTCCCAGCAGGTGCAGTGCGAGCTGAGAACTGAATGACCAGAGGAAGCCAGCTCTTTAAATAAACATCAGCAAACTTCCAGGATACCTGCGCTTTCGAGTTCGTTCCGAGACGAATATATGTGGAAGCAAAGAGGAATGCGAAAGGCAAACAGCAAATAAGAAATTAAAATGGCGCGAGGGAGAGTTTTGATGAGATCGATGATATCCGTGCGTGTTTTTATTTTACCTGGGATATCAGGTGAAGAAAACAAAGCTACCCTCCTTGAACTCGGAGCTGTGGAACCTTTAACCAAACTGCTCACCCATGAAGACAAAATTGTGAGAAGAAATGCTACCATGATATTTGGAATCCTGGCTTCGAATAGTAAGTATCAGCTCTCAAAAATAATCTCGTAACCTCATGTAATGCATTATCTATTTTAATTTAATTTTAAGGGGCTTGCTTTTAATTTTATTTGAACTGACTTTAATGTGAACAAAAAGTTAAATAAATAGGATACACTAGATTATAAGTTCATATTTTCAGAACATATTTTCTTCTTTATTTGTTTCTTTTAATGTTTATTTATTTTTGAGGTGGGGGAGGGGCAGAGAGAGCAAGAGACATGTCTTTTGTAGGGAACGTAACCCAGGGTGAAGAGGTTCTGATACATTTATTTTTTTGAAACTGCAAAATATATTTTGCCAAAAATCATTTTAGACATGTATTTATTTCTTAAATCAGACCTATTAGTTGCTTGAATATTTTCCTAAGTTTAATACGGCGGAATAACAGTATTAGTTAAAATATGCTATTATGTCTGTTAGAATCTCAGTTTGACCAAAACGATGCCAATAAAGGCAGTCCCTGACTAATGACCAGGATGCATTTTTCATTGGAAAGTCATTTTCATGTTATAATGGTCGGGTTTTGAGTTAGCCGATAAAGCCTTATAAGTTTATAATAAAACATGACATTCTTGGTGGAGACGCACTCTAACCCGGAACCCAGGCAGCTAGGAAGAAGCCTGTCCATCTCTCTAAAGGCAGGCGGCTAAATTATCATAGTTTCCCCTCTCACCGGTCTCAGCAAAAACACAAGCTCAGCTTCCTCCCTCAACTTCCTGACTCCCCCCCTCACTTTCCTGAGCCCTGTGTGTTGGGAGGTGGGGGGCGGGGGGAAGCAGAGCGGCTCCTATTCCATGATGTCCGGCAGGGACTGTGACATTAATGTCAGAGACAGAAAGATGGGAAGAGACAGGGAAGGAGAGTTTTAGGTGCCCTTACAGCCAACGCCGCAGAGACTGCGTGAACACCGCTCGCAGTTTTGGGGGCTGATGGGGCTCCCCTGGGGCCGATAGCGGAAGGGGATCTGGCGGCAGCCGCAGGACCTGTGACGGTGGCCGTTCCGGACGACAGGGGCTCTGAGAGTGTTTCTGGCTGCAGGACGAGGACAGGTGTGGGGAGCGGGTGTTCCGCCAGCCCAGACTTTGATAACCTTAGTCAACATTCACACGGCACCTGCAAGTGCCTGGTGCTGTTCCACCTGCTCTTGGTATGTTCCGTCATTTAATGAGGTTGGTGCGGTTGTCATTCCCTTCACACGCGAGGCCACTGAGGCACAGGCAACTGTTTAACAGAGAAGTTAAACAAGGTAGTAATGGTTTGTGTTGTGGGGCCTTCATGACTTTATCTCAGCGGCTGTCTGTATCCTGATTCCGCCATGTTGAACGAGCCGCGTCCAACGTGTTTGTAACCAAAAAAGGGAACATGGGAATGTTTTTTAGGTTTTATTCTGTTTACACGCCGCAGAATTTGAAAGCCAGCGGTGCTTTGTAATGCCTCTTATGCAACTCCTCGCTGTAAAAACAGAAGAGAGCTCTGAAAGGATTAGGTTCCTTGTGCAGTCATGCGGGTGGCTAATGGAAGCGCTCAGACGAGAGCTAGAATTAGAGCTTACTCTCCGGCCCGCAGCTTAGTGGGCTTCCTTCATCAGATATTCTCTGACCTTTGATGTGAGTGCACATGCTAGCTCAGGCTCTCCTTCTACCTGATTTTGGGGGAGAACGCGTGTCCTCTGGGAAGGAAAGTTATAATTCTCTGCTTGGACTTCTGCTTTCTAACTTAATGTCCAGGTTTCGATGACTTTTTTCTCCTATTTACTTTTGTTCTTAATTTTTATTATTCATTTTACTTAGAATTTCCTCCATCCAGTACACGAGGAGCTTGTAATCTGTGAAGCCCTCCAAATCGTCTGCAACATTTTCCCGAGCAGGGTTTGCATATTGGATTTCATGAGTCTGTGACCCCAAAATGTTGAGAATCGCGGTTGCATTTGAGTGCTAATCATGGCGACTCTCAGCCACCGTGGCTGTCGAGCACTCTCTGCGAACCGGCTGGCTGGGCTGCGACCAGTGCTGGGGCGCAGTCGGCCACCACGAAGCACAGTTTCTAGTGAGCACCTGGGTCTTAGGGATGATGAATGAACCCCCAGGAGCTTTCTTTTCTTTCCACGAATCAGGTAAAAAAATAATCAAGCCATTACTGGAATTAACTCATTTTCTATGTGAACTATCCGATGACGTGAGTAAAACGCTTGGCAGCCTCGACGGCTTGTGGAGTTCCTGTTTCGTCAGTACAGCCAACGCCTTGATAGCTGTTGCTTCACTTTGCATACATGTCCGTAGCTATACTAGTCTTTTACTCTAAATGAAAAGGCACGTTTCCAGACTAATGTGCAAATAAACACACCTCTGCTGCTGCATGGTGAAATCATCTCTAGATTGTTGTAAATGACTGCTTTTTCTTTTAAGATCTGTGTCTTCACACGGCTTTCGTGTGCTCAGTGCCTTCACTCTGTTCATAGCGGATGAACCGGTACAATACAATGCGCCAACAGAACGCCTGTTGCTAAAAGGATTGCTATGAGAGCGAACAAATTCTTGATTTTTCTTCTTTTTCTTTTTTCTCAAGTGATTGAGTTATGAGCCTGCGCTAATCCTGGGTCGTTCAAAACAAGTCTTTAAATTACTTCATTAAACATTTTAATCAAAAGGGAGCTGCTGTCTCCTTTTACGCCACGTTCCCCGCGCCCCCCCCCCCTCCAGTTTGTATTTAGTTTGATGAGGCCATATAACACAGATTCATTTAAGTCAGCTAAAGGCAGAGTTCATCACGATACCTGAGGCCCAGATTTTTTTACATGACTTATGGCAGTCTGGAAAGCTTGCCGTCTTAAGAAAAGGTTGACGTAAAAGAGTATATAAGGTCAAAAATAAATTGGATGGTTAATATTATGCAACCAAAAAGTGTAAATAAGAATGCAATTACAACAGATCGCAGGGGGGTGCCTGGGTGGCTCAGTCAGTTAAGCCTCTGACTTCGGCTCAGGTCATGATCTCATGGTTTGTTGGCTCCAGCCCCATGTCGGGCTCTGTGCTGACAGCTCAGAGCCTGGAGCCTGCTTCGGATTCTCTGTCTCCCTCTCTCTCTCTGCCCCTCCCCTGCTCACTCTCTTTCTCTCTCTCTCAAAAATAAACAAAAACGTGAAAAAAGTGTTTTAAAAAGCCCAGATTGCATGAAGGTACTCCAGGAACTGAAGGTGTTGGTGGTTCTGAAGACCCTAGCACTGTGCGTGTCATAGTGTGTAGCTAGAACATACTTAAAACAAAAAATTTTTAAATAAATTAATTTATTTTGAAAGAGAGAGAGCACAAGTGGGGGAGGAGCAGAGAGGAGAGACAGCATCCCAAGCGGGCTCCGTGCCTTCAGCACAGAGCCTGATGTGGGGCTTGAACGAGATCATGACCTGAGCCGAAATCGAGAGTCAGACGCTTATCCGACCGCGCCACCCAGGCACCCCCAGCTAGAACGTATTCATGCGAACTGACCACAAGGTAGAGTTTCTATTCAGTTACCATATATGAGAATGTTCTCTGTTGAGAAAGAAGGGGACAGAGATCGATGTTGTTTTTAAAGTGATAAAAATAGCCGCTTATCCATTATTTTTGCTGATTTAACCTCAAGAAAAGAAAGATTTTTTAGGGACAGTTTGGCGTCAAAAACCAGAATAACAAACTGACCAGCTATGCCACCGATTTATGCAAGCCGCCAATGAATCCGAGTCCTCCACCGAGCCAAGAGAAAAGTGGACTAGTGGTAGCTCTACTAGATCTGTTATTGAACGGATTTGGCTAAATTCATGTCTAGAAGGGCATTTCATGGCCCAGGAGTTTCTGATGAAAGCTTTTGAGCTGTTAGGGCAGAAAAGGGGTGGTGTCACATACAGGGACAGCCCGGTGGCCTCTGCCTGCGGGAGCAGGTCCTTCCTGCAGAGAAACAGGAGGAGCAGGGAGCACGGGGAGCTTCAGTGTTCTTGACCTCATGGTCAGTCTTGCGGCAGAAACTCTGAAATACATGGAAGGTTATTTTGGATACCAAAGGGAGAATGAACCGGAGATCTAAAAGGCCAGAGAGATTTTGTGTTGAGTATGTAAAAATAGACTGGCGTGGCCTTCTCGTTTTGAAACGTAGAGACTGGACTCCTAAGAGTGAGAATACCAAGAACACACTTTTCCAGAGGGTGCACCTCTGTACGGTTCCCCAGAACACTGGGAAAGATCTGAGCATGATGCCTTCACTTGGTGAATTCCCTGTCAAGGTATACTTTGTTTTGATTTTAGAGAGCGAGCGAGAGAGAGGACGAGCTGGGGGAGAGGGATGGAGGGAGAAGGAGAGAGTCTTAAGCAGGCTCCATGCCCAATGCAGAGCCAGACAGGGGGCTTGATCCCATGACAACTAGGATCATGGCTGAAATCAAGAGTTGGACGCTCAACTGCCTGCGCCACCAGGCGCCCCCATTTTTTGAATCAGCCATTGACTGTTAAATAATGTCCTCCTCTCTGGGGCGCTACCCTTTCCAGAAGCTCTACTGTTCTTTTGTACTTCGAGCTTATTCACATACACGTAGCCAGCTGTGAGTTTGCTGGCCCTCTTTAGCCATTCTGAACAGAAACAGAGCAGAACTTTTGACAGGCTGAAGAACAGCCGCATCCCTGAATCCCACAGGAAAAGGTGTCCAATAAAAGTCAAGTATACCCAGCGGTTAACGAGGAAAAATCCATCCAGAGACCATCTGCCGCAAAGTGAAAATTTCCAAAATCCTAGTAACGCTAATGTTGGCTGACAGACAAAGATAACTGACCAAGAAGAGCCACTGCAAAAACAAAATAGTACCTTCTTTCTTATGCCTATTTCTCAGAAATAGGGGCTAAGGATGGCAGGAGAGAAGTAGGGGCTTGCCTGCCTGGCCTTAATTAGGCTCACGTGATTAATACAAAAGTGAACTTTAAGAAAATCAATATACTCATTTTTAATCGTTTGTGGCATCTCTGATAATCAAATGGAACGCAAACAAGACATATTAATCGAAAAGGCTGAGGATAATTCTTACTTGCATTCTGCACAAGTTTTATTAAAATCAAAATTTAAAAATGCTCTTCCCAACAAAACAACACAAAAAAGAATTTCTACTATGTAGTAAACAAACGTAGGGCACAGTAGGTCAACTTTACTAATTAGTGTTCTAGGTACACTTTGCACTCTTCTGGTTATCTTTTCTAGCCTCTTTGGAAGGTAGTACAGTTCAGTGATCAAGGAGAGAGGCTAGAGTCTGTCTAGGGTCAGACAGACATGACCATGCTACCCGGTCTCACCACTGACTTGCCGATTTTGAGTCTCAATTTCCTTATTTGTAAAATTAGATAATAATAAAGCCTATCTCATAAGGGACTATTGAAACAGTGTCACCATTATTATTATTATTTATATTTATTTATTTATTTTTGAGAGAGAGAGAGACAGAGCGTGACTGGGGGAGGAGCAGAGAGAGAGGGAGACACAGAATCGGAAGCAGGCTCCAGGCTCTGAGCTGTCAGCACGGAGCCTGACGTGGGGCTTGAACCCACGAACTGTGAGATCACGACCCAAGCCTAACGAAGTCAGAGGCTTAACCGACTGAGCCTCCCAGGCTCCCCGACATCGCCATTATTATTATTAATCATAAACATTAATATTCTGTTTCTTCTTTTGTAGATGATGTTAAAAAATTGTTAAGGGAGCTGGATGTCATGAATTCCGTCATCGCTCAGCTTGCTCCAGACGGTAATTTTGTATCACACATCTGTTTCCAAACCGCGACCGGTTTATTTTTCACATTTGACTAAACTGCTCATCGGAAATAGCTTATGTAATATCAATCGCAAATTGTCATTAGTATCTCTCAGACCAAGATGGGCTCTAACCAAAGTTAAGATTTGCGAAGCTTTGGTTTTCTAAGCGTGTTTTAAAGTCCTGGTTGAGTAAGCCTTTCGCATACTTGTGTTGTTTATCTTTGATGTGCAGAAGAAGTAGTTATTCATGAGTTCGCCAGCCTTTGCCTGGCAAACATGTCTGCAGAATATACCAGCAAAGTGCAAATATTTGAGCACGGCGGGTTGGAGCCCCTCATCAGACTGCTGGCCAGCCCAGACCCTGACGTGAAGAAGAACTCTATCGAGTGCATTTACAACTTGGCCCAGGTGAGGGGGATTTCTAAAAGTGTGTTTTGACCAAAGCTATTTAGAGAATTTATTTGACCATTAAAAAAGGCGAAAAGGTTTTAAGAACTCATCAGTTTTGATTCCCTGTTTTGTTTTGTTTTCTGGTACTATTTAGGAGTTATCATTTGGGGAAGAAAAGAATGGAAGTTGAGTCTCGATATCTTTCCGTTTTCCCATTTTATACGTAACTATCTCCCATGAAAGGGCATTTTATTTTTTTTATTAAGTTTTTAATTTTAATTCCAGTACAGTTAACATACAGTGTTATACTAGTTTTGGGTGTACACCGTAGCGATGGAACAATTAAATACATTACTCAGTGCTCATCGCGAAAACCGTACTCTTTAATCCCCATCACCTCTCTCACCATCCTCCCACCCACCTCCCGTCTGGTAACCATCAGTTTGTTCTCTGTAGTTAAGAGTCTGTTTCTTGGTTTCTCTCTTTCTCTCTTTCTCTGTCTCTCCTTTTTTCCTGTGTTCATTTGTTTTGTTTCTTAAATTCTACATATATATGAATGAAATCATATGGTATTTGTCGTTCTCAGACTGACTTATGTTGCTTAGCATAATACACTCTGATTCCATCCATGTTGTTGCAAATGGTAAGATTTCATTCTTTTTTTTTTGACTGAATAATATTTCATTATATATATCTCCACATCTTCTTTATTGATTCACCTGCTGATGGATTCTGAGACTGCTTCCATAATTTGGTTATTATAAATAATGCTGCAATAAACCGAGGAATGCCTGTAGCCCTTTGAATTAGTGCTTTTGTATTCTGGGGGTAAATACCCAGTAGTACAATTGCTAGATCAGAGAGTAGTTCTATTTTTAACTTTCTGAGGAACCTCCATACTCTTTTCCGCAGCGGCTGCACCAGTTTGCATTCCCACCAGCAGTGCAGGAGGGTTCTTTTTCCTCCACATCTTTGCCAAAACCTGTTGTCTCTTGTGTTGTTGACTTTAGCCATTCTGATAGGCGTGAGGTGATATCTCATTGTAATTTTGACTTGCATTTCCTTGACGGTGAGTGATGTTGAGCATCATTTCATGTGTCTGTTGGCCATCTGGATGTCTTCTTTGCAGAAGTATCTATTCATATCTTCTATCCATTTTAATTGGATTATTTGTTTTTTGGGTGTTGAGTTGTATAAGTTCTTTCTATACTGTATTTTGGATACTAACCCTTTACTGGATATGTCATTTGCAAATACCTTCTCCTCTTCTGAAGGTTACCTTTTAGTTGTGTTGATTGTTTTCTTTGCTGTCTATAAGCTTTTTATTTTGATGTGGTTTCAATACTTTATTTTTGCCTTTGTGTCCCTTGCCTCAGGAGCCATATCTAGAAAGGTGTTGCTATGGCCAGTGTCAGAGAAATAACTCCTGTGCTCTCTTCAAAGATTTTTATGGTTTCATGTCTCAGATTTAGGTCCTTAATCCATTTTCAGTTTATTTTTGTGGATGGTGTAAGAAAGTGGTCCAGTTTCATTCTTTTGTATGTTACTGCCCAGTTTTCCCAACACCATTTATTGAAGAGACTGTCTCTCCCATTGGATGTTTTTGCATCCTTCACCAGAGATGAATTGACTATATAATTGTGGGTTTATTTCTGGTTTTCTGTTCTGTTCTGTGGATCTTTGGGTCTATTTTTGTGTCCATTACCATCTTATTTGATTACTACAGCTTTTTATATAACTTGAAGCCTGGAATTGTGGTGCCTCCAATTTTGTTTTTCTTTTACAAGATTGCTTTGGCTATTTGGGGTCTTAAGTGGTTCCATACAAATTTTAGGACTGTTTGTTCTAGAATGCTGTTGGTATTTTGATAAGGATTGCATTAAATGTATAGATGGCTTTGGATAGTATAGACATTTTAATGGTATTTGTTTTTCCAATACATGAGCATGCAATATCTTTCATTTCTTTGTGTTACCTTCAATTTCTTTCATCAATGTTTTATAGTTTTCAGAGTACAGGTCTATGAAAGGGCATTTTAGAAGTGCATTTAAATTTTGAAAGAGTAGAATGGCTTGCAAATTAAGGCAGGATGATACTAGATAAATGTATTTCTTCTTGAAACCGGAAATCTAACACGTTGAACTAGGTTTGACCCACACAGTTCCTTGTTGACCTAACCTTGTTGATCTAAGCACATTGGATGCAATACATGCCCTATTCAGTGTACCGAGATTTTGGATTAGACGTATTTATTGGTGAAGACCTAGCGAGTTGAATATGCTGAACAGAACTCATTGTTCATAATTGCAAGATGCTTTGTCACTGAACTGTTTTTCCTCTGTTATGGAAAGAAACGGCCTGCCTTGGGGATCTCTACCTGTGCTGCCCTGTGTCCCCGCCCTTCCCACACACACACACACACACACACACACACACCCCCCGCCACGTACACACAGCAACTCGCCTTCCTGACACTTTGAACAGCCTTCTCTGCTTCTTTTCCTGCTTCGGTTCCTGAACAATTCCCACACACATTTCATACACTTTAGATCAACAAAAAATACAAAAAAAAAAAAAATGCCATTTGAAATAGCTAGCTGTAGGGTATAAAAGAAAGAGATAGTGACGTGAAGGTAAAGGAGGGTTCCTTGAGAGGTGGAGTATCCAGACAAACTATATAGAAAAAAAAGAGACAAATGGGCTCCTGCGCGAAGGCAGCAAGGGCGTACGTACGTTCCCCGCCTTAGAAGTCATTGCCCCAGGATAGAAGGCTGGACACTCACTGGCCTCGATCCTGGCTCCTCCCTGCCCGCTGTTCCCCTTCTCCCATCCCACAGGCCTAAATAACCCTGTCAGTGTGTTAGTGTCTTTCATCCCAAGACTCCTCATAGCTCTTATTTCCCTATATTTTTTTAATCAAAGAGAAATCCTTCACTAGTCTTCACAACAGAAGTACTGGTTAGTAACAGTATATTAATTTCCTCTGACCGCCGTAACAAAGTACCCCAGAATGGGCGGCTTAAAACAATGGGGCTTTCTCACAGTGCTGGAGGCCGGAGGTCCGACCTCGAGGTGTCATCAGGGCCCTGCCCCCACGGCCACTCTGGGAAGCATCCTCCCTCGCCTTTTCCTGGTTTCCGGTGGCGGCCATCCATCCCTGGCTGCCATCCCTGCAGTCTCTCCCTCTATTGTGCCTCCTCTTCTTTTAAAGACCCCAGTCCTGTAAGGACACGATGGAGTACGTACCCTGCTCCACTCTTTTATTGTCTTAACTAATGACACCTTTAATGACCCTGTTTCCAAATAAGGTCACATTTTGAGACCTTCAGAAGGGTTAGGACTTCAACATATATGTTAGGGGTGACACAATTCAACCCATAGCAAACATAGTTTTTATGTCTCTAGGAAGCATCCATTGAAGGATGGATAGAGAAAAGCTAAGCTGTTAATGGAACCTTTTCCACCTTAATAACTATTTGACGTTTATGATGTTTTGATTTTAAGTGTCATGATTAGCAGTCGGAGTTTGGGGGCTTTTCGTGGCCTTTTGCTTGGTATTCTCTATTGCTCACCCCCACCCAGCCCTCTCATACACAGGATTAGACACATAACGCCGAGCAACTCTTCTAGACTCTAATGACCCCTTGCTATTATAGCTGTCTTAAATAAAGGTCACGTGTCTGAACTAAACCTGGTATAAATTTGCGTGCACAGGGCCTGCCTGGGGCACTGTGTGCATGTAAGCATTTCATAAACAATCCATTTGGAGGAAGGTGATAAGGAAATGATGCCATCATCTCATTTTATCAAATACTATTTGAAGCAGGGTATAGAGTGCGAAAAGAATTTGATTATGCCCAGATTTATCGTAGCGCTGTTTGTAATGAAAGGGCTTTGGTGGATAATAAAGACACAATAGATACTGCAAAAGTCACACCTGCTTTCTGTTATCGACAATGTCTGCTGAGTTAAAATGAATATTTAGGTGTGTCAGTTGAGGGTTTTTCTTACTTTTTGTAGGAGTTGCTTTGGGAAGGAATCTGGAATAAAAGATGGGAAATGTATAACTTATAATGTCCTTCGTTAGAACATAGAGTTTCTCCGTTCTTGAGACTGACTATGTTTTGCTTTAAAATTTACTTGTTTGATCATTTATATCTCATGGCAGGATTTTCAATGCCGAGCTTCACTTCAAGAACTAAATGCAATCCCCCCTATGTTAGAGCTCTTGAAATCAGAGTATCCAATTATTCAGTTGTTGGCTCTCAAAACCTTAGGTATTATTACAAATGATAAGGAGGCACGAACAATGTTGAGAGAAAATCAAGGAGTGGACCACCTTATTAAAATCCTAGAAACTAAGGTATTTGAAACTTTCTTTCAACTTTTTGTGAGGAAATGTATCTCTCCTACATGTCGCTATAAAATATGAATGTAGAATGTCTTTAAAAATGAAATTTTATCATACTTAAGCATAGTGTTAAGCAACACGGGCTAATTTATTTATTGCTGTATTGTTTATCAACGTGATTAAATCAGGTTGGTGATAGAGGCCACTATAAAAGACTTTTTTTTGAGGGGCACCTAGGTGGCTCATCGGTTAAGTGTCTGACTCGTGACTTCGGCTCAGGTCATGATCTCACGGTTTGTGAGTTCTAGCCCCGCATCGGGCTCCATGCTGGCAGTACAGAGCCTGCTTGGGATTCTGTCTCCCTCTCTCTCTGCCCCTCCCCTACTCGCTCTCTCTCTCTCAGAATAAATAAAAATTTAAAAAATAAAATAATTCTCTGGTTTAGAAATTTAAGATTTTTAAATTCTTGTTTAGGACCTTCTTCATGATTTCCCGAAGTACCTAGAATTAGCCTTTTAAGCCATATCAGCCATAGTTTTCTCTAGGATAAAACAAGAAGAGTTATTTACTCCCCATTGTGGAGAGCCACTGAGTCTACTGATTTAAACATTATTTAAACATCTAGAATAATGGAAACATCTTCATGGAAACATCTAGAATAATGTTTGACCAAATATCTGGATACTGTGGCCTAACCGAGTTAAAACATGAAAATTAATCATCACAAGTCAATTTGGCACCCATATGTATCCCCTTAAATCATACTTAATCTCAGAATCAAGGCCGTGGTAAGGTCCTTGCCTGCCAAGCACGGTATAACTGTCCTGCATCCGACCAAAACATACTAACCCTGTCCCCAGAAGAGGATGCAATGTCCTCGGGTGATCTTTACTCATCTCCTTGATATCCTGTAACTTAAATACTATGAGGTAAAATTAATAATAAATGCTAATTTATGAAGTCAGTACATCTCATGTTACCTGAGGGGATAAGAGAGGGGAAAAGCCCAGAGATGTTTCATACATACACACATACACACTTGAGGAAGAAATACTCATGGCAGGTCACAACCCTCTTGTCTGTTAGTGGCCACGTGGTGGAAGTTGGTATTTATAACGATTTCCTCCAATACCCGTTCCACGTTCCCTTTGCCTTCAGCAAGCACGTCAGCCAGAGGCGGTTCTTTACGTGGTGGGGTAGTCCATATCTTCAGTCCAGAGGGTCTGGGCCATTTAACCCTGGACTGGGTTAGTGTAGTTTTCCGTTGCCCTTATTCACAGAGCATGGTAACGCTGAGATACCCGTACTCCAGACTTCCTGTATTCCAGATAAACTGTTCTTTACTTCTATGGTGTGGAGTAGCAGTTCAATTTCCCCTTGGTAGATGGGATCAGTCACCCCAGCAGCACGGTAACTGCCTTCGTCACCTGCTTATTTAGAAGCATGGGGAGGCCAGAGCAGCTGTTCAATTTCAGTGGAATCTTGGTGGACGCATTCTCCCCTTTGGAACCAAGACCTCTAGGCCAACAGAGCATACGTCGTGGGAGACAGCAAGCAAAAATACTGCTATTGGGCCACTAGGGGTAATCATGACTGCCACCATGCCCATCTCCACCCCTGCATTCCTGGACCCGCCATCGCTGACTATGGGAGATACGGCACCGGATACTGGACACTGATTCAGAATGTGTACAGAGTGGAGAACTTGCCCAGGCCCCTGCAAGGTGTCGCCGCTTCTCTGGCCTTGTACCTAAGTCTTCAAAAGGCCGTTCCGTCAAGCCAGCTGCTTCAGGATGGTGGGATGTGAGCACGGGCCCACTGTCACCCTGTGTTTGCTGTGGAGAGAGCTCCATGACCCGAAACATTGCCGTGTTGGATCCCATGATGGTGAAGCCAATAGGGTCACGAACTCACAATACCTCCCTCTGGCAGGTGGAGATTTTAAGGGATATACTGTCCTTCAGCTCCTGTCTGCTTTTTCGAAGAATATTTTCTTCAGATTTTAAAATCGCTGTCGGTAGAAAGTTGTATGAGCAACCTCACCTGGTTACAATTACTGCAAGTGTCTTTTATCTGTGAAAAAAATTATCTTTTATCTGTGAAACATTTTGGAGAGGGGAAACAAGAAAAGATGGGTCAAATTGTGAGGGAGAGTGATGTTATGATAATAAACAGAACTGCTTCCTTGGGCAACTGTCACGACAACGTTAACAGTGTTATGTTCTGACTGACCTTTGTCTTGTGGTAAAATCTGGGAAGTCTCAATTTCTTTCAGTACAATTTTCTGAAGTCATATTTGCTTTTATTATTAGGAATTTAATGACCTTCATATAGAAGCACTTAACGTGATAGCCAATTGCCTTGAAGATACGGATACTTTGGTGCTGATTCAGCAGACCGGGGGTCTTAAGAAGCTCCTGTCCTTTGCAGAAAATTCTACAATTCCTGATATTCAGAAGAATGCAGCAAAAGCAATTACGAAAGCAGCTTATGATCGTATGTCTCATTTTATACAAGCCAAGCATACATGCTTTCTCTTGTATTCTTGATTTTAACTAGTACTAACAACACTAGTTGTCTGCTTTTAATTAATTTTTAAAGTTTATTTCTTTTAAGAGAGAGACCGCGCCTGCGTGCATGCACTTGTGGGGGAGAGGCAGAGAGAGAGGGAGAGAAAGAATCCCAAGGAGGCTCCGCACTGTCAGCACAGAGCCCGAAGTGGGGCTCGATGTCACAAACTATGAGACATTGACCTGAGCCAAAAATCAAGAGTCAGGCGCTTAACCAACCGAGCCAACCAGGCACCCCAGTATTTGTCTGTTTTTAAATGAGCACTGGAGAACAGCGCCATACTTACTATTTAAGGGTCAAAATTAATCTCCATGCCAATTAGTAAAAAGTAGAGATTGCTTTGTCAGGGATATAATTAACTCAATATGATTTAATTATGAATCTTTTTTTTAAACAATTCATTCCTAAGTTAAGCCTTTATTTCCCTTGATTTTGAAATTCTACAGAATCCATGCATTGCTTGTGAGCCTGAAGAACGTTGTTTCAATATACCCACACTTGGAATGATATCTGTACCGTAGTTTCAACTCGAGCTGGAGACAGGCAGTGCCGTGTGATATAGCTGGGGAAACAAGCTGCTCATTCTATAGACATAATACAATTTTCATTTCAGTAGCAAGCTATGTTGACATAAATCTGCAAAATATGAGAGATTAATTACATCACAAGCACTGAAGATGAAATTATAGTTTTAATTTATGTATATTTGGAGTATTTTCTTTAATAAAAGATGTGATTTTATTTTCCTCCTTCCACATCACGCCTCTTATAAATGATGACAGTTTTGACTAGTTGACGCGATTTATTTCTAAACATATGCACTCACATCTGTATATATATATGTCTGGGTGTATATTAGGGGAAACATTTCTTTTTCAATCCACACGGATTCCTTCAAGGCAGAGTTTTACAGCAGTAAGCCAAACTTCGCTGTCTAGCACATAGTCAATACCGAGAGGCCTCGTGAGTTACGTTATAAATGCCAAATCGAGACAAGCTGTAAAATTAAGGTTTTTAAGATTCTGCCACATGGAATTCAGACCTTATCGTGCCAGGTCAGTTCTGTTTTCCAACTATCCAGGTCTTCTTAGCTGTTTGAGACCAAAAGAGAGGGCAATGGCAAGACACGGAAAGTATCAAAGCTAAAATTTTTGCAACTTCTCTTTCGTGTGGTTGGGCCTTTGGAAGATGATCACAGCCTCTCTCGGGATCGTGAGTTTCATGAATTTATTACTCATCATGCGAGGTAGCAGTGGGAAGAACACCGGGGAGAGAGTCCCCAGTGGTCTAGTTCTACCACTGGTCCTGCCACCAGCAAGGCAATGACCTAGGTTCAGACTATGAGTGAACTACAGCCTCTCTGGACCTATTTATTAATTCATTTACTAATGATTTGTTGAGCCCCCCCACTTTGTGTCGATAAACTCAGAACAGGCAAAGAAACAGGTGATTACATGCTGCTTGATGATGGAAGAACAGGATTGCCCGAGGGGGCCACCTAAAGTCAAGGTGGAGCAGACAGGTCTTCCTGACATAGGTAATTTACAAGCCAGGACCTAAAATAAATACCAGAAATCAGCTGGGCAAAGAAGGTGCTGGGGGGATGGGGAAGGATCACCAGGGCTCTAAGGAGAAGGAACAGTGTATAAAGGCCAGAGAAGGGACAGAGTATGGTAAATTCTAGAACTGAAAGTTTTCAGATTGGCTAGTGAAGAGAAGGAGGCAGAAAATTGAAAGTGAAGGCTGTAGTAGTAAAGAGGACCCAGAGGCTAATGGGTGATATAAGCCAAGTTAGGACTTCAGACCTTATTTTGATGGCAACAAAGAGCCATTAAAGTGGCTTACGGAGGTGAGGGACCACCGCAGGTGTTCACCTGTTAAAGAAAGAGCACTCTTGCTGCAAAGTGGAGGAGAGAGTAAAAGTGTGCTTTTCTCTGGATCAGACACAGAAAGACCAGGAAGGGGACTGCTGTGACGATCTAGGTGGAAGGTGAAAGTATTCTGAAACAGACGCTTGCAAGGAGAACCCCAGGAAAGTGCTTGACACATTGGGAGGATCCATAAGTGTTTGATGAATGACTACATGGGTTGGAGGAGGAAGAAGGTGATGTCACGGACAAGACCAGTTTCTGGCCAGGACAGCGCCGAGTAGAAGGGTGCCATTCACAGAAATGGGGAAATCAGGAAGAGGGGCTGGTTTTAATTAAAGGGAAGAAAATGAGTTCTATTCCTTTTTAAAAAAGCAAAACTGTAGTAAGATACACACAATGTTTAATTTAGCATCTTAACCATTTTTTTAAGGTTTATTTAGTTTTGAGAGAGAGAGAGAGAGCATGCAAACAGGGGAGGGTCGGAGAGAGAGGGAGACGCAGAATCTGAAGCAGGCTCCAGGCTCTGAGCGGTCAGCACAGAGCCCAATGCGGGGCTCGAACCCACAGACCATGAGATCTTGACCTGAGCCGAAGTCAGATGCTTAACCCCCCAGGCGCCCCCATCTTAGCCATTTTTAAGCTCAGTGGTATTAAGTACATTCAGCACTGTTGTGCTGCCATCACTGCCGTCCATCTCCAAAACTCTTTTCATCCTGCGGAACAGACGCCCTGTACCTATGAAACAAGAACTCCCCACTTCTTTCTCCCTGCAGTCCTCGACAACCAGCATCCTTTCTGTCTCTATGATTTTGACTATTCTAAGTACTGATATAGGTGGAGCCATAAAATATTTGTCCTTTTGTGACGGGCTTATTTCACGTTGCGTGATTTATCCTCAGGTTCACCCGTGTCCCGGCATGCATCAGGGCTCCCTTCCCCTGTAAGGCTACCTAGTATTCCGTTG
The DNA here is from genome assembly GCA_030068075.1 of Paguma larvata. Lineage (NCBI taxonomy): Eukaryota > Metazoa > Chordata > Mammalia > Carnivora > Viverridae > Paguma > Paguma larvata. The sequence goes on along the minus strand of CM057828.1, from coordinate 116,879,596 downwards.
TTGTATATTACACATTTTGTCGATCTGTTCACCTGTTAATGGACCCTTGGGCTGCTTCTGATTTTTGGCTATTGTGAATGACGCTGCTATGAATGTAACATATACAAATAGTGTTTCGAGTCCCTGCTTTCCGTTATTTCGGGTATATACTCATGACTGGAATTGCTGGATCTCATGGCAATTGTGTGTTAAATACGTTGAGGAACGGTTCGCTGTTTTCCACCCCTGCACCATTTTACATGTCATCGACAGGGCACAAGGGTTCCAATTCTCCACCTTCTCACCAATAGTTGCTATTTTATTTATATACTTACTTATTTAGTTACTTAGTTAGTAGCCATATTAATGTGTGTGAAGTGATATCTCATTGTGTTTTATTTGTATTCGATTTGTATTTCTCTAATGTTGAGCTTTTTTGCCACGTGCTTATTGGCCAATAAACAATATAAGGATATTGTTTATCCTCTCTGGAGAAAGGTCTATTTAAATCCTTGACCCAATTTTTTTATCCAGGTTGCTCTTGAGTTGTAGGAGTTCTTTATATATTCTGGATATTAACTCCTTATCGGATGTACGATTCGCAAATACTTTCTCCCCTTCTGTGGGTTCCCTTTTCATACTATCGATTGTGTCCTTTGATGCATGGTTTTTAATTCTGATGGAGTCCAATTTGTCTCGTTTTTTCTTTTGTTACCTGTGCCGTTGGTGATATATCCAAAAAAATCATGAACAAATCCGATGTCGTGAAAAATTCCCCTATGTTTTCTTCTAAGAATTTTATAGTTTTATCTCTTATGCTTAGGTCTGTGATCCATTTTTGAGTTGTTTTTGTGTGTGGTGTAAGGGGGCGTCCAACTTCATTCTTTTGCATGCGGAAATCCAGTTTTCCTAGCGCCATTTGTTGCAATCCATTCTTTATTTGTAATACAAAGAGACTCAACCAGATAGTCTTTAAATCCCATCTGGCACTTAATGTTTTATGAATCTACTTCCTTATGTTAATTCTAAAATGACTACATCCCAGTTCCAAATCGTGTCTCCTCACTATTTTAGAATCAAATGACTAAATCTGTATTTATTTCATCTATGCCATTCGTGATTTTTTTTTTCATGTTTCCTTTAACCATTATTTTTCCAGACCGAAGAATCTTTTTTTAGTCTTTCCCCATACGTCATGTCCTTATGCTATCCTGTAGTCATTTCTCTTATTTTTTCTGGACTTTCTCTTATTCATGATATCCTCTTCGAAGTGGGCCGATGTACAGTACAAACAGCATTTTAAAAACAATGCATCATCATTTTATGTAAGCTAAAGATTTGGGTATCTTATGATTCTTGTCAATTTCAGTTTCATGAAGCAAGTATTTTAATCAGCCTTTTGACCATATCGGCACACTGGGCCAACACTTGAGTGAAAGACCTACAGTGAACCTCAGATCCCATTTCTCCAGCAGGACCCCAAGTTCAAAGTCTTCCATTTTAAATCCTAACCTTTTTTGATTCGTGGTTTAAAAAATGCAAATTTTGGTTTGAAAATAGTATTGCATTGTCACTGAGGCTGAGCGTATGACCAATGTATGCAAGTCTTCTATGAAATCCTGGGAAGGTAAGCTCTTTGCTTACTACTTAGCAAATATTGATTGTATGCATGCTATATGCAAGGCACTGTTCTAGAAGATAAAGGTAAACAATGAATAGAATAAGTGAATAAATATTTGTTGAATAGACAAAAAGGTGTATTTCCAGGGGAATGTAGAGTCTGATATTTACCTTTTAGTTCAGCTTTATAAATTGTTTTGTGCAGTTTTTGTCATCTTTACTTTTTATCGATTCTTTCATCTATCACAAAAGAAGAGCAGTGTGTTAGAAGTCTCTCACTATGTTCTTTCTGTTGCCTTTTCTCTTGTAATTTTATTTTCACTAACTTTGCTTTATTTAACATTGTTTCGTATGCAGTCTTGATTTTTTTAAAAGTCTCACTTACTGATTTTTAGCTTGAAGTTCTAATTTGATATTAAGATGAAATTTATCATCAAATATGGACTTGGCAGAAACCAGCTCTTTGAACTCCACATGGTTTAAATAAAGAGACAAATGAAGGGACTACTTTCAGAAGTAGGTAGTTAGGGTTAAGGGAACAAACAGGGGATAGTGAGGTCCCCACACATTAGCGATATTGTGAAACCATCACTGGTTAGATCCAAAGGCGAGGGGATGAACCATTGTTAGATGTATTTTTGCAACTATTGTATTTATTTGCCCTTCTTTCTGATACCGTATTTTCTGTTTTCTGCTTTTCACTTTTCTATGTCATCTCCTTTGTTTTCTTCCTTTTTTTGTTATTACAGATTACAGGAAATTTTAAATGACTTTTTTACAGATCGAGTTGCTATAGTTATTTAAGATATTGAACTTTTTTGTTTCCATAACTCTTCCCTTTCCTGATGTTTGTAAATTTCACAGGGGGTAATAGATTCTCCTCTCTAAAGTCTACATAATTTGGTGGCACCTGGGTGGCTCAGTCAGTTGAGCATCTGACTCTTAATTTCAGCTCAGGTCATCATCCCAGGGTTGTGGGATAGAGGTCCGCATCAGGCTGAATGTGGAGCCTGCTTAAGAATCTCTCTCTCTCTCTCTCTCTCTCTCTCTCTCTCTCTCTCTTTCTCTCCCCTCCCCCCGCCTCTCCCTCCCATGCATTCTCTCTTTCTCTAAAAAGAAAATAATAAATAAATAAAAATCTATATAATTCTCTTTTTTATGAATCACTTTGCCGTTACATTCAATTTTATCCACATTTACCATAATTTACATATTGAATCCACTTCAGTATACATTGTAATTTCTCATAATAAAACATACCCATTCTTAAGATTTCATTTTGGATTCACTTCTCAGTTGGAGTAGATTTTTTCCAGTTAAAAATTGTATTTAGGAATAGTCAAGAGTGATGTATTTTGGGAGACCTTTGCTGTAACTGTTTGTTGCCTTCAAACACGTACGACGGTTTGGCTGGGTTCGGAACTCTTACATCATAGCATTTTCTCCAGTTTCCTACGAACCTTGTTTTTGTAGCGTCTGAGTCTAAGGGTAGTCTGATTTCCATTCTTTATATACAATGTTTTATCCTATACGTTAAAAAGTTTTGTCAAAAATGTGCCTGACCCATACCCATACTGTCTCTTTCTGCCTGAAACATAAAAAAGTCTTGTGGTCTACTGAATCATGCTTTGGGGTTTGTTTTTGGTTTTCTAACTTAGGAAACTGTTTTTCTATTATACTTTTGGTTATTGCTTTTGTTTTGTTTAATATTTTTCCCACGGGAATATTTATTATTTTAGCATGTCTCTATTCTCTTTCTTCCATACCTATTATACATTCATAATTTTGGTTTTTCATGTTTTGATGGTTTTTCACCATAGAACGAGGAGTGCCCTGCCTGGGTCTAGTTATAATAAACAGATGAGACCAGTGAGACACCCTTGGCCTGTTGACCCCATCAATTGAAATGGCAGTAGAATTCTTTACCCGAGTTTCAGATGGTAATGAGGCTTTCCCCCTAATTACAACACTGATGTGCTATTTTCTCCTGGTCCCAATGGTTATATAAGAGGAAGATGGTACAAATTTAGAACATTCTGAGGAGCCCTTAATTGTTCCTAGACCTAGGTTATAGAAACTTGTTTCTTCCTGACTCATCCCTGACCTGGGGTCCCCATTTTTCCCCCTTTTCTTCTCAATCAACTTCTTTGAAAGTTAATTTTTAATAAATCCACTTCTTCGTCTCATCTCCATCCCTCGACCGACCCCATGGGACTTCAGCTTCTCCCATTCTGCCAAAACAGTCCTTGCAGTGTTTGACATCGACTTCCCAACTCCCGAATCCTACGGCCACGCCGTTTACCTGATTATCTCTTCTATTTGTTATTTGTTTACCTCCTTACGCTGTTGACTTGGCCAGATCGACAGTAACCACCTCTTCTTCCCTGCCTCCCTTCTTACTGTGCCTTCTTTTCAGGCCCTACCTGTGTTTCTTGTCTACTCCTTTTTATACCAAATGTTGCCTGCCTTGACTTCTCTCTGCCAGACCCAGCCAGATCTAGGATGCTTTAATTTATATTAATCAGTGACAATGAGAAACTAAAAACTTAATAAGGATTAACAAAGTTCTCTCCTAATATTTCTGCATTGGAAGTAAACAACCATGAAGTCTCAAAATAATTTTCCACAGTTAGAAAATCCCAGAAGAGAGCACAGGCGGTAATTTCTCTGACATCGGCGGTAGCCACGTTTTTCTAGATATGTCTCCCGAGGCAAGGGAAACAAAAGCAAAAATAAGCTATTGGGACTACATCAAAACGAAAAGCTTCTGCACAGCAAAGGGAAAAATCAACATGACTAAAAGACAACCTACTGAATGAGAGAAGATATTTGCATAGTTAGAAAACTCCGTTTATAAGTAGGTCTCAACAAACATTGCTCCTTATCCTGTTATTAAGAATAATGTAACCATCAGTATTCACGTGTCACTTTCTTTCTTTTCATCATCCAAAATTTTTTGCAAGTTAGGTAATGCATTGTCATCGCATGTCCAAAACACAGTTGAAACACACAAACACATAATACATATCCTTTTAAAAATATTTTTTTAATGTTTACTTATTTTTGAGAGAGACAGAGAGAGAGAGAGAGAGTGGGAACAGGGGAGGGGCAGAGAGAGGGAGGCACAGAATACGAAGGAGGCTCCAGGCTCTGCGCTGTCAACCCAGAGCCTGACACGAGGCTCAAAGATCATGACCGGAGCCAAAGTCGCACAGATGCTTAACCCGCTGAGCCACCCGGGCTCCCCATAATACACATTAAGTTTTGTTTGTTGAGCACTTTTTAACATGTGTCCCCGTCCCCACCGCAGAAAGCCCAGATGAGTCTGTTTTTGACCTGGGACCAGGAGGAGGAAGGTGTTAATTACTGTGTCGCCACGAGGTTTATGAACTGGCATTAACATCTCAGCAGGAGCCAAGGTGGCGCAGAGAGGGCGAAGAAAAGCATCGTTACCACATTTATTTCCAGTTACCCAGCCTCACGCTTTTTATTTTAGAGATACTGCCCACATGTTATTTTTAGAGGACATTACTCTATCAGTAGCATAATTACCTTGCCATCTTTATTATCTGTGTAATTAAAACATAAATACTTTACTTCTTGCTGCAGCAGTTCAATGAAGGTACTTGGTTAATATGTTAATTCATCTTTTAAATCTATTATGGCCACACTGCAGTCGGCACTTTTGAGGTTTGGTGAACACAGCTGGAATTTGAGAACACTCCCAGCAGGGTTGAGAAACTAATTGCCCACAGTATTTAGATTATTTTTTAAAAAAAATCTTTCCAATAGCTGCATATATGGGTTTTTGAATGCAACAACCACATACTCCAAAGTTAATCTTTACAAATTAATTATTCTGGCCGAGTGTGCTGGTAGAGTTTATGCTCGGAGTGTTCTGTTTAGTAAAGTTGATTTCAAGCTATCAGGGAAATCTTAATTATAAATCTAAGCACTTTGGGTCCAAGACTCTAGAAGAGTTTCAGATCTTTCTTATTCAGGGAATACTAAGAGGACTACATATATTTTAAAACCTTTCAGAAGCCATATACTTGAGATTTAAGTATTAATCGCACCATTTAAAAAGATGAAACAGTCGTGACCTGCCTGAATTCTCATTTTAAATGAAAGAAGCAAGGGATTAAAACGATAGGATTACAGGACGTGGTCCATAATTGGTTTAAGACAAATGAGCAGAAGTGTTAGTGATTGAGCCAGTGGGCCGGCTATGACCAGGTGGCCGTGTAGGGAATGAACAAAAGCCAAAAGTGATTGCAAAGATGGTGACATCCGAGTGTGGTTCCACTTCTGTGAGAAAGGGGGGCAATTCGAAAAAAGTCATTGTTAAAAGAAGATAGAAATCCTGTATTAACTTCAAAGTGGGAAAGCAGGGGGCACCTGGGTGGCTCAGTCCGTTGAGGGTCAGCCTTCGGCTCAGGCCATGATCTCACAGTTTGTGAGTTCGAGCCCCGCATCTGGCTCTGTGTTGACAGCTCGGAGCCTGGAGCCTGCTTGGGATTCTGTGTCTCCCTCTCTCCCTCTGCACCTCTGCTCACGCTCTGTGTCTCTCTCTCCCAAAAATAAAATAAAAACATAAAAAAAAAATTAAAAAAAATTTTTTTAAGTGGAAAAGCAGTTACGATAATTTGAGAGAATATTCCTAGAAACACAAGTTGATTATAATATATGTAAATGATGAATTAGTTCCACGTGCAGAAGTCATGTATGATCTAAATTAGGAGGGAAGTTTTTGCAGAGATTTTTCTTCTAGCAGAATAGTCTTCTCTTCTGTCTATCGACCTCCTAAGAGCATATCTCGCACATTCTTCTATTTTAATCACGTACATTGACTCAAAGGATAATTAATGGAAAGTCAAACCTGTGACGAAACTTTTGGAAGGGCCGTAAACAAATTAGCGAAGAATTCTTTGTAAGCGCTTCTTTTCAAACTAGTCTCTGGCACCTCTTATGGCTTTAAAATTGAGTTTGCCTTAATATATCTTTTTTCTAGTACATGCCTTTGATAAAGGGACACCTGGGTGGCTCAGTCAGTTGAGTGTGTGACTTTTGATTTCGGCTCAAGTCATGATCTCACGGTTTGTGAGATCGAGCCCCGCATCGGGCTCTGCCCTGACAGCACGGAGATTCTCTCTTAAGATTCTCTCTCTCTTGGGGCGTCTGGGTGGCTCAGTCGGTGAAGCATCCGACTTCAGCTCGGGTCAGGATCTCATGGTTCATGAGCTCAAGCCCTGCGTTGCGCTCTGTGCTGACAGCTCAGAACCTGGAGCCTGCTTTGGATTCTGTGTCTCCATCTCTGTCTGTCCCTCTCCTGCTCACACTCTGTCTCTCTCCATCTCTCAAAAACGAATAAATGTTTAAAAAAAAACAATTTAAGATTCTCTCTCTCTCTCTCCCTCTGCCCCTCTCTCCCACTCATGTGCTCTCTCTCTCTCTCTAAAAATAAAAAAATTAAAAAAATAAAAATTAAAACTAAAAAATAGCTATAGAACACAAAACAAAAAAAAATGAGGCTTTAATGTTCTAATTTAGTTTAATGGAGTGCTCGCTCAGTATAGTCATAAGGTTGTCATTTATTTAAAGAAACCAAAGGAAATCGAGAGAAAAACATTAGGGAACAAAAAGAATGTTAAAAATACTTTGATTTTTAATTAAGTGTTTTATAAGGGGGTGAATATCATGGTATGTTCTTAGAGTCATAATTTTGTTTGTTTTCAAATAAAGAAAGCTATGCTGATGCATGTTTAGATTGTACCAATGGTAATTTAGCAATTAAATATTTGTTACAATTTTTGCTACAACAGCACATATTGTAACTTGAGATTAAAAAATGATTATGATTTTTTTGATACAAGATTATAAATCCCGGAGACTTGGGATCACACCCTATTGCTCATTTTTACTTTCTCCTTTTCTCTCCTTTTCTCTCCTTTTCTCTCCTTTTCTCTTGAGCATCTAGCACCCTAGTTTGTATGTCTTAGGCCTTCTTCAAATATTGAGTTTTGTATTTAAAATAAACATCAGATAAACAGGGTTTTGTCCTTTTGAAAAAAGTTTTTATTTATTTACTTTGAGAGAGAGAGAGAAGGAGAGAGAGCTGGGGAGGGGAAGAGAGAGGGAGAGAGAGAATCCCAAGCAGGGTCCACGCTGCCAGCATGGAGCCCGATGCGGGCTCGACTCACGAACTGGGAGATCATGACCTGAGCCAAAATCTAGAGTCGGATGCTTAACCGACTGAGCCACCCAGGTGCCCCAAACTGAGTTTTGTCCTCAGTGAGAAGACAGCATGTGTGAACACAGCACCACGCCAGGCACCGTGACTGGTGTCAAGTAAGTTCACGCTAAATCTGAAACTTGCCTCTTTCTTATTGTAGAATTTTCTTTTTCATGGTACTGATACCATACCAGGGAACAGGAAAATAAATTCCAATATTCATAAGTTATTCTGCACGGTCACTGTGTTCTAAAGGTTCAATAGGTGTATATTTTATCTAGTGTAGAGGCTTTGTGACCGAGGCTAAGAAATAGTTTGAATTCCCGTCACATTTTAGATGAGGAAGTAGTTACCCTTGCACAGTTTTTGCGGCAAAATCCTGATTACCTTTTTTTCCTTTTGGTTTATGAAAGCCGAAAATAGGAAACTTTTTCACGAACAAGAGGTTGAAAAATGCCTGGTCGCCCTTTTGGGTTCTGAAAACGACGGGACTAAAATCGCTGCTTCCCAAGCTATTTCGGCAATGTCTGAGAATACGGGCAGCAAGGAATTTTTCAATAACCACGGTACGCAAACCAGAAAAACGCAGCTGGAACATTTTTAAGTCCTCGATAATAGTTTAGCTGGATGTTCACAAAGCCACATCTTCCCTTTCTTTTTCTGTAGGGATTCCACAGTTAATCTTGCTGCTCAAGAGTGACAGTGAAGAAGTGAGGGAAGCCGCCTCCCTGGCCCTGGCCAATCTAACCACGTGTAATGCCGCTAATGCCAAGTATGTAAGGAGAAACTCAGCGCTGCCTTGTTTAGGGGTATCTAAAAGTCCACAATGTTCTAATGGCAGTATTTTGGCTTTCAAGGCAGTTTACGTATTCCTTCAGATGTAGTCTCTTGGGTTATTCCCCAGGAACGCTGATGAAAATAAGAGTCATCAGATAGCCTTGATTTTCGAAGATATTACAAAATCTTGAGTGTTCTGGGCTGATTGGAAAAATGTGTGAGCCATTCGATTCAGCTAACGGTCTAACTTCTGTGGGAGATTCCAGAAGAAACAAAACTGGATGGTGCTACAAATATTCAAGGCGACTTTGTATAAACATTTGATAAAGCTAGAAGAAAAGATCCTTTTTATTTATTTATTTTTTAAAGTTTATTTATGTATTTTTGAGAGAGAGAGAAAGAGCACAAGCATGGGAGGGGCAGGGAGGGAGGGAGGGAGACACAGAAGCCAACTCCAAAGCAGGCTCCGGGCTCTGAGCTGTCAGCATAGAGCCCAACTCGGGGCTAGAACTCATGAGCTGTGAGATCATGACCTGAGCTGAAGTCGGAGGCTTAACCAACTGAGCCACCCAGGCGCCCCTAAAAGATCCATTTTAAAAGGACATACATATTAGGTAAATCTAGAAACATTTTGAAGAGTCCATTGAAAACAATATTTTTATGGGTAAATACTATGAGGAAAGATTGGAAAGGAGTGCCCTCTGTATTCCAAGCACAGTGGTATGTGATCTATATTCATCCCAAACTTTAATTATCAAGCTAATCTGTTAGCAAATGAGGAAACCGAGGCTCGGCAAGGTTACCTAATTTTCCTGGGTATGCATATTTTTTTAAATGGCCAAGCTAGCAATTAAATCCAGGTCTGCTGGCCTGGGTTCTTCCCTCTACGGAAGATTGCCTTCTAAAAAGAGCAAGAATTTCTTGAAGGCAACTTTCATAAATAAAATAATTATTTACCCTTCCTCTATCTCATTTGGTACGTTTGTTAGTCAGGATTCTCCAGAGAAACAGAACCAATAGGACCTAATATACATACACAAGGAGGTTTAGTATGAGAACTGGCTTCTGTGATTATGGAGGCCAAGACGTTTCCTAGTCGGCCATCTATAAACCAGGTAACCAGGATAGATGATGGTGTAATGTAGTGTGAATCTGAAAGCCCGAGAGCCCGGGGAGCCAGCGTCCCAAGGCGGGAAAAGATGAATGTTCCAGCTTTGGCAGAGGGCAACTCACCCTTCCACCTTTTCGTTCTATTTGGGCCCTCAACGACGGATTAGGTGATGCCCAAAAATCCGCTTCGGTGAGGGCCACCTTCTCTCGGTCTACTGATTTAGGTGCTAACCTCTTCCAGAAACACCCTCACAGACACACTCAAAAAGAATATTTTATCAGCTACATGGGGATTGGTTAGCCCAGTCAAGTTGACACATAGAATCCACCATCACAATATGTCAGTTATTAACTTTTGTGTATTACCGTTTTGCGGCATTGTGGCTAAAATTACTCTTTGCTAACTTGAAATCCATCTTCCTCTCCCTCCAACATCTACTTAATCTATTTCTTACCCTTCTTACCCTTCTTTCCCTTTGTCTACTCCCGCACGTATATTCTATGAAACCTTAACGGAATGACTAAAAATCTAACAATGCCTGATTAAAATACAGCCAAAATGGATTAGCATCAGAACAAAATTGTGTTCCTTTAATAGCTATAATCTTCGACACAGTAATTTCCTAAACTCAAGGTCATCATTATCTGTGTGAAAGTACACAAATTTCTAGAATATTGAGTCATAATAAGTAGCAATTTGAAATAGCGCATTCAGTGATTGTTCCGGGATAGTGTCACCGGTAAAAAGTCTTATTGGTGGCACGAAAACACTTCTATCTTGGGTGCATTTAGATTTATATATTATCTAAAATACTTTAATAGGCCCCCAGAGTGTATAGATGTCTTAATTTGATGTGCGTTTGCCTGGCTTACATAATTTCGCAGTTTTATATAAAATCATAGAAAATTAGGATGTTAAGTAGCTTCTGCAAGAGGCTCCTTCAGATTTCCTCTTGCGATTCAGTCATCTGTTACACAGAATTTTGTCATCGGACTCTGTAGTTCCATGTTGTCAACAGAGCGGGGTCAATTAAGACGAAATGATGCCACACATCTCTTTAGTATTGTAAGTTATTTTTATTTTTTATAAATTTTTAATGGCAGTTATTTCTTTAACCTGTTTTATACTGTCCATGCTGATAATTGTTTTCGATTTGTGGTTGGTATGGGAAATGGGACATGAATGAAAGCGGTTATCTCTTGAGACGGCTCTTAGGCATATGGGCATCCATATCTCTTGAGACCTATGTACTTTTTACTTTGGACTTTTCGGGCTAAAAGATATTGAAAATAAATGTTTTTGAGGAGGAAATGGAGTCAGGTTTGACACATTTATACCGAATGCTAAAGACGGGAGTTGGCCAAGACTCTTCGGTCAACCAATAGGAATGGAAACAAATAAGCCCCATTGCCCGTCCTTCTAGCAAGCCTCCTAGAGCATTAATTCGAACCACAACAGACCATAATTGACTATTTTTAATCAAAAGTGTTTTCTACTCAGATTGTCTTTTAAAACATATTAGCTTAAGCCCCTCATTGGTGAGTATTTCTAGCATATCTTGTTTTAGAATCAGGGCTTCCGATCACCTTTCCTAGCTGGGCAGGGGGAAGGGGTGTTGGGGGAGGGCGTCGAGGGGAGGAAGAGGGCTGAGTCATAGCTCCGCTGCAGGGTTGGTGGGATTGGGGGGTAGAAAGAATGTTGCTTTTCTGCTACACCCAAGTAGTAAGAGAAGGCAAAAACCCAGAGCTAATGTCTTCCAGGTGCACTGGGTAGCTGTTTGGATACCTGATAATTGCTAGCCTAATCAAAAAAGAACAATCTGCAATTAAGCATTGCGAATACTAATTTTGTTTGTTAGAAGACAACCTCAAATCTTAATGCGCCTAAAATAGATTTCTGATTTTTTAAAAAAATTTTTATTATGTAAGTTTATTTATTTGAGAGAGAGCAGGGGAGGGGCAGAGAGAGAAAGAGAATCCCAAGCAGGGTCCACGCTGGCAGTGCAAAGCCTGATGTTGGGCGCGAGCTCACAAACTGAGATCACGACCTGACCCGAAGTTGAGAGTCACATGCTCAACTGACTGAACCACCCGGGAGCCCCAGGATTTCTAATTCTTAAAGTCAGGGTACCTTCTGGCGTTGGAGGCCCATTTCACACATTGAATAGTCTCTGGTGTGTTACGATTACATGTAATGCTGGCTTAATTTCCTTTATGTTACAATGGACTTTTCACTGAGGGAAAGAGGACTTACACCAGAAAAATAACGGGAAGTGAAAGGACAGCGAGAAAAACAGAAGGTCTGACATCAACCAATGCCCGTAACTCAGGACAGAAAGTGACCATTGGCGTCATTGTGTTTTTACATAATTTGGATCACAGAAGCAACAGTAGAAACTTACCTCTAAGAGTTTTCTATTCATACTTTTCACTCTTTACTATCTGCAGGGTAAATAGCACTTAGAGTGGATAAAAAATATGGAAAAGCCACGAACGCAAATAAAATTAACAACTTGAGGGGCCCCCGGGTGGCCCGGTTGGTTGAGAGGCCAACTTCGGCTCAATGTGATCTTGCTGTTCGTGAATTCAAGCCCGTGTTGGGCTCTGTGCTGACAGGGCATAGCCTCCTGCAGATCCTCCGACCCCCGCTCTCTCTACCCATTCCCCACTCATACACTCTCCCCCCACTCTCAAAAATAAACATTTAAAAAAATAACAATTTGAAGGCATAGGAAAAAAAGGACAAGAACAGCCAGATTAACTTATTTTATTTAATGTTTATTTTGAGAGAGTGAGAGAGCACACACAGAGGTGGGGAGGGGCAGAGAGAGAGGGAAAGGCAGGGAGAATCGAACAGGCTCCGTACTGCCAGCACAGAGCCCAGAACCTACGGTGGGGCTCAATCTCAAGATCCATGAGATCATGACCTGAGCTTAAACCAAAAGTCAGACCCTTAACCCACTGAGCCACCTAGGCACCCCTAGGCAGATTTGCTTATTTAAAGTGATCGGAGGATGAGGAAAGTAAAACTGATTTTTAAGTGAAGAAATAAAAAGTGAGAAGGCTAAGACAACCCTTGTAGGAAGAAACAGATGAAAATAGAAACCGAAGAACACTAATAAACTGTATATGAAAATGTAACCCATTTAGCCACTTTGGACTCTTATCCTTTCTTCGTTCCTTGCTAACCTTTCCGACAATTCTCAATGTGTTAATACTTTTTGGAAAGGAGAAAGCTGTTGATTTTTGAAACAAGAAATACCATTTCAGCGAAACTTCATGTGCTTTTTACCTTGTGCTCTTCTGTCCGGCTCTTCATATCAAAGTTGTACATTATTTATTCAAACACTGAGAGGATTATTATTCGTGGTTGACATTCCTCGGAGGGGCAGATTCCACATCCTACAAGAATATTTTAAACTGTTAATTTATACCATCACTGCCATCTGTTGGATCTGGTCAGAATTAGAGTTTTTGAATTATCCAAAGACTAAATAGAGTTGAATGTGGTTCGTTTTCCTTTCCAGCGCTACATGAATTTTGGCTATCAGTAAACTAGGAAAAGATTAGGAAATCGTGTGGTCATCGACAGGATAGCTTTCAAAAGATGCAGTTATTTTAGGAAATAAGGCAATGAATAAAATGAAAATAGTTCTAAAAAGGAGGGGTGGCTCAGGTGGTTAAGATCCAACTTTGGCTCCGGTCATGGTCCCACGGTTCGTGGGTTTGAGCCCCGCATCGGGCTCTCTGCTGTCAGCACAGAGCCCACTTAGGATCTTCTGTCCCCTTCGCTCTCTGTCCCTCCCCTGCTTGTGCTCTCTCTCAAAAAATAAATGAAAACATTGAAAAACTATGAAAAGTAATGATACAATTAATACCTATAGATAAGTAAGTGGTTTTGCCGTAGAAAATGCATAATCAAGGCTCCATTGTTTATCCACAGATCATACTAACCCTGACTCTTCATCCTTATTCCATGCTACCTCCATGAAGAACTGGGTGATTTCCCTTAAGCTTAGAGACCTTCTTATATCCATTTCTTTGTTGTCGTTGTTGTTTTTAAATTTTGTTGTACTCCTTCTTGGGCTGTCCACAATAGCAGTGACTTAAGTGAGTTCTAAGTGACAGCACGTATAGTAGTTCTCCCTCCCCCCCAAAAAAAATGACTGATCACTGGGCCACTGCAGAGTTCCATGACACGAGAGACAAAGAGCTCTTCTGTAGGGACTGTTCTACTACTATGTGACCTTTAAGTAAGGAATATACCCCAGAGGGACCCCAGAGAGAGACACAGTGCCCCCACATTACATGGCTGTGTGTTTGAGTAGTCTGGGAGCTTTCGAATGCTTTTTATTATCAATGGAGAACCTGCCGTTTTGTAGTTCTCTTCATTACCGTAGAAATAAATCATTGACTGAATAGTTGTAACACCTGGCAGAATTATTCGTGGAGTGCCATGCCTAAGAAAGCCGTGTCATGTGGAGAGAAACCATTTAAAAGGTGTGTCATGTACAGAGCTTACTACAGAGCTTCAAGGAAGAGACTTCATTTGTCCCCAGTGACCCGACTCCCCGTCAGTCATTCGCCATCCGCGCTATCGCGGAAGAGTGCGGCCCTACGGGATTTTTTTCTTGGACTGTTAAATCTCTGTGGTGTGTCTGGAGAGCACTTTCCAAGCTTTTATTTACCTTTTTCATTCCCACCCCCATTAAAGAGAGTTAGGAGAAAGTCATACATATTTATTTTTATGAATATCTCTTTATTTGTAGACTCAAGTATAGACTAGCGCTGGTTCTTAGACTCGCCTATGTTGTGCACGTGAAGGCTGTTGTGCACCGAACAATGACAGTCCTTTTGAAGGAGAAAAAAAGTCTCTCTCAAAGTTCGCGAAACACCTCGGCGCCCCTACATGAAGAGATGGGATGTGTGGCTTTGAGATGGCGAGAGTGGTGTCATCTCACCCTTTGAAATTTTAACGTCTGTTCTAAAGCATACTCTGGCCAGTACATACGGATTCCCTTGCAAGAAGTAACCTTGTCCCGTCGACTACTCTGTTATTAAAGAAACAGCGACTGTAGAACGAATCCTCTGTGACTTACAAAATGAAAATGCGGTCTCGGGAAAAATGCAAACTCATGTCCGAAGCGATGTGTCGGTTGGACTTGAGAATGCGGCAGCCGTACAGTTATCGTCTCGCTGGCGTGAGGGTCTTTCACTGGGAAAAGGTTTCCCGAGCTCCGGTTTCCCTGCGAGCAGTCGAGGGAACTGTGTCTTTATACTGACCCCTAGTGGTGCTTGCGGAGGAAGTTGGGGGAGGGGCAGAAAATTGGCACTGGAAAGATTGCTCTGTATTTTAGTGAAAGGCACATTAATTTAATTTGAAACATTCTCTGGTGTGTCTAAAATAATAGCTTAAAACATTATTAAAATATTGTGATCCCAGCAAGCATTTCATTATATGGCTTTTAAAGAGAATATTCTACTGCTAACTGTGTGTGAATGCTTGCGTTTGTCTTCGGTCCTTTTTAAGGTGCAGTCGCTTAAAAACATCCGGACACATTCACCATTCTGGTGGCTGAGTATCTGCTGTGCTGTGTAACCATATAGGGTTGCTGTCATATGCTTGGGCAACAGCCGTTAATCTTGTCCTTATTGTAATTAGAGTTGACTTTTTGTTCTTGACTGTGTATCATAGAAAAGATCATTTTGTTTTATTTATTTTTTTTTATGTTTATTTACTTTTTGACAGAGAGACAGAGTGTGAGCAGGGGAGGGGCAGAGAGAGAGGGAGACACAGGATCGGAAGCAGGCTCCAGGCTCTGAGCTGTCAGCACAGAGCCCGACACGGGGCTTGAACTCACAAACCACGAGATCATGACCTGAGCTGAGGTCGGTGCTTAACTGACTGAGCCACCCAGGTGCCCCAGATCATTTGTTTTAAAATTCCTATTAGTATCGCTTTGTCGTAAGACGCTACCTCCTTTGAATTAGAATGCTCACAAGATGAGCAACCTGCAAGATAAATAAGCTAGCTTCACAACCTTTTAGGAAATTCAGTTTTGTGTATAAGGATGTTTTAAACTTTTGTACTAAGGTAGATGCCGCAAAGAACTTAAAGTGTTATTTACTATTTTAAAAGGCTTCTGAAGTTAATAGATAAAATAAATGAGAAGAGTCTTTGAGGTAAACTTAAAATTTCTTCTTTTTTAGGTTTACTTATTTTGAGAGAGAGAACATGAGTGAGGAAGGGGAAGAGAGAGAGGGAGAGAGAGCGAGAATCCCAAGCAGGCTCCACACTGACAGCGCAGAGCCCAGTGTGAGGCTTGATCTCAGGAACCGTGAGATCGTGACCTGAGCCAAAACCAAGAGTTGGACGTTTAGCCAACTGAGCCACCCAGGCGGCCCCTAAAATTTATTCTTGTATTATTTCCATACAAGAATGGATACCTTTCATTCCTACCTTGATTCCCTCTCTGCCTGATGGAACGTTGTTTTAACACAGGCTGTATATAGTAGGTTGGAAAAATCATACTGGACTTGAAGAAAGATAAAGAATGAAAAGCTGGATTTTGCAATAAACCAAGTTGATTCCATATCTCCATTTTATGTTAGCTGTTGTCTAGTCAACTTTCACAAACAGTTTCAACTTTATTGGCTACTAGTTTGGCAAAGCTATGTGAATCCCATGAAGCGATCAATTAGAAAATTATCTATGCTGCTTTTTTTACCCAGAGAGCAGAGACTGACATTGGCATAACCTTATTTTAAAGTTGCTGGTACCTCTTTCCGGTTTAATTCCCAACATTACTGATTTTCATAGAAAATTATCAAATTATTGTGTGATTTTTTTTCTCTTGCACCCTCTTTCGATTTGAAGCAGTAGTTAAAACCTACATAAATTCCATTTTTACTCAGCCTTGACGTTCTATATTGATCACTTTCTGTGTGTTTTCTCCTTCTCTGGAAATGGCTTTTATCGCTCATTGACTGCGAGTGACTGGGAAAGGCATGGGTGGGACTCCTGAGGAGGCTGGCCTGGAGCCCTGCAGGTGCCGGAGATTTGACCACTTAGCTGAAAAGTTGTCTGAAAACGAAAATTTCATACACACAGGCAAATTTGGAAATAAGAGATTTTTCCGTGGTCCAAGAAACCGAGACAGGATATAGGAAAATCTCTACACCGTGGCTCACTGAATAGGAGCAGACGTGGTGGTGGGGATGACAGTTGGCATGTGTGGTCCAGGCATTGAGCGAGGTACTTGAGATGGAATAGATTACTAAATCCTCGAAGCAGTGCGTGAGGCAGGGATAATCGTTAGGTCCACATTGCAGATGAGGAAACAGAGGCACGGTCTTTGCTCAGGGTCACAGTGGCAGGGTTGACCTATGCCAGGGAAGGCTGCTCTGTACATCCTTAGGGAGTTTGCGACAGTGGAAACTTCTAGTCTCCACTCCTGCAACTGCTCTTTCTCTCTGCTTCCTGCTCAGTGGCTGAGTCTGAACTTCTCCAGCTCTTCATTGAAATGTTTTTCTTTGCTTTCCTGATCTCTTTGAAGTCTTCCAGCCTGAAACGACCGGGGCTCCTTGAACCCCAGTAGAGCGCTTTGAAGGCATGGGTTTTCATCTCCTCCTTTCCTTCCTTCCCTCCTTCCTCTTCTCCCAACTCCCTTTCCCTGTCATCCCTCCTCTTCTTCCTTCTCCTCCCTGTCCTTCTATAAAGGGAATAAAGAGAAGGGGAAAAAATATATCCAATGGTTAGTAAGAATTTCCCACTCTGCTACTTATCAAAATGGCCCCCCTCATTTCTCATTCCCTGAGGAATGATGAAATGAACCAGGTAGAGCTTAGCTTTTTTTTTTTTTTTACTTGGAAAAAAACCACCATACTTTTTTAAATCTTCAGAGATTGACGGTTCTAAAGGCTATAGACTAAAAGTCAGAGCACCATAGTTTTAATTCCGTGTTGGTTGATTGGCTTGCCCGGTGAGCACGTCTTAGTCTCTCTACATTTTCTCTCTTAACTATAAAACAAAGACAAGAAAGCCTAGATTATCTATTGTATTTTCGGCATCTGAATAGTGACCTTCTGTCTGGTATCATAGGGAGTCTGGAACACGACTTCCACTAGGAACCATACGGGATCACTCTCGACCTCTTTTATTGTTTTATCTCAAAGGTGAAGGAGGTTATTACTTAGGAATTTAGGTTTCTTTTGTTAATTCTCTCACCATGTCTAGACCATGTCTTGGTGCAGGGATCCCCTACATGTCGGATGGGAGACAGACCGTATACCGGTAACTTTAAGAAGGTAGTTTCAGAAGTGATAACAGCATCAATGAAATAAAACGGCACACTGCCAGAGAGAGGGGCACGCGTGACACCGGGGTTGTGAAAGGGGTCGAGGGAATGACATAAAACTCGTCAAAGATGGCCTCTCCGGAAGAAGGTGACATTAGAGCTGATGAGAATAAGGCAGCCCCAGCAAGGGCTGTCGCATGAAACCACGCAGCGTCCATATGATTTAGTTAAGAAAATCAACAGCACAGTACCTCTAATTACTTTGGGATTGCGTCCCTTGTCATATACGGATATGTAAATAGACCGATTTCCAGGCTCCACAGAAACATTTGGCCACTGCAGAAGCCATTTATTACGAATATTCGAACACCTCAACCATTGTTCCTACTTTATCAGGAGACAAGTCAGCCATGTAAAATGAAGACAGTTGTTCTTTCCTGATGGCTAGTTAATTATTGGCAGCCATTCGAGCTTTGGAAACAGACGGTGGCATGTAGGGAAGTGAAGTATTGCGATTGGACAGATAGGCCAACGAGGAGTCCATGTCACTCGTAAGAAAATTACATTTGATATCCCCAGACTTTGATTGACTGCCTCATAATTGATAACAAAAACCCGCATGCTGTTTGTGAAGGTGCTGGGTCAGCCTGTACTAGGTCCTTCGCGGCTAGCTATCCTCTCTTTGGCAACCTTGATGTCATAGCAACTGGAGCAGAAAAGCATGCTCTGAAAGTCTCAAAATTATGCCACGGAGAGGAAGAAACAATTTGGCTTCACCTCCTTTAAAAAAATATCTCGTTTGCATTTTTCCTATTTGCCTACGGGGTGTAAAACTTCATGCATTTGTTTTTGGGGCTCGGTTTTATTTGCATAATTCTATGTTGCTTAAAAACCCTTCGTTTGGAGCATTTGCCTACAATTAATTGTGATTCTCTCCCTTGCTGCCGATAAGCTTCTTTCAATAATATTTCTTTAAAAGGAGAGAACTGTCTCGGCTACTTTTGTCGATCTTGGAGTTCGACCAGAGCCGGGGGCACCTATCCCGTTCTCCCGCAACCGTGGGGCTGCAGCAGGGTCACAGTTATTTTAGATGCGCTCAGAAATGGATCAACTTCACGAATACACTCGACTTCTTTGGATCATTACTTTTGTTGAAAAATTGGCTGGAAAGAGAGGCAGGAATCCTGTTCACAGCATTCCAGATCTGGCTGTGATAAGCGGGAGACCCGTTTATCATCACGGCCAGCGTCCCAGCCGCACGCACCTGTACAGCCCCACCGGGGGCCCGCGCCAGCCCCGAGCCGGCTGCACAGGCACCTCTCCTGACCGCTTGCGGCATGCCTGCTGCCAATGCGTCTCCCTTGGTGTGACAAACTTCGCAGAGACATATGAAAAGTCATGCTGGTGAGAATGGTTGTAATCACTGTTAACAAACAAGGTTCTGATTGCCAATATTACCATCTGTTCCTTCGGGTTCCACACATTACCCTGTATGTGGGCTCTGTTAAACAGATTTCTGTACTGCCCAAGGTCACCCTTGATTCGTGTCACCAGCCTTTGCAGACAGGTTGAACGTGAACCTCCAAACTGCAGCAAGGGTTTTCTGAGAAGTACCAGATAGCGTCATCTGAGGACCTCACCCTCGTAAACAGAGTCAACAGTTTCTACGAAGACAAAACATAGACATCCTTTGGTACATGAAATGGCTACATCCTTCAGAGGTTGTCCAAAGTGTCAGATGTCATCTACTAAACTCCACATAAAAATTACTTCACTAGGGGCGCCTGGGTGGCTCAGTTGGTTTAGCGTCCGACTTCAACTCAGGTCATGAACTCATGGCTTGTGAGTTCAAGCCCCACATCGGGCTCAGTGCAGACAGCTCAGAGCCTGGAGCCTACTTCGGATCCTGTGTCTCCCTCTCTCTGTCCCTCCTGACTCCTGCTCTGTCTCTCTCTCTCAAAAATAAACATTTAAAAAAAATTACTTCACTAAAATAGTTAGAGTAGCATTGGTGGCGGGGAAGGCAGCTGTAGGTGATTCGAGCAGAATCACCTCTCTCCTCAGTTTTGTTGGGTCCTCTGCCTTCTTGCAAACTTCAAGCCGAGCCAGGCATTCTTCCCTCACCCCCTCGCGACTCCTACTGAGGTTTTCTTCATTGTTCCCCTTCAGCTGAGTTAAGTCAATTTAGATATATCGATCTTCTCAGCTCTGGGGTATAAGACTCAAGCCCCGCCTCTAAGAAGTGGGTGCCAGTAGAGACGTTAGCAAGAGGGGGGAGCGAATAACAGAGAGAGGCAGCAACGGACAAGCACGATTCCGCACAGGAAGGGACAGCTGAGCAGGTTTTGAAAGGTGAGCTACAGTCCCCCAGGCAGAGATGTGGGCGGGAAGGGACCAGCCTTTCTGGGCAGAGAAAACATGAGTGCGGAGACACACAGACGTGAAATAGCATAGTATTTTCAGGAGCCATTAGCAGACACTTCTTTGTGCCCAGTGGTTGTAATTTTCCTTAGCAATGTTCTCCGTGCCTGTGCCCCTAACTGCTTTTTCATCGTGGGGGTCCAGGATTTCAATGAAAAACTCTGTGCTCAGCTCCTTCCTACAACAAGCTTCTATCAAATAGGATTTCAAGACTGTTGCTGTTCTGTGTGACCATTTGTGGCCAAACATGATTAAAAAAGTGCATATGTGCTTAGCAAACAAATGACCTTGAGCTCTTGTGGAAAAGAGCCCTGATCTAGTGGGGGGGGGGGTTACGCTTCCTAGAGGAAGAGGCGTTCGCCTTGGCAAGGCAAATAGGAATTTTCCGGGGGAAGCGTTTGCAGGGAGTCAGAACCGCGTTTGTTCGGGAGCACCAGGAGGGGAGACGGAGCCCGGTGGTGGTGGCCTGGCACAGGTCGCCAGAGCGGCCTGGAGCACGGAGGCACGGGAAGGGGTAAGAGGCCTCGTGCAGTGGTTGGGGAGGCGTGTTGGCTCAGGCAGGGCCCTGAAGGCCAAGTGAGAAATTTAGGGCTTCCTCTTGAGCAGTGGGAAACCAGAAACATCTGAAGTAGGGGAGAAATCTATAATAATCTGATTCTGATTATATGTATTATATATATATCACTATATATAATTATAATTGATTACTATTTATTTTTAAATGTTTATTCATTTTTTAGAGAGACAGTGTGGGCGGGGGTGGGGCAGAGAGAGAAGGGGACAGAGGATCCGAAGCGGGCTCTGTGCTGACAGCAGCGAGTCCATGGGGCTCGAACCCAGGAACTGTGAGATCATAACCCGAGTCAAAGTCGGTCGCTCAACCGACTGAGCCACCCAGGCGCCCCAGATAATTATTTTAAAAGATCCCTTGAGCCGTAAATTGGAGAAAGGATTGGGGGGAAGAGGAGAGACGGGTTACAAGAGCACGTCAATTCACAAGAGAGGATGTGGCCTGGATTCGATGGGAGAGGCGGAGCTAAAGGAGAGAGAGAGGTTCGAGAAATATGGGGGAGGAAACCACTCAGGACTCGGTAGTAAATTGGACACACATGATATGTGGAGCTTCACTTCTGTTTGCATATATCGAATGATCGAAACGACTGCTTTTATACATTCCCATGTTTGGGTTTTCATTAGTTTTTTGAATGTACATTGTAAACTCTTACTTGATTAAACTCCAACTGAAGGAGGTTAATGAGAGTAAGAATCAAAATATTTTCGGATTATCATGATGACATACGGCCCTATAATTCTGGATTTTGTAACAAAACGGTTTGACTTCCATCCCGTTCATTTGGAGAATGCTATAGATTATCTGGAAAACGGAAATGTGTTTTTAAGCTCTGACAGGCTTCGGCTTGTGTACGTAGTAGATGCAGCAAAAAAACAAAAAAACAAAACAAAAAAAAAAAACACACACAGAATGTCTTGGGTCTGAATCACAAAATTAATGCCATTCGTTTTTAAAAGTATATAAAAATTCTGTGCTCTATTTCTAGAAATGAAATTAGGGTTTTTTTTTTTTTTAGGTAAGAATAATAAGCTTGATTTTTTTCACCATAAGAATTTAATCTCAGTGATGCTTTTTACACGTGAACAAGGCGCACACAGCACGTTACCGGCAGGTTCGTGCCCACAATGCAAGCAGGTCTCCCGGTCGCACGCATACGATTTGTCTTTCAGTGCTGGCAGTTATAGTCCATTTAGTAAAAGCTCTATTCTACTGTGTCCCAGAGTCTTCGGTTTCTTAAACAGCGAGGATTTTATGTACTTCTCTTTATTGGCTCATAAAGAGCACAGAAGAGAGCAGAAGGTAGAGATACAAAGGGACCAAGGCAAAATATCCCTTTGTCTGGGCGAGGAAGAAGCCAAAAGGAAACACAAAGGCCGTGGGCAAAGGCACATCTGATGAAAATTCCCGTATCTCGTAGCCCGTTTGTTTTTGTTTTTGTTTTTTTAATAAATAAGAGAAATCGAACGATGGAGTGTGATCCTAGGTATTTACTTAAATTTTTCCAGAAAAACCCTGATACCTACAAAAGACAAAGCCCTTAAAAATTGGCTGGTCTGCGTTTACCTAAAACATCGGCACCTTCTGTCACGGTCGCCATTGAAATACCTCCGCTGTCTGCTCCTCCTTTATTCCCCGGGATGTTTTAAAAGGTGAATCCCATCAAAGGAAAAAATCGCTAAGTGACAAAGGAATTGTGCATTCCCACCAAGGCATAGTTGGCAATGATTAAAAACTACTAAGTGTTTTGGCGGAAGGGACTGATCACACCAAGTACCTGAAAAGCAAGTCAGAGAAATAAAATGAGTCTTGAACGGGTCGACGTCTACGATGATTAGAAAATATGCATAATTTCAAATGCTTGCTGGCAGACTTTAAAAACTGAATATTACAGCTCTCAGTGAAGACGTGAGAAGTTTCCGATCAACTCAGACATGAGAGCCCTCAAAGTTTCCCTCACTTATAAAATCAAATGACTGCCATTTGATTAACAGGGGGGGAGAGAATTAAAAGTAGAAGTAAGATTGATCTTAAGAGTGTTTCTGTGAGTCCCCTAGGAAAGGGAAGTAGATGCTGGCCCTCGAGCTGTATCCCAGTGAGATGCACCGATATTTTTATAGAAGCACATTTTGGTTCCGTGTCAGCCAACCAAATTTTAAAGGGATGCCTTCCCAGAGAAAGAATGGGAGACACCACTAGAAGAATTAAATATGTACCAAGGACTAGAGTATGGGGAGAAATGGAACCAGACTCTGACCTTGTCTTCCTATCAATATGGCGTGTTTCCTATTCTATCTAGAATCTAGGATTTATTCACACGAGGGGCGGGAGGTGCGCCGAGGGTTAGTACCAACTGGGCCCGGCATGCTCCAGTGCCTTCGTCATTTCGCTCCCGCCTAGTTGCTGTCATTTCAGCCCACCTCCGACTTGGTCTGTGTGATAATTGCAGCTGCTTTTCTCCTCGGCGATGCTTCATTTACATTCTGTACTCTCTTGGGCAATTGTGACAACTTCTATACTTTTCTTTGAGTTTTTTTAAACATTATTTATTTTTTGAGAGAGAGAGAGCAAGCTGGGGAGGGGCAGAGAGAGACAGAGAGAGAGAGAGAAATCCCAACCAGGATCCACAACTGTCAGCGCAGAGCCCGACGCGGGGCTCGAACTCACAAACTGTGAGATCATGACCTGAGCCAAAACCAAGAGCAGGACGCTTAATTGACTGAGCCACGCAAGTGCCCGGATGACTTCTATTCTTGAGGCCATCACTTCTCCTTCACGATTGGCAAATTTAAGTGACTACTAAATTAGATTTAACTCATCAGAATACAGGGTGATGGGCTGAATCATATAGACTCTTCTCTCTTCCTCTTCTTCTTCTTCTTCTTCTTCTTCTTCTTCTTCTTCTTCTTCTTCTTCTTCTTTCCTTCTCCTTCTCCTCCTCTCCTCTTCCTCCTCCTCCTCCTCCTCCTCCTCCTCCTCCTTTTTTACTTTTGGTTCTTAATATGATCCTAAGTGGGAAAAAAAAGTGTCAAATATAAACCTTTAAGAGATGTTCATATTACTGGAGTCTCAGGTATGTTTTTATTGTCTTGATTTCCTGTATTTCCATGATGATGTAAATGGATATTTAACGAGAAATTGGGGTCTTCTTTGAAACTCGGATGCTCTGTACATCTTGTTGTTTGGAACATCTCTTGTCTGAAGCAATTCCAAATATTAAGAAGCATAATTAAATCATCTTCCACTTGTTAAAATGGTTTCTTTTTTTATTTTTGCCACTTTATGAGCTTTTCCGGTGATTAGAAAGCAAAGACTATAGAAAGTATGGCGTTCTTAAAAGGATATTTAAGCTTAGTACTTGCAAGACTATTAATATCTTTATGGAAGACTGTGGTCTTTTTATAGCAGAAATAGGAAACTTACCAATGGAATATGCCAACATTACTAACAGTAGTTACTCGTTATCATGTCAGTAGTATGACTTTGATCTTTGATGTTTAATTTGTAAAAGCAGCATTCACCTCCAAAATGTTTTGCTGGTTCCAAATGTGTTCACCTCTGCCCGCAATTAGCAGCCTCTTTGAAAAGGGGGGAGATGAGCTAAAGAATTTTAACTTAACCAGGAACAAGCCCCACACACTCATTCCTACTGCTTAAAGCTTTGCAGAGCGCCTGGGTGACTCAGTCTTTGAGCATGCAACTTTGGCTCAGGTCACGATCTCACGCTTCATGAGTTCAAGCCCCGCATGGGGCTCTGTGCTGACAGCTGGGAGCCTGGAGCCTGCTTCGGATTCTGTGTCTGCCTCTCTCTCTGCCCCTTGCCCACTCACACTCTGCATCTCTCTCTCTCTCTCTCTCTCTCTCAAAGATCAATAAACATGAAAAAAAATTAAAAATTAAAAGCTTTGCTTTCCTACCGGATGGGAATATCTTAATCGACTCTTTTTGAATAGAATTTTCTGATTTTACAAGTATCACTGAGTTAAAAAATTACCAGTGGGAGCGTTTCTAAGAAGTAGTCATGCATTTTCTATAACTTACAAGCTGTAGAAGTAGGAAAGGGGTTATTTAAATTCACTCTTGACTGACGTTTTCTCAGACTGCAGTTAAATCACTAAGCGCCTCAACTCCGGGTTCATCCCCGTATGAATTAATTTCTTTCTAAAACCGTATTTATGTACTCATTTGTGGAATGAGTTCGGCTGGGCGCGCCAAAGACAACGTCTTGAACTCGGATGAATGACTCTCGCTTTCTCCTCCATTTACCCAGCGCCGTCGCCGACGCCGACGGTATCGATCCGTTAATCAACATCCTGTCCAGCAAACGGGACGGAGCCGTCGCCAACGCTGCCACGGTGTTAGCCAACATGGCAATGCAGGAGCCTCTGCGTGGGAACCTCCGGAGCCACGACGTCATGCGCGCGCTGGTCACCCCGCTGTGTTCCGCCAACACGGTCGTGCAGAGCAAAGCGGCCCTGACCGTGGCCGCAACGGCGTGTGACGTGGAGGCCCGGACCGAGGTGAGAGCCCTACTAACAACCCTCATGCTCTCATTCTTTCCGGTCCATACTGATTGGTGGCTTCGTTTGAAACCTTTTCAAGGGTTCGAACGTGCCCATCATTTAGGGCCTTCAAAACGGGTGCAACACTCCAACCATGGACTCTGGGTGATAATAACATGTCCGTGTGCATGTTCACCAGTTGTAACAAAGGTAGGAGTCCGATAGGGCACCTGATAATGGTAAATCCTTACGTGTGGGGATGGGGATTATGGGAAATCTCTGTCTGGCCGCTCAATTTTGCAGCGAACCTAAAACTCCTCTACAAAAAATAAGATCTATTAACTTGGTGCACTACTTTGGGAAACAAATTGGCATTATCTAGCAAAGGACGGAGCGTCCTACAATCTGGCAATCTCTAAATTATATCCAAGACAGTCTCTTGCCTCTGTGCACCCGGAAGCATTGCTTATACTATCTGAACAACTGGAATGACGCCAATTGTCCGGTTTTTGAGAGAATGGGCCAATACATTTGCGGTATATTCACAAAATGGAATTTGAACGAACTATAGTTACAGACGGCAACGGGGATGAAGCTCAAGCCCAAGGCTGAGCAAAACCAAGCTGCAGAAGAATACCTGCTTCTGGTTCTATTTACGCAGCATTCGGAAATATGCAAATCTAAGCAATATGTTGTTTAGGTAAACAGACACGCAAGTTAAAACCACAAAGACAAGCTAGAGAATGATTAACCCCAAATTCAGGAAATCTTCTTGGGGGATGGAGGGAGTGGATGCACCTCAGAGGAGCCGACAGGGGTTCAAGGTCATCTACATGACCTTGAGCTGAGTGTTAGACATTATGATGATACGTCATATCATACATATGGATTCCACATACTCTTGTGTTTCTTGTATATTTCAACGTTTTAAAACCTAGAATTTTGTTTTTTTTACAAGTGTATCATATTTCTTTTTCCCTGGTTTTTCCCGTATTTACTTGGCACTTGGCAGTCATTCAAACAGCCTAAGACTTTGTTCCTCTCCCACCAATATGAAGAACAACGGCTGACACTATGCAGTGGGCGCTGTGCTCGGTACTTGACAAGCATTTAAGCGTCCCTCGCGATGGGCTGCTTTGTAACCCCCATTTCACGGATGTGGAAAATGAGGCTTAAAGACACAGTGCGCTCAAAGCAGAGCCGGTAAACCGAAGGTCAGGGATGCCGCGTAGAGCCCGAGCTGCTGCACTGTGCTCTCTGCTCAGACACCTAACAAATCTTTTCTCCTCCGTCCCCGAGGCATCTATTCTATCCTGCTTTTTCGTTCCCATTGGTTCGCTTCATTTGCATTCATCCGCTAAGGCACTCAGATGGCCGAATATTTATTTTACACCTACGATGTGCCAGGGACTATGCTAGGCTTCCGCCACAGAACAAAAAGAGCATTTTGGTCACCCTTCCATGCGGTCTGCAGAATAGTCCATCCATTTCCTGGGATATCGCAGATCAGTCTGCTGCTCTCTTCACTACCCCCTCCCACCCCCCCACCCCCCACTCCTGCTTCTCGCACTGCCTTCAGACCGATCTTTCAAATACGTGGTCCTCGTCACCTGAATGCGAGTCCCCGGTCCGTGCACCACGGCCCCAGGGGAAAAGTTCAGCTGCTTCGCGTGGTGTGCTCTCACTGACCTGCACCTACCCACCCGCGCCTAACGCCTCTTCCCAGGCGCAACTCCATATTCCAGGAATACCATACTATTTGTAATTCTGTCCACGTGCTCTGTTCTCTTATTTTTACCTCCTCGATCTCTCCATTTGGAAAACTAGTGTCACTTTTGTCCGCCTGATAAAATCCTGCTTTTCCTCCGAAACCCATCTCCACCGTCCTGTCTTCGATGACAGCCCTCAAACCCGGAGTGTCCTCCGCTAATGTTCCCCTTACCCCCCCCCCACCCCTCCCCTGCATGCTTCCCTTGTCTGTTTCGCCTATATGGTTCCTGCGTGAAAGGCTATAAGCTCCTCGAGGCTCTAGGGAAGGGAACTGAGAGTTTTTCTTCCCTGTGTCCACGTCATTAATGTATATCCGGCACAGAGTGCGTGCTTAATGAGCAGTTGTTGAGCGAGTGAGGAAATGACTGTAGGAATTCATAAATGAATGGGATCTTTGCCAAAAGAACGCACGGACTTAGACCATCGTGTATCATACTCAGAAAGAAAGATGTTCAGAAATTTGACTTGCATGAGATGCTTCAGGTAAACTTTTCTAAGCTGTACACGTGGCATGTGCTGAAGTATAACCTCCGAGAAGAAACCGTCACTGGACACTGACCGAAAATGACCGAATCAAGTAGACCTTTTCCCACGAGGGCTCTTGTCTTCAGATACCACATGTGGAAACTGATAGAATATTCTTTTTTCCGTCCTCCAGGCTCAGATGATACAATATTGCATTTCGGGCTGTAGATAAGAGCTCTGTCGAATCTTTTTTTTTTTCCTGGTTGGAATAATTTTATACATGAGTAATTACCTTTATGACCTGAATTTCCTTTAATAATATGATTAACATAGTTCTGCCCCATTTTCTTTCTGTTCTATTTTGACGCTTTTTCACCCCTTGGAGAAATGAAGAGAAGACACCGTGTGGTGTAGGGAAGTGCTACAGTACTGCTCTGGCCACACCGAGGACCTGGTGGTGGTGTCGAGTGACACGTCCCTGTATCATGGGCCAGTCCCTCCTGCCCAGCCTTAGAGACTGTATCGGTTTCCTCTTGCTGCTGTAACAAAATACGGCAAAGTAGTAGCTTCAAGTAATATAAACCGATTATCTTATAGTTCAGGAGGTCCGAGGCCGAAAACAGGTCTTAAGGGTTAAAATCAAGGGGTTGGCAGAGGTATGTTCTCTGGGAGACTTTGGGGGAAAACGTTTTCTGGCCCTTTCTAGCTTTTAGCATCCACCTCCATCCCTTGGCTCTGGCCCCTTCCTCCGTCTTCAAAGGCTGTTACTCCAATCTCCGCTTCTGCCCACCTCCTTTCTTGCCAGCTTTTCTCTTCATCTGATAAGGACACTTGTAATTCAATTCCCCCCTCCCCCCAGTTTAGCTGGGACAATCTTCCCATCCCAAAATTGTTCGCTCATCACACCTGCGAAATGCCTTCCAGGGAGGTCGGACACCTTTGGGGGACCAGCGTTCTGCCTACCCCAGGGCCAAAGGAACATTCCGGTTGAAGAGCCCAGTGAGCAAAGGTAGAGTAGCAGGATAATAGACGCGGCCCAGGCTCCATCCCACCTAAGACCAGGACGACCCCTCCCTCGATTATTTCGCTATGGCTTCCTCCTGCCTTTGAACAGAAACCTGGGCTCTTGTCTGTAAGGTTTCTCAATGGCTTCCTCACCCCCCGCCCCCGCCCCCATGTAAATATTCCAATTATGGACGGATCCTAAAATGTTCTCACATAGTTAAAATTCTTTTAACCACCAAATAAGAAGTTTTGTTTTGTTTTTTTTTTTTAAACATGAATGTTTATATTGTGGACTCCCAACGGGTACACGTTCCGTTTCTACTTTCAGTTAAGAAACGCAGGCGGCCTGGAGCCGCTGGTGGAGCTCCTGCGATCGAAGAACGACGAAGTACGAAGGCACGCCAGCTGGGCCGTGATGGTCTGCGCCAACGACGAGCTCACGGCTGTCGAATTATGCAAGCTCGGGTGAGCGGCGCTGCCTCGAGTTTCTGGCTCAGACGAAGGGCACAGGAGGAGGGAACGCGCTCTTCGGGCCCAAGGAAGGCCAGGCAGCGGCGCGCCGGGGAGCTGGGCCAAGGGCACGGCCAGCCTGCTGGCTCCGAGGGGACCGCCTGCTGCGAGCAGGGTCCTTTGGGCTCCGCCCACCTGGAGCTCTCCGTCCCCCTCGAAGAAACCATCTTGCCTGTCTCCCTGTCCATTTTTCATCCCGATAAACACCTGTCTTTCACTTCACTCTGCAATCATGACACAACACTTCTGCCTCTCTACCTTTTTTCAAAACAAAATTTTTTTTAAACTTTCTTTACTTATTTGGAGAGAGAGGGGATCCCAAGCAGGCGCCACACTGTCAGTGCAGAGCCTGCTGCTGGGCTCGAACCCTCAAACCCGTGAGATCATGACCTGGGATGAAGCCAAGGGTCCGTTTCTTCACGGCCTGAGCCGCCCAGGCGCCGCAGTCTCTCCGCTCTGGAAGCTGACAGAAAACGCCATGAGCCGTGACTACATTCTCCTTTTCCTCAGACCTTTCTGTCAGAATTCCGCGTTTAACCAGCTCACCAAAGCGGTTCTTGCATCAGCAGCAAATGAGCCACTTGCCTTACCGAACCCGCAAACAGGCTTTTATCGTTCCGATGACGGGTTTACCTCGCATCTAACCATCTTTGTTTTTATTTTTTTATTTTTATTCCTGAAAAGATTTTAATTTTAAGTGATCTCCACATCCAATGTGGGGGGTCAAACTTACAATCCTCGCATCAAGGGTCACCCACTTTACGGACTGAGCCAGCCTGGCGCCCCCTAACCATCTTTAGTTCTGTATATGTTGCCTGGTTAGCTGAAAACGTTGGAGTCCAATATGACTTTTGCATTAAATGAAGACTTTTTCCCCCTTCAAAGTATCCTTTTCAACTGTTTGAATATAAGGCACTACGTAGCATATATATTCTCAAAAAGGACTGATTTGTCTTCATAATTCTGTCAGTATTACTTTATCTAAAAGGGTGAGGTGTTGGGGCGCCTGGGGGGCTCAGTCAATTAAGTGTTGGACTTCAGCTCAGGTCCTGATCTCACAGTCCATGGGTTCGAGCCCCGCGTCGGGCTCTGTGCCCACAGCTCCGAGCCTGGAGCCTGCTTTGGATTCTGTCTCCCTCTGTCTCTGTCCCTCCCCCGCCCATGCTCTGTCTCTCTCTCAAAAAATAAATAAACATTAAAAATAAATTAATAAATAAAAGGGTGGGATGTCTGTAACCTTCCCATCTCAATTCTTCACTCCGGGTCTTAGTTACGTATATAAATGGGAATTTAACGTTGGATTGCTTGCTTAAAGCAAAGAATGCTTTTTTTCCCCTTTTATTGACAGGGCTTTAGATATCCTTGAAGAAGTTAATCTATCAGTAAGTCGAAAAAATAAATTCAGCGAGGCGGCTTATAACAAATTGCTCAACAACAACCTGTCTCTGAAATATAGCCTGACTGGCTACTTGTCATCAAGTAACATAATTAGCGATGGATTCTATGATTACGGTCGGGTAAGTGACAGCACTAATTTGTATTTTAGTACGTGCGATCATTTCTTTAGTCACGACGGCGTTACATTGCAATTTGATAACTGCCTTGCAGAATGCATATTTTTGTAGACAGAAACTTGGGAATCAGAGCTTTCCTCTAAAGTCTGTCTGGCTATAAGATTTTGCATTTACGTACAGTTTTACCTAGAATCTGCTTACTTGTAGTAGAATTAGCTTGCTGTTGCTACTCTCAAGTTCCAGAGAAAATAGGAAAGAAGGAGCCGTTTCTGTTTGGAGGTTCTATTATTTCCAGGGCACAGTTGGGCGATCAGGATAGAAGTATAAGTGGTTTTTTAAATTTTTTTTTCTTAACATTTATTTGGTTTTGAGAGAGAGAGAGAGACAGAGCATGAGCAGGGGAGGAGCAGAGAGAGACACAGAATCCGCAGCAGGCTCCAGGCTCAGAGCTGTCAGCGCAGAGCCCGACTCGGGGCTGGAACTCACGAACCATGAGATCATGACCTGAGCCGAAGTCGGTGCTCAACCAACCGAGCCACACACACACCACTGAGAAACCACTGCTCCGAGAAGGCCCATCTCGTTCAGTGATTCGTAATTCAGCAAGAACTGGTACAACATTATTAGTACATCTCAAAGATGCTTTGAGAAAAATGAGGAAAAGGGTAGAAAAACCAACAGAGAGCGCTCATCAGAAAAATGTTGCCATGGGTCGGATCAAACCACCACACGATGTGTTTGCTCACGAGTTTTAAAAACACTTAATAAACTATTTTTTATCAAGGAGAATCCTCCGATTCATTCATTCAGTAAATAGTTTCTCATATCATAGGTCGGACTAGGTCAGTGAATGAAAGAGACGTAGATCTCTACTTCCATGGCAACGGGGAGAGGAAACAGGCAATAAACAGGAAACGTGACAAATAAATAAATTATATCACATGACCAAAATGATCAGAGCATTGGGGGAAAAAATAGAGCAGAGGCAAGATAAGGGGGCTCCCCAGTGCTGGGGGTTGCTAGGTTGATATTGGTAATTTTAGAAACTGTGGTGGGCAGGCCTCACAGGGAGGGTCGTATTGAGGAGAAGACTAGAAGGTGAGGGAGTTAGCCATGGAGGTGGCTCTGGAGAGAGTTTTCCAGGCAGAGGAAACAGCTTGCACAGAAGCCATAAGGTATATACACGCTTGGCATATTTAAGAAACAGCAAGGTCAGTATACGCAGCTGAATGAACTGAGGGGCGGAACAGTAAGGACTAAATCAGAGAGCGACAGGAAGACCAGATCGTGGAAGTCTTGTAGACCTGTGGAAGGGGTTGGCTTTTACTTTGAATGAAGTAGGAAAACTTGGCAGACAGAGTTCTGGGCAGAAAAATGACATGATCTGTCTGATTTTCTTTTTTTTATGTTTTTACTTGAGACAGAGAGAGAGAGACAGAGTATGAGTGGGGGAGGGGCAGAGAGAGAGGGAGACACAGAATCCGAAACAGGCTCCAGGCTCCGAGCTGTCAGCACAGAGCGGGACGCAGGGCTCGAACTCATGAACTGCAAGCTCATGACCCAGGCCAGGGTCGGACACTTAACCAACTGAGCCACCCAGGCGCCCCATGATCCGTCTGATTTTTAAAGGATCCTGAAAAGCGTCTTGGCCGAGGGAGGGATCTAACTATAATATGACTGGAAAAAGACCTGAGAAGATGGTTCCGTCTTACCCGCCTCACCAGGCTGGTAAAATTGCTAATAGAGGACTTGGTCTAGCCTATTTTTAGATATCCTCACAGCATTTTTTAGTCATCTCTTTCATAATTAATTACTCTGACAGACAACAAATTCTCCCGTATGTATACAGAGTGATTTGCAAACTTAGCTACTTTCAGGGGCCGACCAGATAATTATGGTGTGAAACAGCGGAGTATAAAGCAAAGGCGATTGTGGGGAATTGGAGGGCTACATCTTGGCCGAAGGCAAGACGTCTAGAAGCTCAGGTCCCTTTCTCTAACCGTGTCTACGCGTGTGTAAAATTACAGACTTCCAACCATTGGGAACATCGGTATTCATTGAAACCACATATCGCCCATGTGGATATTACTTTTTAGTTCTTAAATTCTCTACAGATAAATCCTGGCACCAAACTTTTGCCTTTGAAGGACCTCTGCTTACAAGAACCAAGCGATCAACGCGCCGTACTCTTGGTGAACAGTAAATCTTCTGACGCGTGAGTCTCTTGCGGGGGAGGGATACAGGGAAGCGCGCCATGTTTTTTGCTGGGCCATCGTCACGTGACTATATAAAGATTCCCCAGGCTAGCATCTTTTTGTCCCCCGTATTTAGCGTCACTCTGCAAAGAAACACTGGTCCATAAGCTCGAAGCCTGACCTAGTAAAGACCACGAAATCACCACCGTGGTTCTTGCTTTGACTCCCCGTTAGCACTCGATTCCAGACGTATTTCTGTAGCTAGTGCTTATTCCCCTCCGGGTAACATGAAGTGAATGGAAGAAAGTATAAATAGATAGGAGCAAACCAAAACGAATCGTGTTTACGCGGGAGGACTCAAACGCCGCCCAAGGCTTTTGAAAAATCTCAAATCAGAAGTAAAAAGAAAAGCTAAAAGTGAAAGTTTCAGAACTTTAAAAAAGGGTCATGTGTACCTATATAGCTATATATTTTATGGGACACGTTTTATAAAAAGATTTCCTGTTCCAGATCCTGAAAACTTTTACAATATTCTCTTTGTCTTACCTTTATGCATGTATTATGTCACTGTTAAAAGTCAGCTCCAAATATGCTTTTCCCCAGAAAAATCTGTGTTTCGTAAGACAGATCCAGTGTTGACAAATCAAGTATTTTAACTCGCGTGTAATTTCAAATATGTAAAATTTTAGTTCTCCACCTCCATCTACAGAAGATAAATCATCAGATGTCGGTTATGGGCGGAGTATTTCTTCCTCGTCGTCTTTAAGAAGAGCAAGCAAAGAAAAGACCAAGTAAGAAAGCGATATTTTGTCTGGACTCAAAGAATTCTCCCCTCAATGTGAGAGAAAAAAACGAACAAACTAGATTTTAGATTTTGGTAATGTAATTCTTTTCATCCTTATAGTAATATAATTTCATAATTGCTTTTAAAATTTTTTTTTTAATGTTTATTTATCTTGAAAGAGAGAGAGAGAGAGCGAGCAGGGGAGGGGCAGAGAGAGGCAGACAGAGAATCCCAAGCAGGCTGTCCACAGTCAGCACAGAACCTGATGCGGGGCTCGAACTCACGAACTGTGAGATCACGACCTGAGCTGAAATCTGAGAGTCGGATGCTTAACTGACTGACCACCCAGGTGCCCCTCGTAATTGCTTTTTTAACTTGCCGTGGAAAACATCCCTGGAAAAAGCAGCCAGCGAAACTGGCTGTACATTCCGTGTGCCCTGAGCATACCCTGAGCCCTTGGCCACGGAACATGGGGACTGTGAGCAGGCTTTGTTTTATTATCCGTGGATGGACAAACGCCCGCTTCGCAACGGGAAAGGAATCAAGCATGTCGTGGTGATGAAAAATGCCTTCTAACTTAGGAGACGCCTCGCAAATGTCATGTTTTATTATTTTCCGTATGATTGAAATCGATGCTGAGTGTTTTCGTACAATAAGAAAAAACAGTTTTCATTTTAGTACCGGATTTGGATCTCCTACAGAAGAGAGGTCCGAGCCTCCTTCGGGACGAAACACCGCTCTTAGCAAAGGCGCCGCTAAAGAAAAAGGAACAAGGTAGGAAATGTGTGATCGTGTTCTCTTCCTAATTATAATCGGGTCAGGCTTTGATTCCCCGACAGAGTTGGGGAACGGCCGGGGTAGCCTGTAAATAGAAAGCTTTGCTTCTGGAATCAGCACGTTGGCGTCGGACAACGTGAGACTCGTGAGCTGTAATTAAGAAGTAACTTACTTGGGTTTTGTCTCTCCCAACCTCTAAAACTGAACCAGAGGGAATTTCTTCTTCTGCCTCTGGGTGAGAGAGAGCTGAGGCCACTTTGGTCACTATGTGGGCACTTTAATGCAAAGATGACAACAGGAACAGCAGTCCTTCTGAGTCATTGCCAAGTTCAACCCTGTGTGGAAATGGACGCAAAATGAGCCCGTGCCCTCTCCCGAGGCTGCCTCTGTGGGTGGTGAGCCGCACACGCTCCAGTGCGGTTCTCTCTGCCTCTCTCTCTGTCGCTCTCTCTCTGTCTCTCTCCGTCTTTCTCCCTCTCTCTGCCTTATGTCTCCACCTCCCCTCCCCATCCAGCCCACCCAAAGAAACTCTGACCCTTTAGGAGGCGGCGAGTAGGGCCAAGTTTTTACTTGATGGAACAATTACAGTGTGGTCTCGTGCTTTTTAGGCCCGGCATGTTTTAAACATGCTTTCTATAGGTTTGCGCATTTTTAAACATATTATTTCCCTAATGAGCACTTCCCCGGATTCCTCGAAAACCCACGTGGGCTTCTTGCCACACTCCACGGCCCTTTAATTAGTGTTGACTCGAGCCCTTCGGAGCCACTGTAGTATGGAGGCGACCTGGCACACAGGTCCGGCAACCGCTTTCTAAATGGGGGCTGCCCCCGAAGGTCTCCCAAGGTGCAGACAGTGGTTTGCTGTCTCCCTCAGTCCTCAGAGCTGTTTAGTTTCTATTTCTAACTTTGGTTTCTACTGCGAGTCTCTGCGGCTCCTTATTCTTGTCTCTGCTTCTCATCTGCTCCTGTCGTGCTAGGCCTGATACTTTTTTTTGTTTTTTAATGTTGTTTAATGTTTATTTACTCTTGAGAGAGAGAGATAGAGTGCAAGCAGGGGAGGGGCAGAGAGAGAGGGAGACACAGAATCCGAAGCAGGCTCCAGGCTCTGAGCTGTCAGCACAGAACCCGATGCGGGGCTCGAACTCATGGACCGTGAGATCATGACCTGAGCTGAAGTCGGCCGCTTAACCGACTGAGCCACCCAGGTGCCCCTAGGCCTGATACTTTTTGCCCTTCCCTCTCCTCCCCTTCCTCCTTTCCCCTCCCCTCCCCTCATTTCTCCCCTCCCTTCTCTTCCTGTCTTTCCTTTCCTCCTTAGGCTTCCCAGCCTCACCTCTACTGCACAGGCAGCTCCGTGAGGCCAAGAACAGAGGCCGATTTGAGTAATTTCTCTTTTCATTCCCAGCGTTTAGCCTAGCACTTGGTTGGCATACATAGGCCTTCATGTTTATTCAAGAGAGCTGAAATCTGAACTTTTACAGGAAAAGGTTATTTTTGACAAGGCCCACCCATATAAACTGTGTGTCTTAAAGAAATTGGTTCCCTTCTCTTTGCCTGCGTCCCCTCGTCAGTAAAATGGGCATAACTTAGGGTGTTGTGAGGATTAAAGAAATTAGTACATGAACGGTCCATAGAGCAGTGCCCGGCACAAAGTAAACACTCAACAAATATTAGTACTGTTGTTCGAAACAGTTACAAGGAGCCAAAATCCACTCAACCCTTGTGGGGAATTAGAGGAACCTGCAGAGTCCACCGTGGGAAATGCGACCATCCCCAAAAGGACAGGAGCTGGGATGTCGCTCCTAATCCCAGCTCCTGTCCTTAATTGTAGGGTCTCTCTGTCTTTCTTCCTCTCTTTCTCTCTCTCTCCCTCTGTCCACGTGTGTGGTATCTGGTTTACAGATCCTTTGTCATGCTCTTTGACTTTCTTTTGGTTACCGCCTCACCCATAACTGTGGCATGTGTGACTTAGGTCTGCCGTGGGACAGATCTGGCTCCAATTCCAAGCAACCTTTCAGTTCGAAAGCCCAACGACTCTCGAGTGCCTATTTGTAAGAGAGACCATCTTCTCCTCAGAGCATTGGCTGGCTTAGAGGCAGGTGTGTCCCTTCGGCCTGCCCAGCCATGGCCCTGGGGAAGAATCAGCCTCCTGCCCCCTTGATGAGGGGAGGGTGGGCGCTCGTCTGACGAGTGCCCGTTACGCACGTACCACACACATCATCATCAGTCGGAGTGTACTTTGCCCTCCGGTATTTCTGATTCCACATCAGCTTGAATCTTTGCTGAACCTGCTATTCTTGGCTCTTTTTCACTATCTTATTTTTCTTACAGCTCGGTCTGGTTCTTAATCCTAAATCTTTTGGGGGAGAATGGGCAGTCCTTCTGGGTCAAAAGTCATGTTATATACCTGTCAATACCAAAATGCTGATAAAACGCAGCCATGGGTTTTTAAGCATAACATCTACGGGTAAGATTCCTCTGTATCCTTTGGAAGCACTCATATCTTTTTCTCATTTGATCCACGTCTCCTTGGGACAGATCTGGGACAGACTCCTATGGAGAAGTCCCTCTGTTCTGGCCCTTCTTGCTATCTCCTCATCTACCCACCACAGCGACCTTCCATATTGACATTCTCCAGGATTCTTCATCTGATCCCTTTCTTCCTCTCCGTAGTTTTAGCCACTGTTGACAGTGACGCACCCCTCTCCTGAGTCCTGACTTCTCTGTCCTGCTGCCCTGTGACCAACGTGTTCCGAATGAAACTCACTGTTCCCCCAACTCCCAAACCTCCTTCTTCTCCTCTGTTCCCAACATTGGTGAATGTTACCATCTTCCCATGCAATTGCTCAAGCTTTGCCATCATCTTAAAGTCTTTCTTCTCCTTTCTCCCCTTCACTGAAGGAGTCTCAGCCCTATGCACTCAATGTCTTCGATGCCTCTCAAGTCATTATTTCCCTTCATTTTCATCCTTACCTCCCCTCTCCAGGCCGCTGTATTATATCTCAGCACACTCAACTCCTTATTGTAAGACCCTCCTGCATTTCATTTAGGCCTCCATAAACCCATCCGCCATGCTGCCCTAAACCCATCCGCCATGCTGCCCCCCAGAGTTAACTTCCCAAAGGGAAAGGCCGATTGTGTAACTCTGCCCAAAACAACGATTTCCTATTATCCTCCAGATGAAGTCCAAACAGCATTTGTGTATGCGTGCAAATTCCTCCTCTTTCTTCCTTCTTTTGACATACTTTGTTTTTGTGAGGCCTTCCCTGGTCATGTATACCTCTTGGAGTCCACTCCTTCATGAACTCAAGTAATCTCTTATCTAAAACTTGAACTGACTGGTGTCCATGTGTCTTTCTTACTAAGCATGGACCGCCCAGACCTGGGAGCAGGCTTTTTCCATTTTTATAGTCAGAGAGCGTAGAATGATATCAGGCACATCGAGGACAGTAAGAAACATTTATAGATGAAATATTCACAAATTATTTCAAATCTTGAAGGCCAGCTGTTGAAAGGAATAGCGGTTTGACTCCCTGGCCACATGCCCCGGGAGAATAAGTATGAGCGAATGGGGGCCATCACCTCTTCTCCCGCCGTCTCCAATCTCCTCCTT
Source organism: Paguma larvata (assembly GCA_030068075.1). Lineage (NCBI taxonomy): Eukaryota > Metazoa > Chordata > Mammalia > Carnivora > Viverridae > Paguma > Paguma larvata. The sequence continues at coordinate 116,841,454 of CM057828.1, read as the reverse complement.
GCCTCTGCGTATTCTCGCGTCTTACCCCCCACTGAAAGATAAGCCCCGATAAGATAACCTTCAAACAGGTCGTTAGCAAAAAGGAGAACGTACATTTTGGATTCAGACAACACTGGTCCTTGGTTTTCTCATCTCTAAAATGGAAGCGATGATTCTCCCTCGTAGAGGTGCTGTAAGAGTAAGCGAAACAGCATTTGGCAAGCGCCTAAACCATTGCCTGGCAATCACTCAAGTGATCGGTTTACGTCCAGTTCCTTTCCCCTCCTTCTTCCTGGGTCCACTGGGGGGATGGTGTTGCCCCGTTGTCTGTCTTTTGGTAAGCCCTTCTCGTCTTGTTCCTCTTAGAATTTTGGAGCCCTGAAGATAGAGTAAAACCTTTTAACTCTCCTCATCTGATAATGTCTTAGAGAATGTGTAATGTTAACAAAAAGTTACTGGGAGATACTGACAAAGAATGACGAGACCTCTCAAATCACAAAGTGGCTCAAGTCTTTAAGAGAAGGGACAGGAAATAACTAAATGTGAGGTGGCCTAATACAGACAGGGAAAGTCTGATTTGTTTCTTTCTCCTCATGAATATTGTCACCATATGCCACGTAAATTAAAATCCTTAAGCAACAGGCTCTCACTGGGTGACCAGGAACTGTATTGTTTTTCTGTGTGAAGAGTTCAGCTGTTCTCTCCTTCACGGCAAAACACTTACAGGAGAGGTGGTTAGTTTCATCTTTTTCCAGCCGCCATCTTGCTACTTTCCTGGCTTCACTGAAGCCAACAAACATAATATGCCTTCTAAAGCTTTTCTTTATAAAGACCATTTTCCTTACAATAAACATTTGCTATACCTATTCGTAAATATATCGCAAGTTCTATCCGTAGCGTATTTTTGTATTCAGACCAGGTTTCATAAATATTTAAGTTGCTTGCACATGAGTTTATTATACATACTTAAAAGTTTATTGCTTTTCTGACTCTATTTTGTTTCCTTCCAGTCTGTTCATCTCTGGAGTCTTTTAGAAATTTACAACATATACTTAAACATTTCTGCTGCTCAATCTTGATCCTCATCATAACGACTTCCTAAAACGTTTTTATTTTTTAAAGAATTTCCCTCGACCGCTTTTTTTTTAACCTTAGCTTAGCCACTTTTTTCCCTCCCTCCCAAATCTTGACTAACTGCAAAAGTCTTTCAGAAATAGGTATTGTTTCTCAATCACATTTAAATACCTTCTCACTTTCTTTTCTTGAATTTTTTCATTCATTCAGCCAATACTTATTGTATTAGGTATGGGGAGTTGTTTCCATGTTCGAGATACGGCAGTGAACAAAAACCTTTGTTTACATAGAACTTACATCCTACTGGGGACACTGACAGATAACAAAATAAACTATACACACACACACGTATGCACACACGCTTACTTCTAAACCCCTAACACGTTGTGTATACACTTTATACAATACTCATCTTTTTGGAATAGACTGGGTGGAACAGGACGCCCAACCGGGATAGATTTCTGGAACATCTTGGGTTTTTTATTTTTATCACTCATGTGGAATTCTATCGAATACTACCTGGTATTGTGATAACTTTTCATAGACCCAAATCTTCATGCCTAAATTGAAACCCCACGTGGACCAGCTTCGTGATTTCCATTTCTCCCCGCAGCCTCGCCTTATAATTTATATGTCCAGATGGTTGATGGAGTCAAAAGGGAGCCAGTGATTAAACTTTGAAAATGTTAATACACCATTTGGAGCTAGACAAATATCTCTTTCTATTTAGCTGGCTGCCTTCTCATGCATCTATGAACAAAGAAAACATCCTTATTGTCTTAGATTCCCACAGTAAATCTCCATTTTCTGAGGTACCTTTGCTAAAGTCTCGGTAAGAAAGGTAAAAGTTCTGCTTTCATCGCAAATTGATGTTCTTTCTGAGGATTTTGATGCGAGTTAATTTTGTAACTTCTGAGCACTTGTTTCCATATTGATCTAGAAATGAAATTCATTTGGGGCACCTGGGTGGCTCACTCAGTTAAGAGTCCGACTTTGGCTCAGGTCATGATCTCACAGTTCACGATCTCAGAGTTCGTGGGTTCGAGCCCCACGTCAGGCTCACTGCTATCAGCCTGTCAGTGCGGAGCCTGGATCCTGCTTCAGATTCTGTGTCCCACTCTCTCTGCCCCTCCCCTGCTCACATTCTGTCTCTCTCTGTCTCTCAAAAATAAATAAATGTTAAAAAAAAAAAAAAAAGAAAATCCGTTTAAATATTGAAGCCCTTATTAACACAACCAGGCAGGCTTCCTGGGAAAGAGATTCAAATGAAGTACTTCTATTTATAGCCGCGGGAAACTACGTTTCAGGAGCTCCAGTAAAGTATCCCTTTTTAATCGCTCAATAGAGGATTGCCCTCCATGATACGCTTAGTCCTGCGTGCTGGCTCCCATCTGCCGCGTGCCAAATGATTCTCCTCTCACACCGCAGCACACTCAGAAATACACCTGCTTTGTGTGATAGGTGCTCTGAGTCAAGCTGTCCAATCTCAGAAGGTACCCTGTAACTTTAGGAGCGGGTAATTCTAAATATGCTTTTTGCCCTTCTCATTGACCTTTTCTGGTGGTCGTTCCCAACTTACTAACATCTTACTATGTGTGTGAAGATGTTCTATTTATTTGTCTTACAAAAAAAGGAAAGTGTTTGAAAAAAATTTTTAATGTTATTTATTTTTGAGAGAGAGAGAGAGAGAGAGCATGAGCAGGAGAGGGGCAAAGAGAGAGAGGGAGACACAGACTCCGAAGCAGGCTCCAGGCTCTGAGCTGTCAGCACAGAACCCAATGCAGGACTCGAACCCCCAAACCGTGAGACCCTGACCTGAGCCGAAGTCGGACGCTTAACCGACTGAGCCACCCAGGCACCCCAAGAAAGGTGTTTAGATGATAGAGCTGGAAATATTAATTTTTGCTTAGAGATTTTATTATACTATATGGGGAGTACATAATACATGCTTAGACTCAGCTGCAGTAAATAGAATATTGAATTCGAAAATAGAAAACGCTGAGTATTTGCCATGATTATAGAGTTTTGTGCAATTCTCCAAAGCAATTAATAAGATTACTTTTTGTATTTCTTCCTCAAAATGAATGAAAAAGAAAACTCGCATGGCCTTTGGTTGGTCCCCCACCCCCCTTTCACCCTGTACTTTGAGAAATACTCAAAAATAATTCCTGCCTCTAATTTACTGCTAGTGGAACAAAATGCTGATTGCAAATACATAATCTAGGAGATTTACCTGGCTGGGCCCCATCTTCTTGGCTAGGGGATGGGTGTGTATATATATACACACATATATATGTGTATATATATATATATATACACACACACATATATATATATATGTACATATACAGATATGGTACGTATGTATATATGGTATGGGTGTATATATATATACATGTACATATATATGTACATATACATATATATATATGCCCATATAATTATGACTAAGATTTACTATAGTAAAAGATACAAAGCAGAAACAGCAGGAAAAAATAGACTTAAGCAAAGGCTATAGAAGTCACACGGCAGTTTCCTCGCCCCCCTCCCGTTCTGCTAGCATAACATAGGATGCAATTTTCTCATGAGGTAGCTCTACCTGAGGAAGCCCAGCTGGGTCGGGTGACCCAGAACTCATAAAGGCGCAAGCTCTAGTTTCCTCTCAGGAAACTCCAGTTTGAATGACGGTGTGTTTCTCTCAGGCCGGAAGGAAGAGGCACGATGGACGCTTCTCAGCTGCTAAAGAAGTCCGCCACGTGTTCTCTCTCTGGTGCTACTATCCTTTAACAACGAAGAGGGGGAAGTAAAGACATTCGCAAGTGACAGAAAACAAAGAATTACAATAAACAACTGGGTAACGTCCTCCAGGACAATAAACTGCAGCCTCTGCCAATATCGTTTCCATTGACAGAAATCATTTGCATCTCTGCTAAACATGTTAACTAGCAAATTCTCTAAGGTTGAAACTATTAATTAAGAGTGTATTTTAATTAAGCGGTGTCTTAACTATTAAGTACATTTCGGTTTTCTTAAGTACAGAATCAAGTGCATTTCTCTAGATAAACTTTAGATGAGTCTTCACCCCTGAGTGACATGGACATTCTGTGCTATCCTTATTTTGTTTTGCTTTTTTCCATGTCTTGGGTAATTTTTCTTTTTTTAAAAAATTTTTTAAAGTTTATTTTTGAGAGAGAATAAACTTTTGTGTGTGTGTGAGCAGGGGAGGGGCAGAGAAAGAGGAAGACAGAATCCAAAGCAGGCCCCAGGCTCCGAGCCGTCAGCACAGAGTCCGATGCGGGGCTTGAACTCCTAGACCGCAAGATCGTGACCTGAGCTGGAGTTGGACAGTTGACCGACCGAGCCACCCAGGCAGCCCTGGGTAATTTTTCTTAAAAATAGTGATCCAAACTCTTCTTGCAGAAGGTCTCAACTGAAGCAAGAGATGACCTAAGACTGGCTGAGACTCCTTGAGGAAGCACCCTATTTTTTTCCCCAATTCCATAAATGCTTATCACTTACCCACCGTGCCCCCGACATCTTGCTAAGCAATTATGCGGAAGACGTTGGTACGATTTTCATAATATGTACGAATCAGGCAGCATTACCTTGAAAGTTAATTCCTCTCACGTAATATAGAGACTATAAAACTCTATTGTTGTCATCGAAAATTTGAAAACTACATATGATATGGTCGTTGAGGTATAAAAGAACCTATTTCTGTGGGGTTCTTTAGATTACTCAGAGCACAGTTAGTGCTATTCATTTTGTGCCTTTGATTGCTGCTGTTTACTCTCGAAGGAAAGGCCGAGGGAAAAAAGAAGAGGAAAAAGTGAAGGAGGAAGAAGACGTTTCGGCATTACAAAAATTGATGGGAGAAGGAAGCACCGAGAAAGAATGGTATCCTCCCTTAGATCCTGACTTCTGCGTTTACGTGTATGAAGTGACCAAGTCAATATTTCCCATAACCAATATTAAGGAACAGATCGAGGGCCTTGCAAAGTAAGTTGGTTGTCTCTATATATTCATACACATTTTTAGTTTCTGAGAAAAAGTTTTCAATTTTAGCGGTTGGCCTTTTTTAGCCAGTTTTCCGGTAACTCCATCGCAATAACTGCACCCCACCGCTGACTCTGAAGCAGAAACACAATAAATTGAAAAAACGCTCAATTTCTATTTGAGGTCCTATTTCCACCAAGAATCAGAACGAGGAGCTGGAAATTGCTTAAAGAAAAATGCTTTTGCTTTTGTCATTTTCTCCGGCTAAACCACTAAAGGCTCCTTCAACGCGATCCTACGGAATGAATCGAAAAGTGTGAAAATTAAATTACTCCGTAGGTAGATGGGGTGCTCACAATTTAAAGGAATCGTATTGTGAATTATTTGTAGACTCACAAATTAGGTTCTAATACAAACAACCATCACTGATTTTTACGTCCTGTTGTTCTCGTATTTTGCATTGCGCGTTGCTCTAAAGTGGGGGTGTGAGCGTTCTAAGGGGTGGCTGTTCGGAGGGGTGGCTGTTCGGGCAGGTTCGATGCTCTGTGGACGCCAGTGACACTGCCTTCTTTTTCTTTTTTAATGTTTATTGTTGAGAGAGGGAGAGACAAAGCATGAGCGGGGAAGGGGCAGAGATCAAGGGAGACAGAATCTGAAGCAGCTCCAGGCTCTGAGCCGTCAGCACAGAGCCCGATATGGGGCTCGAACTCATGAACCATAAGATCATGATCAGAGCCAAAGTCGGACCCTTAACCCGCTGAGTCACCCAGGCGCCCCTGACACTGCCTTCTTAATTGGAGTGTTTAATGTGAGTACACTAATTGAATCTGAGAACCTGACGTGGCAGCCGGAAGGGGTCAGGAATCACTACAAGTGGAGGGCGGCCTCGGCCACCGGCACCAAGAAGTGAGACGTGAACTACCGGATCCTGCAGCAGCTGGAGCCTCCGCGGGGGCTTGTATCCTCTCCAAGTTGAAGTGCATTGCGCTCATCAAACCTGGATGTGACAACTGCAAGAAGCGCAGCCGCCAGATCGTTGACTCCTCGTCAGCCAGAGCCAGGAGGGCACAGCTTTGGCTGCCGAGGTTTTCAGGTGTCCTTGAGAAGTGATGACTCGAGCAGAACTCTGATTTAGCTCGCTCCGGCATTCGCCGAGCGTCCTATGCTTTGTTCCTATCGGGAAGGCTTTTCATCATTCCCAGATAATTGTAGGTTTTTGGTTTTTTTGTTTTTTGTTTTTAAACCTGAGCCCGCACCAAGACGGAGATGCTGAGACTTGCCCCCGGGCTGTGGGTTCCCAGCACAGGACGCCAGGCTGGGTCGGGCGACAGCTTTCTCCCCAACCCGTCCTCCTGTTTTGTGCCATTGTTCTTCCTTGCTTGGTTCTACGTACAGCGAGAGGAAAGTCTTCCTTAAAATGTGCAGTGCCGCCTCTACTCCTAGATGTAGTAGCCTTAGTGGACAGAGGACTTTTGTGAGACGTGGTTACTGACCCCTCCGGGGAGAGCCTCCAGTGAGGAGGCTCCATCTCACCCAGCTTGCTTTTCCTTCTGCCCTCTGCCTCTCACTTTAGTGTTCCGTAAATGCCATCTTTCTCTAAAAAGAAAAGAAAAGAATAATCAAATATATATATTTTTTCAGTTTATTTCTTTATTTTGAGAGAGAGAGACAGAGAGAGCCCGAGCGGGGCAGGGGTAGAGAGAGAGGGAGGGAGAAACAGAATCCGAAGCAGGCTCCGCACTGCCAGGGCACAGAGCCTGATGCGGGCCTCGAACCCGGGAACTGTGGGACCGTGACCTGAGCAGAAAGCCAAGAGTCAGACGCTTCACTGGCTGAGCCACCCAGGGCCCCCCAAAATAATAAAATTTAGAAGGAAAAAATATATAAAACGTGAAAATATTTGGGAATCCAATGGAAACATTTCCAATGTGTTCATATTATCTCCGAGTTCAAATTCCTTAAAAGAAGGACCGTGTACGTTAGTTCAATGCCTTGGATTTCAGATTGAAACATCTGTGAATATTTTTTTCAAGGGCAAGATAAAGCTTTAAACCTGCGTTGATGGGAATTTAGTGTGATATTGATGTGTTTCTCATGTTAAAGATGGGAAAGATTAGCATTCATTTCTTCCTTGGTGTTGAATGAAATTGTTAGAGTTTCAGTTTATATACGAGAGCTTGAATACAGTGACCATAACGTTAACCTGCTTATGGTAAGTTTAAAAAGTCAAACAAAGAATAAAATTCAGAGGAAATACTGATTTTACACATACAATTCTACATCGCTACACTCAAAGCAGCCAAAATGAGCTGTTAAACTCGATTGATTTGATCTCGATGTACTTGCCCCAGGTATGTGGCCGAAAAAATGGGTAGTAAAATGTCAAAGGAGAAACTAAATGATTTCAGCTGGGAGCTTCATATAAGCGAACTAAAATTTCGACTTAAATCCAATGTTGTGCCAATTGGACAGATCAAAAAAGGAATCTTCTACCATCGAGCTTTGCTTTTCAAGGTATTTAAGATATTTTGCCCCATTTGCCTTTAGGTAAAAATGTTTGTCTTTCTCATAACGGTGTGAGCCACTTGCTAGCATTTAACTGGTTACTATTAACCCTGTCATTTAGATTTACTTATTTTTGAGATACACACACACATGTATATATTTGCCAGGCTACTGGAGGTATATTCACTCAACAGTTTTCACACACTATATATGCTCGTCTAAGGTCTGGGAATATGGAGATACTAAAGCGACAACCCCTGGGGCGCCTGGGTGGCTCCGTTGGTTGAGCACTGACTTCGGCTCAGGTCATGATCTCATGGTCTGAGTTCAAGCCCCGCGTCGGGCTCTGTACTGACAGCTCAGAGCCCGGAGCTTGCTTCGGATTCTGTGTCTCCCTCTCTCTCTCTGTCTCTCTCTCTCTCTGCCCCTCCCCTGCTTATGCTCTGTCTGTCTCTGTCTCTCAGACATAAATAAACATTAAAAAAAATCCGACAGTCCTTGCATACATCCAAGGGCTAGACTTGTGTGTTCTCAGGTGATGTCAGGGCACATTTCAGGGGAAGAAGCGACACAGAGCCTGAGTGTTAGGGACTACATAGCATTTCATCAGGTAAAGAAGGAAGACAAGAACATTCTAAACCAAGCAAACATTTTATACAAGATAACAGGAATGAGAGTCCATGGTCCACTTGAGGAATGTAGCATAGTTTGTCTGGATAAAGGAAAGAGGACAGGTCAGACGAAGCTAATGGACCGGATCATACAGCACCATGTGAGTCTGCACTTGACCCTAAGATCTCTGAGTGGCCCCCGAGAGTTGTTAAGGGGAGAGCAGTACATGATTTTTTAAATATATACATATGTATATTTTTTTAAGTTTATTTTGAGAGAGAGTGAGGAAGAGGGGCAGGGACAAAAAAAGAGAGGGAGAGAGAGAGACAATCCCAAGAAGTCTCCACACTGTCAGCGCAGAGCTCGATGCGGGGCTCGAACCCACAAACCACTAGAACATGACCTGAGCCGAAGTCAGACGCTTAACCAGCTGAGCCACCCAGATGGCCCCCAGCGACATGATTTGGAAAGACCATTCAGGCAACAGATTGGGAAATGAGTCCGAGCAGGGACAGGCCTGGAGACAGGCAGACCAACTGCAAGGCCCATGGAGCAAGAATTACAGGAGAGCGATGATACCAAAGCCAGAGCCGTGAGGACGTGCAAGAAGGTGCACATTTACAGAGAGATTTAAGAGAGAAAACTGAAAGCAGCCGGCGTCTGCCTAGGTGTGGCGTGAGGGACTGCAAAAAGATTTTCAGGTTCTGGGCGGGGCAACTGGTCATGTTGGCGTCATTCACTGAGAGGGACACTAGAGAAGGGTCAGATTCAAGAAGGAAGCGGGGTGATTTTTTTCCTCCATTGTATCAAGTGCCTGGAATAGAGTAAGAGCCGCAAAAATGGTTTCCCAACTATGGACGGAATGCATACAATTCCTACCTCCTCCCAAATACCTACAAACCTCTTCACTTCCATGTGTGTCTTGCTTCCACTTCCAAGCTAATTCTATATGTAATCCAAATGCCAACCTTCCCTATTTTCTTTTTTTCCCTGAGTTTTATTTATTTTGAGAGAGAGAGAGAGGGAGAGTGTGTGAGGGAGGGCCAGAGAGAACCGGAGAGGGAGAATCCCAAGCAGGCTCCACCCCATCAGTATAGAGCCCGACTCAGGGCTTGAACCCGCAAACTGAGATCATGACCCAAGCCAAAACCAGAGAGAGTGGGATTCTTAACCCACTGAGCCCCCCAGGTGCTCCCCAATCTGCCTTATTTTCTTGGATTTCTTGCTCTATCAAATTCTTCTCTTCTGTCTTAAATCCCTTTCTCTCTCTGTTTCTCCCTTAAAATCTAAACTTAAGCCTACAATATTTAAAGAGGAAATATAAATCTTTTCTCTTAACAGCTACAACTAGTCCTGTAGCTCCTATTATCTCGACCACCATCATTTTGAGCTATGTGCCAGGCACTCGATTGATGCAATTGTGAAGAGTCTCGAAAACACCGAAAGGTGAAATTACGGCCCTTGTTTGAAAGACAAGCGAACTGAACTCAGAGAGGGGATTTACCCAAGGTCAACCGGAGGCACAGCTCAAATCTGTGCTTCTATCTAGATAGAAGCTTCTATCTAGCACGGTTTTGCTTCTATCTAGATAATTCTCATTCCTGGTCAAAATTCAGAGTCCTCTCAGTGCCTTGTCCTGCTTTGGCTCATCTCATTTTGTCTCCTTCAGGCCACTGCAGTCTGGCCGTGGCTCCCTCTCAGGAAGGACCATCGGAATCTATTGTCTGTCTTGATATCTCAAAGAATTTGTCACTCATCCTTCTTATTTCTTGACGCCACTCTTCTTTAGTAAGTTTTGTCCTCTCTCGCCACTTCAACTCAATCTTCTTTCCTCCTGCCCTCCAACCCTCTTGTAAACATTGGCGTCCCTCAAGGTTCCAACATGGACTCTTGTCCCTTCTCACCTTATGTACTTCATACGGTGAGGTCATGCTCTCACCTGGCCGTCGATACTCACTAAATGCCTCAGGTGTCCAGATTCTTCCGTCTGTCCCACAAACCTCTCCTGATTCCACATCCGGGTGACCGTTTACCCTCCAGCTGGCTGCACCTGAGTGTCTCGGAGGCACCGTATTAGTGTGCTCATCTGCTCTAACAAAACACCAGCCACTGGGCGACTTAACCAACAGTTATTTCTCACAATTGTGGAGGCTGAGAAGTCGAAGGTCAAGGCGCAAACAGAGCCAGCGTCGGGCAGCGACCCTCTTCCTGGTTTGCAGGGGCCGCTTTCTTCCTGTGCTCTCACGGGATGGACGGACAGGGGGCTCCGGTCTCTTCCTCCGCCTGCAATCCCACAGCGAGGGCTCCATTTTCACGACCTCGTTACCTAAGGACCCACCTCCCAATACCATCATGCTGGGGATCAAGGCTTCAACATATGAGTTGGGCGGAGGAGTCACAAACAGTCAATAGCATCATGCCAAACCGGATCCACTGCCCTCACACCTCGGTTGAGTCGTGCAATTCATGACCCTGATCTTTCCCACCAGTGACATCCCGACCACCGATACGCGCTGATAAAATCTCTTACCCTTTTACCCCCTAAATCGTTCATTCCTCCGAATACCCTTCATCTCCCCCATTTTCTTCTGGTTTGTTGCCTCCTCGTGGGTTTTGCTTTTCCCCTTAGCAGCCTAGAGAAATCATCCGTAGACCTTATAATTCTCTCACTAACTTCCCCCATTTTCCTGACCCCATCCTCCCTCTCCCTGCCTTGCCAGTCCACCCTGGGCCGGTCTGATGGCTTGCCTTTTCCACGGCGACACTCGGGCTGCGGAACAGGAGAGTGGGGGAATGCCACGGCCGTCTCAGGATGCCCAACTCGGGTGGACATTCATGTGGCCTGGCCACCCTTTTCCGTCTCCTGGTCGCAGGCTTTTCTCTTGTTTTCCTCAGCAGCTGCGCCCCGCACCTGTCTTTCCTCCTGCTGACACTTGTCACCTCTACCTCTTCCTCCAAGCAGACAACCTCGGTTCCCGCTTCACAAAGGAAATCGAGACTTTCAGATGAGAACTCATTCAGCTCCGTTGAAGGTAGCATCACCCTGAGGTTAGGAACTCAGACTCTGGAGACAGATGCCCTGCCTTCCCCATCAGGTCACCACTTTTTGTGACCTTCCCTGGGAAAATTATCTGACCTCAGTTTTACTCTCCATAAACTGGGAAACGCAATAGTATATATTTCACAGGAGTGTTGTGATGAGTTAAAGTGCCCTGACATGGAGGTAAGAGATCAATAAGTCTTATTGTGGAAAGCAGGTTTGTTTTTGACTCTCTGCCCCACTAGACAATGAGTACAAGATGATTCTGTTACCAGTTCCAATGGGGGAGGGGTGGCAGGGCTCGGGGTGGGCCGTTTCCATACATTCACGTAATCCTCCGACCTCAGCTAGGTCCATGCAACTCAGTTCTGACACCACCTGCCTGGAGATGGTGTCAGATCCCACAGGTTAAGGGCTCAATTCTACAAGACTGTCCCTTCGCTGCTGCACACACTTCAGCCACCAGTCACCAGCCCAGGTTGTCATCTGTGCTTCTGACCAACCGACTGGAGGTGCCCATGGACGCAGCCCTTCAGAGTTGGTTAATTTGTGAGAGTGGCTCCCAGAACTCTGACACCTTTTACTGCCAGATCAGCAGCTTATTAGAAAAGGCTATAACTCAGGAACAGCCAGATGGAAGAGCTGCATAAAGAAAGATATGGGGAGAGCGCTTGGAGCTTCCATGCCCCCTCCAGGCACGCCGCTCTCTCCGAACCTCCGTGTCTTCACCAACCCGGCAGTTCTCCAAAACCTCTCCTTTTGGGTTTTTAGGGAGGCTTCATTAACATAGTTGTGACTGATGAAATCATTGGCCATTGGGGTTTGATTCAGCCTGCAACCCTCCTCCCCTCCCCAGAGGTCAGGAGGTGGGACTGAATGTTCTAACCCTCCAGATCGGTTCTGCCAAACCGTCCCCATCCTTAGGTGTGGTCCAAAATTCACCTCATTAACATAAGAAAAGACACTTGGGTGGCTCTCATCACTTAGGAAATTCCAGGGTTTGGGCGTTCCTGCACCAGAAACAGACGAAGACCGAACATATATTTCGTATTATAAACGACAATTACCACAGAGTGCCAAACGTTTGGATACTGTTGTATTATAGTTGACTGTGTACCAGGAAGGCTCAGCCTAGATAGAATGGAAGCCCCTAAAAATGACAACCACGTCTTAAGCATCGTGGTGCACCCAAGACTACCTGGTGCGGTCATGACACAGCGAGTAATCAGTAAGTTACGTGAATATGTAAGTGGGTGACTAAGACAACACGATTCCTGCCTCCTCGTGCTAGGAGCATTTGTTGAGCACCTACTCTGTGCGGCACTCACACCCTAAGCACTCGCCTCGTACTAATCCCCTTCATCTTTATAACCTGCTGAGGAGGAGGTTCTACTGTTATCCTCATTTCCCAGATGAAGAAATGGAAGGAGAGGCTGAGCCATTTGTTTGTGGTGACAGCAGCCAGTAAGTGGCTGAGCCGACATTCAAACCCGGGCAAGTGTGAGCCAGATCGCTCAAGCCACCACGATGTGGCAAAGAAGTTTCTGGATTATTATCCTTTAACATTTACTTATTTATTTGAGAGAGAGAGAAAGACTGAGAGTGCGAGCAGGGGAGGAGCAGAGAGAGAGGCAGACACAGAATCCGAAGCAGGCTCCAGGCTCTGAGCTGTCAGCACAGAGCCGAATGCGGGGCTTGAGCCCACGAACGGTGAGATCTTGACCTGATCACAAGTCGGATGCTTCACCGACTGAGCCACCCAGGCCCCCAGCCTCCAGATTATTTTAAAGGTACTTTGTAAATAACCTCAAAACCAGGACGAACTGAAGAGACCACTTCCAAGGAACATAACACAACTCGGGAGGAAGCGGCAGCAGGCCGTCCAAGCAGGACTGCCCCCTACAAACCAGCTCCCCCTGCTCCCAGCACCATCTCCATCACACAGAATAAATCGGCAAGAAATAGGTCCCCACCAATTTGATCCCTCCATTCAATCCCACTGCCTATCACACCCCCCGAGCAGCCCAGAAGCATGGAAAGATTGATAGATGCACTAGTGCTGAAAGCTGGTGGAATAGCTTTTCTCCGATGACATTATCAATCTTGTGCTGATACAATGCCGTGTAACTGCCTGAAAAATGTCACTTCCCAGCAGGACCTACACAGAGATTTTTGAGTCTACAGGATCTTGAGGAACAAGGGAACTTATCACGTTTTATTGGCTCCTATCACAATATTCTACATTTTTTTCAGTCTCCTTTCTAAGCACTTCTTTGCAAGAGTTGTAGATTTCACCTTCGACAAGATAGGTCTTACAGCTTGGAATTTGTTTTTCTCCACGCCTCTCCCTCCTCACTTTTGGTCCACCTTGTGTTTTCTCTCACAGGCTCTGGCTGATAAAATTGGCATCGGCTGCTCTCTGGTTCGTGGGGAGTATGGCAGAGCTTGGAATGAAGTTCAGCTGATGAATGAATCTCGTAAGGGACTGATTGGGGCTCTCCCTCCTCCCGAGGTCTACATAGTTGACCTCATGTTCCATCCAGGCGCGCTGATGAAGTTAAGAAGTCGAGAGGCCGATCTTTACAGATACCTCTAAACTATCAAATGACCAAACAGGGGTCCACACGAGAAGTTGTGCATCTGTGAAAATCCCATATATATACGCTTTCTATGAAGTTCACCGACCGATTTCATTTCTTTAAATAAAAGTAATAGACATGTTCTCTCTGTGTAGAAACGAGGACACTTGGATTGAACTTGGTTGTGTTTCTGATTTCAGTCTCTTGGCAAGAGTTCAGTCTGATTAGATCATATTATGCTCGCCGTCTCTCCTCTAAGGTTTATTATTGTCAAAATTAATCCACCCCACTGTTGCCTAAGGAGCCTCTGTGCCCTTTGGGAATCGTATGTAAAAGCACCCAGCTGCTATTCCTGGGACAATACCGTGGCCTCGCGACTGTCATTCATCGTGCCCACAATGCTTCCGGAATACTTGGCTAAATAAATTCAATGGTATTTAACATCTCCAGTCACCTCGTCTCACTTTTGTAAAGTAAGACTATTGATAATTCGAATACTTATAGATTGATTTTAGCATTACAGATTCCTTTCTAAAAATTTTCTGTTCATATTTTTTTAAAGTGTATTATTAGGAACACCATTTAATATACTTCACTGAACTAAAAATCTTTCTCAAACCTGTTCCCATAAACTGTGTTTGTCTTTTGTCCTGTCTTTGTTTACTTCGAAACTATCCCTCCAGTTAAAACCGTTCTGATTCCCTTTTACACGTTTTAATGCTGGGCCACGAAAATAGTATTTTAAATTTATTTCGCTTAGAAAGTCTTTTCCGGAAAACTTTACATATAGAAATAGAGTACATCTTTGTCAGAAATTGTGTTTTCGCTGTCGAGAACAAAATGAGCGACAGATACACTTTTCAAATGATAAATTCAAACTAGTAATGTGATGACTCTCCTAAAGTATATATATTCTAATCTGGCTGTAAGTCTAAAGTTTATTGTAATCATTTTACTCGAAGGTTTTAAAAGTCAGCTTGATTTTAGAAATTAAGGCTGAGATGATTCTGCAGGCACCGATGTGTAACTTCAAAGAATTTGTATTTCCTTATTTCAAAATAAAGCTCTCTATATCAAATGGTGTGGTAATTATATTTATCACGCAATTTCATGAACTGGAGCATCGATTATACGAGGCAAACCCGGTCTAAGCATTTTCAAGTCTGTTTTGATCCAGAACACATTTAAAGTGGATTACAGAGATATATAAGCTGTAACAAGATAAAAATAAATGAAAAACAGGCGTAAGCGGTGGAAAGAAAGTTCAACAGGGCCAGGAATAAGCTTAGGATCCAAATGCATCTATGAAAATCCCGTGCATTTGTTAGCAGCGGGTGAAAATTGGACGCTAAGCTCCCTGGCAGACAACGCACAGGGAAACGCTATCAGTTACATGATTTATAACAGGGTCCGCTCGCTAAAAGCACAAAGCAGTTTCTCAGGAGGAACAAAGACCAGGGAAATTCCTCTTTGGGAGCTTCATACAGATGACAAATGTAATATAGAAAATAACATTTTTGAAAAACAACCTCCTAGGAGGTCGTGAAAAGGGTTTTCGTAGGCGATGGCCTAACACCAAAATGGAATGGGGCAGAAGTTCCAGTCGGAGCCACTGTGCTACGGTCCAGGAAGACATTACATTTTTCCAGCCTGCTACGGGCCAAGGGTGGCCCCCTTCTCCCCTTTTTTTCATCTTTGAAACATTTGTGTATAATGCCTCTCCCAGCCAGGCTCTAGGTGCTTACGGAACAGGAATGAGTTTAAATCATATTTTCAGCCAGTTCTTTGAAGTTCATCTATTTGGTGTTACCACAAGACAATACATTCACAACAGCAACACAAATCATGAAATACCTAGAAATTGATTTGATAAGAAATCCACAAGAAAAACTATAAAATTTTAATGAGATCTGAATTAATGAAGATACACACCATTTTCCTTGATGGAAACTTAGCAATATAAAGGTTTTAGTGCTCCCCATATTAATATATACATTAGTATCTCATTTAGAATCCCAACACATTGTCTTCTCTGGAAAGACGAATATTAAACTTTATCTGGAAGAATGAATGCATATGCATGCCAATCATATTTCAAAGTAAAAACCGAAGAAGAATTGCCTCCATCGTATGTCAGGACATATATTTAAAAGTAGTAATAACTTCGTATGGTATGGGCATAAAAATAGGAAAATATTAAGAGTACAGACACAGATACATATATTTATATAGGGAGTTAGTATCGATAAGAATCGCTTTTCTGCCAGGAACAGGGCACAACGATAGACTATTCAGTAAATGATAATGGGACCGATTTTCCGAACGGAAGATCCTTTCTATGATAACAGATAAACGAGAAGCCATAGAAGAAAATATCTGACAAGTTTGGCTCCGTAAATCTTTCAGATTCCCGTTCAGAAAAATACAGCATCGGCAAAAATATTTCTGTTCGGCAAAATAAAGTGTAAGCAAAAATCACAGGCAGCATATGCATTTGCATATGTACATATAAACATTATATGTATTTATATGTGCATATAAACATTTGCAGCATATGTATCCGACACCATGTCAGTATCCTTAACAAACAAAGAGCTTCTATAAACCAATGAGCGAAAGAGAATCCACTTGGAGAATCGTCAAAGACAACGGTGTTTAAAGAGGACATCTAGACAGTAGTAATAATCTCCAGGTCTCGGGAGCCTGTCTTTGATCATATTACATGTGAAACGCAGGTCAGGAAGGAGGCTCTGCCTCACACAGTCACCCAAGGACCCAAGCTGACAGCAGCCCCTCTGCGGTAGAGCAGAATACATGACTTTCCAAGCTACTGCAGTGAGGGTCGGGGGAGGAGGGGGACAAAGTGCTGACGCTCTCCTTTGGGAATTAGGTGCTTTGCGCTGAAATAACACATTATTTGGTCAGAACTAGACCCAGGAAATGTGGGGAAAATATCCGGAACCAAGGGGATCCGAGTCGGAATCCTACCCTGTCACTTGAAAACCGTGAATACCCCGGCAGCTGTTGCGGTCGTGAGGTTTCAAAACAATTCATATAAAGTAGCGTGTTGTTAGAATCAGAGGCTACGGTCTCTCTTCTGGAGGTCAAACCGTTTCATTAAAATTAATGTCTAACTTTTAAAAGCAGCTATTAATTGAAGAGAGAAATGGACAGTGAAATAGAATCCTTTCCCCAGGCCTCCCCCGCCACCAGCTCTTGAGCACATAGAGTAAGTGAGGATTCAAGTCCACACTGCACTTTCACTAAGTATACATTGGAGTTCAAATGCACTCATTCCTTGTCAAAGAAGCACCGTTGTCATCCATGAAAAATACTTTTCCAGATGCTCAAAATGACATGAAAGTCAAATGGATACCGACCTTCTCTTTTATTGACACGGAATTCTTTAAATACAGTAACTTGTTTCTCAACAAGATATTACCATGGTATTCCTCTGCCCAGAGTAACCTGGCGACACGATGCATCAGGAGATGGTGCATTTTCCTTTAGAACTCTCCATTTTTTTAAAAATTTTTTATAACATTTTTTATTTTTGAGAGAGAGAGACAGAGCATGATCGGGCGGGGAGGGGGGAGCGGTGCAGGGAGAGAGGGAGGCACAGAGTCTGATGCAGGCTCCAGGCTCTGAGTTGTCAGCACAGAGCCCGACGCGGGGCTTGAATTCACAGACCCAGTGATCATGACCTGAGCTGAAATCAGACGCTTAACCAACTGAGCCGCCCAGGTGCCCCCCCTTTGGAATTCTTCAAAGAAATGCTGTAATACACATACCAGTGGTGGTAGTTGCTTTCTTTTTTTTTTCTAACTCAGCACTAATAAGGGTAGGAGAAACCGGCTCTATGAAAATTACATGGAAAATATCACTGTTTGGGGTATAATCTTAAAGCAAGACAATAGTAACAAATCACTTATCTACACTTTCGTATTTAAAATACTATTCTTTGGGGCACCCAGCTGACTCAGTTCGTTAAGCGTCCAACTTTGGCTCAGGTCATGATCTCATGGTCTGTGGGTTCGAGCCCCACATTGGGGTCTGTGCTGATGGCTCAGAGCCTGGAGCTTGCTTCGGAGTCTGTGTCTCCCTCTCTCTCTGCCCCTCCCCTGCTCATGCTCTATCTCTGTCTCTCGAAAATGAAAAAAACATTTAAAAAATTAAAAAAAAAGTATTCTTTAATCAAAATTAACTGAATATTTTTATATAGATATAGCTTGTGCCTAGCAAACGCTTTGCTTAGACTTCCACTCTTAAAACCATGAACGTAATTATTTTAATAACAAAAGTGGACTGACTTCAAAAGACAACCACAAAAGTGTGAGTTGGGAATGTATTAACATGATGAATTCAAATAAGGCTCTTGCAGAACTCCGGCAGTACAGGAGCCCTGTAGGACTGGCCAATAAACAACCCACAAATAACAATTTTTAAAATATTAAGTCTTGTTGGAAAGGGTAAAGAAATTCTGTGATTTTACTAATGAATTCAATAGGCCCTTATTATTTAGAAGCAATAGCCTAGCAGTGGTAAAGGCCCAGATTTTAGAGTCAGAGCTGAAATTAAGTTGTGCATCTACCTTTTTCAACCTGTGTGACCTGGACAAAATTACTCACCCTCTCTGTTCCTCAGTTTACTCTTCTGGAAAACAGGGAGACGCGATAACATATTCGCATATTGTCTCCTAGGTGCCGGGGGCTATGGGTGTAGTCCTTCCACTGACCGTATGACGTGTAAGTAGTCTTATCCATGTTCAGCAAGAAACAAAACCGAGGCTCAGAGAAGTTAAGTAACTTATCCAAAACGCACTCGGCTAGGAAGTGGCGAAGCTTTAAATTTGAACCTAACTTGTTTCCGGAGACGATGCTCCCAATAGAAATGCCTCGTAATGCTGCTCAGTGGATGAAATAAGGGCATCGTGCAAATGACAGGTGTGTGTGTGATTAGGGGCAGGAAGGGGTGCGTGTATATGTAAGTACATGCCCGTGTGTGTGTGTGCGCGTGTGTGTGCTAATAGTCTTTTTTCTATGCTCACATAATGTTCTGTTCGTACCTCTTCCGTGAGCACATTTTGAGCCAATTCTTTATACTACACGTAGCTTTCTATTTCTTTAGATCAGAGGTCACCGAGTGTTTTCCGTAAAGGCCCAGACATAAATATTTTCGGCTTTGTGGGCCATGGGAGTATCTGTTGCGACCCCTCCGTTCTGCCGTTTGTGTCGCAAACACAGTCATATATAATACATAGACAATAAATATTTACTAAAAAAAAAATGTGCGGGCCGGATTTGGCTCCGGGCCAGTTGGCCAACGCTTGCTTCCAGGGGCGTGGGTCTTGAGGGTACCCATGAAAACAGTTGTACTCCGCCTCACTCTGAGCACCTGGCTAAACATTTAGGGGAGACTCTGACACTGGCATTTTTGTCTCCCTTGGTTTCTTTAGGCTCTAAGATGGGCCTACTTGATATTACTCCAAGGGATCCCAGAGCAGACGCCTTATTTTTCTATAAAGATGAGGACAAATTTGGCCTGTCTAGAAAAGAAATTTTCCTAACTTCTGAAGTGCGAAGGGTCTGAGGTTTTACTCCAGCGACAAGCTAACTGTCACAGTTTATTGGTTGCCGGCATCGGACAGGAGACTCCTGGGTCAAAGACAAAGGAGTTTGTTACTCCCCGCACGGCAAGCTGCATGAGCCAAGCACAGTGTGTCGGTTCTCCCTGCGCCTGAGACTCACGGGGCCCACCTGGATAGACCCAGACGGAGGCCTGCAGGTGCCGCAGATTGTGCTCCGGGAGAGGGACCTTGCTCTTACAGAACCCGGTCTTTTATAACGGGCAGTAAGCACAGCAGCCCTTTCACCGGCGGGAGACACCATCTCTATCTTCCCAGGCCGTGCGCCGACATCCCTGAAAAGACAGTCAAGGCAGAACAAAGGCAGTCAGGAAGCCTCTGTTTGTAAGGCATGCCAAAACAAAGGAGAGTCCTGGAGAATTGTCTCCCAGGAGCGTGATCAATTTTTATAGTATAAAAGGCTTTATGGAATTTCTTATCTATAAAATAGAGATCGTTGACCCATGGTTACGGAAACCTACCCTTGCCATTGTCTCGTTAGTTATATATATAATTGCATTTTTAAATTTAAGTTTATTTATTTGGTTTTTTTATCATTTTTTAAAGTTTATTTATTTTGGAGAGAGAGAGGGAGCATGAATGGAGCAGGGGCAGAGAGAGAGGGAGACACAGAATCTGAAGCAGGCTCCAGGCTCTGAGCTGTCACACAGAGTCTGACACAGGGCTCAGACCCACAAACTGTGAGATCATGACCTGAGCCGAAGTCGGGTGCTTAATGGACTGAGCGACCCAGGTGCCCCCTATTTATCTGTTTTTGAGAGAGACAGAGACACTGTGAGTGGGGGAGGGGCAGAGAGAAGGAGAAAGAATCGCTTGTAGGCTCCTTGCTGTCAGCACAGAGCCCCATGCAGGGCTCAGACTCATGAAACATGAGATTATGACCTGAGCCGAAACCAAGAGTTGGAGGCTTAACTAACTGAGCCACCCGGGCAGCCCTATGTAAACATTTTTATAAAATGTTATATAAATACATAAAAGTTTATTATATATACATAATTATATACCAGCTCAATGACTTATATATCGGCTCAATGACCCGTGAGCCCAATTTTCTTTCTCACAAAAGGAATATTGGTGAGACAGTATGGTAGTCATACTATAATGTCAGTGTCATCCCCCTAATCTTTTGTCTACAAGTTCAAATTCAGATGAGCCTCACTTCCTCCCCTGAGCTTCCCCAGGTGCCTTTTGCTCTTCCAACGACTTCTATAACCCTCTCTTTGGCACTCGCTTTGGCTTTTCCCCACGGGCTTACTGCCTGGAACCGCCATTTTCCTAACGCACATAAACACCAGGCACCGTTTCAGTGCAACAGAGAAATGTGGAATCAGAGACACTTGGGTTTGAGCCCTCCTTCTACCATTCTTAACTGTGGGATGTTGAGCGAATGTTTTGGTTTTGTCTTTAAAATGAGGATGTAATAGGGGGACTCAGTCGGTTAAGCATCGACTCTTGGTTTGGGCCCAAGTCATGATCTCAAGGTTTCATGAGTTCGAGCCCCATGTCAGCCTCTGCGCTGACAGTGCTAGGAAGCCTGCTTGGGATTCTCTCTCTCCCTCACTCTCTGCCGCTCCTCCACTCGTGTGCTCTGTCTCCCTCTCAAAATAAATAAACTTGAAAAAAAATTTTAAGTGAGGATGTAATAATAGTAGTGACCTCATAGGTTTGCTCTGAGGAACAAATAATAAGATAGTGCCTGTCACTTGCACAGTACAGTGCTAAGCGTAGTAACCAGGCGACTGTTAGCTATTATGCTTTGATCTCCCCCAAGGAAACAAAGATCATTTCGCGTCTGGCAAACACCTTACTGGCAGATTTACTAGCACGAGATAACTTGAGCGATATCCGTTGACCGTCTTGATGCCTTAAACTAACTGACTTTAAAAACGCAAATGGGATTTTCACTAGTTTTCATTTTCACCCGGATACTTTTGAAAGTAGCCACGTGGGTCAAGCCAAGTCCTCCCATTTCCGGGTAAAATTCCTTTTCCCTTTCGGTGTGGAGGAGATGAGGACCGCACAGGCGCTTTTGAATTCGTGCGACAGGAAGTGAGAATTCAGAAACGTTAGCTGTCTTTGGAGCCGATGCCTGACCCCATCCTCATCATAGTGCGTGCTTCCCACGTAACCAACACCTCGCCTACCCCCAGGCTGTAACCGGTTGTGGCCGCTTCATTCGGAAAGAACAGAGCATGGCTTCCAGGGTTTAATGATGTTGTACTGCTGCTTGGCCCACCTTGTCTGTGATTGCGAGAGATTCATCTTGCACATTTACCGTCTAAAGTACCATCGACGGAGTGAAGACGACTCAGGTCCTTATTAACTTGCTAACAGCGCAGCAAGCTCCAGATGGGCTAAGATCTTCCCATCATCGGAACCCTGCGAAGGAGCAGGCGCTTGTACTTACACGTCCCCAGGAATCCGCATCTGCTTTGGGTCTATTTCAGTCACGACCTGGGGGTGGTGAGCTGAGAGCCATCAATTTCGTTTTCCGGCTCGTAGGTATCAGCCCCCAAATTCTGCAGACAGTCCGACTCTGAGAAAGTCCCAGTTTGTTTCACACAACAACAGCTGGCATACAAATGGAATCAAGCACTTTTAAGTAGTCATTAATCATACTGATGAGAACAGCTGAACCAAACAGTGTTCTAAGTACTTATATATCTGACATACAAATCAAGTGATAGTCCAATTAGTGATTTATAGGTTCCTTTCTTTGAAAACTCTTAATGTCTATCTTCCCTTTATGATAGTCCACAGTCAGTACTTTTAGGAAAAAAAAAAACTTTGAAAAACCCGGAAGAATGCATTTATATTTATATTATCAAGCCATTTATCTGCTAAATCGCTGTGCGATTTCGTTTATTTGCTTTCCAGAAAAAAACCTTTAATCTCTTTTAACTTTATTAATACATGTAAGAGGGAAATGCAGACAGAGAGATCCGTATGATAGATGCTTACAGAATAGAAACCTTGACTCGTAGCCCTTATATGTGATGATTTATTCCTTTAAGAATTAGGATGAGAGAGGAAAGTTTGTTGAATGAGGTGAGATTTTCCTTATTCAGTCTGAATTTTCTCTAGCTAAGGAAGACAATAATAAAATAAAAAATAAAAAAGGGAGCTCAGAATTGCCAGAGGTAGACACCAGTGCCCCACTCAGAAGTAATAACGAGGAAGCTACCTCAGCTGGCTTTAAGGATTCCCGCGAAATTTAGCAACAGGAAAGCCCTCTCCATGCTCGGGAGCCATGATTACCAGCTACATCACTGGTGAGTTAAAAACGTTTATGGGATATTTCAAATGCTCCCTTCTCACTCATGTTCTTTACGAAATGAGTGCCCTGGGACTCAGGATCGCCATGCAGCACCATTCGGGGAATACGCTCACAGATATGAAATCCCATAGAAAGCAAATGGAGAAACGAGGAAAGCTTTGGTGTATCTCTTAAATACCGGCCATCCGATTCCTCTTAGGCTTAGTCTGGGGTCCGCCGTTACGTTATTGGCATAGTCCCGAAGGCCTGGGCTGGATGGGGGATGGCGTCTGGCTGGGAACCTAGTCCAGAGCCGTACAGTAAACCACTCCAGCGAAGAAACCAAATCTTGCCTTCAGCCTGTCGCTGGCCGAGCCTCAGAGCCTGGGGAGACAACGTTCAGAGAGGCGTCTCCCCCGGGACATATTCTGTTGTCATTTTTCACGTACAGTTGGCATCTCTGTCAAAGACACCATGTAGAAAGGACACAAAAACCTACAGAGGTCGGCTATGAACTAGAAATTTCCACAGAGAAAGTCAGAGTGGGTCTTTAGCCAGTGTTCCAAAGTGTTCCTTCGGCTCAGGTTTCAATGTCAAAGGTTAAGTGTGGATATTAAGACATTAATCCAAGCAGAGATTTGCGAGTTACTGTTCTTCAAAGTTAAAGAAAAAAAAGGGACGGAACCTTTTTTGTTAAGTAGGCTCTACAGTTAACGTGGGGCTTGAACTCGCACCCCCGGAGGTCATAAGTTGCATTCTTTACTGACAGAACCAGCCAGCCTCCCCCAAACTTTTTTTAATGTTTATTTTTGAGAGAGAGAGAGAGAGAGAGAGAGAGAGAGAGAGAGAGAGAGAGAGGCAGAGCATAAGTATGGGAGGGGCACAGAGAGGGAGACACAGAACTGAAGCAGGCTCCAGGCTCTGAGCTGTCAGCACAGAGCCTGACATGGGGCTCAAACTCACCAACTACGAGATCCTGACCTGAGCTGAAGTCAGACGTTCAACCGACTGACCCACCCAGGGCCCCTCCAAACTTTTTTTTTTCTTGAAGAAGAAATTAATGGATTCACTTCTATAAAAAGACAATTTTAAAAATATATGAAATAAATTGTCTAAGAAACTTGTCACCCATGCTGCCCTACACGCCTTGGTTGCAAGATGCCATCGGCTTTAACATTTTGTTCTTCCAGTTTTGTTGTTTGCTGACGACAGGGCTCACGGCAACTTGACATGTTGAAAATTTTTAGCTGAAGGAATTTGAGTCACGGCAGGTACAGGAAGGTCTCCCCGACCTCCCCTGTGTCCTCCAAAACAGGTCATGAGACCCTCCCATGAGAGTGCCCTCCTTATATCCAGAAGAAAGGAATACTTCATCTCCAAAGACTGAAGCGTTCTGAGAGGAATTCAAACGAAGAGACCTTGCTCAGTTTCCTCCAAGTTCACTACAATTAGCTCAGATACTCTTGTCCCATCATGTTTTTCCAGAACTTTCCTCTGTTCACCAAACCTACTGTAAAAACACACAGGGTTCACCTTTCTTCGGTCTTCTTTTTCTTATGAAGCCTCCCGCGTCATGGAAAGCTTTCATTAAATAAATTTTGTGTGCTTTTCTCTCGTGAACCAGAATTTTGTCAGTCCCATCTACAGAGCTTCAGCCAGAGAACCTGGAGGGGTGGAGGAGAAAGACATTTCTCTCCCCTCTACTGAAGGAGGGGCAGGCTTGAGTCGGTTGATCCATCTCCTTGTCTTTTTGTTTATTTGTTTTTAAATGTTTATTTATTTTGAGAGCGAGAGAGAAAGCTAGCCAAGCGCAGAGAAAGAGAATCCAAGCAGGCTCTGCGCTGTTGGCACAGAGCCCAACGTGGAGCCGCATCTCAGGGACGGTGAGATCACAGGCCTGAGCCCAAATCAGCAGTGGGCCAACCCAACAGACTAAGTCACCCAGGCTCCCTTCCTTGTCCTTTTAGATTCATGCCTTTAAGTCACTTAATCACTAAAATCCTTGAGAATATTTAGATGGGTTCCCCTTCGGCACCAGTACCGGTCGGTTGGTATGCTATTTTTATTCTTGGGACTCGCGGATGTGGTTTCCACAGGGAGTAATATTCGTACCCTCTCTTTTCGAGCAACAGAATCACTCACTCCCCAGTCTCCTAATTATGGATGTAAATTGTGAGCACATTGTAATTAGCATAATGCCTGGAAAGGTATCTCATTATAATTTTTAAAAGTTTTATGCACGCCTGTAAGCAACATTCGGAATGACCACCGCGGGAGACGTGTGTCATGGTATCGGCTGCTATTGTGGTTATCAGGGTCATTGCCTAGCTCTGCCACTCACCAGTGAGAGGTCTTGGGCAGGCGACTCTGGCTCTTGGTCGCTTTGCCCAGAAAATGGCAAGAGCAATAGTCCCTTCCCATCAGGTGGTTGTGAGAATTGAAGAGATGCATAAACACAAAGCTGTTAAAAAACGGTGCCCGGCACAGAGAAGGAATCCTCTGTGAACGTCTGCTCTCCTCAGCCCGTTCACGCCACGCCTGGGGACCCGGGTTTTCAGACATAATCCACATAAAGTGGAATCTGTGGATTGAAACAATCCACGGCCTCCTCCTGTTCGGTGCGGGCCGGGATGGTTGGAGAGAGAACTGAAGCACAGCTTGCCTCCCTGAGCAAACCGGAAATCCTCCCTGACCAAACCGGAAATCCTCCCTGACCAAACCGGAAATCCTCTCTCTCCTCTCTGGGGTTTGCCACGGTGAGCTGGGGTGCGGACTGCTCCTCCCTCCCACTTCTGCCTCTGAAAACACGAGACTAGGAAAATCTGCCCGAATGGTTTCTGACAGCCCCAGGAGTATGATAAAAGGCTTCTTTTTTCTTAAAAGAAAAATCACTTTTAATCACTCAGTGTCAGGAGCCGGGACTTTCTGTTGTGAAATAACCCGAGACCCAGCTTCCTTTGCTCCGCCTGCAAAGCCGGGGCGGGAGGAGGCGAGGGCGTCTGGGCAGAGCCCTTGAAACTCAAGGGCAAGGGAGGGTCCGGAAGGTCCAGTGTTTCCTGATCTCCAGGGCTCCAGACGACAGCTGGGCTTTCCAGGAATTCGGTACTGCAGAGCAGGGGGTGTCTTCGAGTCTGTACTTGAGAGTCAGTGTGCCAGCTCACCAGGCGCACCCGCGGCGAGCCTCGTCCTGGGCAAAGGCTGGGTTCCCGGCCTGCTTTTCCCCCTTCTCTCCCAGCACACCCCCGCCGCCCCCGCACACCCTCAGACCCCTCAGAGCCTGCTTTCCGGAGACCCATCACTTCCAAAGTCTTCTTTCTAGAATGAGGAACTCTTCAGAATCCGCATTGTTTAAAAAAATTTTTTTCATGTTGATTTATTTTTGAGAGAGAGAGAGAGAGAGCGAGCAGGGGAAGGGGCAGAGAGAGAGGGAGACACAGAATCCGAAGCAGGCTTCAGGCCCCCAGCTATCAGCACGGGGCCAGATGCAGGGCTCGAACCCAGGAACCGTGAGATCATGACTTGAGCCCAAGTCCAACGCTTAACCGACTGAGCCACCCAGGTGCCCCAGACTCTGCATTTTAAAGGTACAAAAAACTTGAAGCCAAATGAGTGACTCCTTAAGTGTGGAATTAGAAGGATCAGTGAGTGGGCTCCAATGCATTACTTTGCTCTTGAGAAATACGCGTTCGTTACAGATGATACGGAAAGTACGGCAAAGAAGAAGTTTTCTATCAAGCAGAGTATTTGTCTTTTGATAGATTTCTTTCCAGCCTATTAATCTGTACTTTTAAAAAAACCTTAATGACCTACTGAATATGCAGATTTTGTTCCTCTCCAACATAGGTCACGGTTATTTAGGAAGGACACCTGGGGAGAAGGGCCGGAACAAGAGGGACCCTCCTGGCCTCCAGAAGTCATTCTACACTCAGCAGCTCCCCACCCTGGACACCTGCCACCGTCCCTCTCCTTGTTCTAGGAAAAGCCCAGCAAGGAGCAAAGTGGGGAGAAAAGAACTTGGCCGTGGTCCTTCCCTACCTCCTCTTCCTGTGTTTTGAGCCACTGGCCCTTTCTCCAAGGCCTTGGCTTTGTGGAATAGCAGCCACAACCCGTGACAAGCTGGGTGATAAATAGGATATTGATGGGCAATTACGTGACACCAAAGAGCTCCATAAATCAGCGCACTAGAGGCCGGTGCCACAGTCAGGCGGCTCTCGGGAACGCAGACCCCGCGGCCCCGCGAGGGGAGGACGGGGAGCAGAGGCAGCCCCCCCCTTCCAGCACCTTTCGGAGAGTGAAGATTTCCTAAATGGGGAGCAGGCGTCCGCCCTCCCGCCGCTGCTGCCACGCTGTGGCTGCCAGGGTCGGGGTTCCTGAAGCCTCGGAGGGGGTTCCAGCTCAAATGAGGCTGAGCTCTTGCTTTGGTGACTTCCTGCTACGGTCAGCTCCCTGATACCTCCCAACCTCCTCCTGCCTGGGGAGTTAAAAATAATTAGGGGGCGCGGGGTGGCTCAGTCCTTAAGCGTCCGACTGCAGCTCACCTCATGATCTCATAGTTCGTGGGTTCGAGCCCCGCATCGGGCTCCGTGCTGACGGCTCGGAGCCTGGAGCCTGCTTCGGATTCTGTGTCTCCCTCTCTCTCTGCCCCTTCCTCAGCTCGCGCTCTCTCTCTCTCTCTCTCTCTCTCTCAAAAATAAACCTTAAAAAAAAAATTTAACTAGTGTTTCAGGATTCTGAAAGTAATACAGTCTCGTTGTAGAGAGTTGTTAAAAGGTTAGACAAATACATAAAACAACTGTCACTCAGAGTCCCGGGACCAGGGGTAGCTAACCTCAGTTAACATTTTGTCCTCCCTCAGGCTTACAGGCTTAAAAAGTGCTGCTGTTCTCTTCCTCCGCGCTCCCGCCCATTCAAGGACAAAGCTGCCCTCCCCTCCCCACCACCGAGGGGCCAGTTCATCTTTCCCTTGTTCAAAAGGCGGGGAGCTCAAATGTCAGGCAACCACTGTCTTGCCAAAAGATGGCCCCAGAAGCTTCGAGCTACCCTGATGCCTGACATGCCAAATCCTCCCCTCTGTGTCTTATTCCAGAGACTGCGAGATGTGTCATCCCGCCCACAAAACATCCACCCAGGCGGGACAAATATTTCACTACAAAAAAAAAAAAAACACACACACACACACACACACACACAAACAAACCGGAAAACTTGGCAATCTGGTCTTAAAGATACACGTATTAGGCGCTCCAGCCGGAGCCGTTTGCTGGAGAGGATGAGAAGCGCCCTCCCGAATGTCACCGGGAAAAACCTCTGCAGACGTGTGTCCAGTGGGGCTCCTTCCTGGGAGGAACAGAAGATCGAACGAAGGCTTCATTCCCTCACTCCTACGGGAGTCATTCTTAGAAATAATAAATGAAGGCAGACTGAGAGACTTAATAAAGTCCTCTAATACAGTTATTTTGCAGTTAATGACTGAAGCTTTCTGTCAAGCCCCTTTGCAACAACATTTTAAGTCCCTAAAAAGCAGGGATTGCTTAATACGAACGTTCCTTGATTTCCCGTCTTTCAGCCGGTAGATGCAGACCGGTACAGGCACGGCTGTTGTGCACCTGCCGTGGGGCTATAGCTCATTTCTCATAAGGTTCCTTAGCAATTACAGCCTGCGTGGAATGTGCCCGGTGTGTTCGCAGGCACATAAGCGTGTCTAAATGAAA
This sequence comes from Paguma larvata, assembly GCA_030068075.1. Taxonomy (NCBI): domain Eukaryota; kingdom Metazoa; phylum Chordata; class Mammalia; order Carnivora; family Viverridae; genus Paguma; species Paguma larvata. The sequence goes on along the minus strand of CM057828.1, from coordinate 116,813,058 downwards.
AACGCACCTTCTCGGGCCTTCTAACAAAATCAGTCCCTCAGTAGGAGAGTGAAGGCTTGTCTAGATCTTGCATTGAAATGCACATTTGCATGCTAATTACCCAGAAAGCCCCTCTAAGTCACCGAGGTGTTGTGGAAATGCTAAGTCGGAATTCTAGGAGCCCAGGCACAGAGAATGGTTCTGGTGGAAACAACCGGAATACAATTTATGCTTAAAGTCGTTTCTAGAATCCACTTCGAGCTGGATTCGTCGTGTCCAGATGAAGCAGAGGACGGTCTCTTGCAGCTGGTTTGACCGTGGATAGGAGCAGCGAACAGCTCACTTTTGTTTCTATGCCATTTACAGCTTAGGGCCGCCTTTTCACTCAGGTTCCAAAGTCTCTGTGCCCGAATACGAGAAAACACAAACCTTAAAACTCACAGACCGCTGCAGAGAAGCGCTCGGTCACAGCTCCGATAGTTCTGTTCGGTGGCTAAAAATACACTGTTTTCAAATAGGGGGATAATTGAAAAGAATGACTCTCTGATTGACTAAAGTGAAGCCACATCTATGCAGCGAAATCAGTCTGCGAATACAATTTGAAAGCTGCTTTCTTCCACTGGAAACGACGAAGTGTTCATACATATAAATGAAAAGAAAAAAGCTTTTTGGTTTTCTTAATTTTCTCCATTCTCTATATATTTGAAGGGAGTGGGAAACATTTTTCCTTCTCCCTTTTCGGAAAGACGCTCTGTTTCTTTCCTTTTGTTTTGGCTTTTTTTTTTTTTTTCTGTTTTCCTTCCGGAATGTTTTGAAACCCCCTCCCCCGCACCCCCCCTCCTAGAATGCCAAATGGAAGGGGGCGTTTTTCTTAGTCTTAACTCCTCTTAGTCTTTGGTGGTGTTCTGCGCTCTGACTCGGTTTTCTACTTGTGCCAACGTCTCTCCTGTCCTGAATGTTCTCTGACATGCCAGTGCTATCAGTGGTCGTGTGCGCCTTTGGACAGCGTTCTCACCTTCACCAAAAACTCCCGCCAGGCAGAGCCAGGGCGCCCGCCTTCTCATCCTCCCTGAGTCCAAACCAGCCTTACAACTTGGATGGAGCGCATGGGCTACCCACTTTGTTGTCCTCTTAGTTTGAAAACTCTCTCTCACAATTACTTGCACTTTTAAAGCTTGAATTAAAATAGTGGATTAGGACCCAAAAGACTCATTCTCCTTTCTGCACTGTTTTACAGACAGAATCCCTGAACCCCCAGAACCAGGGATCTTGAGTGGTGCCTGGGGATGGAGCCAGAACAAAGAGGGCAGGCTAGAGAAGCATGCAGTGTGGACAATGTGCTATCTGTCTACACCGTGATATTTACTTCGCGTGTTCTGAATACCAGTCAATAGTACATAGGGTTATTGAGACCTTTTTTTGAGCACAAAATGATGGGATTATGAGAAATCCAAGAAATATTCTTGCAGTTATCTCTCTATGGTAAACCTAATGCAATGACAGCTATTTTCACAGAAGCAGTGGACTCGGATATAGTTTCTGCCCGTGTCGCGTAATCCAAGATACGAAGCTCCCCTGCCAATATGAGTGTCAACTGCACTGGTGATCTGAGGACCGTGTCTCCCTAACCGAAGCAGAACCTACCTTTCCTCTATACCGTCCTCCCCTCCTCCATCATTTCATTCATTTATAAAACAACTATGAAGACCCCGTTAGCCAATAATCATACTAAAAATTCACCTAAAAAGGGTTCCACTGCCCCGGAAAATAGATCATTTGCTCCCGCTGACGAAGATTCTTTCCTTGACCAAACTTTAGACAGGCTCCTCCTCTCCTTCTTTTAAGTAGGTCTCTTCCTCAGATCTTGTCTGTGACCTGCCTCGTCTGGTTGTAGCAAAACTCCTGCCGAGTCAGTTTAGTAAGAATTCTCCCATCCTTGATATCTTGCCTCCATCGAGAATCCTGTCCAATGGGTTTAGCAAGAATCCCTTGTTAAAAACAAGACAACGGGTCCAAGATGGAGTCGCTGGTGCTAAGACTTACGTCATAGTGTCTAGGCTTTCCTAGACATGGAACCGGACCGATCAGGAATTTCCTGACCAGCACCAGTTGGGCAGTCTGCCTGATACACCCTCGTCATCCCCTGTAGGGAAAATAACCTTGCAATAACCCACCTGCTTCTTTGCTTAGCACAACTTCCTTGTTTCTGCTCCCTTCTGCCTATAAGAGTCTTTCATTTTGTACAACTCCTGGAGCCTGTTTCTGTCTGCTACATGGGATGCTATTGCATTAAACCAAGAAGATCTTTAAAATTTATGCAGTTGAATTTTGCTTTTCACCACCCCCTACCCTTGATGTCTCTTCTCAGTGATTTGCCTTCCATTGACCCCCTTACTCTGTTGTTTGGCTCTAAATCTCTAGCTGTCTTTACTGCATTTGGAGCTCAGCCTGATTTTTCTCTCCCCTACGGCGATAGCCTTGACACCTTGCGAGAGTCCCAAATAAACCTTTCCTTATTCTTTTAACAACTGTCGGAATGACTTTTTTCCTAGCATCCCACAGAGCCGACTACTTAAAGCTTATTTAGACCTTATCTACAGGAATTGTCCACTGATACTCTGTTTTTACTCTTTCCTAAAGAATTTTTATGTATTATCTTCCGACTGCACACATGCCATCATTAAAGACGGAAGTGACGAGTCGTAACGTGTTTAAGGTGTTTAGCCAAAGTGTTCCAGAGAAAATGAGTATTTCAAATCTACAATTAATAGAACAGAAGCTGCTACCCTAGTTAGAGTCAATAATGACAACAGAGATTTAAAGCTTGAAGAATTCCTAGAGACCGTCTTGTTCAACCTGCTTATTTTATAAGGGAAAACTAAGGCTCGGAGAAGCCAAGTGATTCGCTTAAGGTTTTTAAGAAGTTCCTGGCAACGCTGGTCCTGAATACAAGTCTCCTTGCTCCCAGGGAAGTTGTCTTTCCATTCCCGAGGGAGGTGTGACACCCAACCAATGGGGTCCTCAAGACCAAAGAAGATGCCTTCTTGTCTGTGGCCTCCACCAGAGCCTGTCTCTACGCCCCAGGTCCCTCCCCAAGGGTCAGCCCAGCCCTGGGTGCCAGGAGAATGAGGAATGCATCACGAGTGGGGAGGTGAGTGCCTGGCCCAACTGTAAGGGCGAGGCTCTTGTCTCAGCGCGACAGAGGACTCGGGTCCCCACCGGTGAGATGAAAAGGCTGGACCAGGTCTTTCTGGTTTACCAAGCAGCGTCACGTGGGAGTCCACAGGACGGCCACAGACACCCGGGGGGGCATGCCCATCCACGCCTAAGCGAAGCGCAGCGAGAAGCTCAGCTCGGGGACCTTTTCTCGCGCCCTCTATTTACGTACCCCCGAGTGTCTGTCCGGGATCACAAAGGAATCTAGAGGCAGCGCCTGACTCCAAACCACTTGCTCTTCCCTCCGTTCCAGGCTCCTGGCGCCACTCCAGGTGATTCCTGAGGTCTTGTACAACTGGAGGCGGAAGGTAGAGGATGAGGGGCAGGGGGAGGAGGAGGCGAGGAAGAAAAAGAAGTCAAATCTAGGGCTTTGTGCATGCACGTTCCTTTCTAAATCTTTTTACTACCACGATTCCTGATAAGCCCTCCTTATTCTCTCACGGGTACAGTTAGAAAAAAAATAATTTATGGTGATCGTAGTTAGACTCCTAGGACTGGGTCCCCATTAGAGATTTCCCCAAGGAATTCGAATAATCCAGAAGCCAGGATAGACTCCTGGCCGTGAGCAGCGTCCCCAGTGACCGGCCCCCTCCTCCGCAGGGTCCCCTGGGGACCGTCCCGTCCTGGGGCCCCTCCCCCTCTGGGCAACTTCATGGGAATACTCCCGACTGTCTGGCCAATCAGAAACTGGCTGCTGTGAGGGCACTCTCCCGAGGCGGGAGGAGAGAGCGATTTCTCTCTGCCTGGAGTGTGTAAGACATGAACAGGCGAAACGTAGAGCAGCTCTTAAATCATTTATATTTTCCCTTTTTACGACGCCATTGCAAATTAGCTATTTTTTGCATTTGAAATTAGAGGCTGGAGCAGATGGGGAGGCCGTAGTTCAGGGAGATAAATTTGCAGCCATGCAGTGGCTGCTCAGTACCCCGCGCCGTAAGTCATCCTAATGCCTCCCGGGCAGTTCGGGTGCCAAGACCTGGGCCTTGTTCACCACCCCGACCTCCGACAATCTCGTTCCCACTTGGGGAGACTCCGCTTGCTGGTCGAAACGTTTTTCCTAATTATCGAGGGGAAGGAAACATCAAAAGTAGAAACTACAGGGGCGCCGGGGTGGCTCAGTCAGTTAAGCACCCGACTTCAGCTCAGGTCATGATCTCATGGTTCGTGGGTTTGAGCCCCGCATCGGGCTCTGTGCTGACAGCTCAGGGCCTGGAGCCTGCTTCCGATTCTGTGTCTCCCTCTCTCTCTGACCTTCCCCCCCTTGCAGTCTGTCTGTCTGTCTCTCTCTCTCTCTTTCCAAAATAAACATTAAAAAAGTATTTTTTAAAAAAGTAAAAACTACATTTCCCACAAATCCCTTCAGCCCTCAAGCGTATTTGGAACGCATCACAAGAACTCAACTCATGACCTGTGAACCCTGGGCATCGGTTTGAAACTCACAAAACTAGTTTTCAAACTAGAGCTGATCGTAAGTCAAGAAGCACTGTAGAAAAATAAGCGTGGATGCCGATCACCAAACATCTCGTTCTGCCTGGAAAGCTATTTCTGAAGGAATAGCCGGCAAATGGGTCCTGAGTTCGGGGCATGGTGTCTGCCACATGCTTAATAAATACCTGGGGAAGGGGGCTTGACTGGAAAAATAAAATACGTAGGAGTCGAAAGGTACTTTTGTTGTATGAGATAATTTTGTCGTAGGAGGTAATTTTGTTGTATGAGGCTCTTCTTGGATAATCCGATCGAACTCGGGAATCTTCCACGTCAGGCTGAGCCCCTGGGCCGCGTGGGTGGCCCAGCTGGGTGGGAGGCAAGGGCACGCTGCGCCGCCCCTCTCCCCCCTCCCGGGAAGGCTCCAGCTCTCCCTGCCCCCAGCCGAGCTGCGGGACCTGGGAAATCTCTTCTTTCCCAGAATATCTCCTCTGCTCGGAGAGCACATCCAGCTGCAACCAAGACATTGGGAGGCCTCGGGAAATGAAAGGTACCCTCGCCAAAGGCCTCGGCTCCTTTTTCAACCCGCGGGAAGAGGTTTACGTCGGGGGTATCGGATAACTGCTGGGGCCCCCGCGAACGCCTCGCCGCCACCACAAATCACCCCGTTGCATTCTTCGATGACACTGGCCAGATAAACGCTGGGATTGCGAGGCGCCGCCTTTCGTGAAATGTAACCCGAGGTGGGGAAACTGGATACAGGACGCGGCGTGAGAATCAGGCGCGGACCCGCAGTCCGCGGGGAGTCCCGCCGCTGGTGTCTGTGCCCTGAAAATGCAGGTGGGGTTCCGTAGCCCACGGCAGATACCTCGCGGCCCTCCCCTGCGATCGTCCCTGTCCGACTTGGCCCAGCCCGCCGAGGGCCGCCGGTGGCCGGCCGCTGAGGGGAGACGGCCCAGCCGGTCCCGGCCAGCAGGTGTTTGGGCCCCGGAGTCTTAGATACCGGTGGTGGCGTTTCAGACCCTCTTTGTAAACGAACACCTCACGTTTGTTACCGTTGGGAGAAACAATATTCTAAAGAATGAGCTTCTGAGGAAGCAGAAAGCACGCTGGGGCACGGGTTTAAACTTGCAAGAACGCTGGCCACGATCCGCAGAGCAGCAAGGAAAGAACGGATTTACCGCTGGCCAGGTGGTGTTTCCTTGTGGGGAGGGGGGCCGTCGGCCTCTTTCACTAAATGCTGGACGTGCCAGATTTCTCTTCCTCGTCCCTTCCCATCCTGCCTCTCTCAAGATGACATCCGGGTGGTCGGGGGTCTGCAGAGCCCCTGGGCCAGTGAGAGGGCTCAGGAAGAAGAGCAGAGGCCCGGCCTGTCTTCCAAGGAGGGCGGGGGGACATCCAGCTGTCACCATGGTCCCAACCGTTGGTCTCTGACCACAAATTCCATGTGTCCTCTGGCTTCTCTGTTCCAAGCCCATTCCTCTGTCAGCCGTGGAGCCCTTCAGTCCCTCTTGCTGGAGCAGGCCGTGGGTTCTAGATCGCCCACAAACTCGATAAAGACTGGCCAAAGCCTTGGGGCGCCTGGGGGCGTGCAGTCGGTTGAGCGTCCAACTTTGGCTCAGGTCATGATCTCATAGCTGGTGAACCGGAGCCCCGCGTCGGGCTCTGTGCTGACAGCTCGGAGCCTGGAGCCTGCTTCGGATTCTGTGTCTCCCTCTCCCTCTCTCTGCTCCTCCCTGCTTGCACTTTGTCTCTCTTTCTCTCAAAAACAAACAAACAAACAAACAAAAAAAGACTGGGCACAGCCAGAAGCCCTAAGTGCTATGGCCACTGGCTAGACACCCCTCCCGGCCCACCACCAGAGCTGTGCAAGCAAACCGCGGGTGTCTTTCGGAGGCTCACAGCCCCTTCCATGCGATTCCCAGGAAAATGGGCTTCTGGTTCCTGACGGTCTCAGGTTCTCCAACATCTCCAGAATGCCTCTTGCCTTCCCCTCCCTTCCTACCCAAGAACTAAGGAAGATTCCTGCCCGAGAATTAAGAAAGAATAAGAAGTTTGGCGTTTGACCTTCTCATCTTACCTATTCTCTGACTCTCCTCCTTCCCCCAGTGGAGAGAGCGGGCTCTCCCTTGACTTCCATGTCTGCCTTCCTTACTCCAGCCTCACGACGAGCTGGCGTATCCCTGAGCTCTTGCTGTGTAACCGACGAGTAAAAATCCTAGCAGCCTATGGCTTCGAGCATTGACTTAGCTTACGTGTTCGTGGGCATGCCGAGGTTGGCCGATCTAGGCGGGGCTTCAGGGGGGGTTCCGCTCTGTGTCCCTCAGCCCCCTTCTCAGCCCAGAGGGCCTGCCGAAGCCTGTGGCTCTCGGGAAAATGGCTAAATCACGTGAAAACACACAAGACGTCTTAAGATTGGGGTTCAGAGCTGGCACGCTTGCTCGTCCCCCCTTCTTTTGGCCAAGACGAGTTACACGGCCAAACACAAGGTCAAGGGGTTGGGAAGTGTACTTGGTCCCTTGGGTGGAAAAAACCCGCAAAGTCACAGGGCAAAGGGAGCGAACAGAGAGAGGGGGAAAGATCTGGGGACGGCAATATGCCGTTTCACAGTACGTGTGCAGGGACACTGGCTTGCTGACGGTGGACTGTGTGGGACTTCACGCACAAACTTGAGATCTATGACGTGCGTCCACATCCCAGAGCCAAAAATGCATGGCGACTTGCCCTCGTAGGTAGCGTCCCTGACCCCTGAGAAACCTGCTCGCTCTTTCCTCATCTTACCGGTTGGTTACGGGTGGGCATCACCCACGCTGAAGGCACACCTTGCGAAGAAGACAGCTGCTCTACAGTAGAGGCGTCCTGGTCCTGTGGAGTGCGCTTACATGGTTTCCAGCATCTGGATTTTGAAGAAAACTCCACATAGAGCCACGGGCTAGATCAAGCTCCATTAACGTGTCCATTTAAGGAGCATGCATTCAGTATTCAGTGCCAACCAAGCGCCCTCCCCTTTCCTGTACACAGAGTTTACATATCACGTCTAACAGACTAATCGCAGGAGAAACACAGCGTTTTCTCTGCCCGACCTGAGGAACCAGAGCATCTGCGACTTTATCAGAAACTCTTGGTATGAGAAGAAAACCTCAGATGATGATAGTTCGAACAGAAATCACGGCCTTCTGAGATTGAACGCTGTACCGCGTTAGATGTCATCTCTGTCTTCAGAATTGCCTGATGATTTAAGATTAAACATAACAACGTACAATAGATATTAAAGCCAAAGGGAGCAGGTGATTTACTAAGGAGTATAAACGGGTGCCAGGAAATCATTTTAAGTGGTGAGCCTAATGACATTTTGAATACTTACATTCCAGGTACTGTTCAAAGCATTCACATACGTGACTCATTTCATTATCTCTACAATCCTTTGAAGATACAATGGTGATTTTCCTTTCAGGGATGAAACCTGAGGCTGGAAATTTGGAGAACTCGCCGTGCCCAGGGTTACGGGGATAATGAATGAGAGTCCTTGATTCCATCTAGAAATACACGGTCAAGAGTCACTCACTTTCCCCTCCAGGTCTTAGCTGAGCCTTAAGGTCTCCTACCCTAATTCTGCAGGAATTTTTAAATTGCTACAATTTAAGGTTACTCTTTTAGTGCCTGGAGGGCACACTGTCGGGGAGATGCAGTCTTTCTAGGAGGCTAGAGCAATACACGAAAATATTCATAGTGCTTCTCTCGCAGGTAGTGGAATTTCAGGAGATTTTTGTTCTTACTTTTCTTTGTGCTTTTCTGTGTCGTATAGTATTACATTCACATTGAATGGAAAATCGAAACATTTTCTTGTTAATTTATTATTTTGGAAGTAGATATTTTTCATCTAAATGTGTTACTTATGAACACGGACGGGGTTCTTGCTGTTGTTTTTAATGTGTTCATAGATATTGAACTTTCTCAGTTTTAATTTCTTTTTTTAAATGTTTAAAAAATTTTTTATAGTTTTATTTTTGAGAGATGGAGATAGAGTGTGAGTGGGCAAGGGGCAGAGAGAGAGGGAGACACAGAATCCGAAGCAGGCTCCAGGCTCTGAGCTGTCAGCATGGAGCCTGATGTGGGGCTCGAACTCACGAACTGAGAGATCAGGACCTGAGCCGAAGTCCGATGCTTAGCCGACTGAGCCACCCAGGTGCCCCCAGTTTTAATCTCTAATACAGTAAATCATAATAGATATATCCTATGTAAACAACACTCATCAGTGTCCTTAATAATTAGAATGTAGGGGCACCTGGGTGGCTCAGTCCGTTGAGCATCCAACTTTTAGCTCAGGTCCTGATCTCACGGTTGGTGAGTTCCAGCCCCGCGTTGGGCTCGCTGCCGTCCACGCGGAGCCCGCCTCGGATCCTCTGTCCACCTCTCTCTCTGCCCTTCCTCCACTTCACGCTCCCAAAAATAAATAAATAAATATTTTTTTATTAGGATATAAAGGGGTCCTAAGACAGGAGGATTTGAGAACGGCGATGTAAAGGACCCCAGGGGCTCTGAAGGTGGGGATTCTGAATGAGAGTTCCCGTCTGTCACTTCACTGAACCTGATTTTAGGAAAGACGCCTGGGTGAAGTAGAAGTCAGACAGCGTGGGACCGCCACGTGGCTCCACCGCGCGCTGGGCCTGTGACCTTGGCTGAGTCGTTTTCCTTCAGTAAACCCGGATAACAAGAACGTTAATTCGCCAGGTTGCCATGAGGGTTACACGGCACGGTCCTTTCCGGGTATTTACACCTGTTCCTAGAGTGTAGCAAGAAGCACCCCCCCCCCCCCCCCCCCCCCCCCCCCCCCCGTCAATGCCGACGACCATTTTTAGTCTGAACATTTTCAAACAGGAAAAGTTCCTTCCTTTCTTTCTCATTATGTCACGGTTCAGAATTGGCAGTCACCACGTAGGGTTCTAAAAGACAGGAAGCCACCGTAGCACTGGCCGCCTCCATCCTCACCTCCTGCTCCCACCGGGCAGGCCCCGAAGGTGAAATGGCCGCTCACCGCTGTTTTCCAGAAGGAGGGTATGAGGGAGACGCGTGACTCTAAAGCGAGAGAAAAGTCATGAGGTGCGGTTGACAGGGGGGCCTGGAAGGACCCGAGAGGCCCAGACAGCCAGGCCCAGGGGACGCCCACAACCTTCTGGGCCTGGAGACAACCTGCTCCCCTAATTAAGGCCAACCCCGGCTCCTTCCTGAACCTCCTGGCCCCTACTGCCACTCCATTTGCTCAACAAAAACACCATATCCCAATGTCCCTGGAGCTCCCCAGTCCCACAAAGCGCAGCCTCCCCTCCCTTCCCCTCCTTTCTCCTCTCCCCCCTCCTCTTCCTCTTTCTCCTCCTCCTCCTCCTGTCGTTTCTACCTCAGTAGCTCACCAGTCACCACTCCCTTCTCCCTGATCCCCCTCCTCCCCCTCCCATCCGAGGGCTGGCAGTGCTCTTCTCTGTCAAACCCATTAACCGACAGATGAAGGCCTTCCAGGAACAGTTCCAGAGCCTCGGGGAGTCGGAGGCATCGCAACACCAGGGCTGGCAGCCTGCCTTCCCTGTGCAGAAAGGTGAGCCATTCCGAGGCGCTGGGCGCCCCCTAGTGGGCCCTTCGTTATGCCACACCCCGCAGATGCCTGTACCTTATTATCCCGAGGGGAGGATGACTTCCGTGGGGTGGGAGGAAAGAAGGTGGAGAGAATAATGATTCTGTTTTAAGAAACAAAACCATGGGCACCTTCTCTGCTCCCTCACCCTCCAAAACAGTTTCCTAAGAAAGAGCACAGAGCGAAAAAGAAAGTCGTGAAGCCAAGAGCGACTGCGCTTCGCCTCAGCGGTTAATTTGTCCAGAGCAGCTAGGAAGACTCTCCAACACGAAAGCGCAGTGAGGTTTGGACTCATCGGCACCCTGAGCCTGCTGACCCAAACGGGAGTGCAGGCGCGTTAAGAGCGCCCTTGGGGAGGATGCGCAAGCAAGACAGTGTTCGCGCAGCACCCTGCCTCCCTGCCTGCAGTTGCGGTCCCCAGGCAGTAAGCTGAGACCCTGACACTAATAGGGAACATTCTCTACTCTGAGCTCAACCCTCTCCCTTTGAAGAACCACACTGTGCCAGACCACACAACCACCTCGGGAGGTCCCGAAGCACCCCCAGCCACAGATCTTGCTCTCTCCATCACTGAGACCCCATTCTCTTTATTTTTTTAAGCTTATTTATTTATTTTGAAAGGGAGAGAGTGTGCACGCACAAGCAGGAGGGGGCAGAGAGAGAGGGAGACAGAATCCTAAGCAAACTCCATGCTATCAGCATAGAGCCCTACGCAGGGCTCAATCCCACCAGCTGTGCGTGAGATGGTGACCCGAGTCAAAGTCAAAAGTCAGACACCAACCAACTGAGCCACCCGGGCATTCCCCCACCCCACTTTTCTTTAAATAGCAGATTGTTCCGACTGAAAATCTCTCTGGTACACTTAGCCTAGGATCGAAGCAGAGTGCTCCAACTTGTAACTTTAAAAAAAATTTTTTTAATGTTTATTCATTTTTGAGAGAGACAGTGTGAGCAGGGGAAGCCAGAAAGAGAGGGAGTCACAGAATCTGAAGCAGGCTTCAGCTCTGAGCTGTCAGCACAGAGCCCGATGCGGGGCTCGAACTCACAAACCATGAGATCATGACCTGAGCCAAAGTCAGACGCTCAACTGACTGAGCCACCCAGGTACCCATAACTTTTAAAGTCAGATTGGCATATCCTGGGACTCTCGGAAACATCCTCATGGAATCGTAAAGCTTGTGTTTCGCCAAGTGATATGTCCTCATATCAGTCATTCGTGCGGTCCGGCGCAAATGCAATTTTAACAGCTCTTAGTACACACGTCAGCTGGGAGAACATCACCATTAGTAACTGTCTGCTTGTTCTGGGAGACTGGAGGGACCTCTCCTCGGCCACGGGCTCAAGTTCACATTAAGTTGGGAATGGTATTTCCCTTTAGGTAACATGAGCAGAGACTTGGAAGTTCCTGTGAATAGGCAGGACGCAGATAGGTGACCGGCGCGACTGTTTCTTTAACGGGTTCGTTACTGCTTGGTCTTATTTGGCGCATGCTAATTCCTCCCTTGTCCTAACTGATTTGATTGGAGGTCCCCGGGTCTTCTAGTGATAACCAGGAAGCTAAGAGGACTATATAATGACATTTCCTGAGAAAGAACGATTCCCACAGATGTCCCAGAGGAAGAACAGGGCACAGGTAGGATACAGTGGCAGCGGCTGCTTGGGGCACAGGGGGAGACCGAGGCCAGGTGGGCAGGGACTGCCGTATTCTGTTACCAACCTTTCCCTCAGTAGTTACCCATTTCATTATTCGAAGGAAGCTTGATGAAGGGGAATGACACCCTCCTGGTCAGGCTGAGTATACACACGCTCCTGGCCATTCCTAGAGGGCTAGACCAGTGAGATCTATTACGAACGCTGAGGTCAGCATTGCTCTTTTAATTGCACATTCTGATATAAAGTTCTTGTCACGGTTTTATAGAAACCCTTGTAAAACGCAGACTTGCACATACAGTGAAACGAGGGCCATTGAGGCTGTGTCTAAAGCACATGGAAAAAAAGAGAGGAGGCAAGGATGGGTCATTCAAGTGCTAAAACACTTCTGACTGCAGTATCCGTGTATTGCCGCTCAAGAAATATCCCGCCCTGCAAGATCTGGGTTTTTCTTTTTCTCCAATGCTTGGTCATGTTTGGGTAACCCGCTGTGGGCTCTGCCCGCGTTCAGGCATCTCTCCAGAAGACTGACTACCAACTACCCAACGTGTTGACGTCCCGTCTCATCGTAAACAGTTAAGTAATTACACCATTAACCAAGGCTAAGGAGTTATGCCCCCAAAACCACAAGCCACTTTAAAAGAAAAGTAATCTTTAATGTTCCCTTCATTAACCACTCCCTTGCATGAGCTAAACCAGGGTATACTCTGATACAAGAAGTTAAAGGGAGTTCACTGCTCTCCTAGCATGAGTCGACTCAAGGCCCTTGTTCTCACACTAGGCTGAGAGAGCAGTGAGTGGTCTCGAACGTCAGAGGGCCTCAAATCGTCTGTATTCTGCTCATTACTGGCCCCGCTCTCAGAGGGCCTGATTCAGTAAGTCTGGGGTGAGACCTGAGAATCTTTGCAGCAAGTTCCTAGGATCTACCGACTGCTGGTCTGGGGCCAGCCTTGGGGAACCACTGACCTAGAATCTAAAGAAATCTCCCACTTTGGCTAGCTGTTCTTTCCCGACGTTTGCATACCAAGGAACCCAGCAGATACAACTCTCTCCTGAGAAGGGAACTGCCATCTTGGCTTAGAACTGAAGGAGATAGGCAGTTTTGAGAATTTCTAAAGACTCCTCATTCATAACTTATGGAGTTTCCATTGTAGCCGTCTTCACGCCCCGGAGAGATTATCACTAGAAACAAGGAAAACCCTAGATTCTGAAACGGACTGCCTTTTGGTAACAGCTGTCACCACATTGAGGGCATTTGAGCCAAAGAAAGTTACACTCAACTGTTTTTTCTCTTTTTCTACACACTGAATATTTTCCAAGTCAGCAGAATCTCTAAGATCTCTGGGACAAAGAATGAAAAGCAAAGAGTTAGGATCTAAATGCAACAATTCAAAAGCAAGGAAGATTTAGAAGCAGACGCTGGCTTTATTTTCTCAATTGCTGACTTCGGCACAGGATTTTTTTTTTTTTTTTAGAAAGAGGAAGAGGATGTGAGCAGGGGAGAGAGGCAGACGGGGGGAGAGAGAGAGAGAGAGAGAGAGAGAATCTTAAGCAGGTTCCACTAAGCAGGCTCCATGCTCAGCACAGAGCCCAATGCAGGGCTTGATCCCATGACCCCGGGATCATGACCTGAGCCAAAATCAAGAGTTGGACTCTCAACCAACTGAGCCACCCAGCTGCCCCTAGCACAAAAGTTTTAAATTGGAAAAGAGCTAGCAAATTCTACCCATATCTCTATCAAAATGACTCCTCATCTACTCACTGGCCCCAAGTGCTGTAGACTTGTAGCTTGGTAATACGAACGAGCTAATGTATAATTGTATGTGTAATTAATGTGGGATTATATGTTCAGAGTGCAGTGTTGGTTCATTCTTTTGTGCCAGAAAGATGCCATCAACCATGAGCACCATGAAGTCACAGTCTTGAAGGTTTGACGCCCTCAGCAAAGAGATTAGCCCCAGTCCGTGTTCATTCAATGATTATTTTCCATTGTCATAGTTAACGATGGCGACCACAAAGCGAGGACCACCTCTATAACTGCCCAGGTAGGACTCTTCGTGATGAGACTGTTTAAAAAAAGAGAGAGAGAATGAACACATTCAAATTCCCTTGCAGGCTTGTAAATATTCAGAGGTAAATTTTGGTGTCTGTTAAAAGTTGTGTCACACGGTTTCACCACTAAGCTTTCCATGGTTCAGCATATTTAATTACATCGTGTGCTTTTTTTATACATGATAGCAAGACTGGGGGGTTTAGAGAGTGATGGTCATGTCTTCCTTGAGTTGCAAGACTCATGTGTCATGGTCTAATGAGATCATGAAGTACGGAGTGCTGCTCTGCAGCACTGAGGGCCGGAAGAAGAAAGAAGGAATCTTAACATTGCAGGAAAGAGAAGACGGGAACTCTGGGCAGGGCGTTCTCAGCGAGCGAAGACTGGGCAGCTGGGAACAGGGGCGGGAACTAGAGACAGGAGGTTGGAAAGGCCCGGGGTCTGCAGACAAAGCAACCATATGACCAGAGTGTTCGTAGGCTGCTAATTTGGAAAGTCCAGACTTACAGCTCTTCCCGGCAGGAATTGTATTGAAGACAAAGAGCCATGCTTCCCCCCTGAACCGGAAGAACCTGAGTGTACCTCTTGGCGTCCACACACAGCAGCCCTGTGCTCCCGGCACTCAATAAAGGACAGCTGTTAGAATGAAATGTTTGTCAGGGACTGATGCTTGAATGCTTTGTGACGCCACTGTATTAGAGCTGATCATTCACCCACGCGGCGGTGAAAAGACGGATAGTTGGGTGTGGTTTTGTAGGAACCAGAGGGATGGTTCTGTCTCTGGAACCCTAAAGCTGTCAAATGTCACATGTTTACATATTTATATCTTGCCTTGTTCTACAAATAATTTGGAAAGGCTTATAATATGCATGCCACTCGTTTTCAAAAAAGCTTATTTTGAGAGAAAGGGAGCAAGCTCATGTGAGGGGAACAGGGTGAGAGAGAGAAGGAGAAGCCCAAGCAGGCTCCACACTGTCAGCACAGAGCCTGATGCGGGGCTTGAACTCATGAACCGGGAGATCACGACCTGAGACGAAACCAGGAGTCAGTTGCTGAACTGACTAAGCCACCCAGGTACCCCTGCATGTCGCTTTAAATTAGAGAACACGAATTAGAAGCCAGGCTGAGGGATTATATGGGCAGATGGGAGGATATGACCAGAAGGTCCCATGCAATTTCCAAACTTGGAGACTAGGCTAAAGAAAAATAGGAGAAATGCAAAATTCATGTTGTCTAGCAAAAGAACACATGCCAGTTCATCAGAAGAAAGACTTTCCCCAGTCTTTAGGTTGAAAGAACTTTCCTGAATTTAAATTCCTACGGGAGATGGCCCAGCGTGTTGGATTAACTTCATCCCTCCAGTGGAGGCCAGCAGGGAAAGGACCCCGGAGTTGGAGTCACAGGGCCTGTGTTTGAGTGGTGGCTGCAGTTAGATGAGCTTGGGTCAGTCACTTGCTCCTTAAAAGTGGCAAAACATGACCCAGAGCTGGCCTGAAAATTAAGATGGTAGAAACAAAGACGATACAAAATACGATGATATAGACAAAGATCGTGAAGTGTTGTTCGAGGGTAAAGCATTGTAAAATCACGTTTCCTGTATTATCGCTCTAGCCTTCCTTGCCACGAAGGTCATTCCTGCCTTCCCACATGTCCCGCCGGGTCTGCGGGTCCACCCGTGCACTCTACACTGACCCCCTCTCCCTATACACTCGACAGATACTCTGGATTCGTAACCAGCCTATGTCCTGGGGAGCTGTGAGCAGTCCTTGATTTATTCCAGCCCCTCTCAAGTTCAATCTCTTGAGCAAATCAGTGATTAATCAGAAAAACCCAGTCGTGTGTTCGTTCGTCCAATTTCATCCTTTCTCACCATCCTGTCTTCATCATACAGCCCGACCTACATCCCAAGAAGGCTCCGCACACCTCGCGAAGGCTAAGGCAGAGCATTGGCAATGAATATAATTTTATTTTGTGTACTTATTTTTTAGAAAGGCGTTACACTTTGTTCCTAAAGCCACATAGAGATGATGTCAATTGCTTATTTTAAAAGATTCAAAATAATAAAATATCGGGGTTTTTTTTAATGTTAATTTGTTCCCGAGAGAGAGAGAGAGAGAGAGAGAGAGAGAGAGAACATGTGAGCACGGGAGGGACAGGAGAGAGAGATTGAGAGAGAGAGGATCTGAAGTAGGCTCCGTGCTGACAGCAGAGATCCCAAGGCGGGGCTCAAACGCATGAACCACCATATCATGACCCTAGCCAAAGTCAGACACCCAACTGACTGAGTCCCCCACGCGCCTCTAAAAGATTGTTTTTAATCCCAAATACAGATAGGATAAGGATAAAATACAGACTGTGAGAAGAGTCACAAAGCCAAGGTGAAAATTTTACCAAACGACCATCAAAAACAGGGGCTCGGACCTGTAACTCATATGCTAATGTGATTGGAATTTGTCTACTTCCACTCTGGTCTTGGGGGTAGTTACTGGGCTGCTTAAGTTAATCTCTTTATTAAAACAAAGGAACTCATACAAAACAGAAGAAGACCTTTGTCTCTTGTTCTCTTGCCTCTTGTTCTGTAATTTTTTCATCTGCTCTGCTTCCTACTCTCATGCCACATGGAGACAAGTCCTCCAGGTGAGGGGTCCTCAGGGGCTCAAGTTTATAAGGTACATGCGTGCATTTCATCATGAGGTTGCCATCTGGAAAAACTGCTACTCCAAGTATAAGTGATTCTTTCTCTGTACTTAAAGAGATAAGGGGCGCCCGGGTGGCTCAGTTGGTTGGGCATCCAACTCTTGATTTTGGCTCAGGTCATGGTCCCAGGGTCATGTTCTCAGGATCATGGGATTGAACCCTACATTGGGCTCTGCACTGAGCATGGAGCTTGCTTAGGATTCTCTCGCTTTCTTCCTTCTCCCCTCTCCCCGCACTCCCTCTCTCTCTCTAAAAACAAACAAACAAACAAAAAAAACTATAAAAGGAAGAGATAAGATGTCTTCTATTTAAAGAATTCCTTCCACTTATGACAGTATCCATCCCTGATTACAGTAATTTCCCTCTATTTTTTTGAAGACAATGGATAAAACAGGAAGTATACTGATACTTTATATAGAACCAGAAAAAATTCTAGCAACTCGTAAATTAATTTTCTAGATAGAGTTAGCTGGCTTCTTTAAAGTCTCAAACTTAGAAGAAAAAAAACCCAGCCACCTTGGATGGCAATCTTTCCAAAATGGAGTTTGTATGTAAATTTATTACCAAGGAATTTCAATTCTTCGAGGATATAGACATTATTTTCCCCAAACTACAGCTTTCGTGGGGCTGTGTCCAATGGGTTTTTCCCTTCCCCTAATGATAGCTTAGGCAGAATCCATAATTTCCAGTTACTTTCAGTTATTAAAACAGAGTCGACTAAATTCAAAACTCCTTCGGTCCATGATACAGGCTAGGCTGGGGGGCCGAGAGCTTGGAGTGGGGTCTGGGTCAGTTTGCATGTTCATTTCTTCCTCCCACCCAGCATGTTGGGATTGGCTGGGTGGGTGGAGGGAGCTCTGGACCCGCGCCAGGGGTGAGCTCTGCTCTCTGGTGGAAGGCAGAGGGAGGAGAAGGGAAGTACCATTGTAGCCCTGTGCCCACAGAGCTTCATGAGTAGCGGTTGATATGCTAATGAAATGCTTTTCAGAAACTCATGTGACTGTCTTGCAGTAACACTATATATAACTGGAGATTCCAGTGCAAGCGAACAGATGGGTTTGACATGCTGTTTTATAGAACTCAGAATCACAGCTCTCTGGCTCGCCTTTGGTGTGGTCTCCTAGCTGGTGACCTAGACTGATGTGGTAGACTCCACGTGGGTGGTTCATTCCCTTTGGCCGAACAGTGTTCAGTCCACTCCAGCCTCTTCTGCCACCAAAGGCCACTTGGAGCAAGAGTCTAATAATTTGCATTTGGCCTTTCCAGCAGTCTGCACTTCCAAGCTTCTCTCGGGGTGCAGCACCCCACCATTTAGCTCGGTGGCCCCCTGGGAAGCCCCACGGCTATTGTCCTGTATGTCTAGTTTCCATGCTCTTCCATATGGAGCCATGGGAATGATAAGGTTCCATTTCCCATCTCCCAAGGAGCACAGAGAAGGTGGTTGGGTTGGGACTGTACCCCACTCCTCCCCAGGCCACTCTCATAGTTCAAGACTCTCTGGTCCAGAGCAGTCCAATGGACACTAGGCCAAACACGGGCAACAGCCCCCATGTGCTCGCATACCCCCAACCCTAGAGGGTTCATGTCAAGTGTTCCTAAGAATCGTCTCACTGCTCTTTGTTCCTATTTGTTAAGCCTCCTGCAGGGGATCAGAGGCAAGTCTTTAGCCGGCACTGCAATTTCTGTAACTGATTATCTTAGGAAAAAAAAAGAGAGAATTAAGTTAAAGAATAGAAAAAGAAGGCAGAGCTTGCTGAAGTCCAATTCTGGAAATGCAGTTGATCTGAGCAAGAAGCAGAGACGAATAAAAGTCCTCAAGGAAAGAACTAGAACGTCGTTTCACTTCTTTCAGACAGAGTAGCTCCTAAAAGTTCACCCCGAAGAAGAAAAGAAAACGCATTGGTACGTGTAACCTTCCTGATTTCCATTGGTTATGACGACGTAAGTGCTGTGGTTTTCTCTTTCATTATTTGGGACTCACACTATCTCTTAGCCTCACAAAAGAAAGTTCCTTATGCATCATGTCTTACAACACAGGAAAATATTGCTTCATGGCTGCAAGAGAACTTTCAACCAGCTTGACCTGTCAGGCATTAGTATGTTAAGATTGATGGAGTGTTCCTCAGGGGGAAATTGATGAATATGCATGCATGACTAAAGCTTTTCATTAGTGGTCTCTCTCTCTCTCTCTCTCTTTGGGGCGTGTATGTATGTGTGTGCAGTGTGTTAAAAACTTTGACTTACACAGTTGGTCCATGGCTCAGTCTAGTTAGAAAATGAAATAAGAGAACTTTCCATTGAAGAGATAGTCTAACAAACTAGAGTTAGTGCAAAGAATTTAGATTAGCTATTATTTGTCAATATCTGTCTCAGCGCAGTGTGGCACCCAAAAAATGTTGTTGACTTATTATTAGCCCCGAATACTCTTATTTTATACTTTCCAATAGAAAAAGTGTCCTTACTCTTGCATATAGTAAGTGCTAAGAGTATTTTAGTTCCATGAGTAAATATCCACAATTTGGGGGGATTAAAGCATTAACCAATCTATTGTCGTTTGGAGACTAATGAAATACTGGTTGCCATGGTGATATTATGTTTTGAGAATCTCATTATCCTTAGATATCCCATCTGAGTGTTCAATGTTTACACATACACACACACACACACACACGACATATCTGCAAACCAGGTAGAAATTCAGATGTGATTATGTGTCAGAGTTTATTCTTTATCATAACAGAATAAAGCAGAACAGTAGAGTCCTGGGGCACCTAGTGGCTCAGTCAGTGAAGCGTCCATCTCCAGCCTCGGTCAGGATCTCATGGTTCATGGGTTCAAGCCCCGTATTAGGCTCTGTGCTGACAGCTCAGAGCCTGGAGCCTGCTTCTGATTCTGGGTCTCCCTCTCTGTCTGCCCCTCCCCCCCCCTCTCTCTCTCTCAAAAATAAATAAATGAACGTTTAAATAATAATAATAATAACAATAAAAGAACAGCAGAATGTTGCTGGAGGCACATCGGACTCTGCTATTCCGACATTTCAGGAGAAATGATTTTCAGCACATATTCATTGAAATGTAAATTTGTACTTTAAACTAGAAATGCCAGCAGAAGTACTTCTCGCACAGCAGGTGCATCCCCAGTGCGTGGTGAGGGCTTTCCTTCAGGCCTCCAATGCCCATCACTCCTTCTCCTTGACTTTCTTGAAGACCTGTTTCCCGTCTCACCTCCCCTCTACAATAGTAGTCAGAAATTCAAAATTAGAAGCTATCATAATCACGGCTATGACAAGAATTTATCTACAACTAAATAGTAATCTTAAAATGACCTAGGTCACGGGCACCTGGCTGGCTCAGTCAGTTAAGCATCTGATTTCGCCTCAGATCATGATCTCGCAGTTTGTGAGTTCAAGTCCTGCATTGGGTAAGCTCAAACCACGCTTCGAGTGAGCCCCACTTCTCTCTCTCTCTGCCCTTTGCGGGATTCTCTCTCTCTCTCTTTCCCTCTGTCTCTCTGCCTCTCTCTGCCCTTCGTTCATTTGTGCCCTTCACTTGTGCCATCTCTCTCTCTCTCTAAAAGAAAAAATAACATAGGTCACAGGGCAGACCTGAAGCTAGAGCCTGCAGTGAGGCTGATCTGAGGACATCCACTCCGAGTGGGAACAGAAATGTAGTATTAAGTGGGCATGAGTCTTCCCCACCTTCTGGTTTGCAAGGCCGGGGAAAGCAGCAATTAATGCTCTTCGCAAAACCCTACACAGGACGCAGTCCCACCATCTCACGCAGCTCATAAGAATAGATACAAACACTTGGCTCCGGTCATCCCCCACCCCCCTCGTAGAAGACGTGTCAGGGCTCAGTGGTTGGGGCACATGCACGGAGCCAGGCATTTGGATCTCAAATGCTGCCACCTCTTCCCCGTCACTCTTGGCTGTGGAACCTGCAGTCCGTCACTTCCCTCTGCGAACTCCAATCTCTTCATCTGGGAAAGAGGGGCAGGAATGATATCTACTTCCTGCTGAAGTCAGGTGACAACTAATACCTCGTCTTCAGGGGAGTTAAATATGATCTTGTATGTACAGGCATAGGTAGAGTGCTTGGATTTCCAGGACTGTCAGACAGTACTGGCTCTTAGTTACTTCCTCAGCTACTATATCCTCAGAAATAGCTTACTTGCTCTCTCTCTGTTGCTGTTTGCTGGGCTCCTGTCACTTTGAGTGCTTTTTCTTCCCCCGGCTTCACAGATTCTCTCTTTCCATACCTACGTTCACTCTCGCCTCTATAAAACTACCCCTAGCAACATGGATGGAACTGGAGGGTATTATGCTGAGTGAAATAAGTCAGGCAGAGAAAGACAGATGCCATATGTTCCCACGCATAGGTAGGCTTTGTGAGACCTAACAGAAAACTAGGGGGGAGGGGAAGAGGGGAAGGAAAAAAAGCCACAGAGAGGGAGGAAGACATGACATGTGAGACTCTCAAAGACTAAGAACAAACCGAGGGGAGGGGGGGGTGTGGGAGGGGGGAGAGTGGGTGATGGGCACAGAGGAGGGCACTTGTTGGGATGAGCACTGGGTGTTGTATGGAAACCAATTTGACAATAAATTATTTAAAAAACAAAAAACCTGCCCCTAATTTACCCGGCTGATCCCAATGATGTTTCTGTGGGTCTATATCACGAAGACAGAAATAATATCATGTCTTTATTTTATGACTTAAAAAAATATTTATTTATTTTGCTTGAGAGAGAGAATGCGAGCAGGGGAGGGGCAGAGAGAGATGAAGACAGAGACTCCCAAGCAGGCTCCGCACTGGCAGCGCAGATCCCGCCGTGGGGCTCAATTCCATGAACCGTGAGATCGTGACATTAGCTGAAATCCAAAGTTGGCCACCTAACAACGTACTGAGCCACCCACGCGCCCCTGTTTTATGGCTTTTTACAAATGCTTACTACATACTCATTGCATTAAGTCCTTCAATGAGGTAGCAATTTTAGGACTGACGGTTTAGAGATGATGCCTCTTTAAGTCATGATTTGAACATATTCAAGGTCTACACAATTCTGGGTAGTAAGTAATCGAGAAGCAAATGATTTTTATTCAAAGGAAGGTTATTTATTTCCAAAGTCATAAAAATAGATGACGCCCTGTGTGGATACTTATTAGATTTGTGTGAACTTGGCTTTCAGAGAAGGTGTATGATGTTCTGCTTTTTAGTTTGCAATCCAGTCATCCAGATCCCAGACAGATCTCGGTAAGCAAAGAGAAATGAAGTGAAATGTAATCGAAATTTGGCTGCAGTGGACTACTTGACAGTCAGCTGTCAGGATGGGTACTTTTAAATAAAATGTATGCCTTCATTATAACAAAAATGAATATGTGCAATTAAGAACATGGGTTCTAAAGAAGCAATGAACCAAGAATTAAGGAAGAATGCGCAGATATATTCAAGAGAAAACAGACAGGATTGTTTTACCTATTTCTAGTTCACCATGGCCCTCCTACAGACTTCTCCAGTGAACAGAACTTATTGAAAAACAGATCTCATAAGACAAGGGAACCAGAATAGGGGAATCTTTCATTTGCATTGTGAAGCATCAGGAATCTCCACTAACGGTTAGAAAATGAAAACTGTCAATCTGCTTCTGATCCTTTATTATTTTTTTAATGTTTATTTTATTTGAGAGAGAGGGAGAAGGAGAGAGAGACAGAGAGAGAGAGAGAGAGAGAGAGAGAAAGACAGCATGAGCGGGGGAGGGACAGAGAGAAGGAGAGAGAGAATCCCAAGCAGGCTGCATACTGTCAGCACAGAACCCAACCCGGGGCTCGATCTCACGAATTGTGAGAAATCAAAAGTCAGCTGATTAACCAACTGAGTCACCCAGGTGCCCCCCCAACCCATCCTTCAGATGTATGAAACTGGGGACAACATCAGCCTCTCTGGACTCGATCCCACGAATTGTGAGAAATCAAAAGCCAGCTGATTAACCAACTGAGTCACCCAGGTGCCCCCCTCACCCCATCCTTCAGATGTATGAAACTGGGGACAACATCAGCCTCTCTGGACCTTATCTGACTAAAATGGAAATGAAGAAGTTGAATCTGGTGACTTCTCAAGACACTTCAACTCTACCATTCAACACGATTCTTGCACAATGTTGAGATTATACTATGTGTTCAAGTGCTTAATTTTAAAAGTTAAGATTAGTGCATCTTTAAAGCATTATTTCAGGTGACTTGGGTCATGATTCTGTGGTTCACGAGTTTGAGGCTTGGGTTGGGCTCTGTGCTGACAGCGCAGAGCCTGGAGCCTGCTTCAAATTCTGCGTCTCTCTCTCTCTCTCTCTCTGCCCCTCCCCTGCTCACGCTGTCTTCTCTCTCTCTAAAAAACAAAAACACAACAAAACATTATTTCATGAACTGTCGTGGGTTGACTACTCTCTAGCTTGGCTGTGAGGTGGATAGGTTGGAAGGCGGGTTTCACTTTTCCCAGGACTAAATTCAGAGTGTAGACCATAAAAGTCCTGCTGCTCGCTTGGATCAAGGCCCTTTCCAAGGTCAGAAAATGAATTGGTAGGGATAGGGCGGTCAGAAGCTTGACCTGCTGTTCCTTGGCCTTGTCTAAGAAAAAGCCAGAGTTTTATGACTACTCTTGAATAGCGAGAAGCCAGTGTGTTCATATCGACGTAAGCACAGGCTCGGAGGGAAATAAGGCAGGGACGTTTTCTGCCAGCTCTGTCTCCCTGGCTTCGTAAGCCTGGATGTTTATATGCTCCGTGTACATCGGTCCCTCTCTGATTTCTGTCAAGTAGAATTCTAGTGTATGCAGACTTACTGCTGCATAAAACTTTTAGCCACTAAAATCCCCGTTGGCATAGAAGCAAACCTCAAAACACTCTAATTAAAGAGAATTTGCAAAAGAAGGAATGGGATACAGAGAAGAAGAAAGAGGACAAAAACGAAAGAGCCGTCGACATATATATTCAGCGCCACCTTAGGAAGATGAATGAACAAATGAAAATATAGTACTCCTTCCCCCAAAACAGGAAGGTTTATATTTCTCAAAACCCCTGAGCTGATTTTGGTTCCGGTCACGATGAACTGACAAGTATCAGAGTCACCCTTCTAACATAAAACCTGTGAAACTGGACAAAATATGCGTGGCCCCAATTTCACGCAGTGGACAATGGACACCACAAAATCGTGACCCTTGAAAGAAAGGAAACTGCGCGTTCACCTTGCAGTCTGCCTGATGGCACCGCTCAAACTATGGCACAGAAAATGGGACCCAAATAGACCGGAGTCGTCTCACTGGGCTGAGGAAGCAGAGGTCAGGTTCAAGGACGTTAAAGTGTAGATGGGAGGATAAAACGCGATAAAGGAGGGGGCTCCACAGAGAAGGAGCTCCAGAAACCTTGGATTTTCAAAGGGTCCTCTTGAGTCTTTGGCTGCGGTCTAACTGTGCACGTGCACGATGTGGGTGTGTAGAGGCAGAGACCTGTCTGAGCAGGACAGAATCACCAACGGCCAGGTAGGGCTGGAAGATGTTGGAGTTCCAACCACCCAGGAGGGAAGAGAACTTCCTGAACACCTCAGGCATTGAGCTCAGAGCTCAGAAAGGCCACATCTAGAGCAAGGATAGCCCAACGCCTGCCCTAACGAAGCCTAAAACGAGTCTCAGCTCGATCGAACTGATCCATCTGTAAATCAGCTGAATGCCAGAAGTGAACCCAACACTCTTGAAAGAAAAACATCAAAATTCATCACTTAGTAGCATTTTCAAAGTATTTAATAAAAAAATACTAGATATGGATGCAACGGAGAAAGGTGACTCATAATTGGGAGGAATAAAAAGTTAATAGGAACAGATCCCAAGATGACCATCCTAGAATTATTAGAACAGGTATTATAAATTTGTTCAAAGATTTAAAGGAAAAGATGAACGTGAGATACAGATATGGAATCTCAGCCTAGAAATGAAAACTATCGTAAAAAGAAGCCAAATGGAAATTATAGATCTGAAAAATAAGATATCTAAATATAAATATAAGTAGAATATAATTATGTGATTTTATAGTATAAATTTTACTATATTGGTTTCATAGCAGATTAGATGCTGCACAAGAAAAGGCCAATGAACTTGAATGCAGAATAATAGAAACTTTCAAAGCAGAAGCACAGAGAAACAATAATTTTATTTTAAGTTTATCTATTTATTAATAGAGAGAGAGCAAGTGCATGGGAGGGGAAGAGAGAGAGAGGGAAAGACACAGAGAGAGAATCCCAAGCAGGCTCTGCATTGTCAGCACGGAGCCTGACCCGGGGCTCCAACTCACAAACCGTGAGATCATGACCTGAGCAGAAATCAAGAGTCAGATGCTTAACTGACTGAGCCACCCACGTGCCCTGAGAAAGAAGGACTTTTTAAGTTAACTTAAACAGAGCTTCAGTGACCCGTGGGAATGCATCAAGTAATCTAACACACATATAATGAGAGTCACAAAAGAAGAAGAACGTGAGAGATTGAGACAGGAAAAAACATTTGAAGACACAATGGCTGAAAAAATTCTGATCTTGTGGAAAAATTTCAACTCAAAGTGTCAAGGATCTCAACAAACCACACATAGAATAAACATAGTGGTCAAGACGCCCAAACGCATCATAGTCGAAATGCTGAAAATGGAATCTTAAAATCAGCTGGTGTGTATAACACAGCAGGGATCAGATAAGGATGTATATGGTATGTCTAGGGCAATCATTAAAAAATAAAGCAGAGAGGGATAACCTAGAAAGCCCACATGGGAAGAAAGATCGGTACCAAAGAAACAAACAAAAAACTGAATTAAGAAAATTGGAGAATGAGATAAAAATGAAACAAAAAAAAATTGGAGAATTGGAAAACAAATAGCTCTCCCCCTACCAAGTGTAATGGTTCCTGGAGGCAGCTCAGTTCCTGTAGGAACAGCCCTTACAAATGTTGTTATATTCACGAAACCACGTAAGCATAGCAGCACACGAAATCAATAGTTATATCTATGTTAATTACATACTAATTAATTCTAGTTAATTAATGCTAATATTAAATTAGTACGAATGAGTTTCTAATAATTCCCACAGACTCTCTTATACACCAAAGAAATTTATAGCAACTTCTTTCCTAGCAATTTCAACCAGAAACTTGGGAATCTGCCTTGTCCCCAATAAAATATATCTTAAGACTAAGAGCTATTCCCCCAATAATTGAGGTATTTCTGATTCCGTGTCCCGGAGTTCCACTGTGGTGGCTAGAGATGAAAAGCTTTGGTTGCCGCCTTTTATTGAAGTTGCCTGGCTTAATGATTCTGAGGCTCTGGCTGCCTGCAGGAGGTGACAGAAGATATGAAACTTGGAGCCATACAGACCTGCAGTTAGGGAGTCAGAGAGTCCTCTCCGTGAACTCTGAGATCACCCAGCAGTCGGGCTGGAGAGAAAGACACAGAACCAGGTGCAAATGTCCTCAGTGAATGGGGGAGAGTGACCTGAAGGTTGACAGATGGCAGGACTGAGGAACAGGTCATGGGTATTTGTAGACGTAAGTAACCCGAGCCTCAAAGCAGGAGTTTGTTTATGGTAGAATGAGTTACAGAGGGCACATTGGAAGGGAGGCCGGGGGAGGAAGAGATTGGGCACAGCAAAATCAGCTTAGGGGAAAGAATAACAGAATGGAAGAGGCTTCATCTTGTTTGTTTGTTTCCTTTGACTTTCCTTTCACATTTACTCACGTTCTTTAGAAATTGTCATTCTGCCTGGGCCGTGCCAAGGAGGAATCCAGTACATTCTTCTGTTGTATACAGCAGTGTGGGATGCTGGACACTGATGGCTTTGAGGGGCAGGCAGTGTCCGACGGGAGAGAACCAAGACCCATGTGCGTACTCACTCTCGTCAGTTTGGGAATTACCCCTCCTCCAGCTCTTCTCTGCCAACACAGTGGAGGGCTCCGGGTTTCACGTATCAAGGCAAGTTCTTCCTGTGCAGATAATGCCTCGGATTTAATTCCATCGCTGCAGCTGTAATGGGAACACCAGCAACTTGACCTCCACGTACTTCGTTATCTCCATCTATTAAGTGTGGAGCAGGAGATTTACAATGCACCCAACTGGTGGGGAGTCTCACGAGACCAAGTCATTACAAAGACTTTTATGTCATGTGTGATAAAACAGAATTAGGATTCCATTTCTCCAGCTTTTAAAAGCAATGTGTAATGAAGTCAATGCACCATTTTACAATGACTAATAAAATCTAATTTAAATACAAACTTTAGTTGTTTGTAAAATTGAAGGAAAGTGCCAATGACTTACTAAGGTTTTTTTTTTAACTTTATTCAAAACATACGAACACTCTTCTCTTGCTCTTTCATGACCTCTCGGTAGTCATACAAGCCAAGCCAGTACCTACGTCAAGAATGTTGCAAGTCTATTACAGTTTCTGAAGGTGGTTTTTACTCCGTAATCTTGGTAGTATTTCTAAAGAGGCATTAAACATAAGCACTAGACCTTTTCATCTGCTTGGTGACTGATTTCTTTGTTTTCCTGGTGGAATTTAAGATGCTTTGCTTAAAACTCACAATGGCCTTCAAATTAAGGGAAAACATTTACTCAGCTCCTAATTTTCCCTGGGGTAGAACTTCAGTCTGGGGGTGTAAATTGGACTTTTGGGACTTGCAGAAGGTGGTGTCAGAGGGGTTGCTGTTTCCGCTGTAGAGTGGTCCCCATCACGAGCTCTGGAAACATCTCGATTCAGATCGCCTCAGACCAAAAGCCAATCAACAGGCAAAGGCGAGTCCAGTTACGTGATTATTCCCCAAATCCAATGTTTTGATGCTTTTGTTTTGCTTTTAAATATGGCCAAATCCAGACGCACTGAGCTCGCGAGCAAAATTAAAACAGATACACACACAGATGTGGAACAGCACACAAGCTCCCTCATGCTCAGACGCAACACAACTCAATCAGCCTCAGCTGTCTGCATGGCAAAGGTCCTAAAAGAGAGGTTTTGCGCAAAGCTTCTGAGGTTGAGAAACCCAAGGCCATGTGGAATAATTTGTTCTTAGTTTGTTTCTTTTTTCCTTCCGCCATGGTTCTGATTTTTTAAGTGTAGGGGATTACCCATTGCCTGGAGCTCATTAATCACAGGAGCTTTTGATTATGGAAAGTGCAATCCAAAAGATAGTAGTCTGAGGACTTGGCAGAGAGGTTCCATGCCCACCCCTTAAATGTGCCAGAACACCTTGAACTCTGCCAACTATGATTACACTTGGCATTAATTGAAGATGCCGAGAGCTATCAGCCTTCCTGAGTTTTACCACCTGGAGCAGATTAAAATCTGGGTCCTGCCGGTGAGGGGGTCTGAGGGATTGGGAATACAAGGCTGTTTTAATCTTTTCCAAGTCAGGCTGTTTAGAAATATCCATACATCAAATGTTCATGGATCTCACACAATTTCCTTCTCATGGGAGAATTCAATTACCAGTAACATGAAGTGGGATTAGCTTGTCGTGGTGGGCCATCTGGAGAGAGGAGATTCACCAGCCCCGGGAAATATGTTCGGAGATTTGCCACCATGATTTTGAAGGAGTTGTTGGAGGTGCTCAAAGGCACAATGATGTTGCTTCTGAGAGCCTTGTTCAGTTGACCCAATTAAAATGCAACGGGAGGAAAATCTAGACCTACCTCCTTGCTGAAATAGTCTTCTGCCCCAGAAGGGTGATGTGTGGGTTTTAAGGACTGGCTTGAGTGCTTGTAAAGCTACGACAAACAACAACAACAGCAACAGTGGAAGCTGTCCTAAAACTGTAACGTATATGGATAAACAGGAAGGCTCAGGAAAAGGAAAGGGAGTGAAAGGAGGGACGAAGAGGGAAATCACTCTGAGTCAGAATTCAGCTCTCTGGATCATTCCAGAGCGTCAGATAAGGGCTGACTCCCTTGAAGGGCATAGAAGCAAATTTAGATTAGGTTCTGCAAGTAGATTTGGAGGAACACAGAAGGCAAAGGAAGCCTTCACATTTTCACAGGAAAGAAATAAATCGGCATAGTCTGAGGATGGAGACGGGATGGTGTAGGAGATCTAAGGTCAACCCAAAGTTCCCTGGACCTACACAGGTCATCTGAAATGACGTCAGTCCTCTCCCTCCAGAGGGAGAATTGAACCTCGGTGAAAAAGTAAGTGCCAGCCACACCAATTTAGCCAGGAAATTTTTACCATATGGGGGTAGATCAGATAGATCAGGAAAATAACAGATTTTGGGGGCGCCTGAGTGGCTCAGTCGGCTGAGGGTCTGACTTCGGCTCAGGTCGTGGTCTTACATTTGTGGTTTCGAGAGTTGCATCGGGCTCTGTGCTGACAGCTGTGAGCCTGGAGCCTGCTTGGGATTCTGTGTCTCCCTCTCTCTCTGCCTCTCCCCTGCTCGCACTCTGTCTCTCTCTGTCTCTCAAAAAATAAAATGTTAGGGGCGCCTGAGTGACTCAGTCAGTTGAATGTCCGACTTTGGCTCAGGTCGTGATCTCACGGTCTGTGGGTTCGAGCACCCCCCCTCCCCCACCTCCCCGCCCTGTCAAGCTCTGTGCTGATAGCTCAGAGCCTGGAGCCTGCTTCGGATTCTGTGTCTCCATCTCTCTTGGCCCCTCTCCTGCTCACACTCTGTCTCTGTCTCTGTCTCTCTCTCTCAAAAATAAACATTAAAGAAATAAAACGTTAAAAAGAATTTTAATGTAAAAAACTTTTAAAAAGGAAAATAACAGATTATTGTAAAACTGGTTTTATTAATTATTTACCATCTCACAATTAAAATTACTGACAAACCACACATAGCGTCTTCTTCAATTAATAGATAAATTATAATGCATCCAAATAATACTGAACCCATTAACATTATGATACATAGCTGCATCGATTGATTTTGAGCAATATACATAAAATCTTCTAGACTCCTTTGGTGAGACTAGCATAAATTTGATGCTAAAACCAGCCAATGGCACAATGAGAAAGGAAGATAACAGAGTAAACTCAGTTTTGAATATAAATGTGAAAATCCTAACTAAAATATTGGTAAACTATCTAAAAATGTGTAAAAAATATATCATGACCAAGTTGAGCTGCTCTCAAGATTTTAACAATGGTTTACCGCTAGTAAGAAGTCTATTACTGTAATATACTACATTAACATAGTAAAAAAGAAAGGCCATTTGCTCATCCCACTAGATACGGGAAAGCCAACAAATAAAAGTCAACACTCATTCATGACAAAAACTCTCAGGATACTAGAGATAGAAAGGAGCATCTCCCTGCTAGTAAAGGTTACCAAAAATCTACAACAAACATCATGGATATTGGAGAAGCGTTAGAAGCATTTCTTTTAGAGTCAGAACCAAACAAGAGTGCCTGCTATCAATATATCTCTTCAACATTTATGAACGTCCAAGCCAGCACAGTAAGAAACGAAAGATATAAAGACTAGAAAGAAAGAAAGATGATGTAACTATCAGATTGTTTTCATAGAAAATTCAAGAAACTCTTCAAGACAAACTATGGAATATAAGAAGACAGTTTGGAAAGATTACTGGATAAAATATCGATATGCCAAAATTGCATTCAAATACGCAAGCAATAAATAATTAGAATATGTAATTAAACATACAATGGCAACAAAGGCTACCAGGTTTCTTGTAGCAAACAAAGTACGGCAACCCTTCAATTGATAAAACATAAGACTATGGAAAAATACAAAAGAAAACCTAAATATATGAAGAGCTACGTTACTTTTATCATTATTGTCAAAAACAGAAATTGTTACCCTTTAGTTTATAAATTCAATGCAATTCCAACCAACATTCCAATAGAGTTATTTTCATGCAATTAAATGTATGGAAAGTGATTCTGTATTTTACTCAGATGAATGAAAAGCCAAGAATAGCCAAGACATTTTTGAAGAAAGGAGGATTTATATTTGCTAAGTTAAACCTTAATATAAAATTATAGTATTGAACAAAATAAAATGACAGTGTTGAAACAGAGTGATGTTGGTATAGGGATAAACATGTAAGCCAATGGAACAGAACAGACTCTTTAATAAATGGTTTAATACATGAACATTTAGGGGCGCCTGGGTGGCTCAGTCGGTTAAGTGGCTGACTCTTGGTTTCAGCGTGGGTCGTGATCTCCCCGGTTGTAAGCTCAAGCCCGCATTGGGCTCTGCACTGACGGCGTGGAGCCTGCTTGGGATTCTCTCTCTCTCTCCCTCTCTCTCTGAGCCTTCCCTGCTCATGCTTTCTCTCTCTCTCTCTCTCTCTCAAGATTAATAAAAACTTTTAAAAAATGAACATTTACAAGTAGTTCTGACAGTTGGCTCTCTGTGTAGAAAAAGACAAAATTAGACCCTTACTCATACACAAAAATTGATTTCAAGTGGACTAAAAACTCAAATGTGAAAAATAAAACTTTAAGCTTCAGAAGGTAACATAGAGGATGTTATTATTACATAAGATCCATTCAAATAAATAAGACAGATTTTTAAATCCATGCAGGTAAAATTTTAAAACAAAATATTAAGAAAAACAAATTGGAACAGGGCAGATACACCATGAGGATGATGGTGTATACTGTTTGTGGAATATTATACCCACACAACCCATACACAATAAACACAAAAAGAACACATAAACAGACTATAAAAGTAAAGGTAGATAATTTTACTACTTAAAAATGAAAACTTCTATACAAAAGCTATAATGAGCAAAGTAAACATCCAATTCACATTATGGGAGAAATCAATTAAAAGCTGTACAATCACAAAACAAAAATCGGTATGCATGATTATAAAAAATTCTAACGAGCTTTAATAAAAAGAAAAACAATCTGAAAGAAAAGGAGACCAGAATGCACCCATTTCACAGACAGAAAAAACTCAGTGGGTAGTACAAGTCTGAAAAGATTCTCAACCCCATTCACAGTACAGGAAATGAAATTAAAAATTAATGAAACCCCATTTTGTACCCATTATATTGGCAGAAATTAGTATATCTCTTACTACTAAATATTGACGAAACCGTGGGGAAACAGGGAGTCATAAAAAGTTGTTGGTACCACCGTTTTTGAAGAGCAATAGAGAAGGGCCTGCAAAAGCTGAAGATGGATTTGTTCATCCAACGGTGTCACTTCCAGATGGCTGGACTAGAGAAATCCCACACGAACAACGTTTGTACAAAGTCACGCATTTGTAGCATGGTAGCATGGTTTGTAATAGCTGAAGAATGAAAACATCCTATGTTCTCTAAGTAGAATAATGAAAATCCTCTGGTTTATCGATACAATATGTTCTATACAGCAGTTAAATGAATGAACTAAATCTATATGTCTATCTCAATAAATCTTTAAAAAATAAAATACTGAATGATAACATCAAGTAAAAGAATACCAACTGTATGATACCTCTTATGTGAGATTTAAAAAGACCCTAAACAATAGTTTAAAGGGTTTTAGGATGGAGTTGTTTGTATCCCAACTGAGGGTGAATTTGCCCCCAGGGGACATTTGTCAATGTCACAACTGGAGGAGGATCTAGCAGGTAAGAGGCCAGGAAGGCTACTAACTACTCTACAATGCATCCATTGTGTAACGGTTTCCCACCCTCCCTCCAACTCAAATCAATGGATTATTTGTCCCCAAATGTCTGAAGTTCTGAGGTTGAGAAACCTTGCTCTAAATACATCCTATCCAAATCGTATAATCGAGAATGGGGGTGGGCGGTGCAGTCGCCCAGGTTAGGGAGGAGTTTATTCTTTAATGAAAAATCAGAGTATAGGTCACAGAGAAAGGGAAGTATTTAAAATATATCAACCAGAGTACATATGAAAAAGATTAAAAGAACATATACCAACGCATTACCAGTAAAATTCTGAGATAGTGCTTACGAATTTTTCTCATCCTTCTAGTTTCTAATTTATCCAAAAGGAATATGAGCGTTCGTGAAATTAAAAGGAAAATCCTTTGAAAGTACAAAACATGTATCTTTTCACCAAAAAAAATACCTTCTCCAAAATTGTATGTTTCAGAACGCGGTTTCGCAGGCCACACGCTCACTCTTGGGTATTACCTATTTTGTTTTCTACCTCTCCCTCGACATGATTTCATATAGATCACGCTATAAATCCAGAAAATCTTCATATTTGATGTTTTAATGGCTATATAATGTTTCACGGTATTTCTATGTCAACATTTACTCAGCCATTTCCTGGCTGGTAAGGATTTTAGATTCTCCTACCATTCTGAAAAGCATAGCTATAAACATCTTTGCAAAAATTGGGTATTTCCCCTTCTTGAACCCTCTCCTAAGGATTTGCTCTCCAAAGCAGATTTGCCAAATCAAAGGGCATGAGGAAGCTCAGTGATCCTTAGTGCACGTTGTCAGATTTCTTTCCAGAAAGTGATGCTACGGCCTCTCGGGCAGTGTATGAGGACACCTGAGTATACCTGAGTCCCCAAGGACCATTAACTTTGGTT
This sequence comes from Paguma larvata, assembly GCA_030068075.1. Taxonomy (NCBI): domain Eukaryota; kingdom Metazoa; phylum Chordata; class Mammalia; order Carnivora; family Viverridae; genus Paguma; species Paguma larvata. The sequence continues at coordinate 116,779,884 of CM057828.1, read as the reverse complement.
TAAAAAACTCATTATTAACAATCTAATATGTATAAAATCATATATTAGGTTATTTTAATTTGCAATTTATTGGGCCTGGGTGGCTCAGTCGGTTAAGCGGCCGACTTCAGCTCAGGTCATGATCTCACGGTCTGTGAGTTCGAGCCCCGTGATGGGCTCTGTGCTGATGGCTCAGAACCTGGAGCCTGCTTCGGATTCTGTGTCTCCCTCTCTCTCTGCCCTTCCCTTGCTCACACTCTGTCTCTATGCCTCTCAAAAATGAAATAAAGAAAACATTAAAAAAATTTAATTTGCAATTCTTCAATTATTAGGGAAGCTAAACCAGCGTTAGTTCACTGTTTGTATTTTTTCCCTCATGCAAACCATCTGCTCATAGGCTTCTACCATCTGTCCAGTCTGATCTGACTTTGCCCATATAGATAATATTAATCTCCCTTATATTATGATAGTAAATGTTTATAGGTTATTACAATGCTCCCCTGTTGTTTTCCTTTTTATTTTTCCAATTTGGGACTGCGATGGTTCATTTTATGCGTCAATTTGACTGGGCTATGAGACACCCACATAACTAGTTAGACATGGTTTCTGCGTGTGTCTGTGAGGGGGATTCTAGACGCGATTAACGTTTGAATGGGTGGACTGAATAAAGGCCGTGACTCTCCCCAGCATAGGGCCAGCATCCAGTCACTGGAGGCAGAGAAAGGTGGACTTGTTCTCGGCCTGACTGCTTGAGCGGGGTCGTGGGTCTTCTCTCGCCCTCAGCACATCTGGTTCTGAACACTCTCTATCTCTCAGGACTTGACCTACAGCCTGGCTTCCTGGTTCTCCAGCCTGTAGACTTCTCAGTCTCCATAATCGAGTGCGCCAAGCCCTTCAAATAAGTTTCTCTATCTTATAGACATCTCCCATTGGCTCTGTGTCTCTGCAGAACCCTCACTAATACAGGAATTAATCCTTTATTGTTTCGTATTTTGTGGTCGATATGTATGCATTTTCAAGCTTTTTTTTTTTTAATTTTTAAATTTATTTTGAGGAGAGAGCATGTGCATGCATGAGTAGGGGAGGGACAAAGACAGAGACAGAGAGCATCCCAAGCAGGCTCCATGATATTAGCGTGGAGACTGATCCTGGGCTTGAACTCATGAACCATGAGATCATGACCCGAGCCAAATTCAAAAGTCAGATGCTTAACTGACTGAGCTCCAATATGTACGCATTTTAATTTTCTTGTACCTGAACCTGTTGATATTTGCATTGGTTCATTGGAAATTCCTTCCACTGCTTCTATGCCCCCAAATCCTTTTCTTCCCAAATGGATATGTATAGTCTTGTTTTGTTTCATAGGTATATGTATACATACACATGTATATGACACTAAATTTAACTCAAAAATTATTCCTTTTGGTTGAAATAAATTATCATTCTAAACCTTAAACTTCAAGGTTATTTTCCTCTATTGATGATCACTTTCCCCAAAACACACCTTGAATAATTTTATATCCTATCGTTTACAATAGATTAAAAATATATTGATTTGAAGAATCGCTAGGTATCTCCCAGGCCTAATTTTTGGTTAGCCTATTTTGATAAATACTGTTTCCTAAAAAGGCACTTTAATATATGGTTTAGGCGTATATTATTGCAAATATATTTTTCCTACACTTACTTTAGCTATTTTGTCAATTTCGACAAAGTACCTCATTGGAATTATAAATGATATAGCTTAAATCTATAGATTAACCTGAATGTTATTTTAATCTTCAGCTTCTGGTCACCAGGAGAGGGTAACTTTCCATTTTTCACCAGAAATATGGTTACAGACTTAAGAGAGTTCAGATCTCATTCAATTTCTAGTTCTAGGCCACCCTGCCCTACCCTTATGCCATTTTACAGATGATCAAACCAAGGCCCCCACACCTGGCTCTGGTTAGGGAACAGCTGAAAACAAGACTCAGGCCGTATCTCACTGTGTTCTCTAGCACGCCATTTATTCAAGTCTTCACTTGCTCCGTTTAATGCTTTAAACGTTTATGGATGTTGGTTAGATACATCCCAGTTGGTTCATTTCCAGGACTTTTGTAAATTGCTATAGGAAAAAAATGGGCATTGATACTGAACTTGAAGCGTACATTTTATTCAATGGGGAGAAAATGCACATAGCTTGTTCCATTTCATATACCTAAATGTTTTTGTTTTGTTTTGTAGGGGAAAGAACTGGCTTTTGAGCTGATCTCCCATTTTTCTGGGTCACTCTATCTTTTTAAGGGTTTTGTTATGAACAATAGTTTCTTATGTACTACAGTCTACGGGGAAGTATGTTAGATACACAAAGAGCTAAAGTTACAGAATCTTGCCTTTCCAAGAGATTCTCACAATCAAATTCAGAACACTAGCTATAGAGTGTATGAGTTCCACACAACGGAAAATCCAAGTAACAATGGCTAAAAGAAAATATGGACTTGTCTCTCATGTAATGAGAAATCTGAAGATAGGCAATCCATTACATTAGTCACACAGTGTCATCGGAGACCCAGGCCAACTTCCTGACTTTTACTTTGATATCAGGGTGTGGGACTCACGATCATTTATATCAGAAGATTGCTAGCACCCTAGCCTTACCCGCCTCCCCCGGGCCCTCCCTGGCCCCGCCTCCTTTGTACTGCTCTCCCCTCCTGCTCGCCCCAGTGTGCCCACACACCTCTCTGGGCTCCTCCCCCTTCCTGCTCCTCCCCGGCCCTGCTCTCCATCACCTTCCCCACTCCACTTCCCAACTCATCCCGGCCCCCCCCCCCCGCCCCCCACAAACACTAATCTGCATTACTAATTTCCGGGACAGAAAGAAAAGGAAGAGCAAAAAGCCAATGCTAACCAAGTTAGATCTCCTTTAACTGGTTTTCCTGGAAGCCTTCCCGGGAAGTCTGCTTATGTCATTGCCCAGAACTGCCTCAAACAACCACCACTAGCAACAAGGGAGCTGGTGGGTGAAACATTTGAACTAGGCACATTGCTACCCCCAATAGAATCAAAGATCTTTCTGTACATAAAGAGAAGAGAATGGATACTAGGCAGGCAGCTTCTCTAGCACTCAGTGTATGGCAGGGTTTTCTTTAGACCAGAATTTTCCATTTGGCTAATGAGAGATGAGTGCTTGGTCTTCATGGTTAAGCTGGACTTGGACAAATGGTCAAGGGCAGACGGGGCATTTCAACACAAGAAAGGGCCTGAGCAAAGAGTTCTCATAGCAGGTGTGTGGGAGAATGGCAATAGGGAGGGAGAGACTCCCTCCATGTTTTGGAATGTCTTTCCAGAATGAGAGTGTGGGGCGCACAGAAATGCAGGGGTGGATTGGTTAGCAACTTTATAACATCTTCATAACAGTAACTAACATGATTAAAACCAGCTATATCCCAGAGAGTTTCTCAGTGTTTCAATATACATTGTCTCTAATCCTTGCAATATCCCCAGGTTAGGGATAACTGAATAGTTATGTAGTTGGTCAACTGAATAGTTGACCAAGGTCACGCGTCTTAGGAATGTAAGATACCCTGAACTGGGTCTTAGTCCAGTTCATAATGTCGCAATGTTAAATTTATTCTTGGGAATAAATTTATTTAGCGGGATGGGATGGTGAAGGTAGTCTGGGTATAGGAGATACCCTTCTGCTATTTCTCAATAGTTCCTAAAATCTAAACTTTAGGGAGACTTTACAAACTCTTCAACTTACTAGCAGTGTGACCATGGACAAGCTACTTAATCTCCCCGAATCTGAATCAAATACAAGACCAGTCAGACATTACAAGAAAAGAACACTACAGACTGCTATCCCTCATGAACATGATGCAAAACCTCTAAACAAAATGGTTAATAAAATTACGATATAAAAAAATTTTAAATGCAATCTATATTTTCTGATCCAGCATATATATGTATGTATAGAGATCTACATCTATATCTTTATCTATAAATCCTGGATTCGTTCTCTTATTTATTTATTGTACTTTTGGAAGATCTACCTAGGAGGTTCCCACCAGTGAGCTAAGCAGCATGCAGTTTTGAAGGAGGATGAGCAAAGTTGAAACTTATAGTGCTGGGCTAGGGAAGATTAAAAAAAGAAAAGAAAAAAGTCTTCAAATGCGGTGGTATGGTTTGTTAGTTTTGCCACCATTTCTGAGGTGAAATTGTGCAGCAAAAGCTCAAAAAGACGCGTAGGGTTATTGGAAGCTCATTTATCAAAACTCAAAAGAGAGGAAGGGGGAATGGTAGGAGAAATCTCGGAGAATACAGAAAGCTGAGACGTTTTGAGTAAAGCATACACTAAACAGTACATCCAAGCTCCTGGGGTACAGATCGGAGGAAGCGGGGTGCTTGGTACTAAATGTACCTTCCAGATGATATTTTGTACAGTACCTCTCACGTGGAAAGTGTTAAGAATTAGGAATTTTGGGCATTGGGAGGTGTGGGTGTGTGTGTATCTCTATCTATATATCTATATCTATATTTATATCATCTATGAAGAAAATCTCAGGAACATCCTTCTGACTTCTCTTCTTGTCTCCCACCTAGTGACACCTAGCTTTGGGAAGCCACACTTCTGATCCCGATTCCTACATACTGGTTGGTTGTGTGATGTTGATAAACCACTAGCCACACTGGCCCCATTTTCCCATGAACAAACAACAGAGGGAAGGGGCCAGATGATCTTGTGAGCATCTTCTAGCTCTAATCTTAGGCCTGGTCTAAGCGAGTGATCTCTGCCACTTGGATCCCAAGCACACGGCATACTTAAAGTAATCCCATTATTTTAATACAGATTGTATGCATACAATCTTATAACATGGCATACAAAACATTGGAAAAATTACATTACTGGAATTATCCAAAACGAGTTTGGTCACTTTAACATTGCAGTGCTGTGACCTCTTTGATAATATTATCAAATATTATATCAAATTATATATAAATATTATATCAAATATCAAATAAAAATTATTTACCCGAGAGAAAAGAAAGCACATATGCATACAAAGGTTTGTACAGGAATGTTCCTAGCCGCTTTATTTCTAATGGGGGAAAATTGGAAATAATATACGTATCTATCAATAGGTGGCACGGTAAGTACATTGTGTAATATCCGCAGTTGGAATACTACTCAGCACGAACAAGGATTCCATTTATATGCAGCTCAAGAAAATGCAGAATAATCTATAGTTCCACAATATATACAATTGTAGAAAATGCAAAGTAATGCAGATCAGTGTTTGTGGGGGGCGGTGGGGGGGGATGAGTTGGGGAAGTGGAGTGGGGAAGGTGATGGAGAGCAGGGCCGGGGAGGAGCAGGAAGGGGGAGGAGCCCAGAGAGGTGTGTGGGCACACTGGGGCGAGCAGGAGGGGAGAGGTACAAAGGAGGCGGGGCCAGGGAGGGCCCGGGGGAGGCGGGTAAGGCTAGGAGGAGGAACTTGGAAGCGGGAGGAGCGGGGTGGTGGCGGGTCTTGAAAGCGTGGAGGCAGGGGGAGGCAGGCGCGAGGGAGGAGGCAGGGCGCGCGAGGGGGGAGGCGGGGCGCGCGAGGGGGGAGGCGGGGCGCGCGAGGGAGGAGGCGGGGCGCGCGAGGGAAGAGGCGGGGCGCGCGAGGGAGGAGGCGGGGCGAGCGGGAACTGGGTGCGTGCGCTCTGTCCGGTCCCGCACGCGGCGTCATGGCGCGCCTGCTCCGAGCGTTCCGGGGCTTGCCCTTCCTAGAAGTATCCCGGCGGACCGTAGCGGGCCGAGCGGGCCGCGGCGGCGCCGGCTCGGGGGCGGGTCAAGCGAACGCAGGTAGGACGCGGGCCGCAAAGGCCCCGCTGCCGCCGCCGCCTCCCGACTTTCGGTTTCCCTTCCCCCGCCTGGACTTGGGGGTCCGAGTGCTGGTTTTGCACGTGACTCTTCCTTCTCGAGAAACTTCTTGAGTTGCGCTCCTGTCTGCTGTCCAGGACGGTGGGTTGTACGTTTGGACGGACGTGGGTGGGTGTCACCGACGCTCGTCTATGGTCGGCGACCCGATACCGTGCGCTCCCTCCTGGAATGGCCCGTGATCTGTTACACTGTCCCCTTCTTAAATTCTGCATGCTTCTTTTCCCGGGTGAGAAACAAGCAGTTCAGACTTTGGATTCCTGCGGATTTGCTTCCTGCTCTGCGCTGTTTCTGCGTGTGTGTCCCAGACCTAGGGAGATGTGTGGGCTAATAACTTGGTACCCTTTAGACTGATAATCATTGCTTGTCAATGGCTGAGAGACCAGTGAAAAGTGTGTGTGTGTGTGTGTGTGTGTGTGTGTGTGTGTGTGTGTTCTGTGTCTGTGTTTCTTTAAAATGCCTTTGGTTCCTCTTTTGGATTGGGGCCTATTTGCATTTCATCGTTTAATATGGGATCACCTGTGGAGGCCCGTGTCACCTGGCACTGTATTTCAGATACATTTCAGGGTAATTTGGCGCTCCGCGTGGACTGGCTTCTTGGGCAACTGCCCGGCTGTCCCGTCTCTGAATCTGATTCTGTTATATGTCCATTGAAGCACTTTCAAGATACCTGGCTCCTCTGAAATGTACCAATCCCTCGGAATTCTTTTTATCCCCTGAAGTTTTCAAAATCGAGTTTTAAATAAATAAAAGCACTGGGCCGTGTGGCGTAGTAGCTGATCCAACATGACTTCCAGTCATGGCCTTCAGCGCCCCGTGGTGTCTGGGTCAGTCAGTCTGATGGTATCTGTTGCATACCTACTGTGAACCATAGGTGATGGAAATAATCATACTTGTGGGCGGGGGCTCTCCTCCTTACCCTTCATAGGATAGTGGTTTCAATGGAAACTTGGCTTTCATGTTTGTACTGGTGTTGTCAGAAACAGCCTTAATGAATTGCCTTGGGATCTGAGGTTCTTCAGCAACATTTAAACTTTGGCCAGACACCAGTGCATAAAGGAACTTTATAACTTCTCAGGCATCTAGGACATCCCCTCCTGGGAATTTATTCTGAGAAAATCGTTTAAAAGAACAAAGCTGTATGTACAAAGATGTTTTTACTCTCTACTCTTGAGAACCAGAAGCTGGCTGTCACCCAAATGTCCGTCGGTTAAGGAATGCTTAAGTAAACCAGAAAAGTTCAATTCAAAAAACTATTAGGCGCCCATTAAAAATTATAGACGGGTAACAGTTTGGTGGTGACAGTGCCACTTACCGGCTCCCTGGCTTCGGGCGTGTTCTGAACTTGGTAAGCTTAGACCTGTGTTTTTCTTCTATAAAATAAGGGTAATGATAATAGTAGGGTTGTTGTACAGAATAAGTAAAAAAAAAATTTTTAAATGCTTTATCACAATGACTGGCACTTAGTAAGCATACAATAAATGTTAATTATAATTACATAAGCAAATAGAAAGGACAACGTATAGCTACATTTAGCCTGGGTGTTAGAGTTAAGGAAGGTTAAGAGAGAAATGAGATGTTGTTAGTGGTAGAAGACAGCTCCACGGCCCTGGGATTTCTGATACGCCCGAGGCAAGGCCCCTATGACGTTGTCTTTGAGACCGTCAAGAGCAAATTGAAGAGGAAAGTAAAAAGTATCCTGGAGAAAACCGTTGTTTCAGGAAAACATTCTAGAACTGCTCTGCCAGAAAACCATCCCAAGCGTTGGTTACACCAGGCCAGTCACTGGGGCGGGAAAGAAGACTAGTCTGCAGAGTATAGTGGCGGGCTGGGAATTCTTTTGGTGCCAGTTCCTAATAGCTTTTCTCAGTGTCAACCAGTGTTTATGGAAACAAGGCCACCTTGTGTGTGACACTTGGTAGTGTAGCAGCTGTGGCCAGAAAGGTTAACAAAACCAGAAGGAGGTAAGCAGGAGGTGACCATAGGACCAACAGAGGGTGTTATTTTACTTTATTTTTAAATGTTTGTTTGTTTGTTTGTTTGTTTATTTATTTATTTATTTATTTTGAGAGAGAGAAAGAGAGTGAGCACGAGCAGGGGAGGGGGCGAGAGAGAGAGAGAGAGAATCCCAAGCAGGCTCTGCACTGTCAGCGCAGAGTCCGACATGGGACTCTTATCTCCTGAACCATGAGATCATGACCTGAGCTGAACTCAAGAGCTGGGTGCTCAACCAGCTGAGCCACCCAGGTGCCCCAACAGGGTGTTCTTTAAAGATGAGAAAGTCGGGGCGCCTGGGTGGCTCAGCTGGTTGGGCGTCCGACTTCGGCTCAGGTCATGATCTCACAGTTCGTGGTTCAAGCCCCGTGTTGGGCTCCGTGCTGACAGCTCAGAGCCTGGAGCCTGCTTCAGAAACCTGTGTCTCCCTCTCTCTCTCTCTGCCCCTCCTCCACTCATGCTCTGTCTCTCAAGAATGAATAAATGTTAAAAAAAAATTTAAAAAAAAGAAGAATAAATAAATAAAGATGAGAAAATTTAAGCCCATCTCATGAAATACATGACCAACAAGAAGGTTAGCCTGTGCAAATCACAGTAGAGAGAAAGGAACCCAAAGGAATCCGAGTTTATCAAAGTTTATCAAAGGTTAGCCATCTAGTACAGTAATAAGAGCAACCAAATCATTTGGTGGCGAAGATATCTGGAGAGAAGGCAGAGGGCATCTGCAGGACACGCGGTCCCTAAAGGACCAACTTGAGGTGCAGATGACACGGACTGAGAACGGAAGACACCTGCACGCACACGCAGAAGGACCAGACGCCCAGCGCTGAATCCTCTCTGGCCGCTGGTGTCCAAGTGACCTCACTCATTCCCACATCGTCACTGGTCGTGTGTTGTATGTACCGGCGCCTACATTGTTGTTGGGCGAAACTGCAGAATTTACCCATCATGCAATTGTCATTCAAATTTTAGTGGTTTCCTAAAGTATGTGAGTTGGCTGGAGTAGCCACGACAAAATACCCCAGGCTGGAACGCTGAAACGCAGAAATTTATTTGGTCATCATTCTGGAGGCTGGGAGTTCAAGGTCGGGGTATCAGCAGGGTTGGTTTCTCCTGAGGCCTCTCTCTTCGGCTTGCAGATGGCCTTTTCTCTGTGCTCAGGCAGCCCTAGAGTCCTCCCCGTCATGTGAGGGTACTGGTCAGATTGGGCCCATCCTTATGGCCTCTTTTTAACAAAATCACCTCCTCAAAGGCCCCATCTCCAAAACACAGCCGTGTAGATTAGGGTCCACTCATAGGAACCTCATTTGACCTTATCTCTTTAAAGGCCTCATCACCAAATACGGTTACCTTCGAGGTACATTGTCCCTCAATGTACACATTTTGGGAGGACACAGTTCAGCCCCTAACACCGTGCTTGAGGAAACCTCTGTACGTGATACAGACCTGACCCTGACCGGGGGGCACCCAGCTAGGGCGGCAGAGTCCCTCTTCTCTCCGTAGAGTCTTCCAGGCTGGCAGCTTTACAGTTAAATGTTGCATAATTGGTGCTTGAAGAGCAACTAGTCTGAACATTGTTACCTCCCCTCGAAACCTTTCTCGTGCATTGTGTAAAAGGTACATACAGAGAAGGAGCAGAAGAGCCATGAAAATGTACTTTTTTTTTTTTTAAGAGAAAGTGTGCCAGTGAGGGAGAGGGGCAGAGGGAGGGAACGAGAATCATCAGCCGGCTCCAGGCTCAGTACAGAGCCCCATGTGGGACTCGATCCCATGACCCTGAGCCGAGATCAAGAGTCAGACATTCAACCAACTGAGCCACCCAGGCGCCCTGAAAAATGTACTTATTTGGATAAAGGAGTAATTCTTTCGTCTAACAATTTAACCATTTTTTTAATGTTTATTTATTTTTGAGAGAAAGAGACAGAGCGTGAGTAGGGGAGGGGCAGAGAGAGAGGGAGACACAGAATCTGAAACAGGCTCCAGCCTCTGAGCCGTCAGCACGGAGCCCAACGCGGGGCTTGAACTCACGAGTGGTGAGATCATGACCTGAGCCGAAGTCGGCCGCTTAACCAGCTGAGCCACCCAGGCACCCCTTTCACCTAACAATTTAAATATTAGTTTTAAAGTTTAAGCTAAAAAAAACTGAGAGGAGGAGTGTCTGAAAAGAAATAGTCATCTAATAGGTGTGGTAAAATACAGACCCCTCGGAGGGGGATCTGGGGGCCCATCCAGGATGCAGACCTTGGCTTCGAAGCTGAAGTGCGGGAGTCCCACTAAACTTTAGCCCTTCTCGGATTCCCTCTTTCTGGTGTCAGCGATCTGATTGCACGTGGGAAGGCCCTAAGGGCAATGCTTCCAGGAGACAATGGTGGTGTTTTTCCCTCTCATCCATTCCACTTCCTCCCCAAAAGGAGAAGGGAAGATAACAGCAACTTTCCAGATTATAAATCTTAGTACCAGAAGTCAGTTCTCATCTTAGAAGTCCATAGAAACAATAAACGATCTTTGCCAAAGGCAAGAGTACAGGTGGAGTGACACAGATGCTGGGTGGGTAAGGAAGTGTTTTATCACGGTGTTCTGCGACTCCTTTCCATAACCAGCGTCAGCGATAGCCAGAGTTCCGCCTTCCCACGCTTCCCTCCAGACCAGGCTAGATTCTGGGAGGAGGAATCAAATCCTACTAGCAAAGCCTGCTCTTGCTCTTGCCTTCCTTTTTTTTTCACTGTTTGAGGTGGCCTTTGTGTGACCAGTCCCAGCTGACGTCACACGGACACCTCTCGATCTTGCCCTTGGTTGAAGGCTTACAAAATACAGTTATCCAAATCTGTCAGTCTTTTATACTGCCTAAAATGGAATGTCTTCCCCTTGCCTTGTGGTTAAACACATAGTTCCATTAAAACCAGTTCGAATCCCACTTGGTCTTAAAAACAACGAAAACACCTTTCTCTGCTAAGCCCGCCCGAAAAGATTTCACAGTGTCTCCACCACTCTGTGGTCAAGCTGGCATTGCTTTGTAAAACTCTTTTACTGTCGCCTCGAAGAGTTACCTAAAGCTTACACAGTCAGTAAAGTTTTCACAATGTAATTGTTCTGTATTTCATCATCAGCGTATCCTCTGCAGTGGGTCACTCCTGACCGCCTACTAGAGAACTGTGATCTTTCTCCTCCTGAAGAATGCTCTTGACCTACTTCCTGTTCCAGCTCCCGCCAGAACTCCCGAGGGCCCTACCGGTTTGCACTGTGTCCCTTTCCTTCCTCCTGTTCTATATCAGATCTACTCCAGCCAGATTCACTCACACACACACACACACACACACACACACACACACACTCCTCCACCCAACCCGCCCTGTCTCAGGGCACCAGTGACCGCCACATTGCTAAACCCAGTGGTTAGTTATCAGGCGTCTCTTTCGAGGACAGCACATGCTGGCGGTTTCCTTCCTGCCTCTGTCTGCTCGTCCCCGTCTCCTCAGCCTGTTTGTCTTGGAGTGCCTCCAAGTCCACCCCTTGGGCCTCTGTCTTCTTTCCACACCCACTGACTTGCGGATCTTCTAGGCTCCTGGCTTTAAATAACATCGTAATGCCGCGAGGAGCCCCATACTGACATTCCCACCTCGGACCTCTCCCCAGCTTCTAAATCCATATATCCAGCTGCCTGCTGACATCCCCACTCGAATACTGAACTGGCACTTTTATTAACAGGCCTCCGCGCCTGTGCCTCCCGTGCGCTGCCCCGTCCCCCCTGCTCAGACCTTGGAGTGACGCCCCTGTGACCGTGTTCCTTCTCTCGCACCTCGCATCTGCAAGTCCTCGGGCTCTGCCGTCAGAACACACCTGGCAAGGGACCTCTCTGAGCTTGTCCACTGCTGCCACCCTGACCCGAGACTCCGCCGGCTCTCAGCCGGGTTGTTCAAGCCGCTCTCTGTCCCGGGTGCCCTGCTGCAACCTTTGCCCTGCTTCCTTTTTTTTTTAAAGTATATCAGCCAGTAATCCTTTTAAATATGTTAGGTCATGTCATGCCTCTGCTTACCTTCCAACGACTTCCACACTCAGAATAAAAGCCACCAGCCTTATGCTAGCCGTTCAGGGCCCTTGGTGGCCTGCCGCCTGCCCCGTTAGCTCTCTGCTCTCACTTCCGCACACTCTCCCGCTCGCTCCCCCCATTCCTCTGGCCTTCCTGCCGTTCGGCACACGTGCCAGGCACACCCAGCCAGTTCCTTCTCCTGCCTGCCTGCTCTTCTCCTCCGTCTTCACCTGGCACGTTTTCTTATTTCCGCGCGACAACGATGAACAGTTCGGGGCAGTGAGGAAACAGAAGCGGTGCAAATAGGGGAGGGAGACTTTTATCATGAGATAGTGGTGGCCTGAGCCGAGGTAGTGGCAGAGAAGTGAGGATGAGCAGATCCGAAAGTTACGTAAGAAGTAGAACCAACAGGGCTCGGTGCCCGGAAAAGGAAAGAGTCACGGACGATGGCCTGGATTCCGGTCTAAAGCGTGGGATCAGGGGCGCCTGAGTGGCTCAGTCGGTTAAGCAGCCGACTTTGGCTCAGGTCATGGTCTCACGGTCTGTGAGTTCGAGCCCCGCGTCGGGCTCTGTGCTGATGGCTCAGAGCCTGGAGCCTGCTTTGGCTTCTGTGTCTCCCTCTCTCTCTGCCCTTCTCCTGCTCACGCTCTGTCTCTGTGTCTCTCAAAAATAAAATAAAAACGTTAAAAAAATTTTTTTTAAAGCGTGGGATCAGCGAGCTAGAGCACGTGAGAGGAGTTGCAGATTTGGGTCAGGCTGGGCAGGGGAGACGCATGAAGTCCTTTCGTGGACGGCGTTGGAAACGGGACACCCTCAAGATCCCCATCTGCGGTTGTATATGGTCTGGAACTCGGCGGAGAGCTAGGGCGGAGGGTCCGCTAGGTTCGGGAGTCTCATCGTGTGGGTGGTACGCGAGCTACTCAGTGGACAGAATCACCCAAGGGCAGGCGCGATGTGGTGACAGAAGCGAGCGTGGGACGGCCAGACCCCTCTGAAGGACGCCCGCATTCCAGGGAGGGCCGAGGAAGGGGGCCGAGGACGGATGCTGGAAGGGAGCAACGGCAGAGCCCAGCGAGCCGGGTGCGGGAGAATGCCAGGCGTCCGTGCCGCGGGGAGACGAGAGAGAAGGACGAAGGCCCCCCAGGTGTCACTGAGAAGCTCGCAGTGGGCTCCCTGAGGAGGAGGCTGTGCGGTGGGGGGTGCCGTGTCTTCAGTGACTCACGCCAGCGGCACGTGACGGCGGCCCGCCCCGCTGTCGGCGACGCTGACTTTGCTTCCTCGGCTAAGGCGGTGAGCTGTACATTTTCCACTGTGAAGCTACATTTTCTTCCTCGCCATTAATAATGTCTTGAAAATGTGTAACTATTCCCCTCTTCCAACAGTCGTTCACCCAGGGTTTTAGAATCCCCTGACGATTCTTGCTTGAATCAGTTATTATTTTAGCGATTATAAGAGGGTGAGTTTTTAAAAAATTGTATCATCCCTTGTCCATTTATTCCGTGGCATTCTGCATTGGTAACTCCGAAAGGCCGCCGAGCGGTAGTAGTCGTCACATAAACACGGCTTGCTTTGCTCCCCAGGAAATGAGTTCTGGAGAAACTGTGTGTGACCGAGCTATATTTTCATAGGAAGGTTTCAGAGGTATATTCGCAGAGTTAAAAAGAAGTCCCTATAGCTTTATAAAAAGTATTTAAGAAAGGGCAACTTTCAATATATTTAACAGATTAAAAACTTTTTAATAAAATGTGAACGACCATAAGCAATCGGCAACATATGATACAGAAAATACCACATCCCGCAGTATTACGAGCTGGTGACGAAGACCCGGATCTTCGTTATTTAGGACCTCTTTCTGGTAACCAAACATGAATTTCCAATACGATTTTCGGACACGTCTGGTATTTGGTGGTAACGCCGTAAGTGTTTTATCTTTGTTGCCGTGGTCAGTTTACTAAGCCTTCGGGCCTCTGTTTTCTCATTCGTAAATTGAGGTGGACAGATTATAAAATCCTTTCACGTTCTTCACGTCGGATGATTGAACCATTGATTATATACACCTCGGGCTTTCTACTCCCCTTTGGCTAAAAAGAGTATTGTCCTGGTTACTTTGTTTACATCCACTGGAGTAAAAGTCTGTAAGGACAGATTCTGGAAGGTGTCCGTTTCCTTTCAGGGGCATACGCTCTAGGGGTCTCTCCTTTTTTCCACACAAGAAGATTTTTTCAAATAAAGACTTCTGTTGACAACCAAAATCAGAGGGGTTTTTATACACCAGCGAAGGAGAGGAGTGTAATAACCCACCAGCTCTCGGTTCTTTTCTCTCTAATCACTCAGCTCCTCCCAGGGGTGTCCTGCCAGGAAACACTCCTCCGGACGCAGAAAGAGAGGAGGGGTCAGTGTCTCGCCCTGGGTACCTGAGGAGATTTCATTCTGCATTATTTCATGTTTCATCCGCCTCCTTGGCTTCCGTGCCCCAGTGGGGCTGCTCGCTGCTCCTTTCTTTCTAAACTAATGAGTCAATTGGAGCATTTTGTACTGGAGCTTTCTGGTCCCTGAGACGGAAGAAGATGTGGGAGAGGGAAGGGACGGCCTTGTCCTGGGGGCGGTCGTGCACTTGAGGAGAAAGGCTAAGGGGAGAAGCCCATGGTGCCCTTTTGTTTTAATAAGAACTAATTCCTATTTAACAACCCAGGGTCCCTCCCGAAGCGTGAGCCGCCTCTCACCGAGAGCGAGTGGCGAAAGAAGCTGACTCCAGAGCAGTTCTACGTCACGAGACAAAAAGGAACTGAACCGGTAGGCTACACCGCCGACAGTGTGCGGATGGGCTGGGGGAGGGGCTGGGATCGGTGTCGACACAGAGCCTGACTCCTCTGGTCCTCCTGCGTGGTTCTCCCCTCGGGCATCCATGTCCGCCCGCTCGTAGGGACTAGAAACCGTCCCCGGACCATCGCCTCCCCCACCTCCCCCTGTTCCGCCTCCTCGGTAACCTCCCCGTTGCTCCGCTTCTGGCTGCCCTTCTCCACCCGGCTGCCAAAGACATCCGAAAACACGAATCCGACCACGTCCCTCCGCTGCCCACGTGCCTCCAGTGACTTCCCACTGCTGCTGACGTGAGGAGCCGAGTTTACAAATGGCTCATTAGGCCGCAGCGGCTCTGCGCCCAGCCTCCTGCCCCTCTCCTCAGTCAGGGCCGTTTTTCCTCATCTCTGCGCTCGGGCCGCACTCCGCCTCCTTCCGCTCTCTCGCATCCCCGGGCTCCCCTCCCTCGCGCCCTGTGTCCTCCCCTCTCCCAGCACCTCGCCCATCCTCCCTGCTCTGCTCGTTCAGACCTGCCTCTCGGCCGCCAGCGCCGACCCCACGTGCTCAGGGAGGCCTTTCCCGGCCCCAAGCCGGGTGTGCCGTTCCAGCACTTTCCCTTCAGAGCACCTGCCATTGTGGGTGCGGCCCAGGCCCAGACATGGTGCCTGGCCGTGGTCTGCACTCAGAAAGTACCTTTTCGTGAGCCTCGCATGAGTGCAGGCTACGAGGCAGAAACATTACACTGCCTTCACCAAGCGCGGCTCTGACCCGTTGCCGGGGGAACTGTCCTCCGTGGCTCCTCATTACAGTTCTGGTTTCCCAGCACGGCGTGTCCTAACCAGGACTCCGTCTCAGACCCAAAGATAGCCGCTGGGACAAAGCCGTTGACCATGGTTATTAGGCCTTTTCATCCGGACCCCGCAGGGTGGACTACGGCACTCTTGCAGAGTTGCAGAGTATTTCCGTCTTTTCTTCAGCAGTCCCCACCAAGTTCTCACAGCTGTGCGTGCGTGCATGGCGGTGTGATCATGGCGCGCCCTCAGTTTCGCTGACGCTGACAGTGCCAGGCGGGCAGATCCCGATAGATCCTTGCGAAGTACTGCTGTTTTTGAAAACCTGCTGTGGGTGGGATTTTAATCATCCTTTGTCGGGAAAGAGACTGTGGTCATTAGTGCAGGTAGGACGGGGAGCCACAAATGATTCTCCGTGTGCAGCTGGGTGTATCCCAGAATATTCGAAGCCAGCCCTTCTCAGGGACACAGCCAGGCGGGGTTTGGTGTATATACAGAGCCTGGAGATGAGCTGACAGATGTTGAGGAGAATAAATCTGTGGGATTCTCAAACAGATGGTGCATTTGGCCATTTTACAAAATGCGCATCATCCATTATTTTAAGTAATGCTATAAATCCCTTTCAGCCGATCCATGTCCACACGGAGCTCTTTAGAATAATGCAGAACTAGCGGTAAGCCTTGTTAACGAGAGAGAAGTAACACGTCTAAGCTTTCTGTTCGGTAACCCCAACTTAAAAGGTCGGTCTCGCGTGTTTCTCTTGGGCCGCAGCAGCACGTAAGCCCTCTGCTAGACCCAGCACACGAGCTCGTAGCCCGCTGGCACGGCCCGAGTCCAGCGTCAGCAGAAGGCATCCTCCGTCTGCCCTGCAGAACTGCCGTCCGCATGCCGCACTCTGCTCTGAGCTCTGGGAAGGATAACACGCTCCCCTTCCCTCTGGCCGCTGACCGAGCGCGGCAGGGGAGGGTGCTGGCGAGGTCAGAGGACACAACAGAGAGATCAGGATCCAGGGTCCCCTCGGCGGCCGTGCTCCTGCAGGCCACCCTCACCTATGGCCGTGGCCCCCCAGGTGCTGGGGGCTGCCCCGTCCTTTGCCCTTCAGGCCAGTAAGGGGGGGTGTGTTCTCAAAGCTATGGGCCCAGGGCTGCTTCGCCCTCCCTGTTGGCTTCCATTGGCCCTGTTCCCCACCTTTGTAAAAGGTCCTTCATGAAATTGTGTGCAAAAAAAGTGTGCCATCTGTTCCCAACAGGTGTGTTGTATGGACAAGATCGAAGAAGGAAGTCCCTCTGGTCCAGACGGACTGCCGTTGGGGCCACCGTAGCAGAATGCCACAGACTTAGGGGCCTGGACATTTCTTGCTCACAGTTCTGGAGGCGGGGAAGTCCCGAATGAAGGTGCTGGCCAGTTCAGTTCCTGGTCTTTCCCCCCACCTCTGTAACAGCACCCAGACCAGCACAGGGGACATACTAGGTTTTCAAGTAAATACTAGAATGCACGATTGAGATAGAAGCTGAGTTTGGCCCTAAATAAATGATTAGATTTACATAAAATTGAGACGGGAAAGGAGACATCAGGAAATCAGTCCAGGAGTCATGGGTGGATGTCACTTCATAAAACGCTGTGTCAGCTGGGGATTCCTTTTTATTTATTTTTTTACTGCGATACCTGTTGCCAGTCACTTCCTCTGTGCACCCGTCCTCTGCAATGACAATTGTATTTTGAATTTTATCAGACTGTCTGATCCTGTGACTAGGCTTTCTAGATCAGCTCCAGGCCCAGTAGCCCTTTGGCGTGTGTGTCTCATCAGCCCAGGTGGGAGGGATGGGAAACCTCACTGCAGATGCCAGTGTGTGCCGAGGTTGGGGGCAGGCATCCAGGGGACAGGCTGTAAAAAGACCGGCTCACTACCGTTCAGGATTCTGCAGCCAAGTTTAGAGTCTTTGAAGAGGGAAAACGTCCAAGCGTGCCCAGACGGTAGGCTCAGCGGGTTACTTTGAAATCGTCCATTACGCGGCTCACTGAAAATGTGCTCTTAATATTACCACGGGGAATATCAGTGCTTGACCTGTGCGTTTGTTGAGCTGGGAAATCTAGAAAGGACAGAAGAGTCTAGCGTATTTCCTGAGTCAGTTCTACGACTCGGTGACCCATTCAGAGCTGAATTGGCTTCTCTTTCATCCGTAAGATTGGGCCAGTGCTTGCTACCAGGCCCTGCGAGGGATGGCCCACCGCTGGCTTGTGTGAGAGGCTTGTTTTCGTTTTTTGTTTTTGTTTTTAATTTACTTTAACAAAAGGAATTGGGCAAAAGGTCTTTGTTTCTTTTCTAACAATGAGATCCAATTTTCAAAATACATTTTGAGAAATACTGACTTGGCTGACTCATTGCCTCAAGTCCCCTTGTGTTTTTCTTGGGAGACCTCTGGAAACCCGCAAATTCTTCAGGCCACAATTAGTGAAGTCGTTTCATCTAGGTAGCAACTTCCGTATGGAATAGTCAAACTCATCACTTCAACATCTATTAAGTACGCAACGTCCTAAACAGCACATGAGGCGTAGTAAGGGCACCACCACGACCTCACAGAGCTATGCTTTTTATGTACTTATATTGTGTCTTTAATTGGAGATTTCCAAGCGTTTTAGACGGTGGACTGGATTCCTATTGTATTCGCTATTTCGAGCTGAAGACTGAAATCTTGCACAACCCAGAGGACTGTTCTCTCGCTTTTTCACGGACTTTGATGTTCTTGGATAAAAGGTGCTCTATAAATACAAAGCATTGTTAATGTCACGATTTGAATATTTGGCACAATAAAGGCTGGGTTGTGATACGCCTGCAGGCTGCTTCAGTGGGCGCGTTGTAATTTTTCTCTCCGGTGATATTTGCACTTTGTCAAATTAGTACAAAAATTCCTTTATTCGAGGACTGAATGAATCTTGGATTTGAATCTGCCATACCCTCTCCTGCTGCTGTTAGAACCTTACACGTGATGCGTCTAATTTGCTTTCAGCCTTTCAGTGGGACCTACCTGGATAACAAGGAACCAGGAATGTATCACTGCATATGCTGCGACAGCCCTCTCTTCAGGTAAGGCACCGGTGGAGGGGCGCCAACCTCCAGATTTCGTGCAGCTCTGTCTCCTTTGAAGTCTTGGCTAAATACATACCCGTGTCATTTTCATCGCCCTCCTCATTTGGCACGGTCACTCTAAGGAGAGCCGTTTATATAAAATACTTGCCTGTCCTGATTCCTTCTAGCATTTAGAGCAGTAAACGAGATTTCTTAGCCGATATTCCTGCTTTCTGGATCCCAGAGAACTAGAAAACAAATAAAACTTCATGGGCACCTGCAGATACCACCACTAGAATATTTTCCTGGGGAAGTATGTAAAGAGATCTAAACCATAATAGTGTTTGCTTGGCCATGCGATTAAAACTGTATCTCTCCCAGGGAAAATGGGTTTATAATTTAATTTGGGAAATGTAGAATTTTATGAGGAGAGATTCCCTACAGTGCTTGACAGTAGTGAATACCATACCCTCTTCTATATAGCTGGAAGTAAATTTAATTGTCCCTTGATTTCAAAGCCTCTTTTAAGTCAATCAGGATCTGAAATCTCTCAACAAAGGCTTTTTTGTTTAGACATGCAGGAAACAGTCTAAAAAAAGTAGATTCGATGAAGAAGAAAGGAAAACATCTTTGAAGTCCTGTTTTCAGAACTTCAAAGATATTTTCCTTTCTTCTGCATCAACCCTAAATTGGTTTAGAATAAAATATAAATCAAGCCAGCTCTGTGAATCTTCCATTAAGGCGTGCTTCATTATGTCCTTTGGGCTTTGAGCAGACCGGGCTTCCTTGGGCTGCTGGCTGCTGACGTGGGCCGAACTGGGAGAGCCAGACCCCACCAGCGAGGACGAGGAGCAATTAGGATCGATTTCCCGTCATGCCTGTGGAAGGACAGGTCTTTGCCCAGATTTGTTCACCACATCAAGTGGCTGGTGAGGAGACGTCCAAGATGGCAGCCAGCCCAGGACGGCCTGGGGAAGACTAAGAGAAGCAGGTTAATTTTAACACAGGAAGATGTGGGGCCCCTATTTCTGAGCCATTCATTATTCCTTGACCTTTGGTTCTGGTTCTGTTAAGGAAAAGTAGGACCTTGAGCTGACCAACCTGTTTTTAGTCAAAAAAAAAAAAAAAAAGTGTACACTGTGAAGACGTAAAGGACTTGTCACTATATGGTAACCAGACAGATGCTCTGCTGCTACCTTTGGACTGTGAAGACAGAAGGCGAGAAGTCGTCCTTGTCAGACATTCTCCCACTTCCCGTTCATTTTTTCACTCCGTTGGTGTTCTAGTTTCTGCACTAGTAAGACTGAGACCTTTGCCTACGCAGGGCCCACCGCCCTGTCACCGCAGAGGCCAGTCATGGGCTCAGGATGTCGGAGCAGGGAGGCACCTGAGACTAGAGCACAAGGCCCTGGCCAGTGGAAATTTCTGCCATCCTGGAAATGCGCTGTATCTGCTCTATCCAATATCCACTGATCGCCTGTGGCTCTCGAACATTCAGTGTCGTTGAAGATGAATTTTTACTTTTATTTAATTTTAATTAATTTAAACCTAAAAGCCCACATGTGGCCAGTGGCTAACTGTATTAGCACAATGCTAGTCCAAATTCAGGAGGTCGAGTGACCAACCCCAGGTCACAGACAGCGCAGCCACTGAGACTAACAGGAAAACTAGCCGATTCTCTAGAAGCCCGCTTACCAAGGGCCGGTTTACTGAGCCGCCGATTCACCAACCTTATTTCTTTTTTAATCATTTAGTTTTAGTTGAAAAGTTTCTATTTTTTTTTCTTAGGGACTTTTGAGTTAATTTCTGTTCTGTTTTCCTGCTGCTGCTGAATAATTGAAACTGGAAGAAATAAGAATATGTTTATAAGAATCTTTTATACTCTGGAATATTCTTTTCATAAAGATGTATTTGTTTATAGGAGAGACAGTATACTAAAGTGGCTAGGGTTCTGCTCCATTGCTGTGTCACCTTGGGCATATCTCTTAACCAGTCTGTGCCTTGATTTCCTCCCCTGTAGCGTGGTGGCATGATAGTTGTGCTGACTTCATAAAGTCATTGAGAGGGTTAACCGAGTCACGAGGTAACGCAGGCAGAATCACCAGTGCGGCACCTGGCGCATGGAGCAAACTCAGTTCATGTTAGCAATGACTGTTCTTAGAGATAGAGCCTTCTCAGGGGTGTATACGGAGATAAATCTTTGAGAGTGAGCAGTTCTTCTGACTGTATTCTAATTAATGAGAATCTATAAATGAAGATTATATTCCTGAGTGTGCTTCCCATTCAAGAGCTTGGTCTTAGGAATGCATTCTTGTTTTGCCTCTTTCTCTTTCTCCAGTCTCAGCCTTAATAATCGCAAGCAGGGGTAGAGGAAAAAAACAAGCATTCCTTCAAATGCTTGTGTAGGGTCACAATGAGGTGACAAGTTGGTCTGCCAAGGAAGAGTCAAGCGGATGTGGGGCCACTGCCTCTCGGCAGCGAGGCTCGCTCACTGCTGCCGGCAGAATCGCCTTCACGGAGAACCAATATGGCGCCTCCCCCGGGAGAGAAGCCCCGGTCCAAATCAGAGACCTTTAACCCAAGTGTCCCTGAACGTCCAAGAACACTCTTGGGCTGTCATCACTTCCCTGGGGACTCCAGACTGTTACCTCATTAACCTCGGAATCCTGTGACTTTACCCCTGCTTCCTTTGTTCCCCCTTTTTCTCCTCCCCCCTGTATACCAGGTCTGGAAGGGTTCTCTAAAATCTACACACATAGTCGATGCTCCTACCTCCTTCTTAGAACAGAAGGAACCGGAGAGCCTGATACTACTTTCCCTTTTACATCACATCGGGAAGTCCTGCATGTTGTGAGTAACTAAGCAACATCGGTGAGAAACCTTTTGTGTGTTCCCATTCCTCCCAATGAATGGAAATCCTTAAGATTTTAGAGTTGTCAGCTGTCACCAGGTGCCCTTGCTGTTAGTTCGGGGGCTGTGGAATTTCCAGAAATGAAGAAAAACCAAAGCAAATAAACATGTAACAAACATGCAGGCACATAGCGAAAAAACAGAACCAAAGAAAGCCCCCTAAGAGCAAATGAAAAGAGATGACCCAGAGACCCTCTCAAGGGAAAGTCTTCTAATCCGCTAACCATTTAAATGTGTTTATTTGAATTTCCTTTTTTATTTAAAATTTTTAATTTTATTTAGTCTTTGTTTGACGGTAGGAAATACCGTGTTTATTTATTAGAGAGAGAGCGCACAGGCGCACACATGAGCAGGGGATGGGCAGAGACGGAGCCCGAGAATCCGAAGTAGGCTCTGGCGCTCTCAGCAAAGCCCAAAGCGGGGCTCAAACCCGTGAACCGTGAGATCATGACCTGAGTTAAAGTCAGACGCTCATCCGACTGAGCCCCCCAGGAGCCCCTGTGTATTGGAATTTCCTGACCTTAATATTTAGGTTTCCATTCTGAAATTATATACGATGGACCTCTCATTATTACCTGGTAAAATCTCCAGATTCTGTTAATTGCATCAGTAAAGATTTATTGTTTCCCATAAACATTTTAAGTGAATTTTTATGAGTCTTTAGATGAATTCATTTAAAAAAATGTATTACATTCATAATTCTCCATCAAAATGCCTTTAATGATCACTGGTTTACATGGAATGTTAAGGGTGAGAAGGCTATGATTAAAACATACTCAGAATGTTTTTCCCTGGGCCAGCGTGGCTCAGAAGAATAGTTTTGAGACCTTTAGAAAGGGTTGCAAAAAACAAAAAAGAAACAAAAAACAAAAAAAACAGAAAAACCCACGAACCTATGGCTGTTATGTCATGGACACCTGTTAATAATAGTAATGGTTTTTAAAAATAATGGCTACCGATCCGCTCACCGTTTGTCCAACGCTGTGCTAAAGACACTGTCCCCGTAGGAGAGCATCTCAGGCAGTCTCGTCAGCAGCCGTGTGAGGTAATAGTGCCATTACTGTTCTATTCATTAGGGCACTGAGGCTTTGGAAGGTTAAATAACTCGCCAAGGTCACAGAGATAGAACAGCCTGGGTCCACGCCCAGACCTTTCAGAAGTCAAGGCCCTTACTCCTCAAAGTTCTCAAAGCCTTATTTGAGGACCCTGCGAGTTTCTGGGACTATTTTAGGGGACCTGCAAGGCCGCCCATCCATGAGGCCACATCCTCTTTCGTACGTCAGTCAAAGTAACAGCGCAGCAGACTGAGTCCAGAAGCACGTAGGAAGAGTCAGCGGTCTTTTTTCTTTTTTTAAGCCAGATGTTAAAGAGATTTGCAGACTTGTGAAACAGTGCAACTCTTCTCACTAAGTGTTTGTTTCCTTTTGGAAAATATAATTAGCTGTCAGAAAAAATAGGTTATTTGTGTCACCAGGTAATGAATTTGTTATTTTTCAAAAATAGCGTAGCGTGTAAGGATTTAAAAATTCTCAGTTAAAATTTTTAGGTTGTTAAACATCGATGTACATAATTCATGTGAACAAAAGCCCTCAGAGCCCCTCAGTACTCTTCTAATATACAGCAGCCCTGAGATCACAGTGTGCGAGAGTGACTGCCTGCACGAGGCGACTTCTGCCGCAGCTCGTGATGTCCCCGAGGCCCCTTCCGCCGTCACAGCCTGGGGCGCTGACTCTTTGCCACGTTTCCTTCTCTTTGCTCAGTTTTTTTTTTTTTTTTTTTTTTTTGGTTTTTGGCTTTTGGTTTTTTTGATTGGTTTGTGTGTTGGCAGAGTTTGCAGTGCGTTTCTTCTCCCTCTTCCTCAGAGAGAGCCCCCTCCCCGCCATTGCAGATTTTCGGCCCCGGCTTCCTAGTGCCCTGTCAGGGAGCTCCCCTGGGGTCTTCGACGTGTAGATTTGCTCGTTGCACTCCCCCTTCTCGGGTCGGGCCCTCTGGCCCTCTCCCACCTCAACGTCAGTAGTCCCCATGGGACTTGGCCCAGGAGGGTCGCCGCACGGCAGCGACTGTTCACGGCGAACCGTCACGAGCACTTACCCTGTGCCCCCGCCCCCCAGAGTATCTCCTTAAATCCTCAAAACATCTCCATAACGCAGGTGTTATTCTCCCCGTGCTACAGACGAGGCCCCGGGAGGTTACGTAGCCTGCCCGGGGTCACACAGCTACGGATGGGCAGAGGCACCAGGCTTCTGTCTCCAGGTGACCGGACGGTCCTGCTGCTGAAAATGGGTGTTTCACCCGGTGTCCCACTGCTGGGCCCCGACCGTGATGCCCCCCGTTGACCACCGTTGTTTCATTTCCTTCTCCCCCTTTTCTGCACTTAGACCACTTGGATTGGATCTGTGTTTCCTGATAGGCGTCACAGTTCACAAAGTCCCTAGTGTTTTTCAGTCCCTGTGAGACCTTGGGAGGGAAGCTGGCAGCATCCCGGGAACCAGAGATCCTTTCAGGGGGACGAGACCACGCGTTCAGTGGTGAAAGTGCAGCGGGCAGAGTTTCTACGGAACTGACTGTTCCGCCACCGGCCTGGAGGTCCGGCCGAGGAGGGCGGGGGTCCGATCCCGCCCGGCAGGAAAATGAGTTGGGGCATCCGAGGCTCTCCGTGTGTTCCTAACCGTCGGAGCAGCTGCCTCGTGGCACATGTCGTCCACAGTTCCGAGAGGAAGTACTGCTCCGGCACCGGGTGGCCTTCGTTCTCCGAGGCTCACGGGACGTGCGGCTCCGATGAAAGCGACACGGGGATCCTGAGACGCGTCGACACCTCGTCGGGATTAACTCGCACCGAGGTTGTCTGCAAGCAGGTGGGGGCTTTCTGTTCTATCTCTTTGGTTTTCCCCGATGCTGCCAAGAGCGGGGCTGGTGTTGCGACTCAGGAGTACGTTCGTACTTTCCTACACTCGCTGCTTCGGGTCCCTCTCTCCCACCATTCTGGGCACTGCAGCGAAGAGAAGGAACCTTCCCGAGCTGCTCTCTGACCTACCTTTCCGGGCTCTAGCCTTCCGGGGACGGGGCAGAGTGGGGGTCTGAGAGAAGGGCCAGGCGACTGGAAGGCCCAGTGTGCCAGCGTGCATCTGTCCACCTCCCTCCCCCCCGGCAGCGTGTCACCAGCAGTCAGAGTGACACTGCAGGTGACATCGGCGCGTTATGCCTTCCGCAAGCCTGGTAGGAGAGTGCGCCTTAAATCCGGACAACAGATTCACTTTTATATTCTCGGGTGCTCGGTTTCCTAGTTTGTTAAAACACTAGAGGCAAGCAGACAAACAGCAGAGTCTTGTTGTCGGCAAGAACCCGTAATAACACCCTGGCTGAGCAACGTGGCCGAGCGCTTGCCTGGGAACTGTGCTGACACCTATGTGCGTCATCTCCATGAGTCATCACGGTGGCTTGATTAAGTAGGTGTCTTAGCCCCATTTTATGGATGAGTAAATCAAGGCCTTGCTCACATTCTCAGATAGAGAGCTGTTTACCGCTACTGTGCACTGCATTCTTTCATTTTTTTTTAAAGTTTACTTACTTTGGGAGGGAGTGAGCAGGAGAGGGGCAGAGAGAGAGGGAGAGAGAGAGAATTCCAAGCAGGCTCCGTGCTGCCAGAGCAGAGCCTGACACAGGGCTCAAACTCACGAGCCATGAGATCATGACCTGAGCCAAAGTCAAGAATCGGGCATTAACTGACTGAGCCCCCCAGGCGCCCGTCTTCTTTCATTTCTTAATCAAATTCTGCTGTGACCGGCTTCCCTCCCCTCCCCATCCGGATGTCAAACCCCAGAGCGGGGCGGCCATGTGGGGGGCGGCCATGTGGGGTTCCCCTGGCTAGTGTCACGGAAAGAGCTCTGTCTCGGCGGGCAAATGACGAGGCTCTCTCCCGCGCAGTGTGAAGCCCATCTTGGCCACGTGTTTCCTGACGGACCCGGGCCGAGCGGTCAGAGGTATTGCATCAACAGTGTGGCCCTGAAGTTCAAACCAAGAAAACACTGACTGTCTCCAGGGGTCCCCGTCCCTCGCCACTGCTTCCTTTACACCCTCCATCGTCACAGCCTGTAGGAATGACTTGTTTTTATTTACTACCAAGCTGGGCTAAGTGTGCTGCAGGCACCAGGCAGGTCACAGCCTCTGGACTCAGTCCAACCCTGACTCCAGCTTCGACTGTGGAATCTCGCACAGCGACAGTGGGGCAGCCATTTCCATCGAATTGGCTTCTGTAGGTTTTGCCTGGGCCCAGAGGGCGTGACTCTTTGGGGACATTACGAAGCTGATGGACTGCGAGCCAAAAAGTTCCTACAAAACTCCCCCGTACTTTCCGCTGCAGGTAAGCACTTCCTGAACGTGTGTAGGTAAGGGATCGAGGAAGAGAGGAAGGAGATGCGGGGGCGGAGTGATCAGCGATCCCAGCGTGGCAAGAAGCGCCGAGGACCGCGGCTGCGGGAGGCGCACGCGGCGATCGATGGGATGCACGATTCTCTTTCATAACTTGAGAACGTCCCGACCGCTCTGGTTTCATGCTTTCTGCCCCCAAGTAGGTGCCAGTGGGAGCCTGTTAGAGTTCAGTGATTAATGAGGAAAAGTGGCTACAAAGTTAAGCTTTAACATGTTCAAATAAAATACTTACTAAAATTGGTGTTTACTGTGTGTCTAAGCCTATGGATTTGCTCTTTTATAAAAACTCTAAATCAGATGCCAAAGGAAAAACAAATGGACTACATGGGAGTAGGCATTTGGTTACCCAACCCTAATAGAACGCAACTGTTTTACAAATGGAGGGTCTTGAATACTTTGCTATTGAAAGTGTTTAAATTATTTGAGATTTTTGGAGCACCTGGGTGGCTCAGTCAGTTGAGCGTCTGACTTCGGCTCAGGTCATGATCTCGCGGTCTGTGAGTTCGAGCCCTGCGTCGAGCTCTGTGCTGACGGCTCAGAGCCTGGAGCCTGCTTCACATTCTGTGTCTCCCTCTCTCTCTGCCCCTCCCCTGCTCATGCTCTGTCTCTCTCTGTCTCAAAAATAAATAAAAACATTTAAAAAATTTTAAATTATTTGAGATTTTATAGGCAGAAAGAAAACCTAATGATTCCATTTTTTCTCTTTATTAGTTTGTAGTGCATCATGTAACTCTTCTCTTAGTGGTTACCATGGAAATCACGACATGCGTCTCCTTAACTCATCACAGCCATATAACAATTATTTTTGCTACTCCTCCAAGAATGCTAGCCTCAGATCGCTTTAACCCCATTAACACCCTTCCATGTTTTGTGTTACTGGTGCTGTGAATTTAATTTTACACACATTCCAAGCCCCGCAAGACATTAATTTATATGCCAATATTTACTTATATTTACCTACAATTTCCTTCTTATTTCTTCCTGAAATCACGTTTCCCTGTGGGATTATTTTCTTCTGCCTGAAGAACTCTTTTTTTTTAATGTTTATTTTTGAGAGAGAAAGAGTGCAAGTGGGGGAGGGGCAGAGAGAGAGGGAGACACAGAATCCGAAGCAGGCTCCAAGGTCTGAGCTGTCAGCACAGAGCCTGCCACGGGGCTCGAACCCAGGAACCGTGAGATCAGGACCTGAGCTGAAGTCGGGTGCTTAACCGACTGAGCCACCCGGCCGCCCCAGAGCTCTTTCTTTTAGTTCATAATTCCCCGTGTTGAATCTTCTGTTTTTTTGTTGGTTGAGAAATATATTTATTCTCCTTTAAAATGTTTAAAGCTTTATTGAGGAAAAGTCGAGATACTAAAATATTGCACATATTTAATGTATAAACTTTGATGCGTTTTATCTCCTTTCATTTTGGAAATATTAGTTTCCCTGGGCATAGAATTCTGATTTGGACAAGTTTTGCTTTGGCGTTTTTAAAGTTTGGTTCCATCGTCTTATGGCTTCCATCGTGTTCTCGGAGAAATCAGCTCCCAGTGCTATGGGTGCTCCTTTGAAAGCAGTATGTTCCCCTCCTCAACCCACAGCTATCGTTACGATTTTCTCTTTTTATTTCTGATGCGTGTGCCCTAGTGTGGTCGTCTTTGTATCTCCTGTGCTTGGTGTCCACAGAGTTCTTCGGATCTTCGATGGATACTTCCCAGTTCTGGAAAATTCCGTTATTCTCTCTCCACTATTGCTTTTTCTCTGACCTCACTCCTCTCCTTCCGGAACTTGAATCACACAAATTTTAGGCCATTTATTGTGTCCCACGTATCTCTATGGTTCTTTTCTGAATTTTCCCAGTCTTCTAAATTTCCGTACTTCAGTTCGGATATTTTTTTTTTTTGTCAACATGCTCTCTAACTTACCAGTCTTATCCTTTCACTTGTTTAATCGGCTTTTAAACACATCTTTTGAAGTCTTCATTTTATGTGTTGTATACCTTTTTAGTCGTAAAGTAACCATTTGATTCTTTTTTATGCATTCCAATTCTCTGTTGAAGTTCTCCATCTTCAACAGAGAAAACTAGCTGTATTTTCCTCCCGTGGTTTTCATCTTTGCTCTTGAACATATTAATCATGGTTTTAAAAGCCCTTCTTAGTCAACTTTACTGTCTGGCTCACCTGTGGGTATAGTTTTTTTCTTTTGGTTTTTAATCATATGTTCTTGCCTTTTGGAATGCCTAGTAGTGGGCTTTCCTCCCTCTCAGAGATAACCCCCAGAGTAAGAGCACGGAAAAAAGGGCCATTCAGAAACTATTGCCTACTCAGAAAGGTTCCTTTGGCCCATTCAGTGACCACTTCGGTAGCGCCTTTTCCCATAGTGGTATGCCGGACTTCAGGAGTGTTTGCCACAGTGTCTGTCAAGTTTTCATTCCGACCATACTTTCATTTAAGAAAGACCTCTCCTAAAAATAGAAACAGTTCTTGGTACCCTAGTCTACCCACCTTTCCAGAGGCTTCTGCCATTCCAACCAAGTACCAACTGTGCAAGCACTCTCATACAGAAACACTGAATAATGCATGTGGAGGAACAATTTTGATAGAATATTGCTTTCATCTATTTTTCCAGACATGGTTTTCTTTGGCCACAGAAGAGAGTATTAATATTTTTATTGTATTAGCAATTTTATACATTAACCTCATAACCAGTAGCTTTATTTCTACCTCTCACCATCAAATTAGCACCCATACACACAGGGTTAAAAAATGTCTATATTTAGAAAGAAATTGAAACCAATGACTTGTTTGAGTAGAGTCATTGGTTTCAATGACCATAACCGATGGAGTGGCCATTGGATTGTGTGTTGGTGGGTTGGTTACAGCTCTGTTCCCCTCTCTTCGCAGCAACAACAAAAAGGCCCAAACACTACATAAGTCACTGGTTTGACTTCTATCTTAAGATGGAAAGAACATCAAATTTCTAGAGCAAATGCTTATATTCTTGGTTAAAAAGTAAAATATTAAGTACTGTCTTGACCGCAGTGCAATGCTGACTCTGACCACCCAGAGACAGTACCTGCTCCGCAGGTGTGGGACACAGTCCCCAGCAGACGGCTCTCGTCCTTTGCCAGCTGCAGGTTTGGGAGTCCTTAGCTACTTGCACTTCTCACCATCTGGCTACAAATTCAGAGGTGCTCCTGTGACCTCTGTCAGGTTCGAGAATTCACTAGAATGTCTCACAGAACTCAGGAAAGTGCCATAGTTATCATTACAATTTATTCTGAAGGATCAAGGAAATCAAGGAAATCAAGACCAGTCAGTGAAGAGACACACAGCATGAGATTCTGTGCCCTCTCCTTGTGGAATCAGGTCGTGTCACCCCCCGAGGCCTGTTGTCGCTATGCTTAGCAACCAAGACGCTCGCCAGAGCTTCAGTGTTCAGTTTTCACTGCAATTTCATTACATAGGCGTCATCGATTGACTCACCGGCCACATGATTGAACTCAATCTCCATTTTCCCAGATGTGGGGAGGTTAGGCTGGTAACACATGGCTGAAAACCAAGAGCAACCCTCTAATCCCACGAGTGGTCTCACCAGCATGACCAGGCCCCATCCGACTCCTCTCCTTAGCATAAACTCGGGTGTGGTCCAGTGGCCCCTCATGAATAAGAAAGACACTGACCACTCAGGAATGTCCAAGGGTTTAAAAGCTCTCAGGAACCCAGAACAAGGATGAAACAAATTCTCTATTTTATGAGATTTAAGAGAATAACACTACATATCAAAAATTATATGATACCGTTAATACGATAGTCATAGCTTTAAATTGTTTCTTTTTTATAAAAAGACAGCAAGTGAAATAAAAGATTTATGTAAAGAAGTTAGAAAAAAGAACAAGGTAATCTTATTAGATATCTTAATGGAATAAAGAAATGACAAATTAAGAGGAGACAGTGGATTAGGAGAGAAATTTATTAGACCATCAAAGAAATGCGTCTCTGAAAAACAACGATATAAAACAAACTTCCAGGTATTTTAATCAAGAAGAGGGAATGTTCATCTGAACTAAAATAGAAATGAAATGTGGGGTATAAAAACAGGTACAGGAGATTTTAAAATTGTTAACACATGCTTCTAGAACTCACCTGAAAAATATGGATGAATGTGTGGAGTCTTTTAATTGAAGTATATAATTGACCTACAATATTATATTAGTTTCAGGTATATAACATAGTGATTTGACAATTATATACATTACAAAATGCTCACCAAGGTTTAGTTACCATCTGTCACAGATAGAAAATTATTACAGTATTATTGACTATTTTCTCTTTACTGTACTTTTCATCCCTGTGACTTACTTATTTTATTACTGGAAGTGGAGAGCTCTTAATCTCCTTCACCTCTTTCACCCATCCTTACACCCCCCCTACTGCTCTGGCAACCACCAATTCGTTCTCTATTTTTGTGAGTGCATATCTTTTTCTGCTTGTTTTTTCATTTGTTTTTTAGATTCCACAGATAAATGAGATCCTACGGTATTTGTGTTTATCTGACTTATTTCACTTAGCGTAATACTCCCTAGTTCCAGACATGTTGTTGTGAATGACAAGTTGCCATTCTTTTTAATGGCTAAGTAATATTCCAGTGTGCGGGTGGGTGTGTGGGCGGATGGATGAACACACCACATCTTATCCGTGTGTCCGTCAGTGGCCACTTGGGTTGCTTGCCTCTCTTGACTCTTGTAAATAACGCTCCAGTAAACATATGGGTGCTGTGTCTTTTTAAATTCGTGTTTTCATTTCCTTGGGGTAAATACCCACAAGTGGAATCACTGTATTGCATGATATTTCTATTTTTAATATTTGAGGAACTTCCGTACTGTTTTCCACAGTAGCCGCACCAGTTTGGACAAGGGTTCCTTTTTCTCCACAGCCTTGCCAACACCTGTCTTTTTGACACGAGCCATTCCGACTGGTGTGAGGTGTTGTATCAGTGCGGTTTTGATTTGCATTTCCCTGATGATGAGGGATGTTGAGTGTCCTTTCATGTGTCTCATGGCCATCTGTGTGGCTCCTTTGGAAAAATGTCTAAATCCTCTGCCTGTTTTTAATTGGATTATTTATTTTTTGGTGTTGAGTTGTATGAGTTCTTTATATATTTTGGATAGTAACTCCTTATTGGATATATAACTTACAAATATCTTCTCCCACTCGGTAGGCTACCTTTTCATTCAAATATACGATTTTTATGGGAAATATTAAATTACGAAAATTGTTGTAAGATCTTTTGTTTGAAAAAAAATTTAGTTAATAATAAATAATCTCCACATCGAACATGGGGCTCGAACTTACAACTCTGAGATCAAGAGTCGCATGCTCTTCTGACTGAGCCAGCCACCCCAGGAAGATCTTCATATCTGAATAGACTAATTTGCATAGAGAAAACTTTAGAAACTACTTATAGTTGCCTCTCAAAAATAACTCTGGACCTGGAGAGTTTCACGAACGATTCCTTCAAACCTCCAATAATTCCTATGCCATATCCATGGTAGATTTAATATTTGCAAAAATAACACAGCAGTGACCTTAAAGCCTGGCAAAAGTAGAGGATAGCATGGAGGAAGGACATCTATAAACCGATTTTACCTAAGAAAATATGTGTGAGGACATTAAGCAAATTACTAACAATGAATTTAGTAATAAATTCATTTATTAAAATATCAAAAGAGTAAATTTTAGCTTTCACTTTCATCAGTATGAAACCTTAGATTCTTTGAAGGTCCCTCCCGTTCAAGAGAAAACAGAACCTGCATGAAACATGCTGATTTTTCGAATTACACCGCTAGACCTACAAGATGTTGAGAGAAATCTTCAAGATGTGTTGGGAGTGGGGGGGGGCAGGACTCTAACAGGAAGTGAGGGTACGCGTTCAGAGAAGGCGGGGCTGCCTGGGTGCGGGGAGTGGTTCAGCCAAGATCACTCTCATCCGTTCAAGTATTTATTCAACAAATATTTAAGGAGTACTTGCTGTTGGCTAGGCTCTTTTTCTAGTTACGGGAGACACAGCAATCAGCAACATAGATGAAATCTCTGAGCCCTTGTTTTCATTTGGAGTTTCCATTGTAGTAGAGGAGATAGCAATAGGATAAATTAGTAAGTAGAATAAGATTTTAGATGGCGCTAAGAGCCGTGGAGAAAAGTCAAGCACGGAGGCGGATGGGCCGTGTTGGGTGGGTTATAATTTTTGATTGGCTAACTAGGCGAATCCCTCACTGGGAAGACTGGCAGATGAGAGAAGGGCACTCAGGCAGAGAGAACCGCACACTGCAAAGTACGTGGAGTGTACATGAACAGTGAGGGGACCAGTGGGGCTGAAAGAGGAGCGAATGAGGAGAATTCTACACAATGACCTATCGGGTGTTTTCCAATATGGTGAGTTAAATGGAGATATGGTGAGGATGCCAAAATTTGGGGGGGGGGAGTAATAATCACTAGAATCATAGAATAAAAATGAGAATAATAATACGAATTAGAAACTGCAGGGAAGCCGAGGAGGCAGGGCTGCTTTGGTAAGGAGGGCTCCTTCTTGCTCTTCTCCGATGGTCTCCTTAGTTGGTGCGCATTCCACTGAAGCACGTCTTCCCCCAGGCTGGGCACAGGGTCCAGTGGTCGGGTTGGCTGTAATGGGACTTAGGATGGAGCAGACACAGTCACATGGCCACCAGCGCACACACCTTGCCCTAAATCATGTCGTCAGGCTTAGCTTAAAAACTGAGTTGAAAGCGTGCCCCGGGGAGCACTCCCATGACTTACAAAGGTGTAACGGGTCAGCTGGAAGGCTGGCTCAGGCTCCAAAAGTGTTCTCCTTGTCCTGCAGGTGTGCGGGGCACACCATTGGTCCGAGGGCTGTCAGAGGCCTGTTCCTCACAGACTTGTTAAGTCGTCAGATTGTACACCTGAAACGCATACAACGTGTATATTAACTATACTTGGATTAAAAAAAAGAAAGGAAGCCTGTCCTCAGGAACAGCCCAAGGAGGCTTCTCAAAGGTCGTCTGTCATGGTTTGACCCTGCCCTGGCACAAGCCGTACACGGCACTATCCATCCCCCTGATGCAAGGGTGATTTGAACGCCTCACGTTACCGGTGACCTCGAGGGTCCCAGGTCTGCTGACCGACTGGCATTGTAAGGTGACCCGCTGGGGCTCGAGGACTCCAGGAAAAGGCCACTTTCTCCAGACAGAGTGAGGCATTCCTCAAAGAATGGGCGGTCGGCAGGCTTGCTCTCCGCATCTGCCCGGTTTCCTCTCCTCGCACTCTCTGACCTCTCTCCCAGCTTAGAACGCACGAACTGAGGGTCCCCCGAGTCCAGCCCTGGGGAGCAGGGGTGGGAGGGCCGGCCGAGAAGCTCCTGCTCGTTTCCTCTGCACAGGGGGCGTCCGGCGGGGCTGCCTCCCTGTCTGGGCCAGGGAGGGAGGTTTGTGTCTGCGAAGTTATCCAAGACCAGGTCCCAGAGCGTCCCGACAGGAGCCCTGAAGCCCCCGAGAGTTATGAACCAGAGTAATTCCGGTTACATCAGATGCCCGTTCTCAGGGAGGGGGGAGTAAGAGAGGCGGGCGGAGGGAACATTCCCGGCGATAGGCGTATCCGGCTGATGGGTAACTGTTTACAGTCTATTTCTTTCCAGCGCGCACCCCTCGAAATCATTTTCTTTGTAAATGTCAAAAGCCATGTGGGAAAAAAAAAAACACCCAACAACCTTGATTAGTCTTCTTTGTACTTCAATCAGCAACCTGTCAGCCTCTGAATAAACTGTAATTCCTTCACCACTGTTGAGGAGAACATTTAGGCCACATTTAAAAAAAAAAAACACCTTGGTAGGGGTCTCCGGAACAATTAGCAATTAAAATAATCTATTTTCTACCCTTCTGTATCAACAAGGCCGCATGATTGATTTCAGTCTCAGGCACAGCCTCTCTCAGGAGCCTGGTCTTCCCCCAATTCCGAGCTGTCGGAATCACCAGAGGCATCTTAAGTGTTGTGAGGCAGCTTTCGGTGTTCAAGAATCTGTTAGTGCATCGTTAACTTTAGAAACGAACTCGACGCCTTTTCCAAAATACACTTCAAGGGGTCACCGGTACTCCCCTCCAGTCTCCACTGCTCGGGACTAAAGGCGGTGCCTGGCTGGGGGAGGGTGCACCTGTGCCCTCCGGCCCCGCCCACCCCCCCGCCCCCCCGCCCCCTACCCCCCAGCTGCCCGGACCCCAGCCGCAGCCTGCGCTTTCCCTGGATACTCCTCTGCTGGTGTTATTCCCAGAGTCACAGACTCCCAGCGCCATAAAACGCCACAGAGAGAAGAGAATGAAACATCACCGGGTCCATCCCCTGTGGATTTTACGGGTAAACAAACTGAACCCCAGAGAGGCTTCACTAGCTAGTGACAACCGTGGCACCCAAGGTTCCCGAGCCTCAGCCCCCTTCCTCCCCCGGGTGGTCTTCGTGGGCGGAAATCGGATCCGGTGGTCTCTTCCTTGGAAAAGCAAGATGCTAACTTCGCCTGCTTTTAGGCAGAGAGGGGAATAGACTTCCAGGAGTTCTCAAGGCCACGGTCAGACCGAGGCACGAGGGCTCCAGAAAACGTGGCCGTGCTCCATGTAAGCGGGTGGCCGTCCCACCTCGCCTCGTTTCCGTCTCCCGAACCTTCCCGGAGGCCAGACACGGAGGCCAGGACTTGTATGAGGTGGGGAAGGCAGCTCACTGGTCAGGACCACTCGCCCTCAGACCCTAGGGACAGTGGATGCTAGCATTTGGCAGCCCGAGTATCTCTCTTGCCTCACCCTCGTCCCTACAGGTCCCTGAGTGTCAGTCAGGGATGGAACGGAGAACCCCCTTGTAGAGCCGCTTGGGTGAGACACTTCCACCTTGACTGAGACCTTTGTCACCCCCGGATCTTGGGCTAAGCTGTCATTCCAAGACCAGAACAATGACTACAGGGACAGAGCAGCTCCCTGGGGCCTCCTCCCTGAGGTCAGAGACCCTGGGGCAATCCAGAAGCAGGCAGGACGGAGGGCCCGCCTGAGGGTCCCCTACTGCCCAGACACATTGAGACACGGTCACCACATAACCCTCTACAAAATGTCTTCGGTGCGCTGGAGTCTTCAGTTCAGCAATACTTCCAGAACGCCCGAGCAAGCCCCGGGCCCGGGGACCGCCCCAATCACTACCAATCAGCGTGCACTTAACAAAAATGATGGGGGCGCCTGGGTGGCTCAGTCGATTGAGCGTCCCGCTTCGGCTCAGGTCATGATCTCGCGGTCTGTGAGTTCGAGCCCCGCGCCGGGCTCTGCGCTGACAGCTCAGAGCCTGGAGCCTGCTTCTCATTCTGTATCTCCCTCTCTCTCTCTCTCTGCCCCTCCCCCACTCATGCTCTGTCTCTCTCTGTCTCAAAAATAAACATTAAAAAAATTTTTTAAGAAAAAAACAAAAACAAAAATGATGAAAGTGATAGTAAAATATAAAGCAGTAAATAGTAAAAAAAAATCAACTTTTTATGAGCCTTTAAGCATTTTTTCCCACTTACTATGATTTTTCTTTTTTTAAAATACAGGAGTGCTTGCACGAGAATTGCAATATTTATGAGTCCTAGGACTATTTTATGAATTTATGTATTTTTTTTAGGAAATTGTCTCCAAAGGGAGGCATTTTTTTCCTAATTTGTTTCAATCAGTACTCTCCTTCCTAACCATGCTTTCTGTGAATTTAAAATTTCCTCTCTGAGGCGCTCGGGTGGCTCAGTTGGTTCAGCGTCTGACTCTTGATCTTGGTTCAGGTCGTGATCTCACGGTTCCTGAGTTCCAGCCCCGCGTCGGGCTCTGCACTGGTAGCGCGGAGCCTGCTTGAGATTCTTTCTCTCCGTCTCTTTCCCTCTCTCTCTGCCCCTCCCCTGCTTGCATGCACAGGCATGTGCTCTCTCTGTCAAAATAAATAAACATTAAAATAAAATAAGAAAATTTCTTCTTTGGTTCTAAGTAAATCTCTGAAAGCATACTGATCAAATTAATCTTTTGTATCGCTAGTATTTTTATTGTTCGTGTGTGTACACTTCAGGATTATTCGTATTTACAAGTATCTTCAAGTAACTTTCTCCACCTTCGCAGTTATTTTGCTCTTTAAACTGATCCAGGTTAATTTTCAGTGAGGAATTCCTGCTTTACTGTCATAGATAAGAGTCGGCTAATTGTGTGCTCTGCCGGCATGCGGGTGAGCGGGAGGTCATGCCCCCGCCCCCGGGAAGGGACGTCTGGGGCTAAGCAGGTGCTGATGGCGTAACTCGCGTTCCGTTCCCGTATCTGCCTGCGTTCATCACTGCAGAGGAAGGCCTCAGTTCTCCTTCTGGCCCCTGGGAGGGGGTTTCAACCATCCAAGGAAGGAACCCTTTCGTGAACATCTCTCTAAGATTCTAGACAAGGGTCAGAAGCCAGAAGCAGATTGAGCACTTCAGGAGATACTAGAGGAGGAGGATGCAAGATTAAGGGGCAGAGGGAGGGAGGTGAGATAGCCAAGTGTTGGGGGCAGCCATTCTTCTGGCGTCTCTAGGTGTCCTAGCCCTGCCCTGCTACCTCCAAGGACAGGGGCTGGGGTGTGGTCAGCCTTGATGTTCTGTAGCATCCACCATCTACCCGGCGGCCATGATGCTTCGTGGTTGCCACCAGGGACCGACCCTGCACCAGTCAGAGCTGGATAGGGGCAGAGAGAGGGGGCCGGCAACCAGCTGTGGTGACCGCAGCTAATAGACTGGTTGGTGCTGCCCCCTTTGGAGACTCCCCCAAATAACCAAGAGACTTAAGGATAGCTATGTCCCTTTTAAAGCATGTTCAGGAAGGAGCGCATGGGTGGCTCAGTCGGTTGGGCGCGGACTTTGACTCAGGTCATGATCTCGCCGTCCCTGATTCATGAGTTCGAGCCCCGTGTCAGACTCTGTGCTGACAGCTCAGAGCCTGGAGCCTGCTTCGGCTTCTGCGTCTCCCTCCCTCTCTCTGCCCCTCCCCACCCCTCAAAAATAAAACATAAAAATTAAAAAGAAAACAGGTTTCAAGTGTGTTCAGGGAACCTCAAACCATTGTCGTCTGAGCTTTACAAATGAATGGGAATTCATGTTGTGGCTCCAGGCTGGTGAAGCCTGGATGTACCCTGTATACCTGTGATGGCTGTAATGCTAAATTCTAGAAATTACCCAGACAACACATTTCATTCCTCTTCATTGTAATTTTCATAGTAAAAAAAAATGGCATGAAAAATTAATCTAATTAAAACTTCACCGAGATATTTTTCACCTAGGAAATTGGCAACTTCCAAACATTTGCTAGCCGGCTCTGTTGGTGAGACTCTGGAGAAACAGGTCTCACGATACAAAATGGCACAACCAATCTAAGGGCAATTGGACAATATCTACCGGAAAACGTACACTTAACATTTGACCCAGCAATTTCACTCCTAAGAATTGATCCCAAAGGTACCTTGGGGCGGGGGGGCGGGGGGGGGGGGAGGAATAAGAAAGAGACCGTGCAACATTGTTAGTAAAAGCGAGACTGGAAATAATCCAAATATTCTTCAAGAGGGTGATGACTGAATAAACTACGCTCGGGCACACAATAGACTATTCTCCAATTATAACAAGAAATGAAGGATCGCTCTATATGCTATTACGGAGCGATCTTCGGGATGTATTGTTGAGTGAAAAAAAGCTCAGTGGAGGCAGAGTGGGTAGTGCCCTCTATGGATCTAATAAAGAGGGAGACTTCTCCAAATAAGTTCCTTTGTAGATTTGCGTTAGAAACCATGAAAATAATGCATATAATTCTCAAGCAAAATTAAATGTAAAAAAGCAATTCCCAAACAATCAAGACCGAAGCAGAAGAATGCACCGAACTGTATCATGTGAGTCGCATAACCACAGAGAGGCACAGCCTTAAGTGATTTTCAAACATGGTAATTTGACTGTATATCTAGAATGGGCTATTCCATAGGACAAAAAGAACTGCCAAAGAAAAAATATTAAATGTTTTCAGTATCCTATTTTTGGCAATGACATCGATGCCACTGGGACTAGGATTTTCGTTACGGAAGAAAGGAGAAACCAATGTAAGATGGATCAGGTTAAGTAAAGACCGTATAGGTTTCAATTTGAGTTGGAAATACCTGTAGGTAATCATATTAAACTTATTATTTTTTCTCTAAAAAAGAGAATTTCCTAACTCTCTCCATGAAGAGGTCTAAAAACAAGGAGCATTCCAGGGGCGCCTGGGTGACTCACTCGGTTAAGCATCTGACTCTTGGGTCAGGTCATGATCTCACAGTTCATGGGATCCGGGACCCGGATTGGGCTCTGTGCTGACAGCACGGAGCCTGAAGCTTGCTTTGGGTTCCGTGTCTCCCTCTCTCTGCCCCTCCCCTGCTCACACTCCCTCTCTCTCTCAAAATATGAAGTAAATAAATAGATAAATACATACATAAATACATACATACAAGGAGTGGGGCACCTGGTTGGCTCAGTGGGTTAAGTGTCTGACTTCTGCTTAGGTCAGCTTCTCACGGTTTATGGGTTTGAACCTTGTGTCAGGCTCTGTGCTGACAGCTCAGAGCCTGGAGCCTGCTTTGGATTCTGTGACTCCCTCTCTCTCTCTGCCCATCCCCCTCTCACACTGTCTCTCTCTCTCTCTCTTTCAAGAATTAATAGATGTTAAAAAAAAAAGATTGAAAATACACAGTCGAAAGCTGGGACAGTTTGAGGATCGGTAAGATTAGTGTCTCCAAGAGAGTACAATACTTCAAGTCTGTTCACACCTTGAGTTCCTAATGATCAAAATAAGACATCCATTGGTGTCTTAGGGTCCACTTCTGAGGATATCAGGTAGCCAAGTAACTATTCTGAAAAGCACCTGCTATAGACGGAATGTTCGTATTCCCCCCAAAATTCATATGTTGAAACCTAGCGCCTACTCTGATGGTATTTGGAAGTGGGGCCTTGGACAGTAATCGTGTCGTGAGGCTGGAGTAATTATGTCATGAATGGGTCCAGTGCCCTTCTAAGAGACTCCAGGGGGCTCCCTTCCTGTTTCTGCTATAAGGGATGTAGCAAGATGGCCGTCGGCCACCCAGGAATGCGTCTTCACAGTCATCGAATCTGCCAGCGCCTTGATCTTAGAATTCCGTCTCTGGCGCTGCAAGAAAGAAGCTTCTGTTCTTCATAAACCACCCAGCCTACCGTATTCCGTTGTCGCAGTCCACACGGACCGAGGGACGGGCAAGTAGAAGGAAGGACTCAAGCACTGATCCTGCCTTACCTATCGGGGCTTTGGCGTCATGAAATCCTAGATTTTGGAGAGGTGTCTCTTTGTAGAAATCATCCAGGTAATAAACAGATCTATCATTCAGTACCACCGTTTTGCAGTCCCTAATAAAATAATAGATTCAGGTATTCATCAAAAAAGGAGAAACAAGGAGACAATTTGAAATAATCTTACTCCAGAATTCAGAATTCCAGACTGAAACTGATGAAGTTGTTTTTTGTTTTGTAGTGGTTTTTGTTTTTTTGTTTTTTTGTTTTTGTTTTTGTTTTGAGAGAGAGATGGGGGGGCACAAATGAGCAAGGGGTAGAGAGAAAGGAAATCCTACAAGGGGCAGAGAGAGAAGGAGAGACAGAAAGAGAAGCAGGGCCCTGAACCGTGAGATCATGACCTGAGCCAGAGTCAGATGCTTAGACGACTGAGCCGCCCAGATGCCCCCGAAGCCGATGAAGCTCTAACAGCTGACTCCTCATAGTTCCCGGGTCCCTGGTCATGTCTACAGAGCCGTTGAGCTCCAGTCCAGCTTTCCCGGGCGTATTAAGGGAGGAAAAATAATTTCCTCCCTTGTTCAGATGGTTACCGAGAACACACCGCCTGCCGGGCCCTGTGCTGAACAGTTGACTCGTGTCCTCTCGTTTAACCCCTACAACAACCCTATGAGACAGGTATTGGGATTCCCATTTCCCAGGTGAGAAGGCAGAGTGGCCAAGTTGGGATTCAAACCCAGGTCTTTCTGATTCCAAAATCTGTGTTTTGGGCACTACGTTAGAGGTAACTTAGACCCTCTGCCCTCATCGAGTTCTGTGCCGCGGGTCTAACAGCCCCGATCGATCTTCCAGTGAAGACCCTGGCAGAAAAACCCAGGAGAAGCGGCAGAGCCAGCCCTGGAGGGGCGAGAAGCCCGTTTTTCTCAGTGCCAGTTGTGCCCCGCCCCAGGTCACCCCGTTGGGCTCTTTATCTTGAAAGATAAAACCCCAACGCGGGAGGCTGGAAGAGGAACCCGGGCCATCAAACCAGTCGGCTCATACAAACGTGCAGAGGGGCCCCGAGAGAACACAGCCGCTGTCCCCAGGCGCATGCGCGGCCGCCTGCGCGGAGGGACCCCGGCCTCGCAGGGCTGGAGCAAAACTGTCCCTGTCCCCGTGTCCAGCAGCAGGAAGCCTCTTGTTCGCTAGCCGCCCTGCCACCTGGGGCACTGCCGTGCACTTCCCAGGAAACAGAGTGTGTCTGTCGACTGCTTTGCTGGAAAACTCCACGCAGCCTTTTGTTGCTCTGCCAAATGCTGGAAAAGAAACAGGAACCGAGCGTGTGAACGTCCCTTCTTTATGCTCCAGACATGGTGGCCTTATTGGGAGCCCCAAACGCGCTGTGCCCTTTCTCTCGGTGAGCCTGCGCGGCCTCTGCGTGGAACCCCCTCCCTTCCCTGCCAGCAGCCTAACGAACGCCGAGGGCCCAGCTTCCTGCACCTCCTTGGGAAAAATCTGTGAGCTCCTGGACCAGGTCAGATCCTCCCCTCACACGCCCCGGACTCGGTCACGTTACTTACCGCACCTGCGCTTCCTAAATTATGTAATGACTTATTTAAAGTCGTTCCTCTCTTGACGATGGGCTCCCGGCATCTGGACATGGTTTCCCAGCTGCTGCTTCGCCACAGTCCCCCCACCCCTTTCCTGGAGGAACCGAATGCAGGTTTCAATGGCAAGTCTCGTGGTGGCTTAGAAAGCCAGAGTCTGAGGTCCCCCCGCCTTGGAGCAGCAGGCCCTGGAGACATCTCCAAAGGCAAGACCGGTGCTCTTGGTGGAGGTGCTGGGCTCAGAAGGGGCTTCCCCATGTCTGTCATGTCGCTGCTATTTTCCTGGGACCTACAGTAGGTGCTCACTAAATACTCCGCTGAATGACTGACTGGTAGCCTGAGTCATGGACCGCACAACGTGTTTTCTGATGTTTCTGATGTACAGAGTTGGGATGACCTAATGTCATCCCTGGGCCGACCTTATTCGACCCTGTGCCTGGCTTGTCCCGCTCTGTGCCCTAACCTTTCCAAGAATGTCTTAGTGGTTTTTTTTTTTTTTTTTAACGTTTATTTCTTCTTGAGAGAGACAGAGACAGTGTGAGCGGGGAAGGGGCAGAGAGAGAGGGAGACAGAATCCGAAGCAGGCTCCAGGCTCTGAGCTGTCGGCACAGAGCCCGACGCGGGGCTTGAACTCCCGAACCACGAGATCCTGACCTAGGCTGAAGATGGATGCCTAACTGACTGAGCCACCCAGGCACCCCGTGAACGTTCTAGTTTGGAGGACCATGTATTTGGATGCTCTAGCAGAAGAATCAGTCAATCCAGATTCTTCTTCCTCTTAAATAAACACATCTTAATAAATCAAAATCATTTCAAGATATACATATATTTTTTTAAATGTTTATTTATTTTTGAGAGAGAGACATGAGCAGGGGAAGGGCACAGACAGAGAGGGAGACACAGAATCCGAAACAGGCTCCAGACTCCGAGCTGTCAGCCCAGAGCCTGATGCGGGGCTCGAACTCGGGAACGGTGAGATCATGACCTGAGCTGAAGTCGGACGCTCAACCAACTGAGACACCCAGGTGCCCCAAGATATACATATATATTAAGTTTATTATTTACTTTGAGAGAGAGAGAGAGAGAGAGAGAGAGTGCTAGAGCACAAGCTGGGGAGGGGCAGAGAGGAGGGGGGAGAGAAAATCCCAAGCAGGCTCTGCACTGTCAACGCAGAACCCTATGCGGGGCTAGAACTCCCAAACCCTGAGATCATGACCTGAGCCTAAACCAAGAGGTGGACGCCAACCGACTGAGTCACCCAGGCACCCCAAGGTATTTATATTTTTTGAACCAACTTTTACATGGTTCAGCCAAAGCTCTTTTAGACATACGCTCTGAGCTAGAAATGAAGACAGAAGTTTTTCCCTTATCTGCAGAAAGCGATCGGCTACTAGCCCACCTCTGCCCCGTGTGTTGTATAAAGGTTAATACTGACCTCAGACTTTCTTTTTGAAGAGGAAGGGGACAGTTGGTCATCATTCAATTTTTTCCCACCAGCTAACCCTCGAGTCCTGGGAGGAAACATTAGCCATCATGCAGCAGGGGTGAAACTCCCCCACTCGGAGCTCTAAATTCCTTTCTCACGTCGATTCTAGATTCAAGAATTGACATGCCAATCACTTTTTTCCCCTTACATGAGAGTAAGAAACACTCGGCTTGGAAAATTTAGAAGACACAGATATGCCAAAAGGAGAAAATCTAAATCATCATAACCCCATGCCCAGAGATCGCCACGCTGAATATTTCGAGATCCTTTTTCTCCCATGAAAATATATACTTTTTATTTTTTAAAAAAGTGAAAGCACATTGGGGACCGTTGGAAAAAAATTAAAACAGAATGTATGGAGGAATCTAACAAACATACCTGCACTGTTCACCAGCAGCGTTGGTGACTGTGAGCGTTTGTAATGATGCCTGTAGCTGTGTGTGTGTGTGTGTGTGTGTGTGTGTGTGTGTGTGTGTGTCTAGCATATGTGTTGACCCATCTGATTGGTCCAATACCTATTACTGCCACTCTACGGTCCTTAGATCTCCGTGTTGATACATGGAGCCCCAACTGATTTGCTTCAACAGCTGTGGAGCATTCTGTCACATGAACAGATCGCATTTCATTGATTCCACTATTGCTAAAATTTAGGGCATATCCAATATTTGACCCTCACAGCCATTGCTGCAAGGAAACCCCGTGTACGAGCTGCTGTGGGCCCTCCTTCGCGGGTTTCTTAAGATGTGTATTCAGAGCTAGAATTGCTGATTGGACGGTAGCGATCTTTCGAGATGCCAGGTTGACTTCTGAAGTGGTTCCGCCAATACGTCCCCGCTCCGGCGGTGTAGAAAGGTCCCCACTTCCACATGTCCTCATCAGGGCTTGGTCTTGTCAGAACACCTGCGCGGCTCCCAACTGAATGGACTAGAAACCGTATCCTGCTCGTTCTCATTACCCTTCTTGCCGTGACCAGCTGTGGATCTAAGCCACATGCTGTTTTGTGCACTTCGTGTGTCTCGAACGCCTTCTCACATAAATAAATACTCTCCCATATATATATATAATTTTAAAGCATATTATTTTGAGTGGCCATGCCGCTGTTTATGTAGCAAATGGCCGGCCATTGCACAGGGACACTTCTGTTCCCGAGGGTTTGCCGTTAGAATGGCAGTCGGGAGCTCTTAGAGCAGAGTAGTGACAAGGGCAGACTTTAGATTCGGACACAACCTGCCATTGTGTGGGCCCCCCCTCCCCCGCTTACCAGCCACGCAGCCCTGGACAGGCCCCCCGGAACTCACGGCGCAGCAGGGCTGCTGAGGGTCAGCCCCTGAGGCCCGCTCCTGTTGGAATCCTGATTCT
Source organism: Paguma larvata (assembly GCA_030068075.1). NCBI lineage: Eukaryota > Metazoa > Chordata > Mammalia > Carnivora > Viverridae > Paguma > Paguma larvata. The sequence continues at coordinate 116,736,237 of CM057828.1, read as the reverse complement.
GCCATGGACGAGCTACGAGGCCCTCGGAGAGTTCTCTAACTCCTCTGTGCCTCGGTCCCGCTGTGTGTAAAATTGGACGTGATGACAACAGCACCCAGCTCAGAGGGTTCTGGAAGGAGGACGCAGTACAATGGATGGTGTTAGCCCAGTCCGGCATATAAGAGTATCTAGCATTCATGATGCGCCTACTGTCCAGTCTCGCTGGAAGAAAACAGAATTGGCACCAAAAAGGACCGTCCGATTTGCTCAGACGGAGAGAGCGAAGCTGATGGGGGTTGGTGATGGGCCTGCGGTTGCACAGGGAGTTGCTGTCAGACGAGTCTGGGGAAACAGAAGGAGAAGGCGGCCACCGGTGGCTTTCTCCGGTGCCTCGAGCCGTGGCATGAGAGGCAAGCGGGAATGCCACGGATCTGTAAAGTGTCATCCTTCCGCATCGTCCTTCCATGGCGTCCCACGACGGCTCTCCCGGGGGTGGGCTTGCAGCATCTGCTGGCTCACCGGTTGCTCTGGGGGTACAGATGTTCCCCCGGGCCCGGCAAGGCAGGCGTTGACCGAGGTTTCCAGCACCTCGTCGCCAAGCCCAAATGCCGTGCATTGGAGGTAGGAAGCTCTGTGTTCCGCTCACTGCGAGGAAACAGGGGAGACTGGTCGGTGGCCGTGGCCACAGCAATAAATCAAAAGCTCTAATCATCTGTCTGTCAGAGAGCCCTGGGGGTGGGGGTGGAGGGTGCAGGGTGGGCGGGGCTAGGGTCTGCAAGCCTGGGGCAGCGTGTAACCCTTCGTGACCCCGAACCTCTTGTCACCGTGGCCCTGATTTGTCATCTCGCCCAGAGCAGGCCGGGGCGCCCCTCGAGTCCTGGCTGCTCTGCCCGGGCCGGGCCAGACAGCACGGGTGACGGTCAGGACACCAGAGGGGACGCTGCCACAGCCTGGACACCCGAGCCGCGGCCGGAGGTTTTCACTCTTCCACCCCTTTCCTTTCTCTGTTCCCTTCTGGAATCATTCTTGGGCTTCTGTCACTCAAATGCACAATGGGGACATTTCCAGAAGGCAGTAAATACGGTTTCCTTTCAGGGCAAATCACTCGGGTATCGAGAAGATTATCCAAACGTAGGAACATGACCATCGAGATTTCTGGGGAGTCTTTTCAATCCCGTATCCCTTTGCGGGGGTATTTAGGAAAGAGTTCTAAAACTCTCTAAACCGATAGACAGCTCAGTCGCTGTTGGTGCTTCTCTCCGTGGTCCCAGTAATGACAAGTGCCGGAACTCCTATTTGAAGAAGTTGAAAGAGCCTTTCCCTGGGGCACCTGTGTGGCTCAGTCCATAACGCGTCCGACTCTTGGTTTCAGCTCAGGTCATGAGCTTGTGGTTTTGTGAGTTTAAGCCCCATGTTGAGCTCTGCACTGACAGTGCAGAGCCAGCTCGAGATCCTCTCTCTCTCCCTCCCTCTCTGCCCCTTCCCCACTCGTGCTGTCTCTATCTCAACATAAATGAACTTTAAATAGTGGTCTTTGAAACCACGAAAGCTGGTTTAACGTCGTTGGGTTAACTTGATCGCCAGAACAGGTAATACCCACTAAAGTCGAACATACCCACACCCTGTGACCTACCACTTCCACTCCTGGAGGACCACGCAGGCAAATTTATCTTCATTTGCACCAAAAGACATATACAGGGAAGGTCCGGGCGACGCTACGTTCACCACAGCCCCAAACTGGAAAGAACTCTAAGAAGGCAGGATGAGAAATTATCCATCTGCTGGGCTGGGCTGGATGGAACCAGAAAGCAGCAAGGAGAAGGAATGGCAGAGAAGCCTGGTTTGGCTGCTTGCGACCTGAGCAGGGGAACTCTCAGTTATATATATATATATTTGTAATTTTTTTAGGTAAGCTTTCCACCCAGCGTGGGGCTCAAACTCATGACCCGGAGATCGAGAGTCACGTGTTCTCCCGACTGAGCCAGGCGGGCTGGTGGTACGGCGCTGTGGACGACACCCACTGTCCCAGCTAAGCACCTGCTGGAAGAGGAGGCACCCGGCTGGTCCCTCTCCGAGCCCCTCACCCCCCCCCACCCCTGCTTTTGTGTTGGCCACTGGGTTTTACCCTGACTGCTCGCCTGTGGGCACCCCTGCTAGAAAGGAGAGGCCTCGAGGCCAGGACTGGATGTCCCCGCCTCTTCGGTTCCCACCTCCTCCTACACGGGGCCTTGCGCATAGTAGGTGCCTCAAAACAGAGCTTTTGTTAAAAAAAACTGAAGAGCGGAATGAAGCCAGAGCCAGTCAGGCTGATGAGGTCACCCGCAGGTGACCCGGAGCTGATGCGAGCCCTGCTCCCCCTGCAGTCAGGTTAGACGAGGCTCGCCCGGCCACTAACAGGCCATGAGGGCTTGGGCGAGACTGGCCGCTGACACGCCCTCAGTCCGTGCACAGAAGCCAAGGTCTATGGACAGCATCCAAAGCCTGGTGTCCCTTCCCCAGTGTCCCGGGACTCTGCCATCATGGTGAACTCGAGGCCCAGCGGTCCCATCTAATAATACAGCGTCATTAAAAAGCAGACAGATCGGGGGGGCAAGACGGAGTCCTGGGGGCCGAGGAGGGAGTCCAGCTGACCCCATCCACAGGAAGACGGAAACTGGCATAGGTGTGGGGAGTCTTGCTGGACCTGCTTTCGTGCTGCGGGGGCGCGCCCTCTGGACCCCAGAGAGCCACAGCGCCCTGAGTCTGGGCTGACTGAGCCCCGGAAGCCCCTCCTCTGTCTGCTTCCATGTCGGGGCAGAGAAACCTCTGTGATTCCTAGCTCCCCCGCCCCACCGCCCACATTAGAATTTATAGAAAGTGTACGTGTACACATACACACATATACACGTACACGCAAACACACACGTACACACAACTGCAAATTGTGCGTTAGGATCATTGATCTTTATCATTAAGTAGCCTTTATCAGCAATTATAAATGTGTAACTAATATTGTGTGAGGGGGGCGGGGTCTTGTAACTCTTAAAGGCTCAGAAATAGAGCCTAATGTAAGCATAGACACTGTGAGAATTCCAAATGAAGGGGGGAAAAATCTCCCGTGTGAGACTTATCGGTGCCAATAGAGGGCGTCGTTACGTTTACAAATCTAGACCAGCTTGGGTTTTGTTTTTTGGGGGTTTTTTGGAGGCGGTAGGCGAGACCTTAAGATATTTTATGTTAGTTTTGTTTTGCTTTGTTTTGTTTTGCCGTAGACTACGGCTCTAGGTGCAAGGGGGGAGGGGTAATTGGTGACTAGAAAATTAAATAGATATTGCCAAATGCCATATCCCTTTTGCATGGAATAGAGTTTAATCAGTTATATCTCTTCCCTTAACCTCCAGGTCCGCCTACATCTAAAGCCCTTTTAGCCAATTCCCCCACCCCTGGCACAAAGCTAAGAGTTTAGGTTAAGAGACTGAGCCCTTGTATCTTTCCATTTTCCACACAAGTGTGCGTTGATGCGTGCCCTCCAACAGTGAGGGGATAAGTAATTCTGCAAAGGCCCACTAGAGGGAGCCAAATGACTGCTTTAGAACCATTCGCTCCAGGTTTGCGTTTCGTCTTTGGGAAGCCTTTGGGAAGATCCACGGAGCAACCCTCCCTCCTCTCTTCTTCCCCTCCCCCAGGATTTAAAAAACCAGAAGTAACCCTAGCACTAGAAATAGATATCCTGTGTTTTCTCACTTAACAACTCACACACTTCGAGCCAAAAAATAATTTCGCCGTGGTAAAAAGTATTTAACAGTGTCAAGATTCTCTGCCCTCTTAATAGGGAGTAGAATAATTAAAGAACTCTTGCCTTAGGAAGAAAATTAAACTGTGGATGCATAGTGAGGAATAAATCCGGTCACATGTATTGGTGGGCTAGGGGTTGAGGGAGGACGGGAGATTGATTTATGATTATGAACAACTGACCCAAGTATCAGTTTCGTGTATTCTCACCTAACAGTATTTTAAGCATCTGTTTTTATTATTATTATTGTTGTTGTTATTGTTATGGAAGTATAGTTGGAATACAATTTTGCATTCATTTCCGTTGTGCAACATAGATATTTGACCATTCTCCACGTGAGTGTAGTCACCATTTGTCACCATACAATGTTATTACAATATTATTGACTATTTAAGCACCTCTTTTAAAGAGAGCTTGACCATGAATTTTTCTCGGACTGCAATAGGGTTCACTGTGCGTTAGGATCTGCCTAGACAAATGCATCTTTCCCGCACCTGCCCTGCTTTAGACCCATGAGACTGTCCGTTGAGATCGACAGCTTTCTCCCGTTGGCATCACCTGTGATTGGGCACTCGGTATGCCAATCAATTTCATCCAAATCGAATTTCAGTCAAACTCTTTCAAAATATCCTCCCTCCTTTTTTTTTTATCTAAAAAAAATTAAGTTTGTTTATTTAGAGAGAGACAGAGAACCAGTAGAGGTCCGGCAGAGAGAGAGGGGGACAGAGGGTCCAAAGCGGGCTCTGTGCTGACAGCAGAGAACCCAATGTGGGGCTCGAACTCATGAACTGCGAGATCGTGACCTGAGCCGAAGTCTAATACTTAACCGACTGAGCCCCCCAGGCACCCTTCCTCCCTCCTTCTTGATACCCACCCTCACCTTTCTACTCACAGCCCGGGGCTAGTGGGTCCTTCTTCTGAGACGGCACACATTTTGTTACACAGTATAGCTCCCATTCCATTAGGTTATTATTTTCAATCTGACTTCCTTATTAAGCCTTCAGCTCCTTGAGGAAAGAAGTTGATCTTAATTTTCTCCGTAGCCCCAGAGCCCAGCGGAGCGCAAGGTGCTCCGAACATCCTAGGAGTTAATTGGTGTTTGTGGAATATATAATATCCGTATGAACTGAGTATAAAATAATAACTAAGAGCCAGCAAGTTTTACTGCGTGCCAGTCTAGCTCTCAGCATTAGATATATTAACTCACTTAATCTCCAGAAATGCCTTATGAAATAGGTCATACGTAATACTATTCTCTGCATTTTAAAATTGAGTGAGAATTAAGTAATTTGCCCAGGGTCATCCGTGGTATAGACCAGGGCTCGAACCCCGGAAAGCCAAAGCCAGAGCCCACACGCTCAATCACAAAACCATAAAAAGCTGCAGCTGGGAATCGGAGGGTGGCCACGCAGATCCTTACCAGCTAACTGCTCGTACATTAAGGGTGCTGATAGACTCACAATTATGAAAACTCTTGATTTCAATAACATGCAACTTACCTTACGCCTTAGGTTGAGCAAAAGTCTACACGGCCGTACGAGGATCCCCCACCCCAAAAGAAATACAAGGGTTAAAAGAGTAGAAAGTCATTTCTTTCTGGCACATATAATAATGTGGAGTGAGTGTTCTGGGCCAGTGGGCAGCTCTACTCCACGTGGTCATCCAGGGACTGAGGCTCTTCTGTCCCGTTGGCCCTCCCATTCCCGAGGGCTTTGTCCTCTGTGTGGCTGGGGCTTGGCCACACTGAGCCCAGGTCACGCCCAGCAGGAAGGTGGAAGAGAGCACAAGAGGGGCACACTCCCTGTCTTAGATGCCCCGTCTTTGGGGAGAACTTGGTCACACAGTCATATGTAACAGCTGGGCAGCCATGCACACAGCTACAAGTCCATTGCCATGGAGAAACACCAGGGGAACTTTGAGGAGAAGTTAGCTGTCTCCAGCACGCTCCATCCTCAAGCCTGTGCCGTTCGACGTTTTATTATTCACTTTCATAAGGACAGACCTTGTCTGCTCATTAGATTCGAGGATAATAGTATGGAGAAAAGAAAAAAAAATACATCTTGGATGACAGATGAGGATTTTTCAAAAATTCAAAACCTTAACCAATGGTCTCTTAGCTATGACACCAAAGCCAGAAGCCAGTGAAAGAAAAAAATCGAACATCATCGACATGAAAAACTGTTGTGTTTCAGAGGACCCCTCAGGAAAGTGAAAAGAAAACCCACAGAACCGGGGGGAGAAGCCTTGCAAATTATATACTCGAGAAGAGTCTTGTGTCTAGAATATGAAAAGAACTATCACAGCTCAATGATAAAAAGACGAACAACCCGATTTTTTTTAAATTTGGCAATCTGAATAGCTGTTTCTCCAAAGAAGACATACCGATGGCCAGGAAGCAGGTGAAAAGTAGTCAGCATCGTTGATGACCAGGTAAATGCAAATCAAAACCAAAGCGAGGTACCACTCCTCATCCACGAGGACGGCTGTAATAAAAAGATGGATAACAGCAAGGGGTGGGGAGGAGTGGGAACCCGCGGACGCTGCTGGTGGGAAGCCACTTTGGAAACCAGCCTGACATCCAGCTACCATATTCTACTTCTAAGTATATACCCAAGAGAAATAAAGACATAGGTCCACTTGTCCACGAATGTTCATAGCAGTAACTCGTACACAAATGTCCACAGGAGTAACAAGAGTTAATTGATCATGGCTCCAACTAACATCCAGCTCCTAGACTCCGGGAGGGGTGGCGGGAGACACGGCTTGGCAGTGACACCCAGAGAAACGGGGTCCAGGTTTCAGCAGACCACAAGTTCATTATGAACAAAGAGCACAACCGCGTTGCCATGACCGTTAAACATGCTGGATACGCACGCTGCCCGCACCCGGCGGGTCTAACGGCGGCTGTTAGGAGCTTTAGGGCACAGGCTACTCTGGAAAACAGAGTCGACAGACATCTTTCGGAACTAAACTCAGGAAAAAGAAACAGGAGAAGCTGAAGTCTCTATAGCGGTTACTGTCAAGGCTTAAATGTCAGAGGGGTCTAGCTGGTGTCGGACCCGGCTGTGATCCCCACCGCCGCTGTGCCCCCTTCAGGGTCTGAGTGAGGAGGGGCTGCACAGATCTCGGTAGGGAAGCCCCCCCAGTTCGGGGCTGTGGCTGAAGGTCTGCTCTGGCCCCCCTCTTGCCGGCTTCCTATGGACTCTAATGAAAAAGGAAGAGGATTGGTCAGTGAGTCAGGAATCAAATGGGTTTGAAAGAGGAAACTCAAAATTATAACAGGGATAATATTTTTTAAAATATCTCCTGGGGCGTCTGGGTAGCTCAGCCGGCTAAGTATCTGACTCTTGGTTTCGGCTCAGGTCATGATCTCAAGGTTGGTGGGTTCGAGCCCCTTGTTGGGCTACTGCTAACAGTGTGCAGCCTTCTTAGGATTCTCTTTCTCCCTCTCTCTCTGCCTCTCCCCTGCACGCTCTCTGTCTCTCTGTCTCTCAAAATAAATAAATAAACATTTTAAAAAATCTCCCTATTATGTTTTCTTATCAGGAAGTTGGTCTCTTGCTCTCTATTCTTCCTAAAATTTCAGCTTGATTTTTCTTCCTTGGCATTCCACCCCTCTCTCCAAAATAATCTGAAGACAGAAAGAGCGATATGAAGGGCTTAATGTCATTGTTCTGACTAGGTTCCCAATGTACCTTTGAGCTCTCTGGCAGAAAGAAAACAAAATTGCTTATGAAGTCCCCACTTTCAGGAAGGAGAAAGCATATCACATTTTGAAGATAGAAAAGATTTACTGACACAACAGCAAAAAAGAATTTTCTGACATGAATCTTGGTTTCAGAGGATAAAATGTAGGCAATGGAAAATCATTTTTCAATAAAGCAGAAAAGACATTTTATTTTAGGTGTTGCTCTGAAGTTACTGATCTTTCTATTATTTCTACCAGAGGTCTGCATATATCAGAAATCCATTTAAATAGCTCGGTTTCTGCTACAAGTCAGCCCCCCAATAAATAAACGAGCAGTTCTTTATGTACCCTCTTATGCCCCAGCACCGGTGTGAATGAAAGAAGAGATATAGAAAATAAGAATGGTATTTGCCTTCTAGAAACTTCCTTGGAAGGCAACAGTAGCACACAAGAAGTCATCTGAAACATGAAACTGAAGACACTCAGATACTGGGCTGGGTGGCAGCCAGGTGCCTTACCTTTGTTGTGTCGGAGTTCCAGAGGACAGATCTCTGAGAATCACGGTGGTAAATGACAGAGTCCGAACGACCGTCTGGAAGCCCAGTCTGAACAGTTCTGACCAGCCTCCTCCATAAAGAGGGCGGGAGGCTCACACCCATCTCAGAAAGGCTGGTCCCATGCCAACGAGGCCACGGAGCAGAAACGGCCACACCACAGGCCTCATTACAGGACAGCCGTCCCCCACAACAGATGCAATCTCACCCAAACAAGAGAGTCTGGGACAAAGGAGACCTAAATCCCTTGGCCACCCCCGGCCCCCGCTCCTCTCGGCATTGCTGCGGCCTCAAAGGGGCCAGGTGGCACGGAGGGCGAGCCTGCCGCCCGATCCTGGGAACTGGCACTTTTTAATCTGCTCAATTAGAAATGTAACGACTTCTTGCTTCCACTTGCCAGGCTGGCAGGGAGAAGGCACCGAGAGCCAAGCGTGCTCGTGTCACTTAGCAAAAGCTGAGAAAACACAACCGAAAAGCAACCTCCTTCGGAATGAGAAGGATTCGAGAGAAAAACAACCGGGATGTGCCCAGCTCTTCTCCCTGGCCGTCCCTGCTTGGTCACGACTGCAGGGTTGTCATAGCCGGAGACGTGGGCTACAGGTCTCTTTCTCTCATCTCTAAACAGGTGTAGTAACCCATCGTGCCTACTTCTGCAAGGATTAAGACAGTGCATATAAAATGCTTACACCTGGTATCTGATGCGTAGAGGTTTCACTGTTAGCTGCTATGACCCTGTTGATTTCTAGCATTTTTGTCCCTCCATCTGGCATTTCTCCTCTTTCCACCCCTCAGGACAACACTGCCACAACAGGTCTCCAGAGACGCAAGGAAGAAGGGTTCTGCCCTCCCAGCACTCAGCACAGCGGGTGTCTCCGCAACAAGTAAGCGGTGGCCTGAAAATACCCAGCAAGTTGACAGGGAGTATTTCAGGAAACCCCAGGATGTCATTGCCAGGATTGCAATGCACAGTCACTTCCACTTGGGGCCTCCTCCCCTTGTGCCTCCCCATGGCATGCCCATCAACCGTTTTGTTTCAAGGGGTCTGAGGAAGGCTGACTAATGGAGCCATGCCCTACTCCCTCGAACATATATGTGACCATGGCTGGTTCCATAGCAAAAGGGAACGAAGGGTGCAGGTGCGATTAGGCTTGCTAATCCGCTGACTGCAAAATAAAGGGATTCTCCCGGATGACATGGGTGGGCCCTACGTGGTCACAACGTTCTTAAGAGTGGAACAGGGAGGCAGAAGAAGAGAGGCAGGAGGAGGTGTGGCTACAGAACCAAGTGGTCAGAGAGCTGCGACGTCGCTGGCTCGGAAGATGGAGGAAGGAGGCCAACAAGCCAAGGCACGTGGACGAGCTCCAGAAGCTGGAAGGCGAGGAGACAGAGTCTCTCCCCTCGAGCCTCCAGAAGGGAACGCAGCCCTGCTACAACCTTCATATCGCCCAGTGGGACCTGTGCCAGACTTTCGACCTACGCACAGTGAGACAATACATGTGCACTGTTTTAAGGCACCAAGTTCAAGGTAATTTGCCAAAGCAACCAGAGAAAAGGAATACGGGGTCTTTCCGATCATCATCGGGTGACGCCCACTCTGGTTGCCAAGGGGTATTTCTTACAGAAGTGACACGCATCATCTCCATGATCTTTTAAAAATTTCTAATGTTTATTTTTCATTTTTGAGAGAGAAAGAGAGAGCATGCATGAGTGGGAGGGAGCAGAGAGAGAGGGAGACACAGAATCCAAAACAGGCTCCAGGCTCTGAGCTGTCAGCACAGAGCCTGATGCGAAGCTCCAACCCATGAACCGAGATCATGACCTGAGCCAAAGTGGGATGCTCAGCTGATTGAGCCAGCCAGGCGCCCCATGATTTTTTCTTTTATCCTGGTATAACAGGCTAGTTGAATGCTCAGTCCCTAGGCCCCACCGATACGGGTAAAAGCGTCATCACATATGAGAACCCAGTGCCCCAGGAAGTACAGAGGGGCCAGAAAGGAGCTCTCAGAGCCGACAGGTATGGGCATGTCCAGGGGTTGCCGAGACCACCCATGTTCTGCCTCATAAACCCTCCAGTGCTTGCCAACCTCATCGTCACCACCCACCCTACGAGCCCCAGGGTTTAAGAAGAGTGTGCATTTCCGGTTTTATTCATCAGAGATACCTGTAACTTCCAACCAAATCTTGTGATTTCTCCAGAACGGCCAGAGCTCTCCCAGGGATTCATAGAATTCCAGGCAAAAACAAAGCCAGGAAACTTTAGAAATCCAAACTTCAGTAAATGTTTGATTTTTCTAAGTTTTGATTTAATATTTAAAATACTTTGTGGAGCCCCATTACCACCTCTATGGCTTCCTAAAGGCCTCGGATTGACAACTACTGAAAATACCTCATTCGGGTGATCCGTTTACCCCTCCGTACCTAACTCTGTTCACACAACTGTTATTCCTGAGTACCTCTCAGCTCCGCGGGTAGTGGGGTAGATTCACTTCAAGGCCAGCTTAGATTCTGGTCTGTCAAGCATATAGTAATGGTGACATCCATCGTGAGCCTTGGGGACTCTATAATCTAATACCGAGGCTTCCCCCAGTCTGCCCCTGAGAAAAAAGAGGGCTGAAAACAAATTCCCTGCAATCTCCTTTTTTATGGGAGTATATGGGCCATATACTCCCACTCCAAAACTTCCAGTTTATGGAAGTGTAACTATTAGAATGACTATTGAAAACAGTTTGGCATTACCTATCTACTGAAGGTAGATGCATACCCTCTGACCTAGAAATTCCACTTCTAGCTTCATACTCAAAGAAATGTCTGCACATGCGTGCTAAGAGACATGTACAAGAATGTCGTAACGGACCAAACTGGAAACATCTATGGGGAAATGCTGCATAAAGAGTAAGGTGTTCGTACGAGGCTGTCCTGGACAGCAGTGCATGAATGGCGCCACCCGCCCCGATGGGGATGTATGTCTATAGCGCTGAATAACAGAAAGCAGATACCAGGGAACGTTCTATGATTCCATTTATAAGATGTCCAAAAAGCAGATGAAACCATAGTGTTTAAAAATTCAAGCTTGAGACGAAATTCTGAAGAGAAAGAAGGAAATGGTTGCCGTAGGAGTTTAATAGTTATTACTCCTGGGGGCCTGGAAGGGAGAGTGGCTGAGAGGGAACATGAGAGGGGCTTCTGGGGCATCGGCCAGGTTCTATTTCTTCACCTTGGTGGCACTTGTCTGGTAGTAAATCCTCAAGCTGCGTATTTGATATATTTTTCTGTCTGCGGGCTTTATTTCACACTTTAAAAAAGAAAGGTTAAAATTCTTATTCTTAACGATTACCTTTAAAAATGCATTACATCTGAATTTTTCTTATGTTATGATTTTCCATTATAAAACACACTGGTGAGCAAAAAAGAACATTTGAAAACAATCAGAGAAGTGGAAAAAAATCACTTTCAATTCTCTCCCCCAAAGACAAACACTGTTAACCTTGAGTGTATTTCTTTCCACTCCTTTTTCTATGACTAGTTCTTGATGTTTTTATTTCTCATTGCAGGTGACCACATTTCTTCAAATCTATATTTTAATGTTTTTCACTTAACATTATCCCGTAAGCATTTTTGGAGGAATTGCAAATACTCTGCCTGCTTGTTTTAATGACCACGTTTTGCCTAGTGGTGCATCAATAAATGAGTACCGACGTGAACAGCATTTAGGTTGTTTCTTCCTTTCCTACCTGTAATTAGTGCCATGGCAGAACTTTTTATACACACACTTTCACATATTTCAAATTACTGCCTTAGAATCGATCCCCAGAAATGGAGTTTCTGGAGCCAAAAATATTATCTTTCGAAGACACAAAGCACATCCTTTTTCCAGAGTCGGCATTCGAGGAACTTACCAAGTTCAAACAGGCTCATCTTAGGTCCATTAAGAATAGTTCCTCACAGAACTAGGTCAGCTGGTCTGTTGCTCTCTCCAAACCGCTGCTCCAGTCCAACGGTACCACTAAAATTGAATTCACCTCCCTTTCTCTCTCTTCCCACTGAGATGCATGGCTCAAGGTGTACTTAGATCGCCCACTAAGATTCCTCTCTGCATACTTTCGCTTGTAAGTTCTAAATGCTTAGAGCGAGAATTCTTTTTTTTTAAATGTTTATTTATTTTCGAGAGAGAGAGACAGAGTGCAAGCAGGGGAGGGGCAGAGAGAGAGAGGGAGACACTGAATCCGAAGCAGGTACCAGGCTCCAAGCTGTCAGCACAGAGCCTGATGCAGGGCTCGAACTCACAAACTGTGAGATCGTGACCTGAGCCGAAGTTGGAATGCTCAACCAACCGAGCCACCCAGGCGCCCCTCAGGGCAAGAATTCTGACAAAGTTTTTAGGGTCTTCATTGTGAAATCAGAACGTTGATGCCTGTTTTGGAGGACTATACGTGAGCATAAGTAAGAGAATGCATGAAAGGTATTAAGCACAGTGTCTGCCGCATAGCAGACTGTCTACAGACATGAGTGTTCTTCCTTCCTTTTGTTCCTGGGACTCATCTTTTCCCCCCAGTGATGACGGCATCAAAGGAGAAAGAGAAAGAGAAGAGACATTTTCAGAAAACACACCACAAAACCCATAACTTGCAAGTATAGTCTGTTGAGGAGGCAACATTCCTAAGGTGTAATTAGGTCCAAACCTTGCAGCCACCTGGACTGCTACCATACCCGGGAATCTTGCCCCTTAAATCATTCTTATAAGCTGGGGAACAGTCACCAGACCGAACCATTTGCTTCATCATAGTTTTGTATACGGTAGTGTTTCTCCAAATGTGGTTATTAGACCATTTTAGAATCAGCTGGTGTATGCAGGTGAGTAAAGCTAGATGCTGTAAGAAGCAGTCCCTGAATCTCAGTAGCGTACCAGCGTAAAACTGCAGTTACTGTTTATTTCACCTTCATGAAGAGGTTGTAAAGGGTGGTCTTCCCATCCAAGGGCACAGATTCTTTCTACCCAATGTCTCTGCTATCATCTAGGGCCTCAGAGTCCTCTGCTAGATTCTTTGTATCCAGCTGGCAGATAACAAGAGAAGAAAGGCCAATGTCAAGAGAATGCAAGGGTAGTTTTAGGGACCAATACTAGAAGTCATCTGCATACTTTCGCTTACATTCTACTGGTCAGGATTCAATTACACAGTCCCGCATAGCTGCCGGAGAGTCTGGGAGCTTCATCTAGCTATATTCAGGAAGAAAAAGAAACAATTTTAGTGATCTCATTGCATACCTGGGGTGATTGTAAAGATATAAATTTCAGTATACATATTTGTAAATATATTTTTTTCAGTGATGCTGATACTGAATCAGAATATCTAGAGCCTAGGAATGTGAAGTTGAAACAGATGATTTTCATGGACACTAAACTGGCCAAGAGGTGTTTTTGATGGTTTCAAAAACCCCATCACAGGTCTTACCTTATATACCAACCTGGGCACCCAGAGTATTTTTGCAAATCTTTTAGAATGTTCAAGAACTGTAGTATAAGGAGTCCCAAGACGGCTTGCTCTCAATGCTCAGATTCCAACATTGCACTGAGAGTGGGTAAGACTGGCATTTGCCAGGTCCTTTTCTCAGTCATTTTATTCTTCCTCAGACAAAGAGGATATTGTAGGGCTATACTGAGTGACAGAAATAGGATCCAGCCCACGTAACTCAAATCCATTTACTTTAGGGACATTGTTGAGGTCAGCATTCAAGACATCATTTTATGGGGACACATGGAAGAAATTTCTCTCAGGTGTCAGTACCATAAGTAGTTGTTTTTCTGTGAGAAAGCAGTTTACTTGTATTTTTACACTGTGAATCATGACATTAATCATGTTTCCTCTTTGCACTAACTTTTGGGAAGTTAGGAGCCAAAATTTTAGACCATCTCTTGCGAGTGTGCAGAATTTAGTCCTAGTATATCTTATTTTCCTACTTTTAACTCAAATATTTGTCTCTTTTCTTAACTTGTTAAAGTGTACATATTTGCACATGCTTCTTGGTTTTCTATTTTCAATGTGAAGGTCATAGAAATGGATTTTTAATTATAAATATGATGACAGAAAAGTGAACAGAAATATTAGTCTATGGTGTTTCAACCATGTTTCAAATCATGAGAAATGTTTCCCACAAACATTATTATATCCCACATACATGAAGCCTTCCTCACCCATTTAACCCAGCACCAAATGACTTTCCTCAGAGACCTCAGAATAGAATCATTAAAACCAGATGTACCTTTCCAAAGTCACTCTGTCCCAGTCATCATTTCTTTCTCTGAGGTGTAATCCTCTTCTGAGCCCAGTGATCGTACAGAACCTAAAAACCTTCAGGGAGTAGGGAGTAGAATGTTGGGTGAACAGCTCTTGGCTTTGATAAGTTTTGCTCTCTGTCCAAACTTCCTCGCAATAATGTTTAAATAAAATTGTGGAAAGAAAGCTAGGGGAAAAAAGTTCATGTACTTTGAAGACATTCTAAGACCACTAATTAGTAAAAAGTTCCCACACTGAATTTAGCTATGGAAGGGATTAAGAGAAAGGCACCCAAGCATCCACTCAATTAACTAAAATTTAGTGAGCCTGTCTTTATGTTCTAGTGCTAGTGACTTTCACGTTATTCCCACTTTACACACGTTCGTGCGCGCGCGCACACGCACACGCACAGGAAACAAGCACACTCTCTGGGAGGGAGGGAAGTATTAAGAGGGTGTGGTCGAATTTCTTTTGGCAGCTCCACTGGCCATGGACGTGGGAGCTGCTGCCTCCGAAGGCGTGGCCTTTACCTTCAGCACCAAGGCCAGCGCACCTGGCTCTTCTGCGCCGTACCCTCCTCATTAGCGATCTCAAACGCCCACAGCTGTGATAAACAAATGTTCTTTGTCAACTAAACTCGCCTTCCTTATTCTTAAAAGAACAGCGTAAATTGTTCTTCATGGAGTAGCCACCGGTACCAGCAGGAAAAGTTTCTGACGAGAGATGAAAATTTACTTGCGACCTGCCTCCTTTTGATTCTAGGCGCGCGCGCGCACACACACACACACATACACACACACACAAACACGCGCGCGCGCGCTGACCAGATGGGCTGTGTGTTGGTCCAGTTCTGCTCTCTCATCACTCCCAGCACCTCTTAGCACTGGGACGCAGGAAGAGCATTCTTTGCCTCCCGTCCCCCAAAAAAGTGATACACGGGCACAGACGGAGACGGAAGGTGGGGGAGGAGCACAAGTGCTCAGGAGTCTGGGCTTCTGAGATTTGTCCTTCTAGCAGCCTTTTATCTCTAGGGTTTGTGTATAACCCTTGACTTTAAGGCTAACAAACAATAACAGTCTACCAAAAAGATTGCCGTTCCCAGCTAAAGTGATACAAATGTGAGGAAGCCGCATCGGACGTTGGCAACATTATTCCCATTTCAAGAATGAGGCGATTGAGCCGGAGACGTTAAGCTACTTGTCCAAGAAAACACGGTGACTCAGTGACAAAGGCGAACTAAAAAGCCAGATTTCGTCGTCATTTCTGCTGGGCTTTCATCAGCAATACAGAGTTGCCAACTGTCTTCAGGAGCCCCAATTCTGTACCCCTCCCTCCGGCCCAATTATCTGAAAACCAAAAGAGTAGAAAATCGAAAATGAGATGGAGGTCGGCCGAGGATGTGAGGCAGCGGATTGCTGCCGCTTCCTTGCTTCCTTTTTTAGAAACTAAAATCGACTCTGCTTTTCCTGGTTGACAGCCCCTTGCCTGCGGCGCGACTCCTGGCCTCGGCGGGGGTCCGCGCAATCTGGGCGCCTCCAGCTGCCCCTTCTCCTCCACAAGTCGCCAGCCGCAGAGCGTAGGGCCAAACTGGGACGGAGCGAGGGTGCCCAGGAACCCGTGCCCGTGCCACTGCCGGAGCCGCCCTGGGCGCGCTGCGCTCGGCGCCGCTTTCTCTCGCTCGCCCCACGCGCCGCTTGTCCTGAAGCGCAGCGGGCGGCCGCGAGGCCGGTGGGCAGCCAGGGACCCGCAGGGCTGAGCTCGAGGTCCGGAGCCTGGGCCGTGTGGAGCGTGGAGCCACGGTTTCCCCAGCCAGCTCCCTCCAGGGTTAGCACTCTGTGCCAGGAGACGCACGGGTCTTTCCCCGCCCCCTCCCCAAGCGTGCCCGGGCCAGCTTCCATCTGATTAGAATGTTTCTTCCATCTGATTAGAATGACAGTAGCTTTCAAGTCATTCATTATGAGAATTTTAGTCTTAAAAGAAAAAAGAAGGTCCCACTGTAATTGTGAGTTGTAATAAATGCAAACTTCTGGTGCCTTCCTCTGCAGTACGGAAGACAGTAAAAAATGTGTCTCGTCCAAGCGCACCCCCTCCCCAAGCCCATTGTGAAGTCAGTCCTTAACAAAGGGGACGTCTGAATATTCAACACCGAGTCTTTCAGTTGTATTTTCCGGAATCCCTGAGTCGGCTTTTTTTTTTTTTTTTTTAAATCGGCGAATACCTGTTTAAGTTTTAAAAGCACATGGAAATAGCCCGCGAGCGACCATATAATTTGATTTGCCAGGCAATCTGCAGAGCGATCGCACATCATTTATAATGTTCATTGAGCATTTTGCCTAATTGTGTCTGTCTCTGAAAGGGCAGCGCACCCCCTCCCGACCGCGAGCAGCACAAGTGGCGACATTCCCATGGAGCGGCCGCGCGGCAGCTTGCCGTATTCAGCGCGGGCGGCCGGGCCGCGCGCCTCCCCGCCCCGGCGACCGGGAGCCCCTGACACTAATAGCTCGCGGCTCAGGTACGAGCGGGCGCCGCGCTTGACTCCATTCAATTCACAACCGGCCGTGCTTGCAGGTGTCGCCTTTTGAAACCTCCATTCAGGCGGCCGCTGTTCACTTCTCGCTGCGCCGCGGGTTTTGTAGAGGCGCAAGAATGGGGCTGATTATTCCCGTGCCCACATGCCGCCCCCACACGCCCCCACCCCGTCGGGCGCGAGGCTTTCCTTGGCCAAAAGAGGCGTTTAATTAGTTCTGGGGCCGCAGAGAGCCAGCGTGACCGACAAAGCCCGGCTCCCCAGGTAACCCCGGTTCCCTGCGGCCCCGGGAGGGGGCGCGCGGCTCCAGAGCACAGGCCTCGGGCTGCGCGCTCCCTCCCGCGCCGCCGCGCCTCCCCTGCCCTCCCGTTGGCTCTCCTGCAGGCCAAGGCTCGCTCGCCAGGTTTGGGTGACCTCGGCCAGCGGCTCCCGAGGGCCTCAGGCGCGGCCAGCCCAGGGCGCTGCTCCCCCTTCCCGCCTTTCTGCCCCCGGAGCCAGAACACCCGGGTGGATGGAAGCTTAGCTGGCGAAGGACAGTGGCCGTAGCTGTCTGCACGTGGGTGTTCTCCCCATTTCGTGTCATCCTCTCTTTTCCCCTCTCTCCCCACGGGGTCGATGTTTCCGGAAAACACCTTCCCCCTGTATCAGCCCCTGCGGTTCAGCACGGCGTGCGCTAAGCTCCGGGGCGCAAAGCTGGGCGCGCGAGATGGTGCCGCGGCCAGTGACGCTCCTTTCGCAACAGCTGCTTGGGCGCCTGCGATGGCCCAAGGTACACACAGCTGCTGACGGCACCGGCCCGGGTCGCACTCCCTGGCCCGCCTGCGCCACAGGTACGATCACCCTCCCACCCCCACCCGCTCTTGGAGGGGTGCGCGCGCCCAGCCGGGGCCGCCGCTGAGCCGGGATCGCGCCCCCAAGAGCCTGTCTTGTGGGCGGCGCACGTCCCGCGGGTAGAGAGGTCGGAGGCTAGGCCCCGTCTCGCCAGACACCTGCGTTGTACCTTTCAGGGCGGAGTGGCCGTCGGCCGCCAGGCTGGGGCTGGGCCCCCTCCCGCCTTATCATTTGATTTCCGCGAGCGTCCGAGGACGCCGGCACCCATTCGTTCCACTCGCTGCGCTCTGTGAACGAGCCTGGGGCGGGCGGAGGGGGCCGGGCTGGGGGAGGGCCGGGTGGTCTCACTCCCCCGCCCGCCCCGCCGGCCGCGCTGGAGCACAAGTGTTGGGATTCCCACGGACCGGCGTGCTCTGCGGCTGGAGGCCCGGGCACCCGCGGCCCGGGAGACGTGGCGGACACAGAGGGGTTTGTAGACAGGGTGACCTCCGCGCTCCCTCTCTGAAAAGGCCTGAAAGGAGCCGTTTATGGTGCATTACCAGTCAAGGGCTCAGGTACCAGCGCCTTGTGTCGGGCAGCCCCGGCGGCCGCCCGTGCTGCAGGTGTCAACTACACAAACGCCCCGGGAAGGGGGGCTCCGGGAAGGGGGCAGGGGAGGGGCGCTTGGCTGCGCCAGCGCCCGCCGCTCGCGCGGTTTAGTTTTTTCTCCTCTCTGGCGAGAGGAGCCAGCCTCGGGTGCAGGCCCAGGTCTTAAGGGGGTGGTAGAGAAAGCGGCGGCGGGGGTAGGGGACTACAGCAGATTATGGACTTCATTTGAGGGAGGGGTGTCGGGGGAGTCCCGACCCAGTTTCAAGGCCGACGGCAGAGGGAGGTCACAAGAGAAGAGAACTTCTGAGAGGAGACGAGGGCTGTGCCGGGCAAGGGGCATTTGCCCACGTTGGGGTGCTCGAACCTCCAGGGGCCTGCTCGATTTAGCCTGAATTTCCCAAGTAGGCCCATCTTCTTGTCTGTCTTGGCCTGGGACATCTTTAACAAAGACGAAAGCAGTGGCTGGCCTCTCTTCTCTGGCCTCCTCCCGGTGCCGGAGTCACCCCCTGCCCAGAAGAAACCAAGAGAGGTGGTCCCGGCAGACCCCTCTGTTCTCCCAAAGACCCTCGCAAGCCAAAAACTCAAACCCCTCAGGTTGGCCTCTATAAAGCAAGACCTCCCGGAGCTATTTCCCTTAGGGAGGAAATGTTAATGGAGCGGACTTCCTAGATTGGCCCTCCAAAGCCTTCAGGGAGTCAAAATACTGTAGAAAAATAGCACACGACCCTGTAACGAGTGGGCTTTTTAAAAAAATTTTTTAACATTTATTTATTTTTGAGACATAGAGACAGAGCCTGAGCAGGAGAAGGACAGACAGAGAGAGGGAGACAGAATCTGAAGCAGGCTCTGGGCTCTGTGCTGACAGCACAGAGACCAATGCAGGGCTCGAACCCACAGACCGTGAGATCATGACCTGAGCCGAAGTCAGCCGCTTAACCCACTGAGCCACCCAGGTGCCCCTGTAACAAGTGGGCTTTAATGATTTTCAGGGCCAACTTGAGAAAGAGAATGAGGCAGACGCCAATTTTAGTAGTATCTGAAGGAATCCTCGCCAATTTTAGTAGTATCTGAAGGAATCCTCGGGGTACTCCCCGAAGGTTTTAGAGGTTGTCTGCCTTCTTTCCTTATCTACTATTAGCTTCTTTTTTTTAACGTTTATTTATTTTGAGAGACATAGAGACAGAGTATGAGCAGGGGAAGGGCAGAGAGAGAGGGAGATACAGAATCTGAAGCAGGCTCCAGGCTCTGAGCTGTCAGCACAGAGCCCGACGCGGGGCTCGAACTCACAGACCGTGAGATCATGACCTGAGCCAAAGTCAGGCCGCCCAACCAACTGAGTCACCCAGGCGCCCCTCTACTATTAGCTTCTTGCTCATATTCTAAGCTTTTCCTTCTCGCAGGTGCATCGCCATAATTACTTTTACAGGCGTCATCTATTATTAGAATTGGCTTTTGACTGAATAAGACTAAGAGATTTTCCTAAAGTAACAGTGAAATTGGAAAAGGGAATTGGTGAAAAGGATAAGATGAGTGTGTGTGTCTGAAAAGGATAGTCTGAGAGGAGAATAAAGGGCAGAGAATAGATTTCTTACAAAGTAAGAGAAGGACTTTCTTCCCGTCTAAAAGGAAGGAGCAAATCACCCCCACTCTCACAACTGAATTTCTTGAATAAGTTGCCCAAATCGGGTGTCTCTATTTCCTCACTTTTATTCAGTCCCCGGCACACTGTATTCCGGCCTGCACTCTAACACTGAAACTCTCGTTAGTCCTTTTCACCAGTCGCTTCCATGCCCCCACATTTAAGGACAATTTCCAGACCTTATCTTGCCTAAAAGCGCAGGAAACAGGCCCACCATTCATCCTGACACAAAGAGCAGAATCCTCTGAATCATTTTTGTTTCTCTCTCTTTTCTAAGCCCCCCTTCGCTAAGTCATCGAGTCCTAAAATTCTCTTTCTAGCATGTGTCTCTAATCTGCCCAGCCATCACGCACTTTAGGCTTTCATAATGTCTCAGCCGTTCTCTGCAGTCTTTTCATTGGTCTCCCTGCCTGCCTGTAACTGGCTTTGCTCCAATCCATTCTCCAACCCGGCAGCCTCAGTGTCCTTTCTAAATGGGAAAGTTGATCATGTTACCCCCTGCTTACAACCCTTCCATGGCTTCCCCGTTCCCTGACTGGCTTATGTAGACATCATAAACACGTGCTACTCTAGTGCTTTTATACTAGTCAATTACATACATTATAAAGAGCGAGACATACATATTTTTAAATAATGAGGTAAAAATATAGATTATAAGGGCACCTGCGTGGCTCAGTAGGTTGAGCATCTGACTCTTGATTTTGGCTCTGGTCATGATCCCAGAGTTGTGGGATCAAGCCCCGCATTGGGCTCTCTGCTGAGTGTGGAGCCTGCTTAAGATCCTCACTCTCCCATGGGGCGCCTAGGTGGCTCAGTTGGTTAAGCCTCCGACTCTGGCTCAGGTCATGATCTTGTGGTTCCTGAGTTTGAGCTCCACATCGGGCTCTGTGCAGATGGCTCAGAGCCTAGAGCCTGCTTTGGATTCTGTGTGTGTCTCTCTCTCTCTCTGCCCCTACCCTGCTCGCATGCTCTCTCTCTTTCTCTCTCTCTCTCAAAAATAAATATTAAAAAAATTTTTTTAAGATTCTCGCTCTCTTTCCCTCTGCCCCTCCCCAGCTCATGCCCTTTCTCTCTCTCTAAAAATATAGATATAGATTATAGTTCAATATTTTCTTCTCATATTCCAGTGTTATCTTCTTATACACTCTGGAAACGACTGGTCTGCGTTATGCCAAATCCCTAAATACAGCTTACAAGGTCTCCCTTGATCTAGGCCCTGCCTACACTTCCATTCTCATCACCTCTCTGTACTTCATCCTTAATAAAGTTCTTTTATTTCTCCAAATGCCATGATAATCATTCCCTGTTTGTCTGTTTCACATTTATTTCAACCTCTATTTGCTGTCTCCTGTGGTCTGTAAGCTCGATGAAAAAAAAATATCTGTTTTATTTATCATTCTGTCACCCGTGCTTCTCACCATTCCCAGCACAGAATAGGTTCTCAGTAAATGTTTGTCGCACAAATGACCGTGGCGCTTCTCAGAAGAAGCCGTGTTTTCCATGAAAAGGCTAGAAAACAGAGAAGACTGCCCCACAGTGATAAGAATCAAGCAAAGGTTGCAGAGGGAGGAAAAACAGGCACAGGGAAGATGGACGGAGTGTTGAGACATCTTTCCAGAACACGAGGCATTGACTAGGATACAAATTAGGTGGCTCTATAAAACAAGGTAAAAATATAGTAGCTTAAGTGGAATTCTGGAATTCTGTTTCTCCCCAAAACAAAACTGGACGGGCACTCCAGGCTTGGTGTGGGATCTAAATGATGTGAGGGATTCAGACGCCTTCTGTCTAGTTACACGCCCATCCTCACCCTATAGCTTTCATCTCATGGTTCAAAGTGGCTGCTCCAAGCGCGGCCATTGCATTCATATTCCAACCAGTGGAAAGAGGGACGGTGGCAATATAGGACAAGTTCTTCCCCAAAGATCGAGCATCAAAAGTGAGTATCACTTCCGCTCACGTCCTGTTAGTTAGAAGTTGGTTTCATAGCCACGCCGAGCTATGAGAGCAACTACAAAATGCAGTTTTTATTCTGGGCGCCCATGTGTCCAGCTGAAATTGTGGG
Organism: Paguma larvata; assembly: GCA_030068075.1. Classification (NCBI taxonomy): domain Eukaryota; kingdom Metazoa; phylum Chordata; class Mammalia; order Carnivora; family Viverridae; genus Paguma; species Paguma larvata. The sequence goes on along the minus strand of CM057828.1, from coordinate 116,714,322 downwards.
GTTCTACGACGAAAGGAAGAAGGAGAGAATGGCCATCAGGATTTTCAGTAGCCAAGACACCTCGTCCTGCTGCCTTCCTGAGGCCTCGCTAAATTCCCGCTCTTGGATTCTTGGATACGCCCGGCGTCCCATGCCATACCTCTCTTTTAATGTTTAGGGTAGTTCAAGTTGGTTTCTGTGAGCTGAAATCAGGTTTTAAATTAGTGTGCTAATGTAGCGAGCGCTTCCACAGTGACCCAAGGGGAAATGCAACAACACAGGTGCACCAGGTAAGCCAGCATATGCTGCAGCCGCCACCCCCACTCTCAGCGGCTGAGCGCAGCTAGAAGTGTCTAGTCCTGGTTCCCTGTTCTAAGACGCTGTGCATCACAGTCACTCAAGGTCCCAGGCTAACAGACGTTTTGCTTCTGGAAAGAGAAGCAAACGGCACACTCTTAGAGCTTCTTCCCGGAAATGGCATGGCGTTTCTACTCATCTTGTGTTTATCCCAAACCCACATCTCACCTCAGAGACAGTAGGGAAGCATGAGCTTATCTTCTGCCTGGAAGAAGACACAGAGACCCATGGCTTGTCCTGCCAGCTCGCAACACGGGGGCCGACCTAACCGTGGAAGCGTTTCAGGTTAACTCTTATGGTAAAGCACCCAGATTGCCTAACACGACCCTCCGGTGTCCTCCCCTCTCCTCTGCTCAGATCTGCCCAGCCGAGGAGGAAAAGCACTACGTACTGGGGGCCCGTAAGGCCAGCGTCGACATAAAGCTCTCAGGTCACTTTAAATCAGGGTGGGGAGAGGTAAAAAGGACGATGCACGGGCAGCTTTGTCCTTGGTTCCACCGAGGACATCTCTCAACGCTCTTGGGAATCTCTACACATTTTGCTACTCTCTCTTGGAGTTTTACAATGGGTCAGAGTTCAGGCCATGGTAGGTTTCAAGCATCTGAAAAAAAGACACAGGGACTAGACACTGTGAGGAAAATACAGAGAAAGAGGCTTCCAAGGCGGTCGAAGACTAAAAAACGGTGAGAGATTCAAGGGGCTTCGGGAAATCTCCGACTACTCCCGAAATGGTGCAGTAAGGCCACGTTTTAAAACTCCGTCCCTGTGATTTACGGCGTTACCTTTCAAGGGCACTAAAACATGCCAGCGAGACGACCCCTCGGTTGCTATGTGTTGCTCACACCTTAGTGGAGCAGATGTTTTCCTTTATGGTCTCTGGCTGGGACCAATGGCCCTGAAGTAATCCGCTTTTAAAGAGGGCAAAAAGGATAATTTGGAGCACTGGGCCTTCTTTGAGGACACGGGTCTTGGTGGGGCATAGACGTGGTCATCAGGAGGCCACTCCGTGCCTGAGTGGAGGCACGACTCAGAAAGGAGACACAAAAAGGCAGAGTGAAATGCACTGACCGTGGGCTCGCTTGAGACCCAGCCTGTCACATCCCATGGATGTGCTGGCACCCACTTCCCTAAGGCAGGGAAAACCACGGGCGATTGCCTGCCTTGGACTTTTGTAAGTATATTTGACCTCCCAGCCACACACTTCTGCGCCTTCTTGTGTGATTAGACTCACTTAAGACTCACCTAACTCAGAATCGTTCTCCCTATGAAGCTCTCGGGCTGAGCCCCTAAACCTCCACAATAGCCCTTACTACACTGGATTAAAATAATTTCTCCCCTCTCTAACTACCCCAAGGAGGTCTTAAGTCACAGAGACTGCATCTTATTCATCTCCATATCCCCAACATTTAACATGGTGATTGAACACAGTTGATGCTCAAAACATGTTTGGCTTTTTAATGTTTATTTTTGTGAGAGAGAGAGAGAGAGGGTATGAGAGGGGGAGAGGGAGAGAGAGAGAGGGAGACACAGAATCCTAAGGAGGCTCCAGCCTCTGAGCTGTCAGTGCAGAGCCCAATGCAGTGCTCGAACCCACAAACCATGAGATCATGACCTGAGCCGAAGTCGGACACTCAACCGACGGAGCCACCCGGGCGTCCCTCAAAACATGTTTTTAAAGGGATAAATTAAGACTTAAAAGAAAGTGTTTACATTGTCTCAGTTTTTCCACATTGTTTATCTTTCTATATAATGATGAAAAAATAAGACAATTTGGCTTAAAAAAAAACATTTGATTATTTGGCATTATAGAGACCAGTAGTCTATAAGATGTTCCACTGGGCTACAGGAAATATTTTAGGACTTGAATTATATTTTTTCTCATCTGCCTAAAATTTCTTCTTGTACATGTTTCTAAATGTATGCAACATATTAATACAGTCTTATTTCTATGCAAATTTAAATACACAAATATACATGCATTCATTTTTAGAGTACGTACTCGAACATGGTAATAATGATAAGATGTCAGGCACAGGTGATCTTCCTCCCTACACACACCCACACAGTATTTTTCTCTTCTTATCTGATAGCATTCCAAATTTTAACTAGGAACATGGCTACCCACTTAAGACCATATTTGTCAGCTTCCCTTGCAGCTAGCAGTGGCCATGTGCTGGCTCAGGCCAATCAGATGTCAGCAGCTTTAATGTGAGCAAACTTCAGGTCATGTTCTTAAAGTTGTTTTGTTTTTTTTTTTTTTTTTTTAAGTTTCTGTATTTATTTTGAGAGAAAGAGAGAAAGAATCCCAAGCAGGCTCAGCGCTATCAGCTCAGAGACTGACTTGGGGCTTGAACTCAAGAACTGGGAGATCATGACCCGAGCTGAAATCAAGAGTTGGAGACTTAACTGACTGAGTCACCCAGGCACCCCCAGGTCATGTTCTTAAAAGGAAAGGAGTGTGCCTTTTTTTTTCTTTCTTCTTGGTGGCTGGAAGGCAGACATAAGGGTGGGAGCTGGAGTGGCCATCTTAGACCTGGGATTAGGAGCCACATTTCAGGAAGACAGAGCAGCAAGTCACAAGGAAGCTTGCCCCCCACCCCCAGCCCATTTAGCCACCGTATAAACTTCAGATTGTTTATGCTTCGATTATTACATAAGAGAGACAGAAAGGTAATATTTTTTAGGTTTATTGAATTATTTTGAGAGACAGAGAGAAAGAAAGAGAGAGGTAGGGGCAGAGACAGAGAGAGAATGAGAGAGAGAGAAAGAATCCCAAGCAGGATCTGCACCAATAGCACAGAGTCCAAAGCAGGGCTCAATCCCACAAACCATGAGATCATGACCTGAGCTGAAACCAAGAGTCAGACGCTCAACCAACCAACTGAGTCAGACAGGCACGCCTAAATGTAATATTTTAATCACTCTCATCTTTAGATATCTGTTAAAGGAGTCAGACCTTTATCTAGAATAATGCAAGGTGCGTAGTCAAAAAAAGAATTGGAGACAATCTAGTCTTAAATCGATTCTTTTATATAGACAATCAGGGCTCGAGGCAAGAGATACCAGCAGAAGAGAAACCTTCAATTTTGTTTTTTTTAATGCCTGTGATCTCACTTCTCATTCACACCTTTCTCTCTTCTTTTTTCTTCTGGGCTTCATAGACATTTGAAAAACTTAACACTGCACCGTATACTTGAAAGTTGCTATGAGAGTAGAGCTTGAATGATGTCATCATAACAACCAGCCAAACAGTAATTGTGTGAGTGAAGGGCGTGTGAACTCGCCTTACCGTGGTACACATTTCACAGTATGTAAGTGTAACCGATCATTACATGGTACACTTTAAACTTATATAGTGTGATATGTCAATTATATCTCAATCAAGCTGGGGGGAAAAAAAGAGAGAAAGGCTTATATTGAGTAGCCCACTGAGTCTAGGGGGAACCAGGATGGAAACTAGCTTTACCAACTACCCCCAGGGCACGGGGTACTTCACGCATACCACCTCACAACATCCTTAAGGTGGATAGTATTATTTCTTCCCATGTCTGTAGTCTGTGATCAAAGCTCAACAAGATTAAATAACTTACCCAAGAGCAAACCACTCTAAGGAGCAGAGCAGACACTGAAATTTGAACTCAGATCTACATGCGCCGACTGTCCACGTTGTTTCATTTCCCACTCTTTCCAAACTCTCCCTCTCTCAAGCTTGCAAAACTTTTCCTGCAGCTTCTCTCTCTCCTTCTGCCTCACTTCCTTTATGCTTTGCCTCCTTCTGCCCTTTTCTCTCCACCTTCTAATCTCGTCCAACACTCCTTTCGGATAAGCCTCTGGAGCAGTGTTTCTCAAACTTGACTTTGCATGCTCTCCCTCCTTCTCATAGGCTCTCCTCCCCCCGCCCCCCCCGTCCCTGCCTCCACTGTCTCTCTTTTTTCAGTGTTTGGTTTTTAAACTGAAGTATGGTTAACACACAATGTTACATTAGTTTCGCGCGTACAACATAGTGATCTGACAACTCTATATATTGTGCAATGCTCACCACAAACTTGACTTTCGATGTATGTTCTCATATGTGTATATGCACATATATATATGAACATATATATACTATATACTCAATATATTATATTGAGTAGCCCCTATACTCAGTGGGCTACTCAATATAAGTCTTTCTCTCTTTTTTTTCCCCCCAGCTTGATTGAGATATAATTGACATATCACTATATAAGTTTAAAGTGTACCATGTAATGATCGGTTACACTTACATACTGTGAAATAATCTCCACCCTTTTCACAGAAAAACCAAAACAAACACCAGTGAAAACTCTTATGGGCCCTCAGTGTCAGCTTAAATTATTACTAATAGGAAATTGCTTAAATATTTACTAATATAAAGGTGACATACACTCTAGATGTGTGTTGTCCTTTTAATTTTTTTTAACCTACAAGTCAATAAAATTCAAACTAACCTTAATATGACAGACGATATGACTTTGTTGTAACGACATTTGCCATTTACAAAGTTGACATGATGTTGGTCCCTATGGTGTATTCATTTCTCCCCCCCCCACTGTAATTAATTAAGTTATTATGGAAACTACCATAATGGCTTTGCTTGTCTAGCCTGTTTTGTGGTTATTTAGTCTTTTCCGGGCACAAGCACAATATCTGCGTATTTTCTTTAGCAATTAAAATAGCCTCCTTGTTGGTCCCAACACAGTCTTAAACACGAACGTGAACTCAAATTCAGGCTCCAAGTCCAAAGGCAGGGCCAGGTTACAGGCTGGTCATCCAGACGGAACAGAATATGGTCATACTTGGTGGTCATTTTGTTTTGAGACGATCGTCTACACGAGGTCACAAAAAAAATGGAAAAAAAAAGTCATAATTTATGGAGCTTTAATTTAAGAAATATGGATCCAGAAAATCCGAGGTCTGTGGAAATGAGAGGTCCCATGATAGGTTCTCACCCAGACAATCACACGCCTGGATGTGGTCCCTTGTTATGAAGACAGAAAAAGCTCTAACCCACTGATTAGAGACGGATCAGCAGATTGTGGAGAGATCGTATCATATAACAGGCCCACCTGATATTTCCTTCCAGGTGAGGAAAGACCTCTGGCTCCTCCGAAGGGCCAGTGAGAACGGAGGAGTGAGGGGGAAAGCCGGCCCCTGCTCCCCTCTCGTACACAATGTTTCGGTGTGGGTCTAACCAGTGTCTCCGAGAGGCTACCGCAGAAGAGAAAGAGGGCAGCTTGGCCTCCGTGAAGTGCTGTGGTCTCGGTCTGCCCCTTTCCAGGCTTTCCTCCATGGCCCATGGTGCATAAATGGAACATTCTTCTAGCTCCGCTGTATAGCCATGAGCATTAGCAAAAAGGCTATGACCAGGCCTAATCCTAACTGCCCCCAAAAGTTCTGAGAACAGCCGCACCTTCCAGTGTCCATGGGGAGTCGAGCCTAGTATTTGTTGATGTATTTGTTGATACGTGTCCACTATCGATCTAGGAGATTGAGTATAGGTTGGTTGGCAAAGCCAATAAGGATGACTCCCATCTGAAGAGTAAGACTTCCCCTTCCCACTAACAACATATACTCGTCCATTCCACCAACATTTACTAAGCATCTACTACTGCTAAGTAACTTACTGACCAACCGCTACTGTGTATTTATATTTAACTCACTTACCTCTCGCAATATGCAATGAGCTAGTAGTATCATAATTTCCTTTGGCATACGCAGAAATGGAGGCACAGATGGATGAGGCGACTTGCCCAAACAGCTGATTGGTAGCAGAGCCACTGGAATCCAGGCAGTCCGGCTCCAGCGTCGACTCATGAACCCTGTGCTACCCAGCCTCTCCGGCTTAATGCCTGGGGGTTGCAGTGGAAGGTGAGGGGCTACTTTCCAGGTCACAGAAATAGGCTAAAACCTCTAGTGGAGGTTTAAGACCCTGAGGAGGAGTCTTGTGGGGGCAAAACCCGAGGCAGGCAAGCTATATGCAGGAGGGGGTGGTTTCTTGGAACATGCAAGCATGGAAGTTGGACTCCTGGACTTTGAGGCAGCTTTCCCAAGTAACTGATGTTTCTTGAGTATTAATAGGCTTGAACTAAGCATTTCTGAACTAAGCGTGTTCTGCGACAGGCTTCTTCAAGGAAAGTTAACCCAGCTAAGGAAAAATGTTTGCTCTACACAGGATTTTGAGGAAACGACAATAATAAGACCATTTCGGTACCCCCAACATCTTCCTGCCCGCCGAGTGGAAGGTAAGGTCTTATTGACAGGAGATCGAAAACAATCCTAAGGGAATCGAAATCATGGCCTGCCAAGTAAGGGATAAAGTCAGACCACAGACACAACCCAGAGGGGTTCTAAGACAGGCAGGAAGTGTGATCTGAATTCTGACTTCCCAGGAGCGAGTGGGTCTCAGGGGAAAACAAAATCATACGGTGGTAAAGTCAGATGCTAAACCGTCCTGCCACCGTTAAAGTCTGTCAGTAAAGACAGGGGGAAATGGTGATGACATCAGCCAAGTGAAGAATGCCAGGTACAAAACTAGGAACCCATGGAAGCAAATAGACCAAAATGTTAACAGTAGTCACCTCGGGGCTGTGGGACTGTGGACGATGCAGGCGAGGTGGTGGTTTGAATGAGTATCTAGTAATTTTAAGCTGCCTTTATATGATCGAATCCCGATTAATCTTGTTCGATATGGTTTCATGCAGGGTTAATAACATCTGATCCAATGCCGTCCCATTTCAACCGCCCTGCATGGAGGACCTGGACGATTACGGTAGGGACTCGGGACCTGGCCCACGGGCAGGGCACCCTGTGCCTGCCTGCCCCTGCCAGCCTTCACATGTCCAATCTAGTAGAAGGCTCTGGAAAACAATTCTGAGATCCCACCTCCTTGTGCTACAAAGCTACTTATTTCTACTTGCGGCTCAATGCTGGCAGCTGTGTTACGCCAAGAGAGCTACTTAGAGTTACTTAGCCTTTCTGAATCTTAGTATTTGCAAACTAGAACAATACCTGCAGCGAATCTCATGGTGCTACGTCAGATGCAAGTCAGCCAATCCATGTGAAATCATATTAAATCAGCTACGTTAATCTAATTGTAGAGACAAAGGAGGGACAGAAAGATGCAATGTAACATCTTTTAGATACAAAACCACACAGACCTGGTGTTGCTTTCTGACCCCTTCTCATAGTGGCCATGCAACCATGGACTGCAGGCTGAGCCTTGCTTATTCACCAGTTAGGAAGACACCCTTCAGGTTGCAGAATTATGAGCGTGAATGACAAACACGTCTGTAAGTCCTCCAAGAGGCTCGTCCCTACCTTTTCCAGCATTTGTGTTCCTCCTTCTACCTCCCTTAGGATACAATAAATGGAAAGTCTTCTAAACCATTCAAGGAGCTCTGACTAGTGGAAAGGGCCCTAGGAGTGAGACAAAGAAAACCAGAGAGGAATCCTCACGGCATTTGGAGAAATGGAGCGTGAATTACGGATGGAGTGGAAAGTGCATGAGAGGCACGGCGAGGCAGGCAGGGATGGATACTGCAAGGAAAGCCTTGTACGCTGCGTGGAGCATCCTCAAGGCCCATCATTTCCAGGATGGAACAAAATGTCACATGATCACAGGGGGCCTTCTCCATGGAAAAACCATCCGTAATCAGTAGAGTGTGCCTTTGGGGCCAGAGAAAGTTCGGTGATCCCGTATTTAATTTTGCATGCTTTGTCTTATGCTGGGAATAGCATCTTCAGTGATCCCTCCCTCAGCACTCCGGAAGTGCTGAGGCATCCCAAGTGCAGCCAGGACTCCGGAGAGCTGGGGAGGCCGGGAAGGTGGTACTTGGTAATCAGGGTGGACTTAGAACAGGGCCCGGACTGACTCCGTTGCACTCCAATATAAACATACCCTTCATGAATGGGTATAAGCAAGCTGGAGCCTGCTCTCAGCAGCCACTGGAACCAGCACTGGGCTGAGGTCACCTGCCGTGTGACCTTAGGGAAGTCACTGAACCCCACTGGGCCTCAGAAACCTTTCAGCATGAATCCCGTGATTCTATTTTTCAAATCCTTTCCTAAGAGAATAGGGCTAAAGAATGGGTTGCACCTAGGCGGCCCAGTTGGTTAAGCATCTGGCTTTGGCTTAGGTCACAATCTCACTGTTCATGGGTTCGAGTCCCACATCGGGCTCTGCACTCACAGCACGGAGCCTGCTTTGGATCCTCTGTGTCCCTCTCTCTCTCTCTGCCCCCCACCCCTGCTCTCTCAAAAATAAACATTAAAAAAAAAAAAAAGAATGAGTTGCTGAGGGCACTAAAGTGGAAAGAAGTAAAGGTTTCACAGAAGTGGGCAGGGAGGAGGAGTAGCAAAGAAAGACACAGATCCAGGAGATTATAAACAAGCACCTGACATCACGTCTGTGTTTATTAGCTGAGGAAGGGGACCATCTGGGTCACTGGGAATTCACATGGACCCATTTTCAAGCTGGGAGACGGGCCATGAGTCACATCCCCAAGTACCTGCTTGCAAGCGCTAAGTGAGGAATGTGCGTAGTGTGGGGGGCAGGACAGCTGCCCCCTGCCCCGGTTTCTGGGGAGCTTGGGCTCCAGTAGCGAGGACATACACCGAGCAGGCATCGGACACTACGGGCACAGATGAAAGGCAAGCTCAGGGATGGAGAGCCTGGAGGTCCCCCTCTTCATGAGTGGTGTCTGCCTGAAGTTCAGAGCCAGGGACCTGGGCTCCAACTCTCCACTCGTTGTACCCAAAAGCTAGGGCAAGACGCTAGAAAGGTTTGATGGGAAACAAATAGACAAGTATTCGGGTCCTTGAGACTCCTGGGAAGGAGAGAGCTGAGAGGCACGGCGGGGGTGGGGGTGGGGGCGCCAAGGCTTCCTCAGTGCCCAGTGGGCCTTGCCAGAAGTTCCGGAACTGAGAACCCTGAAGACGTATGAGGCTCCTGAGCAGCCCCGACAGAGCGTGCTAGGAGTCAGCTGGGCCCAGGACAGCGACTCTGGAAAGCCTTGGGAAAAAAAAAAATCACAAGTCCTTACCAGTATTTGTGGCTAAAAGGAACCCATTGCCCCTCCACTGCCGGCCTTAGGAGATGGATGTTAGTTTATAACGAAGCGGGGATTTCTCATAATGTCAGGGGACATCTGAGGACAGAGGGTGGGAAGAGAAAGACGCTGGGCCTTAGCGAGGGTTGGAGAGGCTTACAGCCCTGGGGCCAGCTGTGTCCCTCTGTTCATGAGGTACACCTGCAAACTTTTGACCCTGTCCCTGTCTCCAAGCGCCCAGAGGATCCCGGAAGAGTGGAGGGAGGGGCCTGGAAGGAGAACTGGGCCTCCGGCCATTTCCTCAGCCAACCTGTTGCTTCCAGAGGCGGAGGGCAGCCGTCCACACTGTTGCGACCTCCAGTGACCCAGAGAAAATTTCCTTTATCAGTGGTGAAGTCTTTCTTCTTTTTATTAGAGAAAAGAACAATCATGTCTTACTTACATGGGTGCCCACACCAGTACCCCAGAGTCTGCGGGCCTAGCCCTTCGTCCCAACAGGAGTGGTCTCCAGACAGCAGTGATTCTCTACGGGAGACAAGCGACGGTGAGGAGGAAGAGGGTGCAGACAGTTATGTCTGGAACAAGTGACTGTCTCCTCTTTTCCTCCTATCCCGTGCTCGTCCACGGAGCCCGAGGAACTGCCCAGAATGTCCACACTAGTTCTGCTCAGCCTCAGGGGGCAGCAGGGTTTCCAGCTCACTTGCCATTAGCTCGCCTAGGTGCCCAGGGTACTTTACTCTACCACAAACTCATTGAGCATATGTAAGCTGATTTTCTGTGGAAGCTAACTGTTAAAATCACACGGGGTAAAAAGACACCCATAGACACACCTACTGAGTCCCGGGACCCTCGGCTCCCTCCCCAACGTGTCCATGACACAAACTCTCTCTCTCGAAAGCCACCCAGATCTATCAGAGGAGGCCCCTCAGCCTCTCCAAGAGACAGCTTCCGTCGGCTGGAATCCAGTCTTTCCTTCGTGGAATGGTTAGCAATATTTTAAATAAGGCTTTGAAGCCTGATCATTTACTACTCTTCCGAGTCCTCTGATTGATCCAAGAGCACGTGCCCCCTTAATTTCGGTCTAACCAAGTGAGGGAGAGGGGGGAGGGCCTTTTAAAATGTAAAGAGAATTGGGTGCACACCCCCAGCCGGCTCGATCTGTGGTCTTGACCCCCCACCTCCCAACAGCTGCCTTCTCTTTGAGGTGAGACAGATAAATCTAGATGCACGCAATTGCAGCTCAGGTCCGACACCGGGTGGGTACCCGTCCACACTGGCATCAGCCTTCAGGATAACCACCTCACCAGGAAGGGGCACCGGCGGGACACACGAAAGAAGTTGCTATAAAACAGTAAGTCTTTGGGTTAAAGTTGTTTGGGGTTTTTGACATTCATCTCTGGTCTTCTAATCTTATGTAATTTTTGCCCTTAACTTTTAGGTCACGGCAAGGACTTAAATACAGTGTAAAGTCTAAAACCAAGAGGCTTGTTGAAATCGCTGTTCTTAAAAGGCATGGCCTTGGATTTTGAGAGAAGCCTGAACAACCCCCCCCGCCCCCCCGCCCCAGAAGCCTCTGGTGAGACAAGTGTCTGAAAAAGGAAGCGCCTGACCCATGAGACCCTCGACTCTCAGTCCTCTGTTCAGAGAACATGCGCCACGTTCCTCTCCCGGGCTGCAAGTTGGAGCCTGGCTTTTTACAGGAATTACCCCGACCTTGAAAGTGTTTCTTTGTTACTCCCGTACTGAAGAATTCTTGTGCATCGCGGGCTGCGATAAAGCGTGTCACGGACCCGAGCACCTACCTTTTGCGTTTGTGTTTTTTTAGGATTTTTTTTCTTAAGGTCGAGAAAGAAAATAAAATCATTCAGGGACAGTCTCGGTGGCCATTCAGAAAGGTGAGAGGCCCAGGCTTTGAAAGGGTTCACACTCGCCCTTTACCGTCCATACCCTCCCTCCGGACTGCTCCAGGCAGACGATTCATTTGACTCCTTTCGTATCAGGTTTTATTGCTCCGAGCCCCCCGGGTCCCAGGGTCTCGATTTGCTGTCCGAAGAAACGCGCCCCACCGAGCCGCTCTCCAAGGCAGCCCCTCCAGCGTCCGCGTCTATTTCTCCCGGGCGGGGTAAAGGCGGGGAGGGGAGCCCGGCCCAAGGCTCGCGCCCCTAGACTCCGCGCGGGGTCGGAAACGCGTGGGAGCTGCACCGCGTCGCCTCCCCGCCCCACCCGCACACACTGCGCAAACTTTACGCGAGTCCCTGAAAAGTTTGGTGATGAGACTGGACCCAGCGAAACTCAGGCGGGAGGCCGGCGCGCGCCCGGGTGAGGGGCCGGCGAATGCACCCTCCCGGACAGCCCGGGCTGCGCGCGGCGTCTGCACCGACCGCCGAGGAGGAGCGAGCGCCGCCCGCAATCCGCTCCGCGGTCTGCGCCGCCGACGCGCACCTATGGGATATTTGGTGGCTGCTGGAAGACACCTCGCGCCGCGCCCCGGCCCCCGCGCGGAAGAACTCAGCTTTGCGCAGCGCGCAGGGGACGAGGGGCGGGCACCGCGGGCCGCAGGTACTCGTCAGAGGCCGGCGCCCCGCAGGTACTCGTCGGAGGAGCCGGCGGGGAGGGACACGAGGGGCCCCGGGCCGCGCAGGCCCCGCCCCCTCCTCGCCCTGGGAGCTCCCACTGGGAGGAGAGCCGACCGGGCCCCGGCGCTGCCGACGGGGCCTCCCTGCCCCCTCCCGCCGGCCCCCCGCACTCGGTGATTGGCTGGCGCCGCGGGTCCCTGGCACGCGCCTGTGGATGTAGTTATAAGAATCCTCGCGTGCCGGCCCTCAGCTTCAGCAAGTCGGCCACGGCCCTCCCCGGCGCAGCGCGGGCGCCGGCCAGAGCGCAGCGGCCGCGGACCCTCCAGGGAGGCCGGGGGCCGGCAGCGGGCGGGCGGCGCTCGCTGCCCTTGGCGCACCACCCCGGAGGGAGGGGGCTGCCGTTCGAGCCAGAACCGCCACGTCAAACTCCCAGAGAACCGCCTCAGCCCCTCAGGCCCGCGGCGGCACGGAGCATGGACGCGGTGCTGCTAGAGCACTTCCCCGGGGGCCTGGACGCCTTCCCGTCTCCTTACTTTGACGAGGAGGACTTCTTCACCGACCAGTCCTCTCGGGACCCGCTGGAGGACGGCGATGAGCTGCTGGCGGACGAGCAGGCGGAGGTGGAGTTCCTCAGCCACCAGCTGCACGAGTACTGCTACCGCGACGGGGCGTGCCTGCTGCTGCAGCCCGCGCCGGCGGCGGCCCAGCACGCGCTCGCCCCGCCGCCCTCGGGGGGCCCCGGCGAGCCGGAGGATGGCGGCGGCGGCTACTGCTGCGACGCAGGGGCGCCCCCCGGCGGCTTCCCCTACTCGCCCGGCTCGCCGCCCGCGTGCCTGGCCTACCCGTGCGCGGGGGCGGCCGTGCTGTCCCCCGGCGCGCGGCTGCGCGGCCTGAGCGGGGCGGCGGCGGCGGCGGCGGCGGCGGCGGCGCGGCGGCGGCGGCGGGTGCGCTCCGAGGCGAGCTGCAGCAGCTGCGGCAGGCGGCCAACGTGCGCGAGCGGCGGCGCATGCAGTCCATCAACGACGCCTTCGAGGGGCTGCGCTCGCACATCCCCACGCTGCCCTACGAGAAGCGCCTCTCCAAGGTGGACACGCTGCGCCTGGCCATCGGCTACATCAACTTCCTCAGCGAGCTGGTGCAGGCCGACCTGCCGCTGCGCGGCGGCGGCGCGGGCGGCGGCGGGGGGCCGGGCGGCGGCGGGCGCCTGGGCGGGGACAGCCCGGGCAGCCAGACCCAGAAGGTCATCATCTGCCATCGGGGCACCCGTAAGTGCGTCCGCAGCCCAGCTCGGGGGGCGGGGGCGGGGGCGGGGGGGGCGGGGCGAGGAGGGGCACGGGAGGGTCCAGGAGGGGCTGGGGGAACGGACCCACAGGCTGAGCGACGGACAGTTCGAAGGTCTGTCGGCACCGGCACCGGCGACCTTGAGCACGAGTTGGCGTTTCGCAGGTTCCTTCTGGCACTCGACCGCGGCTGGGAGGGCGTGCGTCCCCGGCAGACTTGCAGCTCCAGGGATTCCGGGGAGTGGGCGCTGGGGGCCTGAGGGGTGGAGGCCACGGGGTCGTTCTAATGAAACCTAAGACGCCCATTCGGCCGAGGCGCCCAGGAGGGGACCCGAAAGGACCAGAGAGGGCATCGCTGGGAACAGAGTTGGACGTTCATGGTCTGTTTTCTCTTCTCACCTCCTCAGGGTCCCCCTCCCCCAGCGACCCGGATTATGGCCTCCCTCCCCTTGCAGGACACTCCCTCTCCTGGACTGATGAAAAGCAACTCAAAGAACAAAATATTATCCGAACAGCCAAAGTGTGGACCCCAGAGGACCCCAGAAAACTCAACAGCAAATCTCCCTTCAACAACATAGAGAACGAACCGCCCTTTGAGTTTGTGTCCTGAGAAGCCCCAGACCCGCCCGAGGAGCCGATTCTGTCTCTGTGCATATTGTACATGAAAATACCTATAATGTAATTTAAGAATCACATTTTTCTAAAGGCAATCAACTGTTTGTTATTTATCTATTTATTATCCTGTCGAGTCGAGGAAATAGATGATCTCTTTTTAAGTATATAATTTATATAATTTATCCTGATTTTCTAAAAATATGCAATAGCCTGTGATTTGCCCCCAGCACCTTTGGCAGAACGCTGCATTGTTGGAAGAAATCCTGCCGGACAATTTCATGCTAATTTATTGCCACATATGGTTTCTTTCTAAGCCAGGTCAATAAATGCTATTTACACCTTTTTCTAAAAGTTATTTGTCGAATGCATGATGGGGGTAGCTGTCTCTTTCCAAAGAAGAATTAACTTTGTGAAAGATAACTGAACCAGACCTGCGAAGTGTAGCCCTCTAGCAAGAAACCACGCTTTAGTTAGATTTAGCTGAAAGTGGGGGAGTTAGAGGGTTAGGCCCCGCCTCCCCAAGAGGGCCCTTCATCCGCCCCCCTTGCCCTAAATAGTAACGTCGGCCTATGTTTATCTTACCCTCTAAACACCTTACCGGGAACATCGGTCACGGCGTATTTATTATTCCCATTTCTCAGAGGGGAAAGCTAGGGCTCCGAGACGGGGCTTGACTTATCCAACGTCACCCCTACCCTGTCTCCCCATAGCGCTTGAAGTGAGCCAGTTGGGTCCAGTGGGAACAGGAAGCTAGTTTCTAAGGGAGGGGGCCATTGTGCTTCCGCGGGCTGGGGAGAACGGGGTGCCCTCCTGCTCCCCTGCGACCCATCCTCCCGTATTTAACGGCATCAGGTATGCGGACCTGCGCACTTCTTTCAAAGGAGACGGGGTAGACGACGGTGCTGAGGCCGGGAGACCCCTCGGAGGCCTCCCAACAGAATCCGGGGTCTTTTACGTAAAGCGAGGAGGCGGGCCGCTCCTCCGCCCCTTCCGCAAGAGTTAGTTTTGAGACCGAGTTGGTTTTGTCTCGCACTGAATCTCGCCTTCCTGGGCAAGCAGCCTGGGGAGAAGGCGAGCCTCGCGAGGAGGGAGCAGGGCCGCCCCCTAGCGAAGGGGAGAGGGCGCGAGGGCGCGCGGCCCGGGGGGCTCGCCCGGAAAGCCCTGGAAACCCGGGCTGTGGCTGGTCTCCCGAGAGGCAGCCCCCGCACCTTCTAGGCTCTCGGGGCGCCCTCCGCCCTGAGCTCGAGGCCCGGCGCGCGCCTGGCTGCTGAGCCGTCCCGGCGCCGCGCAGGCCTGGCCGCGGCGAGGTGCCCCTCCGCCTCCCGGCAGCGGCTCGGGCAGCCTAGGTACGGGCTCGAATCTCCCCCGGTGCCCACGGCCCGGCCGCGGGACAATATGTCGGCCGCATGCTAATTGCTTTAACCTAGTTTTAGACCCACCGAGGGGTTCCTCGCGCGCCGCGGGTGCCATGGACCTCGTCCAAGTGCAATTAAAGCGAGGCCGACCCCGAAGCGCGGCCTGGCCAGACACGCGGAGATTCTGGGTCGCGGAGCACCCAGGAGGCCCTTGGTCATGGACCTTCTCACCCCTCTCAACCTACGCGGCCTCTCGCGTCCCTCCCCCTAGAAGATGGAGATTTCACACTGGAGACAGAATTTGGGAACGAGAGAAAATAATTCGATTTTGTCCTGTAATCGAGCCCCATTAAACATGAAAGTTGCTTTGGCACAAATGCTTCTATCAGGCATGTAATCTCATTACGCTCATTAGAAAGTCAAATGTTAGGCAGACTTCAACTTAATTATAAGTTCTCTAAGTACTGTATCGTATTCT